>CM028137.1:706727500-707977500 GCA_016271365.2 Neoceratodus forsteri
GAATTATGGTTTAGTGACAAACTGGGGTAGGGTCTGAGGGAATAGTGCTTGAACAGGAGACAAGCTACACTTGAGAGGGAGGAGAGTACTAACAGGAATTGAGGGGTATATGAACCAAGGTGGTTTAAACTGGGGAGAAAGAGACTGAGAATAGTAAAAGGTCTGATAGGGGCCTAGTGAGCTCACCTCCTAGATAAGGTAAAGGTAGCAAAGTGACTCAGGAAGGGGCATGCAGGGTAGAGCGTGAAGTGCAAGCACCACCTGTAATAAGATGAAAAAGGGTGTGGCTACGAGAGGAGGAGCAGACCAAGAAGAGGGGAAAAGAGGAAGGAGGGTACAGATGGAAAATGACCAAATGCAAGCCTGGAAACAAAATTTCAGAACTCCAGGCACCTCTCAGAGGAATGTGATGTTGCTGCAGCAGAGACTTGGACCACTGAGTACCATGACTTGGATCTAGCCCTGGGTACAGTATATACAGGAGGGACCGGGAGTTGAAGGGGGCCCACCTGTGAGAAGAGGATCAAATGCATGAGGGATGAGGGGAGGACAGAGCAATTTGGGTGCAACTTCTGGACTCAAGGGTAGAAATTGAGGCTGGGGTGGTGTACAGATACCAACCCAGTAGGGAAAATGGATGGGGAGTTACAGAACAGATAAGAAGGGTATGTAGAGAGGGAGGTAGTGGTGGGGAGTTCAACCTACGGGGTTGACTGAGAACCCTACCAACAGCTCTAGGGAACAATTACTCTGGATGTGATCCAGACGGCCTCCTGACACAAATGGTAAGGGCCCTACAAGGCTTGGTAACACACGACTGGTACTGGCAAATGGTGCAGCAGTGGGGGTGGCAGAGGACCCACTTAGTGGTAGTGACCACCAACAGTGGTCATACTCACATTGGGCAGGAGACTGAGGCATGAGCATGGTGGTGGACTTTAGGAGGGTGGACTTGGGAGGATGGGAGGAATACTGTAAGGAAGACTCCAGGATATAAGACGGGATGGATGCATAAAAAGTGGGAAGTTATTAAAGGGCTAATGGGCCACAGTAGCCTGCACCAGGGCTGAAATAAAGAGGCAGAGCCAGAAAACCATGCTGAACAGTGAAGTGCTGCAGGGGTGAGGGAAGAGAGCTGCATATTAATGGTACAGGAGAACAAGGAAGGAAAAGGATAGGAGACTTATAGGAGTTGGTCCAAGGAGGTAGTCAGGTGGGTAAAAAAGCAGGCCTCCAGAGATTAAGGTTAGCACAGGGCCTAAAGGGGAGAATGACCTTTAGATGTCAGAAAAGTGGAAGCAAAGAACATAGTGAGGATAAAGTGGGGAGGGAATGGGTGGAAGAGGGGCAGATCATGGAAATATGGATGAGTACTTGCTTTGCTTTCACTAAGGAGGGATAGACCATACCATTATGGACTGAGGTGGATGAAGAAGGGAAGGAGGACAGACAGTGATCATAGAGATAGAGTGCTAGAGGGCTGAGGTGTTAAGGGTAGACAAGGCACAGGTCAGCATGGCATCCACCCAGGGTGCTGAGGAGATGAGGTGTTGGCCAAGCCACTGGCGATGTTCAACACCCCCGGAAACAGATGTATGCCCAGACTGAGGTGGCCCATGTCGCCCATACACAGGAATAGGCCAAGGGAACAGGAAACTATTAGCTGATCATCTCACTTCCAGAGGGAGCCAGGAACTATATTGAAGGAGAGGCTGGTGGCATTCTCGAGGTAATGACCCAGGATGGGCGGAAACATGGGTTTGTCTCAGGAGTCCTGTCAAACAAACCTAATAAATTACAACTGGGTAACAAAGGAGCTAGATGGGGGGGGTCATGTAGTAAATGTCAGTACTTGACTTCAGCACGACACAGTGCTCATGGGAAGCTGGATGAAGCTGACTGCTGTGGGGTGGAGAAAAAGCTGACAAACTGATACAGAACTGTTACAGGAGGTGCAGAGGTGGTTGTGGGTGAGGAGTTCACACCATAGTGACAAGGGTGCCGGGGTTCAGTAATGGGCTGGTGCTATTTGGCTCTTCATCTCGACCAGCCATGGAGTTGGGATCAGGGTTAGCCTGTTCACAATGATACAAAATGAGGTTGTGGTGGATGAAGAGGATGATGGAAACACTGAACAAGGACCTCACAACTAGAACATGGTCGAGAAGGGTAGCTAGGATTCAATAAAGAAGCAAGGTGATGCACTTCCAGGGCAAAATCATAGGAGGGACTACTGGTTGAGGGTGGGCTAGGATCAATGGGAGGAGGAGGAGGGGTGTTAGTAACAGTGAGCAGGAACAATATCCAATGCAGAAAGCAGTTAATGCAAACAAGATGCAGGTTGTATTGCAGGGGTTTCTCATCCAGGCATAGGGATGTAATCCTGTCCCCACAGATCCTTGGTCAGACCACATTGGAGTACTATGTGCAATACTGGAGCCATACCTGAAAAGAGAGATAAAATTACTGGAGGTACAGAAAGCAACACAAATGTCAAAGGGGATGAAGGAAGGACTATGAAGTCAGGCTGCAGGAGCTGAATATGTACACATTGGAGGAGATAAGGATGGGGATATGACTGAAACATTCAAATACCAGAAGTAATAAACTATCACCTGGGGCATTAAACTGAGAAGGTAGGGAGACGAGGGGCATGGACTAAGGTTGAGGAGATGACAGAGGGAATGAGGAGGCTGCACTCACTGAGGGTGTTGTCTAACTGGAAAGCTCTACCAGCAGGGGTGGTAACATGTATGACAATCGGAAGCTTTAAGAAGGAGTGGGACAAAGCAAGAGGAACGATCTGGAGTGCAGGGGCTATGACAGGTATGGGAGGGGCAGTGAGGGAGAAGGCTGGGGCAGCTGCAATCTAGGGTGCTAGCTGCACACTTGGGCAGACTTTGATAGACCAGTTTGTCTGTTCTGTTGGCAGATTTGTATGTTTGCATCTATTGTGTGTCATCCAATTTATTTGGTTGATCATTATGAATTGAGCCATCCGGCTCTGGAACATAAATAGCCAGGTTAAAGTGCATGTTGCTTGTTTCTTTACTAAGGGCTAACGATAACTGAATGCCAGCTTACCTGGGCAATGCATCAGGCTAGCCTGAGTAACAACTGGATACCCAGGGTGTATGTAACTGTGCTAGAGGACTCTTAGTGCATGCATGATTAACCTGACTAAATCGAATAGAAATCAAATGCCAGATTGCTGCCCACCCTTGTTCACGTCCTCTAAATAAACCAGATTCTGTTCTTTCTGCATTTAACTTGGCTAGTGTGTACCTTTGTGGAGGGGATACTGTATTGCCATTGCACTGTTCTATTGCAGGTCCTGTTTTTATAGGGGGTCTCCAGGTCCAGTGCAGCTGAACCAGCCCTGGTGGTAATTGTGCCAAGAGTGGGTTCAACATTATGTTCTGACATTAACGGTGATTGTTTATCTGCTGACCGGTGCAAGCCATTGGGGGAGATATCAGTGTCCTGTAGGGCTATACCCAGAGCAGCTACGCTACCCTTAAACCAACTCTTTCCATGGAGGCACCCATTTACCAAGCTCAGGCCCCTCAACCTGCACTTGTCATGCAGGCAAGGTAGTAGTATCGCTCAGGATAGCGCCACCCAGGAGTTACACTTGTTTCTCACAGAACTTGAAAGAAAAAAAAGACAGTCAGGAACTTTGCAGTGCTAGACTTCTGAGAACTCCAAGACTCGGTCAGAAGTATTACAACTTTGGACTTCCGGTTCAGTAGTCTGCAGAACAGAACTCAAAAGAATATGGTAATGACTGGTGAAATGGAGAATGTATGGGACATAAAGACCAAGCTTTAATGCAAAAATCAACCTCAAGGAGTTACACAAGGAGTGACCAGAATGAGGAAATAAAACAAGCAGAAGTGACACCAAGCTTTATGTAGGTGAGTAAAGCAGAAGAAGCAGTGTGGCAGACTGCAATCCTTGATGTATCACTGCGCATCAAATTATGGTAGAAAGTACCATGCTGTTCCCTCATGTAATGGGGAATTTAATGCAGGGTCATTGACAGCTGGTGTTCGTATGAACCCCTCCCCCTTTCCTTGGACCTCTGCCTTTTTTTTTTTTTTTTTTTTTTTTTAATACTTAACCGACTGTGATTCCCCCTCCCCCTTTGCTGTAGACTCCCAGAGCCATCCCCTATATGCTGGGGACTCTGCACACTGCTCACTACACAT
This sequence comes from Neoceratodus forsteri, assembly GCA_016271365.2. Lineage (NCBI taxonomy): Eukaryota > Metazoa > Chordata > Ceratodontiformes > Ceratodontidae > Neoceratodus > Neoceratodus forsteri. Next base: position 706,731,712 of record CM028137.1, read on the forward strand.
GGATGTTAACGTGGTCATTTCTGGCTCTGATAGTTACAAGAAGTTGGCTCAACATTCATCAGTGTTCATCAAACACAAAGGACACTGCTGTGTTGCAGGACAGTAATTACATTTACTGAATTCAATGCAAACATAAGTGTGTATAAGCTCCAAAATGCACCACAGAGCTTCTGAGGTCCAGCAGTCCCCAAACCCCAACATTTATATAAACTATTTCCTCAGAAGACCCTGTAAATCATAAAATAATCTAGCAGCTTGGTGGGCCTCCCTTGGAAGGTATGCAGCATACAATGAGTTAGAATTAGCACTTCGGGTAATGCTGGAAAAACAAATTGCTAGTAAATTCAAATGTGACACTGGAAGCTTGTGTAACAGGCAACAATGCTACATACGTTTTCCAGTTTAACCAATCAAAATGAAATTAAATAAAAAAATATAAAAATGAAATTCAAAGGTGATCAGTTCATTCACTCAGTGCTGATGTATGGAAACAGATTATTAAATCTGTGAGTCTGTAATATGTTTTTTTTTTCCCCTGATATTTTATCCCTTCCCAGCCTGCCACCTTCAACCTTTCAGGAGAGACAATTAGCCATCCCACTGCCTGGAACCCTTCCCAGATGGACCCCAAGCACCATGGAGCCGTGGATAAGGTGGGGCACAGTCACCCTGTCACTTACAATTTTGTTGGTCTGAGGTCCGCTGGGTGGGCACAGGCAAATCGTGGGCATGGCCAGGTCTCCTCATCTTCCTGCTGCGGCAGGCTCTTTCATCTCCCTCTCCGTGCAGCAAGTGACTCCCCCAACATCATGATGCAGCGCGCGGCGTCCTATGCTGCATACAGTGGCTGCATCCCACCAACAAATGGAGTTTGCAGGTCTGCGAGCCTCTGTTTCGGGTCGTGCAGTGTTGGGCATCGGCCGAATCCCTCTTCGGAGAAGGCGATTGTCATTGGACGCTCCAGCCTAACTCCCGCTGACCGACCCACCGATGACCTGAGTCCACTCCTCAACCCGGTCGCCGACGTGGTGTGAGTGTGTGTCCAGCACTCAAGCCTCAGTGCCACCGGGCTGGCCTGTCTGTGATATGTTTTATGGAGGAAAAATTCAGGTATGTGACCCAATCAATACTGAAAGTGGCAATACCTTGAGATTGAGGTACAATGGATCCCATGCACTGACATTCTAAATAAAAAAACTAAATAAGGAAGTCATGCTTGTGATACAGAAGGCGATAAAAAACTCAACACAACACATATTTGTTTACAGTATTTATTCATTTAAACATTCTCTGTACTAAGCATATGATTTCATTAACAACTGTTCAGACAGAGCAGCACTCTGACACATTGTACTACACTCTGGAATGAATGTGCATCACTTATATCTGTCCTCCATTTACTGACAGGTGGAACCAAATGTTGGCAGTAGTAGCACAACATGGGATATTATTCAGTGTGACTCCACAGAAGACTGTTGGAGTCAAGGACACTGTGAAAAGGATTTCTTCAAGCTCAAATGGATGGCAGACTGCATATTTATTTATTTTATTAATAAAAACTTTTCCAATCAACCGATTAAAAAAAAATTGCAGTATATAACAGCAAGACTCCAGGAACAATCACAGCTGATCAGGTGAGAAAACAAACTCCTACAGTGTACAAGAGACTTCTCCTTACAGAAAGTATGCCAGGCCCACTGCAACCCTGCTTTGCCATACTGCCTGCTACAGCCGAACACACATTAGAGGTAGATCATTCTCATTTACTGCAGTTTTCCTTTAAAACCCGTGCCAGTTTGAACTTTAAAAATGTAACCACACTGTTTGTCTGCTGGTTGTGTTGTGGCATTGGGGGTAGACTGGTAAGACTTGTGATGCTGCGTACAAAGTGAAAAATCTTTCAAGGGTAATTTTTTTGAAAGTCACATCTGCAGTATGGCCCTTGACATAAAACTGCAAACAAATGCTTAAAAAGGAAAGCCTACAGCAGTTTTCTTTGCCAGGGCTGCCTGTATAATGTATATTGTATTGTGTTGTGTTGTGAAGTGTGGGGCTCAGAAATTCATCTTGCCAGTTTGTTTATATTTGTGTTGAGTTGGGTGTCGGCTTGCTGGGGCTATAATTCTGTGATTCTTGCCAGCCATAGTGCAACACATTTTTTATCTTGTGTCTTCCAGCTTTTTCTGCTTGCATATTGGGCAGGATCTAATGGGCGAGGAACTTTGGGGGACATTACTGCCTGCCTACTACATCCAGTTGCACGGGCAAGTGTTCCAGAATGTAAGACAAAAAGGTATATGAGATGTTAGAGGTACCACCAGTGGATGCTCTTTGGTGGTGGTGGTTGAGGCGTAATGTACAGCAAGGTGATTAACTATGGTTGGTGGTACAGCTGATTTGGACATGGATACATGTGACTGATTTTGGGTGGAGCAGCTAGATTATTATGCTGGTGGGGGTTTGGTCTGTGCTTGGAGGGAGCTGACTGAATAGTGTTGATCTTGTGCAGTGTGCCAGTAAAGGAGTGCTGTGCTAATGGAAGGGTGTGGACTGTGGATATATGGTCAGTAAGGTGGTCGTGGTGGTGTTGTGGGATGCAGTCCTTATTTGAAGGGAGGATAGCCAGATGTGAGGTTGAATGTTGTCCATGGATGTGACCGTGTGTAGTGACCTGAGCAAGCACATATTTGAGTGACAAGGGGCTGGCCATGTGGTCAGGGTAGCTGGCTGTGCTGGTAAAAGGGAGGCATGTTGGGAGGGAGGCTGTGAGGTTAAGGGATGCTGGCTGTTAGTTTTATTTGGAGGAGAGGGAGGCTGACCATGCTGGTAGGATATTGAGCTACTCATGTTGATGCACGATGGAAGATCCTGTTTTTTCGCTTGGTGTAGTGAATAGAATACGATGCTGGTGAAAGCAGTGGGGAAGCTGGCCCTTCATTTTTTCTGGTGGTGGACTGATAAAGTTCAAAAATACATGGATCTTCTCACATGGTGCTGTCTGACAAGACTATGTACTGTCGATCAAGTGGGCCGGCATGAAAACTGGGAAAATAGCACATGCAGCATGAAGCCACAGTCAGAGCAGGGCCCTGCACAATGAAGAAGTGCCATACTGCCACCAGCCACCCAGCTACATCACCCACCATCCTTCAACTAAATTTGGACCTTCTGTAGCCATACTCCTCTGTGGGGAAGGGTCATTCCTCTCATTAGCCATAGCAACCCATCCCAAGATGCTTTACCTGTTTGGCAATCCAGAGCTCTATCAATGGTGCAAGAAGGATAACAACTGGTGTCATCATCCTGCCCTGTGTCAGTCGATTGCTGGAGTACAATGGTCCCCCAACCCCAAGAGAAAATCCATTCTAGGGGCACCTACTCTCCTTCATGATGGCCCCTGAGTGACAGACTCCATTCTAAAACCCAGATCGATGGTGAGGTACCAGTCTGTATCCCCCAACACATAACCCACTTTTTTTTTTTAACCATTATAAGTCCTTCCCAATTGACCCAGCTGATCAGTATTTTTATCCTTCAAATTGACCCTTTTCCATATATGTCCACAGGTCTGACAGGATGCTGACTGTGTGAAGGAGAACACTGACCATGTATCAGATAAGTATTGTTTTTTGTTTATCCTACATTGTTAGTTCATAAATAGCTGCAGATTCTTTTGTGACCCCATTACTGTTTTTGTTTTACAGGTACAACTGGATAGTCTCCTGAGACCCCATTATCCCAGACTCCATAGGAAACAGGTAAGAGATCTCTTATCTGTGCTAGGATGTTAACCTGTAATGGTGCTAACTGTAGGCTTTCTCACTTGCCAGGTGGTTGGTAATGCAGGGTTTGGCATCTCTAAACTGTTCTTTAACTATTCCACATTCATGAAAGGAGGGAAATTTATTGCAGTTCACGGGTGGTTGGAGAGCACTCAGACTTTGCTCTCATGCCTTACAGCGCACCAGTGTATGCATTAATGCCCCAATTCTCCATTATGGGCAAGCTCATGAAGACAATTCTAAAGGAAGGGTTAGTGGATTATCTAGAGGAGTATGGTCTCCAGGATGAGAGGCAGCATTGGTTCATGGGGGGAGAATGTATCAAACAAATCTGATTGACTTCTTTGACTGTGTCATTAAGACAGGGGCCGAGCAGTAGACATCTTCTATCGTAATTTCAGCAAGGTCTTTGAATCTGTGCCCCACAAAAGGTTGATCAGCAAGTTGGTGGATCTTGCAGATGGGGAAAAGATGGCTAGATGGGTGGAAAACTAGCTGAGGGACAGAACCCAGAGGGTGGTTGTGGGGGGAGAGTTATATGGCACTAGAGAGGTAACCAGTGAGGTCCCACAGGGCTCGGTGCTGGGGCCGGTGTTGTTCAATGTCTTCATCAATAACATTGGGGATAGCATTAAGGGCAAAATGTGTCTATTTGCAGATGACACCAAGCTCTGTGGGAGAGTGGACACAGCTGAAGGCATACCGGACCTCCAGGAAGATCTGAAAAAGCTGGGGAGGTGGTCCAGGATCTGGCAGCTTGACTTTAATGCCAGTAAATGCAAAGTTATGCATCTTGAGCCAAGAATCCCAGGACAGAGTACTACCTGGGTGGAGTCCGAGTATCTGCATCCAAGGAGGAGAAGGACCTGGGAGTGATGATCACTAGTGACCTGAAACACTCCACACAGTGCAAGAAAGCAGCAGCAAGGCAAACAAGATACTGGGATGCATAGCTAGGGGATCAGTAGTAGGAGAGAGGAGGTTGTACTGTCCTTGTACAGGTCACTGGTAAGGCCACATCTAGAGTATGAGTTCAGTACTGGTGCCCACACCTCAGAAAAAAAAGCATTAACCTGTTGGAGAAGGTTCAAAGGAGGGCTACAAAGACGATTGCCAATCAGTAGGGCAAGGCATACAAGGAGAGGTTGAGGACACTGAGCATGTACTCCCTGGAAGACAGGAGAGAGACAGGACATTACTGGAACCTTCAGGTACTTGAAATGGATAAATGAGGTTGATAAGGAGAGTTTCTTTAATCTGAATGACAACCATAGCACGAGGGGGCACAGTCTTAAGCTGGAGGATGGGAGGTTTAGGAGGGAGGTCAGGAAGCACTTCTTCACAGAGAGGGTGGTAGACACTTGGAATGCTGGAAGAGGTCATCTCATTGAAGACAGTGGGAAGCTGTAAGAGGCTGGGATAGGCATAGGGAAAGGTAGGATCATGGGTAGGGGTGGGAGGAGTAGGGAGGGAGGCAGGGACATTAGCTCAAGCTGTGGATCCTGCTGTACGAGCAGACTTGACAGACCAAATGGCTTTCTTCTGCTGGCTTCTTTGTATGTTCGTATGTAATTCACCCACAGTCTGCTGTTATTCCTTTCTTTAAGTTTGGCTATCTCCTATTGGCCATGGTTTTCAACTCAAAGAAATGGAAAAGAAGAGCCTGGAAGCCATAAAAAAATACTGGAATTTTGTTTTTTTATTTGTTACCTTTTAAAGAGCAGCTGACACCTTCAGTAGAACTTAAAAAACTATATTTAGACAGTTCAGATTGTATTTCACATTCATTCTGTATTTTTCCTCCTCACTATTTATTACTGAGGTCAGCTATATGACAACAGGATCTTTGCTCCTGAAGAGTTCATCTATTCCTGCTGCTTTCTCCCTACCCGAGCTCATACTGCACAGATTTGACATCAAAGTTTCTCCCATGACAACAGTTTGTTATGTCACAACAGAGGATTATGACTTGAAGTAGGGAGTCAGCTGTAGAGGTAGATGAACTCTAAGAAATAAAGATCACATATTCATGCAAATGTTCTCAGTAATAATCAATGGAGAAGGAGAACTCCTATAGAATATATACAGAATGGAAGCTGAATTGTACCCAAACAGTATGTTTTTCAAAGTTTTGAGGCGTCACTAATTTTTAAGCTCCCTCCCCAAAGCTTTGTTTAGATTTGCAGTGCTATGGCTGGTGGGGAACTGCTGTCTGGGGCAGCGAGGTTACACAATGCAGTGGGGCACTTCCTTAGAAATATATTTTGGCACCACCTAATTGTGAGCTCTCAGCTGCACAAAGACATCAGTTCCCCACTGGTACTAGTGCTGCAGTTATAAACTACATTGCTGGAGAGGAACATTTAAAGATAATAAAAAAATAAAAATTACAACATATATTTAAACTAAGCATGGTTCACAGACTTTCATTTCCACTTCTTTGAATTGGAAAGCAATAGCCAATAGGACACAGTCACTTCTTTAGAAATATTGGGCAGGCCATGCATTTATGAGAGACAGCGTTGGGGGTTCGGAACTCTGAAGTTTAAGACAAAGGCCAAAAGCAAATGCATCACCCTGCTCCCAGTGAGAACACCAGCATTATTTGAATGTGTGGCCATCCAAGGGGGTCTGGGTGCAGGTTTTGATTCTCCTGATTTACCACCCTTCTGGGGTGGAGGAGATTGATTGCAGGAGGTCACTGATTTCATTCTCTGGGAAACATTGAAGGCCCCAAGATGTTTAGTCCTGGGGAACTTCAGTGTTTAGGTCGAGATGAATCTTCTCGCTTAGTTACAACTTCCTCCAGATGATGTCATCTCTGGAAGCTGTTAAGGAGTTTCCTCCACGACTCATCAGGGTGGCCACATGTTAGATCTGGTGTTCTCATTGGGGCTTGAGATAAATAGTCTCAGCATTGATTGGGTCGTTTGGTTCGATTATTTCACGGTGAAGTTCTGGTTCAGGGACCCCCTTCTTAGCCCTCCCCCTACAGAGATGGTCAGCTATCGCCCTTTGAGGGAGTTGACCCCTGAGAGGTTTTTGGTGGTGGCTGACCTATGTAGTGTGGACAGTGCATGTGTTGGGGGGTGTGTGGATGGCAGTGGATGCCTATAATAAGGTGCCTGCAAGCTGACTCCCTCACACCAGCCGTGTACAACCCAGGTCTTCTCATGAGGGTCTTCCTGGTATGAAGGGAGCTCAAGGTAATGAAGACTTGGGTTGGAGATTAGAGTGCTGCCGGCGGAAGTCTGGCCTGGAGGTAAACAAACTGGCCCTACATGTGCACTACGGTGCATACCAAGGGGCAATCAACTGTAAGAAGGCAGAATCCTGTCCAAGGAGATTGCTGCCAGGAGGAACCGACCAACTGTGCTCTTTCGGACTGTGGACAGGCTTCTTCATCCTTCCTGTCTACAGCTGAAGGTAGCCTTTTTCGAATGCATTGTGGGAGGAGTTTGCTCAGTTCTTCTCAGACAGGGTGTCTGCCATCAGGCAGGGGTTCCGCCACTGACCAGACTTTGGCCGACAGTGGTCGCCATGGGTGACCGGAGAGCACTCTACCTGGTTGGGGTGACTTTAGACTGGTGGAGGTGGCTGAGGTCAGTGAGATTGCCTCCAAGCTCGGCTCACCTTTAGAACTGGACCCGTGCCAACTAGTTTCTTAATTAGATGTGATGACTCTGTTGGACCGGTGTTTGCCTTGATTGTCCGGTGTTCCTTGTCAAAGGGTTTTCCTGATGTCTTGAAGGAGACATTAATGAGACCCTTTCTGAAAAAACATAGTTGGACCCGATGTCAGAGCAAATTACCATCCTATCTCCAATCTCCCATTTTTGGGTAAGATTGTGGAGAAGGTGGTAGCGCTGTCAACGAGGAGCATCTCGTGGCCCATGATCTGTAATGAGCCACTCCAGTCTGGATTTCATGTGAGCATAACACAGATACTACGCTAGTTTGGGTGCATAATGACCCTTTGGGCTAGAGATCAAGGGGAAGGGACAATTCTTGTTCTCCTCGATCTCTCTTCAGCATTTGACACAGTGGACAATCGAGTGTTACTTGACCACCTAAGGGAATTCTGCAGACTCGCTGGCACTGTCATCTGCTGGTTTGAGTCTTTTCTATCTAACAGGAGGCAGAGGGTAGTGATGGGGAATTTCTCCTCCTCCCCTGGCCACCTGTCATGTGGAGTTCCCCAGGGTTCAGTCTTGTTGCCGATGTTGTTTGCCATGTATATGCTGCCCCTGGGAGAGCTCATTAGGAAGTACAGTCTGAGTTTTCATTGCTATGGTGAGGATACCCAGCTGTATCTTTCCTTTGCCCCAGAACATCTTGTGCAGTGGAAGTCCTTAACATGTGCCTTACTGAGATCAGTGACTAGATGGCTTCCAGCTGGTTGCAACTGAACCCCAGTAAGACGGAGGTACTGGTGGTGGAGTCGAACAGATGGCATGATAGGCTGGCCTCTGGTGCTGAGCCAAGGCTTTGTCTTGACTCTGTACCATTGAAGGCCCCTATAGGTGTGTGATCTGCGTTATTCTTGACAGCAGATTGACACTTGAGTTTCAGGGGTTGTCAGCTGTCTGTACCAGTTTTTATCATCTGAGGAATATCGCCAGATAAAGCCCTAGTTCCGCCACTGGACCTCCCACTTTGGTGGATGCCTTCATGATGTCCAGGCTTAACTACTGTAATGCACTCTATTTTGGGGTATCCTAGCCTGACTGCAGCTGGTGCAGAACGCAGGCAGCAAGGCTGTTGACAGGACAGCCTAAGTATTGTCAGATCACTCGGTGCTGCATCAACTGCACTGGCTGCTGGTTAGGTGGAGGGTCCTCTTTAAGTTGGGTTTGCTCACTTTAAGGCCCTACATGGCCTGGGTCCTGGCTACCTGAAGAACCTTCTTGCATCTGCTGTCTCGGGCCGCCCCTTCGCCTCCTCCTCTAGGGGCCTCCTCGCAATTCCCAGGACAAGGTTAAAACTGCTGGCAATAGAGCATTTAGTGTCTCGCCCCTGTCCTGTGGAATTCGCTTAGCCATCAGGAGGCTCCTTCTGTGGAGTTATTTAGGCACGCCTCAAGGCCTTCCTATATAATCAGGCCTTCCTGGACTGTGTTTTATAGTCCCTACCTGTCTTTTAGAAATGGATGTTTAATTTAGTTTCTACCTATTCTGATTTTAGTGCTGACGAGAGAGTAAATTCTGTTTTTAACTGTTTGGTATATTGTATATAAATGTTTATTATTATGTTGTTTTGTATCTATTTTGATTGTTGTATGGCACATAGAGCTCCGAGTTTGGCATCTCCTAAATAAAACTTGACTTGCCTTTGCCTTCAACAACCAAAGAGGTGAAATAATCCTCATCCTATACCTAGAGTATTGAGCTGAATGTCTTGGTGCACTAACTGGCTACATAAGAAGGCAACTTCATAGAAGGAGTCTGCTAATGTAAACAAATAGTCTAAGAATGCACTCCAGCCACTCGACTTTACTGCTATTACGGCTTTAGCGGCACAAGGTGCCCGCAAGTGACCGGGCTCCTGGTACTGCTTCTGGGCGTGAGTGCGGCAGACGGCCCCTGAAACTAGGATACGTAGGGGGAGAGAGTGCAGTCTTCCCTGGATACCGCTGGGCCAGCGGTTCCAGAGGCGGGTTTCAGAGACTATCGAGGTGGGTCAGTGGCAGTGCTGGGAGCAGGGAGGAGCGCTCCTAAGCCCCGGAGGGCTTGGAAGGATTTATCGACAAATACGGCTTTAGCGGCTCTAGGTACCAATTGTGGCTGGGCTCCTGGTACTGCAACTGGGCTTGAGCATGGCAGGCGGTCCCAGTCATCTGGCTACTTGGAGGTGCAGTACGCAATTTACGGTGGAAACCGCTGGGGAAGCGGTTTGAAAAGGTGGGTCCCTTAGGCTACAGAGGTGTGTCCTCAGCAGCTCAGGGGATCGTGGAGGAGCAATCCCAAGCCCCAATGGTCTTGGAGTGACCCTCCAGCACTGGGGAGAGAGGAGGTGCAATCCGAAGTCCCAACGGGCTTGGAATGACCTAACGGCAGGTTACAACTTTGGCGGTTCAGGGTACCAGCAAGCGGCAAGGCTCCCAGTTTTACTTCGGGGCGTCGGTGCAGTGAACAGCGCTTGTCCATAGGCTTCCTTGGGGGAGCAGGGCGCAGTCTTCAGTGGTTGACGCTGGGCAGGCTGTGAGAGGGCGGGTCCCTGAGACTACCGAGGAGGGTCCACGGAGCTCTGGGGAGCGTAATTAAATGCACATTGAAATTAATAGGGAGAGGGATGAGGGAGGTGGAGCAACATAATAGCTGTAGGGTAGTAGTTTACTGGGATGGTTCTGGAATCTACATTTCTGCCCTGTTTGCAGGCAACTATCTACCTCCAGGCTGAGCTGGTTGGAAATGAGGAGGCCTCCCTTTCCCATGGAGCGCCACTGAAATGAACATCCGCCCCAGAGGTAGCCAAGTATGAAGCAGATGCCGCACGCTGGGCTCCGGTAGGGGAAGGGTGGCGGAAATAGAGGCGAAAATCTGGTTGTAACATTACACAAATATTTACATCAGACTGGCTATGATAACAGTGTGGGCCTGTTCTAATTAAGACATCTCTGGCTGGAACTTAGTACAGCATTGTTCAGTGCCGTATGTGGCACACAGCTTAGTGGTTACATATAACATTGAGGCACATTCTAAGTAAAACAGCACTGGTCAGTGCATAAATACAGCTTTGTTAAGTACAGTAAGGAGCAAACATTGGTGTTACAGAAATAGGGTTATATCAATGATAGACATAATGAAAAACAGGGTAGTAGGCAAGTAAGTAGGTGAGCTAGAGGGGAGGGGAGGAGGAGGTGTGGCAGCAGGGAAAGGAGGTAGGTAGGAGGGATAGGTGTAGGGCATGATTTCAAGGACAGGTCAGGTAGGGTCAAAACGGGTACACTGGTCAGTAGTAGCTAGATAGCGACGTAGCCCACGTTTAAATTGGTAGTGAGATGAGGAGTGCCTAAGGCCCAGTGGCAGCATGTTCCACATCTGGGGGGCAGCATACCCGAAAGCCCCGGTGCCTTTGGAGGTGTGACACTGGGGAACTCTTACTAGTGGTTTGTCAGTTGATATCAGACCATGGTTAGTGGTAACGGGACGTAGTAACTCAGCCAGAGCAGCTGGAGTTTCCTGCCTGATAATGGAGTCACATAGACAGCCGAGATAGTATAGTATGGTAGCATAGGGGGAGAGCCAGCCTAGGTCACTATATAGCTGACAACGAAGTTTGAGCCGAGGGGCCTTAGATGCATACCGCCATATATTGTTATAGGTGACGTCCCATTTCTGTATGGCTGATTAATGGGCAGTGGTCAGGATAGGAGCACAGTAAGTTAGAGTTGGTAGAAGGATCCCTATGGCGATGGCTAGCTTAGCTGATGGCATTAACATATAGCTGGTTCTGTAGGCCAACCCCTAAGCACAATTAATTGTTTTGCAGGTTGTTTGAATGTGAAGGTTAAGGTCCAGAGATTGGTCAAGTAAAATTCCAAGATAGCGTAAACGAGGTGACAGCCTCAGAGAGTTCCCATTTAGGTCAAGTATTTTCAAGGGGATGTGCAGGATCTGAGTTTTGAGGTGCCCAGGAGCATAGCTTTGGTTTTGCTTGAGTTGAGGATAAGTTGACGAGCTTAGCCAGTTTTGAATATTGTTGTAGGCTGTGGTCAGAGATGAGTTTAGGTAGTCTATGCATGTGAGCTGGCATAGATGACCAAGTCAGCAGCATAGAGAAGAGAGGAGCAGGAAGAGATATTGCTTGGTATGTTGTTTATGAAGAGAGAGAAAAGGAGAGGGCCAAGAATTGAACCTTGGGGCACTCCAATATTGATTGTGGTACTATCCGACGTTGCAGAATTGAATTTTACAGTTTGGGTCCTGTCTGTTAGATAGCTCCTGTACCAGTTTACAGCAGTAGTGGAGAAGCCAATGGAGTGAAGAGTGGACAGGAATAAGGAGTGGTCCACAAGGTCAAAGGCCTTGGTAAGATCTATGAAGATGGCCCCTGTTAGTCAACCATCATACATGTTGGAGATGGTATCTGATGTGAATTTAGCAAGGGCTGTAGAAGTGCTATGGTTTTTCCTAAAACCATGTTGAGCATCACAGAGCAGCTTTGTGTTTTCAATGTAGTCAAGGGTTTGGATGGCGACAAGTTTTTCCAGTATTTTACTTAGGACTGAGAGGATAGCTATCGGCCTATAGTTAGAGATCTCGATTTTGTTCCCTTTCTTGAAGATGGGAGTTATTCTGGCAGTTTTCCAGAGATCAGGGATGGTACCACTGGAAAGGGACAGTGTGAAGATCTTTGCCAGTGGTTCAGCTATGAGATGAGCAGCTGTCTTCAGAAGGCGGGGTTCAAGAGAATCAGACCCAGGGCTGGTGTTGTCTGAGATGGCTCTTAGTAATTTCAAAACTTGAGAGCTGGTTATAGCTTTGAAGTAGAAAGGCTGAACTATTTGAAGCCCAGTTGTAGAGGCTGAAGGGTCAGCTAGCTCACTATAGGCAGAGGGCTGAGATGTGGTTGGTGCTTGTGGTAGGGTGGAGGTGTAGGGTGAGAGATCAGAGAACATTCTGTTAAAGACATTTGCTATTGTGAAAGAGTCTTTGCAGTGGGCACCATTGATGATCATCTCAGAGGGGTAATGGATTGTGAGGTGCCTAGGAAGGTCTTAATGTGGGCCCAAAATTTCCGGGGTCGTGGGCTGAGCTAGATAGTAGGTTCTGGCAGTACCTACTTTTGCTTGTCTTATCTGCTTTCTACAGGTATTTCTGTGTTGTTTGTATAGTGAGTGGTCACTAGGTAGGCCAGTGCTTTTAAAGTGCTTCCATAGTTTGTCCCTAAGCCATAGCTGAAGGAGCAAGTCTTTTTGGAGCCATCTAGTTTGTTTTCCTCTGACTCTTCTTTTTACTTTTGGTGCATGCCTATTCTGCACTTCACTGAAATTTATCAGGAAAACTTGCAAGACGTCCTTGGCTTTTTCAACATGGCGGATTTCAGACCATTCTATGGTGGATACATCATGGAGGAAGGCATCTGTCCATGTGGGCAAAGTTGGTAAAGGTGACAAGGCGGGGCAGAGGAGAAGGTGGGGGGCCTGAGTACCAATGGCAAAAAATAGGAGAGTGGTCAGTTATAATATCAGCCAGGACACCTGCCTTGGTCACATGTTCAGGTCTATTGGTAAGGATCCAGTCAATCAGAGTACCATTCTGAGTGGGGGTTACCGTCCTAGTGTTCTCTGTTATGAGCTGGTAAAAGTGACGTGAGGGCACTATGAGAAGAACCTAGCCAGTTTAGGTTCACATCACCCAGGATAATGGCCTCATTTAGGTTAACAGATTGTGACGTTAGTTTGAGTAGGTCCTGAAGTCCATCCATTCCACCAGTGGGTGGGTTGTAGAGGCAGATTATGTAAAGTTTCTTGGCACCAAGGGACACAGTTGTATGGATGGACTCACAGATCAATTGTGGGTCTTTGGTTGGAGCTGTTGTGATGCTGAGGTGGGTCTTGTAGTAAAGGGCAATGCCCCACCCTGCTTTGACCCGGTCTGTCATGCCGGATAAGAAGTAGCCAGGTATTTCACACAGGGCATCAGATATTTGTGGTTTTAACCAGGTTTCAGTAAGACACAGTTTTCAGGATCACAGACTTTGAGCCAGGCTTCTAGTTCGGCCAAGTGGCTCAGCAAACTCCTGATGTTCATATGGGCAACTAAAACCCTTTATTTGACTTGCCACTTGAGTTGGTGGGAGTGCTGTTGCAGGAGGGCCTGGATTTGGTTCCATGTCCCTGGCAAGCAGAAGCACCAGAAATGCCAGAAGCTCTGGGTGGACATCTATAATGGCTGCAGAGTCCTTGGTGGACATTTTACACACCCTTGATGGCTTCCACCACAAAAGTTATGCTAATGAGGGCTACCAACAAATGGCTGAGTTGGCAGCCCTTGTTTTTATACCCTTCATGGCAAAAGCCACCCGTGTGCGAGATGTCCACCCGGAGCACTGCAGCCATTATATATAAGGTGGGTCTTTCTAATTTCATAGGAGTTTTCCTTTGAGTCTTTTACTCAGATGCATCCTAGTTGGTATATATCTTGTGTTAGTCACATACTTTTAATTATTGTACATTTTAAAGCAGCAGTACTACCTAACCAGAAAGTGATCTGTTACAACTGTTGTAGTGCCACAGAAAATATGGTGGCTGCTATCTAGTACTACTGCTGTCAATGCAGCAGGCAGCAGAAATGTAAACAAAAACATAGGATTATTGAACAAATTACAGGGTGATAGTACAATGCTGGTGGGAAAGAGTACCAGGTACATACTTACCAGAGCACAGGGAATAAACTGTCAAAAAAAGAACACTTGTTTTCACATTGTACTACTGCTTTAAATTCAAAGAAACGTATCATAAATGCAAATTTTAGTTTTTATTTTCTTTATTGTAAGGTGTTATATGCATCATATACAAATTCAGGAAACCAAAAAACCTAAATGTTGCAAGAAAGGGTAAAAAGTGTTTTGGAGCTGTGCCCTGCACTCCCTCTGAATATAGATTATCAACCCTGGGGTGCATGTCAGGCAGGGGGCAAATTCCATATCGCACAAAACCCTGTACCTGCTGCACCAGAGTTATCCACCCATACCACAAGGCTAGCTAGGTGGCAGCTGACACACCCATCCCTCTAAACCCTTCATTGTCCCTCTGCTTCCCCTCACTATTCACCCCTTCCTGACACTGTCCACTGTCCTCACATTTGTAGACAGTTGCTACCCTTGCAGGTAGCCCAAGAGTATAGCACCCAATATGAGTCGCTGCTTTTACGTGATGCCCATATTCCATTGCTGTACTGATGGTATATCCTCCTTTCCTCCAGTGATTACATACTGAGGTCTCTTAGCCTATCCTCATATGTTTTGTGATGCAAGCTATACACCATCTTTGTCACCCTTCTCTGGATAGCCTCCACCTTGTTAATGTCCTTATGCATATGTGGTCTCCAGTACTAAATGCAGTTTTCCAGGTGAGGCCTTGCCAGTGTTTTATAGAATGGCATCTCCCCACCTCCTACTAGTAATACCTCCTGCCTGTGCACCCCAGCATGCCACTGGTCCTTCTTGCAGCCTTTGCACACTGCTTTGGTACCTTAAGGGCATTAAATATGATAACCCCTAGGTCCCTTTCCTCTTTGGTGACAGCACCTCCCCTCATCCTGTAGCTCTCCCTAGGGTTCCCCCTACCCAAGTGCATTATCTTGCACTTTTTTGCACTGAACCTCAGTTGCCACACCTCTGACTATCTTTCAAGCTTCTCCAGGTCCCTCTTCATTTTCTGCACTTTTTCTGGAGTATCCACCCTGTTGCAAATCTTGGTGTTATCTGCAGATAGGCAGGCCTTTTCTTCCAGTCCCTCCGTAATGTCGTTAGTGAAGACATTGAACATGGCTGGTCCCAAAACTGATCCTTGTGGTATCCCACTTGTCACCCCTCTCTCCCCGGATTGGATCTCATTTACCACCACCCTTTGCCTTCTGTTTGTCAGTCAGTTTCTAACCCACTGTATCACCTTATGCCCCATGCCCAGACTACTCTTCTTGTTAACCAACTTTCTGTGTGGGACAGTATGGAAGACTTTGCTGAAATGTCGGTAGGTGACATCTATGGCCCCTCCCTGATTCAATTCCCTAGTCACCGAATAAAAAAAAATTTATCGGATTCATTTGACAATATCTTCCTGATGTGAATCCGTGCTGCCTTAGATCCTAGGCACCAATGGATTCCAGGTATGCCACTGTCCTTTCTTTAAGCAGTGCCTCCATGATCTTCCCCACCAGTAAGTGAGGCTGACTCACCTGTAGTTCCCTGCTTCCACCCTACTGCCACTTTTGTGCAGTGAGACTACATACACCCTCCTCCAGTCCTCTGGAACCACACCTGTGTTGAGTGACTCTGTGAAAAGGGTGGCCAGAGGCACTGCTAGTTCCCTGTGCAGCTCCCATAATTCACTTCAGGTGTATGTCATCTGACCCCATGGCTTTATCCACCTTCAGCTTTGTGAGTTCCTCCAGAACTCTCTCCACTGTGAATAGACTAGTGTCCACTTCTCCCCCAATTGCCTCTGCTCTCCAACTGTGGTCCTTGACCCTCTCCTTCCTCACTGAATACTGAACAGAAGTATTTGCTTAGTATTTCTGCTGTGTCTAAATCCTCCTCCTTACACTCTCCCTCCTTCCCTTTGAGCCTCACTATCTCACCCCTCATTTTATTTATGTACCTGTAGAATGTCTTGTCCCTTTTTTCACAGTCTGTGCATAACTCTCCTCTGTCTGTGCCTTGGCTTTCCTTACAGCCTTCCCTGCTTCTCTTAGACATTCAAGGACACCTGCCTGTCCTCCTCCTTTGGATTCCCTTATAGTTCCTGAAACTTGCTCTTTTAGCCCTTACTTAGTCTCCACTTCTTTAGAGAACCATAGTGGTTCTTTCTTCTTTTCCTTTGGCCACTATCCTATTGCATTGGTTAGTTACCTCCATAATGACTCCTTTTAGTATCCCCACTGTTTCTCCACCCCTCTATTACCAGGGCTGCTCTTAAACATCTACACATTTCATTGAAAGATGCCCTCCTGATATCTAATACTGTTGCCCTTGTGTGGCTTAACTGAGTCCCTGTCTCCATGCCAGACCATTCCACAGTGTATAGATCTCCATACACAACGACGCTCCACCATGCACTATAGTGTTTATCATAGAGATGGAGGTTGGGGCCAGTGGACACCAGGGAATGGCACAATATTGGGAAAGGCAGACAAATGCCACTAGACAACAGAAAACTTTGCATGGGGTGGTAAGAAGGTGCCACTAGAAACCAGGGAGTGGTCCATATAGGATGAGTGGAAAGAGGGTGCCACTGTACAGCAGGGAATGCCTGTTACAGGATGGGGAGGAGGAGGCATCAGTCTTATGCAGGGAAAGACCAGGGCTCGAAATAACCGGCTGTCCTCCTGTCCCGGACAGCCGTTTTTCAGATGGGACAGCCGTTTCCATCACTTTGCCTGTCCCTTGGACAGGCAGTTCAAACTTAACACTGTCTGGTGCTAGGACACACTGGGAAGACGTCCGCCCGCATTTCTATTGCCGCTGTGGCTGTGTGCTGGTTTGGTCAGGTGACTGCTCCTAGTGGATGTCACCTGACCTTCAGTAGTCTGATGTGGCGGCAAGTGGGAGCGGGAACAGGCGTGCAGCACAGCAGCAGCGAATGAACTAGCGCTACTGCGCGTGCCCAGTGTTACTGAGCATGCGCGGTTGCTGTGCCCAAACTCGCTCACTGCATTTCTAGCTAGTGCTTGACTGGTGAGGAGGTTGTGAGGAGAGCTGCCTGGAGCAAATTCTTAATAGCCCTTTTCAGGGCTATCACATTTTGGGGCTGATTTTGTGTGACAAACTTCTGCTGGTACTTGGAGGAGGAGAGGGGAGATAAACAAGGGGGATTTAGTTTGTCTCAAAGTGGAAAAAAAAAAAGACTTCTGCAAATTCCTAACAGCCCTTTTCAGGGCTCTCTCACTTTGGGGCTGATTTTGTGTGACTGAAGCTCCTGCTGGTACTTGGAGGAGGAGAGGGGAGATAAACAAGGGGGATTCTTAAGTCTCAAAGTGAAAAAAAAAAAAGACTTCTGCAAATTCTTAACAGCCCTTTTCAGGGCTTTCTCATTTTGGGGCTGATTTTGTGTGACTGAAACTCCTGCTGGTACTTGGAGGAGGAGAGGGAGATAAACGAGGGATTCTTTAGTTCAAGTCTCAAAGTGAAAAAAGGACTTCTGCAAATTCTGAACAGCCCTTCTCAGGGCTCTAGCATTAGGGCTCAGTTTGTGTGAATCAGTCCTGCTGGTACTTAGAGGAGGAGAGGGAGGTGAACAAGGGGGATTATTTAAGTCTCAAAGCAGTCAGGCACTGTACCTATACACCTGAATAAAACTCTCTGAAAGCCAAAGAGACCTTGTGATCTGCAAGTCTCATCATCTCTGACTCTGAGTAAAAAAATATATCTTGAGTGTGCAGAGAGGTGAAGGCAAGGCTCTATTAAAGCCTATTGTTCACTCAGCCTGTGTAAAGCCCTCCAGAGCTTGAACCTTGAAGATAGATACTGACGGACTTACTGAGTACTACTAGCTTAAACTAGCCCCTGTCAGCCTGCTGTTGTGCTCTGCCACTGGACTAACTGAATAAAACTAAAATTGAGTGACTGTGACAAGAAGGCACTGTCAAAGGGAGAGGAGGGGATTAAATTACAAAACAGGTTGACAGCAGGATACCCCTCAGGTTTTAGTTGTGAAATCTGAGCAGGAGGAAAATCTAAATATTAAACTCCTTTGTCCGGGGTTTTACAGGAGGAAAGAAAAACTAAACAGACTGTTCACGTCTTCTAATGTCTCTGATCATCACTTTACTGTAGTGTCCACTGTCTTCCAGAGTGCTTACTGTACTTTAAATTCGTACTAGCTAAGTAAACCAAAAGGGGAAAAAATGTCTTTGTTAAAGTTTGGCTTTAAAAAAATTACAGGAAAGCCTTGGTTTCAAGCCAAGAGGAGGAGAAAGCTTGGGTTCTTCTATGTGTACTGCTTCTCCATTACTGTTAGACTCAGTAGCACCAACTACTCACCCCCACCATTGTGGCTACAGATGTGACAACTTGTAGTGCCAGTGCTGATATGCCAGCAACTCTGACTACTGTTGAAAGTGGCAGGAGTCCGGGGCAAAAGAATAAGGGGTTCAGGAGACCTGGAAGAAAAATAGGGAGTGGCTACTATATGAGCCTGATGTGGGCATGACCTGCTCATACTGCAAAAAATACTTAAGGGAGACAAACACTTTCATGAGTGGCTGTAAGAGCATGAGACTTGAAAATGTACGAGCTCATGAACTCTCCAAACCTCATAAATTAGCCAATGAAAAAAATACTGTGTCTAACACAGACCCTTCCAACTTAGCAATAGAACGAGGAATAATACAAATGGAAAAAAATGAGGCGACACAAGTGGAACATTTGTTTAGAACAACTCTTTATTTGATTAATTCAGAACGCCCATTCACAGATTTCCCTGGCATCTTAGAATTACAACATGTAAATGGTGCAAATGTCGGAGTCAGTTATAGAAGTGACAAACAGGCAGCAACGTTCACACATTTTATTTCAGAATCAATAAGGATAAAAGATACAAAACTGGTTAACAGTAACACTTTCATCTCTGTCCTATGTGACTCGAGCACTGTTGCCTCAGTAATAGAAGAGAAGGCAGTCTATATTAGGACAATGGAAAATTTCCGTCCAGTTAACAAATTTGTTTCCCTTCAGCCAGTCTCTATTCCAAATGGTGAAAGCATTTATAACTCAATAGGTAATGCCTTAGAATTCACCTTGGACTGTAAAGACTGGAAAGAAAAAATTGTTGCTTTTGGATCTGATGGGGCACCCGTCATGTTGGGTAAAGTGACTGGGGTGTTTGGCAGGATTTTGAAGACGTACCTCATTTGTAAGGGATTCAGTGCAGTGCCCACAAGTTGGAGCTAGCTATAAAGCAATCAGCAACATCTATTCCATACATGAAAACAACAGATGAAGTCTTAATGGGTATCTATAAAATATACCATAAGTCTCCCAAAAACTGGGCGGTCTCAAAGAGTTAGCCAGTAATATGAGGTACACCATTCACAAACCAGTTAACGTGTCAGGGACCGGTGGGTTGCACACAGAGAAAGGGCTCTGTCTGTTATTCTGTCCAGCTACAAGGCCTTAGTTGTACATTTACAGCACATTGCTTCCACACCAGGGCAAACAAAAGATCAGGCCAGTGGGTTGTTCAAAACAATAAATACTGTGAGATTTGTCCTCTTTTCTCAGTTTCTGGCTGAATACCTTTCTGTCATGATGGCCTTCAGTCTAACTCTACAGAGAGACAGCTCAACAGTAGAAACTATAGTCAGCAAGGTTGAAAGCACGGTGCTCTGGCTAGAGAACTACCCTGCAGGATAAACTTGACAAAGTCTGTAACGAATTGCCGTTGCTCCCTGACTCTGACACAGCTGACAGTGACACTAGCACAAGTCGACTGACAGGCTCAGCCACTACTCAGGTTCAGTTCCGTGGATCTGATATCTTCCTTAACTTAGAAAGGGGATATTCTATAGATAGAACCAAACAGGCAGTGTTGCGTGATGTTACAAGCCTTCTTTCATCAACAAATTGAAAGTATTAACTCACGATTTTCCAATTTTAAAACAGACAAAGTCCTATGGTCATTCAGTATATTTAACCCATTACAGTTACCAGATAGTGACCAACTAGCCCTTTATGGCAATGAGGAAGTCAGAACCCTCACAGAGCACTACAGTGACCTACTGAAGAAACACAATAATAATATAAACTTGATTGAAGCGCAATGGTTAGAGCTTAAACCACTTATGAAAAAAAATCACTGAATGAACTGTCTCCAAAATTTCACTATTTGGATTTCTGGCAAAAATTCTCCATAATGATGCACATGAACAGCGATTCCTGATATTCTGGTCTTAGTCACAATAGCTCTACTGATCCCAACCCAAACTGCAGTAGTTGAGAGAGGATTCAGCTTGATGGGCAGAGTGAAGTCTGACTGGCGGTCCTGTCTGTCTTCTATGACTACATCTGAACTAATGCGTGTCAAGCTGTCAGATGCTAGCGTTGCTACATTTGACCTGCAGGATGCCATAACACTATGGTTCAAATCTGGAAAACAAAAGAGAAGACCTCATGTGAGACCATATGGCTGCAGACTAGATTCAAGTTCTGATTCAGAAATAGACTAGACTCAATCAGTGTTTTACCTTGAAAAATAACCCCCCAAAAAGCAACAGTTTTCTCTCTTTCCACTTTACAGTCCATTTTATGTTTTAAGTTTAAAATTCACCTCACAAAAATGTGGACAGGTAAAACTTTGTCCGGACAGGCAACATTTACATTCCACCTGTCCCTCGGACAGGCATCTCAAAAAAATTATTTCTAGCCCTGGGAAAGACTGTCCAAATTGGGGGTTGGGGGTGTTTGGGTGATAGCCATGCCAAAATTCCACAACAAAACTCTTCCCAGCTTGCTAGTGGTTTGAAGATGATGCCCAAAACAAAACTAGCATATTGATATTCAACAAAACTGGGTAACTCAGCATATAGAAAATACTGAATGGGTAACTATGCAGAGTCAGAGTGTTCTGCCACAGAGGGCATGCGATTCTCTCTGACCTTGAGGATGAAGCTCGAGTGATCCATGGGAATCAGAACCCCAAGGTGGCTCAACACACTGGTTATACGTAAAGTTACTCATCCTGTGTTTTTATAGTGTATATTATTATGTGAAATATGTGCATTGTTGTTTTTATATTTACTTGTTAGTGGTTATAAACCAATGCCAGTGAGTGCCCAACAGCTTCATAACCCACATGTGTTGTTCATGGAGCTCCATAAACTATGGGCAGAACAGTACTGCAGCATCACCTGAAAAACCACTGAAAAGCTGTCCTCGTGCTGGACGTTCACAAGCATTACACAGTCGGTTACTCAGCGTGAGACAAGCTTGTCGGTGGTAACAGTTACCCTCGAAAAGCATCAAAGACAATTTACACCAAAAAAACAGTAAATGAAAAAATAAAACATGGAGAAGTGTGATTCTATGGGGATTTTATGCACCATCTCGGTGTGTGATGCTCATATAAACCCCTCAGGCTTCATGGGGCACACACACCTCGGGGTGCATAAAATCCCCATAAACCACACTTCTCCATGCATTATTTCATATTTCTCTTTCACAGTGAAATTAACTTGTGCATGTCTCTAGAGGTACAAGAATATTGTTCTACCACCGAAGGGTACAATCACATTCCATGACGTTTGAACTGTGGTACAGCAGCATTTTGAAAACTATGGATTTCTAAGTAGAACAGTACTTTACTATGCACAGTATCACTGCTGCTGTATGCTTAGCCTTGCTCTTAATCCACCTGTGACCAGGCCTGTTGAACCCCATATGGTATCCAACCAAGCAACTGCTTCTTTTGCAGCTTTATCTGCATGTTCCAGCTTGCTGTTTTCCACGTGGAAATGGAAGGGGCTGCATTTTTAGGAGCAACTGACATCATTGCTAGTTCCAGGCAGGCAACTCACAACATGATGGTGCCTACCGCAGAAGCTATTTTAGCCACATATAACATTTTTTGGCTTGCATAAAGAGTTTAGTCCATAAAGCCTGGCTTGTAATTTCCTTGTGCGAGTCAAGTGGCTACTGAGCACTGCAGCCCTAGCCCTAAAACAGCATAATGATTATGCTAGGCAAATAGCCTCATACATGTATACCTGCCAGCAAAAATGATCCAAGTATATTTAGGTGTCCCCCCCCCGATCCCACAGAGTGCGTGCAGCCCCTTCCCCTACCAAATGTCATCATTATGATGTTTATTGGGGTTATTTAATGACTGAGAGGGTTATTGGGCAATAAATACCAGCTTACAAAAATGCACCAGATAGGATCTGGGGCTATAGCAGTGAGTAGGGAAATTGGCAGACTAGGTGGGCCATATGGTCATTGTCTGCTGACAGATTCTATGTTTATTAGGGCAGAAATAGCCACAAAAAATAAGATGACAGGACCTACCGCTACACATGTGAATGTGCAGACCAGTTACATTTCACAGATCCTAGAATTTTGCAGGCCCACCATTGCAGTGATGGTGCTGTACTTGCAGTGCTGAAGACCCAAGTTTCAAGTGTTATCTTGGAAGCTGGAGGATCAGCAAGAGGGAAGAAGATTGAGTTCTTGCTGGATTGCTCATCTCAGGATGGAGTGGAGCAGAGCTTGGTGCTTGCCAGATACTATCAGTGGCTGAGGATAAGCAGGCTGAAACCCCCAGAGTTGGGAAGAGGAGAGGCAGATGTCAGGTGTACAGTGCATGGGGGCATGCTGCACTTTAGGGGGAGTACTAGGAAAATCTGTACACCGGCTGCATGATGACTCCAGCTGCCTACATGCCCTGTACTTGATGAGCCAGACAGTGCTGCCTCTGAGGGATAGCAAGTCCTGGGGGTGTTGGCTGGGGTGGCCAGTATAATGGAGGTTTTTTTTTTTAGTTGTTGTTTAACCAGATATTGCACACTAAGCTGAAAGCTTTTTTACAGGAGCGACCTGGGAGCACAAGGAGGTTAAGTGACTTGCTCAGGGTCACACAGTATGTAAGTGGAAGCTGTGGGATTCAAACCCAGGTCTGGTCTGCTGGATGTTACCAGATTTGCAGCTCAGAGCCTTAGACCACTGTGCTATACTGCCTCCTTGCCAGTGCATGGGGGAGAAATAAGACTAACTGAAAAAAAACAATTTGTTAACAGTAAAATTGCTTTTAAAAAGTTTTGTTGTTTGACCATCACATAAACATTTTGGTATAGAGTTGGTGTTAAAGGAACACTTGTCAATCCTTTTTGCATTATATTATTTATAATTGAAAAAAATATGTTTGATGTCTGCTTACCTTCTCTACAATTCATTCAAGCTGTTGGTTGTTTTAACTGCTGTGCTTTTTTTAGCATGACTGAAATGCATCCAAACAGTGTATTTTGTTTCAGATCCTTGATCTACTCTTGTTGCATGCTTCTTGAACATTAAGAACCCCTCCAAAGGGTGCATTTACTTATGATACAATAGTGTCCTCTCCTCCCACTGCACCGTGAGTGTCTATGCTGTATTGGGGGTATTCACAGTTTCTAGGAAGACTCAAAGAGAGTTGAGGACGGTGTCCGTTGAACTTCATGATAGAAAAATGTGGTCTAGTATGGGCTTCAGTTTAATTTCTAAACAGTGTATATGACCTTTATCTTTCTTTTCTGAACATATTCAGGATTTAACTCACAAGAAATTATGAAAAATTGTTTAATGTTTGAGAAAGATGAAGACTTCACTGTGTTTAATTCAATGAGCAGAAATGAAAGTATACCAGTAGCCTCCTGAAGAAAGCTCCACCACCAGTAAGTAAATGTCCTAAGATATGGAAGGGAGGTGTAGTGTTGAATTGTGGTTAGTTGGACCTTCTTTCCATCATAATATTGTCTCTGAAACTGTGAAGCAGGATATCCGTGTTCAAGCCCAGCCACAGCCTCTGGCTCACTGTGTGTCTCAGAGAAAGTGATTCTGATCTCTATTGAGCTTCTGCTCCAAATTGTAAAATTATATGAAGATGGACCCCACTGAAATGTTGCATCTTTAGGGTTTTTTTGGTCATAAAACACTATTTGACACCATGCTGCTGACTGGGGGATCAGCTTGAAAAGGAATATGAATAAT
Organism: Neoceratodus forsteri; assembly: GCA_016271365.2. Lineage (NCBI taxonomy): Eukaryota > Metazoa > Chordata > Ceratodontiformes > Ceratodontidae > Neoceratodus > Neoceratodus forsteri. The sequence continues at coordinate 706,755,894 of CM028137.1, forward strand.
GAGTAATGAATAGCAGAGTATCTGAGGTGCAAAAGTATTTGCCAGTGAAAATTTTAAAAAAGGTAAATGTACACCCCTATGTTATGGCTTCCAGGACTCCCTAACCCTTATTTAAAAAAAATAAAATGTACATCCCATCGCCTTTCTTAGTCCTGCTCTGCTTGCTGATTTGTGCGGCTAGTCAGGTCAGATGCTGAAAAACTGACATGAGGGCAAGAGCATGTTCTGAGTACTAGATTTGCGTAGTTCAGTTCTTTGACAGGGCACTGAAGCTACACAGGGATAGGCTCACCACCCCATTGTGGCACACGGGTCTCTTCTGTAACTTTTAATTTACGATTGTGCCCTAACTGTGAGGATATTTTACACTGAAAGATTGAAGTTTACTCAAGAAGGTACTTAAATTTCATTTTAGGTGCATTTGCAGAGTACGGGTACCCAATCTGAAGTGTATATACTATAATTCCAAGGCACTTCAGTAACATTTTTGGAACACACTCTAAAAGTGCTTTTCTGGAGTAATGCAGGAGTGTCCCAACTGAGAAGGTACTCCATTGGCGGTACATCAGGAACAACTATAAGGCACTTCATTAGCATTTTTGCAACACACTCCCAGTTTACTCAGCACTTACCAGTCGAATGCTTGATAGTTACCACAAAGTTGCTTGACTTTTTAGTGGCACATTTGGAGCATTTACCCAGTCTATGTGCTAGTAGGTGACTGCAAAATTACGAACAAGTGACTCCAGCTGGGTAAGGGAGTCTTTTCTTGCATAAATGCAGTTTATTTCAGATAGTCATTTGGGACTTACCTCTGCCTTCTGTTTAACACTTAGGCCAACCCCCAGACTGTACCGGCAGGATGGAGCCTACCCCAGGCAGAGACTAGTTTCTGACTTTGGGGGGGTGGAGGGGTACCTCAGGGTGTCTCAGTCAGACGTGTGGCACCTTCAGTGAGGAGTGGATGTGCTCCTGCAGCTTACCTGGACTCCCAGCTGGGTAGTTTCTAGTAGCACTGCCCAAATGAACTGGTTAAGAATTAGTTATTCTTAACTAATAACTATGCTTACTAAGTGGTGTACAGTTACTTATCAGCTAATGCTCAACAACTTGAGTACTGATCATGAATTATTTATTACATAAGCTCAACTAGTAATTAATGTATGCCAAACTAATACTCAATTCATGGGGATTAGTTAATTCTTAATTAGGAAATAGGTCAATGACTAACTGCTGAAATTGTTAACAGTTAGCAGTAGGTTGAGCTAGGAGGAGTTAGCCACTAGCTCATTTGCATGTGAAAAAAAATCAACTAAAGCAAAACTGAGGAATAATTAAACATTAACTAATTATTAGTGATTTGAGGTAGTCGAGCATTAGGCCTATTTTTTTGTATGGGTAGTTATGCCATTCTATTAGGATTGTGTTTCTTATCAATATCTGTCACTGTGCATGTATGAAAAGGCTGTCACACATGCACAGTAAAGGACATTGATCAGAAATGCAATCCTGATATAATAGCATAACTGTATTTATAATAACCTCATACAAAGTGAATGCTCGCTCCGGAGTGTGGTCACTGTGATGATGTCATTGTAAATTGATGTCGTGACCATTTTAGGCATCTAATGGAGTGTTGCACTTAAACAGAAGTCTCAGCTTGTTTACATTTCTGGGCATATTTAAAGCTGACAAAACCACTTAAAATGGCATTTTTAAGTAAATGGAGCACATCACTCTGTAGGTAAGGCTTTTGCCTACAGAGCTATGTTTTTGGATTTCTGGTTGTTGAATTACAGGACACTGTTTACTTGTCCTTTAACTAGATTTTAGTTATTTTTAACCAATGCTTTCTTAGAGTGTAATGGAATTCCGAATTTCTAAAGCAGAATTTTTTTTTTTTTTACAGATCAGTAATCTGTGATTTACATAAACCACAGATTCATCTTCTACAACCCACGGAATATTATTTTATGGTTTATGTAAACCATGGAAAGTTATATTGAGGTTTACATAGAAATGCTTTTTGGAATCCTACAGAATTAAAACAATACTGTAAATTATTTTGGAAACAGAATTTGCCATTCCACCCAAATTTGCAGTCATAGTTCTGCATTCTGCACAGTTCTACTTGGTGCCATACTTCCTTTGATAGTTACATTTGACTGAGGTGCCAATGTGTACTGCTGTTACTAACCTCAGTTTGGGATAACACTCTGGGTTCAATTTTCAAAGAGCCCTTAGTCTGCTCCAAGGCTGAGGCAAACTTCAGGTACACCAAGGATCCTGTGCCCAATTTTACAAAAACATCAGGGTCCTGGCACCAAACTCCTCCAGTTTGCCACAAGTCTACAGCTTCACCAAACAGTCAATTCACCTGTGGGACTTGCAGCAGGGATCCTCCCCCAGCCTGGTGCAACATTACAAGGGCCAGGATAGTTGGGGGAGTGGCAAAGCTGCTGGACAGGTCAGGCCTGGGGCAGAAGGGGCACAAGAGGTGGCTAGGGGGAGTCAGGGACACAGCTAGGAACGAAAGGAGTGATGTTGCACCTGGAGCAGTGCATTTACTTTCGTATTTGTATGCATATGGTACTGTACATATGACTTGTGCTGTATGAGGGAGTCCAGGGACAGAATGTGACATGGAACCATGAGGGCACAGCCAAGGCAGCTGCACATTTTGTCCCTGCCCTCCCATATGGTATAATTCATACATACTGCACAATACAAACATACATACAAAAGCAAACACACCACACATACTGGGTGCCACATCACCCCCTTTATTTCCAGCTGTTTCCTTGACTTCCCCATGCCACCTCCTGTGCCCCTTCTGCCACCAGCAGCCTATTGTCAGACCCCCCTCCCACTGACACAAGCCATTTAGACCACCTCCTGGCTGTCTATCTGGTGCACCTTGCTGCATCCATGGCGGGGCTTGTAAAATTTCCAAAAAGGGGAATTTGCAGCCCTAACATGGCACAAGCCCTCTTGTGACATGGCACACCTGGATGTTTAATGCAACCTTGTTGCAAGGGGGCTTTGGCATGGCTATGTCTGGATTTAAAGCAGCTGCTTTATAATATCATGACTGATGCAAGTTGTGAGGAAAGACACCCCCTGCAGCAAAATCATTTGATGCAAATTCTGTGTCTCTTTCCAACACTTTCAAAAATTGGGCACTCCATGAAATTTTTAAGGAAATAGTACTCGGAGCTGGAAGACTTTGTGGATGCCAAATGATCTCTTAAAGGTGAACTGCACTGAAGCTGCAAGTCATTTCTGCTAGTAGAAGGGATTTTTAAGTGATAGTTCAAATCTGTTATTGTTCTTTCGAAGTGGGTGTTTTTAATATATACACTGATGGTAAGGAACTTTTAAATTCTCTGATGTTGTTTATATCCTGCCAAAACTCTTACATTGTTGTCACCCATAAGACATCTGCGTTCTACTACAAATCTCTGTGGTTGAGAGGTACATAAATACATCATACAGTTGTAAAATGGAGCTGATCACCATAGTGAAAATCAAAAACACATACTGAGGTTACTAAAAGTCGTGAATTGGTGGAGCAATAACTGAATTAAATTTGGTACTTAAAAAAAAAAAAAATCAAGGTTTGGTGAATAGATTAGTGATTGTGTATACTGTAAAACTTTAGCCTTTCTTTATTCCCACCCTTGGGAGATATGTTAGTAAGAGTGTATGGAAAAGAGGGCCAATCACCAAAGGTAAGCAGAGTGCCAGAGAAGGAGAAGAAGGATGGGGTGGATGGTGGATGTTTCAAAACATGCTAAGAGTGAGTTGCTGGGAGAGGCTGGAATTTATTTGGAATGTGGGTGAATCTGTTCCCTTACAATGAACCTCAGACTTCAGCCCTCTTATTCAATGTTTGCTGAATAGATTAGTGCTTGTTTATACTGTAAAACTTTGGCCTTTCTCTATTCCCACCCTTGGGAGATAAGCTGAGTAGTGTGTAGGGAATAGAGGGGCCAAAAGGATTACCTGATTCAGCTCACTGAGATTGTGACCAGTAGCACACAGGAGAGAGGAAAAACCCTCTGTGGAGGAAACGTTTGAGGACCCATGGCTACTGACCTGCCAGTCCTATGGACAAACTAGGAAGAGATTATCCTAAATGCCTTACTGATTTCTGCTTCTGGTTTAGGAAAGTAAGATTCAAACAATGAAGACCATCTTCAGAATTTCTTGATGATGTGTGCAGGGATGTTACTTCAGGAGGCTGGAGAAGCTGCTCCAATCTGGATAAATCTGTCTGAGAATGAATATAGATTACATCTGTGCCACTGAAGAAGGGTTCAAGCATAATTCAGTAACCATCTGTGGTCATAGGTGATTGCTTTTTGGAGGCAATCAGGGGATGTGATGGATCTGAGCATGAGATGATGAGCTTTAGTTTGTGTAGTTAAGTTATAAAATTCCAGTTACTACAGGATGGGTAATAAGTTATGAGAACTCCTTTATGGGATATATTAGTCTTTGAAGAAGGTAGTGACAGGATGTGATAATCAGCCTTTTTGTAAATTGATGATCTTAAGGAAGCTGGTAGAGAAGCATGATGAGATAGTGAATTATCCAGGACACAGGAATCCAAGAGGCCTAGACAATTAGGGGAAGAATCCATGATGTTCAAGGTAAAATTAAAATGGATCCGAGTTCACTAAATCCACTGTGTGTTTTATAATGGAGCCATCTATAGGGAGACATTGAGGAGTTTAAGCAGGAGTTGGTCTTAACTTTTCTTTACACTAGCCAGCAGGACAAGTTACATAGAAACATAGAAACTGATGGCAGATAAGGACTGCAAGGCCCATCCAGTCTGCCCATTTCTTCTTCTACCTTATGAATGTGCCATCAGCTTTTGCTCTGTCAAGGACCTATCTGTTTATACTCATCTGTATTGTTCCCTTATGCCTATTCCATGCCTGTTTGAAGCCCTGCACTGTATTCATATCCACCACTTCCTGAGGTAGGCCATTCCATGCATCCACCACCCTTTCTGTGAAAAAGAACTTCCTCACATTACCCCTTAATGGGCCTCCCTCTAATTTCATGTTGTGTCCTCTTGTCCTGCTATTTTTCTTATATTGAAACATGTTAGACTCTTTCATCTTGTTAATGCCTTTAAGGTGTTTGAATGTTTTGATCATATCACCTGTCTCTCTCCTTTGCTCTAGGGTATACATATTGAGTGCCATTAATCTGTCCTCATATGTTTTCTGATGCAGTCCCTGAACCATTTTGGTTGCCCTTCTCTGGACTGCCTCAGTTTGGTTAATGTCCTTGTGAAGGTGTGGCCTCCAGTACTGTACGCAGTACTCCAGATGGGGCCTAACCAGTGTCTTGTAAAGAGGGATTATTGCCTCCCTCTTATGACTTGCTATACCCCTACTAATACAACCCAACATCCCCCTAGCCTTACCTACTGCATTAGTGGTCTGCTTGGATGATTTCATGTCATCTGTGATGATGATGCCCAAGTTTCTTTCTTCCCTTGTGACAGCCAGCAACTCCGCTCCCAGACTATAAGTGGCTTCAGGGGTTTTCTTCCCTATGTGTATGATCTTGCACTTATTTGCATTAAATCCTAGTTGCCACTCATCTGTCCATTTTGCCAGTTTATCCAGATCTCTTCTCATTCATTCTGAAGTTGATTCAAAATTGCACTAGCCTGCAGAAGGTTGCATTAGCCCACAATTGTAATGGTAAATTTTGATCACTTACAGTATACAGGAAAAAATGCAAGCCAAGAAAATATTCAGATTATTGCACATTTATCCTGCTCCCATATTGTTTCTGGCACCAGCAGAAAAGAAAGACTGCAATGCCATCACACCCAGTGTTCCCCCCGTTGTTTTGTACCATGGCCTCCTCTCTTCCTCTTTCTGCATCCCTGAACCAGAGGATAACACAACAGCAAATGTTCAGTCAAGTAGACCTAGCTCTGCACACACAATAGCTGGCATCATTAAGCACCTCATCACATTCTCATCACCACCCACAGGGCAATGAACAGAAAGTCAGGCAGAGAAAGACACTCTTAACCCCCACCCTGTGATCAACTGAGCCAGAAGCACATCTAGGATTTCTTTGGGGAGGGGATTACACAAACTTAAGGGGCTTAGGAAACAGAAAAATGTATGACATTTTTATTTTTTGAAAGTAATGATTTTAACATGCTGTGCCCCATCAGTAACAGTTTAAAAAAAAAATCTCCTTCATCAGGTCATGGTAAAGAGTACACAGGCATGATTCTTTACTACCCCTGTTTCTATATAGGATGATCTGTGTACCCCAGGAATGCTTATTTTAACCTTTAAAAGTATGTGTTTTATTAAGGTATTTTGTACCAAACATGCTCCAAAGCTTTGTTTTTAGGATGAAAGGGCATGCTGAGTAGGTTAAGGGTGGGATTATATAGATGGCATTGGCTGGAATGGTCCATTTAGAAGAGCTGAGTAACCCTACACTTGCCAGTAATGGCAGCTATGGGCCTATGGATGGCCATTTCAGAGTATGGTCTGCAGTGGTGCCCAGGGAAAGTACAGAGTTGAGAGATTTGGGAGGGAGAGGAAGCAGCTATGGTGAGGCTGGGATAAAAACCACCACCTGCAAAGCAGACAATGTATACTGTATCTCTTAACATTTTGTCACTGAAATGTTAGATATAGACACTCAAAATGTAGTAAAATATAGGGAAAGTACAGCGTTGAGAGATCTGAAGGGAGCAGGGGCAGTTATGGTGAGGCTATGATAAAACCCACCACCTGCAGAGCAGATCCTGTATGCCTCTAAGCATTTTGTCACTGAAATAATGGATACAGACCCTCAAAATGTAGGGAAATGATTGGCATTTGTCTTAATAATATGGGACAAATTGTCAGACAGAGACACATTTAGAAAATAGGAAGCTAGTGACTTAACAGCTTCTATACTTGATCACACCCTGATCATGAGCTGAAAGGTCTGATGGTGGAGTGATAATTATTCATATTGGACCTTTTGTGGGATCCTCCTCTTTTAACTGCCAGATAACTGCAGCTCTTAATGAGGTAGTAATCACAGCAGGCCATCTGCAACACTGAGAGTGATTAGCAAGAAGACTAGAGCCTGCTAAAGCAGGGACATTTTTAACATCATTAACAGCCATGGAAAACCTGCACTAGTTGACACAGGCAAGTTTTTGACAAGCCAATTTGCCCCAGGTTTTGGGCTACAAAAACAATGTTAAATTCTAACCCTGAGTTTAAGCTATTGAAGCTCTTTGGATTCCCAATAGAAGGAATTTAACTGAAGGATTGAAACAGTGAAGTGAGTGAGGATGGATTAGACTGTGAAGAAGAGAACTGAATATCTGATACAGTATGTATGGCTTAAGAGTTCCATATAATAATATCTAGGCTTGAAGGCAAGAGTTAGAAATGTTAGTACATATTCTAGGTGAGTAGAAGTATTCAGGGAGGGCTGCAATATACATCTTGATGAATACTTTTATGTTGTAGTATAAATTGCTTGAGCAGCAAGAGCTAGAGTGGTCCAAATAATGGTGTTGACTTGCTAGCGACAACACTAACTCATTATGAGGTCACTGAATGAAGGAGAAGTCATCACTCAGTCTGCTGAAGTATGCTGGTGAGGAAAGATCTGACATCGGAAACAAGATAATGCATTGGCCACATCATTTGCATTGCATGGTATGAAAACATTACAGTGTAAATTGTGATAAAGAGATAACCAAGACAGCCTCCTCAAGAACAGGATGATGAAGTTTTGTCTTTTTGGATGATATCCATTGTGGGTTTATTATCATAAAAGATGGATACTGTCTGATGGGACCAGCGATGACCCCAAAGAGGCCACTGCCATGATGGGTAAATCTTGAAGAGAGAAGATGTAGATGCAGTCATAAAGTATTGTAATGTCCAGAGGCCAAGAAGCAGCAATCCAAGACCCCTCAAAGGTAACAGGGTAGTGATGCATTTAAGATGCATCAGTGTATATATCCCGTGGTGCAAGTCAGGTGAAGGTTCTTTGTAGAACATTAAAAGGCCATTCCAGGAAGCTAAAATGGGGACCACATAGCTAGATCTGATTCACAGCAGCCAACATTTGGATATCATGATAGAATTTGTAAACTGATGATGCCAGTGACAAGCAGTAGGAAATGAAGGAACAACCTTGATGAATTATCATCCTTGTGAAGTTGAGGTATTCCAAGAGAAAAGGAAGTTCATGTGTTGTGCAAGAGGATCGGTTTGAAGAGAACTCCACTAAAGTTTGAATCCCGTAGAGTTTATCAGGAGGTAATTGAGCTTCCATACAAGCTGAATCCAATACTATGCTTAAGGACTTCAAGAGATGTCACTGAACCTAGGTTGTTCTCTTCAGACAGAGGAACTGATAGGTCTTGTAACAACTGGAAAGAAGTAGCAATACCAGCCATGGGAGGCTACTCTGGCAGATCAATCAGGAGAAAGTAATCAAACAGTGGAATAACTGTTGGACAGCGACAAACATTAAGTAATGCCCAAAAAGTATGGTGGAAAACATGTTGAAACCCAGGGCGGCTTGAGACAAAAGATGTGCTACAAAATAATAGTGGTCCTTTGTCAAGATTATTTCAAAACTGGTGATGAATGACTGTAGGGTCCTGCACAGCAGACTGAAGAATACAACAGAGGAAGGTATCTGAGGGAATCGTGTGGAATCCACACAAAAAGCCAAAAAGAGTATGTTGCACAACTGGACGGGTAGAATGAGAAGCTAGAAGCCTGGCTGAAGCCTGTAAGTTGCTAGGAGTGGATGGACAAATGATTTGACATGGAGACTGGGAAACTTTAGGGCAGATATAGCCAGCATACACTAGGCAGCACCACAGAAGCTGCAGACATGAGGAAGGGAGCAGCTAGCAGAATGGCAGCCAGTATCATTAAAGTTGTTGCAAATTGATCTGTCCATAAGCAATTCAGCAGGTTGGCCATGAAGGTGCAAGCAGGCATATGGATTGAAGAAGGCACTGCTCCTGGTCAAGTTTGTGCAAATGCTTAACTACTTTTTCCTCTGTACTTCTGCCTGTGTTTCTCTGTTCTTTTATTCTGCCAAGTCTGTATATAATAAGTAATTTATGTTTGTTTTCACTGTCCATAACTGCTTGCAGTTGACTGATTACCATAACGTAAATTGTTCACATTCAACTGGTTACCATAATTTAAATTGTGTGCAAATGCTTAACTACTGATTACCATAATGTATATTGTGTGCAAATGCTTAACTACTTTCTCCTCTGTACTTCTGCCTGTATGTCTCTGTTCTTTTATCTGTCAAGCCTATATACAATATGTAATTTATGTTTTTTTTTTCATTGTCCATAACTGTTCACATTTGACTGATTACCATAATGTAAATTGCATCCACTGATGTTCTCGCTGTGTCGCCACCTTGTGGGCCAGGTCATGACTGAAAATGGTCCTCTGGATCAGTGCACTTACCTGGTTACCAAAAACATAAATAAATAAATATATGAGATAGTCTTGAAACAGGAACAGAAATTGAGCTTGATGGTCCATTGAGCCTTATTGGATTGGTGGATGAAGAGGAAGCAGACAGTGAGTTCCAGAGTGGTGATGGCTCTCAGGCAAAGGAAGTATGGGCACTTGGAAGTGTACTCAGAGGAGCAGGAATGACTGGAACATGGTTTATGAAAGGGAGAACAGCAGGAACTGATGGTTCAGAGGTAGACTGGAGTAGGCTGAGCTGGGAAAGGAGCTTCAATTGCTGTTGTACAGGAATGCATTTTGGAAACCGAGGAGGCAAACTGATCCATGAAGTCCCAGTGGCACAGCAAGACTAGCAAGGCAACAGAGGGCTACAGGTAGACCTGAGTAGCACAGCAGCCCTATCTCCCTCCCACGCTGCCTCCTAGCTATTGGGACCAGCGGTCTAAAGCAGACTCTTCACTGCTCCTAATCTGCAACTTTCTGTAAACTTGATTCTGTAACGGGAATCTTCTTGGGGAACCAAGACCAGATCATGGGCAGTCTCTCTGCGGCAGATAGAGGGATCAGACACTCTGCTGGTAGTGAAATCACCACTGAACATCTCATGCACAGAGCAGCACCCAGTAAGAGAGTAGGGACTTGCAATCAGGGGACAGTGTAAGGCATTTAATATAAAGGTTCTGTTCTATTGTTATTACAGGTCATCAAGGTCATTTAAAACCTTTGTGTTACCTCAGCTTGTGAAGGGTCACTCTTTGCATTAGCTGGCTAGCTGAGTAAGCACATTGAGGACCACTGTGTTTAGCTAACTGATTGTTTTTCTTTTGCTGTACATCCTTATTCTTTGTTTTTTGCAGCAAAGAAAGCTGTGTAGGGGAGAGAGAGATTGATTCGTCAGCAGAGTACAGCTGTTTTCTTTACTTATAAGATGTGATTCTCCAGTTGGTAACTCACTTAACTGATTGTGTTTTTGTTGTTCTAGGCTTGAGAAGGTGGCACATTAGCTGCTCCAAAAAAAGGGAAGAATATATTCCTTGCAACGGTGTCCTAACTTTAACCATTTTACATGTTTTACATAGAGTCTTTCTGGAAACAACATTGGTGTGTGGCTGATTGTTTCTGGCATTAGTCAATCCTGCCCAGCCACCTTTAGCTTTGTGTTTCCTTTATAGGCCATACCTGTGACATCACATCTCCTAAACACTTCCAGGAAAGAGCACAGAAGAGAAAACATAGAAATAAAAAATAAAACTTTTTTCCCCTAGCACTTCATCTTATCCTCTATTCTTTCATCTGCACAAACTAGTCATCACAAATGGAAACAATTAACTGCAGACACTGTGGCACTCTCTTCTACAGGGCATGAATCCACCATATCAGCCACTGCCCAACCCGCTGGGCCATCAGGGGCTTAAGATCTCAGCTCCATACCGCATGGGATGAGATCACCTACTTGCATACTAAGCTCAGCACATTCTGGACAGCTCCATACTACAACCTCCACATCCGACCTCCACTATCACAAAGGAAAACTGGTCCAGAGGGGTAGAAACCCGTAGGAAAATGTTCAGCAAATCCTACTAAACAACCAACACAAATGTCAACAACTCCCATTACACACACATCCAGTAGAGTTACGCTGTTGGTGACTGCACAAGCCACCGATACAGGCAACTCAGCTAAGCAAAACCTCCCACAAGGAAATTATATATATACACCTGGGCAAAAATGCAACAAATGACAAGGATACCAGGACATCTCTGCTAATCACAGGTGACTTTATGATTCATGGGCTAGAGTCTCACCTTCAATGAAACACAAAATCTAATGTGGCAGTCCAATGACTACAAGGGGCATCATATTGGAGGGACAAAAACCACATTGAAATTACTGTACACGGGAACACGCACATCCACATCCATCTGGGAAAGAATGACCTCGCTAGCTGTTCGGTGGAGGAAACCAAAAGAAAACCTCTCCGTATGAGGAGACAATTTAGCTTCTCTTACATCCGGAGTATCCTTTTCTGAGATTCTGTCTGTATGGAAAAGGCAGCAGGCAGAAAATCAGAGATAATGAAATCTCAGAACTTAACTTATGGCTCAAGGAATGATGTGGTAAAAATGGGCATCAATTCATAGGAACAGGGTTTTTTCACATACAATCGCCTACACCTCGCAAAGAGGGGAGTCTGGGTGCTACAGTAATAGCGCCAAATTAGTCAAGGGATTTTTAAGGATTTTAAAAAATCCCTATTGAGAACTGTGAAACCTTTTGTTAAGGATTTTGCTTTGTTCGTTAGTGTGTTTATTGCTCCCCGGAAAGGGTGCCCTCATCTGATAGTGTAGTTGAAAATCTACTAGATGGCACTTAAGTACTGTAATAGGAACTAGCCTCTTTCTGTAGGTATGACAAAAATAATTTTAGAGGATTTTGTTCCCTTAATTTTGTGAAGGATAAATAGGGAATCTCACAAAATTGCTTGACAAATTTGGCACTACTACTGTAGGTCAAAATTTGATGTTTTTCCAGGGTTGTTTAAACTAGCGGATAGAGAGAGAGAGGGCACTAGCATCCTACACACCATTTGGGACAGCTAATGCCCCTTCCCATGACCAAACAGCAAATCTTCCTTTCGTCCAGCCACAGAAACAACTGGAACAACAGCACAGAATGCAGGTTGCATTACAAAAATTAAACAAATAAAAGTACAAGCTAAACAGGATAGGACAAGTAGCAAGGCATGGAGAGCAATGTGTGACAATGTTCGTAGTCTAGCAAACAAGATCCCTGACCTCATCACCATAATAACAGAAGTTAAATTAGATTGGGTAGCAATAACAGAGACATGGTTCACCAGGAACCACACCTGGGATGTCATAATCCCAGGCTACACTCTGTTCAGGGGGGACAGAAAAGGCAAACAGGGAGGGAGTAGCAATGTATGTCAAAGAGGACATCAAAACCGCTGAGATGTGCAGGATTCACAACATCACCAAAACCCTTTGAGTCCCTTTTGACACGGGAAAAAGTTTCAATATGGATGGGAGTAGTCTATAGGCCCCCATCACAAGACATGGAAAAAGACACAAGATTTCAACCTGCCAGATGTGATCTGGGTCTCCTACACAGCCTCAACAGAAAAAAGTAAAAAATTCTTCATAGCTTTCCAGGGGTCGGGTCTCACACAACTAGTTGAGTCACCTACAAGAGAGGATGCGATCCTCAACCTTGTTCTTACAAATTGCACAAGAATATCAGACGTAACTATGGGAATTAACCTAGGGTCCAGTGACTATAGGTCAGTCTGGCTTACAGTCAACAGAAACGAGGATACCACACACTAAGCTAAAGATCCTCAACTTCAGGAATGAAACTTCAGCAAGATGAAATCCTCTATCAAAAGACTGTATAGTTGTGAAGCAGATGGAACTGTGGACACAACCTGGACGTGCTAAAGAACACTCTAACCCATGTAACAGAAAAATACTTAAAGGCGATCAGTAAATCAAAATGCAGGAAAAACCTGGTTTGGTTCACAAAGGAAGTGACATCAATAATTAAGGCAAAGATGACAGCTTTCAGAATATATAAGGAAACAAAAATGGATAAGGACAGAGAAGAGTACAGGGCCAAGCTAAAGGAGACTGGAAAGAATTTCAGAGCTGCAAAAGCACAAACCAAGGAGAAAATTTGCCAAGGACATAAAAAAAGGCAACAAAACTTTTGTCCGGTACATCAGATAGAAAAAAGATCAAGAGGCAATGTTAGACTAAAAACCTATGAGGGTCAGCACGTGGAAGAAAACACTGAAAAAGCAGAAGTTTTGAACACATTTGCTCCATGTTTACACACAAAGACAATGGCAATGGTCCAACACTTAGCACAAAGGAACACCACACTCAGGAGGCAGACAATAGCCCCATCCACAAAAGACAGACTCCTACAGGAAGTAAACAAATTAAAGATGGACAAAGCCATGGGTCCTGATGGAATTCATCCACAAGTCTTTAAAGACCTGGGAGAGGAACTTGCTGCTTCACTGTCCACACTCTTCAATACGTCCCATAAGAAGGCAGAGTTCCTGTCCGGGGGAGATTGCGGCTGCTGATAACCGACCAGCTCAGCTCTTTCAAACTGTAGACAGACTGTGCAACCCAACCTGTCTGCAGGTTTGAAGAGCCTTTTCACATGTTGAGTGTAAAGAGCTTGCTCGCTTCTTTGAGGCCTAGGTGGCCGACATCAGGGCACCACTTCAGCCTGCATTCTCTATGGGAGAAGCTGTGGATTGGTGCCCAGTCACGGTCCCTAGGCTCTCCTGGAGTTCCTTTGACCAGCCGGAGCTCATTTATGTCATGCGGATTGTCCAGGGTATGTGCTCTACATGCTGTAGTTTGGATCTGGGCCCAACCTCCCTGATAAAGGGTTGTGGTGATATTGTCAACCTGGTCCTAGCATGGATAGTTGGGTGCTCCTTGGAAACAGATGAGTTCCCTAGCTACCTGAAGGAGGTGGTGGTAATGTCCCTCCTGAAGAAAGCTTCTTTGGACCCAGATTGCCATGCTAACTACAGACCAATCTCTAACCTCCCCTTTGTGGGGAAGGTGATTGAGAAAGTAGTGGCTGTACAACTGGAGAACCATTTGACCATCCATGACATTTATGAACCACTCCAGTCTGGTTTCTGAAAGAGGCATAGTACCGAGGCGTCACTGGTTCGGGTGCTCAATGATCTCTTGATGACAAGAGATCAAAAGAGCCATTCCATCTTGGTTCTTCTTGATCTCTCTTCAACATTTGACACTGTGGACCATGGGGTACTTCTCGAACGCCTGAGGTTCATCTGTGGCCTGTCTAGTACAGTACTCAGGTGATTTAGAGCTTTCCTCACTGGCAGAACTCAGAGGGTGGTATCGGGGATTAATTCCTCCAACCCAGTCTCTCTGTCTTGTGGGGTTTCTCAGGGTTCAGTGTTGTCCCCCATGTTGTTTGTGGTGTACATGGTGCCCCTCTGAGACATTGTAAGAAGGTATGGGCTGAGGTTTCACTGCTATGCTGATGACACCCAGCTCTACCTATCTTTCGCACCCAACCAGGATAGAGCTCTCTCGGTATTTAACAACTGCCTCACTGAAGTCCAAAACTGGATGAATTCAAGCTACACAGAAGTGATGATTGTGGCCCCAGATCACCGGATAGAGGGGATGGGAACTGCTTTACCCTCAGGACTTTTTCTGGGTAGCACCCAGCTCCCTACCTCTGAATGAGTGTGGAAGCTGGGGTGATTTTTGACAATGGGCTGGCACTGCGATCACAGGTGTCAGCAGTCATCAAACCATCCTTTTACCACCTGAGGAACATCTCCAGGATTAAGCACCCAGTTCTGTCCAGTGAGCTGCTTACATTGCCCTTGACCTCTGGAATTCTCTACCCTGTCCGCTTCGGCAATGTGCATCTGTGGAGGAATTTAGAAAGGTCTTTAAGGCCCATTTATAGTTAAAAACTTACTCCTGATTATGATATTTTATTGTATTTTATGAATTTAGCAGTTACTGGATCTGTGTTTATTTTATTGTTTTATGTGCAGTTATTGTAAAGGTGCCTTGGTTTTAAGACAGGCGCTATACAAATAAAGATTTATTATTATTATTATTACATCACTGGAGAGTGGACACATACCACAGGACTAGAAAAAGGCCACAGTAGTGTCCCTTCACTAGAGTGGCAGCAAGGAGGGAGCAGGGAACTACCGACCAGCCAGCAAACCTCCATTGTAGGGAAGATCATGGAATCAGTACTAAAGAAAAGGATAGCGGGATTCCTGAAAGCCAGCAGAAAGCTTGACTCTAAACAGCATGGTTTCATAGCTGGACAATCTTGTCAAACAAATAGGGTGGAATTCTTTGATTGGATAACTAAAGTAGTAGACCAGGGTGGGGCTGTAGATACTGTATATCTAGACTTCAGTAAGGCCATCGATTTAATCCCACACAGAAGGCTCAACAACAAACTGGAGAACAAAGGTATAAGAAGTAAGATTGTCAACTGGGTGCGAAACTGGCTAAAGGGCAGGATCCAAAACATTCTAATAAATAGCACTTTATCACTGAAAGGGAAAGTAACCAGAGTGTCCCACAGGGGTCGGTGCTGGGACAAATAATTTTCAACATATTCATCAGAGATATTGCAGATGAATTGGAGGGAAAGGTATGCCTGTTTGCAGACAACACTAAATTCTGTAACAGGGTGGACACACAGGAAGGTGCCAAAATGATGGCGTCAGACCTAAAGAAACTGGAAGAATGGTCCAAGACTTGAAAGTTGAAGTTCAATGCCGAAAAATGTAAAGTCGTGCACCTGGGAAAAAGAAACCCGGGGCAAAATACCCATGCGACAGGGTGAGCCTTGTCTGGGGTGGATGCTCATGAGTGGAGTGTCCGGGGCCCACCCCATTCCTTTCACTCTTTGTTTCTTTGGGATGGCCGCTCATGCTGGGAATGAAAATGAAATACATTTGCTGTATACTTGTCTATTTTAGGGTGTCACATTTAATGATTTAATGGAAATAAAATGAAAAAGATATGAGTTTCAAGGGTTGGCAGAATAAGGGAGAAGAGGGCATGCCATTGTTCTCTCATTACCTTTGCAAACCCAGTGGAATCCTCATGGACTTACTATCTTATTAAAACTACCCTTTGAGATGAAACAAAATAGAAACATAAAACCCTTTAACCAAGAAAAGAGGAGTTGAGTCTAGGCTAGAAATGATAACATGTATGAACATATATATCTTTACTGTTTGATGGAGAACTACTGAGAATAAGAGGTTTCTACTGGTTTTAGCAAAAAGGGGTGTATCACCTGACAATGATGTCAACTGTGAGAGGTATAACAACTCACCACTTGGAGTAACATAGAGGATAATGTATGGTCCTCTATCGGCAACCGGTCTGTTAACTGTCAAGAGGTTGCCAAGGCGACCGTGTAAACCTCGAGAGCGAAGTTCGAGAGGTTTACATCGCCATGGCAACCTCAAGATGGTTAATAGTGACCGGTTGCCGACAGAGGGACCATACATTATTTTTTTATAGTGTATGGACCCACTTAAAAAGTAAAACGGCTTACTTTTTTAAAAAGTCACCGCCGGGGCCCTTCAGTCCTTCCCTAACTATTGCATTCATCTGTCGGTTCCCGTCTATAAAAAGGTGCGCACATGCACAGACCGATCGCTGTTGTTAACCTATTGATGTGACGTAGCATCAGTAGGTTAACAACATTTCTACGTCACATCGATAGGTTAACAACCTTAGGAAATGATGATTTCCTAAGGTTAACAGCGTTCTACCATACATTATAAAGATGTATAGGGGAATCAGTTGAACAGTGACTACCAAATGAGGAGGACCTCAGAAGTGTGTGCTTGTTTTCACACTGTTCTATTTGCAAAGGCTGAAGCAAAGTCTCAGAAATTTTTAACATTAGAAAGTTTGCTGGATACTGGACATTGAATAACCTTTTGCTTTCTGTATGTTTATTATTTTTATTTTTTTATTTTCTGATTTAAATAACAGTGCACGTTTGCATTTTTATGCACCTGAATTCTGGTTTGTTGTGTTTCTTTTATCACACACCTTCACAGTGGTTTTAGAAGTGAGATTTCTGAAATGTCTCTACTGCCTGGGATACGTAATCAGTTGGTAGTGAACCAGTACCTAGACAGATGCAAAATGATCAGAGTACTGAGGCAAAAACATATCCATTGACTTGTGCCATGGTTGAGAAGACTGAAGAGAAACCTGGACTCAGGTTGGATCTTGGAGCCAGAAGAAAGGTGGAGGACGAGCTGGAGAGTGAGACAGAGGGAGAGACTGAAGGGAGAGCACCAGAGGATCCCCGTGACCTCCTACGATGGCTTTGTATGAAGCAGCAGAATGGAGCAGTTGCTGGCTATGTTGACAAGCCTGTTGCAATCTGCCTGTACCAGTGATAAGTATCCAGTGAAACAGGCAGATGGCCTGAACTGGAACTGTGGTGTTCTAGATGATAGAGGCCTTGATGACATGGCTGATCCAAAGGTAGCAAAAGCAGAGCAGCTTTGCCTGAAGGCAGAGAACAATGTGTTTAAGGTCAAGAAGAGTTGGAGTACAGGTGCTGCGCACTTTGAGGAGGAGGAACCAGAGGAGACAGAGTCCTGTACCCAACCACAGGAGCCAATGGAAAGGTTTGAATTGTGTAATGACTATCCAGAGCTTCCCATATTCATTGGGTATTATCTGTGTGATATGGACTCTTTTTTTTAAAACTGTATTTATTCTCCACTTACCAACTGGCCTCTCTACAGCATGGTCTCTCTGTTAGCTGGCTCTGCCCATCCTGCCTAACGTGTAGCCCATCCATTCTCCAGTGGGGAGCACCCGCACTCCTTGTGCAGCTTGCTCTAACCCTCCAGATCTGTGTCCTCTGGGGAAGGACTGCTATCTCCTACTGGCACCCTATTTATAGTATCGGAGGGCAGTTGTCACTGGAGGAGGGAGCCAGAGCGGACATCCTGATGCCCGGTGGGGGATGTGGAGCCATTACCACTGGACCCACCTTCGCCTACCAGTGGAAGGAGGGTTTTTCTTGTTTTATCCCTACCCCAAATGTGGGACATGCAATGTCACCCAGCCTGCTACGTGAGTGCCCCCACACAAGTCCGGAAGAAGGCCTCCCAGCATTCCCTTTCCAGTGTGGTCCCTGCATCTGTAGTTCACCCACTCTTCACTGGGTGCCGCAAGCTCTGTGGGACATTCCCATCTCCCTCCCAGGAGAGGAGAGAAGAGCAGTCTTCTGGATGCTCAGTCCTTTCCTCCCCCACTGACCCCCAATGGCCCGAGCTCGCTTCCAAACCCGGGTTGCTGGTGTGCCGTGAGGTGTGGCGTCCAGTGTCTCAACCCACAGTGGCACTGGGCCAGCCGTGTGATATAGACTCTGAAAGTGAGGGGAGCCTGTGTCAGGAAAGCATGGACAGCTGACTGAATACCACTGAAACCTCAAGTGAGACTGGTACATTAAATATTGTGCTGGGCAATGAAACTACAGTCAAGTAAGGAAAGGGCCTGTAAGTTTGCTGAAGGGACTTAATTTGTACATGCACTAGGCAAAAACTGGAAAACTGGATTGGAGTAACTGGCAGTCTGAGGACCGCACTATAGAGAAACTAAAACAGTGTATAAAAATGAAAGACGGTGTACCTGTAAATGGTGGGGTGGGTAATTGAATGTATTCATGGTATGAAAGTATTAATGAGATTTTGTTCCATATGAGACCCAAACCCATATCAAACAAGATAGATATACAAGTGGTGGTGCCAGAGAGATATCAGTAGAGGTTACTAGAGGCTGTTCATTCCAATACTTGTGGGCACCTCAGTCATGAAAGCACCCAGAAAAATCTGGTACCACATTTCTACTGGCCAGGAATGTACAGACAGGTGTCAGCTTACTTAAAATCCTGTTTGATCTGCCGTTCAGAGATGTTCTTTGCCTCTAGAAAATGGCTCATGCACAACAGTTGTGCTGGTATGCAGTGGGTGGAACTCCAACTCTTCCAGGGTTCTGATACAGTGATTTGATTACCTACAGTAAGGACTGCTGCTCTCTTGTGCAGGGGTGTGTGTGAGACAGGGTGAGCCCTGTCTGTGCTGGATCCCATATGTGAGGTGTCCGGGGACTCCCATTCCTTTCGCACTTTGTTTCTGTGGGACAGCTGCTCACACTGGAAATGAAAATGAAATATGTTTGCTGAATGCTTGTCTATTTTAGAGTGTTGCATTTAACTCATTACCTCCAATAGCTCCATATGAAGTCCAAACTATCCATTGTTTACCTGACACAAAATGGCCCACCAGGAGTTAATGGTGATTTAATGGAAATAAAAAGAAAAAGATATGGTGAGTTTCAAGGATTGTCAGGAGAAGGGGAGCTCGCTCTTGTTCTTCCATTCCCCTTGCAAACTCAGTGGAACTTTCATGGACTTACTACCTTATTAAAACTATCTTTTCAGATTAAACAAAATGGAAACATAAACCCCCCCCCTGAATATAAAACCCTCACAACCAAGAAAAGAGGAGCTGAGATTAGGCAAGAAGAGCTAACATGTATGAACATGTATGTCTTTACTGTCTGATGAGGAACTCCAGAGAATAAGAGGTATATACTGGTCTCAGCAAAAAGGGGTGGATCACCTGATGGTGATGTCATCCATGAAAGGTATAACAACCCACCACTTGGAGTAACAAAGATAGGGGAATCAGTTGAATAGGGACTACCAAGTGAGGAGGACCTCAGAAGTGTGTGTTTGTTTCCAAACTGTTCTATTTGCTAAGGCTGAAGCTAAGCCTCATGAGTGTTTGAAATTAGAAAGTTTGCTGGATACTGGACTTTTGCTTTCTGTATGCTTATCATTTTTATTTTCTGATTTGAATAAAATAATGCACGTTTGCATTTTTATGCACCTGACTTCTGGTTTATTGTATCTTTTATCCCACACCTTCACAGGGAGGTGAGAAATTAGCCACCACCGACCTTTAACAAGACCTTGGAATCATGGTATCAAATGGCTTGAAGGGGGTAAGGCAAAGTGAAAAGGTGTCACAAAAAGCCAGCAACATCCTAGGATGCATAGGCAGGGGTACTACAAGCAGAAAGCAAGAGGGGATAATCCCATTCTACAGATTCCTGGTGAGGCCTCACCTAGAACACTGTGTCCAGTTCTGGAGACCACACCTTAAAAAGTACATAAACCAATTAGAGTAAGTGCAAAAGAGAGCTACAAAGATGGTCCAAGACCTCCACCACGAACCCTGTGAGACTAGACTTAGGCAGTTAAACTTCTATTCCTTGGAACAGAAAAAAGACGGGAGACATGATAGAGACCTTTAAATACAGTACCTCAAGGGAATAAACTCAGCACAGGAACAGAGCCTCTTCAATGTGAATAAAGGGGCATGCACGAGAGGGCACAACAGATGTTTAGTGGTTGGTAAATGCCAGAACAATGTCAGAAAGCTCTTCTTCACAGAAAAGGTGGTAGAACCTTGGAACAGGCTGCCACAGGAAGTGGTGGACGTAAAGACAGGGAATTCAAGCTATCTTGGGATAGGCATTGTGCGGTACTGAAGCAAAGAAGTATATCCTGGGGGAGAGGGTAATCAAACAAACACACAGGCAGACTAGATGCATCAAACAATCCACATCTGCTGTCACATTCTTATGTTCTTATAAAATTCACACAATAAAAAAGGTTCCAGTGGAGGAACAGGCAGGCTGGGACCGGGATCTCAAACAGGTTGAGGCTGTGGAGCTGAGAACAATTTAAATAACTCTTGCTTATAGGCAGAAGCCGAGTGTTGCATGCCCCATCTTTTAACTTCGGCCATTAAATCTGAAACAGTCCAAACCTTAATGGAGTAGTTCTATTCAGAAGTACACTTACAAGCAGGGGGAGCTTGCAAAGAAGTTTAAGGATACCTTGCAGGACCATCTTCAGAGTCTGGAGGTGTAGTATCTATAGGTGTAGAAGATGCCATGATACCAATATGTGCTGCATATGCACTGAGAGCTAAGGAAGTAATCCCAAGCAGCGAGGGCTAGGCATCAAACTAGGGAAAGGCCCAGGTACGGGAGATGCTTTGCTGGTGGTTCGAGGCTCCCACCTCCATCTGGTGATGGTGAATCTCATTCCGTGGACCTATAGAACTGAGAATAATTCAGGAGTAGAAGAAGATGATAACTGGATGAAACAGACTGCCATCACTGGTAGACAGGGCAAGCCTACCTGCACTTCAGTACCTCACATGGTAGAGATGGGGATGAAATCTGTTAGACTAATGATATAGGGTGTAACTGGGAAACAGTCTCCCCCCCCCCAGAGAGTGCAAGCTTACCTGCACTTCAAACCTCACAAAGTAGAATTTGGGACAGAGGCTGTTGAACTTCTGGTATGGGCATAGCATGGAAAGAACAACTAGCTGCTGCTTGACTAGAAAATATAAGTAGAGCAGGATAAGTAGCAGGAGGAAGGGGTTCTATATGATAATAGTGATAGCCGAAAGGTGATCGCTGTTACTGCGAGTGCATTATTTCCAAAAAGCAATTTGGCGATATGCACTAAAAGGTGACTGGGCGCACACGGTAGCATTACTGTGTATGCAGGGAGGATGTGCCCCCCCCCGCATCCCCCTATTTATTAATTCTCAACTCCAGGGGGTGCATGTCAGGTAGGGGGACACAGCCCAGTTTAAAAAAAATTAAGCCCAGCAACCACGAGACAAAGCAAAATGTATCCAGCCCCCAGTCCCAAACCCAGGACCTGCTCCATCGGAGCCAGCCATGCTACACACCACACCACATGGCTGGCATAGTGGAGCAGGCACACTAGAGGGTTACAACCCTCTTCCCTATCCCTCCATTTCCCCTTGCTATAAATGTTTTCCGCTCACCTACCCCTACACTCACCATTGCAATAGTAACCATCCCGGTAGGTCGCTCATCATAATAGTGCCCTTATATGGGTCGCCATTTTGACGGTCACCCATCTGCTAGCATTGTTATCACAAGATACCGATGAAGGGGATAAGGAGCAGAAAATGGAGGACTGAGAACCACAAGGAGGAGGACAAAGTCGCACTGCTGAACAAAAGGCAAACTGGAGAAAACTGAAGCAGCAAAGCAGAAGTACTAGGAGGACACAATAGGTGTGCACAGCTTTAAAGTAGCAGTAGCTGACAAGTCAGTGTATGTCGTATCCCCCTCACTAGAAGTCCATGCCCTGTATTTTGTGAATTAACTGGATCTTAAGTGTGTGTGACAGCTAGAAGCCCTGTGCTCTGTCATTACTGTTTCCGGGCAGCACAGCAGATAAAGTGGTAACAGCCTGATATGGCATTTCTATGAGAGAAATAACTCCATCCCAGTAGATTACAAAGTAGGAGCACATGTTTGCGACAAGATATATTGTAAGCAGTTTTCAGACTTTGATCATAAATAATTTACCCCATACAAAACAACCATACACAGTACTGACTCCTAGTTGATAACATTATTCACTAACTGCTGTGCCAAGCTGAGAGCATAAATTTGTGTGTAATCCCACTAATGAATGCTGCCGCTCCATTCTGAGTGATATGAGAGCATGCACAACACAGAAGCACTGCTACAGAGATGGAGAGGTGGCTCTGAGTGGAGAGAGAACAACACCCAAAACAAAACAGGAAAACACAGAGAAATTAGCACAGAAGATGAGGTGAGGTGGGGGGGGGTGGATGAACAGGAGGGGGTAAGCACAAAGTAGATGAGAATGGGAATACGGGAGGGAGCAGCACCACAGAAATACACGGGACTGAGAGTGAGAGATGGAGCGAGGAAGCAGAAGGGCACAAACAAACAAAACAAAAATGGGGAACAGAAGTAGGTGGGGTAACAGGCACAATGTAAAAAATGTGGAATGGATGAAAAAACACAGATGGGAGAAGAAAAAGCAGCAAAGATCAGGAGACTGAAGGAGGCTCAGCCACACGAGCCACACAGGAACCCAGAGAACTTCAAAACTGCTGCCATTTCAAAGCACGCTAAGTGTGAGCTGCTGGGAGAGGCTGGAATTTATTTGGAATGTGGGAGGAGCTATTTTCCCACATTGAAACTTGAGTTTCAGTTCCCTCTCCAAAAAAAAAAAAAAGTCCTAGAGAGTAAATGGCTTACATGTTCATTGCAGTTTTTTTTAACCAACTACTTTATTAAAAGTTAAAGTGGCACCATGCTGTATCAAGTGACTAATAAATCAAGTCTTAACTTTCATGTGTGTGTGTGTGTGTGTGTGTACCTAATTTAATTGATTGACAAGAAAGTTTACATAGTGTTCCCATGCATAGCTTGCTATTTGTTGCAGTACACTATGCAGAAAATGTTTCTTCTATAACATATATGTAAGGTGGCAACATTGTACAATAGTAGGCCACAGCTATACTGTAGGGACACAGAGTGGACAGGACTTTAGCTGTCTTCTTGCCACTCTATTCTCAATATAGATGTGGAGGTGAGGGAGCCCCTTGCAGGCACTGACCACCACACAGTGAGGTTTTCCATCTACATGGGGAAGGAAGCAACGGATCTATGACAGTCAATCGACAATTTTATTGTTGACCGACGTTACAGTGACTCCTTTATGTTGATCACATTTGTGGTCAGCATTAAGGGAGTCACTTCAGACTGTGTTTTCTTCAGGGGTGCTCTACCCCCTGCACGCCCCATTGCAAAATCAATCAACTCTGAGTCAGAGTTGCTTCAGGGAGGGGATGCAATACCCCCAGAAAGCAGTGCCAGGGTCCCATGCCAACACTACAGTGGCCTTACACTATCGCTGCTGTTATGTCAATTGCAGTAATGTTTTTGCCATAGCGATGGCATACTGGAAGTGACCATGTCATTAACAAAAGTGGTGGACTTTAGGAAGCAGAATTCAAAAGGATGGGGGGCATTGTACAGGAGCACCTGGCAAAGCTCTGACAAGAGATGGATATGGACCAGAAAAGGACCGTCATCAAGATGGGGATAATTGAGGCCACCTACACATGTACAAGGGCACATAAAAAGAAAGCCAGAACCAAGAGACCTAGCTGGTATAGTAAGAAGGTGACTGAAAAGGTAAGGAAAAGTGTGCTGCTTTCCTGAAGTACAAACGTATCTCAAAGGAGGAGGACAGAAAGGAATACACTGAAATCTTGAGAGGAAGGGAGAGAGGTCTGGGCAGCCAAGGCTGAGAAAGAACTAAGACTGGTGCAGGACATTAAGGAATAGGAGAAGGACCTCTTCTTGTACATTAAGGAAAGAAGCAGCAGGAGGGATGGGATAGTTAGGATAGAAGGAGGGAGGGTGGGCTGAAAAAGGGAGGAGCAAGCAGAGGCACTAAATGAGTACTTTTGCTCTGTCTTTACCAAGGAAGCAGAAGGGTCAATGCCACAGGGGAAGACTGGGGGGGGAACATTGTTGGGGGGGAGGAGTACATGGGTGAGATTGGGGTAGATAGGGTCTTAAGGAGATTAAGGGAACTGCGGGTGGACAAGGCACTGGGTACACCCAAGGGTCCTGAGGGAACTGGTGGGGATATTAGCAGTCCCACTGACAGACCTGTTTAACACCTAACTGGAGATGGGGTGTGTGCCACCAGACTGGAGGACAGCTCATGTGGTATCTCTCCACAAGAGTGGACCCAGGGATAAACCAGATAATTACAGGCCAGTTAGCGTAACCTCCATAGTAAGTTAATGGAGACCATTCTAAAAGAAAGGCTGGTGTCCTTCCTTGAAGAGCATGGTCTCCAGGATGGCAGGCAGAAGGGGTTTGTCAGGATGTGGTCTTGTCAAACCAGCATGATAAACTTCTTTGACTAGGTAATGTGGTCTCTGGAGAGGGGGCAGGTGGTGGATGTACTATACCTGTACCTGAATGTCAGCAAGATGTTCGACTCAATGCCACATGGCAGGCTAACTGGCAAGCTGAGGGACCTGGGATTAGGGGACAGAATGCTGGGGTTGGTCAAGAGCTGGCTAAGAGAAAGGAACAAAAGAGTGGTGGTTGGGTTTAACTGTCCAAACCTAGGCCTATAACAAGTGGGGTCCCACAGGGCTCAGTACTTGGACCCATGCTGGTCAACATATTTATAGGTGACATTGTAGAGGATGTCAATAGTAAAATCTGCTATTTTGCAGATGATACTAAGCTCTGTGGGAGGGTGGACATGGAGGCGGTGAGGCAGGATTTAAGAGAGGAACTGGCTAAAGTGGAGAAAAGGTCAGGAATCTGGCAGTTGGGTTTTAATGCTGAGAAATGTAAGGTACTGCGCATGGGAGACAGAAGCCATAGGGCCAGTTACTGGCAGGTGGAATACAGGCGACAGTATCAGAGGAGGAAAATGACATGGGAGTAATGGTCAGAGGTGACGTGAAACATACAGTACAGTGCCGAAGAGCAGCATCCAATGCAAATAAAATGCTGTGCTGCATTGCCAGGGGAATCACCTCTAGGTGGGAGGAAGTTATTCTGCTTTTGTACAGGTCACTTGTGAGACCACACCTGGAATACTGTGTTCAGTTCTGGTACCCTTCCCTGAAGAAAGATATCAAGCTACCAAAGGGGGTCCAGAGGAGGGCAACTAAGATGATCAAGGGCATGGGGAACAGAACAAGGCAGAGGAAGCTAAACATGTGCTCCCTTGAGAACAGGGGGGAGAGAGAGAGGGAGGATATGACTGAAACCTTCAAATACCATAAGGGCATAAACACGGTTTGTAGAGTAGGCATATTTAACTTTAATTCACAAAGAGAGCAGCACTTAGGATCTACTTGCAAAATTCAATTTATTTAGTGCATATTGCAAATAAAGGCAGATTCAATACAGCATATGAATGACGGGCAATCTTACCCCAGCGCTTCAACTCAAAGATGGGTCTTCCACAGGGGGTGTGGCTTAAGGGAAGGGATCACATTTAAATACTCATAATATTTTAATTTTAATGAGATATAGACAGACACTCACCAATCACAACTATAAATAAAATATTAACAAAAACAAGTAGTCTATTACAATTTCCAACAAGTCCAGCTGGGACTTGGGTTAATATCCCACTGTAACACTGTAGTGCAGCATGAAGGGGGGGGTGCTGCACTTCTGAGGTGCCATCTTTCGGATGAGACGTTAAACCGAGGTCCCATCTGCCTGTTCTGGTGGTAGTTCAGGTAGATGTTAAAGATCCCATGGCACATATCGAAAAGAGTAGGGGATTTTTTTATTGAAAAACACATCAGATCATAGCATTGCAAGTACATAATAAAATAAATACATCACAATAACCATAGCAAATCAAAAATAGCACCTGGCTTAAAATAAAAATCACATACTTAATCTTTTTTCGATATCAGAAAATATAATATATTATATTCCTTTCCTTCTTGTAGTGTAATTTACACCCACACCTTTTGTTTATACTTTATAAATCCAAAAAGCCCTTTCCACCATTTCTTTACAATATTTTCAGGGTTTTTAGAACATCTGTTGTGTATACTGTATTCATAGCTTATTCATATGGGCAGTTTCTCTCTTCTTGAGCTTTATACTGTGCATTGCCTCGGTGGTTTAAGCACCCATATACTGATAGCCACAGGATCTTCCACATATGTAGGGGAATTCTGTTATTATTTAACTGTCTCAAAACACCTCCTCTTATAGTGGAGGTGGGGGCAATTTTTAAAGTCTGGTTCCGTTGGATGAATTTTAGACATTAAGGAGGTATATAGCTGTGGCCCTGATATGTTACAAATTTGTGACTTACTTGGCTCCCATCTTTGAAGTTTCTGCACTGCTGGTCTAATAAAGGCTGGAACTTGTAGTTTGGGAGATAGTCTCTGTGGGCTGTTCCCAACCCATGTTTGCAAATACTTAGATATATTATTATTAAACCACAGATACTGTAAACTGGGATGGAATAAATTCTATTTTAAAATTCTGGGACATGAGCAAAGCAAAGAAGAACGCGATGGGGACGGGGTCAACCATTCTGAGGCCTCCCTGAGCCTTGGGCAGATAGGTAAAACACATTTGTATTGGGTTCAGCCTACTGCCCCACACCATCTGAAAAAAACATGAATATAATCTTGTTTCTGGTGTGGTAGGTGGAGGGAATATCATTGCAACATACAGAAAAGAGGAGATAAATCATTTTATTATGTATGCCCTTTTAATTTTTGATAACCTCCATGACTTCCATCTATTTACCCTAGATTCAACCCCTTGCGGTGCTATTTCCCGATTTTCAAGGGGAAGGGGGTTACGTGGGCCAAGATTTTTTGTGACTCTGTGGAAATGTGAATTTTTTTGATAGTTACTGGTTCTAGTCCAGTGTTACCAAGGAACAGACCCTTGTTTTTTTCTGTATTCAATTTTGAATTTGAAACTTTGGAGCACTCTTGTATTTGCCTGATTAGAGCCAAGATCTGCTTTGGGTTGGCCAAAAACAGGCAGATATCATCTGCATAAGCCTGGATCTTTATGAGATCATGTTCTGAGGGGCCCTGCAAGCCCTCCCATATCTGTGTAATATTCAATTTCCTAACTAATGAGTCAAGAGAGAAGATATAGAGCAGAGGACTGAGGGGGCACCCCTGCCTAACTCCTGTATTAACAGAAATTCTGTCTAGGGAAGGGAAAGGGAACATTGTTTAACCAAGAGTAGCACACTGAGCCATAGCTTGTTTCCAGATGTGATCTGGGAGCACAAGGAAGTTAAGTGACTTGCTCAGGATCATACAGTATACACCTAGGCAGCTGTGGGATTCAAACCCAGGTCTTCAGATCTGCAGCTCACAGCCTTAATCCACTGTGCTATATTGCCTCCATCTATCACCTTCCCTTTAATAATGGGGTGCACTCTTGCACTTGAATACAATATTCCTAGTAATATGTTTTGTATTAAGTATAATCTTGTTTGATGTAGTCTTTGTATGTAAGACCTGGACACCAATGGGTAACCATAAATAACTGTTATAGAAAGTTAACAAAAACAATGGAACATGTATATACATCAATCAGGGGTGCAGGGTACAAAGAATGGGGAATCTATATACAAATCAGGCCTAAGCCAGGAAAGGGAGGTAAGGGAACAGAGGTCATAGCTAGACAAAGGGACTGGTAGGACAAGGGAAGGGGGGACAGGGATGGATCAGGGGTCACGGGCCAACAGACCCTATGGACGACCGTGCCCCACCACTGCCATGGTGCTGTCTTCTCCGGAGCATCCTCTGCAGCAGCTGTGCAATTTCCAGTCTTGGTCTGGACACCGCAAGGATCCTCTTCAGGAGGCGGCTGTTCGGTGCCTGACACCGAACCCCTAAGACAAAGGAGGGAACATGGGATCAGTGCGTGTCCGGCTCACCCCGGCCCACCCACCATGCACAGCATACAGTGGTGACCCACGACCCTGGGATGGCACCCTAGTCACTCACAGCAGATGCACCCATACGTGATGCCAACCCAGCATACCACAGCCATGCAGAGCACTGCACACCATCACCACCCATGGGCCACTCACCATCAACATGGCAAGCAGGCAACATGGTACAGTGGCAGGACTGCAGTGGCACTGCTGGCTGCTGCATGCACCCAAGCCCACCTGCGGTAGCCACACACACACACACACATATGTGCGATGGCCACAGCATGGTGTAACAGACACCACAGGCAGCACACAGCTGCAATGGCCAATCGCACAGGGGGCCATGGCCCACCCCCACCCCCGCTGCCCACCCTGCACAACATGGTAGTATGTAACTGTCCCTACCTGCATGCTGCTGCACACCACACACCAGACTGGCAGCACCACCCTGTGGCCTGCAACCTGGGGTACATTCCCTGTGGTGGCCCACCTGCAGCGCCTGCTGCATGTGCCCTCCTCCTGTCTTCAGGGCCTAGGATGGAGACATAGACATGTACACATTAGTACCCGGCAACACCAAAAGCGCCCCTGCACAGTGTGCACCCCAACTCAGCCCAGCCATGGTGCGGTGGCACAGTGCACACAGCTCGCACTGCCATGGGCCACAGGGCACACAGCTCCTGTTCCCCCCTGGCATGGCATGCCACCCTGCCAGCCCCATGGAACACTGGACAGGTACAGACACAAGCATCACACATTTACCTGGCCGTGGCACAGCCCCCCTCTGGATGCATGCCTGCAGTGCCAGTAGCCCCTCTGGGTCCCTCCACTGCAAGTCCCCATAGTGATGGTGACACTGCTCAGTGGTGTGCTGCACACCAGTGGCCTATTTCAATTCCTCAGCCACTTTCTGCCAGACCTCAGTCCTAGGCCTGGCAAGGGGCACCTGGCCAAAAAAGCTGCCTGTGTGGGGCTCCACCAGGGCCACCAGATTTACAAGCTTGATCTGGCTCCAATTTGGAGCCTGTGCAGTGCTGCTGTACAGCATTGCGTTATTGCTGCAGTGCAATTCAGAATGGTGCCCTGTAGTGCAGAAGCTACATGTGCTGGGGATGCGAACCTTGCACGGAGAGGCACTGCCCACGGCAATTGCACATCCACTGGCATGTGGTAAAGAGAACCCTGAAATGCAAAGGGCAGGGCTAGGATCAGGGGTCAGCACGTGCACTGTGCACAAGTATGCTACTGGGACTGCTATGCAAGGTGCACAATAGGGGCATGAGGATGCCATGGCCTATGAGCCGATAGCGCCTGGGCACCATTATCCCCATGGCAGCCGTGCACCATAGGCTGCATAGTGCCCAAGTGCAAAATGGCTGACTGCGGCCGAGTGCCGTACCGCATATTGAGCAGTGAGTGTGGGCTGCACAACTGGCGTAAGTACTGGCTGTGCACGCATGTGTACTGACGGTCACACTGCACACATCACAACGTTGTGCCATGACTTGAGCTGATGCAAGTCCATTGCGCAAGGTGCAACAGCGTGATATTCAGATGGCATATGCAGATTAGCTCATCAGCCTATCCGCGGTGCATAGAAACATAGACTTTGATGGCAGATAAGGACCACTTGGCCCACCCAGTCTGCCCATTTCCCTACCTACTGGAAAAACTGCAGATTCTAGTTAACCAACAGCCTACTTCCTGCCACCCCCCACTACAATTGCCTTATGTCTGTCCCATGCATGTTTGAATTCCCCACTGTTTTAGACCCAACAACCTCCACAGGAAGGCAGTTCCATACAGCCACCACTCTCTCTGTGAAAAAAATGTACTCACATTACCCCTGAGCCATTTCCCCCATCTTTAAATTGTGCCCCCTTGTTCTTACACATCTCTTTTTCTTAAAGATGCTACCCTCCTGGACTTTATTGATTCCTTTGAGGTACTTGAACATTTCTATCATGTCCCCCCTGTCCCTCCTTTCATCAAGGGTATACATATTAAGCTCTCTCAGTCTCTCTTCATATGGTTTCTGATGCAGACCCTGCACCATTTTAGTTGCCCTCCTCTGGACTGCTTCCATCCTGTCTATGTCCTTGCGTAGATGAGGTCTCCAAAAATTGCACACAGTACTCCAGATGGGGTCTCACCAACTGTCAGTACAGAGGGATAACCACTTCCCTTTTTCTACTTGTGATGCCCCTTCCTATGCATCCTATGTGTCTGACTTGGATGTCTGAATTTTTCTCTGTTTGATTAACAGGGTATTTTCTCTGTCAAATCGTTGTGTAGGGTATCTTGCTGACAGGAAGGCACTCATCACAGTAGTGGGTCAGAGCTCTTAGCTGATTGTTTTGTGAGGGCACAGTTTAGCCCAACCCCTTCCCACCCTCACCCCACCCACCCCTGGAAATAGTTCCTTTATACCTGGGGTTCTGACATCATTTCCTCAAGAGTGCAAGGTGCATATCACTGTCATATCCTCTCTAGCACACTGCACTGACAATATAAGCATACACATTTGTATAATATATATATATATATATATATATATATATATATATATATATATATTTCTATATAACAAACCAATCACACACACACAGACAAAAAAAAGCAGATAAACATGTGGGGAGTAGTGCAATGTAATGGCTGTGGGGCAGCAGTCTTCTGGGAGTCTTTCTGGAGGCTGAGATGCTGCACTATTTGCAGACAACTCTCTTCCCTGAGGGAGGAAGTTGCCCGTCTTCAGGCCACACTGGACAGTAGTAAGGGAACCTTCCCCCAGGCCACACTGGACAGTAGGAAGGGAACCTCCCCCATCCAGAGAGCACCAGAGCCACCACCACCACTCCCTTAGATGTTACGAAGAAAGCACAGCAGTTAGACTACAGTGGGCTCAGGGAGGGTGAGGATGATAGAACAGAGGCACACCCAGTCAGTTGTTCCACTCCACAATCCATACACCATTCTGGGGGAGCATAGCTCCCCTGTGGATGCACCCGCAGAGGAGACTAAGGAGGCTGAGGACAACTATCACAAGGGAGGCCCACAGGAAGGAGGCAGAGAATACCACAAGGAAAGGAAGCAGCTCCTGGTGGGTGACTCAATTATTAGGGGGATAGAACTGGGGGGAGCAGGGAAAACTGAAGTAAGGTGCCTGCCTGGTGCCATGGCTTGGAGGGAGAGGAAGCGCATCCTCAGGATCACGAGAACAGCTGTACGGGAGTCTGAACTGGATGTCATTGTTTACCTAGGGACAAATGACTTGGCTCAACATGACATTAGAGCAGTGCAGAAGGACTTTGTAGAATTGGGGAGGGGCCTAAGACAAGTAGCACACACAGTACCCTTCTCAGAGGTGCTGCCTGTCAATGGCATGAGTGAGGCGAGGGTACTTTGCACCATGCAGTTTAATGAATGGTTGAAAAATGGTGTGGAGAACAGGGGTTTGGCTTCACTGGGGACTGGGGTTCCACCTGGAGGGCACCAGCCTATACTGGCAGGATGGTCTGCATCTGTCCAGGAAGGGAACAAGTCTTTTGAGCAATCAGTTTAAAAGCTTCATTGGCAAGCTTTTAAACTAGTCAAGGGGGGAGGCACTGATAAGCAGCAGGAAAATACCAGCCTCTCCCTACAAAATAGGGTACTAAATGAGAAAAAGACTGAAGTAGAAAGGTCAGTGGGGGAAGCTGCAACAGAAGGTAAAGCCATCAAAAAATGGAGAGCGATGAGTACCAATGCCCGTAGTCTGTGTAACAAGCTTCCTGAATTAGTGGCCTTGATGGAGGAGGAACATCTGGATATCATGGCAGTCACAGAAACATGGTACACACAAAACCATGACTGGGACGTAAACATACCAAGATACACTATCTACAGGAGGGACAGGGAGGGTAAAAGAGGAGGAGAAGTAGCTCTTTACATAAGGGAAGGAATCAAAGCAACAGAACAAATGGGAAAACAGGGAGGAGAAGAAGCACTGTGGGTAAATTTGGAGACTGGCAATGGAACCACAATCCGCACAGGGGTTGTATACAGACCTCCTTCTCAGGGGGAGGAAATGGACAAGGAAATGATAGAAAGTATACTTAGAATGGCAGAAAAAGGGGAGATATTGCTGATGGGTGATCTGAATATGCCAGATGTTAACTGGAGTGCAGTTGCAGCAGCCACTTCGAAGAGTGGGGTTATTCTAGATGCCCTACAGGGGCATGCCTTAGACAACTAGTATTGAGCCCACTCGAGGGAGCAATCTTAGACCTGGTTCTCTCAAATGGAGATGTAGAGAGGATCACAGATGTGAAGTGGGTAGCCATCTGGGAACTAGCACCAACTAACAGTATGGTTCACAATAAACACAGCAATAGAGTCAAGTCATACAAAGGCAAAAGTACTGGACTTTAGGAGGACTGACTTTGCCAAAATGGGTGAGTGCCTAAGGAATGCACTAGCAAATGGGCAGGAAGGAGGGTGGAAGAACAATGGGAATAATAAAACTGCCATCACAGAGGTAACAAGTCTTTGTGTGAAGCAAATAAACAAAACAAAACGATGTAAGAAACCACTATGGTTCTCAAAGGAAGTGGCAGTGAAGGTTCAAGAGAAAAGAAAGCATTCAGGAAGTACAAGGAATCACAGAAGGAGCAGGACAGAGAACTGTATCAGTTAAAGCAAAAGGAAGCTGGGAAGGCAGTCAGAACAGCAAAGGCCCAAACCGAGGAAAAGATAGCCAACTCAGTTAAGAAGGGGGATAAAACCTTTTATAGGTACATCAGGGAGCAAAGGAAGACCAAGGAGGGATAGTGAGGCTTAATAAAGAGGAGGGAGGGTGGGCAGAGGGTGACTGTGAAAAGGCAGAGATACTAAACAAATATTTTTGCTCAGTATTTACAAAGGAAGAGGGGGAGATACCTAAAACAAACAGTAGAAACACTCTGGATACAGAAGTTGATACCAGCCCACTTACAGAAGAAAGGGTTCTGAAATAACTCTTAAAACTGAAGGTGGACAAAGCAATGGGGCCTGATGGGATTCTTCCCAGAATTCTAAAAGAACTAAGGGTAGAACTAGTGACACCACTGACTACCCTCTTTAAATCATGGAGGATGGGGTGGTACCCGAGGACTGGAGGAGAGCAGATGTGATTCCTCTTCACAAAAGTGGGAGCAAGGCAGAAGCAGGAAACTACAGACCTTTAGTTTAATCTAGTGGTAGGAAAATGATGGAATCACTTGAAGGAAAGAATTGTCGATTATCTAGAGGCCAGAGGGCACAGGACCCAAGGCAGCATGGATTCACAGCAGGAAGGTCATGCCAGATGAATCTGATAGATTTCTTTGACTGGGTGACCAAAGTAGTAGATCAGGGAGGGCTGTGACATGGCCTACCTAGACTTTAGTAAGGCATTTGGCACAGTCCCGCACAAAGATTAATATACAAGTTAGCCAGCCTGGGAGTGAGTCCCAAGATGACAGCCTGGGTAAAGAATTGGCTGGAGAATAGGACACAGAGCAATAGTAAATGGAGTCCACTCTGAAGAAAGGGAGGTTACTAGTGGGTACCGAGGGTTCAGATTAGACCAGTCCTCTTCAATGTCTTTATAAGCAACATTGCAGAGGGACTGAAGGAAAAGTATGTCTCTTGCACATGGCACAAAGATCTGCAACAGAGTTGATGCACAAGGTGGGGTGGAAAGGATGAGAAGGGACTTGCCAAGGTTAGAGGAATGGTCAAATGTATGGCAGCTTAGATTCAATGCTAAGAAGTGCAAGGTAATGCACCTGAGAAACAAAAACCCAAGGGAAGAGTATACAATGGGGGGTGAGATACTAACAACAACAAAAATGGAAAAGGACCTGGGGGTAGTCATATCAGATGACCTAAAGGTGGGCAAGCAATGTGAGAGTGCAGCAAGTAGGGCTGGGGGGATACTGGGATGCATAGGGAGAGGCATCACCAGTAGAAAAAAGGAAGTTATTATCCCTCTGTACAGACAGCTGGTCAGACCCCATCTGGAGTATTGTGTGCAGTTCTGGAGACCCAATCTCCACAAAGACATAGACAGCATGGAAGCTGTCCAGAGGAGGGCAACTAAAATGGTGCAGGGTCTGCACCGGAAGACGTATGAAGAGAGACTTCAAGGAGCTTAATATGTATAGCCTCGAGAAAGGAGGGAGGGGGGACATGATAGAAACTCTCAAGTACCCCAAGGGAATCACAACAGTCCAAGAGGGTAGCATCTTTCAAAACAAGAGGTGTGCAAGAACAAAGGGGCACAATTTGAAGATGGGGGGCAGCTCAGAGGTAATTTAAGGAAGTATTTTTTCACAGAGAGGGTTGTGGATGCATGGAACGGCCTTCCGGAGGAGGTTGTGGAGTCAAAAACAGTGGTGGAATTCAAGCATACATGGGACAGTCATAAGGCAATTTTAGGGGGTGGGGCCGAAAGAAGTAGGCTACTGGTTAACTAGGATCTGCAGCTTATCCATTAGGTAGGGAAATGGGCAGACTAGGTGGGCCAAGCGGTCCTTATCTGCCATCAAATTCTATGTTTCTATACCAATATCACCCTGGTTCTCCTTACTGACTTCCCACATTGCTTACCAACCTTTAGATAATCTGATATGACTAACCCCAGGTCCCTTTCCATTTGTTGTTGTTGTTAGTACCTCTCCTGCTATTGTGTACTTTTCTCCTGGGTTTTTGTTTCCCAGGTGCATTACTTTGCACTTCTTTGCATTGAATATAAGTTGACATATGTCTGACCATTCCTCCAACCTTGCCAAGTCCCTTCTCATCCTTTCTACCCCCCTTGTGTATCAACTCTGTTACAGATTTTTGTGTCATCTGCAAAGAGGCATACCTTTCCCTCCAGACCCTCTGCAATGTCACCTATAAAGATGATAAAGAGGACTGGACCCAGTACTGAGCCCTGAGGTACTCCACTAGTAACCCCCCTTTCTTCAGAATGTGTTCCATTCACTATTACCTTCTGTGTCCTGTTGTGCAGCCAGTATGCTACCCAGGCTACCACCCTGGGACCCACTCCTAGGCTGGCTAATTTGATTATTAATCTTTTGTGCGGGACAGTGTCAAATGCCTTGCTAAAGTCTAGGTAGGCCATATCCACAGCCCCTCCCTGGTCTATTACTTTGGTCACCCAGTCAAAGAAATCTATTAGATTCGTCTGACTGGCCTCTAGGTACTCAACAATTCTTTCTTTCAGAAGTGATTCCATCATTTTCCCTACCACTGAGGTCAAACTTACAGGTCTATAGTTTCCTGCTTCTGTCTTGCTCCCACTTTTGTGAACTGGGATCACATCTGCCTTTCTCCAGTCCTCAGGTACCACCCCATCCTCCCATGAGTTGTTAAAAAGTGTGATCAGTGGTGTTACTAGATCCTCCCTTAGTTCTTTTAGGATTCTGGGGTGAATCCCATCAGGCCCCATTGCTTTGTCCACATTGAGTTTTAGGAGTTCTTTCAGGACTCTTTCTTCTGTAAATGGACTGGTGTCAACCCCCCTACCCAGAGTGCTTCTGTTGTCTGGTTTAGGTAACTCCTCCTCATCTTCTTTTGTGAATATTGAGCAAAAGCATTCATTCAGTATATCTGCCTTTTCACTGTCTCCCTCTACCCACCTCCCCTCTTCCTTATTAATCTTCATTATTCCTCCCTTAACCTTTCTATGCTCCCTAATGTGCCTATAAAAGGTTTTATCCCCCTTCTTAACTGAACTGGCTATTTATTCCTTGGTTTGGGCTTTTACTATTCTGACTGCCTTCCCCAATTCTTTCTGCTTTAATTGATACAGTTTCCTGTCGTGCTCCTTCTGTGATTCCTTATACTTTTTGAATGCAGCCTTTTTTCTCCTTAACCTTCCCTGCCACCTCTTTCGAGAACCATACTGGTTTTTTACTCCACTTTGTTTTCTTTATTTGTTTCACACAATGGCTTGTTGCCTCTATGATGGCAGTTTTGATTTTTCTCCATTGTTCTTCCACCCCTCCTTTTTGGCCATTTGCTAGTGTATTCCTCAGGTATTTACCCATTTTGCCAAAGTCAGCCCTTCTAAAGTCCAGTACCCTTGTTTTTGTATGGCTCATTTCCATGGTTGTGCTTATTGTGAAGCACACTGTGCAGTGGTCGCTTGTTCCCAGATGTCTACCGACTTCTAAATTTGTGATACTCTCTCCATTTGAGAGCACCAGGTCTAGTATTGCTCCCTCCCGAGTGGGTCCCAACACTAGCTGTCTAAGGCCTGCCCCCTGCAGGGCATCGAGAATGACCCTGCTCTTGGATGTGGCTGCAGTACATGTCATTCAGTTAACATCTGGCATATTCAGGTCCACAATAAACAGTATCTCCCCTTTTTCAGCCATTTTGAGAATGTCCTCCATCATTTTCTTGTCCATTTCCTCCTCTTGAGATGGGGATCTGTATACAACCCCTGTGCAGATTGTGATGCCATTCTCTGTCTCCAAGGTGACCCAGAGTGCCTCTTGTCCTCCCCTTTTACTTTAGTTCTGTAGTTTTGATCCCTTCCCTTTTGTATAGAGCTACTCCACCTCCTCGTTTCCCCTTCCTGTCCCTTCTGTAGACTGTGTACCCCGGTATGTTGACGTCCCAGTCGTGGTTTTCCATGTACCATGTTTTTGTGACTGCCACAATATCCAACTGTTCATCTTCCATCAAGGCTACTAGCTCAAGAAGCTTGTTTCCCAGACTATGGGCATTGGTACTCATTGCCCTCCATTTAATGTTGGCTTTATCCTTTTTTCCCCCATGTCTGCTCTTATTGTCCTCGTCTATTTTTCCATTTACCTCATCCTGCCCTCTGTTGAGCACTGTACCTCAGTGTTTACCTTACTACCTGACATGTTTTGTGGGGGGAGGCTTGAAATTTCCTGCCTCTTAGCACCTCTCCCCATGGCTAGTTTAAAAGCTTGCCAAAGAAGCATTTAAACCTGTCACTTAGGAGCTTGGTTCCCTTCATGGACAGATGCAGACCATCGTGCCAGTATAGACCTTCATCTCTCCAGGTGTTCCCCCAGTCCCCAATGAATCCAAAGCCCTGTGCTCTTCACCAGTTTTGCAACCATTCATTAAACTGCATGGTGTGCAGTACCCTAGCCTCACCCCTGCCATGGACTGGCAGCACCTCTGAGAAGGTAACCATGCTTGCTACCTGTCTGAGGCCCCCCCAACTCCACAATTTCATCCTGCACTGCACTGATCCCATGCCTAACAAGGTCATGTGTCCCAATGTGGACAATGATATCTAGATTCCTCTCCTGTAATGCTGCTTCTGCAATCCTGAGGATTCACTTCTTGTCCCCCCAAGCCATGGCACCAGGCAGGCACCTTACTTCCCTCTCCTCTCCCTTCCACAAGTCTACCCCTCTAACAACTGAGTCCCCTATCAAAAGCTGTTTCCTTCCCCTGTGGTGTCCCTTGCCACCCTTTTGTGGGTCTCCCTTGTGGATGTCCTCAGCATTCTTCTTGGTCTCCACTGAGGCTGCCATCATAGAGGAACCTTGCTCTGCCAGACTGATGAATGGTTTGTGTAGAGGTACAACTAGGGGGCTTCACCTCTGTTCCACCACCTACACCCTCTCAGAACCCACCGTGGTCCAACTGCTCTTCATACTTGGCAGACTCTGAGGCAGTGGTTGTGGCAATGGTACTCTTTGGGTGGGGGAGGCCTCCTTAGTCCTTGCCAGTTCAGCCTGCAGGTGGGCATCCTCCTCCCTCAGAGCTGACAGTTGCCTGCAAATAGGACAGCAACGCAGTTTCCAGAATGTCTCCTGGAAAACTGCTGCCCCACAGCCAGTGCATTACACCTCTCCCCACTTGTTCCTCTCCCTTATAATATACAATATGTAATATATATATATTTTTTGGTTTTTTCTTTTTGTGGTGTGTACTTACCCTTTATG
The DNA here is from genome assembly GCA_016271365.2 of Neoceratodus forsteri. Lineage (NCBI taxonomy): Eukaryota > Metazoa > Chordata > Ceratodontiformes > Ceratodontidae > Neoceratodus > Neoceratodus forsteri. The sequence goes on from CM028137.1 coordinate 706,794,319, forward strand.
CACTTTGCTGGGTTATTAAGAATATGACAGTTCTGCCCCAAGACCTGTTGAGGAAGTGATGTCAGAACTTTGGCTATAAAGAAATGTCACACCTGGGAGGTGGGTGTGGGAAGGGTGGGTGGGTAGTCCACAACCACTGGTGACTGTTAGAAACAATCAAAACACCACTGCTCCACCACCCTGGTGAGTACTGCCCTTTATAGTAATTCAACTAACCTCCAGTAACTGATTTGTAAACTATTTAAAAGTAATTTGATGCAAACTGTCACAGAATACTAGTAGACAGTCCAGTTATCCACAAAGGAAAATCAAATATGCAGTTATTTCAACCCTTCTGACGTTGCTCACAAGTTAAGCAGTTTTGAAACACAAAACATGGTGATTAGTGAGGTAAACACCAAGGTACAGAAGTTATTAGGGAGTAGAACAGATTTAAATGTAAAAAAAGGCAAAGGCAGTAAGGACAAAAATGGAGCTAAAAGGAGTAAGGCTATCAAAAAGTGGAGGGTGATGAGTACCAATGCCCGTAGTCTGTGTAACAAGCTCCCTGAACTAGTGGCCTTGATGGAAGAGGGTTGCCTGGCTATTGTGGCAGTCACAGAAACATGGTACACAGAGAACCATGTCTGGGATGTCAACATACCAGGATACACAATCTACAGGAGGAACAGGGAGGGTAAAAGAGGAGGAGGAGTAGCTCTCTATGTAAAGGAAGGGATCAAAGCAACAGAACTAAAGAGTAAACAGGGAGCAGATGAGGCACTTTGAGTCACCCTGGAGACAGGAATGGCACCACAATCCACATGGGGGTTGTATACAGACCCCATCTCAGGGGGAGGGAATGGACAAGGAAATGATAGAAGGCTTTCTTAGAATGGCAGAAAAAGGGGAGATATTGTTGATGGGGGACCTGAATATGCCAGATGTTAACTGGAGCACCTTTGCTGCAGGCACATTCAAGAGCAGGGTCATTCTTGATGCCCTACAGGGGGCATGTCTCAGACAGCTAGTATCGAACCCACTCGGGAGGGAGCAATCTTAGACCTGGTACTTTCAAATGGGGATGGAGAAAGAATCTCAGATTTAGAAGTGGGTAGCCATCTGGGAACAAGTGACCACCAAACAGTGTGGTTCACGATAAACACAGCCATACAATCAAGCCATACAAAAGCAAGAGTACTAGACTTTAGGAGGGCTGACTTTGGGAAAATGAGAGAGTGCCTCAGAAAAGCACTAGCAAACAGGCAAGAAGGAGGGGTGGAGGAACAATGGGGAGTGATCAAAACAGCCATCACAGAGGCAACAAGCCTTTGTGTAAAAAAAAATCAATAAAACACAACGAAGGAAAAAAACACTATGGTTCACAAAAGAGGTGGCAGGGAAGGTTAAGGAGAAAAGGACAGCATTCAGGAAATATAAGGAAACACAGAAGGAGCAGGACAGAGAACTTTATCAGTTAAAGCAGGCTGGGAAGGCAGTCAGAATAGCAAAGGCCCAAACCGAGGAAAGGATAGCCAATTCTGTTAAGAAGGGGGATAAGATCTTTTATAGGTACATTAGGGAGCGAAGAAAGACCAAAGGAGGGATACTGAAGCTTAATAAAGGGAAGGGAATGTGGGTAGAGGGTGACAGTGAAAAAGCAGGGATACTGAACAAATATTTCTGCTCAGTATTCACAAAGGAAGAGGAGGGGGAGTTACCTAAACCAAACAAGCGAAACACTTTGAAGACGGGGGTCGATACCAGTCCATTTACAGAAGAAAGGGTTCTGAAAGAACTAATAAAATTGAAGGTGGACAAAGCAATGGGGCCTGATGGGATTCACCCAAGAATTCTAAAAGAACTAAGGGTAGATCTAGTGACATCGCTGACTACTCTCTTTAACAAATCATGGGAGGATGGGGTGGTACCCAAGGACTGGAGGAGGGCAGATGTGATTCCTCTTCACAAAAGTGGGAGCAGGACAGAGGCAGGAAACTACAGACCAGTTAGTTTGACCTCAGTGGTAGGGAAAATGATGGAATCACTTCTGAAGGAAAGAATTGTTAAGTACCTAGAGGCCAGTGGGGCACAGGACCCAAGGCAGCATGGATTCACGATAGGAAGGTTGTGTCAAACGAATCTAATAGATTTCTTTGACTGGGTGACCAAAGTAGTAGACCAGGGAGGGGCTGTGGACACGGCCTACCTAGATTTTAGCAAGGCATTTGATACAGTCCCACACAAAAGATTAATACACAAGATAGCCAGCCTTGGAATGGGTCCCAAGGTGGTAGCCTGGATAAAAAATTGGCTAGGTAACAGGACGCAAAGGGTAGTAGTAAATGGAGTACACAGTGAAGAAAGGAGGGTTACTAGCGGGGTACCACAGGGTTCAGTACTGGGACCGGTCCATTTTAATGTCTTGATAAGTGACATTGCAGAGGAACTGGAAGGAAAAGTATGTCTCTTTGCAGATGACACAAAGATCTGCAACAAGGTTAATACACAAGATGAAGTGGAAAGGATGAGAAGGGACTTGGCAAGGTTGGAGGAATGGTCAAATGTTTGGCAGCTCAGATTCAATGCAAAGAAGTGCAAGGTAATGCACATGGGAAACAAAAACCCAGGGGAAACATACACAATGGGGGTGAGATACTGACAACAGTAAAATAGAAAGGGACCTGGGGTAATTATATCAGATGACCTAAAGGTGGGCAAGCAATGTGAGAAGGCAGTAAGGAAGGCTGGGGGCTACTGGGATGCATAGAAGAGGCATCAATAGTAGAAAAAAGGAAGTTGTTATCCTCTGTATAGACAGTTGGTGAGACCCCATCTGGAGTACTGTGTGCAGTTCTGAGACCCCATCTCTGCAAAGACATAGACAGAGTGGAGGCTGTCCAGAGGAGGGCATTCAAAATGGTGCAGGGTCTGCACCAGAAGACATACTAAGAAAGACTAAAGGAGCTTAATATGTATACTCTGAGGAAAGAAGGAGAGAGGGACATGATAGAAACTTAAGTACCTCAAGGGAATTAACAAAGTCCAAGAGAGTAGCATCTTCCAGAAAAGAGATGTGCAAGAACAAGGGGCACAATTTGAAGATAGAGGGGGACGGCTCAGGGGTAATGTGAAGAAGTATTTTTCACTGAGAGGGTTGTGGATGCATGGAACAGCCTCCCTGAGGAGGTCATGGAGTCAAGAACGGGGGGGGGACTTCAAGAATGCATGGGACAGGCATAAGGCAGTCCTAGGGGCGGGTAAGAGGAAGCAAGCTGTTAGTTAACTAGGATCTGCAGCTTATCTGTTAGGTAGGAAAATGGGCAGACTAGGTGGGCCAAGCAGTCCTTATCTGCCATCAAATTCTATGTTTCTATGTTTAAAACTTCCTTCCCTATTTAAAAACTAAAATAATTAAACACAAATCAATACCAATGTAAGACTGTAAAGTAACAAAAGCTTCCTTCAGATGTCAGCAAGAGAGAGATTTGTTGCAGATTTCTAGTCCAATATAGTATATCCCATACAGCTCTCATTTGTTTCAAAGTACAGCCTGTTACACAACTTCAAGAAGATGAGTTTCTGTCTGAAACTAAATCACACCAGTAGTTTATAGTAATTGATCAATGCTGGGGCATTTGCATCTCATTACAGCTGCACATCTGCTCATTTGCATGTGATATCCTATAAAGGCGCTCCGGGACAGCATAGGACATGGACTGGTATTGCAACCCTCTGAGGTAAGTAGCCCCACTGTGGGAAGTGACAGGACTGTGGAATGGGCGAGAGGAGTGGGCTAACCACATGTCACTGCCCACAGATAGCAGAATGTCTGATCGTGAGGATGGTGAGGAGCATGGGCCTGCCGCAAGCAGAAACCCAACTTTATTAAGGGAGAGGCGGATGCCCTGTTCGAGGCATACCTCAACAGGGAACTGCTGCTGAGTGGTGTGACTGGTGCACCACAGGCCAGGGCTGCAGCCTGGGTTGAGGTGGTGGAGGCTATGAATCAGCAGAGCAGCTATCAGCAGCCAGCACAGGAGTGCAAGGAAAAGGTTGGCACTGACAGGTGCAGGATCAAAAAGAAGGTGGCGGCCATCCGAGCTGCACATGCAGTGACAGGCAGTGGTCAGCCTGACATGCCACAGCTGATGCCATAGGAGGAGTAGGTGGTGGCTATGATGTGGTGCAGCGCATCGAGGGGGTGCCTGGCTGTGGCATCCAGACAGGTGGGGGTCCATCATTGCATGGTATGTACAGCAGCATCTGGGGTGGGGGGGTGTTAGCTGGGGGGGGCGGCCTGTGTGACAGCAGCATTAATGTGTGTGTATTCCCTTTCAGCACCGGAGCACCAGCATGCAGTGGCAGAGGCGGTGGTGTCAGCTGTGGGGGCAAGCCTAGCCCTGGAGGACCAGCCCTCAACCTCTTCCAGAGTCTGGAGGCCTGCTCAGCTGTAGCACTCCACTGCTGTCCAGTTGGATGTCCTAGTCATGGTGGTGGATGAGGCCCGGGCTGTGTTTCAGTGGGATGCCAGCCATGGTGTACAGCATGCGGAGACACAGATCTGGGCAGGGTCCAACACCGATGATGATGTGACCACTGTCCTGGACAGCGGTGGTGCCGTCAAGGAGGAGGCACCCATACCAATCACCCTCCCTGGTGGCGGTTGTCCACCCACTGGCCACCACCCCTGGTGTCGCCATGGGCATCAGTGTCACTGTGCTGGCGGATGGTGGTGGTGGTGTTAGTGCAGCCACACAGGCGCTGCATGGTGCACAGTGGCCGGAGGGGCGACAGTGGCAGAAGGCTGGGGATGTTGGGGGGCTGGGTGCTGCACCCGCTGATGGCGTGCCAGTGACTGAGTGGCCCCAAGGGGACCCCGCTTTGCAGCACCCACCAGAGCAGGGGCTGGGCAGTGAGGTCAAACACCACCTGTGGGTTGGCACAATGCACGGGTGCCCCCATGTGCTGACTCCTTGCCCGAGCACACCTGTCTGCTGCGGGCCTCCATGGAGCAACAAGTGCTCTTCGTGGTAGGGATGCATGCACTCCATACTGAGATGCGCCAGGCTGCAGAGCAGTGTGTCATTGACTTCGAGCAGCCCCTGGCTGAGAACAATCGACTGCGGTAGAACATGACCACAGCCCTGGATCGACTTACCACTGCGGTCATGGTCGGCCTAGCCCCACTGGCTGCCACGGTGCATGGCCAGTCGCCGCAGATCCCGCAGAGTGCATTGTCCACCCCTTGGTCACGGCATTGAGCGACCCCCTCGGTGTCGATGCCGGGATCTGTTCTGGGCATTCCGGGCTGAGGTACTGTATCTCCATGTTTCATGATGTGTACTGATCATCATGTGGGTTAGTGTCCCTCATTGTCCCTCATTTTGAGTGTCCATGACCCTCATTTCAGTGACAAAATATGAAGCATGGTGCATGCTTCCAAGACCCTACTCAGCACAAAGAGTGCTGAGCATGGTCATAGTGTATATTCTCAGTACAGAATGATAAGGGGAAAGTAAGTGAGATGAAACAGTCATGGAGAAACACATCTGTAGCACTAAATATGCATAACGGATTTGCATGGTCCAAAACAAAAAGGACAGGCTTCACAACACAGAGGCCCTCTTTGTAAATCTGGAATGGGGGTGGGTGTCGACTGGCTATATCCTAGGCATTTAATGCAATAAACAAACAATACTTTACAGATTATGGCAATTTAATTACAAAAATCAAGCCATTAAACAACTTGCAAAAGGATCAGAATTAATGAGTTTACCTAATTTTTATGGGAATTTAAATAAAAATGTATTTTAATGACTAATTGCTAGTACTATAAGAAATAGAAACGGAAGTATTTTTTTAGATGAGATTTGTACCAGCTTAGCTACTGCACACATTGCAAGCATGTGGCATGTGAACCTGATGTGATGTTTAAATGATATTCACACTAGCTTAACTGCTGCCCTCATGTCAAGTGCGCAACACGCAAACCTGATGTCATTTTTAGGAGATGTTCACACCAGTTCACCTGCTGCGCACATGTCAAGCTTGCATCGTGAGAACCTGATTTGCCTTTTAGGTCTGGTTCACATATGTTCACTTAGTGTATGCAAACCGCATGCAGACATTGCACAATTAAGCATGTGGCATGCATTCTGCATGTACACAGCACATTTATATTTCTATAAGGTTCTCCAGCATTGTTTATCTTGGATTGTCCATCCAGTTTTGGTTGGGTTCTCTCCCTTGGATTTGATCTTGCCGGCCCTTCGAAGGGAGGGGGGGTTTGTCTATTCCAAGGTGGGGCCTGGATTACTTCCTGTTGTATTATTCCTCTGTACAGGGTTATTTTTTTGCTCCATTTGGTGCTGTATCTCTCTGGGTTTTGTAATATCTGGGTTTGTTGCAGGTACCTGAATTTGAATTGGTGGGCACCATTCTGGAGTGTTTATGGGAGTAGAGTTACTAGTCTGGGTCCGGTAGCCATTGGTCATTAGGCATTTTCTTTCATCCTGCTTCCTTAAGAGTTTTTTTCAGGGGACCCTATAGCAAAGGGATCCAAGTTTTTTGATTGAATTGAAAATGCTTTTTGTATAGCATCTGTTGTTGATAGGGCTTGATGTGTCCAGTCCAACCTAGAAGCAATAATTCTAGTGTGCTTTTTGGCCCTACAGAAGGCCCCAGTATTAGGTTACGATTTGCTAAAGTGAGTGTGGCGCTTTTATTTATTTATTTTTTAATTTTTCTTTAGAGTAGGATTTTTGATTTCTTGCTGAAAAAAAAAACAAAAACAAAAAAAAACTGTGACTTCATCCTGAGAGGTAATTTTTGATTGATAAATAATTTTCCCTTCTTCCTGTTGTGTTTGCTTGTGTCCTGAGGTCATTTGACCATTTTTTTGTTTGTTTGTCAGTGAACTGTTTAAGTCGCCTTCAGTGACACTGGGATTTATATTTATTCCCACTGTTGAATTTATATCCACGTGTGTATTTATTTCAAGTTTCTTATTATTTCAATGCCTGTACTCACTTCTTCATTCTGACCATTGTGGTTTCCTATGCTCGCTTTCTTTCTCGGTTTGTTACCCAAATCTAAACCATGCAGCTCTGGGCACACACTTTCAGCATTTCTACTGCCAACCGCTGCTCTTGCAATCAGTTCATTTTTATGGAAAGGGTTTAATTTTACCTTAGGGAGAAAAGATATTTGTTTTGCGGTGCTCTCCTTTGATGATGATGCTTCACTGTTTCTTCTGCCAGTCAGACAGCACCCAATGTCAGGACAGGGCCCCTCTTGCGCTTTAGCGAGTTCGGCTTTTAGTTTTGCCATATAAGCAGTATGCCTTTGTTCTGCTTCTTCGAGTTCTCTCAGCATTATCTCTCATTTTTCTTCCATCAGGTAAACCGCATGTTGGTTGCCGATCTCCCCACTCTCGATTTCATTATTTATGCCTAGATCCTCTGTTGATAGAAATACTTCTTCTCCTGAATCCTTTTCTTCAAATTCTTCTGAAACTGTTGCCTTCTTGGTAGCCTCTGGTAGTAAGAGGTCAGGGGAAAAGGCTCGATCCCCTGCCTCAGAGACGTCCATCCTCTCAACCATCTTGTTGCGAGTGGCCATCTTGGCAAATGGCAAAGGGTTCCCCCTACAGGTCAGTAGGGGAATTTCCCCAGCATCCTGACCAAATTTCCCCCATTCACTGGAAATACCACCAACAACTTAATCTGGTTCAAGGTCAGTTGGTACTCATCTGTATGGAGTGTCAAGGCGGAAAAGGGCAGCTGCAAGTGGGTGCTAGCTGCACACTCGAGCAGACTTAATAGACCGTCTGGCCTGTTTCTGCTGGCAAGTAGTAGGTAATTAAGTAAGTTTTCAAATGCCTCCAAAGAACATTTCAATTTAAAGATTTTGAAATTTATACTTTTTTAGACAAGTGTCAAAAAATGACAAACCAGCCATTTAATAGTGCTCAGTCAAAATTTAGTGATGTGGCAATGAAAAAAAGAAGGTTGTTAAATTAAAAGAATTTGACCTGATTCCCCAAAACCATTTTCACTAGGTATCTCACATGGGGACCTAACTCCCAACAAGTGCTGCAGATACAGTGTAGTATAACAATCATGGCATCTGGATAAAAGGTCAAGGAAACCAATGATGATCCTATAAGAGGACAAGAGAGAAACAAAATCACTACAACGTATTAGCAGCCAACATAATACACTATAATACAAATAGAATAATAGATGCATTCTGGTGTATTACAAGGCAGCAATTCATCTCGAGGATCTGGGGGCACAGTAAACCTCGAGAGCGAAGCTCGAGAGGTTTTAAGTCCCTCCAGATCCTTGAGATGAATTACTTCCTTGTAACACCAGAATGCATTTGTTACTTTTTGTAATATATGGATGCGAGGAAATTGTAGTTTCTCACCTTTGCGATAGTCAGGAATGGTGGGTTGAGTTGGTGGTGAGGTAAATTTGTCACGGAGAAAGCCAATGATTGCGGCAACTTGGAGAACTTTTGAACAGTTGAACAAAGAAAAGCGAGCAGTGTTAAAGAAACTGCAAACAAAACAGTAATAATTTTATTTTTTTTTTCTTGTGGAATGAGCGACACTTAGTGTGGAGAACTAGTCGGAGTCTGAGTACATCACGTAGCGTCTTTTTTTTGTTGCCTGAGGAGATTTTTGAATGCTTATTGCTACATTCCCAAAGAAGTTGCAGTGCGATCCAAAGATATTTCCTGTTGTGATAGAAAATTGAGCACTTTTGCTGGGTGTCTGCTGTGCGACTGATTCTTGTTGCGGAAGTTGCATTATGGAGGAAGTTGGTTGTGCGGCACAGGAAGTGGTCGGTGTGGGGATTTCTGCTTCTTTCAGTGTGGTTGCTGATTGTCAGTCACCGGAAAGGATGGAGCATATTTTCATTTGTTTTGCCTCAGGTAAGGTACTGTAATTGTTTATGCTCTGGATGATTTTGTGGCCAGAGACTTGTGCTACATCGGTTGGAGGGACGTTTGAGTCAATTAACTTTTGGATCGCAGTTTTGCGGGTTGAGTGATTCATGATTCTCTTGTCTGGGGGTAGTCCAGCCGATTGCTGCAAGAATTTCATTATGGAACGTATTTTGTTTTCGCCAATGGTCATAGATCTGTACCAGAAGTTTCTTGGCTTTAGTCTTATGTTTGGGGTTAGATAAAAAGGTGCATCAGGTGTGTTCATGTTTGGGGGTCTTTTAGATGCATATAGGTGGTAGGCAGTGAGTGTATCTCTCTCTCTGGACAAATTTCGTTTTTGTACAGTCTTGGTGGGACAGGCCGAATATCTCGTAGGTTTGTGCCTGTGTGGGTTTTTGTTTGCCTTTCATGATACTCGAGATACTCTTTTCCTTCACTGTTTGTTCCTGGGACTATGTCACCCCATCTTAGTTGGTACTGCTCATTTGTTCTTAAGGCAAAGTGGAGGCCTATGTTAAAAAATAACATATGCAGCAGGCTAGTTGGGGACATCAAGCCCTAAAGGGCCACTGCTGTAAAGCAAAGTTATGTCACTGTCTGTCAAGGCTTGTGCTTGCCTCAGTCTGTTGCCCATTCCTAGTTTTTTTAAATATTTTTGCTTGGCAGTTAGGGTTTTGAGTGTTTCTTTAAAGACTGATGTAGGGCTTTGAAAAATTGATTCCGGATAATTTATTTTACAGAGGTGACGGTCAATGCTGCCTAGGATTCCCCGTACGGTGCTGGGCTCATATTCTGTGCCGTCTTGTTTTTTTAATTTAAATAAGAAATCTGCAAGTATGGTGTCTAGTTCTTCTGTGGGAATTGCCTGTATTTCTCTGCACTCGCCTATTTTGCTTAGGTGGTTTTGAAGCAGCCGTAGGTCAAAAGCTGTTTTTCTGACAGTGTTTATGTTTTCTTGCTTTTTAATAAACTTTTTTCTTTCTTCCAACAGGTTTTGTTCCTTTGAGAGAGACATTTTTCCTCAGATGGTTACTGCAACGTGAATGTGTGGTCGGCTTTTATTGTATGTGACAGTTACAGCAAAAGCCAGCTCGCGGTCAGTGAAAGCTGCTCGAGCTGTCCGGTGGCGCTTGCGCTGTTGTGAGTTTGTAATAATACTGTCATTGAGATCTTCCATCAATGGTATTACGAGATCTCAACAATAGTATTATTGAGTTCCATCGATGGTATTATTGCGTTTGGGGTGATGTATTATAGGGGATTTTTAGTATGTATTTTGTGGGTATTATTTTAATTATCCATATATTACAATATAACCATCCAAAGTGGAAGGAGGCACTAAGCAGTCAAGGAATTATGGAAGCAAAAGATGCAGCTACTAATCAATTAATACATTTTCACTTCTTGAGGAAGGGTTTAAGATCCCACTGCTTATTAAGCCCTTTCGGTTTAACACTCTGAAGCTTATAGATCCATTTACATTCTTTTTGTAACAGGAGATTAGATATATCTCCACCCATTATTAAAGGGGGTATCCATTCTACATAATGTTTAGGAACCCAAAAAATAACTTCTTCAGAATCCAACATTTGTCTGTAGTAATCTTTCTTTTTATTTCTGTTTATACTGCCCCCTTATGTTTCACTCTGTATATGAGCTTGTTCACGGGGTATATCTGTTAGAAGAAATAATAAGCCGCATTTTAATATAACAATTCATAAACAAAAATCATTTGCCTCCGTTTTTTATGTTATGACACTGTGTTAAGTTAAAACATTGTGAAATTCTTGAAGTGATTATACACTCAGATAAATGTACCCAGCTCACAGCTACTGTCCTCCTATATTTCGCTTTCCTGCTGCTTACTTCTTGTTACAAAAAACATCCATGCCATCTGTGAATTGATATAACATGTCCCATCACTTATTTTTACATGAAAAGCCACATATCAGCTTAATTTAACAACTGCATCAAGCCTGTAACAACCACATAACCACTTGGCCATTTACCTCTTAGCATACACAGAAGCACTCATTATGAGCTTCATTTCATTCATAGTTTGTTCAAGGCCAAAATCCAACAATGGGTATAAACCCTACAAAACACATAAGAGCAAAACTGTATCACTAAATAAGTTGCTGTAAAATGCTCAGATAGATCTTTTATGTACTCTTATAGTTCAAATGTTTAAAATAAGATAGTTCTACCTTATTGTCTGTGGTTTCAGACAGTTTCAAAGCTTCTGTCTGCAGTCTCAGCAGTGCTAAATGTGCTACTCGAGGTGTGGCCTACCTCTCAGACAACCTGTATGTCCTGAGGGAATGAAATCACTCCCTTGTATTCCTGCTTGAGCAGGAGGTTGCTAATCAGCCATACACCTCCTAAACAGGAGGCAGGTTCAAGCAGGTTGGTCAAAAAGCCATGGGGCATTAAAGATTACTGAAGATTGTTAATCATTTCAAGACAAACATTCAGACTCTAAGCTGGGCATCAAGTACAAGAACAAGTAACAAGAAGTAAGCAGGAAGAAAGTGAAATATTGCCATTCCCCCACCCCCATGGTAATTATAAGAAACAAAATATTTCAGTTATTAGAATGTGAGGTACTTGATGCCCAGCTTAGAGTCTGAAAGTTTGTCTTTAAATGATTAACAATCTTTAGTAATCTTTAATGCCCCATGGCTTTTGACCAACACGGGTGGGATGCTGCCACCGCCGGATGCCGGGGGAGCGGGTGGTGGGGTTTTGTGGGTGGGTGGGTGGGGACACTAGGCACCAGGGATGTGTTCGGGGTTCCTAATACCATCCCGCTGACGAGATGTACGGTCCACTGGACCACCAGGGATGTTCAGGGGGTTACTTATTACCATCCTGCGATCAGGATTTATGGTCCACTGGACCACCAGGGATACATTCGGGGAAGCCATTGCTGCCTGCGATCGGGCTGGTGGGGGAATTAAACTATGCCCGCAATCGGGCCAGTGGGGGTGGTGGTGGGGATTCTACACTGTTTTGCCCGCGATCGGGCTGCAGGGGGGGCACAGGGACTGGGTGGAGGGCCAGCCACAGGTGGCAGCTGCTGTGTTGTGCCCTGCAATGCAACAGCTCACCTGTGGGTGGCCCTCGACTTAAGTCTTTTTTTTTGACTCAAAGTTGTGCAGGCGCAGGTTGGGGGTTGCACCTGCACAACTCTGCACAGCCCGGCTGAATATCGGGCTGTGCAGTTTATGCATGGTTCCTCCCCCTCCAGTTCAGCATGCATTCATTTGCATTGCACTATTGCTCAGCCTGTTTTCAGTGGCGCAACTGCCTCCTGCTGAATATCGCAGAATGGAGCAAGTTCGGACGTGTGCAGGCGCAACCCTGTTGCACATGGCACAACCCTTTTGAATATCTGGCCCAGTGTGTGATCTAATAAGGTTCATTTCTCACCTTTCCTTTGGGATTTGTATCCATTCTAGACCCCTAAACTTCAGATCATCTGCATGAGATAAATTTTGTAAGGTAAAGTGAGCTCCTACTGGTACTTTTATATTACCATTTATTATAGAGCGAATGTGTTCTTGAATTCTCTGATTAAGTGAGTGGACTGTTTTGCCCACAGAGAGAGGGCCGCAACTACACCAAAGTTAGGTCAGTGACCAGTGGGGTGCAAGAGCTGTGGTTGCAGTAGGGCTCACACTGTTAGGGGCACACTGCCTCAGAGGTCAGCATTAAGAAAACCTTTTTCTCACAGGCAAATTTGCAAGTTTCTCTTTGGAAATTGCTAATACATTTGAAATTGGGTTTGTCAGTGGGTTGTCAGAAGATTCCAACTTCAGTTTCACCTGGTTGGGGGGGGGGTAGAGAACAAAGAAGCAATAGGGCCCATTTCTCAAAGCATCTAATCTTGATACTGGTGTCCCCAGGAGAAGCAGGAACAAATTACAGTGTTCAGTTCTTTGATCATGGTGCCAACAAGGGGGATGAGGGGGGTTGGGTGGCAGCATTGGCAAACTATGTATGTAAAGAAGGACTGATATAAAAAAATCTTATGCTATAAAAATGTCATATGCGCTAACGGTTATTTTACATTTCTTGGTGGGGAAGTGGGGCCCCACAAAATATTTTGCTGGGGGGCCCTTACAGTTGTTGGCACAGCCCTGACCAAAGTGTGTATATGATATGAGAGGTATCACGTGTGATTAGCTGTTCCACATTTACTCTGACATCCGATAACTAAGGATGCTGGAAATATTTGGCCTGTTCAGCGTATTTGCAGATGTTACATCAGTTACATCTGTAAAAGCCTGATGGTCTAGTAGGAAGCCAGGTTCTATTTCTTTTTGGTTCAACTCCTGTTCTACTGTGTACCAGTTTATCCTTCAGGCTATTAGCATTGCAGAATGTTACATGTGGTTTGACACGCGCTGCCATACCCGGTTCCACATCATTTTGCAAAATGGTCCAGTTTCTATGGATTATGCTTCCTATCTTGCCTGCCATGTGATTGTATTCAGTTATAAATGTGCAGGGTAACATTTCTAGACGCTCACATGGTTTTGATTTCAATAAGCTCACTTATGGAATTTTCCTCACTTTGTCACATGATTTTTGTAACAGAAACATATTATACCCCCTACCTCTAAACCTATTGGTCAGTTCCACTGCCTGTGGTTCAAAGGCTACATCATTACTGCAGTCATGCCTTTCAACTGTCCCTGATTTTGTCTCAAGAAGTTCCACTGTTCCTTCTAAATTTGAGAGTTCTGTTGTAGAAGAGTAAGGATTCAGAGCATAACATAATGCCAGATTTTGTGTTACGGTCTCGTTCTCCTTCAGATAATACCTTTCACAACAAGCCAAACAATATGGCAGCGTTGTTGAGTTAATACCACCATTTTTAAAATGTTTCTCTGATTTTGGCCACTTGTTCCTGACTGTCCTTGATTTGCAAGGCAGGAGATTTAGAGGTATGACTGCAGTTCCTGCGCAGTCACAGATACTGGCCATAAGGAATGGAATTCTTTAAACCAGTGGGGTGGGCACTATGTGCACAAAGGAGTGAGTTAGTGGCTGTTTGTTTATGGTAACTCTGAATGTGATTTACAGGATCTGGATAAGAGGCAGTCAATGTAAAATCTAAGAAATGTAATGTTTTCGTATTGGTATTATATGTAAACTTAAGGTTTAAGCCATTAATGTTTAACCAATCAACAAAATCCTGGACAAGTTCTATATCTCTCTTCCAAACACATATATAATAGTCAATGAACCTGTACCAGAAAGCAATGTTATCAGAGAGCAGGTTTATGTCCTTATTGAGAACAAAGTTATTTCCCAATGTCCCAGAAATAAATTAATGTAACTAGGGGCCATAGAGGCCCCCATCGCTGTTCCACATTTTTAGAGGTAAAATTGCCCCTCAAATTCAGAAAAATTATGTTCCAAAATAAACTGTAGCCCCTGCAAAATAAATTCCTTAGGTAAGTTCTCATTTTCTCCAAGATGAACCAATAAATGTAAACTGCCACTACTCTCTGTTTGTGACAGATGGCGGTATAAAGAGTATCCTTGTCAGTTGATAGCCAAATGTAGTCTTTTTCACATTTAGCACAGATCTCCTTAGGAGACTGGATCATGTTATCTTTAATGTAAGATGGTAAGGTAGACACACTTAGTTGTAAGAAAAAAATCTGTAAATTTACCCATATTCTCTGTACAAGCCCCTGCACCCAACACAGTTGGTAGTCCTGGGGGTTTTTGCATATTTTTATGAATTTTAGGAAAAATATAGAAACCAGAAGTGAGCAGAAATTCCTGCCACATATACCCATGTTCTGCCTCTGTGATATAACCTTGTTCTAAGGCATTTTTAAGTAGCAGGTGTAACTCCTTCCTAAAAGCTGTGGTGGGATTAGAACTTAGCCTACAATAGTTTTCTTCATTGTCTAACAGATAGTGGATAATATCTCCATACTTATGCATATCCATAACAACAATGTTGCTGTCCTTATCTGCGGGCTTGACAACAATGTAATGGTTATTCATTAGTTCTGCTAGGGTTGTTCTTTCATACTGGGTTAGATTTAATTTCCTTGGTGACCTTTCCCTCTCTAAAACCTCCCTAACCTGCTGAGGAACTGTTTTTTCGTATGTAGCAATAGCATTACCATTTATCCTAACACAGAATAATGATTTGGGTCTACAATTTGGTGGTAGGCGAGCAAATTGTCACTACTTTTTAAATATATTTATTCAATAAATACTTTTTATGTTTGCTTGCATGCATGCACAAGAAACATCTTAGGACAATAGGACTTTTTGGAGGTGTGTGCCTGTCCTTGCCAGCACAGTTGTCAGTGTCTGGGGCAAGTCCGGTATGCACCAATGGATTGGTGAGCTGTCTATGACAGCAGTTTGAGAGCAGTTTGTTTGTTTGTTTGATTGCCAAAGTTTATTCCTTACAAGTACAAGGAAAAGGATATCCCATTGAGTGGTTAGACTCATTTACAATGGGGTCCATAACATACAAAACACATTCATAAATACACATAGCTATGTAAAATCCACATCATACAGAATAAAACAATGTCAAACACATATATTACTTGTCTATTAAATAAGCCATAACTCAAATAGCAAGATTTTATTTCTTTCTTTTTTGTTTTAAAGTATGAAGTCCTAGTATTGATCATACTTCTTATACAGAATAACTAAAGAGACACAGATAATAATAATAAGTAATAGACAGTGACCGTAAAAAGTGCAGATGTTTAATTACAACTGCAATTAGTTGGTTGAATAGGACTTTGATGTAGCCACCTTTTGATCTTATTCCATGGTGCAATTATTTCTGTTCTCAAATAGTCTGGTAGCCCATTCCAAAGCTTAGGTCCACTAACTTTTAGTGCAGAGTTCCCTTTTGCTGTTCTAGTTTTTGGGATTTCCAATTGCAGATTTTGTGCTGATTGCAAACCTACTTTAGATATACATATTTTAAACAAATTGTCCAAGTAAGGTGGGGACTTCTTCTTTAAGCATTGATGAATTAGGTACAGTATATGCAAATTTCTACGCTCCATAAGACTACTCCAGACTAAGACACTGTACAAAGTGCACCGATGTGTCAAATGGGGAGCATTTAATGCAAACCTTGCAGATCTATTCAACCTCTCTAGTACAGTTTTTGATGCACCAGCATACACTACGTCCCTGTAATCAAACAGTGGAATTATTGTGGAGTTGATAATATGTTCCCTAACTTTATTTGGCATACATCTTTTCAGTCTGTACAACGCTCCTAATCTACTATGTAATCTTTTAATCAAGTTGTCCACATGTATATCCCATTTTAGATGTGTACCTAGCCATACTCCCAAATATCTATACACATTCACCTGTGTTAGTATTTGTTTGTTAGACGTTTCGATTAGAAGTGTGTTTATTGTAACCATCTGCTTATTTCTAAAAATCATAATTTGTGATTTTTTGTTATTTAGTATAACATTTTGTGACTTATAGTACTCCTGTAAAATATCGAAGTCCCTTTGAAGCACTTTCTGAATTATCAAAGTGGTCTTGACTTGAAAAAAAAGGTCTTCTGCAATAAGCCGTGGTAACGTGTCTCTATTTTACATATATGCTGTGTTGCATCTTTTTTTTTCTGGCCTCCCCCAACACACATGTGGAGTTAAAAAGAAAAATGTTGCTGTAATGATAAATGGTAACCTGAAACAATCGTAGAGCAAAGGATTTTTATTACGGGCTGCTCCGCAACAAAAACATACTCAGTGTGGGTAAAAGGATTTTTGTTTCGGGTTGCTCCACTATGAAAACCTACTTGGTATGGGTCATTTGAACAATTGTGGAGCAAAGGATTTTCATTGTGGGCTGCTCTGCTACAAACAAATTGTCTGAGGCTGAATGGCAATCTGTACAACGATGTGCTGGTACAAAACCCTTATTCATTTCCCTTTGCAACATTCCCCCCCCAAAAAAGAAAAGGATTTAGCGGGGGTCTGATATCATGCTGCTTCTGACTCCTGCAATTTGCATAAAACTGGCCCGTCTTTCCTCATCATTGCAGTTATGTGCCATTCACTGCAGTATGCTGTGAGTGTGTTCCTCTCTCTCTCTCTCTCTCTCTCTCTCTCTCTCTCTCTGTCTATCTGTGTCCCATACTGTGGTCCACTAGATGCAGGTGGAGAGGCACACCCCACTGTGACATTGACACCCAGTGGAGTATACCCCATTCATTCTATGGCTCTGCCGTGGTCATCTGCGGTTGAGAAAGAGAAGAGTGCGAGACACATAGATTTCCTTTTCCCCCTCCACCCCCACAGTGTCTACTTCCAGTCCTGTGGTCACCGACAGCAGGACATCACTGTGCTGTGCTTTTTTGTAATGGCAAAATGTACAGGGAAGGAGCCCCCCCTCTATTCGGTCCACAACAACCAGCAGTTTGTATACAGTGGCAGAGTGCAGACTTCAGTCATGCTGCAGCCAGGCCCCTCCACCGATTAGCAGTCATGGTCTGTGTGTCCCTCAGTCCCTGTCACTATTTCCACTATGAGAGAGAGAGAGAGAGAGAGAGAGACAGAAAATATATATGAATGGTTAGAAAGTGCACCTCCCCGCTGGCCTGCTGTTTGCCCCTCACCATCACTGGCACAGTGAGTGATATGAGAGATTGCATTCCTCCAGTTCATCCAGCATCTCCTCTCACTCTGTGTCTTTAAAAATACTTTCTCTTATGGAGCGGCCAGGAGAGTATCTGACAGCCAGCTGAAGGTTGTGCCCAGTACTGTGTGCCACCCCTGTAATGTATATGTTAACCCCCCCATCTGACAACGAGCACACTGTTTCAGAGGTTGCTCCAATTCAAAATGTCAGAACAAATACTTCCCACATATTATTTGGCAGCACAGTGAGTGAGAGAGATGGCAGGACCAGGACATGGAATTCAAAGGGTCTATTGCTACACATTTACTGAACAGAAGTGTTCCACCTGTTGTGCAGTTTTCAACCCCTAAGTGTCCCTCACACCTGGGCATCCCTCTCACCCCCAAGCATAACAGACTCTGGAGGGTGTCCAGTCCCCCACTATCACCAACTCCTATGTGAGACCCCCTTGATGCTGTATGGCACCACTCCCAATGAGGCCTCACGTCTTCTCGAATTTTTTATTTTATTCCCCTCCTCCCCACTGTCCTCAGCAACCCCCCACACACACACACACAAACATACCACTGACACTGGGGGTGCCCAATCCCCCAGTGTCAAGATCAACAAGAAAAAAAAAGTCCTTCCATTTTTTTTTTCTAAACCATGTGGAAAGAAAGTCACCCATCAATATCTTTTGCAGCACTTAATGTTCCCTAACTGACCCTCCTACTCTGCACCCCACAGCCCCCCCAAGCTCTTACTTACCAACACTGTCATCTTCAGTGGACCACAGACACATCTTCACTCATCAAAGCCAGACAGCAAACTGAAGGAACAGGTATGTGGTTCAATGTATTTCAGTAGGGTATTGAACTTAAAGGCATGACTTGTTTTATATGTTCATATTCTAGGCCCCATTTGCAGCTCAATAATAGGAGGTTTTCACCAGTTAAGTTCAATATGGGTTTCTTTTTCCAGGGAGTAGCCAGACAAGAGATGAACAAACTCCAAGTTCTCTATCATAAGGTGGCTCGGTTTGCCACACAATCCAGCCCCAGGACCCACCACTGCGACATATTGTCCCAACTTAAATGGCCATCCTGGGATGCCCAGCTCCAGTACCCCTTACTCTGCCAAACCTTTAAATTACTCAGCCCCTCTCCTCCTCCCAGCCTATCCAGGCTCATCGCCTTAAAGAGTAACCCTAGACTCCTCCGCACGATGGATCGGACTCTCCTTGCAGTGCCTAGGGTTAGAACCAAGGTGGAGGGCAAGTCATTCGCCCTCACTGCCCCCACCCTATGGAACTCCCTGCCCCCAGGAGTCCAGGAAGCTACCTCCATAAACAGCTTCCGCACAAGGCTTAAGGCACATGTGATGGCCACCGCAACTGCTAAAGGAATGGGGCACCCAAGCGTAAGCCTAAAATATCACAGTGCAACATTCACAGGGGGCCTTACCCCCCCAACCCCACCCTCTTCCAGGGAAGTACCTATAATGACTACACTAACCTAATGCCTAACTCAGCATATGTAACCAGCTGATGTGCAACTATGTACTATCCTGTATTATGTCTTGATGTGTCTTATGTAATGTACTTATGCTGTATTTTATACCATGTAAACCCTGAGTCGCTCCTGAAAAGGGACCTTCGGGGCACAGTGAGCTCACCTGGTTACCAAAATGTAATAAATAAATAAGTAAATAAAGAACACACTTCAGGTAAAAGAAAGTGACAGTAACTTTAGCAGCAGAAAAAATCTAGAACATAAAACTCCATATGCCTTTTGCCATTGAACTATCTTTCTCATTCAGTAACAATCCTTCCCCAGTTTTCTTTCTCTTAGTTTCAGAGACAGTGAGTTATATTTAGTAAAACTAAGAATTTCTTCTCTCTTAATCAATTGAATTCTGATTACCGTTGCACAGGAGGCTGACAGAGTGCTTGCCGACAATCAAAGTGCTCCACCTCCCTGCACTTGAGACTCTTTTATTCAGCAAAGAGTGTTTCTACACATCTGTGCTAGAAATTAGCATGTTTTGACAATCTGTTTATTTTTACTTTTTGCATTTAAGATGGAAACATTTCCTGGACTTATTAGGTATCAGTATGTTCCCCAGAGCCACGTATTGCAGCACAAGTATAGTTTCATTTGCATCTGTTGTGAGCGGGAACAGCTCCATTTCTCACTGAACGGAAGTGCATGACATCTCTCATGCTGCAGTGAGTGGCTCAGTGGGACATTTTGAGAAACAGAAAACAATTATAGAGTGTTAAAATAGTTTCCTACACTGTATCCTAATATCTACACTGTCTTTATGAAGCATAGGAGCTGGAGAGAGTGATTTTTCTAGGGGTGTGATGTGCAAATTAGTGTCGTCCCCCATTAGAGTATCTGTGACAGCTCTCCCCATTCCCGCCAACATCTTTTGCTGATTTCTTAGCTCCTCCATTACAGTATCTTTGACCCGACTCTAGCCTTCCTCCTCCACTCCATTAGTAATCTGCTGCTGGAGTAGCGGTAATGTCTGATGCATAGGCAGTGAAGTTAAGTTAGTTGATATGGGTGACACAGTATGCTGCTGGAGTTTGTGGCAATGCAATTTAGGTTGTTAAGTTTGTAGCTTACAGACCTAAAGCATTGGGAGATAGTGTCTCCCGTAATTAATTAAAATGATGTTTAGGAAGAGAGGGAGACAGTGCAGTGGTTTCAGAAACTTGCCTGTGCGATGTCAGATTAAGTTCCCTTGGCATGTTCTGCACTGCAGGTGAAGGACACTACATCAGAGGTTGGTAGGGCTCGGCTGTTCTGATCTCCCCCCCCAACCAGTACCACACCACACAACACCATTTTTAAGATCTCAAGAAAAGAAAAAAAATATTTGTGTAGAATGTGGACATTTTAGTTATTGACATCCTACTTAAAATTTTCAGGAGACCTGTTGGTGCTGCTTCTATGAGGACCCGCAGATCTCTAGACATACCATAGCATTTATAAAGTTCATCTTAATGAATTCTGTGGTTATTACAAACAACTTAAGGCTGTCTCGATTCCCAACTTCTCCTGTTATGATCACACCTCCATTTTCTTGCCATCCACAACACTGTCCAGCTGGATGAATTAATGCTGCTGACGAAAGTTCAGAATAGTTTGACAGACCTGTATTATACAGGAGTAGGACTCCAGTATTTAGTGAGGGACATCCAAGAAATGTTCATCGGGTCTGTATCAATGGCCTTAAAAATCATATCTGCATCAATTTGCAGTGGATCTATAGTGTCCTGGCTAATATTCTCCATTTAAGAATAATGTTTCTCCAGTTTAAGTTTTCTAATTTTTTTTTCAAGTCAAAATAAACTACTCAGCTTGGTGCCATCTGTGAAGGCATCCGTGTCTCCACCTAAACAAAATGTAACACACTGATAAAAAACACAGGCAGGCACACTGTAGGGAGCAGCAGCACTGAGTAGGAACACTGGTAACAGATAACAAAGAAAGGCC
The DNA here is from genome assembly GCA_016271365.2 of Neoceratodus forsteri. Taxonomy (NCBI): domain Eukaryota; kingdom Metazoa; phylum Chordata; order Ceratodontiformes; family Ceratodontidae; genus Neoceratodus; species Neoceratodus forsteri. The sequence goes on from CM028137.1 coordinate 706,815,405, forward strand.
TGCATGTGCTATAAATAAAACAAAGTCAGAATGACTGTAAACAAGGGGTTTCTGACGTGAATAAGAAAGGCACAGCGCTGAACCACAACACTTTGAACCCCAGACATTATCTCTTTTATATTTTTAGTAATCATTATCAGTCTCTTTGTAAAAGCCCCTGCCTGCATGAACTGTGACCCTTTGTAAATTTATTTAGAGGATAAGGTTGCAAGCAGCTGCTTTTAAAAATGTGAATTAGCAGTAACATCACTGAAATATATATTTTAAAAAGGGACAGTCCATTGGAGAAACGTGCTGTATCATTATTATCCATTTTATAGGGACCTTTGGAGAAACAGTTTCTGTATTTTTGTGAAATATTAATCAGGGTTTCCTTTGTGTTTGAAAACAGAGAGGCAGTGTGCCTAGTGGTTAGGACACAAAGAATGCTTCAGGTTCCACCACCGACCTGACACTTACCATAGGACCTCACTGGGCTTTTCTTCCCCACTATTCTGAATGAGGATAGATAGCACAGCTCACCAAAAGGGAGATGCATGTCATTTCTTATGGGCTGCCATCAGTGTTATAAACATCATTATGGGGAACCTGGTGACTGCACAAACTGCAAGAAAAGGGAACATTATTCTACAAATAAGCTGGGGGGCAGGGGGAGGGGCAAGGGGGCAGGACATGGCAGAATTCAGCAAATGAAACATCAGAAACTTATTAAAAAAATATCCCCAGCAGTTGTGAAAGCATACTGAAATCACTTACCAGATCAAATCATCATCAGTCTCCCTAGCATACCCTCCCAGATGTATGTCCTGGACATGCCTCTAATCTGCCATTGTGCATTGGCCAGGTCGACTAGTCATAAAAGTAAGAAAAAAATCCCAGATAATTAATATAAACGATACTGTATGTACTTCATTGCTTACAGTGAGCACATAAATAAACATTCGAAATGATCTTCACAACTAGTTATGGATGGAGCATATTTAGACGATTCAGTTGGTGCATGATGTATCATGCTAGTAGCTAACAATATTTGTAAAAGTGCCATGAATAGAAGAAAAAGAGAACATGTTCAGCTGTATTGAAAAATTCCCTGACTTGAAAAGCACAAATGAACAGATAAGTACTTGAATTGATGGGGTGGGGTGAGTGTACAATGGCCCTAATATGTAGATAAATTATTTTTAACATAATCAGATGCACAAATACTGCATGCAAAAATAGTTCATATTTGTGCAACTGCGGGACATAACAAAATGGGGCCATTTGGACTGTCTCATGCAGTATGACAGGGTCATATCATGCAAGTGTGGGTGAGAGGAGAGCTGAGCGTTTTTGGCTAAACAAATTTGTGTGTGAGGACCCTATCATACCACAACCAACATACACATCCCAGAGCTCTGGAATTATCTTTTTATAAGTCACAGATATATGTAATGAAGAAATAAAGTTTTGTGCCCCAATATATGTAGTAGTAGTAAAAATATTTATTTTTAGACAGGATATACAAAACTTTAGGTCCTAGGACCTATTTTCAAAGTCATCCTGTACTTACATGCATTCAAGTTGCAGGGTAAACATCATTCATAAATACATTACAAAACATACAATAATCTTCCATAATTCAATATATACAATAAACCTACAAAACATAACAGTTAATTTATCTAATATTAGTCAGATTACAAAGTTAGTACTTCATTACCTATATAGGTATCAAACAGTTTATGTCATACCCCCCCATTATAACATCACTTCAGACAAGTACATTCTTAATAAAATATTTCATCCAACCCAGATTTGAATTGTGATAATTTTGCCAGATTTCTTATTTGAAGGGGAATTTTATTCCAGGTTTTTGCTGCCTGAGCCAGCAGTGTCATGCCTCCATATTTTGTATTAACTATTGGGAAAGTAAGGCCCCTGTATTTTATATCCCTTAAAGCATAATTATAACTCTCACATCCAAAATTTGTATCCATATTACCTTTTATCAACCCATTGTTTAAGTTATAAATGAATATTGAATATTGTTTTTTTATACTGTACCAATAAGCTATCCCATTTTAAATCATTATACATGGTGCAATGATGGGTTAAAAAGTTATACTTAAGGGCAAATCTTGCAGATCGGTTGTATGTTTTGACAAGTTTATCCAGACAATTTTGACCCACAAAGTTATGCACTAAGTTACCATATTCCAATACAGGCAATATTAACTGTATAGCAAGTGTACTCCTAGTTTGTTGACTTAGTATTCTGGAAGACCTACGCAGTGTCTCAATTCTATTATTAACTTTCTTTGTTGTATTATTTATATGGTCAGAAAATGTTTAGGCACTATAAAGAGGCAAACCAGCATTTAGTATCATGACTAGGTTTGTCATGTGCACTCATGTACAGTAGCTGTTCAATATTTAAAAAAACTGACAAGGGGTAAGACCTGCTGCTCTGTCTCACAAAATAAGTAATGATCAGGCTTCAAACTGGGGTTTCCAATGAAGCCTATAAGTCTGTTCCTTGAGTTCACAAGGACAGATGCATGGACATGAAGGGCTTTGATAAAGTATTGCTGCACTCGATCAGCCTATGTGGACTAAAACATTGATACTGTGGACAGCAGGGCAGGTGTGAGTTCAGTTGTGAGCACCATATGGAGCAAAAGCACAGTATCATAATAAAATCAAAATCAAACCTAAGCATAAAAAAGTGATTGCAACTCAAAGAATCATATCAGAAACCCCTCCAGAGTCAGTAAAAGGCAATGCACGTGTGTTTATGGAAATGGATCTCCCAATCTGAAGCACTCTTCAATTAAAAATGCAGAAGAACATGGATGAATAATTTTGTTTCAAAATTGCAGAACAGAAAAAAACAGAGTTGGGGTCCCATATTACAGCTAATGTCCATGGCTTACAGGTACAATAAATTTGATTTGGAAAAGTACAAACTGTTGTGAAAAAGTAGTAATGTGACCTACCCCCCCCCAATACACACACACACACACACACACACACACACACACACACACACACAGTAATTGTCACCACAAACAGAATAAAGCACTTCAGCCCTGGTTTTCAACACCATTGTCAAATCAAGACAGCCATCTCCTGGTACATGTTGCAATTTGCTGTCCTTCTAAATAGGGCCATTCTAATCGTATTTTAATACAATCCTGCTGTTTGTGGCAATGAGTCCCTAACGCCTCCACTGTTCAGAGATTACTCAGCTGGTTTAAAACATGTCTTCACCAATATCATATTTAAATCACTGTAAACCAAAATACATCATGAGAGAGCATCCCATACTCAAAATCTGTATAAAACTGGGGATCACATACATCTGAAGTCCAAGACCCCCATTTACCATACTAGACAACACATTTTAAGCCCCTTCAACACTATATAGGACATTTAATTGTACAACAGTAACCAAACCCTTTAGAATACATAGTAACTTTATTAACCTCCCCCTGAAAAAGTTCCAGATCATACCTTATTCAGCAGATCCGTTTACGAGAAATCTTTTAGTTGTGATCACATATCCTGAAGTAGACCTAGGTTCACAGGATACTTTACATCAGCAATTGACTTCTTTCCCATCACATAATAATCTAGATTTTAAACATTATTTTTGTTTTTACAGTCAGTTAATATGTGAAGTGAAAGAAGATGACTGCACATAGGTAAAGTGCCTGGTGAAACTGGGTCTATGTCACTGAGTGTGCTTTACATAATGGAGGGCTTAAAAAGTGTTGCCTGTTATGGTAAAGGGGAGTATTGGACTACAGTTGTATGTGATGCCCAGCTTTATATGAAGTTTGGGTATATGGAGCTCTATGATAAGGGATTCATGTGTGCACGGAGTTACATATTACGTTGATAAACTGATGTGTTTTAATCTAACTCAGTTCTGTGTCAGTGGTTTGCATAATTTCTGTCTGTATTTTTTATTTATTTGGTGAGTTTTGGTAACGGGGTAAGTCCACTGAGACAATTACAGTCCCTTTTTCGGGATCCACACGTAACATACAGCCATGGGATTACAATACAAGCAAGGTACATAGTAATGAAAATACACCTACATTTCAGTGCATATCAGCAATTCTGACTCCACTCTCCCTGTGTGCCAATTGTAAAGTAATAACCAGTACAAAACAAAGGCACCACAGGGTACAGTACTACAAAATCAACTTTATTCTTTGTTGTGCAGAATGCATAGACAGGAGGATCCTCCTGAGGATGGCCATGAGGTAGGAAACTGCTCAAGGGTGTTCCCCAGCTGTGGGTAGCTGCAGTTTGCATTTTGCACACTGAGGAATAAAGATGCTTTTGTAGCACATGACAGTGCCCTATGGTGCCTTTGTTTGTACTGTGATGATTTCCATCCAAAGTGTCAGTTCTTATCGTGTTTCAATATTTAAAGTACTGTTTAAAATGACACACATGCCTGGCTATCATTTGCAGAAGCTGTGCAGATGGTGTCGCAGAATGTCCAGATTTACCCAGATGAATATGCTCAACGCAGATACACATTTTGTTGCAACAATCCTAGTAAAATGTTCTTATTTTTATCTTGGTCATTACAGGAACAATATGCTTGATGCAAGAGACTATGAAAATTGAAATGCAGGCCTCAACTTAATAATAGATGGCCTTCAATATTTTGGTTATGTTGAAAATAGCGTAACAGCATTATACTCTCAGAGAATTATGCACAAATGCTAGATCATGAAGACTGTCTCCTGTGTCTAAATGGAGCCTCCTAGTTTAAATTAAATTAAAGAACTATTGCTACACACTAGAGGGGACTCCTTTATCTAGTGCCTTGCATGTTTGATTTGTCCTGTGTTTTCCAACAGGTTAGGAGTCAGACCTCTTATCACAGAGCCTGAACTTTTGTTTTTTAGGGGGCAGTGTAATCACCTAAATGCAGTTTCTTAAATACAGCCTACAGTGTTTTATATAGAAGAGCAAGATGTAAAAGGCAGTGTTCCAAGAGAGATGCCCCCCCACCCCCCAACACACACACTTTTTGGCACACAGAACAGAGTTGCAGCTGTTAATTCTCCTGTTCCATCTTACAGTAGCAAATAGAATTTATACAGAAATCAGAATCTTAAAAGAGACAAACCAGCAGCAGCAATAGACAAGGCATTGGTATAAACTTTATTAGCATTTTATCAAGTCCATATTCAGATGTTCTGAGGAAGCCATCAGTGGTGATGCTGAAACCTAAACAGATTTGTGATTATGGTGTTTTGGGTTCAGTTAAGTCTGTGGAATACAAATTGCAATTTTGCATGCTAAAACTGCTTATGGACTTCATAAAACACTGTGAAAGTTTAAACCAATGCCTTGCCACTTACTGCTGCTGGTTTGTCTCTTTATATTCTAATTTCTGAATAAATTGTATTTGCTCCTATAAGATGGAGTGCTTACCTTCTGTTTCATTTCACTGACTATGGCATTGGAACTTAAATTGTTCTGGTAAAGTGCACCATTTCCATACTGGTTTACTTAGGAAGTTGATATAAGTTTTCTGACCTGTGCCTCTTTGTGAGGTCCACAAGAATAACCTAATAAATATTGAATGCCAACCAACAAACTTGTGCGAGCAGGCTGACTACATCAAAAGCAAGGCTGTTTTAAAATCAGTGACAACTTACTGGTAAAACTAGTGCATGGCATCAGTCATTCCCATATATTCAGTCAAGGATAGAAAACATCTCAACTCTGACATTTCATTTATCAAATAAGAAAGACTGTTCTTATTTCTGTCATAACACACAGTCTGTATCACTCATGTGTATTTATCTTATGAACCATTCCTCCTCCCAGAACAGCTCTGTCCTCAATATGAGCAATTCCTTTGTTATAATGGCCACGCTTGCATTAAAGCACAGATTCTCAGCATTCTGTACACCTAGGGGCATGAGAGGAGAAACGTGTACTATTACCCTCACTCCTTCCTCCCAGTTCTGAAAACTGGACAGCCACAATGTGCAAGAAATAATAACCCAGATAAATGAAAGAGAAAAAGATTAGTCCTGCATTTCCTTTTTCCTTTTAAGGCTTTCCATGCTGGTGTAGCACAACTTTGTCTTTTCCCAGTGTACTTTGCTGACAGAAAGTTCATAAGAGAGCCTGAACTCTTGTTTTTATTTAGGAGGCAGTATAACCACCTTAATGCAGTTTCACAAGTACAGTCTACACTGTTTGGTTACATAGAAGAGCACGATGCGAAAGGCAGTGTTCCAAGAGAGACCCCCCCTTTGGCAGGCAGGACAGAGTTGCAGCTGCTCATTCTCCCATACCCCTGTCCATAGTCTCTGCTGTCTGTTCGGTTTGGCGGTATGCTACTTGGTAACTGCATGTGAAAGTAAGCGGACGGGTACAAATCATAATAAATAAATAAATCTAAATTAGATGGACTCCTTTATTTGTATGTTACGTTTATCCTAGATTTTCTAACACTTTTGGAGTCAGAACTCTAATTTCACAGCCCAAACTCTCATTTGTGTTAGGAGGCAGTATGCACACTTTAATATAGTTTCTTAAATACAGCCTAGTGTTTACTCTGACTTAAATCATTAATTTTGTGCAACACAAATACTAGTGTGTATTTGCATTTTTTAAGACAAGGTCTCTATCACAGCATTACAAGGTGGTGGTGATATATTGCCGACATATAATAGTCCTCAGTTCAACCGCAGTCAGTAAGGCACCAAGATGAAGAGATCAGGATCAGTATAACAGTGACTTGTTAGTTCCTAACAACTCCGTGGCACCTCCACGATGAGCACTTTTTACTCTCTGTGTTGTGCCTGCATTTCAAAGGAGTCTAGGGCTATAAGAACAAGCATTTGTCAATGCCGAATGTTGCTTGCTTGTATGTGCTGTTTAGGTATTTGTAAGTGATAGTTCCATGCCTTCCTCCCAAGACATCCACTGTGTCTTTCCATTCAGTATTCAGAGAAGAGTGGGAGGGGTAAGGCCCACAGCAGTACAGCAGTTGTCAAGGGGGTGAACAGGTGGACAATGGTTCATTCAAAGGCAAGAGTCCTGCAGGAGCTCACTAAATTGAAGGTGGACAAAGCGATGGAACCAGATGGCACACACCCAAGAATATTAACAGAACTCCGAAGGGAGATAGCAGTACCTCTGGCAGCCATGTTCACTGAGTCATTCAACATGAGTGAATTGGAGGAGAGCACATGTGGTCCCTCTACACAAGTCCAGCAGCAGGGAGGAAGCAGGGAACAATAGGCTGTTCAGTCTCACCTCAGTAGTGGGGAAGATCATGTAGACATTGCTTAAAGAAAGGATAGTGGGGCATCTAGATGCCATTGGAGCCCAGGACCATAGGCAACATGGATTCAAAGTGGGGACATCATGTCAGATATATCTGGTTGATTTCTTTGACTGGGTGACAAAGGAAGGGAATCAAGGTGGGACAGTGGACAATGCTTACCTTGATTTCAGCAAAGCCTTTGACACCATCCCATATAGGAGGCTGATAAACTAGCTGGGTAGGCTGGGCATGGGGAAAAGGGTGGCAAACTGAGTTAGAAACTGGCTAACAGACAGGAAGCAGAGAGTGGTGGTAAATGGTGTGCAGTCTAGGGAAAGGGGGCGACCAGTGGGGTGCTGCAGGGATCGGTCCTGGGGCGAGTTCTGTTCAATGTCTTCATTAGTAATATTGCAGAACGTCTGAAGGGAATTTTTTCACCAAATTTTCAACATAGCCATTTTAAGACCTCTGCTCATGAACAGTGTCACTGATTTTCTTAATGTGTCCCGTACATTGATTTTGCACACCGACTGTGCCATTGTGCGCTACATGGACGGAAACACATTTTGGGTGAGATGCAAAAAATGACAGCTGTACTGCTCATAAGGAGGTGTGGTAAAATGGTAATGTTGAAAGTCTGGAGTGAAAATATTGAAAATTCACAAACTTATGAGCGTGTGTAAGAACTGCGCAACGCACGCTCGAAAAACAGTCATTTTTAGGAATTTTTTCACCAAATTTTCAACATAGACTTTTTGAGAGCCCACCTTATGAACACTGGCAGTGTCGTTTTGTTAATCAGTCTTGAAAGGTGATTTCACGCAGTGACCGCAAAATCACCCTTTGGGCCTGATTAACGCCATGACAGTGCTAGAATTCATGAGGAGGGGTCCCAAAAACCCCATGTTGAAAATGTGGGCCCAAAATTCCCAAAAATGCCTGAGATATGCAACAAAGTTGAAAAACACTATCTATCCCATTATACAGCTGACCGGCATTTCCTCAGTTCGCAGTCGGCTTTGAAGAGTGCAGACGTGTTCCCAGTTCACCGAAGATCATCGCGCTGAGCTCCGGAGATAAGTATGGGGTGAGCAGGGGAGTGGGGAGGCAGGGTGCACAATGGGTGGGTGCGGATTGTGGGAGGGGGCAGGGAGAAGCGCAGAGGGACAGTTTTTGTATTTACAGGTTTTTTTTGTAGTAAGACGATGAAGGACGCCACACGTTAGTGGCTCAGCTGGCAGCTGGAAGGCTGTTTGGGGGCTGAGCCAACAGGGATTGGGCACCCCCGCCGGCCTAATACACTTTGCCATGCTGGGGTGGGTTCCCAGCGTGGCACCTGGATGCTTTGGGGAGGCGTGGAGCCAAGGGCGATTGGGCACCCCATCAGCCGACAGTGAGGGGAGGGAAAGGCTCATGAGCACGCAGTGTGCATGTGTGCGCATGTGTGTGTGGAGGGGGAAGCTCTGCTCACTGAAGCGGAGCTTTCCCTTTCAACTGTAGGACCACTGCATTTTCAACTGCTGCCATAGACAGCTGCAGCAGTGATTGTGGAACTGGGGCCGCGCCTGCAAACACACTGACTGAATTGGAAGATGGGTGCCACACCTCTGAAAACTTGGATGATGGCACTGTTTTTTGCACATGCGTGCAAGCAACACAATAATAGCACAAACGAGCCTTGGCCCCTGGCTCAGCAGCAGTCATTCATGACATGTAGTCTTTAAATCCTTTAACCCATCTTTTCCGTACTTTGATCCATGATTATAATTTTTGTAAAACCTTGCAAGCTGTATCAAGTTCTCCATGTCAGTTTGCATGTTCCTTATTTAAAAAACATTGAAAAAGATTATTAATTATGACAGTGCTTTTCTCATCCGCCCCCCCAACCACAATTCATAAAGAAAAATATATCTTGGCAATGACTACATAGGTATACAAAGTTGTACATGAACATGTTTCATAAACGCTGTATTACTTCAGTCCTATGCTGTTTATGAAGAATGAGAGCTTTACTATATATTTGCAAACAACATGGCACATAGGGAAATTCATGTTTTTAATGAGCACATATAGAACAGCCCATAATTCATTTTTAAATGTTTCTTGAAGGGAGCTTCAGATTCCAGGATGTTTGAGTATGTGGTTTAGCACCTCCCACATATGTACACACCAGCGATCCCTCAATTTCAGTAGATAGCCAATGACTACATATTTAGTGATTGATTTCCACCTCTTTCTAAATGATGCCAGTGTTTCCAGACTGAATTGCTGCATATAGAAGGTGGGGAGAGCAATAATAATAAAGAAAAAAAACTGCTAACGTCTGCAGTTTATTTTACAGAAATGCCACCGTATATGAAGCCTTGGGAATCATAAAAGAGCTTCTATCAAGCATCCAAACACATAAAAAGATGCCCCCCCCCAAAAAAAAAACAATAAGCCTGACAGTGTTTCACTCATTAGCAGGAACTTTATCAAGACCTACTGGGTGGGATATTCAAAGGGGTTGTGCATAGCGCAACAGGGTTGCACCATGCACAACCCACCAAAGTGCCCTGGCGCGATATTCAAACAGGCAAGTTGTGCTGCACAACCCCCAATGTGCCGGAGTACACCAGTAATGTATGCGGCGCAAGTGCGGGGGGCATGCCCATTCATATGCAGCACATCCTGATATTCAGCCCGGGATGTGTGGCGCATATGCAGGCACAAACTCACTTGCACTGCACAGGGGGGCACAATGTTGAGCCAGCCAAAACCAGGAACATGTCTGGGACACCCACAGGTGGGCTGCTGTATTGCTGAGTGCAACACAGCAACTGTCTGCTGTGGGTGGCCACCCAACCTTCCAGGACACAGTCCGGGCATTTTGCCCCCCCCGTTCATGGGCATATGTTTATATTCACCCTGGTGGTCCAGTGGACCCTATCCCCTGCCCAATCATGGGCATGTATTTAAATGATCCCTGGTGGTTCAGTGGACAGATCTCCATTGTCTGCTCAGGAGCATTAGTCACACACCCAGGTAGTCCAGTGGTACCCCCCTCCCCACCTGCCCATTGAGACCCCACCACCCTACACTCCCCCAGTCAGTGGCGGGTGGCTGGCTCCACCACAAGCAGCACTGCCTGCAGAGCTGACAGTGTACAGCACTGACTGTATGCCTGTTGGTCCACTGCATGGGTCAGTGGGTGCAGACTCATATTGTACTACACAGTCCTGAAATGTGAATTAACGCCATTCACATTTTGGGACTGTGTAGTACAGTACAGTCTGCCTGCCCATTGGCCCACGCAGTGGACTAATAGGTGTTCAGCTGTACTGTATGCTGTCAGTTGGTGGGCGGCTGGGTGGCTTGCGGGCAGGGAGCTGCTGCCTGCCACTGACTGGGGGAATGCAGGGAGTGGGGTCTCAGTGAGTGGATGGGGAGGGGGGTAGCACTGGACCACGAGGGTGTGTGACTAATGCCCGCGAGCGGGCAATGGAGAGCAGTCCACTAGACCATTAGGGATCATTTAGATACATGCCCATGATCAGGCAGGGGACAGAGTCCACTGCATCACTGGGGCATTTATACACTTATGCCCATGATCGGGCAATGGGGCACAGTGCCCACTGATCAGCAGGGGGGCATTTGTACCCAACAGCTGCAGCCTGGCAGGGCGCCAGGTGCAAGTCGCTGGGGATTGACACACCCCATGCAAATGGGGCCATAATGATATGCAAATGACCCCATTTGAGACTTGCATGCATAATGGGCTCATTTGCATGCCCAGCACTGTATATCGTGGTTGATGCACCTAGCGCACCCGCACTTGCACTGGTGCATCCTCCTGCTCCCCACCTGCCACTTGCACTGGTGCAGTGTCTCTGTGCCATGTGTAGTGCGTGCACCCCAAGTACCATATTCAACAGTGCTGAGCCATGGCGCAACATCATTGAATATTGCCTGGACTATGTCCTGGCTCAGCCCAGTTGCATTGCGCCCAGGCTTGCACCCCTGCCTGGAGCAGTCTGAATATATCTAGCTCACTGTGTTTAAAATCACCGTTCCTTAAATACCCCCTACCATTAAAATTAGATCCCTTAAGTGATCATATTTATCTGGTTGTAGGGGAATATTTTCTAGACATATCCATATTACAAATGTCTGATTGCTAAAAAGGTTGCAGATAATTTTAATCATTGCATATCAATCCATGCTAATGCATATTACATTAAAAGCCCCCTTTACCATTTCCCCCATTTAGAGAACAAACAATATGTTATAAGCCCCAAAGGTCCCCATGGGTAAGCATTCATTAATTGTGCTGATTGCCTTACAACCCATGTCCTGATGATTTTTAATACTACCTCACACACTGTTGTTAAACTCATTTTCAACCAGGTGTTCCCAACTGCTGTATACCACTCAGGTCCCTTCATCCCAAATGCAAGTTAATCATAATATTTATATATTTCTTGCTACAGTTATTTGTCTTTTTTGAACATTATCTTTCAAGTCTTTTGTTATGCCTCTAACACAGTTGTATCCAATTCAAGTGTCAACCCCCAGAAATATGGATCAGAACTGGACGAATACTGTGTTAACTTTTTTATAGTACAGATATAAAATACAGTTTTCATTTATTTCTGGAGACTTTTTAAATGTTTTACAGACATGGTGCTAATTCTAATCTTGCATTCAAATGGGGATGGGGGGCTAGTGGGCTGGTGAAGTCCCAATGTAAAAGTCCAGAAGGTCTCCTTTTTAATTCTCATATCCTTGGTATTCCCTCTCTTTTGCCCCAAACATAAACATCTACAGAAATAAATTGGAAAAAAGAATCACCAGAACTACAGTGCATTGCATGTCTGTCTTATGAATAAGTTAGCACAGTATTCAACCAGTCCTGGTCCATATTTCTGTGGGTTGAAACCAAAACCGGATATGACTCTGGCTTTTAACGAACTGATATTGATGCACATAATGCATATTTTATTACTGAGTAGGTGAAAGTGGAGCTTTGTTCTGGGTGAAAATATGGGTGCTAGCAGCCTGAATTTTTGACAGAAAGATCTAAGCACTTGGATGGACTGTGTAAACAGCGTAAAAAAAAACCTCCAGTTAATGCAAGAAGCCGCCATGAAACACCATGTGGTCCAGTAGACAACCAGATTATAAAAAAAAGATGGGATGTCAGAGGCATAACAACAGACAGAACTGTAACAAGAAATAAATAATATTATGATGAACTTGTCTTTGGGACTGCAAAACCAGTTATTAAAGGTAGGGAGATAAATTACAATAAAGGAAAAAAAAAAACAGTTTCTGCAGTTAATTTTGCAGAAATAACACCAAGTATAAATGCTTGGGAATCGTACAAGAGCTGCTATCAAGCATCCTATCAGTGTTTCTATCAAAGGGGGAGGAGGAGGAGGAAGGCGTTGCAGCAGGAAAGAGCAATTCAAAGCCAGTTGACTTCTTTGTCAGCCATATAGCTGGTGTTGCTTAGCTGCTGGGGCTGGGAGGTGCTAAGTCATGAAGCTGGCTGCCCATCACCTCAATAGACAGCCCGTTCCCTCTCCTCACTCTTTTTCCTTTTCCTGCTTATTTAATGCATGTCTGTATTTTGGAAAAGAAAAAAGGGTATGCCACTTGGAAGAAAGATGAGGGTCTGGCAGCAGTAACAAACAGCAATGGGCAGGCTTGGGCTGAATAGACCTACAGCCATCTGATGCTCCAGACTGGAGACCTGACACCAAGGAGGAACACCTTCCCTTAAACAACCCAGCCATTAAAGGACTAAACCCTCTACTCACCACACAAACATGCACCTCTAAACTGTCTCACATGACAAGGAGCAGTTCCTGGGTGGCTTTATTTCTGGACGTTTTTTACATTTCCTACAAACACAGAGTTAGTTCTAATCTTGCATTCAGTGGGGGTTGGGGCTGGTGGGCCTGTGGGCTGGTGGAGAACTCTGAATGTAAATGTCCAGAAGGTCTCCTTTTTAAGGCTCAAATCCTTGATATTCCCTCCCTTTTGCCCCGCCCCAAAAAATCTTCAGAAATAAACCAAAATTGGATGTAACAGTGTCTTTTAATTAACTGATACTGATGTACATATTGTGTGTTTTTATAATTGGGTAGGCGAATGCAGAGTTTTCTTCCTGGTTGAAAATACAGGTGTTGACAGCATGACTTTTTCACAGAAAAATCTAAGTGCTTGGATGTACTGTATAAAAAGATCCCTTTAAGGTCAAGTTCACCTTCCAAGTACCCCGTACTAAAACCTTGTTAGCCCAAACTTGCCTTTGGGACTGCAAAGTGAACTGTAAAAGGTGGTGAGAGGAATTACAAAAAAAGGAAAAAGAAAACACTATTTTCTGCAGTTTATTAGGCAGACATGCCACTGAGTATAAAGGTTTGGGTATCATACAAGAGTTGCCGTCAAGCATCCTATCACTGTTTCTATCAGAGGAGGAGAGGGACTTGCAGCAAGACAAAGCAATTCAAAGCCGGTTGCTCCTCACCACATTAGAGAGCCCGTTCCCTTTGCTCACTCTTTTGCCTCCTCCCGCTTATTTAATGCATGTCTGTGTTTCGGAAAAGGAAAAACACTATGCCACTGAGAAGAAAGTCGAGGGGTTGGCCAGCAGTAACAAACAGAGATGGGCAGGCTCCATGTGAACAGAACTACGGCCATCTGAAGCTCCAGATTGGAGATGTGATGCCAAGAAAGAGCACCTTCCCTTAAACAACCCAGCAGTTACGGGACTAAACCCTCCACTCAACACACGAACATATACCTGTGACTTGTCTCACAATACAAGGAACAGTTCCTGGATGGCTAAATTCCTGAGTACCAGAGAAATCTACCAACTCTCTCTAATTACTGGTAAAATAATGGAGTGCAGACCACTGAGTGCTAAAAAAGTTATGTTTTTATTACACTTTTATATAAAGCACTGTAGAAACATACAAAGGGATGCCACCCACCCCACCCCCAAAATGAGCCCGACAGCACTTCACTTCTTAGCAGGAGCTTTATCAAGAGATACTGTGAGTAAAATCACAGTTTCTTAAATACCCCCTACAATTACAGTTAATTAGATTCCTTAAGTGATAATATTCCCTTACAATGAAATAAAATTATTATCTAGTCATATCCCTATTACACATGGGTGATTGCTAAAAAGGGCACAGATAGTTTCAATCATTGCATATTAATCCATATTAATGCATATTACATTAAAAGCCTATTTTTCTTTATCTCCCATTCAGAGAACAAACAATGTTATAGGCCCCAGAGGTCCCCATGGGTAAACATTTCTCAGTCATGCTGATTGCCTTACAACCCATGTCATGATGATTTTGAAACTATCTCACACTTTGTTGTTGAGCTCATTTTTAAGGAGGTCCTGACTGCTGTAGGCTACTCAGTTCCCTTATTCCCAAATGAAAGTTCATCACAATATTTATGTATTTTTTGCTACAGTGTTTTTCTAGTCTTTTCTGAACATTTAAGTCTGTTGTTATGCCTCTAACAGTTACATTCAATTCTGGTTTCTATTAAAGGTGCGGTTTGAAAGATCACTGCCTTACTGTCTGCTTCAGTCTGATCAGTGAGCCTGTCTGTCTGTCTAACTTTTCATTCCCTCTACCTCCCATTTTTTCAGTCCTCCTTATTACCCGGACTCCAATGCTTACAGTATGTATAGTTCATCAACCGATGAGTTATGTGCGTGGTCTGGGGGATCCCTGCACACTGTCCATTTGCAAGTGCTGTACTACATTTGATCCACCTTCCTGTATATTTACCTTTTAACTGTGTATTCTTGCTTTATTGTTATTTTGTTGCTGCTTAGTTAAAAATCATTTACAACAAAACTGGCAATAAACAGTGTTTCTTGTTGTTTGTTATATAGGCAATGCTTGCATTAAAATATAGCTTCTCAGTGTTCTGTGCACTGAGGGGTGTGAGAAGACAAAAATATGTACTCCCACCCTCTCTCCTTCCTGCCCATTCTGAAAACTGGTCAGCCACAGTGTGCAAGAAATAACAACCCAGATAAATGGAAGGGAAAAAGATTAAGCAGTGTCAGTGGCTCAGTAGGTAGCACACTCGCCTCTGAGGCCGGGAGATCAGAGGGCTGTGGGTTCAGTTCCCACATCTGGCACTTGGGTTAATATCCCAGTACTGACACTGTAGTGCAGCATGAGAGGGGTGCTGCACTTCTGAGGTGCCGTCTTTCGGATGAGACGTTAAACCGAGGTCCCATCTGCCTGGATTGGTGGTAGTTCAGGTGATGTTAAAGATCCCATGGCACTTATTAAAAGAGTAGGAATTTCTGGTGTCCTGGCCAAATTTCCTTCATTCACTAAAAATACCACCAACAGCTTAATCTGGTTCAAGGTCAGTTGGCAGTCATCTGTATCCCCCTCCCCCGGGTCGTGCCTGAAAATAGGCAGGATTTGTCTAGTGCATTTACCCAGTCAACAAAAACTAAATAAATAAAATAAATTTGACCCATAATTTTTTTTTTCTTTTTTAAGGCTTCTGTTTCCATGCTGGTGTATCACAAGTTTGTCTATTTTCCCAGTGCTGTTTGATGATAGAAAGTTAATAAAAATAAATGTTTTTAAGTGGAAAATGGCTTGATTGCATGATGGCTTGAGACTGGAACCTCTGCTCTACTCTACTGCTAACTACTTTAATTATTTACATCAGGACTCAGTAAAACAATACAGCATTTGTACTAGATGTCTTACCCTCTGTGAACCAGACACACATTGGCAAACAGAGGAAATGACCTACAATGGTGCACTCCGTGAAAACAGCAGAGAAGGTCAGTATTCCATCTTAAAGTAGCAAATAGAATTTATACAGAAATCAGAATCTTAAAAGAGACAAACCAGCAGCAGCAGTAGACAAGGCATTGGTATGAACTTTATTAGCATTTTATCAAGTCCATATTCAGATGTTCTAAGGAAGGCATCAGTGGTGACGCTGAAACCTAAACAGATTTGTGATTATGGCGTTTTGGTTCAGTTAAGTCTGTGGAATATAAATTGCAATTTTGCATGCTGGAATTGCTTATGGACTTCGTAAGATACTGTGAAAGTTTAAATCAATGCCTTGTCTGTTGCTGCTGCTGATTTGTCTCTTTTAAGATTCTAATTTCTGATTAGATTGTATTTACTACTATAAAATGGAGTGCTTACCTTCCGTTTTGTTTTCACTGACTGTGGCATTGGAACTTTAATTGTTCTGGTAAGGTACATTATTTCCATACCGGTTTACTTACCAAGTGGATGTAAGTTTTTTGAGCTGTGCCTTTTTGTGAAGTCCACAAGAATAACCTAATAAGGGCCGGCCCACGGGCGAGCTGTGATTTCGGCCAGTGACGCCGGGCGCACCGGTTCGGAACCGGACCCGATCGCTGGAGGCTGGCCGGGGAGAAGGATGGAGCGTCCAATGGATGGCCTCCTTCTCCGGGGAGGGTGTGGGGCACTGAGCACTGAGGACTCCTGGCGGAGGCCGAGATCTCAAGGCTGCCGACGCTCAGCATGGGGGGAGGCAGGGCTGGACTCTGGCGCCATTGCACGTCTGCCTCCTCGGGGAGAAAACAGGAAAATGGAAGGCAGGCAGGACCACTGAAGAATGAAGCCCTCCCCAGAGGACCTCACTTCACCGCCACCACTGTAGGGACCCTGACCAGTCACAGTTCCAGGGCCACGAAGGTGGCCATGGCCCCGCCCTCTGGGGGGGTAAGCCGGGGGTGACCGAGGGTCCTTGGCAGCTATAGGTGGCGGTGGAGGTCTCCGGGGACCATGACTAGGGCAGAGATAGTCGGTGGTTGAGCCAAGAGAAAGGAGAATTAAAAAAAAAAGAATAACCTAATAAATATGGAATGCCAAATAACACACTTTTGAGAGCAGGCTGACTACATCAAAAGCAAGGCTGTTTTAAAATCGGTGATAACTTATTGGTAAAACTAGTGCATCACATCAGTCATTTACATACATTTGGTCAAGGATAGAAAACACCTCAACTCAGACATTTCATTAATCAAAGAAAAAAGACTGTTCTTATTTCTGTCATAAAACACAGCATGATGCAATGCTTGCATTAAAACACAGCTTCTCAGCTTTCTATGCGCCAAGGGGCATGACAGGAGAAAAGTGCACTCTCACTCTCACTCCTTCCACCCCATTCTGAATGCTGGTCAGTCACAACATGCAAGAAATAATAAAAACCCAGACAAATGAAAGAGAAAACAATTAGTCCTACATTTCCTTCTCTTTTTAACGCTTCCCATGCTGGTGCATCACATATTTCTCTTTTCCCAATGCAGTATGATGATGGAATGTTCATAAAAATAAAATGTTTTCCCCATAAAGATCTTTATTGAATTTTAACAAACACTTGACTACAGTACAAGAGTAAGGGGGGACTCCATCTTATAGTCAGAAATACATAAAAAAATAACATTGCATACAATTATCACAACCAAAAGTGTAACTTAATGATTCACTTACTTGAACAGTTGCCCCAAACTATTTTTTGCATATACAGCCCTGGTATCTGGATACCTTTTTACAAGGCCTTCCCCACTTGCCCACATCCCAAAGTCCCTGACAGGTGATACTTACCTTTAAAGAACTTCCAAACCTGTTTTAGCCAATATCTTTCTTGTCCCTAATCCCACTGCAAGGTTCAGTTTGTATCCTGACTCATCTGAGCACAGTATTTTCTAAATACTCATACCCACTGGGCTCCCTTTCCTTCCCTGCCCTTTAACCCTTCTTTTCTCTGCTATTCGTTGCTGTTGCCTTTCCTTGCTCCCCCTCCTCTTCTCCCCCTCCCACACTATAATAAATACCTTACACCCTCTTCCATTACTTATTATTTCACTGTTATGGTTTATCATCTTATACCCTGAGGATAGTTTTGATTTCTATACACCTAGTGACACACATATCTCTTTATTTAATTGTGTAACCCTTCATCTAGTATTTATGTCTGAATCCCCTTTGGCAGCTTAAATATGTGACATTATGTTTGCTTAGTATTTGGTTACTGTTCCCCTAATCTGTAACATTTAACCTCACCTTCCTCCGGTAGTAGAGGATTCTGGGTTACATAACAGCATTGATACCCTCCCATGTCTAGTTCCACAATGGGTACTTAATAATACAAATTTTAAAGCTGAAAATGGCTTGACTGCATGAAAGCTGGAGTCCACTGATCCTTTTACACTTTATGCCGGAACTAGACAGGGTTACCCGCTATCCCCCTTGTTGTTTAACATCTATTTAGAACCTCTTATTCACAGAATTACAGCAGATCCAGATGTCCAGGGTATAGTGGTTCACCATCAGATTGTCAAAGTCTCGGCCTATGCAGATGACTTGCTCCTACAGCTGTCCCACCCTAAGATGTCTATGCCTGCTCTGATTACAATCTTGGAAGAATTTAGCTCTATGTCTAATTACAAATTAAATAAAGATAAGACCGTGGTCTTCCCTCTAAATTACAAAGTGATAAAGATAGATGCTTTAGTGGTTTTTCTCTTGGCAGACTAAATCCTTGAAATACCTGGGCATTAACTTGTCAAGAGACCCCGGTAGATTTATAAAACTAAATCTGGATCCATTAGTTGCTGTTATTAGGCAAGATCTTAAAAGATGGGTGTTACTCTATAAGAGTTCACTCACCGCTATGTTTCTTCTTGAAATATGAGCATATTACAGATCCCTCTCAACCGTGGTGGGGGAACCCATATCTCACTATTGAGGGTAAACCTCTTCAATTGAAATGGATCTCCCAGCTGGGAGATCACCCACTTAGCTTTTTTATTTGGGGAGATGACTCTTGGTTAACCTCTCCTGAGATTATACATAAAGTCCAAATTCCGAATTCTGTTATTTTTAAAATATGTCAATTACGACACCTGATGGTGAAATCTTTTGGCTGTGTCCCACCGATACCCTCAAGTTTGTCCTATTGGACAGAACTGATTTCTATGGCAGGCCTACCTCATGCTGTATCTAAAATCTATGGAATATTACATAACTGGAAATGGCCAGATTGTTTTGGCCCAACTCAATTTTGGGCCTCTCTTTTTCCCCGACAGGAAATTAATTGGCCCTCTTTGGGGTTGAATTGTCATAAATATGTTAGACAAGACAAGCTCCGGCTAATTCAGTTCAAAGTCCTGCATAACTTTTATTATTCACCCCAGAAATTGGTTAAGCTGGGACTCCTGTCATCTGCTACTTGTACTCGTTGCCAGCAGGAAGAGGGGAATTTGCTACACGTATTCTAGAAATGTCCCAAAGTAGCCCCCCTTTGGAATGCGATTCGACAGAGGGTGATCCTTTACTAGATTTGTACGATCTTTTCACTCCCAAAATATGTATACTGGGGGATTATTCCTCTGACACAGTTAATAACAGAAAATATCATATAACTGTTATTGCTATGTCGGTTAAAAATCTGGTTTTGCATCATTGGAAAGACACGACTGGCATTGCTTATAGTGAATGAGTACAAGAGTTGCTGGCAAATCTGCATTTGGAAAATATGATTGCTAATTTACACAATCAATCCCAGAAATTTCAGAAGATTTGGGACCCTTTGCTGACATTGTATTCCCTACAATCACCATAGAGGTCCACCCTCTTTCTATTACTCCAGCTGATATTTTATCTTGTGTGAAGAAATGGGGAAGGGAGGGGTGGAGGGCGGGGAGGGAGAGTTGATCTAACTTCTGTTATATATTCCAGTTTCATCTGTATGTATGCTGACTGGATCTTCTCTCTGTAACTATATAAAAATAAATAAAGTTTGAACTGAAAAAAATGAAAGCTGGAGTCCAGAAAATCTGCTCCACTCTACTGCTAACCCACACCCCCTTCCCCAATATGAGCTACATTAAGTGAAAGTTTACCAACTTGTATTAATTAAGAAAATAGGAATCAATCAATCAAAATCTTTATTTTGCCAGGCAGAACATCATTGAGACAAACTCATTTACAAGATGGACCTGGGGCAAGTCAATTGCCAACATATTTAAGACATGAGTGAATGTTCATAACAATTACATAGTAATAATAACATAATAACATATAACTATCACCTGTGACAAGATACTTGCACCAGAACATAGCAATAGGTCCAACAGGAGGTAACGTCATTTAAATCACTCCTGTAAAAAATCTTTCAGCTTAGTGTGCTATACCTGGTTAAACAACTAAATAATAAAAAAAAAATACAGTTGCATGGTTACAGATATATGGACGCAAGAAAGGAGCTAAAGTTTATACAGTAAACATCATTGGAGGAGTCATAGTGAACAGGAGTGGTAGTTCCTCTAGTGTCAAAGTGTGAAGAAGATTGAGATGTAAGAATCCTTTGATAAGTACTGTAGGCATGGCCTGGCAAGTGGGGTGGAAGGGGGGGGTGTAGGGAGTGAGGAGGGAAGGTCAGCCAAGACAGGAGAGGGTTGGACATGATGGTCTAGGGAGGAAGGACTGTTCGAAGGGAGAACACGACAGATGCCACGGGCAATGGTGGGGGTGTAAGTCCAATATTTGAAGCAAAGACAGATCTTGATGTTGGAACCTTGATTTGGACAATGACAGAAAGGAGGACTCAAATGATGCCTCAGGCAATGGTTAAGGTTTAAGTCCAGAATTTAAAGTAGTAACAAATCATGATTTTAAGACCTTGACTTGAAGCAATGACAGGCCTTGGAGAAGGTCCTCAGGAACAAGGATTTGAAGAGGGAGAACTTGATAGGGAAAGTGAGCCTTAAGGTTCTCTTGATCTTATTCCAGAGTGTAGGAAGAGTGAAGCTTATTGAGGCTCTACTAAAATGCGTTTTAACTTTAGGGATAGCCAGAGATAAGATGGTAAAACGTCTGAGAGAATAGGCACTAGGGATGTGGGGAGTTGAGCAGCTTGTGAGGTACTGAGGTAATTTATAAGTGATTGCCTTATATGTCCATAGAATAGCATTATTTTGCCTTCTGAAGCTAAGGGAGCTCCAGCCTACAGAAGAATAGTTGATGCAGTTGTGCATGCCATAGGGGGTATCCAAAATTAACCTAATAGCTCTGTGGTATAGGATATCAAGCTTGGAGAGAGTTGTGCTAGTACTATGGCCATAGAGGAAGTCTGCATAGGAAACAACAAGAAGGTAAACTTCATCAAGTTAAAATAGACTAGCGCTGAAACAGATTTTTTTCTTCACTTCTCTCATTTTATTTATTAATGTATTTTGTTATATTGGCAATGCTTGTATTGAAACACAACTCCTCAGCTAACTGTGCGGGTATGAGAGGAGAAACGTGCACTTTCACCCTCTCTCTATGTATCCTCCCCATTCTGAACATTGGTCAGCCACATTATACAACAAATAATAGCAACCCAGATAACCTGCTTGCTGAGCCCAGGATTCCAGACAGACAGTTTTGCTGGTTCTTACTTCCTTGAGATATTGCTAAAGGACTAGGAGGCCTTGCATAAGATAGTCAACATACATTGATAGTGCATATACAAATAGAGGTGAGAAAGAATAAGTGCGTCAGCTAGGACTTGAACCCTGGTTACTTGGAATACCATTCTGAGTGCTCTAGCCAGCTGCACCACTGAAACAACTGGAACCTGGGCCATCCCTGAGCACATTACTCTTTCTCAAATGCACAACCCAATGGCAACACAAATATTTGCTTGTAACAATCACACAGGAGTGTGGTGTGCATAGTTTATGGAACACATACAAACAGGTGTGACAGAATACATGCCTCAGCTGGGACTTGACCCAGGACACCTGGAATACCATCCCAATTGCACTAACCAGCTGCACCACTGAGACAACTGGAACCTGGGCCGTCCCTGAGCACATTACTCTTTCTCAAATGCACAACCCAATGACAACACAAATATTTACTTGTCACAGTCACACAGGAATGTTGTGTGCATATTTTATGGAACACATACAAACAGGGGTGAGAAAGAATAAGTGTCTCAAGGAGGACTTGAACCCAGGCCACCCAGAATACCATTCTGATTGCATTAATCAGAACAGTATTCCGGGCCGCCTGGGTTCAAGTCCTACCTGAAGCATTTATACTTTCTCATCTCTGTTTGTATGTGTTCCATAAAATATGCACACCACACTCCTGTGTGCTTGTTGCATTGATATTTCCCGTCATCCCCAGAAACTATAAATTCTCATCTGCTGTAGTTCCTGCTGCTAGTGTTCATGGTTATCTATAGCGGCCAGGTTTGTCCCTGTAATGTGGTAGTTTATAAGTATTTAAAGAGTCACATGCAAATGGTCTGGATTCTTGGAGGTTACTCATCCTAATTTTTTAGGTTCAACAGTGAAACCAAGGACTTGTTTTTCTTAGAAGTGAAAAACAGACTGCACACCACACTACTGTTACCACATCAAAATGTGTTTGTTTTTATTCCTTAAAGAACTCTTCACTGTATCTTTCCTGGACTTGGGAAAAGCCCAACACAGTCTAGTTTATAATCTGATGACATCTATGAACAGTTCCTGCACAGCCATTCTGACAAACTGCCCATGGAACTGTATCTGCAAATTTTTGTTTTATTTTACTTTTAAGTCATGCCGGGTTTTGATATTTTTACATATATATCGTATGTTACTTGTTTTTATATTTACTCATATACATCCACTCCTTAGCATTCCCCTTGCCAGCCACGTTATTCATTTTACAGGTTATCTGTATTTTCCTTGTTGGCACTCATCCTTCATACATACATTATGGTAGCACGGTAGTGCTACCATAGTTAGGGTTGAGGAGCCATTTCTATGTTAAACCCCAAAACTTTGCACCTTAATAACATTGCAACCGTTTGATGGATTTGCCTGAAATTTGGAATACATGATCAAGAATCATAGGCCTTGAGATCTGCCAAGTTTTGTATTGGTCAGATATACGGCTACGGAGTTATTAAGCGTGATCTGTGAGCACGTTTATGCTTTTCTGGAATTCTATGGTCGCGCCTACAGGTCGTACGGTTTGTGCGACTGGCATGAAATCTTCAGGGAACATGTGGCCGGGGTCCCTGATGTGCCTTTTGAAGATTTGGTGAAAAAATATTAAACGGTTCAAAAGTTATTCAAAAAACAGTTTCCCATTATAAGTCAATGGGAAAAGTTAACAAAAAGTTCGACAGTGTCGCAAATGCATTTTTACTTTCGCAAATGGGCCTGTTACTTTCAAAATCCGCCATTTTGTTTTCAGTTGGTGATCATAAAAATGGTTGGCATTTAAATTTGAGACCCTCTAGCAATGTAATTATTTTTGTATTCACCTAGTCGGGCCCTGAGGATGCTTGCCATGTCTTTATTTTGTGGTAAAACACCTCAGAAATATGTTTTTCAAATTTCTGGAAAAAGTACTTTCGCAAATTACTTTCGTGCTCACGAAAGTGTCGAACTTTTGCAAAAGCTTTTGCAAATTGCGACAGTAATTTTCTAGTCTGTGGGAAAATGACAGCAATTCTTTGGCACTGCACTGCAAAATAACCGTTGGGATTTTTGGGCTGAAATTTGGAGGCAATGCAGCCGACATCTCACAGATGTGCCTTTCAGTGTTGTATTGAAAAAATATTACATGGCGGCAAAGTTAGGCACTCCAAAGTTGACAGTTTTCCCATAGGATAACATTACGGCGCCCGAAGCATTACAGGAATCCTTTGGCACCCTGCTGCAAAATAACGGTTTGGTCTTTTTTCCTGAAATTTGGAGGGAAGACAGCCAACAGTCCACAGATGTGCCTTTCAGTAGTTTGGTGAAAAAATATCACATGGCGGCAAAGTTACGGAACTCCAAAATTGACGTTTTTTCCCATAGGATAACATTATGGCACCCAACACATAACAGAAATCATTTGGAGCCCTGCTGCAAAATAACGGTTTGGTCTTTTTCGCTGACATTTGGAGGAAAGACAGCCAACAACCCACAGATGTGCCTTTCAGTGGTTCGGTGAAAAAAACATTACAGGGAGGCAAAGTTATGGCACTCTGAACTTTTCTTTTTTTCCCATAGGATAACATTACGGCGTTCGCTGCGCCTTTCAGGGCCCGTATCTGGGAAACGGTGCGAGATATGGACTTTTCGTTGGAAAATTTCTTAGCCCCCTAATGGGGCTAAGATTCAAATTTGCCAGGTCAGTTGTAAATAATATGACTTTTAAGTTTTTTTTCTACGTCATATGGTTACTGAGATATGATGTAGTTAGTATTCCAAGATCTCATTTTCTGTACCGATACTCATTATTATGCATACATTATTTGTACTCACTGTCTTTCTCTATGCAGGTTTTGGGGGAAAACCAGCCTGTGCACTTACATTACTGTTAGTGTTGCCCTTTCCGCTCATGGTTATGTACCCGTTTCACTTAACGTTGACGTCTGCGCCACCGTCTGCGTTATCCTTTGTGTTTTCATTTGCGCTTGTGTTTCTGTTATTTTTTGCCATTTCTGTGTACAGTACTGTTTATCTTTCTTGACATTTCTGTTTGCAGGCACCATGTTACTATGTGACAACACATCACGTGGCAGACTGTTCCCGTCTACGCCACCATGTGCGTTACCCTTTCTGTTTTCATTCGTGCTTGTGTTACCATGTGCGACGCTGTTAGTATTTCTGTTTGCGTTGCTGTCCCTGTTAGTATGCCACAAGGTAAATTAGAGGCAAAAACTCTGTTTAATGCATTAGTAAGGGGTATTCTACAGTGACAAAAGTGAGGAAATTCGCTGTTAGGGTTGCAAACACCCCTTGCACCCGCCACCCACACCCCCAACCGGCATTGGGGTGTGGATTGGGATCATGGGTCCTAACTCTCACCCCATTCTATTGTACTTCTGCTGCTTTACATAGTCATGGGGTGAGAGTTAGGGCTGATCATCCCAATGCACACCCCCAATGCCACCACGTGCGTCATCCTTTGCGTTTTCATTTTTGTTTGCATTTCTGTTACTTTTTAGCCATTTGTGTGTACTGTACTGTTTCGCTTTCTGTTTCACTTTGTGTCACCATGCCCATTGACATTTCAATTTACAGGCACCACGTTACTATGTGACAAGACATCACGTGGCACACCATTCCCGTCTACGCCACTGTGTGCATTACCCTTTCTGTTCTCATTCGCGGTTGTGTTACCATGTGTGCCACTGTTATCATTTCTGTTTGCGTTGTTGCTCCTGTTACTATGCCACAATACATCATGTGCATGGAGCGTTATATTCACTATTTTTCAATATCATTCTCAAAAAGAAGGGAAATTAGAGGCAAAACTCCATTAAATGCATTTGTTAGGGTTGTTCCAGAGTGACAAAAGTGAGGAAATTCGCTGATAGGGTTGAAAACCGTAACTCCGAGTTCATCCCCCCAGCACCACACACACACAGACACACACAGGGGTGTGCTGTGGCATGAGGTGTGGCTGTCTGGCACATGTCTCTATAGGGTGATTGACTGACCATTAACACAATTCTTGGGAGTGACTTATCGCTATAATAATGGAACATGTTTTTAAACAGTTGTAAACCTTGTTCAGTATATTGTCAACCTCTTCATGCATGGTAATAAAAGATTAACATAAGGTTGTTAGGATGTTTGCAGCCAATGAGAAAAGTCATTTTGTCAGACTCTGAAGTACACATAGTAGTGATTGAATGGTACAGGTATAGTCACAGCTGTGACCTGTTGGGTGCTGATGTGTGGCACCTTGGTATAGTAATAATGACTGCATAGGCACACGAAAAGTAAGTACATTGCTGAGTTTTTGACACTGTTAGGAATTCTGTCAAATGTGACATGCAATGTCCCACATCGTTGCATATGCTGTGATACTGACTGTATGTCATAGGTACCAAACAAATAGATGGAGGTATAGTTGTAGCAGTATTAGTAAACATTGATTTGTATGCTTAAGTCATAGACACTTATTTTTATGTCATAATGGTATTTAAAGTAAGGAGTCGACACAGGTGGTTATGGTTTTAAAAAATTTATTGCCAATTTGTCAAATGGAGAAAAGGTCCAATCAAGAGTGAAATTTAGTTAACAGAAGCAGTCTCACAATACAATCTTTGTATGTGTGCAATCATTGCTTGTCAAATATGTAAATGTGTAAGAATAATAACTGTATAATATGGATTGGAGTAAGTGTGTGATATTATATGAAACTAATCAGGTGTTGTGTGTTTTTAGTTATGTTTCAGTACTCACTTCTGTTTATGTGAGGAAGTAGTTTCTGACATTCAACCTGGAATTCTAATAGTCAGGCTGAAGCTGTGGCGTTCATTATATTTTACTATTGAATGTGAATGGAGTTTGTAAAAATGTTACTTTTAAAAAATGGTTGTATGTTGTAATTATGTGTAGTGCATTACTTGCGTGTTATGTTAATAAGGGAATGTCAGTCGGTTGTGAAGTGTGATTACAGACATGATAGACAAGTGTTTTGTTGTAATTGTGTGACTGCTATTGTGGATGTTCCTGGGGTGGGTGAAAAACCATATGCTGACTGTCTAAGTAGTAAAATTTACACAAATGTAAGTTTTGTGACATTTGATTGATATTATTTAATAATATGTCACTGACTAGGTGCAAATGGAAAATTCCCACCCGACCCCTCAATTGAGGCGATCATAAATATTGTCAGGAACAGGTATGCAGTTTGTTGTGATCAGCAACAGTGCCTGATTTACAATTGTCAATATTTTTTACATACGGTAGAATTATTTATGTGACAAGTTAAAAAAATATTATGTTTTTACATGAACAAATGACATTTTATCAATTCTTACATTGGCTTCTATGTAAATTCTTAACTTGTAAATACTAAAACTGTCATGGAATGCATTTTTTAACAAACTTATGGTTAGTTAAATGTTGTTACTATACTGCTGAATAATATCGAAAACATTCACTTGTACTGTAGTGCTACACTGCTATTTTTAGTACAAGTATCAAACTAGTTATTAACAATGTACACTTGAAAACAAATGTTTCTATTATGTACAAGTAATTTTAAACACTTGTAAGAGTCACTAAATTAGATTCAGCAATTGGTTATTATTTACAGTTGTGTAACTCAGCTTCTTGCATTATCAATAAAGGTAGTTGTTTTTACATATGTACAATACTAGTACTACGCATGAAAGCGTGATAGTTCTACACTGTTGCATGGTGATCGAATGATGTTCTCTATATGTCAAGAGTCACTAGACAAATTGAAGTGTTGATAGACAACTTGTGACAGAGTGGAATGTTTGCTGAATGTTATAAGGGTAGCTCAGTTATCTACGATAATAACTGAGAAGTTCTCTTTGTTTGCAAAGAGTAAGAGCTTATAAGTCATATCAATTTGTTGTTATATATGAGTTGATACATGGATTTTTAAAGAGATGTACAGAGGAGGAGAGTAGTAAGTCCTCAGTTTTTAGATGTACAATCTTTGACAGACATGTAATCATGGTTTCTCTAGTGACTGTGAATATTGTTGGCACCGATTGAAGACACTACAACAATTTTCATGTAGTCACCGATCTACACAAGATCTAACATGTCACAGTGTATGTAATGTCTGTATTAGAATTCCATTTTGTTGAAATTGTATTGTTTATTTACAGTTGTACATTTTACAACATTGTAACGAGTTATGAATGTTTTTTTGGACAAAGTAGTCATCTTAAAATGCTACATGTTTTGTCCTATTCTTCTGAAATATGAAGGTTGTCATAATTCTTCAATATTAGAAGATATGCATTTTTCAAGTGACGTGGCAGTCTCTGTTTAAAAAGTCATTGAGAGTCGTCACACTCTAACCATCCAGTTGTGCACCTTAGTAACGAGGTGTAATGCCCAGAATGCATGGATTGACCATGGTGATAGATTATACTGTGAGTGTCAAACAGTGATTGGTTGAAGACTATTCTGCTAGCTGTGTAATCTGTGATAGGAGTATCAACTCTGAGCCCGTTGGGGTTAAATCTGTGCAACATAAGCAACAGATATTGAGATGAACTCCTTAGACGTATGGACTGAGTGCATCTGCCTCCGCACCTTCCACAGGCATGACTACATTCAGCATTAGTGAATAGCTGTCGAAATTTGACACTTTTGGCTTCAGGGAACAAGAGAGTTATCCACAGCATGTCTTGTGTGGTTTCACGCTGGAATTGCCACATGAAACACATACATGTTTGTAACATATGTTACTGTGAAGTACTGCCGCATTGGGTGCCGTCTTCATCAGGTTGTTTATGACAGCCATCATAAACTCAGTACTGTCTTGCAGTATGTCTGCAGCAAATGTACTACATCCAGCATATGTAGATAACACCTGTCGTAGTGGTGTTAGTGAGTGTACATTGTTAGAGTGGTCAGAAGTCATGTTGATAATCTGCTTCAAAGCATTTGATAGGGGATTGTCTTGTGAAGCAGATATTGCCTGCACAAACTGCGGCATGTGTAGAAAAACTTGCATAGCTGAGTTAGCATAGCAGTTTACTCTACTGCTGTTGTCAAAGAGTGGTACAGCAGCTACACCAACTGATTTCTGATGAATTGCTGGTTGTGAATGTTTACTTGAAGTTGTGGCCTTTGCTGAACTCTTTTTTGTCGAATCACTTTGGGAAGCTTGCTGCTGTTTGTTGCTCCCTCTAGCTGTGACTGAATTGTGTGAGACAGACAGATATGTAGGCAGTGGTATTAAAGACATTTGTGGCTGATGTAGAGTACGTAACCTGTTGTACTCAAGAATACATCGCTTGTCAGCTCGTATTTTCTGAGGTGCTATACTAATGATGTGCAATCCAGAAAGGCTTCGTACACGTGAAAGTGCAACGTAGCTCATGCCATCCTTGAAAATGTCTGTACCTATGTCTACCATTGCTGAATCCAAACTCAATCCCTGAGATCTGTGAATGGAGACAGCATATGCAACACATAGTGGGAACTGTTTCCTGTTTACGTAGATATTCTTAAAAACCTGGAATTTTACGCAGGTTCGATCTATGTGTACAGAGTGTTCCATGTTGTCAAACTGTACTACAAGTGTCTCAATATATGTCTTCTGGACATTATAGACAAAGTCAGTGATGTTTCCCATGGCACCGTTTACCATACCTTGTTCTACATCTAGATTACGTCGCAGCATGATACGTGCATTCTTACAAACTGTGAGAACAGCTTCTAGGCCAGCTGTTCGTGAAACATCTGACTTCAGTTCACTTAGTCGTTCAGTCATCTTTGCTACTAGCTTTCGACTAAGAATAACGCCATCAACTGTATCAATTGCATGCAGAGTTAGAATCTCTTGATTCTCTCTTTGTAGCAGATTGTTGAATTCAGTGCATTTCTTTAGTCATGGCATAAGACACTATGTGTCTGGCAGTAGAGTATATATCGCTGAAGACATTACATGCTGTTTCTATGCATGTACTATGTACTGTGATTTTTAGATCATTTAACATACAAACATGTTCTGGTGATAGAGAACCCAAAGTAGCTTCATCTAAAAGTGATTTGTGGGCTAGATCACCACTTTGGCGATGTTCTCAGACAAATCAACATAGGTAAATAATTCCCATATGTTATAGCC
This sequence comes from Neoceratodus forsteri, assembly GCA_016271365.2. NCBI lineage: Eukaryota > Metazoa > Chordata > Ceratodontiformes > Ceratodontidae > Neoceratodus > Neoceratodus forsteri. The sequence continues at coordinate 706,845,342 of CM028137.1, forward strand.
TGCAATGCAAGCGAGGATATTCTTAGCTTGCTTGCAGTCAGAGTTGTGAATACATGCTCTGCATTGACTGGCAGTTGTAAAGGTCTCCAACACAAGTATACTTTTGCCACAATGGCACTCCATCGCAGTACCTAAGATCTGCTGTAGACGAGATGAATACAGGCATGTATGACATTGGAGACCATGCTGATTTCTGGCAACAATGAGTAACTGTATCTTGTGAACATGGAACGGAGCTGAGATGCAACCTCAAATGACAGTTTACATACTCTCCAGTTCTCCCATGTTCGACTGGCAACATAAAGAGACGGTGTAATGTTACTCCACCAATGTTGTATGCTGCTAGTCCTGTGGGAGCAGTCACAGCAACAGACATTGAAGAGCCTGTCACACTCCGTACTTCTGCAGTGATGGCTTCAATCAGGAAACTCTTTCCTATGCCAGCTGAACCACTAACAAACATTAGTAGTGGCTTGTATTGAGTGCAGTCACATTGTTTTGTTTCATGTAGTATACCATGTTGTACAGCTTCAACCACTTGGGAGTGAACTGTATGCTGCAGCGGATTCAGTCTTTCTCTTACGTCAGCTGGGTTGACCATAGAGTGTGTGCCATGTTGCATGGCTGTCTCAATTTCTGATATTAACACTTCTGGGGCATTTAAGGGCAGAGGGTCACCTAGAACACCTTGTCCTTCTGGATCAAGGTTGTCTTGTGAACTAACTGGAGTGTCTTCCTGAAGTTGCTTCTCTGCCTGCTCGAGCTGTTCTTTTCAGCTTTAGTCTTTGTGTATATGTTTGTGAGTACTCAGTTTGGAAATTCTCATAAGTGAGATTGAACTGTTCTTCGAATGTGTCAGAGTCACCTTTAATTCAGACTCACTCCTCCAGGGTCTAAATAGGAATAGGAGAGCAAAGTAGTAATGTCTGTGCTCTCTGATGTGCCTAGATGCAGTTTGCAGTGATCTATAAGCCATGGCTTGTTCCTCTTCACAAGACAGCCATCTAGTCCATTGACCTTGTAAATGTGTCATGTTGAGTCAGGTGCTGCACCTGTCTTGTAGTCATGCCACTTAGCCACCTCAAACAGACACATATCATTCATCTCGTTGTGTCTACGTGGGTAGTATGTGTCTATCAGGTTATTCTTCAAGATATGTTTTGAAGAAGGTGTATTGACAGCGAGCTCCTCAATTTCAGCATGAGGAATCAGTACACGCCTGCTTTCTCTTTGTAGTTTACACTGAGGAACGTATACGCCAGACTTCCGATCAGATGTGTACCCATTAACCGGTCACTGGCTTCGTAAGCTCCACATTCTCTGTGTGAAAGAGTCTTCAAACCCAATGACCACAGCTGAGATGTCGAGGCTTTTGTTGAAGTGGCAATATCTTCCCAAAGATCTTGCAAGCTAGTCTGTTCATGTTTGGTTATGTACGAAGTGACGTACCGAACCAGGGCCAGTGAGTTGTCAGCCACAAACTGAACATCTATGTTTGCTTGCCACATTAGGAGAAGAGTTGGGTTGTAGTCATTGATGTACACCTCTTTTTCATGCCTGGGTAACTCGTATACCCTCTTGGTTGATTTTGCCTTCAAGTGGTGTCGCATTGCTGAGAAAAGGTCATTCATGGCACCATTCTGACAAACTCTTCTAGGAAATCCAAAGCGACATCGTGTGTACCAATTAGATTTGTTCTTTACTGCTCGCCGGCAATATTTTGTGCAAATATGTCGCTGGAACTTTTGAACCAACTTCCAGTGTAGGACTGTCATACTTGTCTGGATGTGACAAGTGATATTTTTGATGAATGATAGCACTTCTGCTGCTTCATGTTCACCAATGCGTGGCGCATCCTTGATCCACAATAACATATGGATATGAGGGGCACCTCGTGCTTGATATTCTGTCCTCCAAAAGTAGTGTTCTACAATACCTAGAGGAGGATTGTCCTTTGACAAGATGAAAGTGAGAATGTCATGAAACCGCTTGTGAAAATGTCTTGTGACAGACACAGGATCAAGTGAACACATTTCTCCGACAGTCATTGATGAGATGCCTTCGACATCGGAATTTTCCCACTTCAACAGTTCAACTAGTTCGTCCCAGGCATATTCAGCACAACTAAGTGTGACAAACCATGTGGCTGCGCCATACTCTCGTAGCATTGTCATCACTTCCGAGTGTTCATGCTACCAATATTCTTTTGGTGCCACGTAGACTTGAAAGTATGGAAGACAGATTCACTTGCACATTTTCATCTTTCTGCTTTAATTTCTAGAAATTGAGCAGCTGTAATTCCATCTAGTGGACTTGTTAGACGAATGGTATGTGCTATAGACGCAGACAGAATGCTAAGCTCACTTTCCCAGAGCAGATGGAACAGGTACTGTATGTTATGTCTGAATTTGCCATCTTTGCTCAGGACACGCTAGTGCAGTAATCAGCACCCTCAGAATCTGTACTTCTTTCATCTAGGTGTCCGCCTGACCCTTTTGAAATAGGTCTGGGAAGCAGCGTGCTTCTAGTGTTGCCTCCCAAATGCTGACAGGCTCACCTTCCACCTGCTTCATTTGATAGAGATCAATGTTGTCTCCTAATGGATCTCTGCTATGTAGTGGGTGAATTGTGTACTGTTCATACACATTGTCACTTGTCTGTGTACTGACCTTCTCAATGATTGGCTTACTTTTTCTAATAGATCATGTTGCACAGAGAGACTGGCCATCTGATCTATGTCAAGGTCTATATAAAAGGAATTGTTCCTCTTTAAATAATCCAGAGCAAGCTTTACCTTTTGCACATTGACAACATCTTGCCAGATGACCTTGGCCTTTGTAGAGCACCATTTACAAGAATGACCAAGCTATTTTCTGTTGAGATTGCTTGAACATTTTCCTGTAGAGGAAGTGGTAGATACATCACAGAACCCTTTAGAGATCTAACAAGCTCTTTCTGTGGAATCTTCTGTGTCTTTGTGTTCAGACGTAGAATCGTTTGGAATGGTTTCATTGTCTGAATTAGAATACGTTCAAACATATTCAATGTTGAAATCTCACTTTGTGTAACATCTGTTTCCATGTTGTTTAGCACTGACCTTGCTGGCAAAGTGTTGCACTTCGGTTTTGAAAAACAGTGTTTGCATAGCACAATGGTGTCTTGTGGATGAAAGTCAGATTTCAGCAGCAAGAATGCTGCGAGGCTGAACCACATGTCATTGTATGGTGACCAGGTTTCTAGGTTGACTGTGACAGTTTGTTTCGTGTAGCACAAACGGTTGCCTGACACACATACAGAATCAAACTTCTGAGACTTTGCAACCTCAAACTTAGCAATTTCCTTCCCGTACTGTTTCAGAATGTCATTTTCTAACACTGAAACAGATTTTCTGTTGAAGTTAACACTGAAATTAGTTGTTTCTGGTCCAGAAGGAATGTTGCAGTTTTTAGGAAAGTGATGGCACCTTGCATGTCACCTGACTGCAATAAGTCATTTAAACAAGTGTACTGATGCACAGCTCACTGTACTTCATATGCTCTGTAGACAAAGTTTCGCATGCCTGTTTGATGCACTGCAAGCATCCGCATGTTGTGAAAAAAACTATCACAAACACCAGTATCGAGACATGCAAGTGAGTGACCCATGAGTCCAGTATGTGGCCGGATTTCACAATGGTCAATTTCTGTAAATAGTTTATGTCTCTCTTTGTGATCTGTTATTATGAACAGGTTAACAAAGTGTTCTACTTTTTGAAATGATGATTGCCTACGGTTGCAGGTAGCATCACATGACCATGTAAGGTAGTGCCGTTTATTGAAGAGTGTGGTTGGACCACAGTCATCATCATTATCCAATTGATTGTCATCAGAGATACTGAGGACATTTTTTAGTTGCGGACTCATCAATACTGAACGCCTGTTCTTCGTGAAAGTCATGATAAGACTTTTCCCAGAAATATGCTTCTGAGTGTTGTGTGCAGCCACTGTCCTGTGAAGACATGGTGGTTGTCAACAGTCAAACAAGGATACTGTTGAGCTTTTTTAATGGCATATATAAGTTTCCTGAATTGTTCAAGCACATGACACATCTTATGCCACAATCGTTTAGTACAAACAGTGCTCTGTTGACAAAAGTCCGTACTTTCAGACATAAATTCATCAGAGAAAGGTGACTCTTGCTCTTTTTTATGGTGAACAGTAGACAGCAGCTTGATAAGTCTTTCGATCTTAGCTACTGTTAGTGATCGGAAATACTTTCTTCTGAGTTGTAAGTCACAATTTTTATTTTACGGTGTTGTTTTGAGCGTCTGTTGATGGTTACACTCAAAATAGTTGTGTTTCGTCTCAGAGATCGACACAACATTTGTGATGCTATATTTTTGCTTTTTCTTATGGATTTTGTTTCTTTGTGCAGTGACTTGATGTAGGGTCACTGTTGCAGTAAAGGTCTGTCGATGTTCATTTTTTGGTGCCTTTACTGTTTTGTTTTGTTGCCCTTATACAACAGTGAGTACTATCATACGCTCTCTTTTGAGACACATCTATGTCTGTGTTGGTTGGCATTTTTGGGTATTATGGTTGACAGTGACAGTAAGCAATCTTACAGAGCATCAGGCACCTGTATGAGAGAAAAAAAAGTTTTAGAATAGGCTTCTGTAAATTTCTTATAACACTGTGTATTAATAGAATAGTATGCTAAGAATGTTAACAATTTGGTAAAACATAACTAAATGATAGTTGTTATGAATGTGATTACAGCTGCTCGTAATATCAGAAATTCGTTCATTCTCAATATTTTAGTGCACATTTAAAAGATTTTTCTTCACATGTGTTCTTATGATTACTGATAGCTGTGATTTTTACCTGTGTATGAACATGTCTTTTCTACCATGTAGCGTGTCATGGGATAGTCAGTATGATGATTTACTATATGGTAGGCAAAACTGAGAGTGATAGTGTGCATACCAAATCTGTAACAAGTAGTATGTTTACAATTAGGGGAGGACATGCCACTATTACTGTTGTGTGAGTGTGTACCAACAGTTGGTAGGTATGCTTGCATGTTAGCGAATTTCAATATCGTTGCTGCATTTTACCAACATTGTGTTTTTGTACCCTGTGTATCGCCATTGAGCTGTAATTTTTCACAACATGGGAAAAATGTTTTCCTGTACATGTACTGTGCAATGATGCAGTTCATTGATGAAATAACTGTGGGGGCACAGTCACAAAATTACCATGGCTGTGTTTGTGAACAGATAACTTAAACTGAATATGTTGAAAATTAGTGAGAATTCTGAAATATTTCTGATTTACAAGCTTACGCAGTGCAGTTCACATGTACACTAGTACGTTTGTGTTTTATTCATACTCTTCAGTTGAGAATTTACTATTTTGCTTTCAACCCACAACGTTGTGAATAGTGCAGATTTCATTAGTCACATCTTAACAATAGTGTGCTTTTGCTTGTGCTGCTTTGGATGAGTTGATGTGAGAAATGACTATATGGTAGAAATGTTTAAACATAAGAGTGCAACTGTTATGAGCAGAGGTCTTAAAATGGATATACGAGGGCGTTTAGTGTGAAAATTACAACAAATTAGTGTTTTGCAAGTCTCATGCTATACAGTTGTTATGCACGCTTGGAACATTGTAAATCTAAAATATCTGCACTGCACTGAGTTTGAAGCAGCTATGCAGCAGATTATGTGTTTAAAATTGAAAATGTAGCTATTTTTCCATAGAATCTGAAATTGTGTCAATATATAGACAGTCTTGGAAAATTACTTTCGTGAGCACGAAAGTTTCGAAAAAAATACTTTCGTGCATTCGAAAGTGTTGCAAATGTACTTTCGTGCATTCGACAGTAAAGTTAATCTAACACTTGGGAGTGGCTGAAACATTCATTATCGAATCATTAAACAGTCTGTTTGAGTGACAGCTAGCTCTACCAATGAAATTTAAGATTTGTCAGGCCACTTCTGAGAACGAATCAGAGACGGACAACACTGAAGAAGAAGTAAACAGGATCCATTTTGAATATTGCTGAGAAAAAGCAGTTTGAAACTGTAAGTACAGTCTATCTTCACATGATATTTTCTAGTATTTAAAAAACTTATTAGAACATGTACATACTACTAATCAAAACATTTTTTTCTGTTTAATCTCATAATGTAAATTGTTATTGTGTAGCGTGCTATATTCTTAAGAGAAAATAGTTTAAAGTGAGAAAGCATTTTAGTACTAACTTGCACAGATACAGCTGCAAATGGAGGGAGATAGGAAGGTGCACTGAGTTGTATGACAAATGGAACCAATCAGACTTATTTCTGATGTTGTAATTGTTTAAAACTGCCTATGAAAAGATGCATTTTTCAGTTCTCAGTGGTTTCAGATTTTGCGAGACATAGTCTAGTAATACTGAATGATTGAGTTACATTGGTTGATGAAGCCAGCAGGAGGAATGTTTTTATTTGTGTGTTTTGTCTGAATGCACAAAGCTCAGCTTGAAATAAGGAGGGAAAATATCAGTTTGATTTTCAGTGCTGTCTGGTCACTGCAGGGTGAACAGTCCCTTTCTAGTAGCTTTCTGTACAGTTCTGAGTTTAAACTTAGAATGGCAGAAAATAGCAAAAGATTTTGTGGATAGTTGGAAGCAGTTACATAAGGCGAGCAGCTGAGTTTGCAGTTCATAGTGATTTTGGAAGGACCTGCAGTTCCCGAATTGCTATGTAAGATGGTTTGGTCGTGGTGGCAGAGGATGGGAACATCTTATGCCAACTATGCTCAGAATTTTGAGAACTCACTCTCCTCCTGACATACTGCTAATACATCTTGGAGGCAATGATTTGGGCTCAAAACGCGGTAGATTTGGTTACAGAGGCAAAATGGACCTTGCTTCTATTATGTCTATGTTGCCTGCCTGTATTATCATATTTTCAGATATTACAGACGTGTGAGTCTGGCAAGCAGAGCATCATATGTATCTGATTGACAGAGCTCTAAGAAAAAGTAAATGTTACAGATTACTGCTTTTCTCGATGCATGGAATGCATACTATACGTCACCTCAAATAAAATACTGTAATGATTGGCTATTCCTACCAGATGGTGTACATTTCTGCATGCTGGCAATTGTCATTTCTGGGAGACCTTCAAGATGGAACTTGAAAGTCCTTTAGATCGTGGAGACTGTTTGAGGAAATATTACAGTATACACAAAGGTTCTTCAGAACCATATTAATGTGGTCAAAAAATAGACTCAACTGCATGCATCACTCACATATATGATACATATGGGGTTTGCTATGTATAATAGTGGGGGCGAGCAATAGTAATTTTTCCTGCTTCTGTCTGTTCACAATTGTATGATATTGTTATGTCTCAACATTGGTAAATAGTTTGAGTATGTTAAATGAGTGTACCATTTACTGTGGCCTTACAGTATTGTAGCTGTACCAACAGGGCTAGAATAATTTTTTGAGTTGCCTGTCCGAGGGACAGGTGTGACCTAAATTTGCCTGTCCCATAGAAACTTTTGCCTGTCCACACCCTTTTTACATAATTTTTTACTCTCTGTTCCCCTTCTGCACAACTGCTTTGTTTCAGATTTTTTACCTTGTTTTAATAATCCACTGCAGGGTGTGGGTTATGGTGGGATTCCAACTTCTGCTGTGGTCAAGTCACTGGGCCTTCGTCCTCATGACCAAACTGAAGCCAAGTAGGTAAATCCCACTATAACAGACACACTACATGGTTATTCTTCAATGAATAAGCAAGCACCCAGTGCTGATTATGGCTGTGGGTGAAGCAGGACCCCACAAGAAACAAGATGTTGCATCTCAGCTGGGCTATCCTGGATAACCTAAAATAAAAAATAAAGAATGTTTTGAGTTCTCCAACAGAGTACTGTACTTTTTATCAAGATTTTATTCTCCACAGTAACCTGGCTGCCGTGGCGAAGGGGTGTCTGCCAACTTCTTTGCATCCTCTGCTGTACTAATGCTTCCGTTGCTTTTGAGTTGGGCGGGTTGTGGGAGAATATATCCTTCAGTTTAGTGTTGAGAGGATGTTTGGCAGTGGTAACTTTCTTACACAATACCTGTAACCTTTCACACTATGATTTCTTTCTCAGAATGTAAAAGTGCATGTGAATGAATGTACTTTTACGTTCTGAGAAACAATCATGATGTGGCAGGCTACAGGTAAGGTATTGTACAAGGAATACCGCCAAACATCCTTGAACACTAGAGCAGGGAAGGATATATTAAACTCCCACCCCTTCCATTTTGTGCTTGCTAACTGGAGTCCTCATGAAGTTTCAGCTGTAGGGTTTCAGCTTTCCAACAACTGCGTTTACATGTTCATGCCCTTTCCTACTTAACTGCGCCCGGTGTTCGCTCACATCCCATTTCAGCACCGTGCATGATTTGCCTGCGGGCGCAGACACACAAGGAGCTACTAGGAGCGCCCTTAACTTGCTGCCTCAAAGCGGCAGGCACCAAGTTGCAAAACAGAGCGCAGATTGGCGCTCAGCACCCCTTTATTTGACCGACCTGTGGTGCATCTTCATCTCATGGGGTCCTGACATCCCTTTTTCCTAAACAGAGTGCGGTGGTTGGGTCCTAGCACCCTAATAGGTGTAACAAAGTTATAAAGCAGAACTGCCTGTCCAAGGGCAGGCAAACAAATAAAGCATGCCTGTCCCAATGAAAAATGGCTGTCCGAGATTGGGTGGACAGCGGTTATTTCGAGCCCTGTGTGCCAACATGGTATTGTGCAACTTCAATAAAACACAGTGGTACTGTAAAATGTATGCGTTTCTTTATTGGTATGTCAGGATATAGATTTATTTTAATGTTACAGAAATGGGTAGAGTATTAGTATATGGCTACAATGAATGCACAACTGCATTATCATTGCACTTTACTTTCAATCACTTTGTTAGCTGTCTTCACATTTATTAAGTGCATTCATAGGTCTATGTACAGTTCTGCGATGTGTTGGTTCATCTCTGTTTAACATCACATTACAATGTTGTGTATACTTCAGTGTAGTACAGATGGATATGTCATGGTGTGCCCAATGTGATGTTCAATGCAGTACCCCCACCCGCGAGACTAGAGTATAGCATGGTAGTGGGACACTATAGTGTAGTAGCAGTTGATTTTTTACTGTCGAGGTGGCTGAATCTTTCAGCCTCTATATAATGCTACTGATCTGTGTTTCTGCTATATTGAAGGTTGTGTGTCTTTAATTTAATTAGCATTATATGGATTCGTTTAAGAAATGATTTATATTGTTACGATACTAATGTAGATATTTGTTTTGTTTTGTATTTCAGAACTACTAAGAGCTATGGTGAGAGAAGATGAGACAGTGGACCTTGCTGAGGTGGTGTGTATTCGCTTGAGGCAGTCCAGGCTAGAGGAATGCAAGAGTGTTGATGAGGGTACCAATCGAAAACTGGATTTGATGTGGAGGTGCATTAACAGCTATTTGTACATCTGTCTGAAAGTCCAAAAACAAGACAGTTGTACAGCTGAAGAAGTGGTGGAAGCTGTTGCATAGCGTTTCGATCTTGAAACAGCGGGAGGGATGCGGAGAATGATATGTTGCCGTTTTCCTCACTTGCCAGGCTGGGAAGCTGCTGAGGCCCAGCTGCGGGGCGCCTACTCACAGTAAATAAATCAGTCAACTTTTCATAATAGTTGTCCATGTTTTCAGAATTGATAAAAATAATTGTATACTGCATAAATAAGCAATAAGACATCAGGCGTTATTATTCAATGTTGTGTAAATCTGTGCTTATTGGTGTATGTGGCATGAGGCACAGCCGAGTACTTTATGCCCCACACAGTGATTAAGTGACCATTGATATAAACAGTCAGAGTGCCTTATTAGTATTATCATAGCAATATTTTGAAAATAGTGTTGAACATTGTTTTGTATGTTGCTTAGTCTTCATATTCTTGTCAATCAAAGATTGACATACAGCTAATAACGTGTTTGATATAATCAGAAACCTGTATTTCTCACAACATTTTGTAATAGTTTATATATGTAAGGATTACTATGAGACATGTTACCAATTCTTCCATTTTTTACTGTGCTGTTCTTCTTACAAACCAGAGCTGCTAAGATAGCTCTACTTAATGAACATTTATACACATACGCACTTACTACTATGGTATGTTGAAGAGAACAAAATTACTGTTTAGTTGTTTGATGTAGTGGTTTGAAACTTGTACAAGTCTGTGTGTTGTGCACTCGCAATCCTCTCATCATGAGCGTGTTCGATGGTCCAATGGAAATATGGTTGATCACGTGTAGTAAGTGTATAGACAGCACTCCTCTTTCGCGTATACTTGGTGGCTCAGTGGACCGAAATGCTTAATACAGACAGGATGTACAATTTACACATCAATAGTGTTGTCTATGTTAACTATTAGATACTTGTGCTGGGCCTGTGCTGAAATATAAATTGTTATAATACTATGTGCCCATAATGTTTGTGTTCTGTATAATTAGAAGCAATGTTGTGTATGTTTGGCTGATTACTGTTGTTTAAGTCTTAAAATGTACTGTGATTACATCTATATTTAAATATTTTTTTGGGTTCATGGCAGAACATGGGCGTTCCCCAGCTGCAAGCGTAGTACCAGCACAAGTCAAGCTGTGGAGGTGGTCAGTCGGTTTGGCTGTTTGATTGAGTCCAACGTTAGACTTTATTCACAAATTGTTAGGCTGTTTACAAATAATAAGCGAGGTTTTCGTGACACGCGTGTTATTCATTTTGCCATTCATCTGCTTAAGCCATTGTGTTGTGCAAATTAGCTGCACAGCTGTGTCTGGCGGCGATTTTCAAATGTGACCTGCAAATGTGTAATCATTAAGATGCAGTGTGGGGGCATTTGCATGTCGTTATGGCGTGATTTGCATGCTATTACCATGCAGGTCTGCCGATCCCCGAGGAATTGTGCGAGGGCTCCCAACAGGCTGCAGCCATCAGGAACAATCCTGGTGCAGCTCGATCATAAACAGTGAATGCCGCAGCCCTCTCTGGGCTGATCAGAGGTATGGTTCAATTCTCCAACAGCTTGACTAGAGCAGCAATGGCCTCGAGCGTATCCTGCGATCAGTGACGAAAAGGTTGATTGCGGTCGTAAGTTTAATAACCCCTCCTGAACATGCCTGGTGGTCACTGTATGACCCACCATGGACTGTTTGCTTCACCACACTCGGGCCCCCGGCAGCTGGTGGCACCAGCATCCCTGCCACCGCCACCCGCGTGACTGCCTGGTGGGGCTCTGCGGCCATTGGTGTACAGTACAGCCAATGTGTTTGCAGCCCGTATTCTATGACAGTTCAGATTTTGATGAATGAATGATTCACAAATCTGGAATGTGATGCATAGTAAGGTGCCCTTGATTGGCTCTGGTCTGCACCATTGTGCAGCCTAATGGGCAGTCAGTTGATGGGCGGCAGGTGTGTGGATGATGCTGCCTGCTGCCTGTGAGGTGGTGCGGGGTAGTGGTGCTTCATGGGTGGTGGGTGGGAGACACTGACACCAGGGCTGTCTTTGGGGGGTTATTAAACTAACTGCCCATGATTAGGCAATTCGTCCACTGGACCACCACAGATATGTTCAGGAGACTGTGGGGTTGTTTTACTTACTGGCTGCACTGGGGCACGGTCCACTGACCGCTGCTACATTTGGTGGGTTACTTAACACTGGCTGTGATGAACATTTTGGTCCACTGGAGCATCAGGGATGCGTTTGGGGGAGCCACAGTGCCCGTGATTGCCTGGTGTTGGGGGAAGTACTGTGTGGGTCGGTCCACTGGGAGGTGGAGGATTTCCAGTGGTGGCTGCGTGCTCCAGGGGGCAGGGGACTGTTGGGGACAGCACAGGTGGCAGCAGTTGTTTCACCCTGAAATCTACCCAGCAGCTCAGCTGTGGGTGACCCTCGAGTTAGTTTTTTTTTTGCCTCCAAGTCGTGCAGGCTTGGTTGGGGGTTATTTCTACAGCTCTGCACAGCGGGTGAATATTGCTCTGGGTTCATGCATGTTCCTCCGTCCATGACCATGCATTCATGTATTGTGCTGTTGTTCAGCCTGTTTTCAGTGGCAAGTGTTTTACTGAATATTGCGGAATGGCGAATTTTGTACTTGCAGAGTGCAACCCTTTTTGTGTATGGGTCAACCATCTGAATATGCCACCCAAAATAGTTCAAAGGTGTTAACCAAGTCTAGTGATGTGCAGTGCCACCATAGAGGTCCTGTACTACCATAACAAACTGGTATTACTACAGATGGAGGAATACTATTCTTCATGAATCTGAGAATGGATGGATGCATAGCGGTAGATGTGGTGTTGTGGGGGCAGGTCTTCCTGCTAATTTGGTGGTGAGTTAATGTACAATGAGTAATAGATAACCAATTCTAATGTTGTAGGTGTTCGATGGGAATTCAATGGTGCTGCTTAAATATTGTTGTAGTTAGCATGTCCTTTGATTGTGTTACTTAATATTTCTATGTCATGTAATGTTTCATTTTATTATTGCAATAGTTATAATGGACATCAGAATATCTACATGTTTGTTAATGTGTTTAATAGCCTGTGGTGTGTGGTTATAACACATAAATGGCTGTCGATTCAGCTAGAGGGTCATTGAGTGAACAGTGACATTATCGTTGTGTTTGTGTTATTCTATTATAATAACTCACATTTTAAACTGTTAAAGACAGAGCATCTATATTGGTATGCATGTATGTAAATTGAACATACATGTCTTTAGATGTTTCTGTGTCACAAATATGCATTATGACAATGTTATGGATATTGTGATTGATGGGCAGGCACTGTTGTTCTACTGCATACTACCAATTATATATTTGTGAGTTATCTTTTGAAACGTTATTGAAGAAACAGTGTTAGGGAATCTGGGGGAAACAATGAATTTCTTATATTAACTGTTCTGGATTGATGGAATTTGTCTTGAAAAGATAACTGGTGTATAATTTCAACTTTGTGTGGCTTTTTGCAGATGAAGACTTGTTATGAATAATACTGATTAACAACATACAACTAGTTGGAGACAGAGCTGTTTCTGTAAAGAGATATGTGTTCAAATGATAGTTGTATGAATGATGTAGTATTAGAAATTGATGTTTTAAAGAAAAACACTTTTACCTTGATATTTCATCTATTAATGTGATCATTTTTTTACTTGTTTGCTTTAATAGAGCCCGGGAGCTGCTGCTGCTGAACATGTGGAGGTGAAGCAGGAGAGCGCCAGCCCACCACGTAAGTGAAATCTGTTGTTACTAGTATCTGCATGCATGGAAGTACCATAGGGTTGTCAACATTCTGTGGTGATCAATGCTCCTGTTGATAATTACACCTTGCTGTCCTACTGCATGATAGGGAGTGCACTGTCTATTGGCATACTCCTGCAAATGTTCAATTGTTTGGGTGTTGAGCAACAGACCTTCGTTGCTGAGGCGAAGTACCACTTTCTTTTGTTTGTTGTGGGAGAATCACTGTTGACATTACTTACTTTATGTGTGCTGTGACCTTATAAGGGTGGCAATGCATTGATCACTGCAGATACCAACCACCAAAAACACAAACATGGTGGGAGGATATTGTAGTGACCTAAATGGTGTGCAATGCATAAAGTGTCCAATTATGATTTTTAGTTTTTTCTCAATCTACAAGTTTAAAGTGTGCCTTATAGTGTTCATGATCCCTTTTTCCCAGTTAAAGTGAATAGCTGTGCAGTGTGTCTGTCTTCAGCCTTGCCAGCCTCATACTTACCTCTACAATGCAGTGCGATGCTGTTCAGTGCACTGTCAGATATGTGTATTTTTTAAAGGTGATCATGAACTGAGGGAATGTCGATAAAAGGAATAATGCAGGTAATAATGGGACTGTTTGTGTTCACCCTATGAATATCGCACATTTCTGTATAGCACTATGGAAGTTGTCTCACCACACTTAAAATGCAGTACTATGACAGCTTGCAGTGGTGCAAATTCCACTACATCATCTGGTGCGTATTGCTGGGTTGGGTGTTATGAAAAGAAGTTGTTGAGTAGTGAAACTGTTGCTAAATATTGGGCCACATAGATCACATTGCTACATAATTCAATGATGCATGAGCGACACACAGTGTCATACTTTGAATGAGCACCTATACTTTAAAACAGTGTTTTTATACTTCACTATATGATGCTGTGGCTGTTATGCGAAATAACTTTTGGGACAGTGTAAGGACATGACTGTGAGACTGTATGTGAGTAAAGGTGGTAATATGTCTATTTAAAACATTTGTTTCGAGATGAGCATTATATGCTATCATAGGCGCAAGCCCTTGTGGTGTGCAAAATAGTTGCGCGGGGGTGTGTCAGGCGATATTCAAAGGAGTTGTGCTATTGAGGACTGCTTTGAATATCACCCTAACACACAACCACTGTGCATGGCGCAGATGGAACTTGCAGCACCTAAGTTCACAAAGTGCAACATTCAACTTGCGGTGCAAAATCCGATATTCAAAGGTGATATGCAAATGTGGTTGTAAATCATGCAAAGCGCGGGAGCCATTCGCATCTGATTATGGCCCCATTTGCATGCTCATTAGCATGCAGGTGTGCCGATCCCCAAGGACTGCGGCTTGGCTCCCTACCAGGCAGCAGCCGTCAGGAAGGGCGCCCGTGCAACCAATCGCAGGCAAAAGAGTGTAAAACCCACCCACCCCACTGGCCCGATTGCAGGCATACTGTTAATACCCCCCCTCACCAGCCCAATTGGGGGCAGCAATGTGTCTCCCCCTTCAACACAGACGTGGAGGTCCAGTGGACCAATAAGCACGATCGTGGGATGAAGTAATTAAACACCTCCCCACCTCCTGAATATATCCCTGGTGGTCCAGTGGACCGATAAGCCCAATTGCAGGCTGGAGTATTGAAACACCCCCACCTCCCGATCATATCCTGAAAATCCCGATTGTGGGATGTGGTTGGCAACCCCCAACAAAACACATAGTGTTGGGGGCACATGCTGCCGCGATTGGCCTGGTGAGGGGGCACAGAGTGCATATCTCTCAACCATACCACATTGCGAGGAATGTTACTCATTTTACTTCACAAAAGCTCCCTGTTTCACATTGTGAGGACTTGTAACACATTCAGTGTTAAAATTTTTTAGCAAAACTCCATAGTAAATGATGCTAAATATATCAATTTGATTAATTGCAGACTTTCTGAACATAAATGCAAACATTTTAACAGTGTTGTGGGCTTCTAATTTAAAAATTAAAGTGTTCCACGTTTTGCCCATTCTTTCCACATTTTGAGAGGCAATGTAACGCATTTGGGGAACAAACGGTTGAGAGGTATGAGACAGAGTGTTGAGGGCCAGCCACAGGTGGCAGCTGCTGTGTTGCATCCTGCAATGCAGCAGCTCACCTGTGGGGTGGCCCTCAACTTGATCCTTTTTTTTTCTCAAAGTTGTGCAGGCGCAGCTTTGGGGTTGTGCCTGCACAACTCTGCACAGCCCGGCTGAATATCTGGCATGCTTTTGCAGCGCATCTCATATTAGTGACTTAATTATTTAAAGTAGTGATGTGTGTTGAGGGCTTGAAACATGGGTAAAAAGCTGTTTGGTTTCAAAGTATCATTAAACTTATCATGATAGTGTACGCATGAAAAGTATTTTATTATACTGTTACTGTCAAGGTACTTTGTCTTTCACTGCATACATGACTACACATTATAGGCAGACATGGTGAAGTAAAAATTCTCACACTTGATGAGGATGTATTTCAATTCTATGGTATAATAGTGTCAATAATGCAAAAGTATGTACATACTGAATATTTATGAGTAGTGAAAGAAAATCTAAGAGTAGCATTCTAAGCCACAGCTAACTATACATTTTTTTTATGTTGTCAGCTTATTAGATAATATAGATAGTCAAGTATGACAGAGACAGAAATAAGATACTAAATAGTTTAGCATCATACTTAAAACTATTATCATAACATTGAAATGAATGCATTTCTGATATTGCATTAGATAAGAAATATTTGAAGTGAAATATTTTAAAGTTGTAATTGTTGAATTTGTGTTGTATATTCATCATAACTTTTTTTTAAAATCTTTGTAGGGCGCCGGCGACTGCAAAATGCCTGACCATGCCGCTGCTACAGGCCGACTCCTGGCGAGGTTGTCAGTCTAGCGGAAAGAAAATGCTGTGATCCTTGAGAGGCTGGACAAAATCAGCCTCTCTTGGATGCACAGCAGCAGACTGTCAACCTCGTGCTAGAGCCGGTCGTGGTAGCAGTGGGTGATGGTGCTGTGCTGCAGCAGGCTCACCCACGGCCACACCATCTGTTCCTGCAGCTTCCTGGGTGAAACTGGCCACCCTTCATAGCGGTCCGGGTATCTCTCCAGAGGCGCAACAGCTTCCACTTTGTTTGCGCCTCCACATGAATCCAGTTTCTAGCCTGGATTGCCTCAAGCAGTGCATACACCTCTCACAAGTGTTGCACAAAATTTAAAAAAAAAAAAAAAAAGACTTTTAAAATATATTTATATTTATGTAACAAAAATGTTTTTTTCATAATTTATGTTTGTGTATGATGTAATACACATTTCAATTAATTATTTTCCCTGTTCTAATATTAATTTGTTAATCTATATTTTTTTTAATTTTATTTGAAGAAATATATTTTTGTTTGTGATTTTTTTATATATAATATATTTTTATAGTAAAAAAAATGTATTTATACTCTCTTGTGTTTGGTGTGTTGTTGTGTAGTTGAGATGTTTCTTGAAAATAGTTTTAAGAAGATTAATGCAACTGTGATTTTCTCATTTGGTGAAACCTCATAGCACACTATTGTGGCATTAGAGTTGGGAATCTCCATAGAAGTAAGTTAGATGTGTGACAGTGCTACATTATACTATTTGTGGCACGCTGCTGTTGTTTCATACAACTAGTGCTACGGAATGTGTGTATGTGTATGATGATGAAGATAAATATGTACGTGCTAGTGCAACAGTGAAATCTCTGTGTTGCCATACTTACAACAAATTTATGTATTCAGTACGAGAAACCTCTTCCACCGCTGTTCACATGATTGATGGTACCAGCTCAGTTGGTAGTGCAAGCACTCTATGAAATCTCAAGTTACTATAGTAACATATCCATTTGTTCAGTAGATGAACTAATGGTGCCCATGTCATGTCATATTGTCTTTTAGTTATGTACATCTTTTTATTAACATATGTGCTCACAAACAAAATGAGTAAGACACTTTTACATAAAAACTACTACATGGAATGAGAATGACAAATTACAATTAATAAAGTAATTAAGACAATATGATTAACAGTTGACTACTGTTACTGTTAATAACAGTAAATGCAACCACAAGAGTTGAAATATTTCTGATATTGGAACTTTTTTATATGTATGTGCACTATTCTTACAACTATAAATCATGTAGTATGCTGAGTGATAGTTCTGAAAAAGACAGGATATTCATGGCAAAAAACTCCGTTTAATGCATCAGTTAGGGTTGTTCCACAGCGACAAAAGTGAGGAAATTCGCTGTTAGGGTTGAAAACCCTAACTCCGAATTCAACCCCCCCAGCACCACACACACACAGACAGACACACACATTCAAGTATGGGGGAGGACCAAGTCAACACAACCAATGACAGACATCCAGCAGCAGGTGACAGAAATAACAAACAATTGTCTAAATGTACTACGAGACATCCCACCCACCTGACCCAGTACTGCATGCTCAGTGGAGATCAACAGCAAAACTGAGGCCATGTACACCAAGCGTACACATCCCTGATTGCAGCTTCCGCATAGCGTACCCACTTAGTAGTTGCATGGCCTTACCTACCGATGCCCCACACCACGCCACTTGTGGTTTGCCACCTGAGCAACAGAGTTCAGCAAAACGAAGGAGTTGTACAGGTATAATATCTCTGATAATAACAAGGGTTTGAGAAATGCATCTTTCTAATTGAATGTAAACATTGTGACAGCCTTATGTTTAGTTTTTATTAACATACATGTAGAGCCTAACCATATGATGAACATGATTTAATGTTGTTTAAAAAACAGTTTTATTATGATAGCATTAAGCCTCTCTCAGCTATTATGTTAATGGTCAGTTTATCACTGTCTAGCGACATGTGGCACCTCGGTATGCCTCATTCAACATTAAACCCCTACAGGTGATTGACAGACCATTTAACATAACTGTTGGTCATGCCTTATTGCTTAATTGCCTTTATGAGTAGATACTTTCCTCTGGTAGGCACTGCAGCAGCTTTGCAATACAGTGTCCCACCCAGTTACACCATACACTGTCTAGTTAGTGGAGAATGGCTGTGAATATGATCGCATGAAGATGAACAGTTTGACTTGATCATTACAGTCATCAAAACCCTAGTGTGATTATAACTGACAGAGTCAGTGATAGAGGATAACCCCTGCTGTCCTAGTACACTTACGCCATTGTGAGTTAAATCAATACTAAAAGACATTCTGTTTATCTACACCATACCTACTTGATTCCTGTTGTGCCACAATTAACATAGTTGTCACTTTGATAGCATCAGTGACAGAAGTGTGGCAAACTCAAACAGTAGGCATACAGCCTGAGCATGAAACAACTGTAAAAAAAAATCACACTGTGTCCATAAGTGTCATAGATCACTCATTGCGACAATAGTAAATGTATTACCATTTGAATAAGTTAGTCATCACAGATGCAATGAGATTTTCTTTATCATGTACAACATACTCAGTAAGTGCCTACAGGAAAATCTATCCTATATACATCTCCGATACACGTACATCATTGTTGGCCCAGTAGTGCTATGATATTTAGAAGTTGCTTAGCCTGATCCATGCAATTACAATGTTTCTTACAAAGAATACTACTGCATCTTTAGTATTGAAACACAGTGAAGGTCTATGTATGTACATCAGCAGTACACCTTCATCAGTAAGAATGCATGTGATACTGGCAATCTGCAATTTCTAGCGTTGAACAGGCAATGCTTTTCCATACATTACGTCAGCCTCTCTATATTGAGTAAACCATTGCAGTAAATGTACTACTATGTAAATCACCTACTAAATGTATTACTACTTTTATCTTTAGCAAGCTAGTGTCTTGTAGTTAATTTATGTGCTTATCTTAATTAATGTATACTCACTAGTGTTTAAACCTTTCTACAACTGTCATCATGCAGCTTCAGCATTTATATTGAATAACAACACAGTACCAGTTGTGGTGTGGTGTGGGGCATCGGTAGGTAAGGCCATGCAACTACTAAGTGTGGTACACTGTGTGCAGCTGCAATCAGGGATGTGTACGTTTGGTGTACATGGCCTCAATTTTGCTGTTGATCTCCACTGAGCATGCAGTACCTGGTCAGGTGGGTGGGGATGTCTCGTAGTACATTTAGACAATTGTTTGTTATTTCTGTCACCTGCTGCTGGATGTCTGTCATTGGTTGTGTTGACTTGGTCCTCCCCCATACTTGCATATGTGTGTGTGTGTGTCTGTGTGTGTGTGGTGCTGGGGGGGAATTCGGAGTTAGGGTTTTCAACCTAACAGCAATTCCTCACTTTTGTCGCTGTGGAACAACCCTAACCGATGCATTAAACGGAGTTTTTTGCCATGAATATATATATATATATATATATGTGTGTGTGTGTGTGTGTGTGTGTGCATGTATGTATGTATGTATGTGTGTGTGTGTGTATATATATATATATAATCTATGTGTGCATATAATTTGGCTATAGGTGTCTGTTCCCTTTCTATTTAAGCACTTTGCTAGACCTCTCCTCTACTCTTAGTCTGTTTGGTAAACTAATGTTTTAAATCCCACCAGGGGCCACTTACTAAGCCTGACTACAGATACAGTTATGTTTCCTCATATTACTAGAAACATATTTTGTATGCTACTAATCTTTAAGGATCAATGAAGGAGCAATTTGACAACTTTCATTATGTTTCCAAGGCACCGCTAGACCAAGCTGAAAGTAGGAAGTCATGCAGTTCCATAGCTGCTCTCCTGCACTACATTACTATAGTATAGTCAGGACTGGCTTTTTATGTTGATTACATGCATGCACATGAAACATATTGCAGCAGGTTTCTCCAAAAGCAGGTTGTGAAGGTGCGGCACTGCTGTGGCCAATGCCCCCACAGCCTTTAAAGGCTTGGCCCACTTCCCCCAATGCCATGGCACGCTACTGCTGACACTAGTTCAGCCAGCATGCCACAACCTTGTGAAAATTTAGTCACTGCAATCAGGGCTGCCTTGTCGTGCAGGCGTGGCCATTCGCTGCAATGAGGGCGTACGTCCATTGTGGGTGGAACCTTGAATACTGATAATGTTTGTGAACATGGCGGCATCTTGCCGCCGTATTCACAAAACAATATTAACCCCCGCCAAGGGGTGCCTAATCCTCCTTGGCAGCATGCCCCCACCATGTTTGTTTGCCGACAGGCCCCAACTCCCATCGCTTCAGTAGTCCAGGTTTATGTTGTCGGCGGGGAGCCCACCCCCATCGGGCATTGTGTAACCTCACCCCCACGCTTTGTTGTTGGTCGACAGGTGCCAATCCCATCGGCATAATGTCACCCCCTTTTGTTGTGTGCTAGATGGGGTGCCCAATCGCCCATGGCTACATATTGCCCCTCCAAAAAAGACTCCATTGGCACACTGGGAGCCCACCCAGTGTGCCACATGCCCCTGTAAAATAAAAAATGGTCCCGCTGATGTCTTTTTTTTAACCTGTAAAAATGAAACTGTCCTCAGCGGTCTTCCTGCCCCCTCCCACAACCCACACTCATCCACCGTGCACCCAGCCTCCCACACCCCTCACCCCATACTTACCTCTAGAGTCTAGTGCTATGATTTTAGGTGGACTCGGAACACGTCTGCACTCTTCAAAGCCGACCATGAACTGAGGAAATGCTGGTAAGCTGTATAATGGAATAAACAGGGTTTTTTCAACTGATGCATATCTCGGGCATTTTTTTGGAATGTTAGCATGAAATTTTCAACATGGAGTTTTTGGGACCCCTCCTCATGAATTCTGGCACTGTCATGGCGTTATTCAGCCCTGAAAGGTGATTTCACGGTCACTACATGGAATCCCCTTTCGAGACCGATTAACGAAATGGCAGTGCCAGTGTTCATGAGGTGGGCTCTCAAAAAGCCTATTCTGCAGATTTGGTGGGAAAAATCCCCAAAATGACTGTTTTACGAGTGTGCATTGTGCAGTTGCTACGCATGCTCATAACTTTGCGAATTTGCAATATTTTCATGCCAGATTTTCAACATTGACATATTTTCAGACCTCCTTGTGAACAGTACAGCTGTAATTTTCTACATAAGAACATAGAAACATAGACTTTGATGGCAGATAAGGACCATATGGTCCACCTAGTCTGCCCATTTTCCTACCTACAGGATAAGCTGCAGATCCTATTTAACCAGCAGCCTATTTCTTCCTACCCCCCCACAAAAATTGCCTTATGTCTGTCCCATGCATTCTCGAATTCTCCCACAGTTTTAGACCCCACAACTTCCTCAGGAAGGCTGTTCCATGCATCCACCACCCTCTCTGAGAAAAAATACTTCCTCACATTGCCCCTGAGCCATCCCCCCATCTTCAAATTGTGTCCCCTTGTTCTTGCACATCTCTTTTTCTGAAAGATGGTACCCTCTTGAACTTTGTTCATTCCACTGAGGTACTTAAACATTTCTATCATGTCCCCCCTCCCTCCTTTCTTCAAGGGTATACATATTAAGCTCCTTTAGTCTCTCCTTGTATGGCTTCTCTTGCAGACCCTGCACCATTTTAGTTGCCCTCCTCTGGACAGCTTCCATCCTGTCTATGTCTCTTGCGAAGACTGGGTCTCCAGAACTGCCGCAGTACTCCAGATGGGTCTGACCAGCTGTCTGTACAGAGGATAATAACTTCCTGTTTTCTGCTGGTGATGCCTCTCCTATACATCCCAGTATCCCCCAGTCCTCCCTACTGCCTTCTCACATTGCTTTCCAACCTTAGGTCATCTGATATGACTACCCCAGGTCCCTTTCCATTTTGTTGTTGTTACTACCTCACCCCCATTGTGTATCCTTCCTCTGGTTTTGTTTCCCAGGTGCATTACCACTTCCTTGCATTGAATCTAAGCTGCCATACTTGACCATTCCTCTAACCTTGCCAAGTCCTTTTCATCCTTTCCACCCTACTTGTGTATCAACCCTGTTGCAGATCTTTGTGTCATCTGCAAAGAGGCATACTTTTCCTTCCA
The DNA here is from genome assembly GCA_016271365.2 of Neoceratodus forsteri. Taxonomy (NCBI): domain Eukaryota; kingdom Metazoa; phylum Chordata; order Ceratodontiformes; family Ceratodontidae; genus Neoceratodus; species Neoceratodus forsteri. The sequence goes on from CM028137.1 coordinate 706,867,716, forward strand.
GTCCCTCTGCAGTGTCACTTATAAAGACATTAAAAAGGACTGAACCCTGCGGTACGCCACTAGTAACCCCTCTTTCTTCAGAGTGGACTCCATTTACAATTACCTTCTGTGTCCTGTTGTTCAGTCAATGTTTTACCCAGACTAACACCCTGGGACCCACTCCCAGGCTGGTTAATTTGACTACTAATCTTTTGTGTGGGACTGTGTCAGTTGCCTTGCTAAAGTCTAGGTAGGCCATGTCCACAGCCCCTCCCTGGTCTACAACTTTTGTCACCCAGTCAAAGAAATCAATTAGATTCATCTGACATGACCTTCCCACTGTGAACCCATGCTGCCTTGGGTCCTGTGCCCCACTGGCCTCTAGGTACTCAACAATTCTTTCCTTCAGCAGTGATTCCATCATTTCCCTACCACAGAGGTTAAACTAACAGGTCTGTAGTTTCCTACCTCTGTCTTGGTCCCACTTTTGTGAAGGGAATCACATCAGCCTCTTCCAGTCCTCAGGTACCACCCATCCTCCCATGATTTGTTAAAAAGGGTAGTCAGTGGTGTCACTAGTTCTCTGCTTAATTCTTTTTAGAATTCTGGGATGAATTCCATCTGGCCCCATTGCTTTGTCCAGCTTCAGTTTTAGAGTTCTTTCAGAACCCTTTCTTCTGTGAAAGGACTGGGATCAACCCCCCCTCTCCAGATTGCTTCTGTTAATTGGATTAGGCACCTCCCCCACTTCCTCTTTCGTGAATACTGAACAGAAGTATTCATTCAGTATCCCTGCTTTTTCACTGCCACTATCTGCCCACCCACCATCCATTCTATTCAGCCTCACTATTGCTCCATTTGTCTTTCTACGCTCCCTGATATACCTATAAAAGGTTTCATCCCCCTTCTTAACCAAGTTAGCTATCTTTTCCTCAGCTTGTGCCTTTGCTATTCTGACTACCCTCCCTGCTTCCTTCTTCCTTAACTGGTACAGTTATCTGTCCTGCTTCTTCTGTGTTTCCTTATACTTCCTAAATGCTACCTTTTTCTCCCTAACATTCACTGCCACCTCTTTTGAGAACCATAGTGGCTTTTTCTTTCATTTTGATTTGTTTATTTGCTTCACACAAAGGCTTGTTGCCTCTGTGATGGCAGTTTTGATATTTCCCCATTGTTGCTCCACCCCTCCTTCTATCCTGTTTGCTAATGCTTTTCTAAGGCACTCTCCCATCTTGCCAAAGTCAACCCTCCTGAAGTCCAGAACCCTCACTTTTGTATGGCTTGACTCTGTAGCTGAGTTTATCATGAACCACACTGTTTGGTGGTCACTTGTTCCCAAATGGCTACCCACTTCTAGATCTGAGATCTCTCACTGTCCCCATTTGAGAGTATGAGGTCTAAGATTGCTCCCTCATGAGTAGGTTCCCAAATTAGCTGTCTGAGGTATGCCACCTGAAGGGCATCAATAATGGCCCTTCTTTTGGATGTGGCTGCAGCAAAGGTGCTCCAGTTAATATCTGGCATATTAAGGTCCCCTATCAACAGTATCTCCCTTTTCTCTGCCATCCTAAGTATGCCTTCTATCATATCCTTGTCCGTTCCCTCCCTCTGACATGGGGGTCTGTATACAACTCCTGTGCAGACTGTGGTGCCATTTCCAGTTTCTAAGGTGACCCACAGTGCCTCCTCTCCTCCCTGTTTACTCTTTTGTTCAGTTGCTTTTATCCCTTCCCTTACATAGACAGCTACTCCCCCCTTCTGCCCTCCCCATCTCTCTTGTGGATTGTGTACCCTGGTATGTTAACATCCCAATCATGGTTCTCTGTGTACCATTTTCTGTGACTGCTATGTTATATAGACATCCCTCTTCCATCAAAGTCACCAGTTCAGGGAGCTTGTTGCCCAGACTATGGGCGTTGGTACTCATTACCCACCATTTCTTGATGGCCTTACCCCTTTTTGCCCCATCCCTGTCCTTATTGCATTTGTCACTTTCTGCATTTACTGCTGCACTTCTCCCTATTGACATCTCTATGTTGGTGTCTACCTTGCTTAGTACCCTGATTTATTTTGGGGGGGCTAGGATTTCCCTGCTCCTTTCCAGTGACTCCCCCTTGGCTAGTTTGAATGCTTGCCAATGAAGTATTTAAACCTATCACCTAGGATCCTGGTTCCCCTCCTGGATAGATACAGACCATCACACCAGTATAGGTCTACATCCCTCCATGTGGACCCCCAGTCCCCAATGAAGGCCAAGTCCCTGAGCTCTGCACCAGTATTTCAACCACTGATTGAATTCTACAGTGTGGAGCACCCTAGCCTCACCTGTGCCATAGACAGGCAGCACCTCTGAGAAGGTTACCGTGTGTGCTATTTGTCTAAGGCCGCTCCCCATCTCCACAAATGCTTCTTGCATTGCTCTGATCCCTTTCTTAGGCAGGTCATTTGTCCCTAGGTGGACTATGGCATCCAGCTCCCTTCCCTGAGCAGCTGCTTCTGTGATCCTGATGATTCTCTCCCTGTCCCTCCAAGCCATGGCACCAGGCAGGAACCTTACCTCCCTCTCCCCTTCCTCCCCCACTTCTACCTTCCTAACAATGAAGTCCCCCACCAGGAGTTGTTTCCTTCCCCTCTGGGGTCCCATGCCACACTCCTGTGGGTCTCCTTTGCGGAGGTTCCCAGCATCTTCCTTGATCTCCACTGTGGGTGCCTCCATAGAGGAACCACACTTTTCCAGAACAGCATCGGAATTGAGGAGTGGTACAACTGGAGGGATGCACCTCTGTTCCACCACCCTCACCCTCCCTGAGCCACTGTGGTGGTGCAACCAGTCCTCTTTCTTGGCAACCTCTGAGGCAACGGCAGTGACCCTGGTGGTCCCTGGGTGGGACAGGAGGTCCCACAAATCCTGGCCAACTCAGCCTGGAGATGAGCAACCTTCTCCCTCAGCCCAGAGAGGTGCCTGCAGATGGAACAACACTGCATCCTCCCAAACATCTCCAGGAAGACTGCTGCTCCACAGCCACTGCACTGCACCACTTCCATCATGTCTTTTTTCTGGCCCCCTAACTGTTGTTTGGAGTACTTACTCTTTCCCCTGTTTGTTTCTTTTCTTTTTTTCCTCTCCCTACTTACTTACTGCCTCTGTGCCCTTTTAGCTCCTAATCTTCCTGTTCTGAGATAAGAAGTTCCTATATTTCTCAATAGTCTCCTTACTTGCTCAGAGTCAGACCTCCAGCAGCTGAGTCTTTGGTGGCTGTGTGATCACTCACTTCCTGCTCCCAAACAGGAAGTTCCTGTTGTCAGTTAAATCATGTGCCTATAAAAGTAGAACTGGTTTAGTGTGGAGGTAAGTAGGTCAATATAGTCCCAGTAGAGAAGTTTTAGTTATACCAGTAACTCCTTCCTTCTGGTGTTCTGTCTGTTCTCTGGTAGAAGCTATCTAGGGCAGTGTTTAAATCTGGTTTTAACCTGGTTCCTTCTAGCTAAGCCACTCCCCCTACTTTGCAAATCTTTCTACACTTAGTTAATTTCACAGATAACAATTCCCTTCTGACACCTATGACAAGCACCTAGATAAGTACACAGATAACAGATAACAATTTACTTCAACTACCCAAACACACTCTTTTTTTGTTACCCTAAATTGAAGGTCCCAGTACAAGAGTTCAAGTTCTTAGTCCCAGTAGAGAAGTTTTAGTTATACCAGTAGCTTCTTCCTCCTGGTGTTCTGTCTGTTCTCTGGCAGAAGCTATATCATGGCCGAAATGTGTTTCCGCAGTTCCGGCACAGAATAGCGTGGTCATTGGGGGAAATCCATGTTCGGGACACATTATGAAGATCACAGTGACACTGCTCATTAACAGAGGTCCTAAAATGCCTATGTTGAAAATTTGATGATGAAAGTCCATAAAATGAGTGTGTTATGAATGTGCATTGCGCAGTTTCCATGCACACTCGTACCTTCGCATCTTTGCAGTATTTTCACTCCAGATTTTCAGCATTGCCATTTTGCCACACCTCCTTATGAACAGTGCAGCTGTCATTTTTCACATCTTGGCTGAAATGTGTTTTCGCTCTTCTGGCGCACTATAGCAGGGTCGCCGTGGGAAATCAGTGTTTGGGACATATTGAGAAAATCACACTGACACTATTCATGAGCAGAGGTCCTAAAATGCCTATGTTGAAATTTTGTGATGATGCTCTATAAAATGACTGTGTTACAAGCGTGTGTTGTGCAGGTTCCACGCACCCTTGTAAGTTAGCAAATTAGTAATATTTTCATGCTAGATTTTCAACACTTGCATTTGTTCACAGTTCCTTATGAACAGTACAGCTGTCATTTTTCACATCTTGGCCAAAATGTGTGTCTGTGCTTCCAGCGCAGAATACCGCAGTTGCTGTTGGAAATCAGTGTTTGGGACAGATTAGGATTGCGCAACTGGGGGGGGGAGTGACCGAGCTCAATAGAGCTCTGTCGGGACTGCTGCTGATTTCTTTGTGGACAGGAAAAGGCAACTACACAGGCAGGAGCTCAGTACAAAAGGGCAGCCTGTAGCACTGGGAGACACAGAATGAGTGAGTGAGGGAGGGGGAGTGAATGAGCTCAACGGAACTCTGTTGGATCTGCTGCAGATTTCTTTGTGGCAGGAAAAGGCAGCAGTGCATGCAGGGGCTGAGAACAAAAGGGCAGCCTTCAGTGGTGGGAGAAACAGAATGAGTGAGTGAGAGAGGGGGAGTGAGCGAGCTCAGTGGAGCTGTATTGTGACTGCTGCGGATTTCTTTGTGGGCAGAAAAGGGTTGCAACACAAGCAGGAGCCCAGTTCAGAAGGGCAGCCTGCAGCGCCGGCAGAAATGGAATGAGCGAAAGAAGTGGGGAAAGAATGAGACCAACAGAGCTGTGCCGGGACTGCTGCAGATTTCTTTGTGGGCAGAAAAAGATGCCGATAGAGGCAGGAGCCCAGTACAAAATGGCAGCCTGCAGCACTGGGAGAAACAGAATGAGCGAGTGAGAGGGGGGAGTGAGCGAGCTCAATGAAGGTCTATCGTGATTGCTATGGATTTCTTTGTGGGCAGGAAAAGGTGGCAACGCAGGCAGAAACCCAGTACAAAAGGCCAGCTTGCAGCCCCAGCAGAAATGGAATGAGCAAGTGAGAGAGGGGAGTGAGCACCCTCAATGGAGCTGTGCCAGGACTGCTGCATGTCTTTGCAGGCAAATAAAGCCGGCAACGCAGGCAGGAACCCGGTACAAAAGGGCAGCCTGCAGCAGTGGGAGACACTGAACAAGCGAGTGAAGGAGGGAGAGTGAGTGAGCTCTATGGAGCTCTGTTGGGACTGCTGTAGATTTCTTTGTGGGCAGAAAAAGGCAGCAATGCACACAGGGCCCAAGTACAAAAGGGCAGCTTGCAGCAGTGGGAGAAACAGAATGAATGAGTGAGAGAGGGGGAGTGAGTAAGCGAGCTCAATGGAGCTGTATCATGACTGCTGCAGATTTCTTTGTGGCCAGAAGAAGGCAGTAATGCAAGCAGGAGCCCAGTACAAAAGGTCAGCCTGCAGCGCCAACAGAAACGGAACGAGCGAGTGAGACAGGCAGAGTGAGCGACCTCAACAGAGCTCTGTCGGGACAGCTGCAGATTTCTTTGTGTTTAGAAAAGGGCAGCAACAAAGGCAGGAGACCACTACAAAATGGCAGCCTGCAGCGCCAGAAGAAACAGAATGAGCAAGTGAGACAGGCAGTGTGAGCGACCTCAACAGAGCTCTGTCAGGACAGCTGCAGATTTCTTTGTGGGCAGAAAAAGGTGCCAATGCAGGCAGAAGCCCAGTACAAAAGGGCAGCCTGCAGTGCAGGGAGAAACACAACAAGCGAGTGAGAGAGGGGTAGTGAGCGAGCTCAACAGACCTCTATCATGACTGCTGTGGATTGCTTTGTGGGCAGAAAAAGGTGGTAACACAGGCAGGAGCCCAGTACAAAAAGCCAGCCTGCAGTGCCACAAGAAATGGAACGAGTGAGAGAGGAGAAGTGAGCTAGCTCAACGGACCTGTGTCAGGACTGCTGCAGATTTCTTTATGGCCAGAAAAAGCCGCCAACAGAGACGGCAGCCCAGTACAAATGGGCAGCCTGCATCGCCAGCAGAAACAGAATGAGCGAGTGAGACAGGGAGTGACCCACCTCAACAGAGCTCTGTCGGGACAGCTGCAGGTTTCTTTGTGGGCAGAAAAATGTGCCAATGCAGGCAGGAGCCCAGTACAAAAGAGCAGCCTGCAGCACCAGGAGAAATAGAATGAGCGAGTAACACAGGGGCAGTGCGCGAGCTCAACGGACCAACGCAATCAACATTCGCCATTGACAAATGCATGTTTGAACCTGGTTTGTGCTTTCCCTCTTTGCCTTTCCTTTGTGTGGACATAGTGTGTACTATTTTCTCATATGGGAAAGGGGCAATTGTTTAACAATGACAGCCACACTAAGCCACACCTTATTTCCAGGTACAACCTGAGAGCACAAGGAAATTAAGTGACTTGCTTGTAGTCACACAGTATGTAAGTGAGGCCGATGGGATTCAAACCCAGGTCTCCATGTTTGCACCTCAGTGCCCTTAACCACTACACTGCCTGCTAATATTCTTTAGCCTGGCTGGGCCCCTTTTCATCTCCTTCTGTCATTTTTTTCTCTGCCGTACTCACAAGTACCATTATACACTAATTATACCCATTATACCCTAATTTCAACCCTTCTGTTCCCTCCCTAGATACCTGGAATCTTTCACACTGCACTGATTGCCTCTCAACATTGTGGTTCAACTACTTTGGTTATCTCTTTTCACCCTTCCCACCTTCACTTCTGTCTTCTCCCTTGATTCAAGCTCCTTTTCCATTTCTAGAAATAAAACTCCTCTGGGCAGCCTGCTTTCTTCTTCTACCTTTTCCTCATCTGTAACAATCTCCCTTCTGCTCTCTGCTCCTCATCTTACTTACTACTTGCCAGCAGATACAGGCCACATGGTCTATCAAGTCTGTTCAAATGTGCAACTATCCCTCCCCCTTCACAGTCCCACACAGATGAATGCCAAGTGAGATCTGAACCAGATTAAGCTCTGATTGTGGTATTTCCAGTGAATGGGAGAAATTTGGCCAGGACACTGTGGAAAATTCCACTACTCTTCTCAATAACTGCCTGCCATGGGATCTTTAACATTCACCTGAACTACCACCAATCCAGGCAGATGGGACATCAGTTTAATGTCTCATCCCAAAGATGGCACCTCAGAAGTGCAGCACCCCCCTCCCCATGCTGCACTACACTATCAGTATTGGGATATTAGCCCAACTGCCAGGTGAGGGAACTGAACCCACAGCCCTCTGATCTCCTGGCCTCAGAGGAGAATGTGCTACCTACTGGCTATCCTCTTTCAAAATCTTACTCCAGGATCTCATTACACAAGGCTGCTCCAGTAAATAGACAACCTTCCCCAACCCAGTTCTGCTTTGGTCTCTTCTCTTACCACTCTCATTTTCACTCCTTCACTCTCTTGTTGTTACTGTTTTTTATTTGTCCTTTTGTGTCTGCCTTTTCTCTTACTTTCCTCATCCCCCATTCCCACCTAACTTATATGGAGTTAGTTTGAATTTACTTCACCATATTAATCCCCTTCCCATCTGCTGTATTCACCTTAGACTTCATATAAAATGCTCACTTTTGTAGCTCTAATTTTTAGGAATTTTTCTTTACTACTCATATTTTTCTAGTGAATAATTTAGAAACAACTTTCAGAAAGCTAAACTGGTTTATAGCAGTTTATAGTTTATACTGAAACTGGCAAGCGGCAGGTTGGCGCTGAGCCACCCAACACTTCCCAGGTCCCTCTTAACTGAGGCATCTCTCTATCACTGAAGAGTGGGGATTTGAAACACGGATAGTTGAGCTTGTTGTTTTTTAGAAAACCCTTTGTCATTGTTTTACATTGCATCTGTTTTTTAAACCTGAATATTTTCAGGGTTTTCAAAGATGCTGTTGCCCCAGTATAGGTCAAGTATTTGCCCCCAGTTTTGTACGCACTGTCCCTTTCTTATGGCAACAGGATGTGTTGAGGGGTATGATCTGTGGTGATTCTTGTCACATAAGGAAATGGAGCAGTTCACTTGGAAGTGGTTAGTATAGATTATTAATATTGCTTTTTGCAGGGAAATAGTTTAATGTAGGTCTCCTTTGGAGCAAGTTACAGGACTGCTACGCTATATTAAAGGAACACTGTCTAGGGATCTGTGAACCCCTGTTGCCATCCCCCTAAACTGATTTCCTGGGAACCAGGCTGCTGGCAAATAGACCAGACCTAATCTGACCCTTTTGGTGTCTTTGTGAGTGCACCTTTCACATAGGTTAGGCAGCATCAATACTTGTATGCCATTCTTATGATGTCTATTTCTACCTCCCGGACTACCAATGCCAATACAAGCAAGCAAACATTCGGCATTGACAAATGCTTGTTGATAATGGAACAGAGCTTTAAAAGTTCATTTTATGTCAGTGTATTTGGGAATCCAGGTTCTTTTTTTTGCATTTTGAACAATAATTCTGTGCTCCAAATCAGTTCCATGGTGGCCGCCTCTGTCCTTTAAATTTACAACATTTATCACATATAGATGATCGGAAGTTTATGGGTCTAGAATGGATACCCCCTTTAATAATGGGTGGAGATAGGCCTAATCTCCTGCTACAAAAAGAATGTAAATGGATCTATAAGCTTCAGAGTGTTAAACCAAAAGGGCTTAATAACCAGTGGGATCTTAAACCCTTCCTCAAGAAGTGAAAACGTATTATTTGATTAGTAGCTGCATCTTTTGCTTCCATAATTCCTTGACTGCTTAGTGCCTCCATCCACTTTGGATGGTTGAATTGTAATGTATTGTATTATAGTGTATTATGTTGGCTGCTAATACTTTGTAGTGATTTTGTTTCTCTCTTGTCTGCTTATGGGACACATTATTACTTACTAGGTTACTGTTTTTGTATTAACTATGGGACAGTATTGCAGTTTCAGAGTTTAAAGTTAATTCATCTGAAACCTAGCCCCCATGTGTGTGTGTGCATGCGTGTGTGAGTGTGTGTGTGTGTGCGAGCGTGTGTGTGGCGCTCTCTGTCTCGCTCTCTCACTTTCTCCTAGCCTGTTATCTGATTTCTGTATTTTGTGGTCATCTTCTACCAACCCCTTCCTCCCAGTATTTTAGCTCCCAGTTCCCTTTTCTACTTCCAGCTTTGGAACCCCACCCCATGCCGCCTGGAGCTCCTGCCATCTTTTCAACTCACAAAAGATGGTACACTGAACCCAGACCTCACAGAGTGCGCTAGGCTCTACAGCCCTCTTTTCTTCAGCCCATTCTGAACTTGATGACTTTTTACTTGTGTTCCTCCTCCAATTTTGTGAACCTCCTCAGCCTGCTTTATTTCTGATTTACCCAATTTAATTATTTTTAAGCATATCTACAGGACAGCCTACTTTATCATCTGTTTAGAAAGATTAATTTTTTTAAATATTGATTTTCCCATTTGCTTGTTATAGCATTGGGCCACTAGGGGCAACATAAGCCTCACTGTCCCATTGTAGTCTGCTTACTAAGTGCAGATTACATACCTCCCTTTGGAGGTCAGCACTGACCTGCTTGGCCCCCAGCTTTCTTCCTCCTCTCAGGGCCAGATCAATTGTTAGGGGGGCCTGGGACACTCACAACTCGGGTGGCCATGTAAAACAGCCAGGTGGCCATGTAAAACATCCAACTTTTCATACCAATTTTTTATTTAGCGCAACATTTTCTGAGCATATTGTTTATTATAGTTGTAGTTTATTAACCTTAACAACCACCACATGGGGTGCCAACCCCCATTATTCACAGGAACAACACTCTATTGCACTCACCCTGTCATGTGACATATGAAGGCTAGGGTCTGGGGGGCCACCAGGCTCCAGAAGCTCTGGGGTCTAGATGCTCTGTGGTGAGTTTTGGGGCTTTTATTGAAGATAAAATGCTTGTTAGGTCTTCCAAACAATTGCCTCACCAGCTACTTAAAGGGACACTGAAAACGCTTAGGCCTCCATGTGTAAAAAAAAAAAATAAATAAATAACTAAATAATAATTAAAAAAAAATTGTGATTGCTCACGTTCAATAGGGACTGTTGATGCAGCTGGTAGTTTTATTCACATCCCTTTTTTGTTTTAAAGAGTGAGAAGCTGACTGCCCACCATACTGGTGTTACATCTGCAAAACATATTTGTTTACATTTCCTGACCCACTCACCCTGCCTTATAACATAAAAAAAAAGACAAACTGAAAATAAAGACAGCTGTGTCTTTCAATCTGATAACCTCACTTGTGTTGGTACCTCCTCTACTGATTAGGCAGACTGCAATTTTCTTAGCAGAGATAAACTACCTAAAATTTCCTGAACAGACCCGTTGCAAAAATTAGGCAAAACAACAGCCAGAAATATGATGGAATATGTACCATAGGCAATTTAAACAATGGAAATACTAATGGGATTAAAATATTGTTTATTAAACACAACACAAAGACAATGTGATATGTGACATATGTAAACACTGAAAACCATTATCAACATGCTAATCTAACTGACATAAATATTTAGCATTTCATTTTGTTAGAATCTCTTATTTACAAAATATAAAAATGGACTTTGTTATCCTGTTCAGTCCCTTGACTGTGTTTTTACCAGGGATTTGTGCATTATTCATCCACCATGGATACTTCTGACCATGATCATGGACACACTGCAGATGGAGTTATCATGGATAAAGATTGGGGACACATAGCTGGGGATACTCTAGAATGTCTATGGATAGCCATAATAATTAGCAAGAGATATCCTGATCTATGGGTTTTTCACTCCAGTTCTGAACCACTTGGTCTTTTAAAAAGATTCACTAAAGCCTGTACACTGGATCACTTCTGGAAGAAAATTGTTTCCTCCCTGGAGTCATGGGGTATGGGAAACTGGCTGGCCTTAAGTCTACAGCTGCAGCTGGTGTGAACAATACCACTAGTCACCACATGAGCATCACTGTACTGTGAAGCTCTGGGGTTTTAGATGTTTTGTGGCAGGTTCTGAGGTTTCTGGAGAGTTAGGTGCACTGCACCATCCATGTCAAAGGTGTGGGGTGCATCCAAGGGACATGAAGCAGGAGGTCTCACAGGCAGATAAAAAACCAAACACAAAAAATCAAAAAAAACCAAAAACAAATGTACCACACACACACTGGCTATTCCCAGATACAGGACATTACCTTCCAGAGGCCACAATCCCCAGGATGCTTACCGAACCCTTGGCCTTTTCCCAAGAGTACATTACTCCTTTCTATAGAGAACTACAGCCCAAAGACAAAGGAACAGAACAATTTATGCAAAGTTTACTTGACATTTCCATGACTTAGCAGTGGCAAACTTATCAATTAGCTCATTAAAGTCAATTTTTCAGAGTACATCTCTTTCAATATTTAAGAGTGTGAGTGCACTCAAATGATCATCTCGCATCGTAGATCGAAGTTTGTTTTTGATTAGGGCCATCTTTCTGAAGGAGTGTTCATCTGAACAGTTGGTCATCATCAGCCACAGGTAGATGTGAAGAGCTACAGAAACATTTGGAAAGGTCTCCTGATGTTCTTCATTATGAAGTAGTGCTGCCTGAGAGAGTGGCAGATCACAACCTCTTGCCTTTGCAAAGCTGATGAAATGTGCCATTTCACCAGGGAAGACTCCACAGACGAGTCTGATGGGTAATCTTGAACTGATTTCTGAGCTTCAAGATTAATTTCCTCATCTGTTAACTTGTTGAAGTCTACTATGACTTTAAAGTGGTCATAGACAGTTTGGTAGGCTGAAATCCTTTTGTTTAAGGCCATGATGAGGCGATCAATTATAACCAAATAAGTTTCAGTCCTGAATTTCTCTCTGCCAGTTAAAACAACTTCCTCAAACTGCAAGTCATTACACCAAGTGTTTTTCTTTCCTCTTCCTCGAGTGATCACTTCTGTAATGCAATGTGCCCGATAACTCTTGTGCTCATGTTTCAAATGTATCGAAATGCTCATGTAATGTGTTCACAAATTTTTCTAGAGAGGTCAGTAGTTCAACTGCCAATTTCAAATAAATTTTGGTATTCTGCAAAGATTTGCTTGTTGCATTGAATCTGGTAAGAATTATATTCCACAGGTCGCACAGAAATACAGTTTCTAGTAGTTCCATATTTTGGAACAAGGAATCTGCCTCATATCTTGTAGTGTCATTCTGACATTGGTCATCAGACGTTTCCTCCAGGATAGCTTTGATGTCTGTGTAGCCATCAAAGAGTGCCTTCGTTGCATCAGCCCCTGCAGACCTCCGTGTGTCTGACAGTGACTTCACCGTTAGTCCTCCACCTTTCTCTTTCAAGTGTTTTATCAAAACTGACCAACGGTGAGTAGATGCAGAGAAGAAAGTGTACAGTTTCTGGAGAAAGTCAAAGAAGCTGACTGCCTCAACGCAGCAATTGACAGCATTAGAACCAACTAGATTCAGAGAATGTGCAGCACAAGGCACAAATAAGGCAAGAGGGTTCACTGTTTTGAGACGCACTTGCATGCCAGTGTACCGTCCAGCCATGTTATTTGCATTGTTGTAAGACTGGCCACGGCAATCCATAAAATCAATTGATTCAGCCTGCTAGTACTGTAGCAGAGTATTTGCAGGTTCTTCAGCCATATAACTGCAGATTTGCAGAAAAGTCAAGAACTACTCAATTGGTATGCCATTTAGCACATACTGGGCAATCACAGTCAGCTGGTCAACATGGGTTAAATCTGGTGTTGAATTGACATATATTGAAAGTACTTGGCTGTTGCAATTTCTTTCACAATTGTGCCTAGGAGATGCTTCGCCATGATTTGCACAAATTCTTTGAAAATAGTGGAGAACAAGTAAGCTGGCTTTCCCCAACCAACATTACCAAATTTGTATATATGTCTGGCCAGAAAGGGATCAAACTGTGCTATTAATCCATGCAGCCGAGGAAGCTGCTATTATGTTTCGATCCAAGTAATTCATCATCTCCTCGGAGGGCCAGTCCTCTCTCCACCAACAGTGTCACAACAGCAACTACCCGATGTAGTACATCACACCAGTATTGCTTCCTCTCCTGATACTGCTTCTCCCAAGCTGTAGTCCACATGGCAGTATTCTTTGCGATGTCTGCATACCTTGAGAATGCACTCTCTGTGTGCTGCACATTCTTCATGGGTGTGGATTCTCTCATCTGCCTTTTTCCAGTCACTTAAACCCTCAACTTGTGAAACCTGGTCCTTTCAACTCGCCATCAGTGTGCAGAAGAAACAATAGATGGACCCTTTTGAAGGACTATACAGCAACCACTTCCACAGATGCATTTCACATTTTGGCCGACGAGCACAGAACATGTCATTTTTTAGGAACTGGAAATGCCCCTTTGGTTGGCTCTGTGTAGGGTTGTAGTACCTCTTTGACTTTAAGCAACTGTCTGGCAAGTGTCTGGTCCTTTCTCAATCCAGAAATTTACAGTAGCAGGACCTACTGGGAACCACTCTGTAGGATCTCTCGAGTGACATTCAGGATCACTTCTTGAGTGGGTTGAATTGCTGGTAGACTCTGAAGACAAAGACAGTGCATCACCAGTTTCATCTGTAGAAGCAGCCGTCTCAATCATAGTACCTTGAGCAACCTTTTCAGTATCAGATCCGGTGTCAGATCACTCATGTGATGTTTCAGATTTGCAACCATTCGCACTTGTCAAGAGAGAAACAGATACCCGGCCTGGTGGTGCTGAGGGTTGAGATACTGGACACCACACCTCATGCCACGCTGGCGACCCGAGTTTGGGAGTGAGCTCGGGTGCCAGGGTTCAGCAGGGGAGGGACAGGATGAAGCACCCAGGGGGAGGGTGATGGGTGGCTCAGTGCTCCGTTGACCCCCAGTGGAGATCGGGGGCATCGCTGAGCACTGAGCAGCATGTCCTCAGCATGGCCTGACACTGGCACAGTTGCCATGTACCAAGAAGTTTGTGAACGTGCCCACACATTGGGAAGGAGGGGACTAAGGGGTGCAAAGAGAAAAACCCTCCTTGGCTGGATAGGCGATGGCTTCCTCCAGCGCTGCCACCACACATCCAATGCTGGTCTGCTGTCACTACCCCCTTCGATCTCTCTGGGACTGTTAGCCCCCCGTGGGCCCAGGGGTCAAAATTACCTTGAAGATGACAGGAGACACGGCAGATGGTAGAGCGGTTAGGCCATTGAGGATAGCCCGAGAGAGTTCCATACCAGGGGGAGAGAGAAAGAGAGTTAAAAAAAAAAAGATAGAAACAGATGAGGTAACAGATGATGCAGGCAAGTTGATCACAAAAAATTGGTTCAGTTGAGGAGTCTTTGCCAGGACAGCATCCAGATTTTCCTTGCTTCTCCTTTGCAGCACGGCATTTCTGAGCACTCGAATGTAAAATGGTTTGTGGCATTTTCCAGAATGTTCACTCCCTGTGTTTCAGACCTGGGGAAACAAATGAGAGATTGGATTTTATGACTAGCACAGGGCATTAGTCCATGTAGGATGGCTCCCACCGTTTTTGTGGCTTTAGTTGCACTTTTCTTGCCATTACACCAACTATAAGATTTCCCATCAGCAACCTTTGATAACACAGCTGTGCACACAAGGCAGTCGCTATACAAGGACCATTGGAACACTGACTCAGTGTCTGCTGGCAACATGTCTTTCTTTAGCAGAGCTGAGAGGGAAGATAGTTGCAGTGCCCCTGGAGTCTGCAATATTTCAGGCAAGGCGGCAAGCAGTGCATCATCACAGTCATGTGCTTCTGTTCAGACAGAGTGAGTTTGTAATCCGGCTCATGGCAGACTTTATTCCTGTGCTTAGCTTACCAACCTCTGTTGTGGCACAGTTCTTGAAGGGAGCATCCTGTATGCTACACAGCAGCTTGAAGCTTCCCAAGAGACCGAGACCGAGATAGCGCACCATGAACAAAGAAAATCCACTCCAGGGAGAGACACACCGTGAGCAAGACACAGCAAGTGTTGTGTTCCCCTGGTCCCTCTCATCCCCTTTCAAACCATTCACCCAACTGTACCTTAGCAAGAGCCTATGACAGTGTAGGTAAATAAAAGTTACTTAACATTACAATAAAGGAGAAGTACAGGAAGTGCAGAGTGCTCAACAGCATACTTTTACGAAGCCTACAAAATGCTCCAGAGCTGCTCCGAATAATTATTTTAAAATTGCAACTATTTTAAATACTGTAACTTAATAAAATATGACTCACTGTTTATGACTTATTATAACTCTGAAATATGGCAAAATATGGGTATGACAAGGGCCACATGCTGTGGATGGTGCAGGCCACACATTGGGGCTCACATCTGATTCAGAAATTTACATGAGGCTCATGACCCTGAAAAGGCTGGACACCCCTATCTTACAGAATCACAATGGTAACTCATTGCCTTCAATAGCTCTACATGAAGTCCAAACTATTCATTGTTAACCTGACACAAAATAGCCACCCAGGTGGTAATAAGTACCTTTTTTTTTTTTAATTTACATCCATCTAGTGAGCTGAGGCACTTACAGTAATGCCATAGTTTGAAAAAGCAGGCACAAAAGCCACTTGACATGTCACAGTAATAATGGACACTGGAAACATTCTGAAGACTGTGTGTGTGTATGTCCAAAGACCATGCCATTTATTATGAACTGGAGATCGTAAATGGAGGAAGCTGATTGGCTGAGCCCTCTACTTACCCGTGATGATATCCAGCTACATCGTCATGGGTAAGAAAAGGTGCCAACCAACAGCTCGTTTCACCTACATGAAATCCTTTCACCTGTACATTTCGGTGCCAGCAAGGCTGTACTCTAGTTCACTGACAGCAGCAGGCAGGGCAGTGGTTTTCACTTAGACTGCCATACATTTAACTTAGGCTTAAACGGTCTCCCGTTGGAGAAAAAAAAGAAAACACACAAACCCTCGGTCATGCACAGCAACAGCACCGACTACCACGTTCAACCCGTACATGTCAGTCAGGGCAGCTCTAGCGTGGTCACAGTGGTTTCTCACTTTTGAGATTGTGTTTCCCGTTTAAAAAAAAACATTTGTCATGTCACGCCACTCCCTTTTGTCTCTTTAAAAAAAAATGAAAAACCACAGCAAAACAGCCTCAGACTCTCTCCCAAACCTCCTCATCCATGGCTGTTTATAAAAAAGGCAAAAGTCATAAAAGCAACGGTCACCCCTGTCTTTAGAGCCCGCCATCAACTGAAACAACACAGTGGTCACTTGCAGGAAATATATTCCCATAGTAGCAACTGTCTCACGCTGACTGGTAAAAAAAGAGATTGTCACACGCAGCAACCGCTCCTGATCGCCTTACTAACTTCACACCGACCTTCCCACTCTTCTCACAGACGACAACGGAGCAGTGTTCCTGCTGCTTGTAGCAAATGCCAGTGTCTTCCTTTCACTCAGTTCGTAAATGCTGCTTCCTTTAACCTGCTGAAATTAGCAGGGGGGGAATGCCAACCTCACCGAAAACCTTAGCTCTTCCCATGCAAATATTAGAACTTCACCAAAGTTACTCACAACTCACTGCAAATCCTTCCAACACCATACAGTGAAGAAAAGTGTAAGACTCCAGACTGTTATGCCAGGCACTGCCAACTGCTCCTGGCACAGGACTAACAGGACAAGGTATAAATAAAAAAAAATGCTTCTCTCTTCTGAGATGACATTCCTGAGTGGTGCTGCTACAGAGATCTTTTGAAACACAATACAAAGCAGGTACACCCTGCTTGCTTTCTCAGCAGATTTCACATGTAGTACTGTGCAATAGCACCACCTGCTGTTTATAAGTAATATAACTATTTTCTTTATATGTATTCCTACACCATAATTCAATACTAAAACATTTTAAAAGTCAATTTTAAAGCATTTGTTTTTACTAATAAAACTATAAATCTAAGAATCCAGTTCATAATTGCAATAATGCACTCCAGGGTGTGGTATATCATGGGATATCGTTACTTCTCAGGCAGTTGGACGCACTCAGCCTGCGGCCTGATGCCCAACCACCCAAGGCGTGACGATATCCCATGATGTACCACACCCTGTCGTGCATTATTGCTTAATTATGAAATACTTGCAGCACTTGTTTAATAAATACCCAAGGAGAAGAGTCTGCTCATCACTTATAGGGCATTGATACTCTAACACGCCACCTTAAGATGCCTGTATTGTAATCAAATTTGGAGTTATTATTTTGGGTAATGTTTTCTTTGCTGTTATCTAGAATTATGGAAACAACTGTTTCATGGTTTTTCTTTTTACTTGCAGGACAGAAGATAAAAAGCCATAGCAGATTACCGGATCTGTCACGCTTGAATATGAAAATATTTAATTGCAATAAATATATATGCCAATATAATATGATTTGTTTGAGTCATAATTTGTAATGTTATATTTATTGTATTGTGCCTTCTTTTTTTGATGTGATTATGATGAAAGCTAACCTAAATAAAGTGAAGTGACATTTTACCTCGTATGCTTATTGGGGGAAGAGTGACAGAACAATAAATATTCAAGAAGCAGAATAACATAATATAATAGCAATATAATAGCAATAGCAACTCTGGTTTCTGGAACTTTACCAGTAATGAGGGACACATTTATAATTTTCAGTAAGTAAATTATATACTACGCACATGTTACCATCTGCCCAATCCATCTCTGGGCCACATACTACGCACCTATCATGACCACCTTCCCAATCCATCTCTGGGCCACATATTAGGCACCTATCATTACCACCTGCCCAATCCATCTCCCAGCCACATACTCTGCACCTATCATTACCATCTGCCCAATCCATCTCTGGGCCACATACTCTGCACCTGTCATTACCATCTGCCCAATCCATCTCCGGGCCACATACTAGGCACCTATCATTAGTGTCAGTGGCTCAGTAGGTAGCACACTCACCTCTGAGGCCGGGACATCAGAGGGCTGTGGGTTCAGTTCCCACATCTGGCACTTGGGTTAATATCCCAATACTGACACTGTAGTGCAGCATGAGAGGGCTGCTGCACTTTGGAGGTGCCATCTTTTGGATGAGATGTTAAACTGAGGTCCCATCTGCCTGGATTGGTGGTAAATCAGGTGGATGTTAAAGATCCCATGGCACTTATCAAAAGTAGTAGGGGAATTTTTTATTGATATCACATCATCACAAATCATAACACACCGTACAAAAAATAAAGAGAAAAGGAAAAACAAACACATAGAAAGAAAGAACAACAGGTATTCACTTCACACACTTGATGCAGTATGTTAAAGACCACACAATAATCACTCCTTAACCCCAAGGAAACCTTCCCCCCTTCCCCTTATTATCTTTCCCCATACCATTGTGGCAGAGGAATTTTGCTAGTTGTAGCTCTCAAACCTAATTACTTTTGAGTGTGTTAAGTCACATGAAAGAATACAATTTTAATTCCAAATAAACAGGTATTTCATTCATACTCTGGTTAAAAGTGATTGTGCAAAAATAATTTTCCAACTACTGAGTAACCAATAAACTATTAGGGCAAAAATCAGTAGTACTTTTTAAACACATCTTGTTTAGAAATAGGTTTTTAGTGTACCTCCTTACTTGTATTTGATAAATCCAAACAACCCTTTCCATTTCCCTAAAACATAGCTCTTAGGATTAGCCTGCATATCTTTCTTAAACACTGCCCCCATAGCTTGTTCTACAAGTGTCTTATAGGTGGTATATGACATCAGTCTCTGTTGGAGTGTCCATTGACAGCGAGCCTGCCAAAGGTAAAACTTTAAACAGCAAAACAACACCATTAAAGTATCATAATCATACATTTTCTTGAGGTTGGGACAATGCCCAAGGACCAAAGACTCGTAGGTTAAAGTGTCTAACCACGATAGATTCCATTCTGTCTTTAAATATCCCCATAGGGCTTTTGCATAGGAATAGGTAAAAAGGAAATGATCCATTGTCTCTTCCATATTTATACAACCGTTATATGGACAATTCCTTTCTTCTTGGGCCTTGTGTTTTGCATTGCCTCTTACATTCAGTCTCCCATAAGCTGAAAGCCATAATACCTCCCACATGTGCATTGGAATTCTGTTGTTATTTAATTGTTGTAACACCCCCTTCCTTTAGATCTGGTGGGCAATTTTTAAATTCAGGTTGTTCCGGATGAATTTGACTCACCATGTCCGAGTACAACTGTCGTCCTGAGAGTCTGGAGATATCTGCTTTAGTGATCTCCTATTTGCAAAACTTTTTGAGTGCTGGTTTAATGTATTTTGGTATTTTGATGTGGGCGGGCAATTTTGGGGGAAGGTTTCCGGTCCAAATTTCCAAATGTGCACAAGATTTACAAAACAAATGGTATGTCACACCAGTTGGTTCCCCTAGCCCAATTTTAAGATTGTGAGACAGAAAAAGGTTACGGGAAAAGATTATAGGGTCCACCATACCCAGACCCCCTTGTTGTTTAGACAAGTATGTAAAACACCTTTTTATTGGGTTCAGTCTGGATCCCCAAACCATCTGAAAAAAGCATGCATATAACCTGGTTTCTAAGATCACTGGGGGTGGGAAAATCATGGCTATATACAACAAAGTGGGTATAATGAACCTTTTAATTATGTGTACCCTTTTTATTTTAGACAACCTCCATGACTTCCATCTGTCTGGACTTTATTTTCAGCCCCCTGAAGAGCCCTTTCCCAGTTCTCAAGATTTTTTGTGGCTCTGAGGAAAAACAGATGTGGTTTACTGTTACAGGCGCCCTCTCTGTATTTCGTAAATACAACCCTTTACATTTATTTAGATTGAGGGTGGCATTAGATACTCTAGAATATTCCTGCAGTTGTTTTATTACTGTTGGTAATTGCCCCAGGTTTGCTATAAATAGGCATATATCGTCCGCATAGGCTTGGATTTTCAGTTCCATTTGGCCTGGGATCCCCCCAAACATTCCCATTCCTGAGTATTGCTCAGAACTCTAATCAGAGGGTCCAGGGAAAAGTTATAAAGGAGTGGGCTGAGGGGGAAGCCCTGTCTAACCCCTGTATTTATGGTGATACCTTTCATTACCAACCCTCTAATAATAGGTTGCACATGGACTCTAGAATATAGAAGTTGGATTTTATGCACAAATTCCTTTGGAATACCATAATGTAATAAGGTTTGAAAGAGGAAAGGAAGGCATACTCTATCAAAAGCCTTGCTTTGCTCTAAAGTAATTATACAACCGGATGTTTGTGCAGCACCACACATCTGTATTACATCTCTGATAATCATTAAGGCATGTTGTAGCTTCCTTTCAGGGATCCCACAAAACTGAGCTGGATGTATTAATAAAGAAGCTATTTGCCTTAGCCTATTGTTGAGAACCTGAGACAATATTTTAAAATCAGCATTCAGGAGAGTTATAGGTCTCCAGTTTGAGATGTCTACCTTTCGCCCTCCCTTATATATAAACATTAAGAGACCTGCTGTGAATTGAGGGGGGACCACCCCTTTGTCAAAAAAAAACTGAAAATAGTTCTACTAAACTCCTTGCCATTATTTTAGAAAATGATCTGTAAAAATCATAAGGCAGTCCGTCAGGTCCGGGTGAAGATCCATTTTTTAGTTTCATAATTACATCTTTTATTTCCTGTAATTTCAAAGGAGAGGTTAAAAATCCCTGATCCTCCTGGGCCAAGGTTACCTGGCTTTTCTCCAAATAAGAATTAATCAAATTTGTAGAAGGAGGAGGGGAACTCTCATGTGATGTCAAAAGCCCATAGATTGGTTGAAAATTTGAAAGAGTGGCCTTTTTTGGTTATTTTATTGTTTTTCCCTTTGAGATCTACCAGGAGCTGTGGGAGGAGTATCTCCCTTCACTCTCTTTTCGTTAGATCATTTGGTTAAGTGTTTGGGGAATCACTGGCATATATTTTCAGTACTGTCATATTGATAAGGTGGAGGGGTTATCTAGTTATTTAATCAATATATCTTTAGCAGGGGATAGTTTTGGCTTTTAAACAACATGATGTATGACCCTGCACAGTTCAAAGTAATCTGTTTGGGAAGGGGTGTTACTGTTTTCGACTATTTTCTCTGAAGATCTGCATTTTGTTTTGATGTGGTAGTTTGTAATTATAGCCACTAGATGTCACTGTTGTTATCATTTTAATGGAATTCTGGAAGTGCAGTTTTTGCATTCACTGTATTGGGAAATCTGTTTTGCTAATTCTTTGCAGCCATTTAGCAGGTCTTTTTAAGTGCCGTTACATATAATGGTACTCCTATGCAATGTTTATTTTTGATTTGTTACAGTTGTGCTAATTCTCTCACTTTTAGAGATCCTAGTTACAGTACTTTTTACAGGGCCTAGCCTAAACTGCTTTTTTCTTCTTCTTTTTTTTCCCCTATAAACCTTAAGAGGCTGGGAAACATGCCAGTTTGCCTCAACTTTTCTATCTGGTTAGAGTTTTTGTTAATCCCATTGTCAGGAGGCATTTATTTCTTCTTGTGCCAATAACATTTGGCGTTAAGACTACTTTAGTTGGTGTCTCAGTAATCGAGGGACAGACAGTGGATCACCTTCATCGGGCATTAAAGTCTGTAACATGGGGAGTAGGCTTAAGGCCTGGTTGAGAGTTGAGGGAGAAGCTACCTGGGGTTTATTTTTTTTTTGGGTTACCTTCTCTTCCTAAAAGACTAACACATCACAAACTGAGTTTGTGCCACGCTTATCAGGAACAGCGCCAGCTGGTGGGGGCATGCCCATATTCAAAGGGCACAGATGCGTGAAGCACCCTGACAGTGCCTTCTTGCTCAATATTGTACTGCACCTATGCAAATGAGAGTTCCCTCATGCATATGCAGTGCAGCACAAAACTGAAAGTGTTCAGAAGCACTAAATGACCACCATCAGTGCTGCCGTTTAACGTTCCTGAAACCCAGCCCTCAAGAGTGCATGGACCTCTCTGCCCACTGTCTAGGGCTGAGTACCATGGTGGTACAGAGGTTCCCCCTGTCCGATCCCCGTTGCCACATAAAAGTAAAATCATTGGTGGTCCAGTGGTCACTCCCACTCCCCCTTTCCCCAGTCACCACCCCCGATTCATGACAAGACATTCCCGGTGGTCCCTCCGCCATTCCCAGATCACCATCCCAACTAAACCCACAATACCCTGGTAGTCTAGTGGCAGGTGTGGCCCACCACCCCACTCCCTTCCAACATGACCATGCTAGTGACTGGCACAGCCCACCTCACACCTCCACACCTCTGGTCTGAGGGAGTAGGTTGTTCGTCTCCATGCTGACCTGGCAAGGATTCAGAAAACTTGCTCCCCAACCCAGAGACCACCCAGGCCACTGCCACTACCTCAGAATTTGCCAAGAAAGAATAGTGGTTGGACCATGGTGGGCTCAGAAAGGGTGACGGTGGAGGAAGAGAGGAGCATCCCTCCAGTTGTGCCTCTCCACAATTCATTCTCCACTCTTACACAGCATGATTCCTCTATGGAGGCACCCACAGCAGAGACCAAGGAGGATGCTGGGAATCTCTATAATGGAGACCCACAGGAGGGTGGCACAGAACCCCACAGTGGAAGGAAACAACTCCTGGTGGGGGACTCAGTTTTTGGGGGGGTAGAACTTGGGAAGGGATGGGAAAGGCAGGTAAGGTGCCTGCCCAGCGCTATGGCTTGGAGAGACAGGAAACGAATCCTCAGGATTGTGGGAGCAGCTGCAAGGCAGAGTGAGCTGGATGTCATCACCCACCTAGGGGCAAATGACCTGGCTGAGAATGGGATCAGAGCAGTGCAAGAGGAGTTTGTGGAGTTGAGGAGGGGCCTTAGACAAGTAGCACACACGGTAACTTTCTCGGAACTTCTACCTGCCTATGACATGGAGGAAGCTAGGGTACTTCACACCATGCAGTTCAATGACTGGTTGAAAAACTGGTGCAGAGCTCAGGGATTTCACTTCATTGGTGACTGGAGCTCCACCTGGAGGGACGCAGGCCTATACTGGCATGACGGTCTGCATCTATCCAGGAGGGGAACCAGGATCCTAATTGATAGGTTTAAATGCTTCATTGACAAACATTTAAACTAGCCAAGGGGGGGCACTGAAAAGGAGAAGGGAAATCCTAGCCCCCCCCAAAAAAAATCAAGGTAGTTAGTAAGGTAAACACCAAGATGGAGCAGTCGATAGGGAGAAGGGTAGGGGTAAATGGAGAAAAAGACAAAGGCAGTAAGAACAGGGATGGGGCAAAAAGAAATAAAGCCATAACAAAATGGAGGGTAATGAGTACCAATGCCCATAGTCTAGGTAACAAGCTCCCCGAAATGGTGGCCTTGATGGAAGAGGGATGCCTGGATATCACGGCAATCACAGAAACATGGTACACAGAGAATCATGACTGGGATGTCAACATACCAGGGTACACAATCTATAGGAGGATAGGAAGGGAAGAAGAAGAGGAGGAGGAGGAGTAGCTCTTTATATAAGGGAAGAGATCAAGGCAACAGAACTAAAGGGTAAACAGGGAGGAAAGGAGGCACTGTGGTTTACCCTGGAGACTGGAAATGGCACCACAATCCGCACAGGGGTTGTATATAGACCCCCATCTTAGGGGGAGGAAATGGACAAGGAAATGATAGAAGGCATGCTTAGGATGGCAGAGAAAGGGGAGATATTGCTGATGGGGGACCTGAATATGCCAGATGTTAACTGGAGCACCTTTGCTGCAGCCACATCCAAGAGCAGAGCCTTTCTCGATGCCCTACAGGGGGCATGCCTCAGACAGCTAGTTTTGGAACCCATTCGAGAGGGAGCAATCTTAGACCTGGTACTCTCAAATGGGGACAGAGAGAGGATCTCTAATCTTGAAGTGGGTAGCCATCTGGGAACAAGCGACCACCAAATAGTTGGTTCATGATAAACTTAGCTTTAGAGTCAAGCATACAAAAGTGAAGGTACTGGACTTCAGGAGGGCTGATTTTGTCAAAATGGGAGAGTGCCTCAGAAAAGTACTAACAAATAGGCAAGAAGGTGGGGTGGAGCAACAATGGGGAAACATCAAAACTGCCATCACAGAGGCAACAAACCTTTTTGTGAAGCAAATAAAAAAATCAAAATGAAAGAAAAAAAGCACTATGGTTCTCAAAAGAAGTGGCAGGGAAGGATAGGGAGAAAAAGATAGCATTCAGGAAGTATAAAGAAACACATAAGGAGCAGGACAAAGAACTGCACCAGTTAAAGCAGATGGAAGAGGGGAAGGCAGTCAGAATAGCAAAGGCCCAAACCAAGGAAAAGATAGCCTACTAGGTTAAGAAGGGGGATGAAACATGTTATAGGTACATTAGGGAGCAAATAAAGACTAAAGCAGGGATACTGAGGCTAAATAAAGAGGAAGGTGATTGGGCAGACAGCGACAGTGAAAAAGCAGGGATACTGAACGAATACTTCTGCTCAGTATTCACAATAGAAGAGCAGGGGGAGATACCTAATCCAGTCAATAACAGCACTCTGGATAGGGGGATTGATATTAGTCCTTTCACAGAAGAAAGGGTTCTGAAAGAACTCTTAAAACTGAAGGTGGATAAAGCAATGGGATTCACCCCAGAATTCTAAAAGAACTAAGGGAAGAACTAGAAACACCACTGACTACCCATTTTAATAAATCATGGGAGGATGGTGTGGTACCTGAGGACTGGAGGAGGGCATATGTGATTCCCCTTCACAAAAATGGGAGCAAGACAAAGGCAGTAAACTACAGATCTGTCAGTTTGACCTCAGTGGTAGGGAAAATGATGGATTCACTTCTGAAGTAAAGAACTGATGAGTATCTAGAGGCCAGTGGGGCTCAGGACCCAAGGCAGCATGGATTCACAGCTAGAAGGTCATGTCAGACAAATCTAATTGATTTCCTTGACTGGGTGACCAAAGTAATAGACCAGGGAGGGGCTGTGGACATGGCCTACCTAGACTTTTGCAAGTCATTTGACACAGTTCCGCACAAAAGATTAATAAACAAATTAGCCAGCCTGGGAGTGGGTCCCATTGTGGTAGCCTGGGTAAAACACTTGCTAGACAACAGGACACAGAGGGTAATAGTTATTGGAGTCCACAGTTTGCAGGGAGGCAGTATAGTGCAGTAGTTTAAGGCTCTAAGCTGAAAATCTGGTGACATCCAGCAGACCAGACCTGGGTTTGAATCCCACAGCTTCCATTTGCATACTGTGTGACCCTGAGCAAGTCACTTAACTTCCCTGTGCTCCCAGGTCGCACTGTAAACAAGCTTTCAACTTAGTGTGCTACTCCTGGTTAAACAACTAAAAAAAAAAACAGTGAAGAAAGGGGGGTTACTAGTGGGGTACCGCAGGCTTCAATACTGGGGCTGGTTCTTTTTAATGTCTTTAAAGAAATGGTATGTCTCTTTGCAGATGACACAAAGATCTGCAACAGGGTTGATAAGCAAGGTGGGGTGTAAGGGATGAAAAGGGACTTGGCAAGGTTGGAGGAATGGTCAAATATGTGGCAGTTTTGATTCAATGCAAAGAAGTACAAAGTAATGCACCTGGGAAACAAAAATCCAGGGGAAGAGTACACACAGTGGGGGGGGGGGGTGAGATACTGACAACAACAAAAATGAAAAGGGACCTGGGGGTAGTGATATCAGATGACCTAAAGGTGGGCCAGCAATGTGAAAAGGCAGTAAGGAGGGTTGGGGGGATACTGGAATGCATAGAGAGAGGCATCACCAGTAGAAAACAAGAAGTTGTTGGCCCTCTGTGTAGACAGTTGGTAAGACCACATCTGGAGTACTGTGTACAGCACTGGAGACCCCATCTCCGTAAAGACATAGACAGGGTGGAGGCCGTCCAGAGGAGGGCAACCAAAATAGTGCAGTGTCTGCACCAGAAGACATATGAAGAAAGACTAAAGGAGCTTAAGATGTATAGCCTCAAGGAAAGGAGGGAGAGGGGGACATGATAGAAACTTTTAAATACCTCAAGGGAATCAACAAAGTCCAAGAGGGTAGCATCTTTCAGAAAAAGAGATGTGCAAGAACAAGGGGGCACAATTTGAAGATAGAGGGGGGATGGCTCAGGTAATGTGAGGAAGTATTTCTTCATAGAGATGGTTGTAGATGCATGGAACAGCCTTCCTGAGGAGGTCGTACAGTCAAAAACAGTGGGGGAATTCAAGAATGCATGGGACAGACATAAGGTAATTCTAGTGGGGGGTAGGAGGAAGTAGGAAGTGGGCTGTTGGTTAACTAGGATCTGCAGCTTATCCATTAGGTAGGGAAATGGGCAGACTAGGTGGGCCAAGTTGTCCTTATCTGCCATCAGATTCTATGTTTCTGTGTTTCTCCATGGCCAGCAACTGACTGAACTGTTATGGAGTGTGTACAGTAGACATTATGCATTCATTGGTTGACGGGTCAACCAATGAGCGCCTACTGTCTTTTGTACACTCTCTGTGACAGTTCAGTCTGTGGCTGGACATGGAGGTGTGAGGAGGGCTGTGCCAGTCACCAGCATGGGTTGGGTTGGGGGAATCGGGGTGGTGGGTCACACCTGCTGGGGTGGGGGGGCACTAGACTTCCAGGGCATTGTGGGTTTGGTTGGGACGGCAATCAGGGAACCAGAGAGGGGGGGAAGGACCCCCAGGGATGTATTATCATGAAACAGGGGTGGCAACTGCTGAATGGGGGAGGGACCACTGGACCACCAATGAATTTAATTTTACATGGGGACAGGGATCTGGGCAAAGGGACTGCTGATCCACCAATGATTTTACTTTTACATGGGGACAGGGATTGGGGCAGGGGGACCGCTGACCCACCAATGATTTTACTTTTACATGGGGACAGGGATTGGGGCAGGGGGACCACTGATCCACCAATGATTTTACTTTTACATGGGGACAGGGATTGGGGCAGGGGGACCACTGATCCACCAATAATTTTACTTTTACATGGGGACAGGGATTGGGGCAGAGGGACCACTGATCCAACACTGATTTTACTTTTACAAGGGGACAGGGATCGGGAGAAGGGGGTGACCACTGAGCCACTGATGATTTTAATATTACATAGGGACAGGGACTGGAGCAGGAGAGGAACCACTGAACAATCAATGATTTTACTTTTACATGGGGGCAAGGATCTGGGTGAGGGTCCTGGCCCAGTGCACTCAGATAACACCCACATGCAGATGAGCCCATAATGAGCATGCAAATGGCCCTGTTTGTGCTCTGTATGCCCAATGGGGCCATCTGCATATTTGGGCTGAATATCATCCATGGGGACTGTGGTGCTAATCACTGTGCACTGTGCTTTACCCCTATTGGAGGTCTTCAGCTTAGCACTCCGCTAGCACTGCTCCAAGCATGGTGGCTGCTTGATGTGCACCGAGCTATCATATCCCCATATTCAGATAGATAGTGTGGTCAGTTTGGATTGCACTATCTGTTTGAATACATTGCCAGAGCTGGCCAGCCCTATTTTTCTGAGTGGCACACATTGTTTGGCATGTAGTCGGACAGCTTTGTATATGAGACCCTATATGCCTTTGTGATCATCCTTGACTGGGAAGTTTGGACAATTACATGAATTGAAGCTAAATGGCTTTTCCATGTCTATCCCATACCTCTCAATCTTTTGTCACTGAAATGAGGGACGTGGACATTTTTGGACACTCAAAATGAGGGACAATGAGGGACACAGACCCTCAGAATGAGGGACACATCCTCAAACATGGAGATACAAGTTCAGAACACTGTGAAAGCCATAGTGTTTACTTGTACAAAGTTTATTTTGGATTTAGCATTTTAGAATATTAAGAGTTTCTGCTTTAAAGTTTGAATTTACAGCACATTCTCTGTGTGGACAGCACCTTTTCCTTGAGGGACGGATGAGGGACAGAGCAATTTTAAGGGTCAAAATGAGGGATGTCCCTCGTAATGAGGGACACTTGAGAGGTATGATCTATCCTTAGCTAATTTATGTTGTTTTAGTACTGTGCACGTTACCATTCCTATGCATTACTGTATATGGGCTTTGTGCAAAATCACACTACGCTTCAGTTTGGTCTTTGATAAGACATTTTCTTATGGTTGAAGTGCTCAGAGTGCTGTACTGAATACATGGAGAACACTGGTTGGACAGCCATACACAGCTAGCCTCTGCTGCTACCAAGAGTTTTGGATTCCAGCTGACCTTGACAGTGAAGCTCTCAAGGTCACTTGGAATTGGGCAGCACTGGCTGTTTGGGCATGGTTTTGCCCAAATGCTATTTTCATACTGTATAGAGCCAAAATTATAGTGAAATACAAATTTCCTGACAAAACTGTCAGTAAAAAAGATGTCTTTACTGTTGCAATTCATAACTTTTACACTGAAACACTGTCTACTGCCTGTGAAAATGTTATCCCATTTGCAGACATTCTGCTGCTCCCACTTCAATTAAAACTGAAACAGACAGAGAGAATTTTTTTTTAAGAAAACACTGTTTTTAAGCTAAAGTCAATGTTAGAAAATAACATTTGGTATACTGTAGGTTTTTTAAAACATTGACATGGCCATCTCAGCAATTCAGTTGGACATCAGCTTTGATGACTTCGTGGCAGTTTTCAGCTGTACTTAAGAAAAACATGGACTCATGAGCATTGAAAAATGATGGAATATTGTTGTACTACACAAGGGTACAACCACATTCCATAACCCTTGTTTTGTGGTAGAACACCATTCTGGAAAGTATAGAAATGTTTTTCTCTTTTTACCCTGGGGTTGTTACTCTGTGCCTTGTTTAAATAAAGCCTGCTTTTAATATTACAAGAAAATATATTGTGGACATTTCCATCCTTTCTTGGTATTTGATAGAGGTCTTTTTTTTTGGGCGGGGTGTTTAATATAAGTATAGAAATCCATACAAAACAAGCATTCTCTATACACTATGGGTGCTATGCACTATAGTGCAGACGGTGCACGCCAGAGGCTCGAACACCTACCAAGTAGCTACACAACTGCAGACAGATGCGTCCATACTGGCATTCATTAACACCAACCACCCATCCTTGACCCCCCCCACCCAGGTGCACTGAGGACTGTTCCGTGGACCGGTTGTGCAGCCAATGGGATGCCCAGATCCAGTCTGCTAGTGGATCCTTTGTGCTCACGAGGCACAGATGGTGACAGATGGCCCACTGTGCACTGGTGGCACAGGGGTGGCAGGTGCCAGTCAGCTGACTCCTGCCATCTGTGTGGTCCCCATGGGCTGAAGGTGGCATGTTGAGGGGGGCTGCTGTGCCCCATCTTTCTCACCACAGTCCAGCAACATCCTGGGGCATGCTTATAGCTTACAGCAGGGTGTTACCCAGCATAAGGTGTACCCCACATGCCCAGCACTCAGCACCACTGTGAATGGCGTGGAGTGTGTGTATGCCGCTTGCCCACTACCAGCGTGTTGCTTTCCACACGACCGGGGGATTGGGCGTGTACCTGATCTGCATCTCCTTGGTGAATGCCGCATGGGGTCCGTGTGACCCAATTCTGAGGCATTTCAACGTAGCTATCCCAATGTGCCCAGTTTATGTGGTGCGTTGGCATAGTGCATAGAGCCCAATATATGTATACAGTTATGAAGATAATATAGTCACTAAATTGTTGAAGCATTCATTATACATACTGCATGCCAACATGCCGTCAGTGTCAGTGGCTCAGTAGGTAGCACACTCACCTCTGAGGCTGGGAGATCAGAGGGCTGTGGTTTCAGTTTCCACATCTGGCACTTGGGTTACTATCCCAGTACTGACTCTGTAGTGCAGCATGAGGGGGGTGCTGCACTTCTGAGGTGCTGTCTTTTGGATGAGACGTTAAACCGAGGTCCCATCTACCTGGACTGGTGGTAGTTCAAGTGGATGTTAAAGATCCCATGG
The DNA here is from genome assembly GCA_016271365.2 of Neoceratodus forsteri. Classification (NCBI taxonomy): domain Eukaryota; kingdom Metazoa; phylum Chordata; order Ceratodontiformes; family Ceratodontidae; genus Neoceratodus; species Neoceratodus forsteri. The sequence continues at coordinate 706,897,746 of CM028137.1, forward strand.
CACTTATCGAAAAAGAGTAGGGGAATTTCCCCGGTGTCCTGGCCAAATTTCTCCCATTCACTAAAAATACCACCAACAGTTTAATCTGGTTCAATTTCAGTTGCTTACCATCTGTATCCCCCTCCTCCCCGTCGCCCCTGAAAAAGGGACTTCTAGGCCTAGTGGGCTTACCGGGTCAACAAAAGTCAATAAAATAAAATAAAACAGCTGCAATTTAGCTATCGCTTTTCCAGTAATCGACTCCCTTCTGTAGGATGTAGTAAACGAAACACATGGCACCAGTAGACAATGTGCAAAAGTTTTAATACTGAAAGTTCAAAATACCTTGCTGAGCTGTGCAATAGGGTGCAGACAAAAAATCTTGGCTGGTGTGACCCGACCTGGTTTCGACAAAAGGCTTTCTCAAGGGACAAGAGAATCAAACATATGGCTGTGCTTCTATAGTCATATCAACAAGGTTGCTCTAGAAAATGTATAACAAGACTCTTCCGTTACCATCAAAAAAGCTGACCGGGGGGGGGTGAAATTGTTGTCCAGGACATCGCTAAATATATAAGTGAATGTATTAGGCAGTTTGGCAATCAAGAACATTATCGGTTATGAAAATCTGACCTTACAGGTGTATTTAAACATAAAGCTGATATGCTATTAGACAGTGCATTGGAATGCAGTGTTATCAATCAGGATACATTCAATTTTCTTACAGTTTCTAATCTGATTAAGACATGTTTTTACACCCTCCCGATGGTGCATAAAAATTTGAATGTGCCTCCAGGGAGACTAATAGTGTCTGAAATCGGTAGCCTGTTGGAGCCACTTTCACAGTTCACTGACGCCCATATTAGAGATCTGGTTACTAAACTGCCTTGTTATCTAAAGAACACAGCCCTGGTCCTTTGTCTAATGGTTGCAGCTGCTGTGGATGCTGCTAGGAGGAGAATTGTAAAAGCTCTTTTGGGGCAGTTTATTTGAATCCAAGGATTTCTGTGTAGGGGCTATCCCTGGACAAACTGGGGACTGCCTAGCAAGGGCACAGGAAGTAGGAAGTGCCTGAGACACACAAGGCACACAGGGGCTCACTAAACATTTATGTGGCGCTTTTTATTTAATTTAAGCAGTCATCTGCAGGTTTCGGTGTCCTTTTAAGGATACCACAAAGTGGTTGTACCAGCTGGTTGAACTAAACTGTAGCGAGGGAACCGGAAGTGAACATACCGATACTTCTGGTACCTCACTACATATAACAAGCATCTGGTGAGGCTTTTTTCATTCTGGTTGCAGCTGCTGTGGATGCTGCTAGGAGGAGAATTTTAAAAGCTCTTTTTGGGGCATTTTATTTGAATCCAAGGATTTCTAAGTGGGGGGCTATCCCTGTATGAACTTAGGACTGCCTAGCAAGGGGCACAGGAAGTAGGAAGTGCCTGAGACACACGAGGCACACAGGGGCTCACTAAATGTTTATGTGGTGCTATTTATTTAATTTAAATGGTCCTCTGCAAATTTGGGTGCCCTTTTAAGGATACCATAATGTGGTTATACCAGTTGGTTGGACTAAACTGTAGCGAGGGAACCGAAAGTAAGTGTACCGATACTTCTGGTCCCCCACTACATATAACAAGCATCTGGTGAGGCTTTTTTTCATTCTGGTTGCAGCTGCTGTGGATGCTGCTAGTAGGAGAATTTTAAAAGCTCTTTTTGGGGCATTTTATTTGAATCCAAGGATTTCTGTGTGGGGGCTATCTCTGGATGAACTGGGGACTGCCTAGCAAGGGGCACAATAGGAAGTAGGAAGTGCCTGAGACACACGAGACACACAGGGGCTGACTAAATGTTTTTGTGGTGCTATTTATTGAATTTAAACAGTCCTCTGCACATTTGGGTGTCCTTTTAAGGATACCACAAAATGGTTATACCAGTTGATTGGACTAAACTGTAGCAAGGGAACTGGAAGCTAGTGTACTGATACCTCCAGTCCCCCCAATATATATCACCTCACACAGGTGAGTGTCGGTGAGCCCAGCAAAGGTGACACAGCTAAAGCATTTAGCTGCATCTGCCATGTCAGCTGGAAAAGAAAGGGGATGAGGGCAGAAAGCTATCTAGGTAAGGGTAGCAACGTCCTGCAAACATGGATGTAAGCTAACACAGTACTGAAACACTTCTGTGGGTTCCTTGTAGCTAATGTGGAATGCAAGTCCAACAGACTTCCATAATAGGTGATACATTTAGAAACTGCCACTATATTGTGGAGTTGAAAACCATAGCTGAGAGCCTGCAAAAACAAATTGAAATCCAAACAGGGATAAAAGAAATTGAAACTTTTGTACAGAATACGAGATCACTACTGCAACCTAAGGAAGACAAAATGGTTATGGAAGATGTAAATAAGGGTCCAATAGATAAAAGAAAAGATAGATCAGGGAAAGATAGTGATACTGAAACACTTGGACAAAATGACTGGAGTACAGTGACTAGGGGACCTAGGAAGAGAAGAATGGGTTTTTACTTTCAACTAGAAATGAACAATAGATATGAGATCCTTGGCTCTGTTACAGTGGTCAACACATCAAACGTTAGTCTGGGTAATACCAAAATTAGTAATAACACTGACAGCACAGAGATACTAGACCAAGCGAATAAAGGAGAAAAGAAGAACTTAAATAAACAATCAGGTAGGCCCCATATACCCCTACAGGAAAGTCAGAATTATAACCAGACAAAAGTTAAAGGTCCAACTGTACCTAGGGGGGAAGTGCTAATACACCCTTAAATAACAAGCTACCTGCACATGGAGTTGTAATCAACAGGACATCAACTAATATGCTAGCTCAGCAGCCTACTACTAATTCAGGGCGGGTAAAAGAACAATGGATGAGTCAAACAAAGAAGGATGTAATGGTCATAGGTGACTCAATCTTAACATTCACTGACAGAATAATATATAATGATACAAAAGAAAATGTGGTGGTATCATGTTTGCCTGGTGCAGGGATTCTCAATGTTAAAAGAGTACTCCTGGGTTTCCTTGAAAACTCCAAAGAACCATTAGTTATTGTGCACATCGGGACCACGATGTGGGCAAAGTACCCAAGGTAACTATACAAAACACATTTGAGGCACTTGGGGAGGAAATAAAAGCACTGAAAAGTGAATTAGTCATCTCTGAAATTCTCCCCATCCCTAGAGCTGGAAAGCACAAAACAGCTGAGGATAGAATAATAAATGGGTGGCTTTGTAGATAGTGTACCAGGGAAAATATTACATTTATTGGATACTGGCAGTGTTTTGAACATGCTCACCACTTATACTCTGCTGATGGATTACATTTAAATAGAATATGTTCCCGTGTGTTGGCAAAAAGGATAAATGGGGTGATTGGAAATTATTTAAACTGAAAGGGAGGGGATGGGGGGAGGAGGATCCATGCAGATTACCTCTACCAGTTTACATAATACAATTGGGAAGTGGAAAGTGCTTCTATTCAATGCTAGAAGCCTGAATAATAAAAAGGAAGAACTTAGGTACATTCTTCTTCAGAATGAAGATATTATACTTTGTGCGGTAACAGAGACATGGATAGGAAATGAGGGATGGGGATGTGAAATAAGTGGTTATCAACTAGACTGCAGAGACAGGGTGGATAAGAAAGGTGGGGATATAGCTCTTTATGTTAGGAATGAGATACAAGTTTTAGAGCTACAGGGACATTATGAGCAAGAAATAGAACAATTGTGGGTTGAAGTATTACCCCCTAAGGAAGCTAAAATAAAGATTGTGGTATGTTATAGGCTTCCCTCCATCACTTCAGATAAAACAGTTGAATTTATGGAAAAACTTGTGCAACTTGATCCCACTAGTAGGTTTTTGATACTAGGAGACTTTAATTATCCAGGTATAAACTGAGGTACCAAAACTACCTCTTCAGCTCATGAAGCCAAATTTCTTCATCTACTTGATACATTAAGTGTTGACAATTATGTGCTTGAAAACACAAGAGAACATCACTGTCTTGACCTTGTTATTAGCAACATGGGTGATCAAGTAAGAAAGTGTAAAACTAGGGAACCATTAATGGAAAGTGATCACAGAATGGTAGAATCTGAGATCACGTTAAATAGTAATATACAGCAGAGAGGTAGTATGAAAATATAGCGCTACGATCTGGCCGAATTTACCAAAAAAAGAAATGCAGCAGCCGTATGGAACTGGAAAAAGGAATTCAATGGACTAGATGCTATACAAATGTGGAATTTTTTCAAAACGAGGTTATGGGAACTAGGAGATGGGTTCATACTCACCAAAATTAAATATAACAATAGGGGGAAGGTCCCACTGTGGCTAAATAATTGAATACCAAAATTAATCAGAGCAAAACATAGGATATACAAGAAAACCAGAGAGGAAGAGACCATTAACTCCAGGAACAAATATAAACTTTTTTTTTATTTAGTTGTTTAACCAGGTATAGCACGCTAAGCTGAAAGCTTTTTTAGAGGAGCGACCTGGGAGCACAAGGAGGTTAAGTGACTTGCTCAGGGTCACACAGTATGCAAGTGGAAGCTGTGGGATTCAAACCCAGGTCTAGTCTGCTGGATGTCACCAGATTTGCAGCTCAGAGCCTTAGACCACTGCGCTATACTGCCCCCACTTAAATTACATAAGTTAAAGAAGACTATTAAATTAGCCAAACAGAACTTGGAATCTAAATTAACTGCTAGTTTAAAGGACAACCGAAAGGTGTTCTACAATTATATGAGCAGCCCGAAGTGCAACAATAACAGCATTGGACCAATCCTGCAGTACAACTCAGTGAGTAGTGCTTGCCAGCAGCTGGCAGAAACATTTAACATGTTCTTTGATAGTATCTACATAGGGGGTGACAAGATAAACCCAAATGGTTTTGGTTCCTTGAATTGTAAAGTGGAAATCTCCTTGGAAAAGAAACAGAACTGCTTCTAGCATTTGATCATAAGAAATCTCCAGGCCCAGATAACCTTTACCCTAGGTTGCTAAAAGAGGTGGCAAACATTATTAATAAACTCATACAGGTACGAGCCCAAGCATCACTCCAGCAGGGGTTGGTCCCAAAAGACTGGACAGCAGCCCATGTGATACCAATTCACAAAAAGGTCCCTAAGTCACTCGATAGTAATTACAGACCCATTAGCCTCACCTGTATTGTGGAAATCACAATTAAAGATGAGATAGAACAATTAAAAGGGGAAGACCATGCAGATATACGTCAGTATGGTTTTTGTAAGGGACGATCGTGCCTCACCAACCTGCTCCACTTTTCTGACCTTGTTAGTTCTGAGCTAGACAAAAACATAGCAGTGGACTTTTTATACGTTGACTTTCAAAAGACATTCGATAGCATCTCACACTCTGAGCTTATATCCAATTTAAGAGAGATTGAATTGGATGAGATATTAGTAAGGTGAATTTCGACATGGTTGACTAAAAAGAAGCAAAGGGTGACTATTAAGGGACATCTTTCAGGTTGGAGGAAGGTGACCTGTGGAGTTCCACAGGGCTTGGTGCTGGGGCCGGTGCTGTTTAATATACTGATAACATCCCTTTCATGTACCAACACAGTATGGACGGCAAAATATGCTGCTGATACAAACAATGGGAGCTTTAGTTACAAATGGGAGGGATGAGAACATGTTACAAGATAACATGGGTTATTTAGCTGAAGGGGCAAGAAGGAAAACATTGAAATTCAACCTGGACAAGCGCAAGATAATGCATTTGGGCAAAAATAATCTAGGGTTTAAATATTACATAGAAGGAAATTAACTTCAGAATGCTACTTCAGAAAGAGACTTGGGAGTTTTGGTAAACAACAAACTGAGTTCATTGGATCATTGCTCTAATATCATTAGGAAAGGCTATGGCATCCTGGCAGCAATTAAAAAGAATATTAAGAGTAGGGCTAGAGAGGAAGTGATCCCACTTTAGAAGTCTCTGGTGCACCCTCATTTTGACTATTGCTCCCAGTTTTGGATTCCCCCTATCAACATATTAATGCCAGGAGAACAGAGGAGATCCAAAGTCAGGTGACTAAACTCATGGGAAACATCAGTATTCTCTCATATAAGGAGAGACTGGAGCACTTGGGGCTATACTCACTACAGTATAGAAGGCACAGGGGTGACTTGTGCCTTGTATTCAAGGCCCACAAGGATCAGAACGTATGGGAATGTACAGGATTAAAAGCAAGACCTGATACCATAGCAACAAGGGGGCACTGTAAAATGTTAAGAGGAGATTGCTATAGGACCAACCAAAGAGGGATGTGGTTTTCATACAGTAGTGTCAGGGTGGAATGCCTTGCCACTGGAACTTGTATCGAGCAAAACAATGAACCACTTTAAAAAAATCACTATAGACATTATATGTCCACTTGCCTTGCAGTCACCTCTTAGTGGACATAGGTCTAAAAAAGGCACATGCTATTGATGTGTAGAACTTCCTATGAAGCCTATGAATAATGGCAGAATTGCAGTTGGAAAAAGAGTGGTATGTAGTGTCATTAGATGTTGAGGCACTATATACTAACATTTCCCACCATGAAGGCATACATGCCACGTGTTTCTGGTTGGAATCCTACACAGACTTCAACCAGGTCATAGTAGATTTCCTTTGTGATGGTGCCGAGCTGGTCCTAGAATGCAGCACCTTAATGTTTCAGGATGCACACTAACTGCAGCTTAAAGGTACTGCTATTGGGGCTACTTTTGCCTAAAATTATGCTAATTTGTAACTGGAATACTGGGAGAAAACAAAAGTCTGTTGTCCTGAGACTAATCCTTTTTACCATAGGATAGATCTCTGGAGGATTTTTATTGACAACATTTTATTGGTGTGGAAAGGGGAATTGGCAGAGCTGGAGGTATTTATAGGTTGGATAAAATCTACCAGCCAAAATCTGAGGTTCACAACACATGCTAGTGTTAATGACGTATATTTCCTGGATTTGGTAATAATCAAGCAGGATGATGGAACCATTAAAACTGATCTCTATCAAAAAGAGAGCAATAGGAATACTATACTCCACGCTAGGAGTTAGCTCCCCAACACATCACAAAAACATTCCGAAATCCCAGTAAATGCAACTAAAAAGGAACTGCAGTTCAGAAGATGACTGCCAGAAAAGGAAGGCAGAATTGTGCACTAGGTTCCAGTTAAGGGGTTATGATCAGGGGCTCTTGTACCTGGTGTAGAGGGAAGCAGAGAATATGACTAGAAGTTACCTCTTGATATAAAAATAAATCATTGAAACTGTCGAGCCAGAATTGAATTTTGTTTCCACTTATACCTTGCAGTCAGCGGGCATAAGGGAAATAACTAAAAATTGGGAGATTATCCGTTCTGATCCTGTACTTAGAAATCATTATCCATCCCCACACAGATTTAGTTACAGGAGAGCATCAACCATAGGTGACTCTCTTACCCACAGTTATAAGGAAAACAATGAGCCAAGATCAAGGACATGGTTACCAGCATTACTCGTGGGTACATTTAGATGTGGATGTTGCAAGTACTCTGAGGTAACTGAGAAAACCACTCACTTTAGATCATACAACACTACCAGGGAGTTTGCTATATGCAACTTTATTAACTGTGATACAGTCAATGTTGTGTACCTGGCCAAATGCAAATGCTCGGCATTCTGTGTGGGCTAAATGATCAGCCCCTTAAGGTGAGGGTCAGTGAGCATATGTGAGCCATTGACCATGGGGATATTAGAAATGCCCTGGCATCTTATGTGGTAGAGGCCAACAAAAACAAACACAGTTTCACTTTCTGTGGGATAGAGAGAGCCACTCTAGTTAAAAGAGGTGGGTACCTAAAAACCTTCATTCTGGAAAAGGGAGCATTATGGATCTTCCAGTTGAGTGGGCATATGGCCCCAGGTCTAAATGGAAGACTGGCGGTTATGCCCATTATCAACAGAAGAAGGAGGAATAGGCCACCTTAATCCTACTTTGAGTAGGACTGTATAGAAGATATGATAACAGATGAAACCTGTGTGTCTAGTCATATATATATATATATATATATATATATGTAGAGGCAAAACTGTTTAATGCATTAAGATTGATAGCATGGGGAAGAAATGTTGTTGAAAAGCCTACCACCTTCACTGCATGTGAGCAGATTGGGATCGCCAGCCCTAACTCTCACCCCGTGACGGTGTAAAGCAGCAGAAGTATAGGAGAATGGGTGAGAGTTAGACCCACGATCCCACAGCGCACCCAATGCCGGTTGGGGTGGGCGGGGTCCAAGGGGTTTTCAACCAACAGCTAATTTTTCACTTTTGTCGCTGTGGAACAACCCTAACTAATGCATTAAATGGAGTTTTTGCTCTAATTTCCCTTCTTGAGAATGATAACGAGAAATAGTGAATGTAATGCAGGCGAGGGCCACGCCCCGCCAGATGCGCGCTGGCGGGAGCATGGGGTCCGCCTAATGATGTGTTGTGGCATACTAACAGGACAGCAACACAAACAGAAATGCTAACAGTGGCGCATATGGTAACACAAGCACGTAATGAGAACAGAAAGGGTAACGCACATGGTGGCGTGACGGAATGGTCTGCCACGTGATGTGTTGTCACATAGTAACATGGTGCCTGCAAACAGAAATGTCAATGGGCATGGTGATGTAAAGTGAAACAGTAAGATAAACAGTACTGTAGACAGAAATGGCAAAAAATAACAGAAACGCAAGCGCAAATGAAAACGCAAAGGATAACGCACATGGTGGCGTAGACGTCAATGGTAAGTGAAACGAATATGGATCCGCAAGTGGAAAGGGCAACAGTAACAGTAATGTAAGCGCACAGGCTGGTTTTCCCCAAAACCTGCATTGAGAAAGACAGTGAGTACAAATAATGTATGCAAAATAATGAGTATCGGCGCAGAAAATGAGATCTTGGAATACTAAATACATTATATCTCAGGAACCGCATTTAATGAGAAAAAATTTAAAAGTCATATTATTTACAACTTCCTGGCTAAGTTGAATCTTAGCCCCATGAAGGGCTAAGAGGTTTTCCAACGAAAAGTCCGTATCTAGCACCGTTTCCGAGATACGGGCCCTGAAAGGCGTGGCGAACGCCGTAATGTTATCCTATGGGAAAAAAAGAAAAGTTCAGAGCACCATAACTTTGCCTCCCTGTAATGTTTTTTCACCAAACTACTGAAAGGCACATCTGTGGGCTGTTGGCTGTCTTCCCTCCAAATTTCAGGAAAAAAGACCAAACCGTTATTTTGCAGCAGGGATCCAAATTATTTCTGTTAAGTGTCGGGCACCGTAATGTTATCCTATGGGAAAAACCATCAATTTTGGAGTGCCGTAACTTTGCCGCCCTGTGATATTTTTTCACCAAACTACTGAAAGGCACATCTGTGTACTGTTGGCTGTCTTCCCTCCAAATTTCCCAGGAAAAAGACCAAACCGTTATTTTGCAGCAGGGTGCCAAAGGATTCCTGTAATGCTTCGGCGCCATAATGTTATCCTATGGAAAACTGTCAACTTTGGAGTGCCATAACTTTGCCGCCGTGTAATATTTTTTCAATACAACACTGAAAGGCACATCTGTGAGATGTCGGCTGTGTTCCCTCCAAATTTCAGCCCAAAACTCCCAACAGTTATTTTGCAGTTCAGTGCCAAAGAATTGCTGTCATTTTCCCACAGACTAGAAAATTACTGTCGCAATTTGCGAAAGCTTTCGCAAAAATTTGCGACACTTTCGTGAGCATGAAAGTAATTTGCGAAAGTACTTTTTCCAGAAATTTGAAAAACATATTTCTGGGGTGTTTTACCACAAAATAAAGACATGGCAAGCATCCTCAGGGCCCGACTAGGTGAATACAAAAAAAATTAGGTTGCTAGAGGGTCCCAAATTTAAATGCCAACCATTTTTCTGATCACCAACTGAAACAAAATGGCCGATTTGGCGAAAGTAACAGGCCCATTTGCGAAAGTAAAATGCATTTGCGAAAGTGTTGAACTTTTTGTTAACTTTTCCCATTGACTTATAATGGGAAACTGTTTTTGAATAACTTTGAATCGCTTATCATTATCGAGTTCAGTGGCACATCGAGAACCCTGGCTGCACATTCCCCTGAAGATTTTGTTGGTCACGCAAAACCGCATTTAATTTGTGGCGCCGCCATACTCAGAAAAGCCGAACGCTGCCAGATCACACTTAATAAATCCGCAGTCAGATAGCCTGATCAGCATAAAACCAGGGGCAGATTCCAGCCTATGGTTCTGATCATAAATTCCACTTTCAGGCAACCATCAAATAGTTGCAAGTTATTACAGCAAGTTTTGGGTTAACATAGGGGCCGGTTTCTCAACTCAATTATGGCACTACTGCTACCATAATATATATATATATATATTATGGTAGCACGATAGTGCTACCATAGTTAGGGTTGAGGAGCTACTTTATATGTTAAACCCAAAATTTTGCACCTTAATAACTTTGCAACCGTTTGACGGATTTGCCTGAAATTTGGAATACACAATCAAGACTGATACATCTTGGGATCTGCCAAGTTTTGTACTGGTTGGATACATGGTTGTGAAGTTATTAAGTGTGATCTGCACGTGTGTTTACGCTTATTCTGGAATTCTATGTTCGCGCCTACAGATCGCATGGTTTGCGCGACTGGCACAAAATCTTCAGGGAACATGCAGCTGGGGTCCCCGATGTGCCTTTTGAAGATTTCATGAAAAAATATTAAACTGTTCAAAAGTTATGGCAGTCCGAACTTCTGTTTTTTTCCCATAGGATAACATTACGGCATTCGTCGTGCTTTTGAGGGACCATATCTCGAAAACGGTGTGAGATACGGAGTTTTTGTCAAAAAATTATAGCCTCCTTATGGGGACTATGCATAAAACTAGCCAGGAAAGTGATAATACATATGACCTTTAAATTTTTTTTCTGTGTGGTATGGTTACTGAGATATAAGCAATTTACTATTACAACTACTGATTTTTGTGTTCCGAGAGTCATTATTTATTTATTTATTTATTAGCTTTTGGTAACCAGGTAAGTGCGTTAGGCAACAGACCTGCCTATTTTCAGGCATGACCAGGGAGAGCACAGGACACTGGTTACAATATGCAGAAATGCACAGACATAATATAGGTGTACAGGAGCAAAGCAAGATATACATTGGGTAGCACAATAATAGTTACATAAGGGTACATTTTAGGCATAGATCATAATAAGGATGTAAAATAAAACAGTTAGGGTAACCATAAGACAGCTGAGGACAGTAAAGACATCAAGGTTCATAGCCACCTAAACAAGCGTATTGCATGGGAGAACATTAGTGTAGTACTCAGGGTCATACCGACAGCCTGCAGGGACAAAGCAAATTAAGAGCATTTGCATTGGCCAGAGGCTAGAGGTGGGTGAACAGCGAGTTTTTGAATTCTCGATGGGAGGCTGAAGTTTTCACCATAAGGGGGAGTGAGTTCCAGAATTTGGGAGCAAAATGGGAAAATGCCTGTTCACCCATTTTTGTCATGCAAGGTCTAGTGGAGAGCATGAGAACAGAGGAAGACCTGAGGGTACTGGTGTGTGAGGCAGGAGTCAGGAGGTTGGCAAGATAGACAGGGCAGGGAAGTCTAGACAGGGAGTCAATAAAGCAGCCCAGGGAGTAGGCTTGAATATCCTTAGGTGATAGCCAGTTTAAGCCAGCGTAAAGGAGACAATGATGGGTAAGACATGGGGCAGTTAAGGCGAATCTACAGATGTTGTTGTAGACAGTGTCCCATTTGTGGAGTGTAGCAGAGTTTGCAGCAAAGAGGAGGGGCAGAGCATATTGGAGCTGGGGTAAGAGAATACCTCTCGCAACAGAAAGTCTAGCGGAAGGAGTGAGGAAGTGGCGCACACGATAAGCTCCACCAATTTTAGCATTGACGGCACGGCACACCATATTGACATGTTGAGACAGGTCAAGTGTGGGATCCAAAGTGACCCCAAGGTACTTGAAGGACTCAGTGTTTGAGATGAGGGAGCCATCAAGGCATTGAACCCGGAGCCTGTTCGCAGGGGCAGACAGTTTTTTAGAGGATCCGAATAGCATAGCACAGTTTTTTTCTAGGTTCAGGACATGGTGGTTGCTAGAGAGCCAGGTCTGCAGGAATTGGAAGTCATTAGTGAGGGGAGTTGATGGCAGCAACCGATTTTGACCCAGAGTAGAGAACAAGGTCATCGTGCATAAGAGTGCAGCCATGCCGGGACATGGTGGGAATATCATTTAGGAAGAGGGAGAAGAGTAGAGGTCCAAGAGTGGATCCCTGGGGAACTCCACGGGAGATGTTTAGGGGGGAGAAAAGGGCCTTGTGAAATGCTACCACGTGAGTCCGATTGTCAAGATAGCTATGGAACCAGGAGAGGGCTTGGTCAGATGCTCCAATGGATTGGAGCTTCTTTATTTTGCATACATTCTTTCTACTCACTGTCTTTCTCTATACAGCTTTTGCGGAAAACCAGCCTGTGCGCTTACATTACTCTTACCATTACTGTTTCTGCTTGCAAGTTCCGCACCTGCTTCACTTAACTGCTCACATTTACGCCACCATGTGAGTTACCCTTTGCGTTTTCATTTGCTGTTGTGTTTCCATTGTTTTTAACATTTCTGTCTACACTACTGTTCCTCTTTCTGTTTCGCTTTCCATCACCATGAGCATTACGATTTGTGTTTGCTGGCACAATGTTACAATGTGACAAGACATCACCCGCGCGCTCCAGCCGCTGCATTACATTCACTATTTCTCATTATCATTCTCAAAAAGAAGGGAAATTAGAGGCAAAAAACCCCATTTAATGCATCAGTTAGGGTTGTTCCACAGCGACAAAAGCAAGGAAATTCGATGATAGGGTTGAAACCCCTTTGCACCCTCCAGCCCACCCCCAACCTTAATCAGGTGTGCATTGGGGTCACGGTCCTAACTGTCACCCCATTCTCCTATTCTTCAGCTTCTTTCCACATGTGATGGGGTGACACTGGGCCACGACCCCAATGCGCACTCCTATCTCCAGTTGGGGGCTGGAGGGGTGGGGGCAAGCTTAACCCCAATACTGACTATTTTATCGTTGGAACAACTCTATCTGATGCATTAAACTGAGTTTTTGTTTCTAATATATACATACAATATATATATATATATATATATATATATATATATATATATATATTAGAGGTTAAAAACTCTGTTTAATGCATTAGTTAGGGTTGTTCCACAGCGACAAAAGTGAGGAAATTCGCTGTTAGGGTTGAAAACCCTAACTCTGAATTCACCCCCCCAGCACCACACACACACAGATACACACACACACACACATGCAAGTATGGGGGAGGACCAAGTCAACACAACCATTGACAGATATCCAGCAGCAGGTGACAGAAATAACAAACAATTGTCTAAATGTACTACGAGACATCCCCACCTACCTGACCAGGTACTGCATGCTCAGTGGAGATCAACAGCAAAACTGAGGCCATGTACACCAAACATACACATCCCTGATTGCAGCTGCACACAACGTACCACACTTAGTAGTTGCATGGCCTTACCTACCGATGCCCTACATCACACCACAACTGCTACTATGTCGCTAGTCAATATAAATGCTGAAGGTGCATGATGACAGTTGTAGAAAGGTTTTAACACTAGTGAGTATACATTAATTAAGAGAAGTACATAAATTAACTACAAGACACTAGCATACTCAAGATAAAAGTAGTGTTACATTTAGTATGTGATTTACATAGTAGTACATTTACTGCAACTGTTTACTCAAGATAGAGAGGCTGATGTAAACGTATGGAAAAGCATTGCCTGTTCAACGCTGTGAAATTCATACTGCCAGTATCAGATGCATTCTTACTGATGAAGGTGTACTGCTGATATACACACATAGACCTTCAATGTGTTTGAATACTAAAGATGCAGTAAGTATTCTTTGTAAGAAACAGTATAATTGCATGGATCAGGCCAAGCAACTTCTAAATATCATAGCACTACTGAGCCAACAATGACGTACCTGTATCAGAGATGTCTATAGGATAGATTTTCCTGCAGGCACTTACTGAGTATGTTGTACCTGAGAAAGACAATCTCATTGCATCTGTGATGACTAACTTATTCAAATAGTGATACATTTACTATTGTTGCAATGAGTGATCTATGCCACTTATGGACACAGTGTAATTTTTTTAACAGTTGTTTCATACTCAGGCTGTATGTGTTTGGGTTTGCCACACTTCTGTCACTGATGCTATCAAAGTGATAACTATGTTAATTGTGGTACAACAGGAATCAAGTAGGTATAGTGTAGATGTAAACAGAATGTCTTTTAGTATTGATTTAACTCACAATGGGATAAGTGTACTAGGGCAGCTGGGGTTATTCTCTATCACTGACTCTGTCAGTTATAATCACACTAAGGTTCTCGATGACTGTAATGATCGGAGTTACACTGTTCATCTTCATGAGTTCATATTCACAGCCATTCTCCAGTAACTAGACAGTGTATGGTGTAACTGGTGGACACTGTGTTGCAAAGCTGCTGCAGTGCCTAGCAGAGGGAGAGTATCTACTCATAAAGACAATTAAGCAATAAGGCATGACCAACAGTTATGTTAAATGGTCTGTTAATCACCCTGTAGGGTTTAATGTTGAATGAGGCGACTGAAAGTGCCACATGTCGCTAGACAGTGATAAACTGACCATTAACATAATACCTGGGAGTGGCTTATTGCTATCATAATAAAACTGATTTTTTAAACAACATTAAACCATGTTCATCATATGGTTAGGCTCTACATGTATCTTAATAAAAGCTAAACATAGGGCTGTTACAATGTTTACAGTCAATTAGAAATCTGCATTTCTCAAACCCTTGTTATAATCAGAGATATTATACGTGTACAACTCCTTCGTTTTGCTCAACTGTATTGCTCAGGTGGCCCACTACATGTGGTGTGGTCTGGTGTGGGGCATCGATAGATAAGGCCATGCAACTACTAAGTGAGGTACGTTGTGTGCAGCTGCAATCAGGGATGTGTACGTTTGGTGTACATGGCCTCAGTTTTGCTGTTGATCTCCACTGAGCATGCAGTACCTGGTAAGGTGGGTGGTGATGTCTGGTAGTACATTTAGACAATTGTTTGTTATTTCTGTCACCTGCTGCTGGATGTCTGTCATTGGTTGTGTTGACTTGGTCCTCCCCCATACTTGCATATGTGTGTGTGTGTGTGTCTGTGTGTGTGGTGCTGGGGGGGGGTGTGAATTTGGAGTTAGGGTTTTCAACCCTAGCAGCGAATTTCCTCACTTTTGTCGCTGTGGAACAACCCTAACTAATGCATTAAATGGAGTTTTTTGCCTCTAATTTCCCTTCTTTTTGAGAATGATAACGAGAAATAGTGAATGTAATGCAGCTGGGCCCCGCGCTCCTGCCACGTAATGTGCCGGCACTCCCACCTCATGATGTCTTGTGGCACAGTAACAGGAACAGCAGCACAAACAGAAGCGCTAACAGTGGCGCACATGATAATGCAAGTGCGAATGAGAACAGAAAGGGTAACGCACATGGTGGCATAGACGGGAACGGTCTGCCACGTGAGGTGTTGTCACATAGTAACATGGTGCCTGCAAACGGAAATGACAATGGGCATGGTGACACAAAGTGAAACAGAAAGAGAAACAGTACTGTAGACACAAATGGCAAAAAATAACAGAAACGCAAGCACAAATGAAAATGCAAAGGATAACGCACATGGTGGCGTAGACGTCAACAGTAAGTGTAACAGGCACAGAACCGCAAGCGGAAAGGGCAACAGTAACAGTGATGTAAGCACACAGGCTGGTTTTCCCCAAAAGCTGCATAGAGAAAGACAGTGAGTACAAAGAATGTATGCATAATAATGGGTATCGGAGCAGAAAATGAGGACTTGGAATACTAAATAGGTTATATCTCAGGAACCGCATAACGAGAAAAATTTAAAAGTCATATGATTTATGATCTGTCCTGGTTAGTTTTATGCTTAGACCCCTAAGCATTTTTCCGACGAAAGTCTAAATGGTTCAAAAGTTATTCAAAAACAGTTTCCCATTATAAGTCAATGGAAAAGTTAACAAAAAGTTCAACACTTTCGCAAATGCATTTTTATCTGAAATGAGCCCAAGTATTTCTAAATTGGCCGTTTTGTTTTCAGTTGGTGATCAGAAAAATGGTTGGTATTTAAATTTGGGACCCTCTAGCAACCTAATTTTTTTTTTGTATTCACCTAGTCGGACCCTGAGGATGCTTGCCATGTCTTTATTTTGTGGTAAAACACCCCAGAAATATGTTTTTCAAATTTCTGGAAGAAGTACTTTCGCAAATTATTTTCGTGTCTCAAAAGTGTCGAACTTTTTTGCAAAAGCTTTCGCAAATTGTGACAGTAATTTTCCATCTGTGGGACAGTGACAGTGATTTTTTGGCACTGCACTGCAAAAGAACCATTGGGAGTTTTGGGCTGAAATTTGAGGGAACGGAGCTGACATCTCACAGATGTGTTTTCAGTAAGTTGTATTGAAAAAATATTACATGGCGGCAAAGTTACGGCACTCCAAAATTGACATTTTTTCCCATAGGATAACATTACGGCGCCTGACGCATTACAGAAATCCTTTGGCACCCTGCTGCAAAATAACGGTTTTGTCTTTTTTCCTGAAATTCGGAGGGAAGACAGCCAACAGCCAATAGATGTGCCTTTCAGTAGTTTGGTGAAAAAAATATCACACAGCGGCAAAGTTACGGCACTCCAAAGTTGATAGTTTTTCCCATAGGATAATATTATGGCGCCCGACGCAATACAGAAATCCTTTGGATCCCTGCTGCAAAATAACAGTTTGGTCTTTTTTCCTGAAATTTGGTTTGAAGACAGCCAACAGCCCACAGATGTGCCTTTCAGTAGTTTGGTGAAAAAACATTACAGGGAGGCAAAGTTATGGCGCTCCGAAATTTTCTTTTTTTCCCCATAGGATAACATTACGGCGTTCGCCGCGCCTTTCAGGGCCCATATCTCGGAAACGGTGCGAGATACGGACTTTTCGTCGGAAAATTTCTTAGCCCCTTAATGTGGCTAAGAATCAAATTAGCCAGGACAGTTGTAAATAATATGACTTTTAAATTCTTTTTCTACGTCGTACGGTTCCTGAGATATAATGTATTTAGTACTCCAAGATCTCATTTTCTGCGCCGATACTCATTATTATGCATACATTATTTGTACTCACTGTCTTTCTCTATGCAGGTTTTGGGGAAAACCAGCCTGTGCGATTACATTTCTGTTACTGTTGCCCTTTCCGCTTGCGGTTCCGTACCCGTTTCACTTACCGTTGACGTCTGCGCCACCATGTGCGTTATCCTTTGCGTTTTCATTTGCGCTTGTGTTTCTGTTATTTTTTGCCATTTCTTTCTACAGTACTGTTTATATTTCTGTTTCACTTTACGTCACCATGCCCATTGACATTTCTGTTTGCAGGCACCATGTTACTATGTGACAACACATCACGTGGCAGACCATTCCCGTCTATGCCACCATGTGTGTTACCCTTTCTGTTCTCATTCACGCTTGTGTTACCATGTGCGCCACTGTTAGCTTTTCTGTTTGCTTTGCTCCGGGCCCCGCGCTTCCGCCGCTGCATTACATTCACTATTTCTCGTTATCATTCCCAAAAAGAAGGGAAATTGGAGGCAAAAACTCCATTTAATGCATTAGTTGGTTGTTCTACAGCGACAAAAAGTGAGGAAATTCATTTTAGGGTTGAAAACCCCCTTGGACCCCGCCCACCCTCCAGCGGCATTGGGGTGTGCATTGGGATCGTGGGTCCTAACTCTCACCCATTCTCCTATACTTCTGCTGCTTTACACATGTCATGGGGTGAGAGTTAGGGCTGACGATCCCAATGCACACCCCAATGCCACCACGTGCGTCATCCTTTGCATTTTCATTTGCGCTTGCGTTTCTGTTACTTTTTTGCCATTTGTGTCTACTGTACTGTTTCTCTTTCTGTTTCACTTTGCGTCACCATGCCCATTAACATTTCCATTTACAGGCACCATGTTACTATGTGACAAGACATCACGTGGCACACCGTTCCTGTCTACGCCACCATGTTCGTTACCCTTTCTGTTCTCATTCGCGCTTGCGTTACCTTGTGCGCCACTGTTAGCGCTTCTGTTTGTGTTGCTCTTCTTGTTACTATGCCACAAGACATCATGTGGTGGGAGTGCGGGGCCCACGCTCCCGCTGCTGCATTACGTGCCGGGAGCATGGGGCCCTATGTGTGTTATCCTTTGAGTTTTCATTTCCACTTGCGTTTCTGTTATTTTTGCCATTTGTGTCTACAGTACTGTTTCTGTTTCACTTTGTGTCACCATGCCCATTGACATTTCCATTTGCAGGCACCATGTTACTATGTGACAACACATCATGTGGCAGACTGTTCCCGTCTATGCCACCGTGTGCATTGTCCTTTCTGTTGTCATTTGAGCTTGCATTACCATGTGCGCCACTGTTAGCGCTTCTGTTTGCGTTGCTCTTCCTGTTACTATGCCACAAGACATCATGTGGCGGGAGTGCGGGGCCCTTTGGGCCCCGCTCTCCCGCTGCTGCATTTTGTGCTGGGAGCGCGGGGCCCTATGTGCATTATCCTTTGTGTTTTCATTTGCGCTTGCGTTTCTGTTACTTTTTTGCCATTTGTGTGTACCGTACTGTTTCTCTTTCTATTTCACTTTGCGTCACCATGCCCATTGACATTTCCATTTACAGGCACCAAGTTACTATGTGACAAGACATCATGTGGCACACCGTTCCCGTCTATGCCACCGTGTGAGTTACCCTTTCTGTTCTCATTCGCGCTTGTGTTACCATGTGTGCCACTGTTAGCATTTCTGTTTGCGTTGCTGCTCCTGTTACTATGCCACAAGACATCATGTGGCAGGAGCGTGGGGCCCAAAAGGCCCCGCGCTTCCGCCACAGCATTACATTCACTATTTCTCATCATCATTCTCAAGAAGAAGGGAAATTAGAGGCAAAAACTCCGTTTCATGCATTAGTTAGGGTTGTTCCACAGCGACAAAAGTGAGGAAATTCGCTGTTAGGGTTGAAAACCCTAACTCCGAATTCACCCCCTAGCACCACACACACACAGACACACACACACATTCAAGTATGGGGGAGGACCAAGTTACACAACCAATGAAAGACATCCAGCAGCAGGTGACAGAAATAACAAACAATTGTCTAAATGTACTACGAGACATCCCCACCTACCTGACCAGGTACTGCATGCTCAGTGGAGATCAACAGCAAAACTGAGGCCATGTACACCAAACATACACATCCCTGATTGCAGCTGCACACAACGTACCACACTTAGTAGTTGCATGGCCTTACCTACCGATGCCCCACACTACACCACAACTGGTACTGTGCCGTTATTCAATATAAATGCTGAAGGTGCATGATGACAGTTGTAGAAAGGTTTTAACACTAGTGAATATACATTAATTAAGAGAAGCACATAAATTAACTACAAGACACTAGCATGCTCAAGATAAAAGTAGTAATACATTTAGCAGGTGATTTACATAGTGGTACATTTACTGCAATGGTTTACTCAACATAGAGAGGCTGATGTAAACGTATGGAAAAGCATTGCCTGTTCAATGCTGTGAAATTCATACTGCCAGTATCACATGCATTCTTACTGATGAAGGTGTACTGCTGATGTACATACATAGACCTTCAGTGTGTTTGAATACTAAAGATGCAGTAAGTATTCTTTGTAAGAAACATTGTAATTGCATGGATCAGGCCAAGCAACTTCTAAATATCATAGCACTACTGAGCCAACAATGATGTACCTGTATCGGAGATGTATATAGGATAGATTTTCCTGTAGGCACTTACTAAGTATGTTGTACCTGATAAAGACAATCTCATTGCATCTGTGATGACTAACTTATTCAAATAGTAATACATTTACAATTGTTGCAATGAGTGATCTATGCCACTTATGGACACAGTGTGATTTTTTTAACAGTTGTTTCATACTCAGGCTGTATGCCTACTGTTTGGGTTTGCCACACTTCTGTCACTGATGCTATCAAAGTGATAACTATGTTAATTGTGGTACAACAGGAATCAAGTAGGTATATGTGTAGATATAAACAGAATGTCTTTTAATATTGATTTAACTCACAATGGGGTAAGTGTACTAGGACAGCAGGGTTATCCTCTATCACTGACTCTGTCAGTTATAATCACCACTAGGGTTTCGATGACTGTAATGATCAAGTTACACTGTTCATCTTCATGAGTTCATATTCACAGCCATTCTCCAGTAACTAGACAGTGTATGGTGTAACTGGGTGGGACACTGTGTTGCAAAGCTGCTGCAGTGCCTAGCAGAGGGAGAGTATCTACTCATAAAGACAATTAAGCAATAAGGCATGACCAACAGTTATGTTAAATGGTCTGTTAATCACTCTGTAGAGGTTTAATGTTGAATGAGGCATAGCCGAGTGCCACATGTCGCTAGACAGTGATAAACTGACCATTAACATATTACCTGGGAGTGGCTTATTGCTATCATAATAAAACTGTTTTTAAACAACATTAAACCATGTTCATCATATGGTTAGGCTCTACATGTATGTTAATAAAAACTAAACATAAGGCTGTTACAATGTTTACAGTCAATTAGAAAGCTACATTTCTCAAACCCTTGTTATAATCAGAGATATTATACCTGTACAACTCCTTGGTTTTGCTGAACTCTATTGCTCAGGTGGCCCACCACAAGTGGTGTGGTCTGGTGTGGGGCATCGGTAGGTAAGGCCATGCAACTACTAAGTGTGGTACGTTGTGTGCAGCTGCAATCAGGGATGTGTACATTTGGTGTACATGGCCTCAGTTTTGCTGTTGATCTCCACTGAGCATGCAGTACCTGGTCAGGTGGATGGTGATGTCTGGTAGTACATTTAGACAATTGTTTTTTATTTCTGTCACCTGCTGCTGGATGTCTGTCATTGGTTGTGTTGACTTGGTCCTCCCCCATACTTGAATGTGTGTGTGTGTCTGTGTGTGGTGCTGGGTGGGGTGAATTCGGAGTTATGGTTTTCAACCCTAACTGCGAATTTCCTCACTTTTGTTGCTGTGGAACAACCCTAACTAATGCATTAAACGGAGTTTTTTGCCTCTAATATACTGTATATATATGTATATATGTGTGTGTATATATATATATATATATATATAATGGGTATGTGTGTGTGTGTATGTATATGTATATATATATATATATATATGGGATATGACATGGCCTGACTGAAGATATCATATTTATCTTCACGAAAGGCCAATGATATCATGATGTCATTGGCCTCGAGTGAAGATAAATATGATATCTTCAGTCAGGCCATGTCATGTTCTGTTTATACTATGTATGTTTTGGGCTGCATTCAACAAAAGCTCCAAATGTGCACTTAATACATTCCACTACATAGAGGTATTGGCTGTTTCAACACAAATGTGCAGTACATCTACCAGCACAACATATGCCATATGTTATTTAAAAAAATATATGTAGTTGCTCCTGGTGCTTTAAAATTATTATAGAAAAATGGGTCTGGATTCTGGCTGACCTAGTCCTGACCACCCCAACACAACTCTCCATAGCCCATGCCCTCAAAACAGCAGATTACATATATTCTTAAAAAAAAAGTCTCATGCTGCCACTCTAAACTCATTGAATAATACATATCTGGTTGATCCTGCTTGCATCTTTAAACACATATAGGTTTAAAAAACATACATTATCTGGTTGATCCTGCAACTTTGTTTTATCCAGGTCCAACTGTAATGCAGCATGAGCAATCGATATGCAGTCAAATGTAACGTAATCGAGCGCTAGAAGATTCAGATGTGAGGTACTGTAAGAATTGTAATATGAGCCTGTCGGTGCGTAGAAATACCCCTCATTATTAGCTTATTTTTAAGAAGAACCTGCCGACAGGCTGAGAGAAGAGAGTCGGTAGCTTCAGAACACCAGACTCCAAAGTTCGAGTACGTGTATGGCAACCGACGCCGCGCTCTGTCTGGTGTTCTGAAGCTGCCTTACCGCTTACTCTTCTTTCAGTACAGTCGGCAGGTTCTTTTCAAATAGAGGCTATATTAACAAAGGGGCAAACTTTTCTACACTTTACAGCACAGGCTCCATAATTAACAATTTCTTACAGTACCTCACATCTGAATTTTCTAGCGCTCGGTCTCGCTACATTTGACTGCATATCGATCGCTTATGCTGCATTACAGTTGGACCTGGATAAAAAAAAGTCACAGGATCAACCAGATATTTTTAAAATTAATTATTTGTGTAAAGATGTAGGCAGGATCAACCAGATGCAAGAGATGTGTGTGTTGCGTGTGGGGGGGGGGTTGCTTGTACAGGGACAGAGGAACGATAGACGGGTGTATGATGAAAAGTGAAAAACTTTCACTTTCATCATGATGACGTATAGGAACATGGAGATAAATGTATGATGTATAGGAACAAGAAGATAACAATGTTATCTTCACTGGGAAGCCTAGATATCATTTTTTTATGCTCTTATTTATCCCAAAACATACATTGTATAAATATATATGTATTTTTTTTCCCAATTGTTTCACCAGGTGAGACACGCTAAGCTGAAAGCTTGTTTACAGGTGTAACCTGGGAGTACAGGAAAGTTAAGTGACTTGCTCAGGGTCACACAGTATGCAAGTGGGGGCTGTGGGATTCAAACTCAGGTCTCCAGATTTGCAGCTCAGAGCCTTAAACCACTGTGCTATACTGCCTCACACTCCATTTTTTGTGATATCTATTTTATAGGTCTAATTTTTCACTGTCAATGATGTATGCATATTTCCACTCACTGCAAGTTGCAAGGACCAGAAGAAAGTGGCTTGCCAGAAAGGGGCAGCACCTTCCTTACTAATGCACCTACAAGTATTTATTTATTTTTGATACTGTCATTTGATCCTGCCTCCATTTCTATAATTCTGCATCAATATTTGTTATGGTGTACCTACTGTTTAGTCTTGTGCTTTTAAGAAAGATAATTGTGTATAATTAATTTAGATACTGTTCTATTCTAATCTATAGCTAGGATATATATTACATATTATGAGTCTAATACCTAGCTTTTTCAATGCATTAAAGTATGTATTGGTTGATTGGCCCAGCCACTAACTTATATTATGAACTGGAGATCGTAAATGGAGGAAGTTGATTGGATGAGAGGGTTTTCGAATCCATGATGATATCGGGCTACATCATCATGGCTTCAGAAAACCACCGGCCACCAGCCTCCTCACTCCCAACGCAATGTTCTCTATGTCCCCACAAGCGAAGCAAGTCAGACCTCCACTGAGACGATATTTAAAAAAAAAATAACAAAAAATGAACACATCCTCTCAACTGTCCCCCCATACATGTCGCCCAAAGCACACGGTCTACAAACACAAAAAAAATCTTCTGCCTTTCATCGTGGCAAGTGCTTCCTTTGAGAGTGCCAAGTACTGCTCTCCCTCGCTGCCATGCTGCCTCGCGCCAAACGGCAAAATCTACAACCCGCTCCTCAACAATACCAGGCTTGACCCTTACCTTCTCGCTTTCCTCAGAAGCACGGCATGACTCATCATCTTCACCTCCTCAAACAAAAAAAAAAAAAACAACAATATCAACATGCTCGAGTAAACTAAATTTCTGGGGGGGAGAATGAATACCTCAACAATTAAGCCTGTAACAAAATCCTCCTGCAACAGCACCACCTACTGGCCAAAACATGACATACACAAACTTTTTTTTAAAAATGTCTGCCTACACTCATATAAAAACAGTATTAAAATATTTAAAAACTAAATTTTTTTGCCTTAAAGGCATAAAATATCAATTGATCCAGTTCATAATAGCAATAAGGCACTCCAGGGTGTGGTATATCATGGGATATCATCACTTCTTGGACGGTTGGATGCACTCAACCTGCGGCCTCGTGCCTAACCACCCGAGGCGTGATGATATCCCATGACCTACCACACCCTGTCATGCCTTATTGCTTAATTATACAATGGCAAGAAAATTTCCTGGACTCTGATTGGTCAATGTGTGCATGAGACAGTGATGATATTACACAATAACATCACTGTGCTGATTTTATGGAGCTTTTTTTATTTTTTTTCAGAAACAAAGATACACTGCCTCACTAAAAATCTACTAAAAACATTTTTACTTTTATTTTTTGTTTTCTATAACATTGAGCCATTGTATAATTGCAATAAGGCACTCCAAGGTATGTGTTATCATGTAATAACATCACTCCTGGGGTGGTGGAAGTACTTGGCTTCACCTCGTGCTTCAACCCCCCCCAGGAGTGATGTTATTACACGCTAACGCACACCTTGCCATGACTTATTGCTTAAGTAAATTGCATAGGACTACAGTAACCCTTTAAATGCTATTATGCTTGTGCATTATATTTAATTACTAGTAGTCACTGCTGCACAGGGAGCACTTTAAAAAAATATTGCACTGTTACTTTAAGAGAGTTAGAAGTTGTTGCATCACGGACCTTACAGATATGACTATATAAACATCCCCGTATGTTTGGTTCTCTTGTCTTTTGAGACAGCCTTTTAGTGAAACCAGGTCAGGTCACACCACCCAGGATCTTTTGTCTGCAACACATTGCACAGCACAGCAAGGTATTTTGAACATTCAGTATTAACACTTTTGTACACTGTCTACTGGTGCCATGTGTTTTGTTTACCGCATTAATTCTTGCATGGCACAGTTCTGTAGCAGAGTGGCTCCTTTTTGTTGCTTGCTTCTATAGGATGTGTGTAGTGTTGGTTGACAGGGTGTGCTGCTGATCAGGTTTAATGAAAAAAACTTATTGTTACAACCTGTTCACACATGAGTTAAGATATACAATGAAATATTGTTTCTACCCATTTTCACAGCTTGGTGGACTGCAGAACTGAGAAATTATGTGATTGGCTCAAGGTCACACAATGAGTTTGAGTTCTGCTGGGATCTGAACGCATTCACAATCCAGTGTACTTACTGATTGATTTCCTGGCTGCTAGATGAATAGTTATGAATTTTAATTTTGAGGGAACTGCAGTATACCACAGGGCACATTGAGGTCACAATGAGAGTATATGGGTTGGGTGGCACTGCTCAGTGTTACCTATCACCGCCAGACCCCTTGTTTAAGAGAAATAACTTTGGGTGTGGGTCTCTGCTTGGCAGGGGCACCAGTGAAAATTATGCTGATTTTAT
The DNA here is from genome assembly GCA_016271365.2 of Neoceratodus forsteri. Lineage (NCBI taxonomy): Eukaryota > Metazoa > Chordata > Ceratodontiformes > Ceratodontidae > Neoceratodus > Neoceratodus forsteri. The sequence continues at coordinate 706,923,165 of CM028137.1, forward strand.
TGTCTCTGATGTAGCTTATCATGTTGTATAAAGGCTTATATACCTGTTCCCATCTCTGTAATTTTACTCAGTTATGGTCTGTATATTTGTGTTACAGCATTGATGTGTCTACTAGGCAGAGACTTCCAAGGCTTAGTGATGTATATGGGATCCTACCTGACCTGTGCACCCATCCCACTACTGGGTTTATGGAAAAAATTTGGGCCAGTGTAGCCAAAAGCTTAGAAATGGTGGCCAGGATTTGGGAAACCTCCTCCCCCAGCCAGGGACCACCAAGTCTGCTCCTGCAGCCTCAAAAGTTGCCAATGAAATGGAGCAGCTGGATGATGGTGGGCTCAGGAAGGGAGAAGGCGGTGGGGAAGAGACACATCTCTCCTATCATTCCATTCCATGACTCCTATGCTGCTTTGGAAGGGCAGCATTGTCCCAGAGAAACACTCACAGTGGTAACCAAAGAGGATGTGGGAGTCCTCCATGGTGGGGACCCCAGATAGGGAGGCAGAGGAACCCAGAGGAGGAGGAAGCAATTCCTGGTGGGGAACTCTATCATCAGGGGGGTAGACTTGGGGCTAGGATGGGAGGGAGGGAGTGAGGGAGGTCAAGTGCCTACCTGGTGCCACAGCTTGGAGGGATGGACAGCGCATCCTAAAGATTGCTGGGGCAGCAAGACAGGATTGTTAGTAAGATGTTATTGTCTACCTGGGGATGAATGGCTTGGCAAGTGGTGAGGCTAGGGTAGTGCAGGAGCAGTTCAGGGAGTTGGGGAGGGGGTCTTAGAAATGTGGCATTCTCTCTAGCTTTTTCAGAGATGTTACCCATTGAGGGCAAGGGGAAGAATGGGGTACTTCGCACCAAGAGATTTAATGCATAGCTGAAGGTATAATGCAGAGTGGAGAGATTTGGCTTCATTGGGGATTGGGGTTCCACCTGGAGGGTTGCAAGCCTGTACAGGGGTGATGGCCTTCATCTATCGAGGGGGAACCAGGATCCTCAATGAGAAGTTTAAATATTTCATCAGCATGTGTTTAAACTAGCCAAGGGGGTGACAGAAATAAGCTGGTTGAATCAAACAGACCCCCTCCCACAAAATTATACAGATGGCAGAGAAATCAACAAGGATAACTTAAAACCAAAATATATAAAAATGCAGAGAAAATGCAGAATGGTAGTAAGGACAAGAGGGTTATGGAGAAAAAACATGGGGATAGGAGGGGAATTATTAGGAAAGAAGACAGTAAAAAGTGGAAGGCCATGTGCACAAATTCCCACAGTTTCGGAAACAAAATCCTGGACATAGTGGCCCTGATTGCTGAGGTGGACCTGGACATTGTCACTGTTACTGAGACATGGTTTACTGGGAGCCATGACTGGGATATGACAATACCAGGTAACACTCTATTCAGGATGGACAGGGTGGGTAAAAAGGTAGGAGGTGTGGCTGTCTGTGTAAGGGAAGGACCAAAGGCAACTGAGATACAAGGAATGCAGAGAGAGGCAGAGGCACTGTGGATCACCCTGGAGATGGGAAATGGCACTGTCATTAGCACTGGTGTGACCTACAGACCTCTCACTCAAGGTGAAAAACTGGACAGGGTACTTGTAGAAGCCATTCACAGAATGACAGTTGAAGGGGAGGTGCTGCTGGTAGGAGACTTCAATCTGCCGGATGTAGATTAAAGCAACCAGGCTGCAGTCTCAGCCAGGAACACAGAAATCCTGGAAGCCCTGCAGAGGGCATGCTTAAGACAGCTAGTGACAGAGCCCATCTGAGAGGGAGCAGCTATGGTCCTGGTACTCACCAGTGGGGACAGAATTATAGATGTAAAAGTGGGGTGCCATCTGGGATCAAGTGATCCCAGTACAGTGTGGTTCAATATGAGAACAGCAGAAGAGTCAAACCACACAAAAGCAAGGGTCCTGGATTTCAGGTGGGCCGACTTTGCAAAGATGGGTGAATGTCTTAGAAAATCATTAGTAGAGAAAGAGAAAAGAGTGGGGATGGAGGAACAATGGGAGAATCTTAAGAAAACCATGGAGGAGGCAACAAACCATTGTATTAGGCAAGTAAGCAAAACAAAGAGAATAAAAACACTATGGTTCTCAAAGGAAGTGGCCAAATAGGTAAGGATGAAAAGGGTGACATTCAGAAGGTACAAGGAAACATTGAGGGAAGAAGACAGGGAAATGTGTCCAGAAAAGCAGAAGGATGCAGGGAAAGCAGCCAGGGGTGCAAAATTGCAAACAGAAGAAAAAACAGCCCAGCAATAACAAAAGGGGACAAGAACTTTTTCAGGTATATTATTGAAAGAAAAAAGACTAAAAGTGGGATTGTGAGACTAAAAAGGGAAGGAGGGAAGTGTGCATAGTTGGACCTTGAAAAAGTAGAAATCCTGAACAAGTAGTTTTGTTCAGTATTCTCAGAAGAAGGGGAAGGGGCAGGATCCCCAAACCTTTCCTAAGCACTACATTAGTCAGTGTCATCCATGCACTCCCACTGTTATCCAAGGCAGAATATCCTTTCATCCTAAAAACAATGCTTTCCAACACAGATGGTATAGAAACAACCCATAATAAAACAGATTATTTGAAAGGCTAAAACTGGCATTTCTGGTGTTCATAGCTCATCCTACTAGAACTAGAGGAAGCAGAGTGTCATGCCTCTGGATTTGTTTCCTTGGGGTGATGAATTGGCAAAGTTTAAAAAAATGCTGTTACGGTTGAGGCGGAGCATGCTAAAAATCAGATCTTTTGCGCCTGGTATATATTGCTGGCAAATGTTTTATTCTTCAAGCCCATAGGATTGTCTTCCCCCACCAAAGAAATCCTATATATTACGCTTTCTTACCTGTCACAGTTCAAATACTTCTGAAAGTGCTGATCTCTGGCTGGTCACAGTGTGGGTGCTGAGCATATCTTTGTCTGCCTGGTGCTGTTCATTACACTGTTGGTGTGAGTTACAGTGTAGTGAGAAGCATAATGATACTGGCTATTGTGTGTGCAGGGCTTGAATAACCACTGCTGTGGAGTCATCTGGTTTGGACATGGGTGCAGTTAGAGGAACAGAGGAAGATATGGTGCAAAACAATATGGGGGGAGTGGGCTGTGCTTTCACACATGGCATGTTATTTTTTACTGAGGCAAGAAGCAATGTAGGAGCCCGATAATACTGTACACACAAAATTGCAGTATTTCTTGACTTGCATATTTTGCTATTTATTGTAAGTGAAAAATTCTCCATTATACTGTAAATGTGGACTAGTGCAGCCATCTGAAAACTAGTGCAATTTTGAATCAACCTGTCCTTCCAGTTAGTGCAAAAAAGGGTAAAGTCAATCCCTAGTTAAATGTCATGGCATCTTTTCCATACCCAGGAATATCGTCTATACACTGTATCCCAGAAGACTCAATCCTTTGACCAGTACTTAAGTCTGTATTTATAAATATCATGCAGTATGCATGAATGCCCTTAAAGGCACTCTTGTACAGTATGCAGATGTTGCTGTGATTTTCTACAAACTGAAGAGCTCTGGGGAAATAAATAACAACCTGGGTACCGATTTCAAGGCAATTCAGCATTAGCTAAACATTAATATGCTTCTAGTAAACAAAAAACCAAAAAATGCTGTATTATATAAAATCTAAGGTAAGCAGGCACACAAATGATGTCACTGTACAGCAGCTACATCTGAAAAACCTACTCTGTAACAGCTGGGAAGTTTTAAGTAAGTTGGGGTTCCCCTGAACTGCTCCCTCTCCTACAATGAATACCACAATGCCATCACCAGGAAGATGAATCAAAAATTTAGAAATGCTTTGCAGAATATAAAGATGAAATGTTCCAAAGGTGAGGTCAGTAATAGCACAACAACACTTCCTCCTCTATTAGAATGTAACATTTTAGTTTGTGACTTAGCCCTAGGCAACACTCTCAGTAGGAAAAATGTGCTGTCTAATTAAATTGTCAGATTTGACATGATAGAAGACCAATGAACCCACCACTTCCTCTGGTATTCTGGGCTAAGCTTCTTTCCCCTAAATAAAAGAACAGCTGACAACTAGGCACATAGTAATGATAATATTATAATTGCTTACAAATGCTGCAACAGACGTCAGAATGAAATCCACCCAGGTCCTCTAGAGGCCAAATACACTTACAGCATAGGTTCCTTGGTGGAGATAGCATTGCATCCATGCTTGCCAAGTTGTCTCAGATCCCATGTACTGTGCCATCAATCTGACCCTTAGCTCTTAAAGGTGAGCCTACCTGAAACACCACAAATAAAATCCTCTATTGTTATAAAGTGTTTTGGTACCATTGCCTTCAGAACATTGTACTGTATTACTGCTTTGATTAGGCTAAGAAAAATTATACAATGGCAAAGAAGAATGTTGGCCTCTGATTGGTCAAGCCGATACTGGAGCCATGATGTTATCCTGGCATAACATCACAGCTCTAGTTCCAGCACACTTATGACTTCACTGAAAGAAAAAAAAAGCATTGCTCCATTGCCTACGGGCAGCTTCAGTGCTCCCTGCTTTGCAGCTCTGCCGAGTGCTGAGAATCCTGCTCCCCACCCGCTCAAAATTGAGGTTGTCGATGTGCTTAACAGTTCACACACTCTGCCTACAGACAAAGCTTTCCCTCCCACTATCAGTTCTTTTTTGAACTTCCTTATTTTTCATCCCAGTTTTTCCTTAATTTGAATACAAGAGAAAGCCATTATCACAACTGGCATTCCCCATTGTGATTCAGCATGAGCACTGTAACAGTCCATGCTCCACAAAGAAAGCCACGCTGTTCCTCCCTTTGGGGAACACAGAAGACCTTCTGAACAAAACACAGACTCAAAGTGCAATCATTATCACTACATTATTTTTTTTTCTTTTTCCAGTACCTAGCCCACTACAACTGCACCGGGAAAAGCACATGGATGCTCATTTTAAGCAGCACTGGAGCACAGCTTGTCTGACAACAGCACAGGATCGTGGGCTTATCTCACAACAGCTTTCAGGAGCAGAGGAAAAACAGATGAACACAGAGAGTACCAGGTAATCAAAACAACAGACAGAGAAACAAGGAGAGATAGAGAACGGGGGGGGGTCGGGCTAACGTGTGCCTGGCTCATCATGTAGGTAGCCTCACACAGTACAGCAGCTACACTTACTGGCCCAGGGAAGAAACAATCGACACTATTTTTTTGATTACTACACTTACACACTAATATGTGACTAAAAACATACTTATAGTAAATTTCTTAAGCATTATTTTCTTTTTTTATATGAATGAGCCATTGTATACCAGGAATAATGCACTCCAGGGTGTGTGTCATGCTGGGATAAAGTCACTTCTTGGGCGATTAGTTGCACTCGGGCTGCAGACTCATGTCTAATCACCCCAGACATGATGTTATCCCAGCACGACACTCATCCTGCCATGCATTATTCCTTTATCATACTGACTTTAAATGACACTTTAGCGTAAAGTATTAATTTCTTTATTAGTTTTTGATACCAGGTAACATACACTAAGCATACATATGCCTTTTTCATGCACAATCTAGGAGAGTTATAGACTAAACAGCAAGAAAAAATATACAGTAATAGTATACAATATCTAAACTTGGGAGCAATATCATCAGCCCTGGTTACAATTTAAAATGACATCATAATAAGCAGCAGTGCAACCAAAAGTACAGTGGTTGAAGCAATTGAAAATCTGCTTGCAAAACATGGAACACAGAAAAGGACAACTAGAGATATCAGTGGTATCAGCATAATGGGTACACATACAACAAACATGAAACAATAACACATAACGTATACTGTAAGTAGTACACAATAAAGATTTGAGGGGGAAGTTATCAAAGCTAAAGCAGCTGGTCCTTATTTTTTTTTTTTAGGAGCAGGGGTTAGGTAGGCACAATAAGACTTTTAGGACCTTGCAGAAAAATGGGTGGTGAGGAGAATGGCATAATTCAGGGTGAAGAGAGTTCCAGTAGATTGGGGCACAGAATCAGAAAAACAGCTTTCCTATGCTGGTGTAGCACTGATGCTCAATGAGAGGCTTGTGGTCCATGGACCTTTGTGAGTATGAAGGGAAATGATGCTATAAATAGCTTGCTAGGGAAGATGTGGAATCTCTTTGGAGGAGTTCATCCACAAAATGGCCCAGAGCAAGAGATCATTGGCTCCCAGGGGAGGCCAACCCAGATCATTGCACTGGAGGCAGTGATATGTGAGTTGTGGGATGGCCAACAATGAAAAATGTTATTGTAAATTAAGAATGCAAAAGTGGCAAACACAAAAGGTCAGTTTCAACAGATTTATTCCAAGGAACAAATGCAAAAAAAGTAAAGTGCATGGACAGTTACAAACTTACAGCAAGTGAATCAGACACTCAGCCAACTCACACTACATATCGACATGCCCTACCTCTTCCTGTGGAGGCGGTCAAAGCTAAAAGAGCATTTGCTCTTAAATGTTGGCTGTAACTGTTTTACCTAATATTTCATTATTAATAAGTATACTTATACCGGATCCTTTTATATTGGAATTTTCTTTTTACTAGAGGGTTCCCGCTTGCCAAATGCCATTGCCATTGAATGCTGCTTTAAAATGTAGGTTTATAATGAACTAAGCAGCCCGTATGTAGCATACAGCCCACCGCAATTAACTATGCAACTGAAAGCAATTATCATCATTCACACCTCCATTAACAATCGTGTATGTGGAGCTGAGGTTACTCGCTGTCATTCTGTGTTCATTATACAATTTTTTCAGGGTTAGTTTACTGGTTAATTTACAGGCTTAATTAACCACACCCTAGACTTACAAGAGCTGCAGTGTACTCACACAAGTCAGATAGTTTGTGTACAGTACTTGATGGCCCTGAAACGAATAGAGCTGTCTCTCACCCATAAAGTGGAAATCTTGACAGAAACTCAGACATTGCCAGATCAGTCTCTGGGAACTGTCCATCCACTTTGGAATGTCTAAATCCACACTTTCCAATCTGCAATGAGATCGGGAAAAGTTTATTTATTTTGAAATAGTACTTTTATTAAGATTATGAAATTTACATGCAGACACATTTAAAAGAAAAGACAATTCAACATTTAAAAAAATACAAAATTATCACAAACAAATACAATCTCCCCCCCCCCCGAGCAGTGCATATGAAGTATTACAATTCAATTGATGATCAGATAAGAACTGGTAAATTTATTTATTTATTTATTTAAGAGTTTTACCAGGAAGGCATGCTGAGGGGAGGACCACTCGATTCCAGATGTGTCCTGGGAGAAAGTAAGTAAGTAAATTTTATTTATATTAAGCGCCCTTCCCAAGCTCAGGACGCTTTTACAATAAGTCAAATCAGTAAAATCACATTTCACAACAATAAATCAGACAATCATACAGTACACTTGCTTATTATGTACCAGCAAATGCTAGGGCAAAAAGGAAAGTTTTTAGTTGTTTTTTAAAACTTTCAACAGTTAGGCATTCTCATATCTGACAAGGTAGAGAATTCCACAGGGTTGGTGCCATGTAGGCAAAAGACAAAGAACCTCTGTGTGTAAACACTGAGGCAAGGGTTACCCCAAAGGGCATTTGGCTGGGAAGCCAAGTTTCAAGAAAATACAAAATCACACATGCCCCCACAATGCAAAGCATCATGGGCTGCATATGCAAATCACCACAGTGGTGATTTGCATATGCAGCCCATGATGCTTTGCATTGTGGGGGCAAATGTAGGCAAAAGATCTACCTCCAGACATCTTTAGACATACCCTGGAAATCTCTAGCAATCCCTTGTCAGAGGAGTGAAGAGAACGGGCAGGACAGTAAGGCGCCAAGAGCTCTTTCAGGTATTGAGGTCCCAAATCATGTAGGGCCTTAAAGGACAATAATGCAACCTTGAAGGTGATCTGCCATTGTATTGGCAGCCAGTGCACATCACGCAGCACAGGTGTCATATGGCTAGATCGTGAAACTCTCATCAACAACCTGGCCGTCGTGTTCTGCACAAGCTGCAAGTGGTGGATATCCACCCCCTGCAGCCCTAGATAGAGGGCATTGCAGTAATCAAAATGGCTGGTGACAAAGGCGAGAGCCAAGATGGGAAGATCTTTCTGTGGAACCAAGTGTTTCACTCGGGCAATGTTCCTCAGATGAAAGAAGGCAGATTTGACTACGGCCGACACCTGCATCTTCATAGTCAGGTTTTCGTCAAAAATCACGCCAAGGTTATGTACTTGGCCAGAGGCAAGAAGCGGGGCCCCCCAAGATATAAACCCGAGGGTTTCCCAGTCCAAGCCCCTGTTGTCTTCCCTCCAGGGTCCACAACCAACACCTCAGTTTTCCCTGAATTCAACCTAAGTCAACTAGCACTCATCCAATCCTGAATCTCCAGGAAGCAGTTGTTAAACATTGTGATGTAATCCGACTCCTGATCAGGCATAAAAGACAGGTAGAGCTGAGAATCAACAGCATAACAATGGAAACTCAGCCCATACCATCTTATAATGCCCCGCAATGGAAGCATATACACCACAAATAACATAGGGGACAGCACCGACCCCTGCGGTACCCCACAGGGCAGCCAATGAAGGGCCGAGGTGTAAATTCCAGACACCACTCTCTGAGATCTGCCCTCCAAAAAAGATCAAAATCAGCTGTGGACTGCTCCCCTCAGACCACAGAAAAATCGCAGGCGGTTGAGCAATACCCCATGATCCACGGTGTCAAATGCTGCTGAGAGATCCAGGAGAACAAAGATGGAATGGGTCCTCCAATCTCTTACCATCAGGAGATCATTCAGTACCCGAACTAGAGCCGTCTCTGCACTATGCCTTTTCCTGAAGCTGGAATGGAGAGGGTCATAGACATTGTGATTAGAATAATGATCCTCCAGTTGCAGAGTGGCCACCTTCTCAATTACCTTCCCTACAAAAGGAAAGGGGAATGGGAGCAATAATACAGACATTAATAGATAAACATTTGCAAATAGTACAAGTGACATTGAACCTGTGTTTAGAGAGTTACAGAGCTCACAAGGCTAAGAGGAGTAGCAGTCATAGAAGACAATACTAACATACTAACATACTAACATACTATTTGCCAGCAGATTAGGCCTTACGGTCTATCGAGTCTGCTCAAACCTAGATCCTTAGTTGGGTGCTGAGATCCTCCCATCCCTTGTTCTCTAGAAACCCCTATCATCCATCCCCACCCCCCCGGGACAGGCCATCATCTGATACATCCACTTTCTGTGTCTGTCCCACCCTCTCTTGAAGCCCTCCACAGTGGATCTCTGAACCAGCTCACCAGGCAGTGCATTCCAAGGGTCCACCACCCTCTCGGTGAAAAACCTCCTCCTCTTTTCCCCCTCACCCTTCCACCTTCCAACTTCAAACCATGCCCTCTGGTGATACCTCCCTGCTTTAGTCTAAAGATCCCCTCCATGTTTACCCTATTTATTCCCTTGAGGTACTTGAAGACCTCAATCATGTCCCCCCTGTCTCTCCTCTCCTCCAATGAAAACAGGCAGAGCTCCTCAAGTCTGTCCTCATAAGTCAAATCCTAGCCCTCGTATCATCTTTGTTGCCCTCCTCTGTACCCTCTCCAGGAGCTGTATGTCCCTCTTCAAATGTGGTCTCCAGTACTGTACACAGTACTCAAGGTGTGGTCTATCCAGTCCATTGTACAGTGGCAGAATCACTTCCTTGCTCCTAGAGGTGATCCCCCTTACGATGCATCCCAACATCCTGTTTGCCTTGCTAGCTGCTCTCCTGCACTGCTCAGAGTTATTCATACATGTATCCACCATGACCCTAGGTCTTTTTCCCTATTGAGGCCTCCAGCGCCTCCCCTCAGTATGTACCTGTGTTTAGGGTTTCCCCACCAAGATGCAACACCTTGCACTTGGTGATATTGAAATTTAATTTCCATGTGTGAGCCCAGCTTTCCAGGGTGTCCAGGTCCTTGCAGGCCACCTCCTCTTCTCCTCAACTACTGCTCCCATCTTGGAGTCATCCATGAGAGACTCATTTCACACCCTATACCCTCCCTGATGTCCAATATGTATGCATTAAACAGGATCGGACCCAGGACCGAGCCCTGTGGTACCCCACTACCAACCTCTCTAGGGTTCGAGAGCTCTCCGCGAACCACTACTCTCTGAGTGCATCTAGCTAGCCAGTTTTCAACCCATCTGACCATCAAAGGGCCTACTCCTAACCCCATCAGTTTCTCCACCAGACCATTGTGGGTGACAGAGTCAAACGCCTTGCTGAAGTCCAAGAATAATACATCCACAGGCTTACACCTGTCCAGTTCTGATGTTACCCATTCATAGAACTCCACAAGGTTGGTTTGACATGATCTACCTGGCACAAACCCATGTTGCCGACTATCCAGACCTCCCACCTCCTCCCAGTACAACCCTCAATCGTTCCTTTAGTATACTTCCATTAATTTTCCCACCACCAAGGTCAAACTGATGGGTCTATAGTTACCTGGTACTTCCTCGATCCCCTTTATGGATTGGTACCACATGTGCCTCTCGCCAATCACTAGGTACCCTCCTGTCTCAAGTGACCTGTTGAAATTTGCTACAGTGCAGCCAGCATGTCCGCCGCACTTCCCATAGTACTCTTGGATGAATGCCTTCCAGCCCTGGAGATTTGTTTTTCTTTAGGGCCTTGAGGGCTAACCACACCCTTTTGGTGGAGATAGCATCATCCATCCCCTCCCCCTTACTGGTCTTTTTATCCTTATCCAGATGTGACACCCCTTGGGTACCTTTCCCTCCCTCTTGCTCCATTTCTGTTGCTCCCCAGATCCCACTCCCTGCCGCTTCTATCCCCTTCATGCCTTGCTTTGTAGATATCCCATCCCCCTTCCTAGTGAACACAGAGGCAAAGTACTTGTTAAATACCTCTGCCTGGTCCCTCGCCTCTTCCACCCACCCTCCTTCTGATCTCAATCGCTGAGATGGCCCTTAGTTTTTCTCCACTCCCCAATGTACCGGAAGAACCCCTTTTCCCCTCCATGTATCCCCTGTGCCAGCCGCTGCTCTTTACTGGACTTTGCTCCCCTCACCATACGGGTGACTTTTCTAGATACAAGCTGGTACATTTCCTTATCCTATCCCTCTTGTTGTATTATTTTTTGTAGGCCGCCTTCTTTTCTCTGACTGCTACCTGTACCTCACTGGACCCACCAGCATGGTTTCGTGACCTTGCTCCTACGTTTCCAACTTAGCGCAGATCTTGACTGCCTCCTTGAAGTCCCGTTTGTGACCTCCCATCTCCTTTCTACACTTGTCGTTGAGGTAATCCCTTCAAGTGATCCTTGAGAATATTTCCCATGCCCATAAAGTCTGCCCCTGAAGTCCATGTCAGTGTCCTAGATCTCCCCACTCCCCCATGCTTATTTGAAACCAGACAGTATTGTGGTCACTCCCAGTCAGGGGTCCAGCCACCACATGTTCCTTTACCAGATCCCCATCTGCCAGAACCACATCCAGGACATGCCCTCCCTTGTGGGCTCCATCACATGCTGTGTTAAGAACATCCTGGAAGCCATCCAGCAGCCTCTGCTCCTTGGCCACCCTAGAGGACATGGTTCCCCAGTTTGTACCTGGCATATTAAGGTCCCCCATCAACACCACTCCTTCCCCTTTTGGACCACACTGGGCAATGATGTTGTCCAGCAAACCATCCTCTAGAACCTCACTCATCCCGGGGGGCCTATATGCTACTCCCAGCTTGACCTTATCTCCTGCTGGGGATCGTAAGGTGACCCATAAGGCCTCCACGTTTCCCTCTGCCTCTTCTACTATAGCAATTTCTATATCATCTCTAATGAACATAGCCACTCCATGCCCTCTGACCTCCTTTCTATCCTTCCTAAGCATAGTGTACCCCTGTACATTTAGGTCCCAGTCATGGTTTTTGTTGGCCCACGTCTCCGTGACCGCTGCCACATCCACCCCCCCTCGAACAGCATGGCCTGGAACTCTGGCAACTTGTTTCCCAAGCTCCTGGCATTTACTAACACCAAACCCCACCCCTTATCCCTGATCCTCTTTGTTGAACCCCACCCAGATTCCTTATACTTCCATCCTCCCCTGCTCCTCCTGAAACCTCCACCTCCAGTCTGTTTCCCCTCCCCTCTTGGGCAATGGCTACTCCCTCATCTGGAGGAGAGGGCTTCTGAGTCAACCCCTCCTCATCCCTTCCTCCCTTACAAGTTTAAACCCCACCTTGCTTGTATGTAGTCAGCCATCCCTGTTTAAGGACTTCCTTCCCTAATGGGGCAAGATGAAACCTGTCCTTGGCATATAGTCCCTTATCCTCCCAAACTCCATTCCAGTTCCCTAACACCCCCAACCCATTCTCTTCACCCCACTTCCTGAGCCAGTCATTAACCTCTGTAAGCTTCTTTTTTTTGTCCACTGAGGCCTTTGGTACTGGCAATATCTCCGAAAAGGAAATGTTGCATCCATTATCCCGACAGACTCTGGCAAGTTCTTGGAACCTTGCTTGGATTTCCAAAATGCTATTTCCCTCTAGATCATTAGTTCCCAAATGCACCAGGAAATCCGGTTTCCCTCCACAATCCCTAACCATTTCATACACCATGAACTTTGCTCTGTGCACTGTCAGCCCAGAGATACTCACTACCTTCACCTGGCTATGGCATCCACCCCCTGTCCCTCCCAATGGATACCCCTAATCATGAGTCTCCCAATAACAGAACCTTAACACCACCATCATCCTTATGATTTGCCTCCACTATGCCCTCTCAGCCCCTTCCCCCTTTATTCATGATCTCAATTTCATGGGAGTCTTCCTGCCTTATTAGAGACCCCTTGTCACCCTCCCTTTCTGCCTCCTTGCTATTTGCCACTTAACTCAAACCCCCTCTGAATAGGTGTCCCTTTAACCTCTCTTATCTGAACCATTTATCCTGGCCTGATGGTTTCCCTTCCCCCACCACCATCCTCCCCTTGTAATAGTACCCCTGCTTCCAGAGGCTCTCTGTGGGTCCCCTTTAGCTAGGGCCCCCTCCTTGGTACTGACCTCCCAGCAGAAGGGGGGCTCCTCTCCCACCTCCTTGTCTCCCAGTTTCTCTCCAATCATGCTCTCCTCCCTCATGTCTGGAATATGTTGCATCTCCCCCATTTGCTTAACATATATGTTTCCCTTCTCCCTCTGGGACTATGTCTATCCTTTCCATAGCTGGTCTGTGATGCCCTATGGGTATCAGACTCCCCTCCCCGCCTCTGTATAAGTTTCCTCATTTCCACCAACCCCTTCCTCCCCTCTAGGTTGTTAGTAGCTCAAATTTATTGTGACACTCTATGTCAGCCTCCATCAAGTAATCCGAGTTTCCCTGACTGCATCTCTAAACTGACCCTCTTCTTCCTCTCTTGCACTGTTCACCTAGGGAGCTTCCTTCCCACAGTCTGCTGTTTAGGCTTCTGCACAACAGCCCTCCTGACTCTTCCCCTCCAGTCTCTTTGTATTCAGAATGTTCACCCGTGCGCTTTCCCTAGCATCAACTTCCCTATCTAAGGGTCCTCTGTCCTAATATCCCCCTCCTGCTTGCTGTAACATAACGTCCTGTAATTTCAGAGCGTTGCCCCAGCCTCCCTCAGCCCCACCCTTCTGCTGCCCATATCCACACCCCTTATCCTTGGACACCCCCCAGCTCCCACAACACTCCTTAACCAATATACTCACTCCTGATAAAGATAGCTGTCTACAGAGTGGGCAGCCTCCTCTCTCCAGGCCCAATTTAAAATTATTGCCATCCCACAGCTGTGCAGCCTACAACCCTTCCGAAGATGCCTGCCATGGTGGAATATGGCCACCTGATTATCCCCTCTGTTTATAATAGCACACCCCTTTTCTCAGTCCCTTTCCCTGGAGTACAGTTTCTCTTTTAAACTGACTGTAGTTATTACAAACCCAATTTCAACCACACCAATAACGTTCCCAAGTCTCACAAACACATACAGTCCAGTGTGTTGTTCAGGTCACATTAACAGTGTATGTAAGCAGACATCAGGTACCATCACGATGTCACAGGCCCCCAGCTCCTGTTGCTTGAATTTCAGTCCCAAACAGAAATACTCAGCCCTTCAATCCCAACCCCCAGTGGCTTTTCAGTATTTAAGAAGGCATACAAAACAGGGTGGGTGGGAGACTCTTACCAAACACCAGGCAAACAACACATTTAAATTTCCCTCGAAGTATCCCTGCCAAACAACTATCCCCAAGCCACCAAAGTTACAATGTAACAGTTCTAATTCAAGGTAATAATTTTTAACACATAAAACTAATTTCACTTACAAACTTTTAAAATATTTCAGTTAAAACAGAATATAACTCCAGCCCTCTTTCCTACCTACCTGCTGCTTAAGCTCCCAAGTGAACAATGAAAATGCAGACTACGTTGCCATAGTCAAGTAATGGTAGAATCATCCAAATAATAGTACATAAATTACAGATGGTACTAGTGTTGTGGAACCATAGAGTACTGGTTACACAGTAAGCAGCATTAACCTAAGCATATGGCTTGTTTGATCTTAATATCACTACACAAGGATGGAGGAGCTAGGAGAGGAGTCCGCAGCAGGAACCCCGGGGTAAGTTAACAACCTGGTCCCATTTTGCAATGCTAGGCATGCAGACAGTGCATGTTGTGGGTGTACTGGCCCCTTGCTTGTGCTAGGGGCATGTACATCTGGTGGAGAAATGAGTATTTAGGAGGAGGTTGAGATGCTGAGAGTCTGCGGTATGTCTAATGTTGGCAGGCAAAGCACTCCAAAGTTTGGGCATGTAGTATTAGAAAGCAGCTTGACCTTTGGATGAGCCCATAAATGGGACATGAAAAAGCCTGGAGTCAGCACTTCTGAGAGAGTACACTGGTGGTGGTTGGATTCAGAGGGCAGATTTGAGGTAGGGAGAAGAGACTGAGGCCAGTATTTAGCTGTGGTCCTAGCACAGTGAACTTGCCTATGGGCCTGGAGTGAGGGCAGGGCTAGGGATCTGTAGAGGTTGCAGTGGTGAGTCATTGGGGGGCATTCCAAAATGAAGCAACAGAAGGAATGGAAGAGTGTGTCCAGACTGGCTGGGGAGGATGGGGGAGCAGTGCAGCAGACTACGTTGCCATAGTCAAGTAATGGTAGAATCATCTTTTGGACAATTTCCGTCTGGGACAATGTAGGGATGCATCCCTTGTGGTGATATAAGGTGCCAAGTTTAGGATGCAGTTTCTTGTGAATTGATTTGATGTGTGTGGAGAAATCAAGGTGCTGATCAAGCCTGACCCCTAAGTATCTGGAGGTGGTGCATGCCTTTAGAGGGTCCCGTCAATGGTATGGTAGATGGGGGGGTGGAGAGACAGGAGAGTCTTGACTGCAAGCCGAAGGTTAGTGAGATGGTTTTCTTCATGTTAAGGAACAACTGGTTGGAGCAGAACCAGTGTTGAACAGCGTTGAAGTCCTGTTGTAGTATAGAGGCCACTTCAGCGGTGGAGAGGTCTGTTGCATACAGTACAGTGTCATCAGTGTACATGTGGATGGATGTGCATGGGCAGGCCAATGGAAGATCATTCAAGAAAATGGAGAAAAGTACCAGGCCCAGGACTGAGCCTTGGGGGACACTGGTAGTGACTGGTAGGGGGTTAGAGGTGTGTGGGCCAATTTTTACAGATTGATATCTGCCTGCCAGGTATGAATGAAACCAACTGGTGGCAGGACCAGAGAGTCCAGCATCCTTTAATTTGGATAGTAGCAGGGAGAGGGAGTCAGTTTCAAAGGCCTTTGCTAGGTCAATGAAAATGGCTGCAGTGATGTGCCCTTTATGCATACCAGTGAGGATGCCATTGGTGAGCCTTAGAAGGGAGGTAATGGTTGAGTGCAATTTCCAAAAACCAGACTGATAGGGGGTGAAGAAGGAGGATGCATCTAGATAGGAGGAGAGCTGTGTGAGTACAAGATGTTTCTGAAGTTTGGCCAGAATGGGGAGGAGGGAGATGGGGTGGTAATTGCCCAGCAAGGAGTGATCACCACCTTTGGGGAGTGGGATAACTACTGCATGCTTCAAGTCAGCTGGGATAGCAGCTAATGAAAAAGAGAGGTTGAAAAGGTCGGCCAGCAGTTTGGTGATGGCAGGAGCTGACAGGTGTAGCATTTTGGAGTCCAGTCCCGTGAGGTAGTTGCCTTTGTTGGGAGTGAGTGCCCACAGTGCTTTTAGCACTTCAGCCAGGGAGACTAGGTGAAAAGAGAAACTAGAGGACCAGGAGGTGGGCGGCGTTAGTGGGGAAGTGCTCGTGGGGGGTGTGTGGGAGTGCTGATGGGAGAGAGGCTGTGCAGCTGGTGAAGAAGGCATTGAAGACAGAGGCCACTTCACCAGGTTCAGAGATGGTAGATCCTTGAATGGTTAGGGTTGTGGTCAGTGGCTGGGTGGGGGGGGGAGAGTAGGGATTTGATAGTTTTCCAGAATTTCGTTGGGTGACTGAGGTTTGAGTTGAAAGCTGTCTTGAAGTAATTTGTTTTAGCCTGATGTATAAGTTTAGTGTAGGAGTTATGGAGTGCATGGTAAAGTTGGAGTGACGATTGGGTGCCAGTTGCCTTGTATGTTTTCCATGCCTGGTCCCTGGTATGGAATTGGTTAATGATAGAGGCAGAGACCAAGGGTAGGTGGGTGCCCCTAACTCTTTTCCTTCTGAGGGGTGCATGAGTGTCCCACACTGTGAGGAATCTGGCCTTAAAGTTTTCTAGGGCGTTGTCAATGGAAGAGGCCTTAGGGATGAAGGACCAGTCAACATGTGCCAGGTCATATAAGAGAGATGCTAGATCTGAGATTTGTAGGATCTAGTGTGCAGTGTCTGGGGGGGGTGCCATGTGCCTGTATAATTTCCTGACAATATAGATCATATGGTGGTCTTTTAGGGAGTCTGGGAGTAGACCAGCTTCAATAATCCTATGGGGGTGTAAGGTAAGGACCCAGTCCAGGAGGGAGTGGTTCTGCATTTTATGGTTTCAGTGAGTGGGTTTGGAGATTTCTGGGTGAGGTTTAGAGCATTTATTTTGCAATGCAGCTTGGAGCTGTTGTTGGCAAGTCAATTGAAGTTGAAGTCCCTGAGGATATGTAGCTCACCTGCTGCTGCTGACAACTTTAGTGTGTCCAGATGGTCAAGGACGATGGGCAGGGGGGTGCCAGGGACACAGTAGGAGCAGCAACATACACCGGGGCTGAGTATGGGAGTGATAGTTTAATTAGTAATGAGTCTATTACTGGTAAAAGTGAGGGTAGCTGAACCAGGGCGAATTGAAGCCTGGTGGAGATGTACACGGCAATGCCTCCGCCTCTTTGTTTTGCTCTGGCAGTCATGCCTTATGAACTAGTAGCCGGGGATAGTTAATTCAGCATCCAAGTAGTGGGGCTTCAGCCAAGTTTCAGATATGATCAGGACATCTGGGCATATTGATAGGATGATGGGTTGCAGCGCAGTTAATTTGTTTAGAATGCTGCAGATGTTGAGATGCACTACCTTAACACCTCTGGGGAGAGTAATCGGTATGGTGGGGTTGGGAGGGCGAAGTCCAGGGTTTGCTTCAATGACCTACTGCTGAAACTTTTTTAACAGGCATTCCAGTTTATTCCCAGCTCAGACCCCTTCCATCATCCCTTTTTCCTGATCATCCCTGCTCTCAATATTGGGCACCAGTTAAACTTTCTTATTGACTTAAGACTTCTTGTGCCAGGACATCTAGAAGTGGTACCCCTTCTCTATTACTTACAAATTTATAAAATGGGAGCCTTCAGGTCTTAAATTTCTCTGACTGCAGCCTAAGGTGCACAGTTAATTTCTCTATGTCCTTAATTTGGTGACAATTTGATATCCAATGGGAGGCCAACAGAGGGTGCTCAGACAGCCAGTGTTGGGTGACCACTTTCTGTGCCACAGCAATCAGAATGTTAAAAATATACTTTTTTTCCCAGGACTGTGAACCCCTTCTGGGAAAGGAAAAGGTTTTGCATCTTGGCAAACTAACAAGAATCCTTAAAGGAAATGGAAGAGAGATGGCAATGACAGCAAAATTGAAGAAGCTCTGCTGCAATGGTTCTCTAACTCAAGAGGTAGAGATGTCTTAATTAGCAGCCAATGTCTGATGGAAAAGGCAGCCTAGATTGCCACTACTTTGGGCAAAACAGACTTTGTGCCTTCTGTGGGTTGGGTTCATCAGTGGAAAGTTAGGCACAACACTGTTTTTTGCTGGTCTCACAGTGAAAAACAAAGTGCAGATCTAGATAGTGCTGAGTAGTGGTTAGCAGAAGTGTTGCGTGGTTTGCTAACCGGACATGAACTGGCCAGCATCTACAATTCTGATAAAACCATGATTTTATTCGGTGTTAGATCAGGCAGACTAACATTTAAGAATAAGCTGCCTGTCCATAACAAAAAAGTAAAGGAGGGCCATAGTGTTCTTTGTTGCTTCAGCATGGCTGGGACTGATAAGACTGATCTTCTTGTGATCAGCAAATCAGCCCAACCATGTTGTTTCGGGGGGAGGGGGGATTAAGACATTTGCCAGTGATCTACAAATCAAACAGTTCAGCATGGATGACTGGATTGATTTTTGCAGAGTGGCTTAGAACTTGGGACAGAAAACTGAAAGGGAGAAACATTTTTCTGCTGCTAGATAACTTATCTGGGCAACAAGAGGAAGGGCTACAAAATATTAAACTTATGTTCCTACCTGTGGAAACCACATACCTGATTCAGACTCTTGATCAAGGGATCATTTTTTCATTCAAGAGGCACAATGTCAGAGTGATACAGAGCCGTATTGCTTGATGGTTCCACCACAGATTTGTTTGCACCTGATTGCATAAAAAATGTTATCATCCTTGATGCTGTTCGATTGATGAAAACTCCATGGGCTGCTGTGACCCCCTGAACCAATTGTGTTGTGCTGTGCCAAAGGTGGTTTCATTAGACCCAACAATGATGTTTCCTCAGCTGAGGATGGAGATGGAGATGGGTTCATGGAGGAGCAGAACGAGCTGCAAGATGAACAACCACCCCCAGGACTGACAGAAACTGAATTTGATGAACTCTGTCACCTGGGAGATAACACTGACATTGCGCCGGAGGGGTATGACATAACTGCAGCTGTTTCATCCATGTCTATTGCAGCTGCTGAAGAAGAAGACGATGATGATGATGATAAGAATGCTGATAGATCCACTGAACCAACTGTTATAGCTAGAGATGTTAGAGATAGTCTTGTTAGGCTGTGTAGAGCGATGGAGCAGAGAGCTGACTTGCCACCCGACAGGATCCTGATTCAGAGAACTGAAGAGGAGTGGTCCCGGTACACCAGACTACCTTGTTGTTTGTTTATTTATTTATTTTTAATTTATTAACGTCTCAGATTAATACCTTTAAGCTGAGAGCTCATTTACAAAGGTTTCACACCAAAAGCAGAATACATTGAAACAGATATCAGGGTCCTATACAAAGGTTCAATGTAGCAAACAGAGTATTTTACAGCTGGTAACAAGGTACATGACATATACTGAATTTTTTAAATTTAAGGTTATTAAATTCTCAGATTGTGAACCAATGAATCAGAGACTCTTTTGCAGTGGTTCCACGTCAAATACAGCATTACAGAAAGTACACAGAGAACAAGTAGAGGCTCATTTAAACAGGTAATGCACAACATCAGTTATAACAATGACCAATGCAAGGGCAGGAAGAGAAACATACAATAACCAAAGTGATACTAGATGAGTTGCAGAAGGGAGGATAGATAGTTATATTAGAGTCACAGTTGCTGTCATGGGCCAGAGTAGCAGGGCTGTTGGTGGTGAAGGCAGCCAGGGCTTGGCTCTGTCTAATAGTAGAAGCAGCCAGAGGATGGCTTAGTCGAGGGGGCAGTCAGTTGTAGACTCAGGCTGGCAGGGGAAAAAAGTGAGGGGGTAGCTGCCTGATACAGGGGTGGAGGTGAGTAGAGCAGGAGTAGGGAGTAAAGAGGAAGTGGGGGAAACAAATAGTGCTACAGATAGTGTTAGCTAAGCTGAGCAGATCAGGTGCTGTTTGAGGAGATGCTTGAAAGTACCATAACTAGCTACATGCAACCAACTAAAGCTCCCCAACAGAATTCCCCGTTGTAGTTCAGCACTGAATTGCACACTAAGCGCACTAAGCACTACAGTACTGTATAAGCACTAAAAGTGCACTAAGCATAAAAAAATGCAAAACAAAATATAAGCCAAATAAGCTACAAGTTTGTTTAAAAACACCACAAAGATAGAAAGTGATGAGTTGTGATGAGTTGCGTATTACAGCACCTTACAACAACACTGAAAAAACGACTGCTCCTTATCTTAACAACAGTTATTAAGCACAAAGGTTAAAGTGGATACTGGTTAAATCGGATCATTTCTGAATGCACAGAGGTGTCCAACATAAGCTGGCTCCTTTGTAGTTTCTATGTATGTGTTCTATATTAAGTGTCTGTATTGAAACGCTAAGTGGCCATTACTTGTATTTGTTTTTTTATCTGTAGGAACAGTTCTACAGTAGGTCTTGTGCTTGGGTCCCTCAAGTGAAAGGGACTTGGCTCATTGTGCGTATACTATAATCAAAATAAATAAATGAATAAAAATATCTATTTTTATTTTATGACTGACTGCATTACATTGCCATTAAACTAGTTAGACTTGGTTCCTAAGAAATTCTTAATCTTGATGCCAGTCAGCATGATAGTTTTTATGTTTTCTTTGCCACATGTGCAAGAAACATATTGTGACAGCTTGTTGGAGCAGTGGGTTGTGGAGGTGCGGCAGTGTTGTGGCGAATGGCAGCAGTCCGTTTTGGGGCTGGTCTCTGCCATGCCAGTTGATGACAGCGGTTAATGAGCCTGCCATTATGCTCAAAGAAATTGACCATTGCAATCAGGGAGCACCCCTTCATTAAACAGTCAGCTATGTTTACTTGTGGGGTGGTCCCTGACTGCAGCAACAAATTAGAGCTGCATTGTCTGGTGTCCCCTTTCAAGCAAACACAGCGGCTTCTACATCGGCTCATCACAGTCCCCATGGAAGCCAATGGACAGCTGCTGTCTCTCACAGTCCCCATTTCAGCCAATGGGGTGCCCAATCCCCCTGTTGGCACGCCCCCTCCCCAGTTCATTTGCCAGTGGTATAGCCCAATCTCAGTCGGCACAATACCCCCTCCTCTGTTGTGTGCTGAGGGGGTGCCCAATCCCCCTCGGCTCATGTGTCTGCCCCCCAACATTCTTCCGACGGGGGTGCCCAATCCCCATCAGCTATAGAATCCCAAAAGAAACACTCAGGTGCCATGCTGGGAGCCCACCCCAACATGCCAAAGTACTTGCAAAAGCAGAAAACCTTCCTACGTTTTTTTTTATTTTGTTTTTGGTTTTTGTAAAAGAAAAACTATCCCTCATTGAGTCTGGTGCCCCTTCCCCAACCTGCAGCCACCCTCTGCGCACCATACCTCCCCACACCACCCTCACCCCATAATTACCTCCGGAGCCCGGCAAGACAATCTTTGGTGGACAGGTAACACGTGTGCACTCTTCAAAGCCGACTGCGAACTGAAGAAATGCCAGTAAGCTGTATAATGGCATAAATGTTTTTTTTTTTCAACTTATGCTGCTATCTCTGACATTTTTCCAAATTTTTGCACCAACTTTTCAACATGGGGTTCTTTGGACCCCATCTCATGAATTCAGTGATTTTCATCTGGTTATTCAGTCCCAAAAGGTGATTTCATGGTCACTGCGTGGAATCACCTTTCCGGACTGATTAACGTAACAACAGTGTCACTGTTCATGAGGTGGGCTCTCACAAAGCCTATGTTGCAAATTTGGTAGAAAAATTCCAAAAATGACTGTGTTATGAGTGTGCATTGCGCAGTTTCCATGCACACTCGTAACTTCATTGATATTTTATATTTTCACTCCAGATTTTCAACATTGGCATTTTTTCACACCACCTTATGAACAGTGTAGTTGTCATTTTTCATATCCTGGCTAAAATGTGTTTTCACACTTCTGGGGCAGAATAGCGTGGTTGCTGTGGGAAATCAGTGTTCAGGACAGATTACAAAAATCACAGTGCTACTGTTCATGAGCAGAGGTCCTAAAATGCCTGTGTTGAAAAATTGGTGACAAAAGTCCATGAAATGACTGCTACGAGCGTGCATTATGCCATTTCCACACACTCTCATAACTTCATGAATTTGTAATATTTTCACTCCAAATTTTCAGCATTGGCATTTTTCTATACCTCCTTATGAACAGTACAGCTGTCATTTTTCCCATCCTAGCTGAAATGTGTTTTTGCACTTCCAACACAGAACAGCGGGATTGCTGAGGGAAATCAATGTTTGGGACAGATTAAGAAAATCACAGTGAGCCTGTTTATGAGCAGAGGTCCTAAAATGGCCATGATGAAAATGTGGTGACAGAAGTCCATAAAATGATTATGTTACAAATGTGCATTGCACAGTTTCCATGCACCCTCGTAACTTTACAAATTTGCAATATTTTCACTCAAAATTTTCAACATTGCCCATTTTGCACACCTCCTTATGAACAGTACAGCTGTCATTTTTTACATCCTGCCCAAAAAGCGTTTTTGCGCTTGTGGCACAGAATGGCACAGTCGCGGTGAAATTCAAGCTTGGGAACAGATTAATGAAATCTCAGTACCAGTGTTCATGAGGGGAGGTCCCAAAAAGGCTATGTTGAAAATTTTGAATGAAAGTACCAGTAAACACCCAGGGCATTAGGGTTTCCAACTGTTAATGCCCCACCTTGTACAGACTGACAGGCATCAAGGGTGTTCCTTGGGTTTCTCGGCCATAATGCTCACGCCATTCCACCCCCACCCTGCAGCCACTGACTGACATTAAGGTGTGCCTTGGGGTCTTTGGCCCTAACATTCACCCCATTCTCCTATACTGCACCCATCTCACATTATTTCTTATAGAATGTGGTGCGCATAAGAGATGAAAACCCCCGGGCACACCATGACTCCTGTCACTGTCTGCACAGTGGGATGAGGTGGAATGGCGTGAGCATTATTGCCAACCCAAAGGCACACCCCAATGCCTGTCAGTCTCTGCAGGGTAGGGGTTGGGGGTTGGTGTAAGTTCTGTACTTCACTGCCATTCCTATTATGCATCTCTCTAACTCCTGCACTACCAATGCCAATACCAGCAAGCAAACATTCGGCATTGACAAATGCTTGTTTACAGTCATCATGCACTTACATTTTGTTCTGTTGCTTGTTGCAGTGTCACCCATGACTTGTTTTTAATTGACCTGTGTAATGTTTATCATAGGTTATATTTCTGGGATGTTGATCATGTCAAATTTAACCTATGCTCAAGTGTATGTCTCTTCCTGAGTAAAATCTTGATATTTTGACATGACTATTACACCTCAGCATGGGGCCCACTCTGACAAACAGTCCCATTATCTCAACAGGCACCACCATTTCACTGTGTGAGATGGACTACAATGGAAACTGCAGAGGGAAAGGCAGGAAGGAGAAAGAAAAGGAGAAAAGGCATTGGTGGATCTCCTGGGGTGGCAACCCATAACTAATTTGCCATACTGGTGGAATCAGTTTAGGACTACTATTTACAGAATGAAAAAATGTGTTTGCACTCCACTGGGGATGGCTTTGTCCAGCGCAAATGTGTCAGAGGGTAAAGATTCAGGTGGATTCAAAAGTAACAGGAAGCAAATCCTGGTAAAAGTAAAATCCATAGTTACAGAGACAGGGAGGTTGATGAACAACTCAAAACAGGAGGAAATATCCATTGTGTGTCTCTGAGGGACAAACACAGAAAGGGTAAGGTATGGTAACATTTCCTGTTCAGCTTGTAAAGCCATTACACAGACATAAGCATAAATAATACATTGAGCATGCAAGTTATACAGAAGTGTCAAAATAACTCACAGATTAAAACACGTACACGTTGTTAAATATATGTATAGAGCATATTCTCATTAGCTAAGGTATTTCTTCCTTGTTAAACATACTTTTCTTAGGAAGCCTACACATTGTTGCATTAAATCCAAATGTGTGTCAATGAGCAGCTCATATATTTGTTTTTGAAGATTGTCTAGGGAAATTTAGAGATAGTGGACCAGCCATTTTTTCCTAAATTTGTCATACTTGGGACAGTATAGAACTATGTGGAGTGTATCTTCACAAAAAGGGTAATTCCCCATATTGATAAACTGATCGGTGCAGGGGGAGCCAGTTGTTTTGATATACTTATTGTAGGTACCAGTGACCTGCTGAGGTACTGTGTAGATGAGATTAAAGGTAGATTCGGGTAATTAGGTAGTAAACTGTGGGCAGCTGCAGAAAATGCTAGCCTCCCCAAACATGCTTCCTCTGCTGTATGCAGGCAACAGATGATATGCAAAAATGATTGTGTTTCTCATTAATAAAGGGTTGCTGAGATTAGATGGGCTCTACTACTTAGGTGTAGAGATTGGCAAAATCCACAAATTTCATTAAGCAAAATATTTTGTGAAATTTGTGCATTTCTCAAAATATTGTGTGGGTGCAAAATACTAAATTCTGCCAGAAAAATGTAGAATTTTACCATTGAAATGCAGAATGTTGCCTCAGATGGCAGAATTTCACCACTTGCAATGGAATTCTGTTGTTCTTGGGGGAAATTACACATTTAGGAGGGGAAATAGAGCATTTAGTGGGAAAAAATCCACATTCTGTACCCGTGAAAGATTTTGTGGAGTACACGCATTTCTCTAAATATTTTGCATGGCAAAATTTGCAATTTTGCTGGAATTTCTCATGTGAAATTCCATTTTACTGCATCTCTACTTAGGCAACAGGTGATCTTTCTGAGACTATTGCTGGTCATTCTCAAAAGATAGCTGCATTGGAGCAAAAATGAATCAGTGCCTTAGGAAACCCATTGAACTGTTTGTTTCTTGTTAATCTCCAAGTCATGCACATATTATCAAATTTAATTTCCAGCGCAAGACATCATGGGTATGCAAATCCATGTGCAAGTCTGGCTGACAGGGCTTCACCAAAACAGTCATTGTTTTTAAACAGACTTGTAAATCTGAACCAATATAGGCTAAGAGTGATAAAGTGCAGATATGTGTTTCGTTCTGATGAAGCCTTCAAGTAAGGTACTATGTATGAGTGTTTGACTGGGGTGTTTTAGCTCTGTGCAATAAACTGAACACAGGTTTTGTGGTGTGTCATTTGTTGCTTTGTGATGTCTTTCATCATTCATCATTGTGGCATACATTAAGACTAAGGCAGGGGTTAATTAGATAGACTGGAAATTAGTTGACAAACAGAACTCAGAGGCGGGTTCTGAATGGGTTGTTTTCCACTGTCAGGAATGTACTGTGACTAGTGTGGTGCATCAAGGGCCTGTTCTCTGGCTGCAATTCTTTAACATGCACATACCATGTATCTTCAACTAGAGGCTGTAGCTTCTACTCCATCTCCTTCAGTTATTTTCACCACTGTCTAACTTGTTTTTATAAGTTTTGAGGGACAGATCAGCAGGTCTCTTACCCTCAGTCTCAGCATGCCTCACGATTATTACCTGAAAGTCCAAGTCATAGGACTTTCATTAAGATATTATGTCAAGCTACAAAAATAACTAGCTGTAGGAACCCTAGGAACAGAACTACTGGCACTAACAGAAATGTCAGTTACTGACTATTTAAACACAATGGTAGTACTTGATTGATGAGGGAGTTAATAGAGGCAGTGCTCCATTAATAACCACCCTCAAATAGAAGCCACTTTTAAAATCAGAAAAAAGTAAAAAGCCAAGGCCTTTATTTGAAGATATACTTTGTGTGATATCGGGGCAGGTTGCAGAGTAAAGTAAGTTTTTTTAGATGGCAAAAAAACTGCTGCAGAGTGGCAAGTGAGGAGGGAATTAGCAACAAGGACAAGGATGCACAGAGGCTGGAGAAGTAGCCGTGTGTTTTGAAATTAAATTCAACAGTGAGAAATGTAAAAGTAATGCACACTGGTAGTAGAATTTCACGTACAGATTACTGTATAATTTGAGTAAAGGTGCAACAGTCATCTGCTGTCTGATAATGGGTCTTTGGTTGTATTGTAGCAGGAGGAAAGGTGCGAAATGGAACTATAATAGAGCCACATCAGTACCTATAACAAAACCTGCCTCATAGTCTGACTACAGAGCATTAATTATAAATTCAAAAAAACCTTGGATATATTGCAAAATTTTATTTATGACATAAAAGAAAACATTATAGCAAAACAGCAGCACTCAACCACATAGCTGGAAAGGTTTATTTATTTATGTGTGCTTTGTTGAGGTGTGGCCACTGCCGAAGGAGGTATCTCTTAAATAAGCCAGATTTAAAGAGACCTTCCAGGTTTAAATTTACCTAGAAATTCCGATGTGCAAGTACAAATAAATGGCTGACAGGATGGTGTTAGCAGATTGGGTATGGGTTAGTAGGGGACTGGGGAACAACATGGGGGGATGGCAACCTATTTTCCCCAGATAAACTGCACCTGAACTGGAAGGGTGTGGCAGTGCTGAAGTGCAAGTTAGGAGAGTTCATAGAACAAAACTGTAATTTAAACTAAATGGGGGGGTGGGAACAAATCCACACCACAGGAGAGGAGAAATGGGGGGGCTGCTAGCCTCTCCCATCATGGAAAAAAAACAGGGTAGAGGAGAAGGGAAGGAAAGATGCATCAGGTAACAGAAAACTTGGTTCTGTGAATGGAAAATCATGAGCACCTACACCTGGAGCCTAGAAAACAAGATCCCAAATTTAGCAGCAGTCATGGCTGAGGCGGACCTGGACTTTGTGGGAATTATGGAGATGTGCAGTCATGATGGCTGAGATTGGGACATGGCAGTATTGTGGTATGTATTATTTAGAAAGGACAGAGTGAGAAGGGGGGTGGCACTATATGTGAAGGAGCACATTAAAGCCAAGGTATTACAGGGTAGATGGGGCGGAACTGAGGCTATACGGGTATCATTGGACACAGGGAAGGGGGATGTCATATATACCGGGGAAGTGTATAGGCTGCCAGTGCAGCAGGATAAGGTGGATAAGGCAATAACTGAGGAGATCCAGAGGATGACAAACAGAGGGGAGGTGCTGCTGATGAGGGACTTCAACTTGCAGGGCATGGAATGGGGCACGCCATCAGCAGCATCAACCAGAAGCAAGGAAATTGTGGACTCACTACATGGAGCTTTCATCAAGCAGCTGGTAGGGGAACTGACCAGGGAGGGGAAAATCCTAGACTTGATTCTTACAAATGGGGAACAGTTGGGAGTGGTATCCATAGGGGAGAACCTTGTCGGGAGGGACCATAACACAGTCTGGTTCATTTTAAAAATTACTGCTAACATTCATTGGACCAAAGTAAAGGTGCTAGATTTCAGGAATGTGGACTTTATTAAAATGGGGGAATGCATTCAACAATCATTTGCAAGTGTGGTGAACTTAGTGGGGTGGAGGAAATGTGGGATACAATAAAGAGGCCATAGTGGAAGCCAGTAGCCTCTAGGTCAGGAGAGTAAATAAAAATAGGAAGAAAAGAAAGCCACTTTGGTTTAAAAGAGAAGTGGCAGAGAAGGTCACGGCAAAAAGAAAGGCATTTAGGAGATAAAAAAGACATAGAGGGGGAGGATAGGGCCATATACCAGGAGAAGCAGAAGGAATCAGGTTTTGACATCAGGAGCTTGAAGGCAAGAACAGAAGAAAGAATTGCCAACTCAGCCAAGAAAGGGGATAAAACCCTTTTTACAGTATGTGAGCAAGAGAAGAAAGTCAAATGAGGGGATAGTTAGGCTGAAAAATAAAGCAGGGGGGTTGATAGAAGATGACCAGGAGAAGGCAGAAGAACTTAACAGCTATTTCTGCTCAATGTTCATGGTAGAGAAGGATGAGGAGGTTAGGAATATTAGGAAAAATGAGGTGGGGGTTAACTCCAGTCCTACCCAGGTGGAGGAGGTCCTGAGGGATCTAGTGGGGTTGAAGGTGGACAAGGCAATGGGGCCAGATGGGGTGCACCCCAGGGAGCTGAGGGAGCTTGGTAAAGTACTGGAAGTACCTCTGACCAACTTAATCAACTATAGACCAGTGAGCTTGACATCAGTGGTGTGCAAGCTCATGGAGAAACTGCTAAAGAAAAGAATCACTAACTACCTAGAAGCCAATGGCCTTCAAGATCAACGGCAACGCAGGTTCACTGAGGGAAGGTCATGTCAAATGAACTTGATTGAGTTCTTTTGGTCACCAGGGTAGAGGATCATGCGGGATGTGTAGACGTTGAGTACCTTGACTTTAAGAAGGCATTCGATTCCATGCTGCACTGAGGACTACTAAACAAAATGAGACACCTAGGGCTGGGACCGATAGTAGTTAGGTGGGTGCAGAACTGGCTGAGGAAGAAGGCAGAGGATAATTGTTAATGGGGTACCTTCAAAGGAGGGAATGGTCACCTGTGGGGTACCTCAGGAGTTGGTGCTGTAGCCACTCCTATTTAATATATTTATAGTAGACATAGCGGAAAGGCTAGAGGGGAGAGTATGTCTATTCACAGATGACGCTAAGGTCTGCAATAGATTAGATACCTTTGAGGGGGGTTGAGAATATGCACAGGGATCTGAACAAACTGGAGGAATGGTCCAAAGAGTGGCAATTGTCCTTCAATACAAAACCGTGCAAGATTATGCACTTAGGCAGGAAAAAATAGGGAGAGAAATACTGGATGGGGGCATGCCCTGGAAATAACCGAGCTGGAAAGGGACTTTGGTATATTCAGTTTTGCAGGACCTGAAGATGACAAAACAATGTGAGAAGATGGTGGCAATAGCCAGTAGGATGCTGGGTTGTATAGGCAGAAGAATCACTAGCAGGAGGAGGGAGGTCAAAATGCCTTTGTACAGATGGCTGGTCAGGCCACATCTTGAGTATGGAGTCCAGTTCTGGAGGCCCTGCCTCAAGAAGGATGTGGATAGAGTGGAACTGATCCAGTGGAGGGTGGCAAAAATGATGAAGGGCATCAGTCATTTGTTGTGTGAGGAATGGCTAAAAGACCTAAACATGTACTCCCTAGAACAAAGAAGGGAAAGTGGGAACAATGATTGAGACCTTCAAACATATCAAGCATGTTAATAGAATGCCAGTAGGTGACATCTTCGTGATATGCAGCTAGTAGGGGGTAATTCAGAGGAAACATTATAAAATTCAACTTCATGAAGAGAGTGGTGGATAACTGGAACAAACTCCCAGAGGAGGTGGGGGCAAGAACTCTGGGGGGATTCACTGGAGCATGGGATAAACACAAGTGTCTTTTGGATTGTGGGGGATGGTAGGAAGCTGCAAAGTCCCAGCAGCTATTTAGGCACACTGGGCAGACTGGGTCATCCTGGCGGTCCTTTTCTGCCAACACATTTCAATGTTTTCTATGTTACAACAAGAAGTGGCTGAAAAAATTAATTCCAATTTCTCATATAAACATATTCTGATAATACAAAAAATAATCACATTCACAGTAGTAACCCCATAATTAAAACATTTACAATAATCACAGCCTTAATTAAAAGGGATCACAAATAACTAATCCCAGCAGAGGCATAATTATTTGCCTAATCTAAAATGTCTAACCCAAAATTACCCCGTCTAAGAAAGGTAGTGCAAAAAAGGCAATATTTGCAGAGAGTCAAGCACAGAAATTACTCTTTTCAGTTACAATAATAATTATCAAAAGAGCAACATCAGCGAACTTTAGAGTTTGACGAACTGCAAAATCTGGCTCTAGTTGGTTAAGTCCATAAGAGTTCTTTGGATTCCCCCCTACCATTTTTATGTACGTTCTGTATCCATTTTTGTCAACATTAAATTCCATATCCTTGCTTTTCTCATTACCCTTCCTGCACAAATTTTAACAGTTTTTGTAATACAGTGCAAGATGCTTATAACAGACTACTCTGTGTGACTACCTTTTGTCCATTATAAGTGGATGTCTAGGATAACCACAAGGCTGTTTGTATGCATATTTCACACTAAGTTCTGTACTACAGTACTACACATAACATAAAAAGGCACACAAAAAAACAAAACTCTCCTCTGTTTAATTTTTTGTCTCTAGTCCACTGCCGTGTTGTGCTTAAAGACAGGAATTTATTGGTTTCATCTACAACAGCTCACAACAAAAATCAAGCATGAGTAAAGTATAACATTGAAGCTGTTGTTTTTGGTTACCGAGACTGCAATCTACTGCCCCCTCACTGCCACACACAACAGAAACGAAGCCTGAACAAATCGCAGAAGCATGTTTAAATGAATTCAATGACTTTTACATTTTTTTAATTTGTTTACCAGGGTTGTAATCTACTGCCTGCACACAAATAAAACCACACCTTAACAAAGCATAGAAGCATTTTTAAATTAAATCAACAGCTTTTAAAGTTTGTTTTTCTTTACCAAGGCTGTAAGCTACTGCCCACTCACCACTACACACAAAAGAAAGCAAGCCTGAGCAAAGCACTGAAGCATGTTTAAATTGGTATCCTTATGACATCCCACGGCTCATTATCCTGACACTCACCTGCCCGGGCAGTATTGCCCAACAAGTGTAGTGTCCCATCAGTGTAAATCCCTTTGGCTTCATGCCCGACAGTGTTATGGGAGGAGTTAAGGTAGCAGATGTGACGGGTTGCTACCTTACCCCAGGTGATGCTGCAGAAAGCAGAATCGGGTCTGGAAGCTGGATGAGCTATCCTGGTGGTGTGGAGGGCTAAACCATTGATAGCTCAGCCAGCATAACCTGGGAGGCTCAGGTTCTGGTCCGGGCTATGGAGCTTTTTAAAATTTTGCCCCGTAACTAATATATTTTTACTCAGAGATTCTCTCCTGCTCTGAGTGTTTTATATCAGTTACAGGGGAGTGCGGGGGTGAAGTGCTCCATGTGGGTGGGTTAAAGGGGGGAAGCCCCCTGTATTGAGGTGTTTGACATAGTGGGATGCATGACATTGTATTGTCGGTCATCCATGTCATGCGGGAGTTTTGGTTTCGGGACCGCGAACTCGGTATGTTGAGCGTCGGAATATTGAGTTTTGGTCTAACATAATATAGCCTTTAAATTAAATCACTGACTTGCGAAAAACATTTTTTGTTTATGTAGGCTGTAATCTACTGCCTGCTTGCTGCCTGCACACAACAGAAGCTGAGCATAGCACAGAAGAACGTTTAAATTAAATCACCAGATTGTAAAAATTGTGGGTTTTTTTCTTACTGTGGTTGTAATCTACTACCCTCTTGTTGCCTGCATACATCAGAAACTGAACCTGAGCAAAGCATAGAAGCATGTTTCAACTGAATCAGCAGCTTGTAAATATATATATATTTTTTTGATAACCCAGGGAATTACAGACCAGTCAGTCTAACTTCCATTGTGGGCAAGCTTATGGAGACCATACTAAAGGAAAGGTTTGTGGAATATCTAGATGAGCATGGTCTCCAGGATACAAGGCAGCATGGCTTCATGGGAAGCAGATTGTGTCAAACAAATCTGATTGACTCCTTTGACTTTGTCACTAAGACAGTAGACAGGGGCCAAGCAGTAGACATCCTCTATCTTGATTTCAGCAAGGCCTTTGACTCTGTGCCCCACAAAAGATTGATCAGGAAGTTAGAGGATCTTGGGGTTGGGGAAAAGATGGCCAGATGGGTAGAAACTGGTTGAGGGGCAGAACCCAGATGGTGGTTGTGGGGGGAGAGTTATCTGGCACCAGAGAGGTAAACAATGGGGTCTCGTAGGGCTCGGTGGTGAGCCTGGTGTTGTTCAATGTTTTCATCAATGACATTGGTGATGGCATTATGGGCAAAATGTGCCTATTCACTGATGACACCAAGCTCTGCAGCAGAGAGGATGCATATGAAGGGACACAGGACCTACAGGAAGATTTGGAAAAGCTGGGGAGGTGGTCCAGGATCTGGCGGCTTGGCTTCAATGCCAAGAAATGCAAAGTTATGTATATTGGAGCCAAGAATCCCAGGACAGAGTTCTACCTCAGTGGAGTCTGAGTATCTGCATCAGAGGAGGAGGACCTGGGAGTAATGATCACTAGTGACCTGATGCATTCCATGCTGTGCAAGAAAGCAGCTGCAAAAGGCAAACAAGATGCTTGGATGCATACCTAGTGGGATCAGTAGTAGGAGAAAGGAGGTTATACTACCCTTGTACTGGTCACTAGTAAGGCCTCATCTAGAGTATGGAGCTCAGTACTGGTGCCCACACCTCAAAAAGTACATTAACCTGCTGGAAAAGGTCCAGAGGAGGGCTACAAAGATTATAGCGTGTCAGCATGGTAAGGCATATGATGAGAATTTGAGTGCACTGAAGATGTACTCCCTGGAAGACAGGAGAGGGAGAGGGGACATGATTGAGACCTTTAAGTACTTAAAAGGGGTAAAGAATGTTGATAAGGAGAGTCTTTTTAAACTGAGTAGGAACCATAACATGAGGGGGTACAGTCTTAAGCAGGAGGGTAGGAGGTTAAGGAGGGAGATCAGAAAGCACTTCTTTACAGAGAGGATGATGGACAACTTGGAATGCACTGCCAGAAAAGGTAATCTCATTGAAGACAGTGTGCGGCTTTAAGAAAGACTGGGACAGGCATAGAAGGAAGGTAAAGATCATTGGTAGGGAGGATGGGAGGAGTAGGGAGGGAAGGCAGGAACATTAGCTCAATTTGTAGACCCTGCAATACAAGCAGACTTGATAGACCAAAGGGCCTTCTTCTGCAGGCTTCTTTGCATGTTCGTAGAATGAATTCAGAGTTTGAAAGGTCACCCATTTACAGCTTGTGGTTTCAAGTCAGGGTGGATCACAGTAAGTGAAGGATGAATGGGGAAGGAGGTCAACAAGGTGTCAGTTGTGTAGCAGAGTGTAATAGTGACAATAGACAATAGACATCTCATTAGATGGCAGGAGGTCCTGTTAGGGGGTGGCATGTCAGGTTGGCACCGTCTGAAATGGCAATGCGATGTGGGTGAAATCCTGAAAGGGCGAGGAGGCAGGGAGGGAGGGTGGCCGAATGTAGGGTTGTGGGCGACCCTAGCGACAGGATGTCACTATATGTATGCACGTGCGAGGGTGGGTGGGAGCGAGGATAGCAAATGTGGCCTGGCAGGGGGCGGAGGGGATATAGGGGATGGCGCTGCAGTTGGCTGCCGAGCTGTACTGTGGCATTGGGGGTTGGACTCCACTTGTGGTGCATGGGGTTCTGGGTTTGGGTCTGGGTCCAGGCGCTACTGCGTTTTTGTTATGCCTGGCACAGTACTTGTATTTATTTTGCTTTTGCACCTGACATACACCCCATGGAGTTGAGAATCTTTAAGTAGGGGTCTTGGTGGTGAAGCCCCTCGTGTGTGGGGGCACAGCCCCGACAAAAAATATTAAATCCCCAGCGCTGTTCTTCCGTGCACCAAGGATGTCAGGGTGGCAAAATTGTTTTTGCCGCCCTGATATCACGATAATGTGAGTCGCCATTTGGCACTCGCTATTATCACATAGAATCCTGTTAGGGTAGCCCATCAAAATCTCCATGACTATGGTTTCAGGTATTCCAGAATGTTGGGGAGTCTCAGGCATCTGGTATAGCACAAAGTCATAATCTTTTTAGAAAACAGGTTAAATAAACCGTGCTCCCTGATTGGCTGAGAGCACTCTCTATTTAGTTGGGTATCAGGCTACAGAGACCAGTGAATAAGTAGTCCCTGTGTCAGTGTTCCCTTTTACAAAAATCACTGTACCTGTAGAAGGTTAGAAAACCTTGCAGCAGCCTTTTTTTCCTGCTTGCTTAGCAAGCAAACAAGCCCTCCCCTAACAAAACCTCAACCCAAAGTTCTAACTTTCCACAGTACTCAGAGACTACACAGTAAAACCCCAGAGGAAAACATTATTCATTTTGTTAAAAAATAAAAAAAGAAAGTTTTTAAACCACAACTCGCTGTCAGTAGTGGTATTTCTGTGGCCACATTCTACTTACATTAGCAGTAGTACTGGACTCTCACACAACTTTTCAAACTGGCAGTACACTTTCTGAAACACTTCCACCGTTCAGATGGCAAAAATCACAGGAGCTCCAGAAAACTAAAATGATAAAGCACAACAGTAGCAGTCATAGAAAAGTTGATGAGTCATTTTGTTCCTTGCTAATCATCCCCCCTGCTTATTCATTTTATTAGCACAAAATGTTCAGTTTGATTTGTAGTTTTGTACATTACTTTCTCGAGTCTAGCTGTCCCCCTGCTGACCAGTCCCTCTGAGGTAATCCCCAGAGAAAACAAAGTCCACACATCCTGCAAAGTCTTTCCTTCACTAGCCACCAGAGACTCTAGCTTAGTCTTGAAATCCAGGCTTTTCTCTGGATGGGGAGGCAATAGAGAGGAAGAAGATTTCGGGCTTGCAGGATTCCCTTTAGCTACTACCACCCAGATCTCTTTTGACCACTCAAGTGTCACTGTGGTAGGCACAGTTACAGTTCTTAAGCCTTTCTCAGTTTAAACAACTAAGTTTCTAGGTGTACTTGATTCCGTAGTTGCTCTCTGAATCTTAAGGCTCCCACAATTATTTAGGGTCTCCTCCAGCACTCCCAAAATAAACTCTTGTGTATCTCTTCAGCCACATTCTTTATCATGAGCATCTTCTGAGGGTCCAATCTCTCAGATGCACACAAGTCCTCTAACTCTTGGAATGCCATTTTTTCCTCTTTGCAACAATCCTTTGGGGGGGCTCAAAATTGTTAGATTAAAGTGAGTGGGGTGGTCACTTGTGAGCAGTAAATCTCAGCTGTGCCTCCACTTTGTAACAGTTTCTTCACTAACCTTGGCTGTTTCTAGGGTCATTGGGTCATATCTGGACACACCTCTGAGGGGGCAGGCCTGGGTTCACTATTATAGATGCAGCAAAAATATTCCACTGCAAAGTGAATGCAAAGTGGCTACTTAGTGTTGTCACTCCACTATGCGGAGTGGCCAAAGCAAAAGGCTCACTTCACCTTGTAATCATTACTTCGCATTGTCATTCTGCCTTAACGTGAAATAAGACGGGATGACAACAATATTGGCAACCCCTCACACACACAATCACCAGAATTAATGTGCATCCCCAAAGTTTGTTTGTTTGTTTAAAATTTTATTTTTATACAGGTTTATCTGTTGGGAAGTAAATCCCCATTTTCAACAAATACCTGTGGTATCATTACAAAACATCAAAACATAACAAAATACAAACAATACCAAAAACAAGACTTAAAACAATTACAACCAACATTTAAATAATTAAACAATTCAAGCTTAAAAATGTCAAATCAGAATTTCAATAATTTGACAAGACAAGTCATTCCATGATCTAGCTACACTATTCTGTAAAACCATGTCCCCCATACGATTTAAATTTTGAATTGTAGGCAATTTTCTTATTGATCTCCTAAACATACCTAAATATTTAGAGTCTGAATTCAAACAAATCAAATATCTCAAAGAATGCATATTTGAATGTATCAAACCATGACATATTGTAAGCCACACAAATTCTCTTCGAGCTGATGGATATAACCATCAAGTTCTTGATAAACTATACAATGATGAACTCAGAGATTTGTTGTTCAATATATAATTCCCCAATCTATAATAAGTCTGATCCAACTTTAATAAAGATTTTTTATAGGAGTGTTTATATAATGAAGACCATATTCTAATACTGGTAACAAGAGTTGTTTTATCAACTTAGTCTTTATAGACCTATTCAGACAACCTGACACCCTTCTTAATGCTCCCAATCTTTGATTTACTTTTTAATTTGTAATAATATATGATCAGAAAAAGAAAACGATAATCCACTATAACTCCTAAATATTTATAAGTATTAACCTCTTGTACATATGTCCCATCCAGAAAACTAATCTTCAAATCAGTAAAATTCTTAGTGTGAGATCCCACAGAAAAATCATACTTTGAGTTTTCCCAGAACTTATTAAAAGTCCAGAATCCCTTATCCAAGACTCAATATTAGTAAAGTCTGTCTGAAGTTGCTGTCTCAGATCTCCTGGACCACTAGCAGATGCTACCAAAACTATATCATCTGCATAAAGTCTAACATCAGTATTGACCACATAATCAGGAAGATTATTAATATAAATATTGAATAACACAGGGCCCAAAATTGAGCCCTGAGGTACACCTCGATATAAGTCCAGGAGATCCGAGACAGCAACACCACAGACCACCCTCTGTTTACGATTCGTTAAGTAAGATCTGAACCACTGCAAGGTGCTACTGTCTTATGTCCAGAAAACTCCCCAGTGCTGATGAACTGAAATGATAGCACAACAAGAAATGCAAAGTCTCCCAGAATTAATGGTGCACTCAGTCACGCGTGCAGTGGGTACACACAGTCACCAGAATTAATGTGCATCCCCAAAATGCTACTGTCTTGTGTCCAGAAAATTCCCCAGTGCTGATGAAGTGAAATGATAGCACAGTCTCACAGAATTAATGGTGTACTGCAAAGTGCAAATGCACAGACAGATTAAGATTGCTATGCACACTCAAGAGATGCAGACGCAAAGGCACAACAACACCTAACCAGTGCTCACAAGTCACAAATCCAAATCTGGGAAAAGAATACCTTTTGCCGGTTGCAGGGGGGCGGGGTAGTGCATGGCAGTAACAGTCCACTACCAGTAAAGATACCACAAAACAGTATAAAAAATTCATGTAGGTGTGGTGGATAGCAGGTTCACACTGCTGCAATTACTCTGTGGCACAATAAAAGGTGCTTGATTTAATGGCACACATCACGTGCACACACACGCACGCACACACACACACACACAGTACAAGTAATGCGTAGCAAATTGAAAACCTTTAGTAATACAGTACAACCAAATGTTTTAAACAAACTGAAATTATACACTGCTGCACCACAAGAATCAGCAAAAAATTTCAAGAATTGCTGAAAATATTACTGTGTGTATATTAACACAGTTGTACAAGAAAAATATTACCAAAAAAAGATTGACTGCCTTTTTCTTCCAGCTAATCTACCTACACCGCAGATGCCCATCCCACGAAGCGCACTTCACAGTGCACAGCCTGACTTTTCCAAATTAACATTCAAATCCATGCACAAACAATAAACACTCAATGATATGAGCACAGGAGGGTTTCCTAGAATTGATGTACTAAATTTTGAGCGAATAAAATGACTCAAAAAGGCTTTTCTAATAGCTTTTAGAGGATTTGAATCACAGAGCTCTGAGAGGAAACTGTCTCCATCTTTCACTACACACACACACACACACTACACAGAACTGAGGCTGTGCAGAACAATCTAGAGCCCATGTGACCTGCAATCCCATGAAGCTCTTCAAAATTCGCTTTGGAGCTCAATTACAAGGTGAAGTGATATGAAGTACATTGATTTCAATGTACTTCACCTTAAAATTGGTAGAGAAGTGGTTTGGGGAAGTTGGAATAATGCAAAATCATTGGTTTCAATGGACTTCACAGTCCTCATTATAATGCAAAGTACTCCACTTCACGTTGGGGGCTCTTCGCGGATCCTGCTTTGCTCCGCGAATCACTCTCCGGCATGAATTTCGGCCACTTCGCCCGCCACTATTCACTATTGAACAAACTGTACAGGAGAAAAATGGCATGGTGCCTTCACCTGGGGTAGTGGTATGGGATACCTTTTGTATAAATTGCAGGTTACCACCCTCATGAAGACATAGTAACTCTTCCCAGTGGCCCTTACCCACACAGTAACAGTTACCATTACACAATAAGCAGCAATACAAAATTGCAACATGGATTGACTTCCTGTTCCTTAGAGGGAGTGGGAAAGAGGAGAATATCAGCAACACAGCAATGACTGACACTAAACAATATTTCCCCATCAAGTCTCTCACCTCCCGCCTGCTAGTGTACCCAGCTTTAACCCCAAGTGGCCATTTTGCAGCACAATCTGTCTGTTTTTCTATTTAGTGTATTTACTGTATTTAGATGTCGGATTACAAATACATTTGAGCTTAAAGCTCTTTTGCAAAGGTTCCACATCAGCAGCATAATACAACAGTTTAACAGAACAAAAAGTATGGCAAAACAGTATACATAGAGAAAGGAGATCAACAGGTTTGCAGACTAGACAGGGTATTGTAAAATAATTGTAAATAAGAAAAGAAATTAGTAGTTGACATTCACTGTGAATTAAAGAATAGAAATGAGTGACGCTAAGCAGTTTCATACAAGGAATGCATACAGTAAATTGAAAATCAGCCAAAACAAACTTTGTCAGTTACTGGCAAAATTATAAGGTAAGTTGAAATCAGCCAACAGGCCTTGTCAGGACAGATGGGGAGGAGGGCATTAGGTAGAGGGGAGGAAAGGTGAAGGGGGTAGGGTTTTGGTGTGTACCACAACGAGGTGCCGAGATGCTAGGGAGCTGTGAGGATGACAGTCTTTGAATCTGAAGTAAAGTACTGTACTTTCGTTTTGGCCCAATAACATATAAACACAGACAACTTTAACTGTTCTGCCCAGGCTCAGCTTGAATATTGGAGTGGGCCTGCCCAGGATATAACCCCCTCTGAGGACTGAACTAACTAGCTAGCTAAATGCAGAAGATCCTCAGAGTTGCAGCTCAGAGGTACTTACAGTTTAGAGCTTCATGGGGCTCAGTAACTTTATTTATTTATTTATTTAGTTTTTGTTGACCGGGTACGTGCACTAGACAAATCCTGCCTATTTTCAGGGGAGGGGCATACAGATGAATGCCAACTGACTTTGAACCAGATTAAGCTGTTGTCACACTGTACCATTCTGGTATCAGGATTTGTTGGTGGTGCACCACAGCAGCAGTTTGCAGACCAGCAGATGGCTGAAGGGATGATGAACGATGGACTTCACCTGTCAGGCCTTTCCAAATTTCTCCTCTAAGGTCTTTCTGTGTGGTGTTCACCTGACAGGTCTCTCAGCTTCTTCCTATCGGGTGGTTACTTCGTTGGTCTAGGGGACAGGGGCAAACTACAGTAGGTGTCCCCTAGATTTTCTCCTGGACAGCAACTTCTGGAAGCACACTGGCCACTGGGCTCTGACTCAGTTTCTATCCTAGCATGCACAACTTATCTGGAGTGAAGTACTTTAGCAATGTCAAAACACTAGTTCCTCCGAGGTGGAACACAACTGCACAATTGCTACAAAATCTCTTTTTTCTCTTGCTGCAAACTCTCTGGATCTCTGCTGCAAAATCTCTGCACTAGTTTCAGGCTCCAAATCTTTTTTTTCTGCAGGTTGCATATCTCAAATCAGAACTCACAACAGCAGATTCAAATCTTGCTCAGGGATATGGTCCTCGGATTGGCTTTCTTCCCTGGTATCAAAATATTTTTGAGGTTCCTTGGCTCTTCTCTATAGTTCAGGGCCAAAAAGACTGTTGGACAGGTGAAAGAAGACTTTAGGCTTAGAAACCCTCAACAGTTTCTCCTGCTCGGTGACTGTCTGCTGGATCCCCAATGGTAGACTTTCAATACCTTTTATAGAGTCTGCACACCCCTCCTTTGTTTGGCTGCACTATTCATGGGCATTTCGGGTGCCCTTTGATATTTTCTCAGTGCTTCCCTACCATACAGGTCCCATTGGGGCCACCATTATTGTTTACATTTTTCCCCATATATACAGCCCTTATTTTTTGTATTAACCACCTATTCTAGGTGCAGAGTCTACAAATCTATTGCCCAGAGGCATTTAAATATCATTTACCAGCACCACAGCCTGCTCTGGAACTGGGGTTACTTTTCAATAGTGGCCGATGGTCAGACACACCATTGAAGCCACAGCACTTTTAATTTCCCCAGCTGCCAGCCACATAAAGTATGTGCAGATGGAACAGTGCAGCCATGTTTATTTATATTATGCCAGTCCATTCCTCAGTTACTCCCTGGACCACTCTGGGTTTCCCCCCAGCACCCGAAAGCACAAAATAGCATTAGGACCACAGCCCCCTTTACCTGGATCAAGGAACAGAAAATTGTCAACAGACACTGCCATGAAGACTCATTGGGTGCCATGGCCTGAATCCCTCCAGAGCCACTGCTGAGCTGCAGCCCCAGAAGGTAAGCCCCCCCGCCTCTGAGGAGGGTTACACATGTATTCACTATTAGGGTGTGTAATAAAGATTGTAGAGTATTTTTCATCAAGTCCCAATTCTGCAATTGAAGACAGTTTTAAAAAGTCATACTCAGGGGTGTGGCTTTCAACTGAGCAGAATGGTCGCTTGAGCTCTGAGCTCCCTGAAGAACCCCACAAAACCTTACATTATTTGGATCCTTCCAGCCTATGGCACGATTATACCATTTTTTATTGAAGTATAATTACCTGCCCGTCTATTGATTCAGCGATCGAATCTCCAGCTGATGTAAACGGTATCCTTTTTTACAATCCTCTTCCATATCGCAGCCGCAAGGCCTGCATGTCTTCACAAACGCCTAGATGGAGCCATCCACAATGTCAGTGGGAGCAGAGGGGAATCTTTCTGAAATCAGGCAGATGTTTGCCGAGATTCTGCACTGGATGGACCACTTGGACATAGCTATGACGAAAAATATATCAGACATTGTGGATCTTTCTCAGAGGGCCAGTGTCACAGAGCATAGGCTGGCTGAAATGGAGGATTGTGGGCACAAGTTGGGAGGTAGACTTCAAGAACAAGAGAGGATGATCAACCAACTCTGGTCGAGAGTAGAGGATCTGGAGAACCGCAGCCATTGGAAGAATCTGCGGTTCTTCAGTTTCCCCGAGGGCTGCGAAGGACTGGATACCATCTTGATCCTGCAAAAAGTGCTACCTCTAATTCTGGACTGGCAAGGCGGGACCCCTCCTAAAATTGATAGGGCCCATAGGTTGTTCGCTCCTCTGCCTGCAGCTGGGGCCCCTCCATGCACAATTCTTGCCTGATTTCTCCGATTCCAAGATAGGGAACAGATCACTAAGCTTGCTCGAGAAAAAAAAAAAACTAATCCTGGCAAGGCAACCACATAAGATTTTTGCAGACTATTCCCAAAAGGTTACCATGTGGCATAGGGCCTTCACTCCAGCTCGCAGAGCCTGTGCAGAACTCGGGCTGGAATACTCTGTTCGCTACTCTGCCTCCCTCAGAGTAATCTTTAATGGCTCCCCGTGATTGTTCAACAACCCCACTACTACAGAGAATGTTTTAGCAGCACAGACCCCTAAACTTAATTGGGATAAGTTTAAAGAGAGTGTCAGACCTGGAGTCGTAACCACCATGCCACAGCCAATGGAAAAGGAATGTCAGTCAGCTGATCCCATAACCCCAAGCCCCATGCACTTGCGGTCTCCCAGTCGTACACCTTCAAAGAAACTACCTGGCAGTAAATGGAGGAGAGGATGCAAGGCAAGGATCGAGGGGGCACACATAGATAAGATGCCCAAACTTTGTTCCAGGAGCCATAGCGTTAGCCTGGATTCGGATGACTCGCACAGTATACTGGACATGAGCAATAACAAATTCCTCGCCTTACTGGATCTTCCAACAGATGACCCTCTGCAGGAGGTGCCCAAGCCTCCTAGGAATTCACCAAAAAAGAACTACAGTCCTCAGCCAGCAAAAAGCCACTCCTGGGCAGATTCAGTAAGTGCCCTTTCTCCCGAGGCATGCATGAGTTCTGAACAAGCCCTTGCCGGTGAAGTCACCACTGAAAATAACCCTGCCATAAACTCTGTGGGCTGAATCAGTTACTGATATTCATGCTTCTGGTTTGTTTTCTCTTGCCGGTCACTGATAAGTCGGTGACACCACCCGTTTGTACTGATTTGGTATGCCGTAGATACCCCTGTTGTGGGGCAATGCTTGTAGGTTATACTATAACTGTAGTAGTGGGTAGGCTGAATTAGGGCCGGGTAAGTTGTTATCTAGTGATGTTAAGATTTATATGACTCCTTTATGGTTTGGCATGCCCAGATGCTAGGCCCCCTGTAAGGGCCTTGATGCCTGACCATGGAATATACTTCCAGACCTGGCAGCCATCTTCCTCCCTTGCCCGGCTTTTTCCCCTCCTCGCTTGGGGAAGAGTACTGGGTTATGGCTGTACCTAAACTCCATTCTTGAACAGCAATGGTTAAATCTGTACAGGATGGAAAGTTTTCTTTTTCACAGCATCTGATTAAGTTGGGGAGGGCTGGGGGAATGTGGCGCTCTAGATGATCCATTCTCCTTGATGTTTTTTACGATTCTCTTACCCTCCAGTGACCACTGCTGTTATCTGGGCTGGGTACCAGCTGATATTTACAGCAGGTGCTGGTCTTGTGTGGTTGGGAGGAGGGATGTTATGTTAAATATACTGTTGTTTTTTCTTCGTGTGCCTTTTGATTTTGTATGTTTAAAAGGTTTATATTACTAAGTGGTCTGTTTGTGCCACCTAGAGTTATTTCTGAGTATGGCAATCTGGGGGAAGAGTTCAGATTTCACAATAGAGTAAGGGGGACGAATACGGGTCAGCTGCCCGCCATAGCTATAGCCCTGCTGCTGGGTTTTTGTTTTGTTTCACACATATTCAGCCATGGTGCACCCCAAAGCAAATGGAAACTAAATTAATTTCTTGAAACATTAGGAGACTTAATTCTCCAGTTAAAAGGAAGACGGTACTTTTGCATTTAAAAAAATTGAGCCCCCTTATAACGTTCCTCCAAGAATCAAAGCTCTCCTCTGTGGAAGCAAAGAAACTAAAACAAGGGTCGGTTGGTGAAAAGATACATAGTGTGGCAGATTTGCACAAGCGCGGCGTCTCCATACTGCTCCATAAAAAATTGGGTTGGAAACTAATTAGACATATTCACGACAAAGTGGGTAGATGGGTCATGGCAGAGAAGTCTACCCCAGAAGGTTCATTGATCCTAGTTAACTTATATGCCCCCAATCAAGATTGCCTTCAATATTTTCATACCACGAATCAAGCCCTTTTTGAGTTTAACTCTAAACAAGCCCCTGTATTAATGGGGGGAAATTTTAATCTGGCATTGGACCACTTACAGGATAGAAGTAATAAGACCCCTGAACCCCATAGACAGGCCAAGGGAGCTGTTCTGGGACTCATGAGAGAGCATGTATTGCTGGATGCATGGAGGGCACAACACCCAGGGGACCATGATTGTACTTACTTTTCCTCATCTCATGGGTCC
This sequence comes from Neoceratodus forsteri, assembly GCA_016271365.2. Lineage (NCBI taxonomy): Eukaryota > Metazoa > Chordata > Ceratodontiformes > Ceratodontidae > Neoceratodus > Neoceratodus forsteri. The sequence goes on from CM028137.1 coordinate 706,966,516, forward strand.
TCTAGCAGAATTGACCTCTGGCTTATCTCCTCTTGGCTGTATGAATCAATTGTCTACTCACATATACATCCGATCATCATTTCTGATCATGCTCCCCTAGAACTTATGATCAGACAGGGGCAGGTGTCTCTCCCAATCTCCACCTGGTGGTTAGACTCTCTCTTGTTAGAGGACTTAGAATTTCAGGAATGGTTAGGTCCTGAAGTGGCGGCATACTGGGAGAACAATGACAATGGTGAGGTCTCGGACTCGACCCTTTGCAAAGCCTTTAAGGCTATGATTCAGAGCAGAATAATTGCCTTCACTTCTGCAAGGAGGCATCGCAAGAGAGGCTGATCAAGGAGCCCTAGAGAAACAATTGTACATATTAGAATCCCAGTACAAGGTGCTTAACTCCCAAGCCCCCTCCCAGACTTTGCTTGCCCAGTTGATTAGTACCAGAATCTCTCTCAATGCTCATCTTACTCGGCAAGCAGAGTTGAACCTACAGAGAATATGGTATGCTTATTGGGAAGGGGAGGGGGAGAGAAAGTTAGCAAACTCCTAGCCTACCGCCTGAAACACCAACAAGCTTCCCAAATGATACACGCACTGACAGATATGCAAGGGGGAAAAGTGCTATACCCAAAAAGGAATAAATGAGATCATAACTAGTTTTTATGAACAGTTTTATTCATCTCCCCATCCCCTTGACTTGCCTAAAATTCAAGGCTTTTTAGCTACACTACCTATCCCTTGAATCCCAGAGAGAGACTCCCAAGTTTTGGAAGCCCAACTCTCAGAGGAAGAAATGATGGGAGCTGTTAGATCTATGAATCTCCACAAGGCCCCTGGTAGGGATGGGTTCCCCATAGATTTCTAGAGATCCCCAGGTATCAACCTGCCCCGTATTTAGTCCATGCCTTTTGCCACTCCCTCTCGATTGGCCAACTCCCTCCTACTTTGAGAGATGCTACCATAACGGTTCTTCCAAAGAAGAGTAAAAACCCACTGTCCCCAAGTAGTTACCAACCTATATCACTCATTAATGTGGATGTTAAGCTCTTGGCAAAAGCCCTAGCCATCAGGCTCGGACCCCTTCTCCCAGGCTTATTCCATCCCTCACAGGCAGGGTTTGTTAAGGGCCATCTAGTGTCTGATCACCACAGAACCCTAATCTCATTGATGCATCTTACCAGAGCCTCTAAAATACCCTCTGTGGCCTTGGCCTTTGACTTCAAAAAGGCATTCGACTCGGTAGTGTGGCCCTTTCTCTTCCACACACTTTCTAATATGGGTATGGGCCCCAACTTTATTTCCTGGATTAATCTCTCATATGCCTCTCCCATGGCCTCTGTCCTAACCAACGGCAACTTGTCTATGCCCTTTCAGTTACAGAAGGGTACTAGGCATGGCTTCCCCCTTTCCCCACTTTTATTTGTCCTAGCTATTGAGCCCCTTGCTATTGCTCTCTGGGAATCTGCTTGGATCCCAAGAATAAGAGGGGGGAACTCCTTATACAAAACCTTTTTCTATGCTGACGATCTTCTAATCACTACAGAATACTCCCCTCAAGTGATAAAGGATATATTCAACATTATCACTGAGTTTACCCAGGTATCAGGTCTTAAATTGAATGAATCTAAAACTGAGGTCCTCCCGTTGAATTTGGTTTCCACGGGGGAGATCTTTACTAACCTTGGGCTAAAATGGTCCCCCAATGGTATTAAATATCTGGGCATCATTCTACACCTGAACTTAGACAAAATGCTCTCTATTAACTTTTCCATCCTTTTAGATTCCCTCAGCTCTGACGTGGGAAGATGAAGGGCCTTGAGACTGTCACTGGCCGGGAAAATCGACTCTATAAAGCTCATGGCAGCTCCGAAAATGTTATATGTTTTGGCTCACTTACCTGTGCCAATCCCCCAGAAATGGTTTCAAAAACTGGAAAACCTTATGGGTAACTTTTTATGGGAAGGGTCCCGGTCCAGATTTAGCAAATTAAAGTTAAGGCAACACTGGAGTAAGGGTGGATGGGGACTCCCTTGGTTACAGGGATACCACAGGGCTTTTATTTAAAATCAGATCACCAATTGGTTCACCAAAATAGAGCTGGCTTCCCCTTCCTGGCTATCTTTGGATGCTTCCTTGTTGACTGCCCCTTCCCCCACAGTAGCCCTATATGACAAAAAGTCTTCCCCCTCTGGGACCTCTCCCGCAATATCGATCTCATTTCAATCCTGGAGGAAATCTCTTGCCCCTTTAGGCCAAAATCTGACCCCTTGGGAATTTACTCCCTTGTGGAACAATTCTGGTATCCAGATAGGTAAACATATGATTTACTGGCTATTCTGGGAGTCCCAGGGTATTACCCTGATAAAGGATTTGTTACTTCCAGGCTCTCTATCCCTGGACTCCTTTGAAAACCTGAAAACACATTTCCATCTCCCACAACCCACTTTTGGAGATATCTCCAAATTAGGGACACCATCACCCACTTACCCAACGCCCCACTCATAAAGGAGATCCCTCAGAACTCCCATCCTATCAGCTTATGGAATACGCTCAGTAAACATAGAGCAAGCAAGGTTTACACGGCCCCTAGGGATGCTACCAAAGAACCTACCTGATCTGTTAAACTACAGTGGGAATCAGATTTACAATGCTCAATCTCGGATCGGCAATGGGTGCATGGGTGGACAAGAATCCACATCGCCTGTAGAGATGGTTGCTCCTGCCTTATCATGAACAAAACCCTTCGTAGATGGTATCGAGACCCTGCTAAACTTAAGTGGATGGGTATTACCCAGCCCGATAAATGCTGGAGATGTGGCAATCACGGGGCTAACCTTTTTCATATCCTCTGGTCATGCCCCTTCCTTCATTCTTTCTGGTTTTCCATCCAGAATATGTGCCAACAAATTTCCCAGGATTACTTCTGATCCCTGTCTTCTTCTTTTGGGGTGTGGTAGTTTGTCTGCACAAAAACATTCCCAAGGATGGATCACTGGTATAGAGGCTATAGCCAAAAGATTAATCCTTATGAAATGGAGATCCCCAGATATTCTGACCTTTCAGGATTTTATTCTGGCTGTTGGTCAAGGTGCTACGTTAGAGAGACTCTCTAGCTTCACTGGGGGCCTAATCCCCCAAGACGTAGAATGCTGGCAACCATTCTTCAGCTCAAAATACTGCCACGATACCTCTATGAATGCTATGTTACAAATCCCTTCACTGGGCTTGAGAGGTGGATCTCCAACCTCCTCTTCTAATAACTCTGTCCCTCTCTACAGGATATAGTTGCGTATATAAATTGTTCCTTCTCCTCTTAGTTCGGATTGCCTTTCTTGTATATAGTTCTTAGTGTGTACAAATTTACTAGGAGCACCACACTGTATCACAATCTGTATTTATATACATTGGGTCTCTTTTGTGCACTTATTATCAAAAAATATGCTGTGATGTTTTATGTGATGTTATTTGCTGGGACCCGGCTGTGTTACAAGTAGTAATATCCAGTATCGACCAGTCATAACATTTACTGTTTAACTAATGTGCCTGGATGTTTCATGTAACACTACTATACCCTGGTTTCTTTTTGCACTTTTGTTTTACATTTATCTTTAGAGAGATCTGGTCATACTAAATGTTGCGGTATGATTTTAGATGCTGTATTTTCCTTTTGATTTTGTGGTGCTTTTCCTTCATTTGATAATAAATTCTTTAACAACTAAAAAGTCATACTTTATATCTCCCAGTGCTAAATTAAAAGGTGTATAACACCACCAGTCTCAAATCTCTAGGTGTATAGAAAAATACTTCAGTTTTTAAATTAAGGTTAGGTTTATGGGCAGGAAGACTCCATTGAGCACACACATTTTCAAGGAGGTCCTGTATGGACAACATTAAACAACAGCGTACAATAAAAGTGATGACATAGCATACAGGTACAATAGTTGGTAGAAAAAAGTGCAGATATGGTCAGTAAAAACAATAAAACAGATTAGAATCTGGTGCCCCAGAAAGCAGTAATGACATACTATAAGGTAACAATAACTGGTAGGAAATACTTACAGGGTCAATGAAAATAAAAACAATAGTGAAATATACAGGAACCAATTCATATTGAGAGGTAGAACAAACAAATAGTATCAGTAAGAATGTATATGATTGTTATCAGCTTCCCAAGATGGCTGAGAGTGCAGGATAGAAGGAAGGGGGTAAGGAGAAATACATAATTACTTCTGATGAGGAAGGAGTCCAACTGAGGGGGCAAGGAATAAGTGCAAGAAGTTGTGAGAGGATGAAAGAGCAAGTGAGAAAGTTGGGCAAGAATCAGGGATGGAGGGTATATAAGGAATCCTGGGCATGTGGGTGGAGATGGGTGGATAGGTAGACTAGGGAGAAGGTTACAAGAAGTCAGAGGGTGCTCACTTGATAGCAGTGGAAGGAGACTGGCATGATATGCTGGGATCTATGGTAGTGACGGACTACTGGGAAGAATTTGTAGGTCAAGACTCTGAAGAAATTTAATGAGACAATGCTGATGAGCTTGAGTGATGTCTGGATGAGATTCCACGCTGATGGGATGGCGTATCTAATAGCAACCTTGCCAAGGGAGGTATGCATCTGGGATACATCGAGGAGGATGTAGGCGGATTTCCTAAGGGAGCAGAAGCAATGGGAAATATTAACAAGTGAGAGAATAGGTTGGTAATTTGTTTAGTAGACTTTTGAAAGTCCAGGTACCTAAATGGAGTAGTCACCGGGTGGCGAGGGGTTGCCAGCTGACTTCTTTATGTAACCCCCCTACAAATGGGGGTTCCTGAAAGCTTTCTTGGAGCTTGCCTAAATGCTCCATGTCTGACTGGTGTTCGGCGTAAGGCCACTAAATGTGGCCGTTGTGAGTGCTTTTAAAGCCTTCAGTACTGCCTCTTTAAGAGCTGCCTGCTTGCAGGCTTTCATGGTACAAATGGAGGACTGGGGTTTCCCTGCTTGAATCCCACCCGGGACTGCTGTCTGATTGCTCCATTTCTGCAGTCACTAGGAGTGCTGAGGGAGCCCCCCCTTGAAAGGCGTAACTATTTGCCTGAAATCGTTTAGAGTGATAGGGAAAATGCAGTTTTGTTCAACCTGCCTTTGTTGCACATGGGACTCTGTGTGCTGTGCCCCTCCATCTTGGACCAGGACAGCTCGAGGGGTCCAATAGGAGTGAGAGGTTATCTAAGCTGGAGTAAAAAGCAGCCAACCAGAAACCAGGACTCTAGATGGAGCTGGCCGACCAATGGGAACACAGCTTGTTATTCTGGGAAGTGGCATTCTTGGCCATGGCGCCGTTTTGCACCAATGAGAGTAATAATGAGTGACTGGCATCTGCAGCCCTCCAATGGGATTGGGTGGTGCCCGAATAGAGAGACTTGCCCCAACTGCCAAAGGGCAGAGACACTGTGCCTGTGAGCGAGGAAGGAGCCCTGGGCTTCTGCGCCATTAAGTCTTCATGCGGGAAGCACTTGTGTGTGGTGAAGGCCAATTTTGGGTGGCTCAGTCGCTGTTACATTCGGAATAAATCCGCAGTGCAGCGGTCAGAGGAGGCTGTGCAGGAGCACAGCTACCTACCAGGCTCACCCTGTAGAAGACTGGAGAATCTGCTAAATCACACTTGGTCTGTCAGGACAGTGAAGCTGCACTGAGATCCCCGGATAGCTGTGAGTTCAGTCGGGTCCTAGGAGCAGCTGCCTGGTATGGTAGCCCTCTGTTGTTTTCCATATAAATGTGTGAGGAGGCCTTTAAAGCTCAGGCTCAGCCCTGCGAGTGGTGAAAGAGTGGTTTTCTGTTGGAGTTGTGAGTACTGGATCAGGGTAGCTCCCTGTTAAAGGTTACAAACAAAGGCAAAATCATCTTGTTGTAGTGCTGACTGTACTAATTGAGCTTTCTGGCTCCATCTGATCTGCTCAGGAATTAAATGCTCGTTTGTGTCAGGGCCCCAACCAGCGGCATCGAGGAACTAGCCATTAGGGCTTGGGTACCCGTAGACAGTAATTTATAGTTTAGGCCTGTGCACAGAGCCATAGGTAGATTCTCATATATTGTATGTGGTAAGCTAATCAACCTGATTCCCCCCGGTCCTTGTTATCTCCCCTTAAATAAATCAGATTGCTTGTTTTGCAAAAGTACACTTGCTAGTTTTTGTATTCATGGGGAAATACTGCACAGTGAATGTGGTGCAACTGTGCCTTACTTTTCAGGGGGTCCCCAGAGTGAGCTGACTGGTTCAAGCTGGGGGGTAAGTGTATATGGTAAGGACACTGAAATTGAACTGCGTGAGCCACTAGTGGGAAGAAAGGGGGGTTGCAGCAACCCAGAGGGCTGTGACCGAGTCAACTTCGACTGTTCTAACCCCAACCTCTGGGTGGAGGCACTCGTCAATGGATCTGGGCCCCTCACCCTGTTACAGGTAGGGCAGGCAGGGGTAGTAGCCCTTAGGATAGCGCCCCCTGGGGGTTACATTTATATAAGTTGCAGTGATGCATCCTGAAAGGTGCTTTAGTAATGAAGCGCAGAGCCTGATGGAACAGTATATTGAGCTTTGAAAGGTTGGAAACAGTGGCACAGTTGTTGATGATGTCACCATAGTCTAGGAGTGGCAGGAATGTGGCCTGTACTAGTCAACGTCTAATGTTAGGGGGAAAGAGCACTCTGTCCCTGATGAAAAAGTCGAGTCTTGCTTTCAACTTACAAGAAAGGTAGTTGATGTGCACACTAAAAGAAAGTTTGCTGTCTATCCAGATGCCCAGCTATTTGAATTGATCAACCACATCTAGTGATTCAATTAGGATAGTCATGATGTGTACAGGTGATGCACTGTGCTGAGGGGAGGGTCTATTGCTACCAGGTGTGAAATAAAGGACCTTGGCTTTTTTCACATTGAGTAGTAGCTTGGAGTTGATTAGGTTGTGCTTTAGCTGTGCAAAGTCACGTACTTCGGATAAGGTTGGTTTAGAAGTATATATAACGGTATTGTCCACAAAGAGATGTATTTTGGAGTTGCTGATATTGGAATCTAGGGAGTTAATGTAAATAGAAAATAGTATAGGGCCTAAAATAGAGCCTTGTGAAACACCTTGTTTTATGGGGGAGGGAGTCAGAAATCTGACGGCTTGCTTTGGTTTTCTGAACTCTACACGTAAGGTAGCTCCACAACCATTGACAAGTGGTGTCAGCTGTGCCTAGTTTACTGAGACCATGGAGGATGAGGTTATGGTCGATGGTATCAAATGCCTTGCTGAGATCAAGGAATATGGCACCTGTGACTTGTTTGGAATCGCACACAGTCAGCCAGTCATTGGTGACTTTAGCTAAAGCAGAGGTGGTACTGTGTTTTTGTCTGAACCCAGACTGGGCAGGTTTGAGGAGTGAAATCTTTTTAATGTGGTCTTTAAGCTGGTGACAGATGAGTTTCTCTAGCAGTTTGGATAGGACAGGGAAGATGGAGATGGGACTATAATTGTTTAGGTTACATGGGTCACCTGATTTGAACAAGGGCAAGATATGCACTGATTTCCAACAGGAGGGGACCGTAACTGAGGAGATGGAGAGATTAAGAATATGAAGGATTGATGCAGCTAGATTATAGAAGCCTAGCTTAATGAAGATAGGATCAATGCCATCTGCTCCACTAGCTTTATTGATGTTGAGTTTACTAAGGTGTTCCTCTACTTGTTTGTAGGCCACATAGTGAAGTTGAAAAGTATGAAGAGGCTTGGGCTCATGGGTTGGGGTGAGGCGGGGTTGGAGGCATGTTAGCCCTGTGTATGGAGAGGAATCTGATGCAAGTCCAGCAGTGGCAAAATAGGTATTCCATTTTTCTGGGATGAGGTCACGCTCTACATATTTAACTCCGGTAATGAGTAACTTGGTGGGGATGGACAGGACTGCTTTGTGGCCCTAAACTGTCTTGAATGTTTACCAGATCTTGGCTGAGTTTCTGTTGGCATTTTCAAAGGATTCTACATAGATGTTAGCTTTGGCAGATCGTATTAGTTTAACACAAGTATTCCTGGTAGTTCTAAATGCCTGCCAGTTGGCTGCATTCTTTGTGTATCTTGCATGGGCCCAAAGTTTATCGCGGTTGTGCAGTGCAGCTTTTAGGTTTGGAGTGAATCAGGGATGGGAATGTTTATGGACCCTGGATCTAATGAAAGGGCCATGTTTATTGGCAAGCTGAGTCAGTGTAATGACAAGAAAGGTGACCTCCTCGTCCACTGATTTGGCAAGATAAAGATCTTGCCAGTTTACATATTTTAGATCCGAGATATAGTTTTTGATGTTGAATTCACGGAAACTGCACTTGGTGACAAATATAGAGGAAGAGGTGTGCTTATCTTGGTTTCTGGTGCATGCTACAATATTGTGATCACTAAGACCATTATGGAATACAGCTGTATGCCGAATTTTGTGGGGACGATTTGTGATACTAACATCCAGGATGGAGCTATTGGCATGATTTTTGGCATTGAGCCCTGTTGGCTCCATAATGATTTGGGACAGTATAAGCTCATCACAGAGTTCTTTCAGGACACATGCCTTAGGCGAGAGCCAATCGAGTTTGAGATGGCCTAAAATGATGATCTTGTTGATGGGTGCAGTCAAGCTTTTGAAGGTTGAGATTAACTCAAGACCCACTGAGGGGGGACCTGTAGCAATCTATGATGCTGAAAGCTTCAACTGTGGATATTTGGATGTTGATGGCCATGCACTCAAATTCTTTGGGTTTGGACATGGCATTGGTGATGGAGATGTTTAAGTGGTCTTTCATGTAGATGACTGCCCCCACCCCTTGTGGGCCTGTCTGCTCTGAACAGGTTATAGGAGGAGAGTGAGAGCTGCTGGTCAGAGATAGTACTTTTAAGCCAGGATTCAGTAATAATGATCAAATCTGGGTTAGTGTTGGCAGCCTATATTCTTAACTGGTCTAGTCTGTTAATCAGGATCCACATGTTAATCAGCATAAACTTTAAGCCTGAGGTACTGGCAGTATAGCACAGTGGTTTAAGGCTCTGAGCTGCATATCTGGAGACCTGGGTTTGAATCACACAGCCCCCACTTGCATGTACTATGTGACCCTGAGCAAGTCACTTAACGTCCCTGTGCTCCCAGGTTGCACCTGTAAAAAAAGCTTTCAGCTTAGTGTGTCTCACCTGGTTAAACAATTAAAAAAAAGTCTGAGGGGGGTGCAAGGGGAATTTGAGGACCAGGATTTGCTTCAACATTACCAGAGGACATGAGTAATAGCAGGATAAGTTTTTTTTTCAAATTATTTCTTGCTGCAGTAATCTGTTTCTTACTGTGGTGTTTGCTCCTGGAGAACTGATGGAAAGGAGTAGCCAGAGGGGGCATGTGACACAGGGGACAGACCATAGCTACAGGTGAGAGTATCCTGATTGAAAGAGGGGATGTTGAAATACCCAGAGAGGCCTGGGTAGACCAGGGAGGATAACTTGTAATTTGACCATGAGTGAGAGCTGCTGTAACCCACTGCACAGGGTGGAATGATGGGTAGGGTTTGGTTACAGAAGCTAGATCAGTCCATGGTATAGCCAAAGGGGTGGAATTCCTAGCTGTACATTGGAAGAGAATAAAGACTAGTGTCAGGTGAGAAAACATAGTTGATCTGAAGTAGAAGGGCTGATGGGGGGAATGGTTGAGAGGACAGTTGAGGTAATTGTTAGAGGATGAACAATTTGAGGAGACTCAGTGGTGAAAGGTGAGGGGTGAGTGCCTAGGGATGAGAAAAAGAATAGGAAGCAAGATGAATATGAGAGTAGGAGAGCTATAAAGTAAGAGATTAGAATAGATGACACACCCTTAGGGATATGCAGTTACTAGTATACTTTATGGTAAGCCAGATGGATGGGTCTCCTGATCACAGAAGCAGAAATTGTGCTTGTGTGGTTCAGCGAGATGAGATGCAACTGACCCTTTAAGCAAGGTAAGGTTAATTATTGTAATTGGCTCAGAAGGCCGAGTGGGGTAGGGTTAGTTGGGCTTAAAGACTATTTAATAAGGTGTTGGAGTAGAGGAGGGAGGGATAGAGGGCCAAAAAATTAATCCAGAGAAGGAGCTGCACATGCAAAGTAGTTAAAATGTGAAGCAGCTTCACTTAATTGAATATGGAACAGCTGCAACACCGAATCAAATGAATCCTCTGCGTACTCAGAATTTTGAAAATGGCATCAGGCACTTGAGTTGGTTCAGTTGGCTGCCTTTTGTGATGAGCAGCCACCGTTTTAAAGAAAGGTACCATATCTTTGGCAAAAGAGCATCAGACACACTGATTACAAGCTGAAGAAAACCAGTCATGGTAAGCAGGTTCAGTAGTGAGACATCTCAATTCTTCAGATCTTAAAACAGATTCTCTAGATAAAGCTGATAAAATGTCAACACTTTTATGTGCTTTCCCATGCCAATCATTTGGGAAACGATAATGAAACAATAATGAACTGAACACTGAAACATATCAAGGCACTTTAACTCTTCCAAGGGTACCTGAAAACATGGAACAAAACTGTACTAGTGGGAGAGAGTTGTGTTTCATTTTTCAAGGGAAAAAGAAAGCATTGAGGTACAGTCATCAGTTTTGTAAGAGTGCCTTGGAGTGGCACACAATTAATTACAGGTATTATAAACATGTAACATTTAAAAATAATAGACACATTAAATGAAAAAAAAAGATACACTTCCAACAGGAAGATAAGCTAATCTTCAAAACTAAAGACATTTACAAAGTAATAGAAAGCCATAATTTGATGAGTATACTATAACGTTTTATAACAAATGAGACCAACAAAGACATCTCTTCTTATACAATACAGTATTACAGTATACCTGGGGAGAGGCTTACGTCAACTGCCATTTCCCCATACTCACTGTGCTCAATGGACTCCAGTTCTTTCTCCCTTCCCAAACCTTCCTCATCCCCTAGACAAACCGCCTTCACCATCTTCACCTATAGACTCCCCTCTTTACGGAAACAACTTCCATCTCTCCTAAGAAAGTCACCCTCTCCCAATTGCTACAAATACCAAATTCAACAACTTCCACTCCCCACCTGCACCTGCTCCTAGCCACTCACAGGACCAGACTATTGGCAGATTTTTTTTGTGGATAGTAATCTAATCCTCAGAATTATATGATACTATTTGTACAATATGCAGTTCATCTGAATGTACAATACTTCACTGTATAACTTAAGCAACTGTATATTTATCTCATGTATCTATTACGCTTTTTTTCTGCTTTATATCCTTTTTCCCCTTCCCTGGGTCACACCTGGAAATGAGTCTTAGCTCAGCGTGCCTTTCCCAGTCATTAAATGATTAAATAAATAGAATAACAATTATTTATTTATTTTAAAATTGGTAACTTGAAAAGGCATGCTGAGCTGAGGCTTGTTTCCAGGTGTGACTTTGGGAAATGACAATGGAAGGACATACAGAATAGAATTACAAAACATCTAAAAATGCAATGAGGTTGTGGAGTCTCTATGAGGTTGTGGAGTAACTTCAGGAGCAGGGTTTGCTTAACTCCTTCTGATCCTCTTTAACAGGTATACCACCATTGCCTTAATGGCTCTGTAGGCAGCCTTTCCAGTTAAACTTAAGTAGCCTTTTGGGTTTGTTTGTTCTGCCCTGTTTTGTGCTTCTATTTCCCCAGGGTACAAGCCTTTGGAGTCCTGTGGTGGAGGAGCTGACATTGAACCTGGAAGAACCAGGGCCCCTCACAGGAGGTGCTACTCGAGCCAAACAGATGGGGCAGATGGGACTGTTGAGTGTTTTATGTTGCTGAGTTAATGCTTACCTGAACTTAATAAAGAGAGTAAAGGTATGTGGGGAGTCCAGGAGATAGAGGAAGCCCAAGCAAATGGGGGACAGCTCAGGGGCAATGTGAGGAAGTATTTTTTCACAGAGAGGGTGGTGGATGCATGGAACAGCCTTCCTGAGGAGGTTGTGGGTTCTGAAACTGTGGAGAATTCAAGAATGCATGGGACAGACATAAAGCAATTTTTGTGGGGGTAGGAAGAAATAGGCTGTTGGTTAACTAGGATCTGCAGCTTATCCTCTAGGTAGGAAAATGGGCAGACTAGATGAGCCAAGCGGTCCTTATCTGCCATCAAAGTCTATGTTTCTATGCAGAAAAGATGAGAAAGGGACAAGAAATAAATGGCCCTGTGATGGTACTGCTGAGCATTTTGTACTATGTGGAGTAAAGGGCAGGGGCAGGATCATGGATGACATGCTTCACTATTATTAAGAAAAGGTATGCTACCATTGCTACAGTGCATCTTTCTTTGCTAGTCAATTGTTTTCTGACCCTGAATGGTGTAACATCTGGCATTCTGCTCTGCTTTTTATCTCTAGGTGAAGAAAGGCTGCGATCCTCGGTGGGAATCAGGGTGTCTCTTTTTCTGTCTTCATGACCCATGCAATGCATCTAAAGGAGAAAGCAGGACCTGACGGATGCAGAAACCTGCTGGGAAGGGATAAAGTGCTGGAACAGGGCCTGAAGAGTGTGACACTGCTCAATATGGCTCCGGGGATTGAGAAACATTTTATAGTGTGAGCCTTGAACTGGATTTTAGAATCATTTTCATCATTTCATATTTACCACTTACCATCAGTAAATTAGAGCTGTATAAATATACAGACTTCTAAACAGATTTAACTTGACTTTTAAGCAGAATGAATGGGAGTTTTTGAAACACTGTGCCTTTTTTTCAATATAGAAAAACTTGGGTTACAAACAGGGATTACGCTGTGATTTTTTTAATGATTTTGTTGATTTTAGTGGAGTGCTGGAATAGGTTGAATATATTTACACATAACTGCATACATGATCTTGTCCCTTCGCTTTTATTGTTAATTTCTACTGCCTGTTATTATTGTTACAATTTGCCTTCAATCTGATTAAGTTGGTTCTTTCCAAATGCAGTGTTAATTGACAATATAGATCCTCAGAGAGAGTGACTGAGTATTGAGTTGGGGGAATATTTTTCTCTTTATTGTCAGACTCCCCTGATGAGGGATTGTCTGCAGAGCTGCAGGACTTTAGGTCATGGATCCCATGGCTCTGTGAGATGACTCCCTCATCATTGCATTCAAATGTTGATCAAAGTATAGGTTCCCATCTTTTGAAAAAGAATACGAGACAAACTAAGAGAGATAGTATTAGGAAGACAAGTGGGAAAGGACTGGGTTTTATGTTAAACAAGAAACATATGGGTATAAGTAAGAAGGAGAAAATTTCAAGCTATATATTAGTTCCAAGAAATCAAAATAATTTAGTAGGGAAAAAAGAGGCAATAAAAACTCTGAGTATCACCCCACCAAGTTAACATCATCACCTATGGCCCTGAATTATGGTACACAATTAGTTGAACATCCACTCCTAGAAAATGTTAGGAGGTTAGAATGTGAAAGAGGGGAAGTCACCCAGTGTGTGAGAGGGGATTCTATAATCACAAAAGATAAAATGAATGAACCCTCTAAAATGAAAAAGCAAGCTAAAAATAAGACCCATAACAGCAGTGGAAAGTCCACTATGAGGGTAGGGAAAAAAATTGAAGCTAAGAAAGGAAACAAGGAGAAGATGAATGAACAATCTACTAAAAATAGCACAAAATCATTTTTAAATGAGTTCAATGCATTTATTACACCATATGCCAATAGATGAACGCTCAACCCACCTTCTAAATATCCCCCAGATATTCCCCATTTATGGGAAAGTAAAGAAATAGTTAAAAAGCAAATGCCTGCTTTTCATGGAAATAGCATATTTGAGAAAGGTAGAACTAAAAGGACATACAGGGAAAAAAAGAGGTGGAAAGGAAGTAAACTTAATAACAGGGGACTCTACCCATGAAGAAGGTTATGTAGGATTAGCTGAAGTAAGAAATGAAATAGCATATGGTAATCAGCTGCTCTTTGAGGTGTTAACTCTATAAAAGAAAATATCACTCCAACAAATAGGGGGAGCAGTACAAAGCCCTTGCCCTCACGACACTGACATTGATAAACATCAGCAACAGGAACAGAAGCAAGAGACAGGAAATGAAGAACATATCGGAAAGCAAACCAAGATTGTTAATGAAATTAGGGAAGAAACTGGGAAAAGGGAAAAAGAAGAGATACAGAAGAAAGTAAAACAACTAAGAGCAAAAAAACAGCTCAACAAATAGGAAAGAGGAAAAAACAGTGATAGATAGTAATGAACCAAAAGGGGAAGGAAGAAGAAAATATAACGTCATCAGCAGACCATAACTACAATGGAGGAAACTGCTGGATTTACATAGAAGGAAAAAGAGGTGTACTGTTCCCCCTAGAAGGAGAAATGGAGAAAGAATGTGAGCGGGATGGGGGATCTAAAGGACAAAGACTTAAATCTAATAATGTACCCTCTAATAAAAAAGGAAATAGGGTTAGGGAAGAGAAAGAAAACAGTACAAGGGATGACCTATCCAGAGAAGGGAAAAAATAAAGAGAGGTCTGTTAGACTTCACTATTTCTTTTAAAGGAATCCAAAAAACTAAAAATGAAAACCCAACACATGTTAAGAGTGAAAGTTTATAACATCTTGTAAGGGTCTCCTGGGAAACTAGTTCAAGCTGACTGATATTGCCTCAGTATATAGATATAGAACTAGTAAGGAAAATGGCTGGGTTTGTCTAGTGACACATAAGATGAGTGCCAGGCAACTGATTCTGGACACAAGAGCGGTTCAACCAGATAGGGCTAAAGGTGGAAGTATCAGTTGTTTGCCCCAGGAAAGAGATAGGAAAAGAAAAGGAAAATGGTGGGGAAAAATAACAGATCACCAGAGCAAAGGAACAAGCTTGTAAAACAGGGACTGGAGAAGAAAGTAAAATACAGAAAAAGATAAATTATATGGAGCAGAAAGTAAAGGAAAGTGTGGTGATCATAGAGATGAATGAAGAAAGCATTAATGTAAGTAGGTGGATAAGGGGCAGGAAAGTAAGAGGCTCAATGGTGAATAGTAGTGTGGTACTGGTACTGGACAGTACCCCAGTAATTGAACTGTCAACACAAATGCCAGATATTACTGTAAGTAAAAAATTTTACACCCTGGAACCAGAAATATACGTGTGTTGACTAAGGAATAAAAATGAGAATGAGAAGGAAATAGAGGGTAGAGAAGAAATATTCATAATGTCCTGGAATATAGCAAGATTAGGAACAAAATTAAAGATATTGGGTGGACAAAAATATTAACAAAACACATATGCTACAAGAAACATGGGCAACTAACTATGATGAGTGCCTATTAGAGGGGTAAAAGTCCTGGGGCATCGAAGTACAGAGATGCTCTAGGTTTGGAAGGCCTTCAGGTGAAGTATACATTTTTGTGTATGTAAAAGCCAATTTAGAGATCAAATAAATCTATAAAAATGAAAGCTATTACATCCTGGGCCTGAAGCTATGAAAAAATGGACAGATTTTATGCATTTTGATAAATAGCTATGTTGTTTCATATTCCAGGATAGCAGTCAGGGAAATAATGTGGCAATAGTTAAAGGGTTAATATAGCAAATATAAGAACAGTATGCAGGGGTCTCAGTAATTCTGGGAGGTGATCTGAATGCAAGAGTGGGCACAAAGTCTGAAGAGCAGAGTAATTCCTGGAACGTGGATGATACATATGAATCCCTGGATAGAATACTGCCTGGGTGGAGTCAGAGTATCTTCATCAGAGGAGGATTAGGACCTGGGAGTGATGATCACTAGTGACCTGAAGTACTCCACGCAGTGTAAGAAAGCAGCAGCAAAGGCAAACAAGATGCTGGGATGCATATCTAGGGGGATCAGTAGTAGGAGAGAGGAGGTTATACTGCCCTGTACAGGTTACTGGTAAAGCTGCATCTAGAGTATGGAGTTCAGTACTGCTGCCCACAGCTCAAAAAGGACAGTAACCTGCTGGTGAAGGTTCAGAGGAGGGTTACAAAGATGATAGTGAGTCAGCAGGGTAAGGCATATGAGGAGAGGTTAAGGACACTGAACATGTACTCCCTGAAAGACAGGAAAGTGAGAGGGGGGCAAATTGTGACCTTCAAATACTTGAAAGGGATAAATAAGGTTGATAAGGAGAGTCTCTTTAAGCTGAGGGGCAACCATAACACTAGGGGGCACAGTCTTAAGCTGGAGGGTAGACAGTTCAGAATGGAGGTCAGGAAGTATTTCTTCAGAGACAGGGTGGTGGACACTTGGAATGCTCTGCCAGAAGAGGCCATCTCACTGAAGACAGTGGGCAGTTTTAAGAGAGGCTGGGATAGGCATAGGAGGAAACTGAGGAGCATGGGTAGGGAGGATGGGAGGAGTGGGAATGGAGGGCAGGGACATTAGCTCAAGCTGTGGACCCTGCAAAATGAGCAGACTTGATAGACCAAATGGCCTTCTTCTGCTGGCTTCTTTGCATGTTTGTATATTCCACTAAGAGCATCAGAGGATACTAGCTTAAATAAACAGGGTAACATTTTGCTGGATATTCTCAGAAATACAAACATGAGAATAGTAAATGGCAGATGGCCTAGTGACAGAATAGGAAAGTGCACCTTTTTCTTGAAAAAAGGAGGTAGTGTACTAGATTTCTTTCTAATTGATGTATTTTCTTTTAATTAAATTCACCTTATGAAGGTCCTGGACATATGGGACAGTGACCATTGCCCAATAGTGATAACTTTGGATCAACAGATCTTAGGGGGAATAAAGAAAGAAAATATAATTGACAGATAAACAGGAAGTATGCAACTACAGATATACAATAAAAATAAAAGATAAAGTGGTCATCTGCTGCCCAGGATACTGTGAAAGACATTATTAGAGGAAAAACTGTATAAAGGCAAAAAAAGAACGTATTAACTGGCTAAATGTTCTAAATGAGTTGGATAAAATAGTAAAAACAAAAGAATGGGATGGAATAGATATGTGTGGGATGCTGTAAGAAAATGTGATAGCCAGATTAGGAAAACATCATATAAAAAAAACAACTCAAAGCATATTAGGTATGGCAAAAAGGTTTGATGGGGAGTGTCAGAGGACTAGAGCCAGAGTTAATAAACAGAATAAGCACAGGAAACAATCAAGGGAGTTAGAAGATAGAACAGCATTTATCAACTTAATGAAAGAATATAGAGTGTTGATAAATACTAAAAAGACCAAGTACTTGCAGAGGTTATGGGAGGCACTACAAGCCTCCATAACAGATAAGGATATGAAATCATTTTGGAGCCTAGTGGCGTATGGCACTGGTAACTATAGGTTAAACTTAGAGGCTCATATAGTTGTAGATGAATGGATAGCACATTTTGAAAAGGTTTATAAAGTTAAAAAGGAAAATAGGGCAGAAAGCCTGAGTCCTGAGAGAGAGAGAGAAAACATTGGTAATAACCTTGGCAAAAACAGTAGGTGGGAGGACTTCATACAGGAAAAAGTAAGTATGGCAATTAAAGCACAAAAAAACAATAAAGCTCCTGGTGATGACAATGTGGAGGCAGAAATATACTTGGCTGATCATGACTGGTGGGCAGAACTGTTGGCACCACCACTTTTTTATTACATGATGAAATATGAAAAAATCCCTGATAGCTGGAACACTGGGGTGATAGTACCAATACACAACAAGCTCTGGCAGAGCCACTATGACTGTGAATGCATTAACTAGATAAGGGTGTTTCATGGTCTTAAACATAAACATTTATTTATTGATTTAAAAAATATCAGATTTACAAACCTTTGAGTCAGAGACTCAGAAAGGCACCTCATTGAAACTAATACAAAGACAGCATAGTTAAAGTCAAACAACAATGGCTCAGAGAGCAGACTGTTATAACAGTCATTCACTGGAGATGCATGGGTAGCAGTAGATAAACAGATTACATAGTTTAGGCACACAGGCACCACATCAAGAAGACCAAAGCAGTTCAAACAATGTGCTAAAGTGGTGATACCGGATGATTAAGGACCCCGTGCACAAGGATAATTACTATAGTTGCGCCATACCTGCAGGCTGTTGCTCCGCCCACCACCACATCTGAGGTCGACCGCTGCTGCCCCCACACACACCCTCATAAAGAACAAAAGAATGAAACAGTACATTCAATGGGGGTTGGGGGAACAGACAATAAAACGGTACTAGGCATGTAAAGTAAGTGGTACAAATAGGCTTTTGTGAAAAAATATACAGAAAAAAATTACAGAAACACACTGCTGAAACCAAAATGTATAACTGGGGTGTGTGGGGGTGGAGCCCCCCAAATACAGAAATACAGATATACAGAAACAGTGCACAAAGTGCATCGCTATGAAAGCAAACAAAATAAAATACTGAAACTGCAATGCAATGGGGGGGCGGGAGGCGGAGCCCCCCAAATACAGAAATACAGATATACAGAAAGATATAACAAGAAAACAGTGCACAAAATGCAGATTTCTCTTGTCAGGGAACTTTCGTGCTGAATGTACTGCTTTGCAAGCCTTTTAAACAGCACGATCACTACATTCACTTTTTTGGAGTGTGTGCAATACTAATTCTGGACAATTTGCAAGGGATTGTGCAATCTAGTGGCTATAACGCATTTTGAGGATATTATCGCCGTTTAATTGTATTTTATATTTTTCTTTATCCTGTGCAATAAATAGACTCTCGCTAGCATGTCTTGGTGGACGTGTCATTGTATGCTAGTTTTTGGTTAGAGAGGGCATGTGCATGGTGTGGAAAAATACATCAACACCATAATGCTATGAGTTTTTGCTTTGGCGCATATGGGGTCCTTAATCATCCACCATCAGCACTAAAGCAAACAGACATCAGGAGTCAAAGAGAAGCCCAGAGTGTTCACATAAAGGCTGTTGCATATATACTAACTGAATCAAAGTACATTACAATGAGAAAGGGCATATTTAAGCAATAAAGCACGACAATATGCCACCATCTGTATTACAGTCACCTATATGTTTTGCATTTTATTCTATGCACTGTTATAGCAATCAACTCAACAAAACCAGGCCATCATATACAGTACATGAAGGTACTATACCCTAAGTGAAAACACTGCAGAGACAACTGTATGTTGTGACAAGGTGGAAGATAAACACAATGTTGAGACAAGTTTTTGAAGACATTTGATGTGTTTCATAGTTTTTTTTTTAGAAACTGATATACAGTTCACACACAAAATTCATATAATATGAAAGTGCATATGCCCAAATGTCAATGTCAATTTGACGCATTTCATTACAAGCTGTTCTGTTGAAGGAAGATATTACTATATAAGGCCTAAAAATGGGCATCAGGTAAATGTAAACTGGGGTAGATGTGTTATTGAGGGTATTGCATAGTTTATCTTTTATTGCTGCTCCACTGGATCAGCAATATTTGCACAAGCTGTGCCCAGTCCAAATTTTATAGCTCTGGCCTGGGTCTGGTGTTGTGGGTTTTACCCATACCCCACTGCATGTGGCTTATTGATATTCTGTACAGATGGCTACAAAGTCTAAGCCATTGAAGGTTGAAGTTTCAGAAAACTATTATGATAAAAATATCAGACCCATTTCCTCCCTCACTCCCCAGTCACAATTAATCCTGTACCAAAGTCATGCTTAAATACTACTGCCTGTACATCCATGCCACTAAGCTTTTAATGCCAACGTGCTTCTTCTTCTGCTGCTGTGACCAATTCAGTGCATGATCTGCTCAACCCTGGCTTTATAAATTTATTTAATTATTTTTCGAGGGGCTCCTGGTTGTGACCAATATCAAACAAACAACTGAAGTCCAGTGTGCCCCCCCAACTACCCAAACAGGCCTGTAATGGAGGAATTTTCCTTCTTTCATGTCCCAAATAGGGGCTCTTAGTTATCAAACTTTGGCCAAAATGTGAACATGCCAAACCACTACATCAAAGTGGCTCCAATCAGTTTGGTCCTGCACTTTAAATGTAAAAAGTACCTTGCTGATCTGAGTTAGAGTCCTGCTGTTTCGTTCTCTGTTTGCAAAGACAATACTCCAGCTTCCTTGTCTCACATTTTTAAAGTGCAGTCTGCTAGGTGTGGCTGGGAGCAAATCACTAGGAAAGTGATCACAGCTTTCACCTAATCATAAACCTATTCAATGTGTGATCTGCTCAACCCTGGCTTTATAAATTTATTTAATCATTTTTAGCGGGGCTCCTAGTTGTGACCAATATCAAACAAACAACTGAAGTCCTGTGTGCCTCCCCCCAGAACTGCCTGCCTGAGAATGAAGTTGGTATATTATTCAGAAAAATGCAAAGCTGGGTCTCTTATTATGCAGTGCCCAGCAACAATGGTGGTGTCACATGGCTTAATGAGGTGCTGTGAGGTGCCTATGGGAACTTGTCGTGTAGAAAGTTCCAGGGACACAGTCATAAAAACTGGAATTACAGGTTCCAAGGAGTAATTAACTCAGCAGGAATGTTAGAAAGTCAACTCCTCTATAAACTGACCCAGGAAAAATGTAAATAGGAAAAAGAAAAACAGAATTTTTTTTCTAAAATGAGTTGCTAATTGCAACTGGTATTTTTAACATATGCAAGTCAACTCCACTTCACAAACTTAAAAAGGAAAATACACTTCGTCACAGAATGTGTTTACCAAGTACTATGCCCATTTTAGTATATACATGTTTAAGAAATACCTGAAAGCTGTTTATTTTCCATAGAAGGTGAATCCATAGTAGTTTCAGACACTTAGTCTTTCCCTTTGAAACACCAGGTGACTCTGATAATCATTTGTTCCAAGGGGTTTTAAGTCAATTTGAAGCCATTAAGTACTTTCTGTTCTCATACTCCTTAAAAAAATGCAGGGATTCCACAGACTTCTTGTGTTCCTATGTCCAGCTCCCAAACTAGTGAATCTTAATTCAACATAATAGATCCACCTCATGCCCCTCCCACATGAATAAAAAAAAGGTGGGCTGGATCTTTAGGAGCTTCTTGGGTGGAACGGGGTTGGAGCCCCCCAAAAAACAATGCTGCCTCCCACTACTCAGGTTCCAGTTCTTGTACCACCCATTTAAGAAAGAAAGTAGTACCCTGCAACCATTGAGTAACATGAAAGTGTATTTATTTGAGGACAGAAAACATTTCTTGGAGGAGGATAAGGCGGAGGTGACTATTTACACCTTCAGTCAATTCCACGGACAGAAAACATGACATCACTCCTTTTGTACATGCAAAACTCCTGTAGGCTCCACCCACAGTCATAAAAAGGGATCTGCTTTAGACCTGGCTAATTATCGTCCAATTACCCTACTTTGCACTAGCCTGAAACTGTTCTTCAGATTGCTATTATCCAGACTGGAGACCTGTGTAGAGGAATATGAAATATTATCTGAATTTCAATCAGGTTTTAGAAACCAGAAATCAACCCTGGACCCTATTTTTGTTCTCAATCATTGTATTACAAAATATGTTAAAATTAAAAAAAGGAAACTATATGTCGCCTATATTGATATAAAGACAGCATTTGACAGTATTAATAGACACCTCCTTTGGAATATGATGGAAGAGAAAAAAGTGAATGCGAAACTATTAGCATTAATCAGATTACTATATACAAATACAAAGGCAGTTATCACATATGGAAAAGATGGGGCAACAATAAAGTATGGAGTGAGATAGGGATGTGTCATGACACTGACCCTATTTAATATCTATATAGAAAGGGTAGTAGAGGAAATACAACAGGTAGAAACCTTTCCATCCATAGTGGGAGGCTCACCCATAAAAATATTATTATATGTGTATGACACAATCATAATGTCTCAGACCCCACTTTGCCTTAAAATAGCTTTGTCTTCAATGATTAATACTCTAACAAAAATAGAGTTAGCAGTAAATGCTCAAAAAACTAAAATCCTGGTCTCTGAAAATGGGAACAGCAAAACGAAGCAGTGGAAAACTGGTAACCAGGTATTTGAGGAGGCTGACAATTTTATGTATTTAGGAGTATGCATGACAAAAAAACAATCATGGACATTACACAATAAAGAAATAAAAGAAAAGGCAAATAAGTCCCTCCTGGCTATAAAGCATTTTGCAAATATGCAAAAAATGTGTATACTGTGCAAGTAAGGTGCTATGAAGCAAAGATATCAGCACAAATCCAATATGTGTCAGAGATTTGGGGCATAATGAGAAATACTACTCAGCCTACAAAATCAATTTCTCAAAAATGTACTTGGGATATAAAAATATACACATAGGCCCCAATTCTAGAAACTTGGTGCAAGTCACTGCCAAACACGACTTGTGCCAATCGCAGCTGCAACACTGACCCTGCACCCTATTCTAGAAGGGGCAGGGTCCCCATGGCTAAGTCCTGTGACTTGAGGCATACAGCCAGGTACCCCGAACAGAGGGCTCACCTGGCGAGAAAGTCACAAGCTGCAACCAGAATCCACATGTCACAAGTGCCCCCATGTCCGATTCTCAGCGGAGCCCCACAGGGCTAGAGGCCCCCCACCCACTGTCATGCCACCAAGGGTCCCCTAACACCTATCCTGATCCCCATGCAACTGGTGTACTGTACAGTATGTACAGTACATGCAGTCTGATGTGTGTGCAATACAGGTGGAAGATTGTACCTGGTAGTCTAGTGGCCCCCCACCCAACAGTACCACTCCACCCAGCACCCCCCACCCATCACCTGCTGGTGATGGCACAACCCTCCTCTCACCTCCATGACCAGCTGCAAACTGAGCTCCTTCTGAGCGCTTACTGTACCTACATGCTCAGAAATGAACAAGTACATTCATTTCTGAGCACGTCTCTACAGTAAGCGCTCAGATGGAGCTCAGTCGATGGCTGGCCATGGTGGTGAGAGAGGGTTGTGCCAGTCATCGGCTTGGGATGGGTGGTGGGGTTGATGATGCCACCCTGTGGGGCCTCTAGTGTTGGGGGGTTTGGGGGCATAGGCTGTGTGGGCAGCCTTGTGGGGCATTTACTGTATGGGGTATGGGGGGCATGTACAGTACGAGGGATGGGGTGGGGTGTGTGATGCCCATTGGGACAACAGCAGTGGTGTTCTGGGCATGGGGTAGGGTACATGGACTAGGAGCAGGATATCTTATGGTTCTACAGGACCCTCAGAGGATGTATGTACAGTTACACCGACTAAATGCGGGTGCAATTAACGTTGCCGGTTCTTCTCCGGTGGTTCTTGTAGAATCCTGACAATGGGGACTATGTTGCTGCCTTGCTGGAATAGGGCACAACAACTGCCATAAACCCCCTAGTGCCATGTTGCAGGGGGGTTATGGTGCAACTGCTGGCATAATTGCTCTTAGGCGCAAGTGTCACAGGCCACATTGTAGAATCGCTCATGTCTCAACTGCTGGCATAAGTTGCTCCTTGCGCCATTCTACTTGGCACAAGTGCTGTTATGCCAGGTGTAATGCTTCTAGACTCGGGCCCGTAATGTCACTGTTAGAGCAAAAACAGGGATGCACACAGTTGATGCCAAGATACAGGAAAGGGTCATCAGTTTCTGGCACAGGAGTGTCACTCCAGACCGTACACACTTGTTACTGAAATGTCTCAAGGAACAATGTGCTACATCTAGTGAAGATGAAGTGTACTGGCTGGCTAGATTAAACAAAAGACTCAACAAAATAGGCTTAGACAGAGATTGTATACTTGAAGATAGAAATGCTCAGATATTAAGAAGTCTTGCAATCCAAAGAACACTAGATGTGGCAGCTATCCATGACCTGGCTGTTATATGAGATTGTGGGGACCTGAGAATATTCAGAAACATTAAAAAAGAATTTGCGCTGGAGAAGTTATCTCCTACAGTATTTTGTGATAGTGCTATACAAAGGAAAGCAATGAGTAAAATAAGAATGGAACAACTGAACTTGGAAAAGGAACTTTGGAAGGGTAGAGAGATACTTCCTTGTGAATGTCACTGTAAGGAGGATGTCGGATTGGAGGTCACATAGTTGTTATTTGACTGCCCCTTATTAAAGGCAGAGAGAAAGAGGGCTAATACCTATACTCGAGTTGTACAGAGGAAATGATGCAAAAGAGAGCGCAGTCAGATTACTAAGTATAGAGTATGAACCTGCCATATTTGCACTAGCAAAGTTTGTACAAGCTGTATTGTACAAGATTATTTATAAAAACAATTGAAATATAGTATAAATTCTCACCATCTCAGCTAATAATTTCTCATTTGTGCTTGTTTTTGTCAAGATTTTTACTTATTTTTGTGTTTGTCCAATCCCACCACTGCTAGGAAGTTTATGAATAACTCTCCATTTTCTTAGGGAAGAGAAACCCTGAAGCCACCTATAGGCTGGGAGGGGAGTTGCTGGCAGTCACAAGGGAAGAAAGAGACTTGGGCATCATCATCACTGACGACCGGAAATCATCCAAGCATACCACTAAAGCAGTAGGTAAGGCTATGGGGATGTTGGGGTGTATTAGTAGGGGTATCACAAGTTGTAAGAGAGAGAGAGAGAGAGAGAGGTAATAATCCCTCTTTACAAGACACTGGTTATGCCCCGTCGGGAGTACTGCATGCTGTACTGGAGGCCGCACCTTCACAAGGACATTAACCAAATTGAGGCAGCTCAGAGAAGGGCAAGCAAAATGGTGCAGATACTGCGTCAGAAAACATATGAAGACAGATTAACGGAGCTCAATATGTATACCCTAGAGCAAAGGAGGGAGAGAGGTGATATGATTGAAACATTCAAACACCTTAAGGGCATTAACAAGGTGAAAGAGTATAACATATTTCAGTATAAGAAAAGTAGCAGACAAGAGGACACATTATGAGATTAGAGGGAGGCAGATTAAGGGGTAATGTGAGGAAGTTCTTTTCACATAAAGGGTGGTGGATGCATGGAATGGCCAACCTCAGGAAGTGGTGGATATGAATACAGTGCAGGACTTCAAATAAGCATGGGATAGGCATAAGGGAGCAATACAGATGAGTATGAATAGATAGGCCATTGACAGAGCAAAGGCCGATGGCACATTCATAAGGTAGGAAAAAAAAAATGGGCAGACTGGATGGGCCTTGCAGTCCTTATCTGCCATCTACTTCTATGTTTCTATGTTTCTATGTTTTGTCAATAGCTTTGGTCTTGAAGAGAATCAGTGAAAATAACTGCTGTCATTCAGTCTTTTGAAAAGTATTGATTTTTATATGTTTTTAACATGTTATAAATTATTTTGTATATGTTTTGTTTGTCAAAATAAACTTAATTTGATGACTCAGAATTGTATGATACTATTTGAATGTACAATACTTCACTGTATAGCTTATGCAACTGTACATTTAACTCATGTATCTATTATGTATTTTCTGCTTTATATCCCTTTCCCCTTCCCTGTGTCACACCTGGAAATGAGTCTCAGCTCAGTGTGCCTTTCCCGGTCATCAAATGATTAAAAAAATAAAATAAAAATTATTTATTTATTTTAAAATTGTTAATTCGAAAAGGCATGCTAAGCTGATGCTTGTTTCCAGGTGCGACTTTGGTAAAGGGCAAAGGAAGGATATACAGAATAGAATTACAAAACATCTGCAAAATACTTAGGCAATCAACACTTAAGGCATTAAATGTGATGAGCCAATAAGCTTCACAACAGCATGGATATGTGCAAAGATAACATTGACAAAATGTGCAAGAATACAAGAAGTGTTCAATGCTTGATTGATAGGGTCACAGTGCTTCTGGGGTATGGAGAACAGACTGAGGATGAGAGCAGAGTTATCCCTGATTTAGGGATTCTGGGATGGGGGGAGGTCAGGAGAAATAGGGAGAAAAAGTCAAAAGGCATGAAGAAAGGAACTGGCAGGTACAGAGGAGAGCAGGAATGTGCCTCTGCAGGCTTCTAAACAGCAGGGAGTTAGGGGAAGCGTCAAGGGGAAGACACAAGCAGGTTCCAAAAGAAACAGGAGAAAGCAGCTTGCCCAGCTCCGGAGTGAAGGTGGGGGATGAAGAAGGTAAGGGAATCCTTGGATCACAGAGAGTAAGAAGAGAGGAGTGAGGAGAGGTAGGAGGGAAGGGGCCCAAACCAGTATTTTGTGATGACGAAGGCACAGTGGGACTGAGGTAGTGGGAGGATGGAGAGCGGGGAGGAATAGAGGGAACAATGATGAGTACAGAGTAGAAAGCTGGTAGCAAAATGACAGAAGGCTTTACAGAGGGTATCCAGTCTGGTAAGGGAAGATGAGGGACATAATAATGCATTTACTGTATATGCCTGAATACAAACTGCCATTGACAGCAAATTTTGGGTGTTTATTTGTAAAGTTATGGAGAAAATAGGCTTTCTCACAAATGTTTTTGAACAAATCCGGACATTTTGTTCTAGTTTTTCTGTGATAGTAAATGTACATGGAATCCACTCTCATGAGCTTAAATTAAAAAGTGGGACAAGACTTAGCCAGCCCAGTGGTGATGGAGGTTGAGGCACTGGTCAGTACATCTCACACCACACCAGCGACATGGGTTCTGGAATAAGCCCGGACCACTGGGGATCAGCAAGGGTGAGAGAGGCTTGGCCATCTGGAGGAATGCTCTCTTCTCTTGGGGATGAGGGGGTTCTCTTGTCCTGCTCGTTGACTGCCCAATGGCAGTGGCTGGAGGCTAGTATGGGTCGGGAGGCATGTACTGGTGTCCTCACATTAGTGGAGAGGGATGATGGAGAAACATGAGGAAGGATCTTGCAGGCTCCATATTGGCCTGTCATGTCCCTGAGACACCCCCCCCCGGCTTCTGGATTATGCTCAGGGGGGGGAGGAAGCCAGCACTCACATCCCTGGCCTAGCCGCAGGGAGTAAGCTGCGGGGGAATTACGGGGGTTGGCATGAGCTGGGACGCTCGGGCTGGAGGATGAGTCCCTCCAAGGGAGGTCCATAGCCACCTGCCATGCTCTGGGAGAGCATAAACAAATAATGGGAAAAAAATGAGTCAAAAGGCAAGAAAATCCCATGATCCAACCAAACTGCACTAGTAACTGAATTAGTTTCTTCTGCCTATATCAGATGTCACTGGTCCCCCACCAAGCCTTAACTAGGAAGTATTATGACCTGTTTCTCATTGAGATATACACTTGTTTCTATTGATGTTGGCAATATTGGTCCCAATAGGTGTAGAATTTCCTCCTCTGCAAAACATTTCAGAATTGTCGAGGTTACCTCTCTGACTGAAGTGTCTTCTTTGTCCACTGAGAAATGTATGGCAATGATTTTGTCTTCATCCATTCAGGCAGGTATTCAAAATGAACCCTGTACTGTAACAAATATACCAAGCAATGAACCAAAGGCACTGAAAGACCCCTTAGTATCAGTTGTATAGATACATAGACAGTGATGGCAGACAAAGGTTCTTGACCCATCCAGTCTGCCCACCATACCCAACTATTCTATCTTGCCTTAATGGAAATACTTCCCTTTGTTATTGTCCCCTCTTTCCTAAATACCCCACATGCCTGTCCCACTCCTGTATGAAGTGGTTTATTTGGCCTGTACAACTTTCTCTGGCAGCTTATTTCACATATCCACTACCATTTCAGTAATGAACTGTTTATGGATGTCTGTTTTGAATTTCCCTCTACCATCTTTGGTGAATTCCCACTTGTCCCTGTGTTTGAACTCAAAAAATTATTTCCTTTGTGTCCACTCTGTTTATCCAGTGCAGGTACTTGTATGTCTCAGTCATTTACCCCATTCCACCTCTTCCCTAGGGTGTACATGGTTAAACCCAACAGACTCTCCTTATATGTCATTTCCCCAAGGCAATAGATAATTTTTGTTGCCCTGCCCTGCCCTGTACTGCTTCCACATTGCTGCAGTCTTTCTTCAGGTATGGGTTCCAATATATTGTGCAGTAGTACAGGTGAAGCCACATGTACTGTAGAACTCAAAGTACCAATGGTACTAAAGCTGCAGAATAAAGTCGTAAAGTGTGAAATAATTCTGTAATAAAACACAAAAAAAGTGTACCTGGATTGAAACCAATGATCCTTTGCCTGCTTAGTGATATGCATTCAATGTTACATTGAGCAGCAGGTAAGAGAATTACAGTTCCTGTAGTGTAGATGTTAGATTACAACAACCTGCAAAACAGATGAACAGCAATCTAATCCAAGCAGGCAATTTATGATCACAAATTGTTGTTCTTAGCTAAATTTACTTCTCATATAATTTACTTTTCCAATTCCACACAATCATAAATCACCACTAAAATGAGTTTCCATTTTACAAAAATAATTAAGTTCCTGGCAGGATTTGAACTACTGATCCTTTACCTGTTAAGCAAGCACACATTCAATGTACCTCTGAACTGCAGCTAAGTGAATTGCAGTTCCTGTGGTGTAGAGATATGTTACAGCCTTCAAAACAGCTGACTGGGGGATCAAATCCTGGCAGGCAATATAGATTTACAAATTGTTGTTCTTAGCTGAATGCATTTCTCATATAATTTACTATTCCTTCTTACCAAACACCACCACACATCACCACTCAAGTGAGATTCCATTTCACAAAAATCAATTGAAACACATGTTTAAGTCCTTGCTATGGTTTGAATTACTGATCCTTTACTTTCTAAGAAAACATACATTCAATGTACCACTGAGCTGTTATTAAGTAATTTGCAATTCCTATGATGTAGAGTTTGTGTCACACCCTACAAAACAGGGAACTGATGATCTAATCCCAGCAGGAAATTTACTTTCACAAATTGTTGTTCTTAGCTAAATTTACTTCTTATATAATTTACCATTCCAACTCCACACCACCGTGAATCACCACTCAAGTGAGTTTATATCTTACAAAACATTTTGAAAAATTCTTAAGTACGTGCTCAGATGTGAACCACTGATCCTTTGCGTAATAATCAAAAACACATGCAGTGTGCCACAGAACTGCAAACAAATGAGCTGCAATTCCTATAATATAGGGGTTATGTCACATCTCCAAAAACAGGCAACTGGAGATCTAATTCCTGTAGGCAATTTACCTTCGCAAATTGTTGTTCTTAGCTAAATTTACTTCTCACGTAATTTACTATTCCACTCCACATCTCTATAAATCGGTGCTCACCTGAGTTACCAAATTACAAAATAAGCTGAAAAAAAGTATTTAAGTCCCTGTCAGAATTCAGACTGTCTACCTGCATTTAAGCTTTTGAGTCTTTGCCTATTAAGCAACATACATTCAGTTTGCCCCGAGCTGCAGGTAAGTGAGTTACATTTTCTCTGGTGCAGTGGTTATGTCACAACCTGCAAAACATGCAGCAGAGAATCTAATCAGATGATTTACCTTTACAAATTGCTGTTCTTGGTTATAGTTACTTCTCACATATTTTACTATTCTAATTCTACATCACCATGAATCACCACTCAAGTGAGTTTCCATCTTACAAAAATGCTTATGTTCTTCTAGGATCTGAACTGCTGATCTCTTGCCTACTAAACAAATCCAAATTTAGTAAGCTACTAACATGCTAGTAAAAAAGTTGCAGTTCCTATGATTTAGATGTTATGTCAGAACCTTCAAAACTGGCGACTGGGAATCTAATCCTAGCAGGTGATCTACCTTCACACATTGTTGTACTTACCTGAGTGTAGAGCACTTACATGTTTACTATTCGAATTCCACACCGCCTTAAATCACCACTTAAGTGAGTTTCCATTTTACAAAACAAATTTGGAAAAAATGCATAAATCCTTGCTCAGATGTGGGCCAGTTTTTCTTTGCCTGCTAAGCAAACACCCATTCAGTGTGCCACTGAACTGCAGGTTAGTGAGTTGCAGTTCCTATGATGTAGAGGTTTTGACACACCTTCAAAACAGGTGACTGGAATCTAATCCCAGCAGGTGATTCACTTTCACAAACTGTTGTCCTTAGCTAAATTTACTTTTTATCAAATTTACTATTCCACTCCTTGGCAGTATGAGTTGCTACTCAAGTGAGTTTCCATCTTACAAAAAAGTAGAAAAAAATTAAGGCCCTTCCAGAATTCAAAGCATGTCTACCTGAATGTAAATCACTGATATTTTACCTGCTAGGCAAACACACATTCAGTGTACCACTGAGGTGCTGGGAAGGGAGTTGTATTTCTTGTGGTGAAGAGGTTATGTCAGGTCACTGGGGATCTAGTCCTAACAGATTATTTACCTTCATGAATTGTTGGTATTAGCTAAATATGCTTTTCATATAATGTTTCCTATTCCTACTCCACAATACCATGAATTGCCACTCAAGTGAGTTTCCATTTTACAAAAAAGAAATTGAAAAAATGCCTAAGTCACTGCTTATTTGCGAACCACTAAACCTTTGCCTACTAAATAAACACAGTTGGTGTGCCACTGAACTGTAGGTTAGTGGGTTGTAGTTCTTGTGATGTAGAGGTAATCTCTCACATGCAAAAGAGCTGACCGGGGATCTAAACCCACCAAGCAATTTACCTTCACAGATTGTTGTTTGTAGCTACATTTATTTCTCATATAATTTACTATTCCACTCCACATCACCATGAATTGCTACTCAAGTGAGATTCCTCCTTAGAAAAGTTAAACAAATGAATAGGGCCCTTCCAGGATTCAAACTATATCTACCTGAATTTAAAACCCTGATCTTTTGCCATTAGCCAAACACACATTCAGTGTATCTCTGAGGTGCAGAGAAGGGAGCTACATTTCTTGTGGTATAGCAGTTATGTCACAACCTGCAAAACATGCAACTGGGGGCCTAATCCCAGCAGGGGACTTTCCTTCATAAACTGTTGTTCTTAGCTAAATTTATTTCTCATAAACAATAATTTATTATTCCACCACCATGAATCACCACTTAAGTGAGTTCCTATCTCAAAAAAACAAAATGAAGAACTATGCTCTAGGTGACTAACCGGACAAAATATTAGCTTGAAAGTTAAGAAAAGAACAACAATTGAAAACAATTCCTGGAATTAAAAAAGATAATGGAAATATTACTTCAGATCCAAGGGAGATAAATCAAGTGTTTTTGGATTTGTATAAACAACGTTATTCCTCTGAAAGGACAGATGATGCTCAGGATATGGAATTATTTCTTAAATCATTTCTGTTACCCACACTTAAAGATACCTGAATCTTAACCCTAGATGCTGAAATTTCCATATAATAAACTTAATCAGCTATCAAAACACTTGCTAGTGGGAAGGCTGCTGGCTCAGACTGCATTCCTATCAATTTTTATAAAACTTTCTCTAAAAAATAGTTACACATTTAAAAACCCTTTTTGATTATATTTTAGAAAACCATACATTATTTATTTCTGGGCAAGAAGCAACTCTACTTCTAGTTAAGAATAAAGATAAAGACCAACTCTACCCAGATCTTATAGACTTATATCACTTATTAATACAGATGATGATATATTATTTATTTATATATTTAGAAATATATAAGAAATTATAAACCTTTGAGTCAGGGACTCCTTTACCAAGGCTCCACATCAGAGTACAGTCAAAACAATATTAAAAGAGAATTACAAAGCACTGTGAAAAGGATTATCCAATAATATGCATAAAAATGAAATCAAATTGGTACATTTATGCTGAGAGAGAGCAAAACTATTAGTTTAAGCAGGATAGAAATCCATTGTTATAATAGCAGTTTAGATAACCTGAAAAGAGATGGAGGATAAAGTAGGGGTGTTGGACATGGTTGTCCACATTTCAAGTGAAGCCAGTAGTGGCTATATGAGGAAATGAGGATGTATAGGGAAGGGGCTAGTAGCAGTCAACAGGCACAGGAGGAAAGGAGGTGTTCCCTGAGATTGGTTTTGAAGGAGACCAGCTTTTTTTCAGAGGAAATGGTACTAGGCAACACTTTCATCCAGAGGGGAGCCCTGAAGGAGAAAGATCGCTTACCTGGATTGTTCTGCAGTGGAGGACCAGGAGGGAGGGTTTTGAGGCACTG
Source organism: Neoceratodus forsteri (assembly GCA_016271365.2). Taxonomy (NCBI): domain Eukaryota; kingdom Metazoa; phylum Chordata; order Ceratodontiformes; family Ceratodontidae; genus Neoceratodus; species Neoceratodus forsteri. The sequence continues at coordinate 706,998,512 of CM028137.1, forward strand.
CAGGTGGCCTTCACAGAAGGGATGGGTTGCAGAATGCTGGTAAGTCCAGGAGGGCTAGCCCATTGGTAATCTTTTTGGTGAGAAGTCATGTCTGGTACCTGAGCCTACCATCACAATTGAGCCAGTTGGAGAGACTATACAGTGAGCAGGTGTGGGTCCTCCTATCACATCCTGTGACAAGAAGGCAGGCTTTAGTTAGGGATACTTTGATTCTACAAAGGGATGAGCTGTCATTCACCCCATAGAGAGTGATTCCATAGTCAGTTAGGGACAGGATGGATGAAGTGAACATTAGGTAGAGTGCTTCAGGGGAGGCATTGTTTGCGCTGGTAGAGCAAACCCATTCTGATGTTGACAGTGGTACTAAGTAGGTGGATATGCTCATGATAGGTGAGCACTGAGTCAAGGGTATCCCTGAGGTACTTGGAAGTGTTAACCTGTTAAAGTGGTAAGAGTTGGGAGTTAAGGATTTGCAGTGGGGAGACTTTGTGTTTGTTCTGGTTGTGAGCAAACACCATAACTTTGGTTTTTTTTTAGTTTAGCGCCAACCGGTAGACAGTGAACCAGGAGTCAGGCTCATTGAAACATTTCTGGAGGGACGGTTGAAGAGAGAGAGGGTCTGAGTGGGTGGAAAAGAGTACTGCATCATCAACATATAAGAGCAGCTGACCAGAGCAGGCCTTGGCAGGGTGTTCAGAAATAAGCTAAAGAGGAGGGGCACAGGATGGAACCTTGGAGTACCCCTACCCTGACTGGGAAGCAGGTGGAGAAATGTGTTATTAATTTTAACTTGCTGGGACCTACCACTTAAATAGTTAGCAAACCACTTGGTGGCATCCTGGGAGAGACCTGTGTGGATGAGAGCCAATAGGAGGAGGGAGTGGTTGATGGTGTCAATGGCTTTTGACAGGTCCACATAGATATACCCAAACAGACACCCTCCATTGAGGGCCATTTGGATAGCATTGGTGTATTCCAGGAACATGGAGGTGGTGGTGCTATGTCCTTTACAAAATCCAAGCTGTTGCCAGTGGAGTAGATCATATTTATTGAGGTGGTCAGTAAGTTAGTCTGAGGTGATTTTTTTCAGAGTCTTTGAGTGGGTGGGAGAATAAAGATGGGGCGATAATCCCCCCGGGTGATAGGGTCACCACTTTTATGGATGGGGTAATGACAGTGACATTCCATTTGGTTTGAAATTTGACCAAAGCAGAGGGAGAGATTAAGGATATTAGTTAGGAGGGGGCCAGGACTTTGTCAAGAACCATATGGAGGAGTCTTAGGTCCAGGGAATCTCTACTATGTCGGGATTTACCTATGGCCTTCAAAAGGTAAGGTTTGGTCTCCCATGGGGGGGGCAGAGGAGGTGTGAGGGTCAAAGAAGTTGTAGGGGAGCACACTGCTGAGATCAGAGATGGAGCAGTTGAGGGTATCTGCAATGAACTGGGGGTCAGAGGTAATACCACCCTTGATATTTAGCTAGGTGTGTGGGGGGACACACTTTTCCCATTGAGTTCCTTCGGATTATCTCAAAACCTATGGCCTGAGTCCCAGGAAAATGTGAGGGAGGCCCTGTAGTGGTCAGATTTGGCCTTACATATGTGCCACGTACATTTATTCCTTGCTGCCCAATAGAACTGTCTGTCTGCCATAGTGCCAGATTCAAGGGCTATGTGCCAGAGGGCATCTCTATGGCGCATTTTGTAACATCCTAGCTAAAAGTTTAGAATCAATTCTAACACATTTAGTACATTTGGACCAAAATGGTTTTATGAACGGCAGGCATCACAGAAGTTCAAGGTCTGTCACATATCATCCAGATCTTGAACTTCTGCATAAGATTATTAAGGACCCCGATCCAATATTTAGTGAAGATGAGATCCTAAATTGTATTTTTAAGAAACTACCACTACTGTCTTTTAAACAACCACCACATTTAGCCAACCTAATTATTATGAGTAAACTTTCACCAGAACAGAATACCATGACACTAAATTGTATACAAAGCTGTAATCAACATAGCTGTAAGACTTGTGAACTCATTTCAACTTCGGACTGTGTGGTTACATCACAAAACAAACAATTCAAGGTACAGGGGAATTATACATGTGCATCACGAGATGTTGTTTATTTCATTGATGTCCACAAACAGGTTATGTTGGAGAGACAAGTCAACCGCTCCACACTAGGATGAACTCTCACAGACATAAAATTAATCTGAAGATGACTGGAAAACCAGTGTGGCAACAATTCTCTCGTCCTGACCACTCAATCTTGGATTTGTCAGTAATAGTCTTAAAAGGAAATCTCAAAAGTACACAACAGAGATGGGCTTTTGAGATCAAACTTATTTTACTTCTCAGTATGGTAGACGATGGCATAAACACAGATTTGTGGTTTATGGCACATTATAGGACTTAACATATACAGTCCTTTTCTTCATACAAAATATATATTATAGGACTTCAGCGTCTTGTCTCCTTGTGTGTGTGTGTTTGTGTTGAGGGGGGTTATGTGACTGTGGTGGGTGTGAGGGGTGCTGTTACATTGAGGTGGGCTTCTATTCACATACATGGAGTTACAGCATGTTATGACTCTTAGTACACACCCAAAATGTATATTAATTCCTTCTTACTATTTATCTTCCCTGGGGGTAGGGTTAATTCCATTGGGTCTTACTCAGATTCCCTAGCATGTTACTATATATACAGTAGTTTGATTATATATGGTCACATTTTTGAACTCTGAACATTTTGGGGTGCAGGATCTTATTTGCATGGGGGTCCTTGACAGATCAAATTACATTGTGCTAATAGTATAGTGATTTGAGGTAATAAAGTTATGTTAGGAATCTTGTCTTAGATACACACTGGACATTTACATTTAGTTACCTTACCCTGGGAAGGGTGGAAGTTTTATTTCATTATGGTTCTATTCAGAATCCTTTGACTGTTACTGCACAGATAGTAGCATGGTTATATAGTGTTGCATTTTTGAGCTCTGTACATATTTTGATACATGATCCCTTTTACTTGAAATTTCATGACAAGTTTAATTCTTTTGGGTAACAATTGGAGTGTTGGTTGTGAATAATGGTGCATTAGGACATGTGTGTATGTGTGTGTGCATGCATGTGTGTATGTATGTATATGTATGTGTGTGCGTGCGCGCGTGCATGCATGTGTGTATGTATGTGTGTATGTGGGTGTATATGTGTGTGTGTGTGTGTGTGTCTGTATGCTTGTGTGTGTATATTTGCAGTCGGTGCCACTTACACTGCCCACGCATAATGTGGGCAGTCGGTTACTATGGGCACAACACCTGAACCATTTGCCACGCATAGCTTCTGCAATGCATATACCGATCATTGCCTGCCGTGTATTTTGGGAAAATCAGGCAGCAATTAACACTTTACAAGCTCAACTTCACACCTCATTCAGTATTCTGGTTTGGATCAGATAATTGCATTTTGAATAACTATGGTCCCGTTCACGCCCTGAAGCACACACGTACTCAGCATTGACACTAACAGCAGTCATGGCTAAATGCAAAGTGCTCAGTCTTAGCGATAAAGTTGACTTTGCTAAAGAGAATTGATGACTTACCAAACCTTAGTCAGAGAGAGCTTGCTGCACAGCTAAATATGCCAAAGTTGATGATTGCTGACCTGCAGAAGCAGCAGGACAAACATCTGGCTCAGCGGCATGAAAATGCCAACCCTCAGCGAAAATGTAAGTGTGAGGGAAAAGATGTGGAGATAGTGGAAGCTTTATTGCGGTGGTTCCACAATGCCTGAGGTTGAGATGCCCTAATTAGTGGTCCTCTGTTGGCTGAGAATGCCAAAAAAATTGCTGTTGCCCTAGGACTCCTTGATTTCATCCCTTCTGAGGGGTGGTTACAGCAATGGAAAAAAGACACAACATAGGCTTCCAGCAACTGCATGGTGAGAAAGGCAATGCCGATATGAAAAGTGCAGGCCAGTGGTTAACACAGGTTCTCCAAGGTCTGCTGGCAGGTTACTCTCCACAAAATATTGTTAACTGTGATGAGACTGGTGTGTTCTTCAGGTGTGTGGGATATGGGACTTTAGCCTTCAAGAACTAAGATATTCTGTGACACAAAAAGGCAAAAGAACGGACCTCCATTCTGGTGTGCTGCAATATGGATGGGTCAGAAAAGAATGACCTGCTTGTTGTTGGCAAATCTGTCACACCAAGGTGTTCTCGCAGTGTTAACAATCTACCCATCAAATACAGGGCAAACAGATCTGCCAGGATGATGGGCAAGATTTTCACAGAGTGGACAAGGTCATGGGATCAGACTCTGTGGGATCGAAAGATAATTTTGCTGCTTGACAATTTCTCCAGCCATCCACAGATCCAGGGATTGAGAAACATTAAGCTTGTTTTCCTACCATCAAACATGACTTGCATCATTCAACGCCTGGATCAAGGTATAATCTATGCCATGAAGCAGCACTATGTGCGATCAATGAAGCAGCATATAATCTATGAGCTGGACTCACAAGCAAACCTTACCACAACACTCTGTTCCAAAAAGATCAGCTTGCTAGATGCTGTTCAGATGTTAAAACATGCATGGGACTCTGTGACTGCAAACACCATCTCGAGGTGTTTCACCAGAGCCGGGTTTGTGCTGCCCAATAATCACACTGATCCTGGTGAGGGAACTTCTAGTGCAAATTCTCAACCATTGTATGATGAGGATTTTATTTCCAATGTTTTTGAAGAGGCTACTAATGTTTCTCCAGGCTTGATAGAGGAAGAATTCTGGGAACTGTTTCACCTTGGTGACGAGGATGAAGTGGAGTCACAATTGGATGACGTGGAGCAGGTGGTTGAACAAGTCTGTAATGCGGAAGTACAGGAGGAGAAAGAAGATGACGATGGAGAAGGAGCCAACATGGAGGAAGAGAGAGTTACACTGAATGATGTAAGGGCTACCTTGCTTGCTCTCAGACATGTCATGGAACAGCATCCAACTATCGCTCCAAACTGGGAAGCTCTGAAGGCAACTGAGAAGGTCTGGGAGCAGTATGGGTGTAATCAAGTCATTCAGGTGAAGATCACAGACTACCTGAAATGACTGACTACATAAACACAGCAAAGTACACTGAACTTTGCCGAATGTAAACTTTTTCCTTTTTTACTGAATTTAATTTAAAAGTTTATTTTGTTTTGCACACAGAGATGGGATACTGTATTGATTGTATACACAGTACTTTAATATATAGTGTACTTTTGCATCAAAAATCTGTTTTCTGCCTTTTTGTTTCTGTTAAAACGATATGCCAACCATTCAATATAATGAGCAAATGGCTGTTGCACAGACCTGCCCGTTATAAGCGGTGCCGACTGTATATGTATATATCTCCTTAAAACTAGTTATCTTCCCCCCAGGGATGGGGGGGATTTAATTCTTATTCAGATTCTATAGATATTTTCATTACATCAAGTTGTCATATTTTACACTGAGAATTTATTGAAATCTGCATATATCAGGCTGCATGGTCTTAATTTCTTGGTGGTCCTTGACAAACAGTTTTTTGTTTGGCACTTATACTGTCAATTTATATTATCATTTATAAACACCTGTTACTATACTTATAGGTTTTAAGGTTTATGGAGCATGATAACTAGTTTGAGAATATAGTTGGTTAATGGTTCTAGCTAAATTTTACTTTCCAGGTAGTGTGTAATTATTGCTTTCTTTAGGTAAACTTGACTGTTTACTTTTTGCATGCCATATATAGATACTTTCTGTAGTTATATTTTACAGGACTTATATTTATCTTACAATTTTAACTTGTCTTTAATCCAGGTGGATTTTGCTTTTCATTTAATGCATTCTTATACACACTGTGACACTCATAATTAAGTTTAAGAGCTCTCTGCTCGAGTAGTTGTTATCTTATTCTGAAAGTATCTGTAAGTCATTTTAATTTATGTGCAGTGTACTCCTTAATTGTCATGCTCCAAGCACATCTGACCTTGAGGCCTTTTCAGCTGAAGGTGAACTGGTACTATTCAAGTTCTCTGGCATTTTCTTCTGTATTTTTTTAAATGAGTATTTTGAACCAGTGGGAATTTTTTTTCTGTTTTTTACTGCATGATCTGGGTGTTAAAAGTATGGGATTTTCTAAATAATTGTCTTTAAGTTTCTGAGGGAAGGATTTGTTGGTCTGAAAGCTAAAGCACTTTGTTCTTTTTGTCACATCTGTGTTGGTCCAATAAATGGTATCAAATCAATTGCTTCTGGATCTGTTCTTACAAAGACCAATACAGTAAAGACTAAATACGTATGTCACCATTCAGATGAGGCATTAAAGTGAGGTCCTGTCTCCCTTTTCAGGTTGATGTTAAAGATTCCTATGGCTTTTCTCAAAAATAGAAGGAATTTTTATTAAGGGATAAGAAATCAAACATGCACAAACATCACAATCAAAAAGATTACCATGGTTAACATCACCTTAAAGAAAGGGAAAATAACATCAACAACAAAAGGAAACTCCGGCATTCAAAAAAAAAATTACAAGATCCTTATACAGGGCAACCTTATAATTGAAAAGGAAAGGGAACTTTACTCAAAGGAAAGTATTAAACAAAGAGGAGAAAGCAATATTTGTATTTATTTATTTATTTCTGATCTTGGATTAACCATTTGTGCTCAGAGCTCTTTACATAGGTTCCACTTTAGCACATTTAGAAAAAGTAGGTGAGTAAACAGAGGACTGAGACAAACAAGGCAATAGGATTAGAATGAAAACATTTAGGTACATTTGGTCTTTAAACAAAGGAATGCAAAAAAATACAGTGAAAACTAAAGCTGAAATAAGTAAACACAGTCGGATACATACAGGAACAGACTAAATAACTGTGCCCAACAGGGAGCCTGTTAGTTGTCAGCAACACAAGGGGGTTAGGAAGTACTTAAATGAACACATTTTAGCTTATGTTGTATGCAGTTATTAATAATCACTATAACACCCTGTTCAGTATGTTAGTACAAAAACATTTTATTTTCCCTTGTTGAGGCAATACATTCTGAGCTGTCTATTGAAGACCATAGTAACCATTGTTTAAGCCTGAGTTATCATTTCTCCAGTTTATGTGACTTGAATATCGGAGTCTGTGAGCCAAGGAACATTTCTCCATAGCGCATCAAAGCCTTTTTTCCCCCATCTGCTTAGCCTCTAAATGATAAATCTGCTTTAATTCAGCTGTAATTTTCATTATTAATTTAAAATTTGCAATCTGCAACTCCTGGAAACTGAATGGACTTCTTGCCTTCCGTATGAACCATTTAATGCTTAGCATACCTTTGTGTGGAGTGCTTTTATTCCATTTCAGTACAGAAGCATGATAATCAAGGCCACTGATTTATGGTGATTAAAACAAGTAAATTCCATTTTCAAGACTTCAGATTCAGGAATTGCACCAGTGATTGTTACTCTAATTTTCATATTTTACTGGGATTCTTCTATCATTCTTTTAGTATGTGCATAAATAATCAGAATAAAAGAAGGCTTAATATAAAGAGCATTAAATAATGCAGATTGAAAATAGTACAGGAAGGAATTATAAGAAACATATAACTTTTGTATTTTTACCGATCTGATATAAAATGCCAGATTCCATGAAATCTTTGTTTTTACCAGTGTTCAGACAGCTCTAATTCCCGAATTTTACCAGGTTTTCTGGTAAAAACTGAAAAACAGAGGCCTTGATGATAATCTCCATACATTATTCCCTCATAGGTAACCTTAATAAACCAAGGTTCTTGGCATGTATTATCAAGCTCTATCCAGAAATCTCTTATATATTAGCTGGTAAAAATAAGTGTTCTATAGTTTCTATTTCTTGAATACATTGCAGTCTACTACAAAGTCTTTCCTCCATTGGTTTATGTTTTTGGTTTTCTTTAACACTGAGCTTTGAGTGACAGCTCAACCAATGGATGTCCCACATTTTTTGGGAATCCTTTTCTCTTTTAGTGGATGTGTGAGGTCTGATAGGTGCTGTGGGGGGCATCTTGGGAATGGTTCTTTTTCTTGAAAATAATTTTTCTGGATCCAGACATTTATCTCTTTCCATTTTTTAGCCAGAATCAGTTGGCTAGCCACCTTCCAACTTCTAATTTTTACAAATGTTTATCTAATGTATGAAGGAATGTTGTTTACCTGCCTCAGGGAGCCTAGCCTACCCCATCCCATTTTTGAAGGCAAAATTGGCATGAGTGAAACAAAAGTGGTTCCAAACTATGCCACATATGTTGAGTAGGGGTTGCAGATTTGTAAAAAAAGATACAATAAAAGAAAACAATAGGGTTTGCCATTCCTAATCCTCTCTGTGTGATTGGTACATAGCTAAGATTTCTCTTGATTGAGTTCAGCCTACTTCCACAAATGGACTGAAAAAAATAAATACTAAGAATGGTCATCTCCAAAACTTTTTTGGGGGGATATCTGGGATAAAGAAAAACAGGTAGTAAGCAAGTTTTTATAGGATAAATCCTCTTTCTTTTTTTAAATAAATCACCATCTATTGCACTGGGTTACTAATCGTTTCCCTTGTTTTATCATGTTCTCCCAATTTACTGTATCATCTTGTGGTGTCCCATAAGTATTACCCAAAATGTGTATCAGACCCTCTGTCAGGATATCTGCCACTGCTTCAAGCCTCAGATGAGTTTATCCAAACTGATACCCTATACATTTGTCTATATTTAAAGATGCACCTGAAATGGTCCCATAATCATTACAAATATGGATAACTTCTATGGATGACTGGGTGTCCTGTGAAAGTATGCAGAGATCATCTACATAGGCAATAGTGGTATGAAGAACCCTTAATGCAGCTGTCGTAATAGGCCTTATGATTGGGGAATCATTAAGAGCTCTTAACAAGGGGTCAATACAAAATGCATATAACAGTTGGCTCCGTGGACAGCCTTGATAGATTTCCCTTAAGACCAAAATCATTGGGCCCAACAATCCATTAATAACTGGCATCACCATGGCATTACTTCTGCTCAGTGTTCATGAAAGAAAGGGATGGCCCAATACCAAAGGGGAAAGGGTACAAGGGTGGAGGGAGTGCAGAGATAACAGATGGGGTCATCCAAGAGGACAGAGACCTGAAGGGCCTTAAAGCCTTGTAGGTGGACAAGGCACCAGGACTGGACAGTGTACACCCAAGGGTCCTGAAGGAACTGGCAGAGGTGTTGGCAGGCCCACTGATGGACCTGTACAACACCTCCTTGGAGACTGTCAATGTACCCAGAGACTGGAGGATGTCTCATGTGCTGCCCCTTCATGAAAGTGGCCCCAAGGACAAATTGGGTAACTACAGACTGGTGAGCTTGACTTCCATAGTGGGGAAGTTGATGTAGGCCATTCTGAAGGAGAGATTGATAATCTGTCATGTCAGCAATGATCTGCAGGATGACAGACATCATGGGTTTGTAATGGGAAGATCTTGCTAAACTAACCTGATCGACTTCTTTGACTGGGTCACTTGGGCAGTTGACGAAGGCCATGCTGTGGATGTCCAATATCTGGACTTCAGCAAGGCTATTGACTCAGTGCCACACAGAAGGTTAATGAACAAGCTGAGAGACATGGGGGTGGAGGAAAACAGGTGGGGTGGGCAGAGAGCTGGCTGCAGGGCAGACAGCAGAGGGTATTTGCAAGGGAGAAGGCTTCCAAGCCAAGGTCAATAATGTGTGGGGTACTGCAGGGTTCAGTGCTGGGTCCTGTTTTGTTCAATGTCTTTATCTGAGACATTGCAGAGGGGGGGGTCAACAGTAAGAGCAGCCTGTCTGCAGACAACACTAAGATGTTTGCAAAAGTGGACAATAAGGAAGGAAGGCAGAAACTCAGAGAGGATCTAGCTAAACTCAAACTCTGGTCTAGGGAGTGGCAGTTGGAATTTAACACTAAGAAGTGCAAGGTCATGCACTTCAGGCCAGAAACAGCTACTAGCTGGGGTGAGTGCAAGTAAAAGGTTTAGAGGAGAAAAGGAACCTGGAGGTAATAGTTACAGGAGTCTTGAAGGTATCAGCACCATGTAGGAGGATGGCAACATGGGCAAACAGGTTGCTGTGGTGCATTGCAGAGAGATAACCTCTAGAAAGGTGGAGTTCATCCTGACATTGTATAGATCACTGGTGAGGCCACACTTGGAGTACTGTGTACAGTACTGGTGTACATACCTCAAAAAAGGATGGGGGGTTACTGGAGGGGGTGCTGCTTATGGCTTTAAAAATGAGCATGGGACTAGGAGAGTTGAGATATGAAGAAAAGTTGAAGGCGCTCTACATGTACACGCTAGAAGAGAGAAGAGAAGAGAAAGAGGGGACATGTAGAGACCTTTAAGTACTTGAAAGGAATAAACAAAGTCAGGGAAGGAGGAGTTCTCTGCTTAAAGGGGGGAAGAGTCATTAGGAACACAGTCTGAAGTTGTAAGGAGGAAGGTTTAGGAGGGAGATGAGGAGACACTACTTCACAAAAAGAGTTGTGGTGGGTTGGAATGCACTGCCAGAGGAATTAATCACTCAAAGGATAGTGGATAGCTTTAACTGGGATTGAGATCAAGTCAAGGGCTGGGTTAGTACAGATAAGAACACAGAGAGTGGAAGGACTGGGAAAGGGGAGGAAGGAAGGAGTTTGGGTGGTGGTGGGGCAGCTGTAGTGATATGAAACTAATAGCTGCACAATCAGACAGACTTGATAGACCTGTGCAATTTTGTATGTTCATATATTTATACAGTCCTTGAAGCCATTGATTGAATGTATTTATTAAAATGTGTCACCGGGAAGGGCACACTGAACAAAAGGTGGCTTATCTCATAATGCATCCTCAGGGAGAGGGATATTAGGCAAATCATACATACATACATACAATTAACCAAACATAAATACAAATTATACAATGATGTAAGACAGTGTAAACAGTGTTTTAGATTACAGATGGTAGTGTACATTCAAGTGCAGTAATAAAAAATATATATATATTCTATGTAAAAAAACCTTCATTAATGCATCAGTTAGGGTTCTTCTACAGCAAAAAAAGTGAGGAAATGAAATTTTAGGGTTCTCACCCCTTGAACCCCACCCCCCACCCCACCAACAGGCATCGGGGTGTACGTTGGTGTCATCGGCCCTAACTCTCACCCCATCCCATGCGTAAACAAGCTGAGGTGCTGCAGTGTAGGAGAATGGGGTGAGAGTTGGGGCCGACAAGCCCAATGCACACCCCAATGCCTGTTGGTGGGGGCAGGGTGGGGTGTAAGGGGTGGGAACCTTAAAATTGAATTTCCTCACTTTTTTCACTGTAGAAGAACCCTAACTGATGCATTAACAATGTTTTTTTCATGGAATTTCCTTGCTTTATAAGACAGAATGGTAACTAGAAAGTTGCGCAAGTTGGTGGGAGCACAGGGCACAAAGGGCCCTGTGCTCCCACCAACTTGTAAGAGTCAGACCACATTACACTCCCAGTGACTAAAAACTACGTTGACAACAGCAAGGCCAGCCAGCAAACAAATGTTAATATGGTAGAACAATAGAAAATGTCTGCAAAATGTAAATTGCACCATGCGACATCTCCACAAAACATATATTGTCTGACACATAAACACCACTATTAACATCTACAGGACATGTCATCAACACCCTCCAAATTTCAAGTAACAAGACCAAACCGTGTCCGAGATATAACATGTCAAAGTTTGAAGTTTTCATTCATCAGAGTGGCACAATTCCACACCTGTTGACATTTAACACACACAGTGACTGAAAACTACATTCACAACACTAAGGCTAGGCACCCTATCAATTTCAAGCCAACAGCACAATCCAAAACACTGTCCGCTATACGTAAAGTGCGTCATGCAATATCTTCGCAAAACATTTTTCTCTGACACATAAATACCATAATTCACTTCTACAGGACATGCCGTAAACACCCTCCAAATTTCAAGTAAAGGACCAAACCATTTCTGAGATATTCAATGTTAAAGATTGGTAAAATTTCCCTATCTATTCCATTATAAAAAATCTGGTCATCGGGTCCCCCCTTAGCGATCATAAATGGTGATCAAAGAATCTCACAATCAAAGAATTTGCAGGCTCATGAACAAAGAATAAAAAAGCTGTAAATCAAAAAACTGAAGTAATTGCAGTAAACTACCACCATTATTCGACAGAATGAAGCTTTCTGAGCAAAACCCACCCTCATTTGGCTTCCTTGGGCACCACTGGGCTGAGAAAATAGATTTTTTAATCTGGCCAGCTCATCCCTCACTCGTGATGCATGATCGCAATCAAAAAATCTCATGATCAAAATAATTTTCAGGCTCACGATCAAAGAATTTACAGGGTCACGACCAAAGAATAAAAATTATTCTAATTAGCAAAATTCAAAGAATTCCGGTAAACCACCACCAAGGTTCATCAGAACGAAGCCCCCTGAGTAAAACCCATACTCATTTATCTTCTTAGAACATCCCAAGCTGAGAAAATTGTTTTTTTATCTGACCATCTTGTCCCTCGCTCGCTAAACATGATCGTGATCAGAGAATCCCACTATCAAAGAATTTGCAGGCTCGCGATGAAAGAAATTGCACAGTCGCTAACAAATAGTGAGGGATAAGATGGCCAGATTTAAAACTTTATTTTCTCAGCCCAGGGGTGCCCTAGGAAGTTAAATGAGGGTGGGTTTTGCTCAGGGGGCTTCGTTCTGCCTGATTTGATACTGTTATGCATATCCCTGGTAGTCTAGCGACCCCCACAATGTGCATTTAAAAACATAATGTTGTCCATATTCCTGGTAGTCTAGCAGCCCCCCCATGTGTATTTAATACATTATGTTTTTTATATCCTTGGTAGTCTAGCAGTCCCCCTGATCTGTAAAAACACAATTATGTTCTCCTTATCCCTGGTAGTCTAGCAGCCCCCAACTATCTGTATAAAATATATAGTGCTCTGTGTATCCCTGGTAGTCTAGTGGGCCCCCCAATGTGCATTACATTAATAATGCTCTTGGTATCCCTGGTAGTCTAGTGGCCCCCCGATCTGTATAAAATTGCTATTATTGTCCATAAATCTGGTAGTCTAGCGGTCCCTCCACCCCCTATCATCATAGAATAGATAACGCTCACCAATTCCCTGGTAATCTAGTGTCCCCCCACCCAGCCATGCCTATCCACCCAGCACCCCCCAACCGTTCTGAGCCAGTGACTGACACAACCCACCTCTCACCTCCATGGCCAGCCACCTACTGTGTGTATTAGCAGCACCAATGCTAAGAGGAGCTAATTTCTGATCACCTCTTTGCATTACCGCTGGGTGGATAGGCATGGCTGGGTGGGGGGCCACTAGACTACCAGGGAATTGGTGAGCATTATGTATTCTATGATGATCGGGGGTAGGGGCAGTTATGTACAAAACTAGGCAGGAAAGTCATAAATAATGTGAAATTAAATTTTTTTTTCTACGTTGTACGGTTGATGAGATATAAGCAATTTAGTAATCCAGGTGCTCATTTTCTACTCCGAGGCTCATTATCATACATATATTCTTTGTTCTTATTGTGTTTCTCAATGCAACTATTTTTTCCCCAATAGGGTGTGTGCTTTTGTTACTGTTACATTTACTGTTTCACTTGTGTTTCTGTGAGTGTTTGCATTACCGTTACCGTCTACGCTACCGTGTGTGTCATAGTTTGCATTTCTGTTTGCACTTACATTTGCGTTTGGCTTTACTTTGGTGTCATTGTTGGTGTTGCCGTTAGCAGGTACTGCATCCTGAGTGGTGAGCCACAGCAAAACTAAAGCCATGGACATCAACGGTTCACCTCCCTGATTGCAGGTGCACACAAGTTTGTACAGTTTGGTGTTGTATGCCCTAAGCCAGGCAATGACCCCCAACCCGAGCAGGTACAGCATCCTGAGTGGAGAGCCACAGCAAAACTAAAGCCATGGACATCAATGGCACACCTCCCTGATTGCAGGTGCACACAAGTTAGCATAGTTAGGAGTTGTACGGCCTCAGCTAGGCAATGCCCACCCAAAAGCAGGTACTGCATCTTGCGTGGATAGCCACAGCAAAACTACAGCCATAGACATCAATGGTAGATCTCCCTGATTGCAGGTGCACAAAAGTTAGGACACTGAGGAGTTGCACAGACTCAGCCAGGCAATGCCCCCCAGCCGAGGTACTGCATCCTGAGTGGAGAGCCACGGCAAAACTAAAGACATGGAGATCAACGGTACACCTCCCTGATTGCAGGTGCACAGAAGTTAGCACAGTTAGGAGTTGCATGGCATCTGCCAGGCAATGCCCTCCCCACCAAGACCAGTTACTGCATCCTAAATGGAGAGCCAGAGCAAAAGTAAAGCTATCGACATCAGCAGTACACCTCCCTGATTGCAGGTGCACACAAGTTAGCACAGTTAGGAGTTGTAAGGCCTCACCCAGCCAATGCCCCCCCCAAGCAGGTACTGCATCCTGAGTGGAGATCCACAGCAAAACTACAGCCATGGACATCCGTTTTAGACTTCACTGATTGCAGGTGCACACAAGTTAGGACACTGAGGAGTTGCACGGACTCAGTCAGGCAATGCCCCCCTGACTAGGTACTGCATCCTGAGTGGAGAGCCACAGCAAAACTAAAGCCATGGACATCAGTGGTACACCTCCCTGATTGCAGGTGCACACAAGTTAACACAGTTAGGAGTTCTATGGCCTCAGCTAGCAAATGCCCCCCCAAAGCAGGTACTGTACCCTGAGTGGAGAGCCACAGCAAAACTACAGCCATGGACATCAATGGTAGACCTCCCTGATTGCAGGTGCACACAAGTTAGTACACTGTGGAGTTGCACGGACTCAGCCAAGCAATGCCCCCTCCCAAGACCAGTTACTGCATCCTCAGTGGAGAGCCACAGCAAAAGTTAAGCTATGGACATCAACGGTACACCTCCCTGATTGCAGGTGCACACAAGTTAGCACAGTTAGGAGTTGTACGGCCTCACCCAGGCAATGCCCCTTCCTGAGCAGGTATTGCATCCTGAGTGGAGAGCCACAGCAAAACTACAGCCATGGACATCAACGGTACACCTCCCTGATTGCAGATGCACACAAGTTAGGAAACTGAGGAGCTGCATGGACTCAGTCAGGCAAAGCTCCTCCCAAGCAGGTACTACATCCTGAGTGGAGAGGCACAACAAAACTACAACCATGGACATCAATGGTAAACCTCCCTGATTGCAGGTGCACACAAGTTAGCAAAGTTAGGAGTTGCACAGCCTTGGCCAGGCAATTGCCCCCCCAAGACCAGTTTCTCCATCCTGAGTGGAGATCCACAGCAAAACTACAGCCATGGACATCAACGGTAGATCTCCCTGATTGCAGGTGCACACAAGTTAGTACACTGTGGAGTTACATGGACTCAGCCAGGCAATGCCCCCTCCCAAGACCAGTTACTGCATCCTGAGTGGAGAGCCACAGCAAAAGTTAAGCTATGGACATCAACGGTACACCTCCCTGATTGCAGGTGCACACAAGTTGGCACAGTAAGGAGTTGTACAGCCTCAGCCAGCCAATGCCCCCCCAAAGCAGGTACTGCATCCTGAGTGGAGAGCCACAGCAAAACTATAGCCATGGACATCAATGGTAGACCTCCATGATTGCAGGTACACACAAGTTAGTACACTGTAGAGTTGCACAGACTCAGCCAGGCAATGACCTCCCCGAGCAGGTACTGCGTCCTGAGTGGAGAGCCACAGGAAAACTACAGCCATGGACATCGATGGTAGACCTCTCTGATTGGAGGTGCACACAAGTTAGGATACTGAGGAGTTGCATGGATTCAGCCAGTCAATGCTTGCCCCCACCCACCCAGACTAGCTACTGGATCCTGAGTGGAGTGCCACAGGATAACTAAAGATATGGACATTCATGGTATGTCTCTGTGATACCAACTGCAGACTACTTATGACACTGATGAGTTACACAGCCTTAGCCAGGTAATGCACCCATGCCCCACAGGCCAAGTACTGGATTTTAAGTAAGCAAGGGACATGGACATCAATGGTATGTCTGCTTTTTACCAGATGTGAACAAGTTAGGATACTTTCTGTTGTACAAAATACTAATAGCTTTAGAATAGGTACAATAAAAATGTTTTTTTTTGCAAAAATATTTATCAAATAATGTTTTTTTATAAAATATGTTTTTGTAAAAAAATAGAACATTTATATATAATTGATACATTTTTTGAAACACAATTTAGAAACAAAAAATACATTTCTTCTGTACTTTCATTATAAAAAATGTTAATTTTTTTGTAGTTAACGAAAACAGAGGGTGGTGTGCTGTCTTGGTTGAGGCGGCTCAGGACAGGAAGCTGGATTGATGTGGAGGCGCACTGGTAGTAGAAGCTGCTGCACCATAGAGGAGATACCGGACTGCTGTGGAGGCCCTTCAGCTGTGGCCAGGTAGACTGGATGTTTCCTTTGCTGGAGAAGCAGTGCTGCTGTGGGCAGCGGCATCTGCAACTGTGTGCACTGGCTCGAGCAGAAGGCTGACCGTGACCTGTTGTGCCTGTAACAGGGACAACATTTGCTGTTGTCCCTGTTGCAGGGAGGCAACTTTTTCAGTGAGCCAGTCAACCTTCTGCTCGAGTCAGTGTACACAGTAACAGTGCCCAGTGTAGGATGGACTTGGTTGCACATCTGTGAACAGAAGAAAAAAAAAGTATCAACATGTTACAGCGATATGTACTTTACTGGCTCTGTTCGTAATCTGATTAAAAAAGCAATAGTATCATAAGTGAGTTGCTCATTTGGATTTTAAGTTAAGTCATAGACAGTGCTGTTATATGTGTATGAAAACACTTCAAGACAAGTCAGGACTTTCAGTACTTCTATAGACTCAGTCATGCACTACCCCTACTGATCAAGAACAGTTAACGGTCATGACTGGACAATCATATAACAACTTAGGAGTTGGGGAGGTGGATAAGGTCAGTCAGGCAATGTACATAGGTCCAGAAGGCCAGGATTTGCACCCAGTGTGTGGGCAATAATGGGTGGTACTTGTTTATCCACAAAACATATCTCTTGTATAAAAAAAAGAACATCTTAGGCAGCAGTTCCGCACCATCATTTATTTCCTCACCAATGTGGCTGCTGAAATGTGCATGTGTAGCCACATTTGATCTTGTTTTACTGTGCTACTGATGGACTCAATGCCGCACAACATCATTGTGATGTGCTGAGTGCAGTAGTACAGCACTGCTCCTGGCATACATTTCCATGTGGAGCAGTGTAACATCATGGACTAGATGATTGTTTTGCTACAATACTGATAGTATTATGCTGTTCTGTTGTAGTACTCATTTCAGTACTGTGGCATAAGAACTTGCAATACTGATACATTGTATCTTACCTCTTTCATATTTTCTGTTGGCAGTATTTCAGAACATGTATAGACTTCAGAAGTAAACTTTATTATGAAGAATATAAATAACACTATGCACATATTGGCACATATTAGTATCATGGACTAATTGAAAATGTTGCATTTATGACTTCATGCATCATCTTTATATTCTGTCACCTCTTGCGTTTGGAGGATGAGAACCATTCTGTGGTGTGACACAGTGGTTGACCATGGTTGACCATATAGTAGTCTGTATATTTACAGAGTGATATCACATCAACATAAGTAGTTCAACACCATTTAACCATAGACTAGGAAACAGAATATGCTAATGCTATGTTTAGCAGTTTCTAACAACTGTACGAGTTTCTGTTACAACACTTATGTTCAGCACTGGTGGCAGGCTCCTGCTTCATCTTTCTCAGTGGCTGCTTAGCAACAGTCTCCCTGGCCACTAGAGATTACATAAATACATTGTTTAATTCAGATCATGTCAATATGTTCATGGACAGCAAGAGTGTTATTGTCTTTCATGTCTCTTCCTATGTAATAATTGCAGGATACTATAATGTGCTACAGTTAAGACTGTGCCTGCTCATAACTGATAGGTGTGAGATGAAATCCATGGTAAAAAAAATTAGGTATTGGATCCTGAGTACAGAGCCACTGCTGAAATACAGGCATGGACATCAATAATATACATCTCTGATACCAGCTGTACACAAGATAGGACACTGAGTTGTTGGAAAGTGTCAGGCAATGCTGTCACCTCCCCTGATCTGGTACTACAGCCTCAGTACAGAACCACAGTCTAAATAGAGCCATGGACATCAGTGGTATACACCCTTAATTACAGCTATACAGAAGTGACAACACTGAGGAGTTGCACAGTCTGCAATGCTCCTTCACCCCTTCTCACCCCACCCCAGAACATGTACTGTTTGCTGAGTGCAGAGGTACAGTCCAACAAAAGGCATGGATATCATCAGTATATCTTCATGATACCAGCTGCACACAAGTTAGGAGACTGAGGAGTTGCACAGCTACAGCCAGGCAATGCCCCCCCAAAATCATGTTCTGCATCCTGAGTGGAGAGCTACAGCAAAAGTAAAGTCATAGACATCAATGGTACACATCCCTGATTCAGCTGTACACAAGTTAGGACATTGAGGAGTTGCACAGACTCAGCCAGGGAATTAGCCCCCCCCCACGCACACACCAAGTACTGGATGCTGAGTGCAGAGGAACAGCACAACTAAAGCCATGGACATCAATGGTATGCCTCCATAATTTCAGGTGGACACAAGTTAGCTCACTGAGGAGTTGCACGGCCTGAGCCAGACAATGCCACCCTTCCCCCCCAGACCAGGCACTTCATCTGGAGAGCTAAGCCAGAGGTAAACTAAAGCTATGGACATCAATGGTATGGCTCCCTGATTGTAGCTGAACACAAGTTAGGACACTGAGGAGTTGCATGGACTTAGCTAGGCAATGCCCCCCCAGACTAGGTACTGCATCCTGCATGAAGAGCCACAGCAAAACTAAAGCCATAGACATCAACGGTACACCTCCCTGATTGTAGCTGCACACAGGTTAGGACACTGAGGAGTTGCATGGGCTCAGCCAGGCAATGTCACCCCTCACCTCAGAACAGGTACTGCATACTGAGTGGAGAGCAACAGCAAAACTAAAGCCATGGAGATCAATGATACACCTCACTGATTGCAGGAGCAGACAAGGTAGCACAGTTAGGAGTTGTGAGGACTTAGACAGGCAATGCCCCACATCCCCCACCCCACAGACGAGGTACTGCATCTTGAGTGGAGAGCCACAGCAAAACTAAAGGCAT
Source organism: Neoceratodus forsteri (assembly GCA_016271365.2). Lineage (NCBI taxonomy): Eukaryota > Metazoa > Chordata > Ceratodontiformes > Ceratodontidae > Neoceratodus > Neoceratodus forsteri. The sequence continues at coordinate 707,017,825 of CM028137.1, forward strand.
GGACATCAATGGTACACCTCCCTAACTGCATCTGTGCACAAGTTAGTACAGTTAGGAGTTGCACGGCCATAGCCAGGCAATGCCCCCCCCCAGACCAGGTACTGCATCCTGAGTGGAGAGCCACAGCAAAACTAAAGCCATGGAGATCAATGGTATAACTCACTGATTGTAGCTACAGACAAGTTATGGCACTGAGGAGCTGCATGGACTCAGCAAGACAATGCCCCCACAAAACCAGGTGCTGCATCTTGAGTGGGTAGCACCAGCAAAATTAAAGCCATGGACATCAATGGTACACTTCCCTGATTGGAGGAGCACACAAGTTAGCTGCATGGACTTAGCCAGGCAATGCCCCCCTCCCACCAGATCAGGCACTGCATCCTGAGTGCAAAGCCACTTTAAAACTAAACCTATGGTATACCTCTCTGATTTGAGGTGGACACAAGTTAGGAGACTGAGTACTTGCAGAGGATCACCCATGGTATGCCAACCAACTACCCAGAACAGCCATTCATATCATTTCAATAGGATTGTCTTACCTTCTGACTCGACAATGATGACACTGTCAGTGTCAGACTCTTGGGCCTCCATAGCCTCAGCCTCAGCTGGTACTACCTCCACGTGTGGTGGGGAGTGCCTCTGATGTCCTGTGAATTAATAATATATATATTTTTAGAGTGTTGTATGTATCTCTCCAGTAACTCAGTACAGATCTGTTTCAACTTTGCTAATATTCTCTACTACTTAAGAATTCTTGTTCTTGAGTTTTCTGTTACTGTCTGTATACCTGTGTACTACTGTATGCCTTAAGGAAAATAGTATTCTAGGATCTCCTCAGGTAGATAACATGAATTATACAATGGCATGAAATAATCCTGGACTTTGATTGGCCAGTCTGGGACTGGAGCCGTGATGTTATCCCAACACAACATCATGGCTCTAGTCCCAACACAGAAATGACCGCATCAAATGTAAAAATTTTAAATGAAATAAGTCATTCCATGGCCATGATTACTTGACTCTACGATTCCCACTCAGCACCTAACCTTACTTGTTTCGCTCCCACCACCGCCAAGAATTTTACACTGTCATCTTTCTCTTCTGCTCTCCTCACTATCTCTAAAAAAATAAATACATGCAGCACAAAATAAAACTGTGCCTTCTTATGGCAGCAGCAGCTGCTTCCCCATCCCCTCCTCCTCTCAGATGGATGGGAGAGAGAGAAAGAGAGAGATTAGGGCATCAATATTCTTCAGGGGTGTGACGGAGACAAAAGATAAACTCATCTCGTCCTCTGTTACTCACATTTTGTCCTCGAGAACCAACGCATCTTTGTTCAGCCATGAGGGTTATGTCACGATGAAGCACTTCTGTAAATAATTTCCTAATTTGGAATTTCCTCCTTAACTCCTTGTCATTCCAGTGGCTTTTCTCAAGTAATGTTTTTGCTAACAGCGTTAACACCTGTAGGTAGAGGTGCTAAGAGCGAGTAAAAATTTGCTCAGCTGATTTCGGGGAGAGGGTTTGATGCTGTTGATGATTATGTTTGTGTTATATTCCTTGCCATTTTTCTCTTTATTCCTATTTCTTGGACCTTAGTACTAAGTCTCTTGACTGAAGTTCTGGTTTGCAATGCATAATCTTTTGTACAGAACCCCTGCCAAGCCATGCTGTGATTGCAGATGCTTTTGAACTAGGAGACACAAAACAAACAAGTACCGTTTCACTTCTGAAGAAGAGTAGCCAAGCATCAGAAAAAATCATTTTAAAAAGTTATTTCTGTACCTTTCTAACTTGTCTCTGGGTTATTCATAATTCAATGCAGAACATACAGCCAGCACCATCTAGTGGTCAAACTGTGGACTTTTTTCTGAAAACGTATACCTCCATACATGAAAAAATACAAAAAAAAAACCCATAAAACATAATTATTTTCTATTTTATTGTTTTAAAAACAAATAAGCCATTATATAATATTAATGCAGACTTAGGGTGTTGGATAACTATCACTTGGGTGATTAGTTGCACCCGGTCTGTGGCCTCATGACTAATCACCCCAGGCATGATGTTATCCCAGCACAACACACACCCTGTCATGCATTATTGCTTAAACAGCATTCATTGAACACATAATAATAGTCAATAAAACAAGACAGTGACTGTACTCTTTTATATCTACTATTTTAAGACCATGTACAGTAATATATCTATCACTAATCTTTCATAGCATGGTTTTGTTCCATGTTCACTCACAATTGCTTATTGTTCCTGTGTGCATTTTTGAAGGTAGCTGTACTACAGCTATGGTGTCTTCTGTACGTTTCTCTGTTATGCAATGCTAATACTATGCAATAACTGATAGTGCAACTATATTTTACTGCACATCTTTCTTAAAAGTGTCATATATATTGTGCTGACTAGGAAATGGCTTCTATACTCATGATGTTGTAGGTGGTCCCCAGCAGCAGGCTTGCCAGCAGCCTCCCACATCTCATACGTGAGGTAGTACCAGCCAGCATTGTAGGTTCAGTATCTCCTCGCGTTTTTTTAATAGGTAAAAACACTGGTGCAACAGCTTCCACTTCCGCATGTACATGACTGCTGTTTTGTTTTTGATCTTGAAGCAGATGTGCAGGTGTGTGTTGATGCGCGTCCACATCACATCCAGCTTCCTGTTAGTGCTGCACATCAGCACCTTTGGATTCCCTTTTTTTTTTGAACTGCCTTGACCAAGCAGCACACCTTCCTCAGACTTCAGAGCCTCATGTTAGCTTTTTTTTAGTGCTGCAATGAATAGCGAGACAGACAATAGTACTTTACTGTGGTATATTCTTACGTCTGTATGGTTCTCTTCTGTTCAGCTTTTTAGCTACCCATATGTAGATACCATGGTTATTAAGATTGTACAGTTCTGATTAAAAGTTATGACATATGACAACAGTGATAGTTACATTACATCACAGAAAGAACACACTACTACTTCCCCTATGTCATTTTTGAACTGTAGTGCATAGGCATACTCAAACCATATGCCTAAACATTAATATTAAATCTTGCTGACAGAAGCTGTACACATGTCACAATTTTCAACATGTCCATGCATCAAACCTGCTACAGTAGTTTGAAAGAGATTGCATGGGTTTGTGTTATGTGTCTCATGTATGCAGCTTTTTCTATTTTTTGTCAAAGATTTTGTGGCTCTTAAAAGAACCATTTTTAAAGGTGCACATTTTAACAGTCTAATATTTTTAGAGGACTATGAGGATTCCATCTTGAAGGTCTCCCAGGAAAAGACAATTGCCAGCATGAGAGAAGTGCACGCTGTTTGGCAGGTATAGCCAATCATTACAATACTTAATTTCAGGGTGACATATGGTGTGCAACCCAGACTTGTGCAGATATCCAGATATTTGTATGTTCACCTTTCTTCATGCCCTGTCAAGCAGGTACATGTGCTGTTCTGCTTGCCAGACCCTACACTCTGTAATATCTGAAAAAATGATCTTACAGGCAGGTAACATACCCATAATAGAAGCAAGGTCCAATTTTGCTTCTGTCACTAAATCTACCCATCATTTGGTGCCTAAATCATTGCCTCTGAGATGAATCAGCAGTATGTCTGGATGAGCTTGAGTGCTCAGTAGTCTGTGCATTGTTAGCATGAGATGCTCCCACATCATGCCTTCCCTGCCAAACCTCTTAACAGAGCAATTTGGAAGCTGGAGGTCTTTGCCAAAATCACTCCTCTGAGCATACTCTGAAGCTCATCCTACTAAGCTGCTGCCAACAACCCACACAGTCCATTTGCTGTTTTCTGCCATTCTGAGGTTTAAAACTGAGAAGTGGACAGAGAGCTACCAAAAAAATCAGTGTTTGTCCTGCAGTGTCTAGTCACTACTAAATATGAAACTTAAATTTCCATCTCTGCTTCAACATTCCTTTGGTGGGCTGTCCCAAAACACAGGGATAAACAAACTAATTGGTTAATGCTTTCTCATGGTTAACCAATGCAGTGGATGCATGCACTATGACTACACTGAATGGGTTCAGCTCCTGTCAACCAGAAATGCTGCAAGGTTTCTAGGCGGGAAAATACTACATTTTCATAGGATAGTTTAAACAATCACAAGTAATCAGACAGCTATGATTGGTTGCCTCTTGTGTTATGATACATGTGCTGCCTGCTATCTGACTCCATTTGCTGCTCTATCTGTGCTAGTAAGTATTCATTGATACTCTGATTTTCAACAGTAATAACTTCTTTTCACAGCATGGCAGGTTATTTATATTGCCATAGTCAGATAGAGAAGTAAAAAATGTTTTGTTTAATGCTATTTTTGTGGTAGTATCAGTTTTTATAATGCTAGAAAAATAGTATAGAAAATGTGATGTACTTACACAGAGTAAAGCAGTGTATCTCAGTTTTTTCTAAGATTGTTGCCATGTCCTTCTTCTCCAGTCTTCAGCACTTGTGATTGGTTGCCTGACATGGCCTGATCAATGTTATGTTCCATTGGTGTGAGCGTCTGTCACTCAAATACAAAGCAGTGTCTGATTGGCTTAGCCTTAAAGAGGGTGTTTTTTTAATGTAATTATTCAACACTTTCATGCTAATGACACTATTATTCGACACTTTCATGCTGACGACATCATTTAGCAACACTATCATGTATATTCAACACTACTATTCAACAGTGTCATATGTGTGACACTATTTTGTGGCACTACTATTTGACAGTGTCATGCTGACACCAAAATTTGCAACACCGTCGTGCTGATAACACCATTATTTGCAACACTGTCATACATTCGACACTACTTTTTGAAAATGTCACAAAAAACACTGTTTTTTGAGAAAATTTGTGTGGTTAGTTAAAATGTTTATAATAATTGCATTCATGCCATATTTACGGATATTTTCATGTGTTATAAGTCATCTTCTGTTCTGCAATGTCTAAAAGCATTGTACGTTGCCTCCATTACTGTTCTGCTGTGAGAAGGATTGTCTGTAGAACATTTTGTTAGCAATGGTATCTATTCTCGTAAAATGACACATGAACAGTGTGTATGACAATGTAATGTTATTACAAAAATTTTGATTACCACTAAATATTTGTTTTTCTCTATTTCTTATACAGGTGTCTGATACTTACGGAACATTGTCCCACACTACCATGAATTTCTAGAGAAGAAAGATGCCTTTTAAGCAGAGATGCAGTTCTATGCAGAGACGAAACAGGTATCATAGTAGCACACTGTTGCTTAAGAGTGGTCCGAAAACCACATGTGGTACATCAAGACATAAACTGAATCAGCATTCTGCCCAAGGAGTGACTTCACAGGTTGCACACTCCACAGAAACAGTACATGCTTGTTCATCGGCAAAGCAAAAATGCAGAGCTCAGCAACAGTTGTGGAAATCTTTCAGATGGAAGACTAATGTTGCAAAGGCAAGCATAAAGAAGCGTACCAAGCAGCATCATAAAGGCATGGCTGTTGATGCTCATCTGAGGAAGCAAAAGTATTTCCGATCACTAGCTTCTAAAGCTAAGATTGATAGACTTATTGCTGCTGTGATGAGACATGAGCGCAAAAAACTAAAGACTCATCAGTTTTTGATGAAATTGCATCTCAGAGTCCGTACATTTGTCAGCAGAGCACTATTTGTTCTTCAATGCTTGTGGCATAAAATGGCACATGTACTTGAGCAGTTCAGGAAAGCTGTATACAGCATTAGGATGAGGCTACAATGCTAGCCTGTCTTGAACCAACACAACTTCTGTGACATTTTCACAGGTAGCTGGCTACACACACAGCACTCAGAAGCGTATTTCTGGGAGGAGTCATATTACTCACAGAAAAAGGACAGTGGCTTCTGCATTGATGAATGTGGTAAACTGTGTAATGCGCTGAGTGTATGCGATGACATTACAATGCAGTCAGATGAGTCTGAGGCAACTGTTCAGCCTCGTTAGCATCACTGTCTGTCATGGACATGTGATGCGACTTGCAACCGGAGGCAATCATCATTTGACAAAGTCAAGCACTTCATCAACCTGTTTATCATTACTGATTGTAAAGAGAGACATAAACTCTTTGAGACTATAGACCTTTGTGAGATCCGTCCACATAGTGGACTTATGGGTCATTTGCTTTCATGCCTAGGTAGTGGTGTTTGCAACAGTGTATTTCACCACATGCAGATGCTGGGAGTGCATCAATCAGGGATGTGGAACTTTGTGTATAGGGTCTATGAGGTGCAACGAGTTGTTGGGCAGTATACTCATCTGAATGAGTTACTGCAGTCTGGTGACATGCATGGTGCCATGACATTTCTGAAATAGCTGCGACGTGACAGCAGTGTCACAGATACTGTGATTGAACAGTCATCAGTTGCTGATGGAAATTCTGTCTCTGTCTTAGAAACTGATATTCTCAAGCAGTTTGGGAAATCCATTGCCAAATTTGAGTTGGCAAAGACAGAGAAATTTGACTCTGTATGTGTGTCATGTGATCGGCTCTGTTACGAGAAACAAACGGTCACAGTAAACCTAGAAACCTTGTCACTGTACAACAACATGTGGTTTTGACTGTTAGCATTTCTGTTGTTAAAGTGTGACTTCCAGTTAGACCCAGTCATTGTGATGTGCAAGCACTGTTTCTCCAAGATGAAGGCTAACATTCTGCCACCAAGGTAACTGTTGAACAATATGGAGGCACATGTTACGCCTGCTGAGATTGCCACATTGAATATGTTTGAATGGATTGTTGTTCACACTATGAAACTGTTTCAAACTATTCTACGTCTGAATACAAAAACATGGAACATTCCACAAAAAGAACGCATTAGGTCTCTTAAGGGTTCCGTTATGTATCTCCCACTTCCTCCGCAGGAAAATGTGGAGGCAATCTTCAGTGAGAACAGTTTGGTGATTCTTGTCAACAGTGTTCTAACTAAGTCAAAGGTCACTTGGCAGGATGTTGTCAATGTAGAAAAGGTGAAGCTTGCTCTTACTTGAAGAGTAACAATCCCTTTTATGCAGACCTTGACATTGATCGTATGAGTAGCGTGTGTGCTGAACACTATGTGTTGGATACCACAAAACCAATGATTGAGAAGGTCAATGTAGAGACAAATGATAATGTGTATGAACAGTACACAATACACCCACTGCATGGCAAAGATCCAGTAGGGAATAACATTTATCTGTACCAAATGAAACAGGTGGAAGGTGAGCCTGTCAGCATTTGGGAGGCAACATTGGAAGCACTTTGTTTTCCATATTTATTCCCAAAAGGGTCAGGTGGATGGCTAGATGATAGAGAAGTATGTGTGCAAGGTGTTGAGTACCACGCTAGTCGTGTGCTCAGTAAGGATGGCAAATTCAGATGCAACATACAGCACCTGTTCTATCTCCTCTGGGAGAGTGAGCTTAGCATACTGTCTGCATCTATTACACATACTATATGGCTTACAACTCCACTTGGTGGAATCACTGCCGTAGAGTTTTTGCAGAAATTAAGGCAAAAGGATGAAAAGGTGCAAGTCAATTTGTCTTCCATTCTATCAAGTCTACGTGGCACCAAAGAATACTGGTATCACAGACACTCTGAGATGATGACTATGCTGCAAGATTATGGTGCAGCCACACGGTATGTCACACTCAGCTGTGCTGAGTATACCTGGGAGGAGGTCATTGAACTCTTGAAGTGGGCAAATTGTGATGTAGAGGGCATTTCATCAGTGACTTTCGGAGAAATGTGCTCACTTGACCCAATGTCTATGACTAGACATTTTCACAAGTGATTCCATGATATTCTGACTTTCATTTTGTCAAAGGACAATCCGCCTCTAGGTATTGTGGAGCATTACTTCTGGAGGATGGAATATCAGGCACAAGGTGCTCTTCATATTCATATGTTACTGTGGATCAAGGACATCCCACGCAAAGGCGAACATGAAGCAGCAGTAGTGCTAGCATTCATTAAGCAATACATCACTTGCAGCTTACCGGACAAGTATGACAGTCCTACACTGTGGAAGTTGGTGCAGAAGTTCCAACACTATATTTGTGTGAAATACTGCCACCGGGTAGTGAAGAACAAATCTAATTGGTACACAAGATGTTGCTTCGGATTTCCCAGACATGTCTGTCAGGATGGTTGCATGAATGAACTGTTTTCAGCTATGCGACACCACTTGAAGGCAAAATCAACCAAGAGGGTATATGAGTTACCCAGAGATGAGAATGAAGTGTACATCAATGACTACAACCCCACTCTTCTTCTAATGTGTAAGCAAACATAGATGCTCAATTTGTGGCTGACAACTCATTGGCTTTGGTTCGGTACGTCACTTTGTACATCACCAAACATGAACAGACTAGCTTGCAAGATCTATGGGAAGATATTGCCACTTCAAGCAAGTCACTGACATCTCAGTTGTGGTCACTGGGATTGAAGACCCTATCACACAGAAAATGTGGTGTTTATGAGGTCTGCGATCACTTGATCGGTACACATGTGTATGGAAAATCTGATGCTGTGTGATTTCTTAGTGTAAACTACAAAGAGAAGTGAAAATGTGTACTTATTCCTCATGCTGAGATTGAGGAACTGGCTCTCAAGAAAACCTCTTCAAGTCATATCTTGAAAAATAACCTCATTGACATATACTACCCCTGTAGACATGAAGACATGGATCGAATGTGTTTATTTGAGGTAGCTAAATGGTATGACTACAAGACAGATGTCTCACCTGATTGCACATGTGATATTTACAAGGTCAAAGGAGTGGATAGCTGTCTAGTAAAGAGACATAAGCCTTGGCTCATTGACCTCTGCAAATTACATCTAAACACATCTGAGAGCAGAGAGCAGAGAGCATTACTACTTTGCTCTGTTATTCTTATTTAAACCCTGGAGGAATGAGTCTGAATTAAAAGGTGACTGTGATACATTCGAGGAAGAATTCAATCACAGTTACAAGACATTCAAAACTGAATACTCTGACACATATATACAGAGACTAGACGCTGAGAAGGAACAGCTTGAAAACTCACAGAAACAACTTGAAGAGGACGCTTCTGTTAATTCACAGGGCAACCTTGATCCAGAAGGAGAAGGTATACTTAGAGTACCTCTGCTTCTGAATGCCCCAGAAGTACTTGTGTTGGAAGTGGAGAGTGCTATGGAACATGGTACACACTGCAGTGTTGAGCCAGCAGAATTGAGAGAGAGAGAGAGAGAGACACTCAATCAGCAGTAACGTGTGGTGCACTCTGCAGTCACTGATGCTGTCCGGCATGGTATACTACATGAACAGAAGAAATGTGACTGTCTTGACCACAAGCCACTACTGATGATTGTTAGTGGCTCAGCAGGTACAGGAAAGAGCTTCCTTATAGAGGCCATTACGGCTGAAATATGGAAACTGACAGGCTCATCAATGTCTTTTGCTGTTAGTGCTCCCACTGGACTGGCTGCATACAACATTGGTGGAGTTATGTTACACCGTCTCTTCATGTTGCCAGTGGAGCATGGCAAAGCAGGAGAGTATCATAAGCTGTCATTTGAGGTTGCATCTCAGCTTCGTTCTATGTTTACTAAGATGAAGTTACTCATCATTGATGAGATTAACATGGTCTCTGATTTGATGTTTGCATGTATACACCTACATCTACAGGAGATTTTGGGGACTGACTATGGAGATGCATTTGGCGGTAAAAGCATTTTTGTATTTGGATACCTTTTACAACTTGCACCAGTTAATGCAGAACATGTCTTTGCAGCTCTGACTGTCAAGCAGGCTAAGAATACACTAGGCTGTATTGGAGGTTTTAACCTGTGGGAGTTATTTACCTATGTCGAGTTGTGTAAGAACATGCAGGAGAGTGGTGATCTGGCTTACAAGACACTGTTGGATCCCGCTCATACAAGTTCTTTGTCACCAGAACATCTTTCAATGTTACATGGTTGAAGAATCACAACGGATACTACATCCATGCATAAAGCATGTGATGTTTTCAGTGATGTGTACTCCAAGGGCACATGGGTTGTGGGTCTTATGCCACGGCTTAAGAAACGTGCTGAGTTTAACAGCATTGTGTTGCAGAGAGAGAATCAAGAAATTCTTGTACTGCATGCTGTTGATACAGTTGATGGTGTCATTCTAAGTTGGATGCTGGTAGCAAAGATGACTGAATGACTCTCTGAACTGAAGTCAGATAATTCATGCACAGCTGGCCTGGAAGCTGTTCTTACAGTTTGTAAGAATGCACGTGTCATGCTACGGGGTAATCTTGATGTTGAGCATGGCATGGCAAATGGTGCCTTGGGTCACATCATCGACTTTGTTTACAATGTTCAGAAGATGTTTATTGAGACACTTGTTGTCCACTTCAACAACATGGAACAGGCTGTGCAGATTGATCATACTTGTGTTAAGTTCCAAGTATTTAAGGATATCTATGTGAACAGGAAACAGTTCCAAAGATGTATTGCATATGCTGTTTCGAGTCACAAGTCTCAGGGCTTGAGTTTGGATTCAGCAATGGTGGACATAGGCACAGTCATTTTCAAAGGTGGCATGAGCTACGTCACACTTTCACATGTCTGCAGTCTTTCTGGGTTGCGCATCATAACACTTGCACCACAGAAGATACATGTTGACAAGCAATGTATTGTCAAGTACAACAGATTGCATACTCTGTATCAGCCATAGATGTCTCTAATCCCACTACCTACATATATGGTTGCCTCACATCCCACAGTCACAGCTTCAGCTGGCAACAAGTGAAAATGAGCTGCCACTAGTGAATCAACTGTGCACAGTAATAAGAAGGTCATAATGTCAAATGCAGATGCAGAACCAGCTCTTGCTCAGAAGTCACTTGGTATGGCTGTTGTCCCAGTGTTTGATAACAGTAGTAGAGTAAACTGCTATGCTAATTCAGCTATGCAAGCTTTTCTCCACATGCCACACTTTGTGCAGGCAATATCAGCTTCACAAGACATTGCCTTATCAAAGGCAGTGAAGGAAGTTGTCAACTTGTCTTCTGATCAGTGAAACAACATACAGTCACTGACACCTCTGCGGCAGGTCTTAGGTACATGTGATGGGTGCAGCACATTTGCTGCTAACATGCAGCAGGACACCAGCAAGTTTATGATGGCCATCATAAACAGTCTGGATGAAGAGGGGATTCCAATGCATCAGTACTTCACTATCTCATATGTTACCAGATATGTATGTCTGTCATGTGGTCATTCAGAGTGAGAAACCACAAAGAACATGCGTTGGGTTTCTCTGTTTGTGCCTCAGTCTCAAAGTGTCAAGTTCCGGCAGCTGTTTACCAATGCTGAAAGTGGTCACTTATGTGTAAGGTGTGGAGGTACATGTACTCAGTCCATACGTCTGAGGACTTCATCTCAATATCTTATGCTTGTATTGCATATATTTGACTCTAATGGGGTCAGAGTTGATGCACCCATCACAGATTTCACAGCTGGTAGAATTGTATTTAACCAAGCAGTGTTTGACACTCAGGCTGTGATCTACCACTATGGCCAGTCTGTACATTCTGGACATTACACTTGTCTGTTGAGGTACAGAATTGGCTGAGTTGAATGCAATGACTCCACAAGCACTTTTAAACAGAGACTACTGCGACACTTTAAAAAATGCATACGTGCTGATATTGAAGAACTACTGCAATCTTCATGCATCAGAGGAATAGTCACACAACATGTGACATAACCTTGCTGTCCAATTTGTTAAAGAGTGAGTTCTGGTAGATAAACATTTTTTTTTTCATGCAAATCTGCTTTCAAGATTACACTGTTAACACATCACATGGTTTTCATGCATATGTTTACTCAATCTGACTTATAAGATTGTTGTGTTGATCAGTGACACAGTGAAAATAGTTACAGTGGTCTTCAATCAGCAGCAACTGTCTTCACAGTCACTAGAGAAACCACGCTTAGATGGCTAAGAAAGACTTTGAAATGTCAAAAGAGATATACCTATCTGGTTGTCCTCTTCTGTCACTGTCTTTTCTTCTGAGTATGTAGTATGCAGCCATAATAAGTACTACTTGTCACACTTGCCAACTATGTGCCTCTTGTAAGGCACAATACTTGCCCATGTGCAATAAAAGAACTGTGTAATGCATGTCTTTTTAAAGAGTTGTCTGCATCATGACTTTATTTGGATCTTTTATGAGTAAAAGATATCCTGGTTTTGTTTGTGCCACTTCTGTGTTAGCACAATTGAACACCATTTTTTTATATGATCTGCTGACCTGTACTTAAAGAGTACCATACTCTGAAATACACATCTCTCTGTGACATGTTGAGTATCACTGGGTGTGGCTTGTTTTTTTGTCCATTTGCATCTTCACTTAATACCACCATATTGTACCGCAACAGTGTAGTACTATGCCTGTTTTCTTTTCATACATCTGTGTTGTACATAAGTATATATGATTATTAATACATTATTTGATTAAAGTTAGTACTGTTAGCTTTTAAGCAGTTGTATTGATTGCTATTTAACTGAATGTATTAAACAATGTTAAATATTCTGCTGTTTAACAGTATTTGATTCACAAGTATTTAAGCATATTCTTATTATATGTATTAATATAACATAGATGTTTAGTAGAACTTTTCTAGTTTGTAGTAATTTCATATACAGGTAGGCATCATTAACAGTAAAATAGAATGTTGTGGTAGATGTTTGTTTATTACCAAGAGGTGACATTTTCTGAATAACAGATTATTTAATGTAATATTCATAGCATTGTGTGAAACCATTACTTATTAGTAACTAAAGGTTTTTAGTGATGTAGATACTTCATTAATTCACCATGAATGTTGATTATAGCTTTGATGATTATCACTGATGTATTTAGTACCTGTTACCATATGCCATTTTATTTTGGTTTGTGTAAGAAGTTAATTAAATGTATGTATAGAATTGTGCACTATTGTAAATTAGACACTTTCACTGATAACAACTGATTTTTATGTTCCTGATAATATTTCTCGATCACCTCTATTGAGGGGTCAAGTGGGAATTTTCCAAATGCACCCATATATCTATATGTCTTTACATGTATATGTATGTGTATATATATGTGTATGTCTACACATAAATATATTGCAACTAAATGTTTTAAAATAGCTTACTGATGTATCTTTTTTAGACACCATTACGTGTTTGTGCTACTATTATTTAAACAGTCATCTGTTTTTTTTATCAGTCACACAATGAGAATAACATAATCACTGTTTGATGCATGTAAGCAGTGTACGGAGACTATTGTGGTAGATGTGTTCATGTGTTCTGTGCTACTGTCACATCTTCCTCATGAAGTACCTGTCATACTGTCTTACATGTATTTTAAACTTTGATGTAATACTTTTTAAACATTGTTTTGTGAGACTGAGTTTGTGTACCAACTGGACTTCTTTGTCACCCTGCTGCAAAAGAACAGTTTGGTCTTTTGGACTGAAATTTCAAGGGTAGAAAGCCAACATCCCACAGATGTGCCTTTTTGTGGTTTGGTGACAAAATATTGCAGGGATGCAAAGTTACAGTACTGTGAAGTTGACAATTTTTCCCATAGACTAACATTGCTGCATTTGCCGTGCCTTTCGGGGGCTGTATCTCGGAAATGCTTCGAGAAATGGACTTTTCGTCATAAAAATGCTTAGCTCCCCACTAGGGGGTTAAGTACAAACTAGCCAGGAAAGTCATAAATCATATGAAATTTTTAACTTTTTCCAACGTTGTACGGTTCCTGAGATGTAAGCTATTTAGGATTCCAAGTGCTCATTTTCTGCTCTGAGGCCCATTATTATGCATACATTCTTTGTACTTACTGTGTTTCTCTATGCAGCAGTTGGGGGAGAAGTGTGTGTGCTTCCATTACTGTTACAGTTAGCATTTCCACTTGCATTTCCATACCTGTTTGCATTTCCGTGTACACCACCTTTTGCGTTACCCTTTGTATTTTCATTAGTGCTTGCATTTGTGTTACTGTTACCATTTGCGTTTCCACTACTGTTTCTCTTTGCGTTTCATTTTGTGTTACTATGTGCATTACCATTTGCGTTTGTGTATGTGCTTGCGTTTGTCTTTCCTTTGGTGCCATTGTTGCTGTTACCGTTACCATTTGCATTTCCAATAGTGTTACAGTGACCGTGCGTGTTACAGTTTGCATTTCTGTACCTGCTTGCATTTGTGTTTCTGTTTCCAGTACCATTTGCACTTGCATTTCTATTACTGTTTGCATTATCATTAACGTTTGCATCACCACGTGCATTAATGTTTTCTCTTGCATTTGTATGGCTGTTACTTCACTATTTATAGTGCACATTCTGAAAAAGAAGGGAAATTCATGCCAAAAAAATCCTTTTAATGCATCAGTTGGGGTGGTTCCACAGCGTCAAAAATGAGGAAATTCAATGTTAGTGTTCCTAACCCCTTGCACCCCACCCCATCCCAACCCACCAACAGGCATCAGAGTGTGCGTTGAGATTGTCGGTCCTATCACCCCATCCCATGTGTAAAAAAGCTGAGGTGGTGCAGTATAAGAGAATGGAGTGAGAGTTAGGACTGATGACCCCAATACACACCCTGATGCCTGTTGGTGGGGGTGGGGTGCAAGGGGGTGGAAACCCTAACATCTAATTTCCTCACTTTTGTCACTGTGGAACAACCCTAACTGATGCATTAAACAGAGTTTTTTGCCATGAATATATATATATATATATATATTGTTAACAACACTAGGGAACAGATAAGTGCAACCTTCATATGTACCAGCTTTTTCTGAAAGGAGATGATAACAATGAGCCAGCTGGCAGGTAACAGAGTAGAAGGTAATGGGAAGGGAGAATTAGACACTGGTACAATTTACTGAGACAAAGGTATGTAGGGCAGAAGAGATGGAGTAGGGGAAGGATAAGTGGTGAATCTGGTGAGGAAGAGCATTCCACAGGGAAGCAATATGAGAAGGCGTTCTGACCTACAGTGGTTGACTGACAATTACAGTAACTACTATTACACGAGTGTCATATGATCAAAAGGAATGTGTAGCTGGGGGGAGGATGGAGCATGAGGAAGTGGGGGGGTGGCATTCCAAACCAAAATTTAGAGATGAATTTGGTGCAGTGGAGGTTGCAGTGATTTTTCTAAAGAGGAAAAAGCCATGGAGTGGTAGAGATTGCAGTAATGGGTGAGAGAGAAGGAGTCCAGAGCAAAGTGACAGAAGCAGTTAAAAAGGATATTCAATCTTGTTGAGAAAGTCTTGGGAATGGTACTACAGGCTACATCACAGTAGTTAAAAGCAAGTAGGATCATCTTCTGGAAAAGTTCATACAAGTTTGCATCTAGCAGGTGGTAGGAGGCAGCTACGGTTCCTGTATAATGCTTCGATCTTAAGGTGCAGTTTCTTCAGGATGGCATCCACGTAACCAGAAAAGGTGAGGTGTTGGTCAAGACAAACTCCCAAATACCTAACGAATGTGGTGTCCTCAAGGATAGTCCCATCAAGGGTATAGAAGGAGAGCAAGGAGGGGAGCCTAGAGAGCCTCTGCCTAGTGCCAAAGGTCAATGCCACTGTCTTCTTGGCATTAAGAAAGAGTTGATGGGAGCTATACTGATGCTAAACTTTATTGAAGTCATGCTGAAGTCTGATTTCAACATCAACAGGAGACTGGCCTTATGTGAAGAGGACTGTGTCATCAGCATACATATGGATGGAGGTGGATGAGTAGGCTGAGGGAAGGTCATTTAGAAATATGGAGAATAAGACAAGGCCCAATATGGATCCTTGAGGTATGCCAGTGTTGATGGGGAGAGGAGGGGATGTGGAGTTTCCTATTCTAACAGACTGACTCCTTCCTACCAGGTAGGCTCTGAACCAGTTTGTGACAGAGATGGTTAAGCCATATGAGGAGAGGGAGTTTAGAAGAAAGGTGTGGGAGACAGTGTTGAAAGCCTTTGAAAGGTTGACAAAAATGGCTGACATGATTTGGTCGCTGTCCATCCCTAAAAGGACAGAGTCAGTGAGCCTAATCAGTGAGGTAGTAGTGGAATGGTTCTTCCAGAACCCAGATTGGAATGGAGTGAAAAAGTTAGAATCAGGGAGAAAGGAAGAGAGTTGTGAGAGAACAAGATGTTTTTGGAGCTTAGCAAAGGTAGGAATGAAAGATATGGGGCGATAGTTAGCAGGAGTGGAGGGATCACAGCCCTTAGGCAGGGGAATAGCAGTGGCATGCTCCCAAACAGATGGGATAGTAGGGTCCTATGTCATAACTGCGATCGCAAAACAGCAATCACTATTATGGCAAGTGTATATTGCCGAAAAGCAAATCAGCGATATACACTTTAAGACAACCCGGAATCAGGATGTAAAAAAAGTGTTTTTTATGGGGGGGGGGGGATTTGCCTCCCACATCCCCCTGAATTAGGATTCTCAATTCCAGGGGGGTGCATGTTAGGGAGGGGGCAAAATCTGGATGTGGGCAAAAATTAAGTGCTGCAGCTCACGGCTACAGCAAAATGTAACCCACTTCCAGTCCCGAACCCAGTACCTGCTGTGCCAGAGCTAGCCACCAACACCACCATGACAAATGGCTAGCTCATAGCAGCAGGTACTCCAGTTCCTGGCAACCCCGTCCCTGCTGTCCCTTCCCTTCCTCTTGCTATTCCCTCATTCCATTCACCCTTCCGCAAAGTCGCTGTCCCATACCCTCGCTATTCTGCAGGGTAGCCCAAAATAACAGAGCCCAAAATATGTTACTGTTTTTGTAGTCACTCGTTTTGCATCACTATTATTATGTGACACTGATAGTAGCTGAATTAAGGAAAGGTTGAGAAAATCTGATAATGGAGAAGAGATTGCTGGAGCTGATAGATATAGCAGCTTAGGGTCCAAACCATCAGGTAAGCTGCCTATGGAGGGGTTAAGAGTATATAGTGCATCCAAAGTGTCAGAGGGTGAAATGTTTGAGAAGGAGAAAGAATTAGTTAAAGAAGGTGGCCAGGCAGGGGAGCAGAGGTAAGCAGGTAGGGGAGATGGTAAAGAGGGCAGGACAGTGGAGGCACAGGAGTGAAATAGGAATAAAATTCAGTAGCAACACTAAGGTGGTCAGCAATGGGAGTGTTCTTTATATGAAGGAGAGGGTGGGAGGGAGGAGGGGAGATAAGGGAGTGAATAACTTTCCAAAATTTTGGGGGCTTATTAATGTTGGACTAGAAAGTAGAGCAGAAGTAGTCAGCTTTAGCTAAATGGGTGGCTTTTGGGCACCTATTACATAGAGAGTAGTAGGTGCCATAGTCTTGAGAGAGCTTTGAGGCTTTATCCATTTTCCAAGCTTGATCCTGTGCTCTTAAACACACCAGGAGTTCAGGGTAATCCATGGGAGATGGTTATACCTAACCCTGGAGTGCCGCAGCAGGGCATGTTATTTCCAAATCTTTCATAATTCTGTCCTGAATATAGTCATAAGTTTTATCTCTAGAGTTCAACAATGATCTAGGATTCCAGTTTGTGCTGGCCAGGTCATGGAGGAGGGGAGCAAGGTTCAGTGACTTATATGAACTAAACTGTAGAGTTTTTGGTGGGGTCTTAATCCTGTGAATTTGAATTCTGTAGATGAGAAAGGTCATATGATGGTCACTCAAGGCATCTGGTAGAGTGCCAGATTTAATTACCCTCTGGGAGTGGGATGTGAGGGCCCTGCTAATTAGGGAACGATTGTCAGTTTTATGGTTCATATGGACAAGCTCTAGAAGGAGTTGGGCTAAGTTATGGGCACTGATATCATTACATGCTTTATTGACTAGTGGGGGGTGGTACAGTTAGGACAAATGTCAGCACTTTAGCAAGTTCTACGGTTGTGGTTTTGACAGTTTGAGAGACCTGCTGTGGAACTCAGTTGGATCCCGGAGTAGGAGCTTTATATCCTGTGACAAACATTTGAAAGACAATGGAGAAAATGGAAAGGACAACTGGCTACTCAATCAGTACACTTTGAGTGCTGAAATGCTTGTATTATATTTAAAATAGGTATGATATTGCTACCTAGGGCTGGGGGTCTCAGCAATTACTAATTTGGACATAAAAATATTACACTCAGTAGAGTGATTATCTCTTTTTGGTTCACATGTGATTTCTATTATCACAACCTTGGAGGGCTGAGAACCCCATATAACCCCTCACAACAGAGGCAGAGAATTTGATTAGAATTTAGAGTTTGATCTTCTGGACACATGGACCCTCAGGGCCAGATATTCAAAGCTTTGCTCCGGGGCTAAATTAGCACTGCCCAGTGGGCAAACTTAGCCCGGAGCACAAAGCAAGCTATATTTAAAAGGAATAGCCCCGGGCAAACAGATTCTGAATATAGCAGGGAAATGAAGACAGGCAAACTGGGCTGGGACTGCAGGGCTAACTTATCCCTGGAATAAGATAGCACTGAATATAGCAGCCAGGAAGTGCAAACCAAAACAGCGGCAAAGGGCACAGTGACGAGAAGGACTGAAGAAAGTCTGTGGAGGTGGAATATGTGGCCAAAGTGTGTGCCAGCAACAGAGTGGCAGCAGTAGAGCTACAGGTAGCAGTGCATGTGCATGTACAGTCAACAGAAATGAAAAATTATGCCGTGATGGTTGCACAGCGCACAGCCATTTGTGCAGGTCTAGCGCGGCGCTAAGCCATTTGCCTGGTGCTAACACATTTGCCAGGGACTAAAATCTGCCATATCCAAGAATAGTCGAGTATCTAGAGGTCAGAGGGGCACAGGACCCTATGCAGCATGGATTCACAGCCAGAAGGTCATGCCAGATGAATCTGATAGATTTCTTTGACTGGGTGACCAAAGTAGTAGATCAGGGAGGGGCTGTGGACATGGCCTACCTAGACTTTAGCAAGGCATTTGACACAGTCCCACACAAAAGATTAATATACAGGTTAGCCAGCCTGGGAGTGGGTCCCAAGATGACAGCCTGGGCAAAGAATTGGCTGGAGAATAGGACACAGAGAGTAATAGTAAATGGAGTCCACTCAGCAGAAAGGAGGGTTACTAGTGGGGTACTGCAGGGTTCAGTATTAGGACCGGTCCTCTTCAATTTCTTTATAAGTGACATTGCAGAAGGACTGGAAGGTAAAGTATGTCTCTTTGCAGATGACACAAAGATCTGCAACAGAGTTGATGCACAAGGTGGAGTGGAAAGGATGAGAATGGACTTAGCAAGGTTAGAGGAATGGTCAAATGTATGGCAGCTTAGATTCAATGCTAAGAAGTGCAAGTTAATGCACCTGGGAAACAAAAACCCAAGGGAAGAGTACTCAATGGGGGGTGAGATACTAACAACAACAAAAATGGAGCGGGACCTGGGGGTAGTCATATCAGATGACCTAAAGGTGGGCAAGCAATGTGAGAGGGCAGCAAGGAGGGCTGGGGGGATACTGGGATGCATAGGGAGAGGCATCACCAGTAGAAAACAGGAAGTTATTATCCCTCTGTACAGACAGCTGGTGAGACCCCATCTGGAGTACTGTGTGCAGTTCTGGAGACCCAATCTCCGCAAAGACATAGACAGGATGGAAGCTGTCCAGAGGAGGGCAACTAAAATGGTGCAGGGTCTGCACCGGAAGACATGAAGAGAGACAAAAGGAGCTTATCGTATAGCCTCGAGGAAAGGAGGGAGAGGGGGGACATGATAGAAACATTCAAGTACCTCAAGGGAATCAACAAAGTCCAAGAGGGTAGCATCTTTCAAAAAAGAGGTGTGCAAGAACAAGAGGGCACAATTTGAAGATAGAGGAGGGCAGCTCAGAGGTAATTTAAGGAAGTATTTTTCAGAGAGGGTTGTGGATGCATGGAACGGCCTTCCGGAGGAGGTTGTGGAGTCAAAATCAGTGGTGGAATTCAAGCATGCATGGGACAGTCATAAGGCAATTCTAGGGGGTGGGGGTAGGAAGAAGTAGTCTGCTGGTTAACTAGGATCTGCAGCTTATCCAGTAGGTAGGGAAATGGGCAGACTGGGTGGGCCAAGCGGTCCTTATCTGCCATCAAATTCTATGTTTCTATGTTTCCAAAAGTGACATGCAAATGAGCCTCATTATCTAGTCAGTGGGCAAACATCCGCATTTGCATCTCATTATGCCATGATTTGCATGCAGTTTTCCCAGCATTACTGCAGGGCCCTACGGCTTCATCTGTAGGTCAGTCGGGAACAGCATGTTTGGAGCTGCAGGCTGCAGATGTTTAGAACTGCATGGTATACTGTGCTCCAGGGGACTGCAGTTCACAGGCATTGGTGGTGGTGCTGGCTACAATAGTCCAACTGTAGGTTGAACATACAGTGGCATGGGGGCCAGTGGGGTGTAGGTAAGGCCATGCAACTCCTAAGTTTGGTACGTTGTGTGCACCTGCAATCAGGGATGTGTACGTTTGGTGTACATGGCCTCAGTTTTGCTGTGGCTCTCCACTGAGCATGCAGTACCTGGTCAGGTGGGTGGGGATGTCTTGTAGTACATTTAGACAGTTGTTTTTTTATTTCTGTCACCTGCTGCTGGCTGGCTGTGATTGGTCATGTTGCCTTGGTCCTCCCCCCTACTTGCATGTGTGTGTGTGTGTGTGTGTGTGTGTGTGTGTGTGTGTGTGTGTGTGTGTGTAGTGCTGGGGGGGGTGAATGCGGAGTTAGGGTTTTCAACCCTAACACCAAATTTCCTCACTTTTGTCACTGTGGAACAACCCTAACTGATGCATTAAACAGAGTTTTTTGCCATGAATTTCTCTTCTTTTTTAGAATGAAGACTATAAATAGTAAATGGAATATGGTGGTGAGGGTGGCCACAGCAAAACTAAGGCCTTGGACATGCATCGTATATCTACCTGATTTCAGAAATACACACCATAACACATATAGGTGCTGTGGCCCTTCTGCAGGCAATTTCCCAGTACCACGAGACAAGGTACTGCATACCGACTGGACAGCTGCAGCAAAAATAAGGCCATGGACATTAAAAGTGCAATTCTCTCATTTCATCCATACAGAGGTTTGTACACTTAGAAGTTGCACAGTCTCTTAGTTATACAATCCCCACCCCCACCACTTGTTGCATCCTGACTGCAAAGCCACAGGAAAACAAAGGCCATGGACATTAATGGTACACCTGCCTGATTGCAGGAACACTCTAGTTACCACAGTTGTGAGTTTCATGGCCTCAGTTAGGCAATGCTCCCCCAAAACCGCAAGAGCAGATATTCCCCATTAAGTGATAATGAAACACAAACAACGGTTTTAAAAGAGAATAGTATGTTTATATTCTGATTTTTCATACAAAAACGTTAAATAAATCTTTATAGCAAAAACAGAGTTTTTTTCTGATATAAAATATACAGAAATTTATAGAAAACTATGAAAATATAACATTTACACATGATTAAAATATAGTGTTAGAAAACAGAAATAACAACACAACAGTGCTTCACATAAACTCTTGCAATGAAAAACTGGGTATTATTAACCCCAAAACAAGAAAAATAGAAAAAAAAGTCCATTCTGTGTTGAGGTGTTCTGTTGCTTGAGGCAACCCAGTTCAAAAGTTTGACAGCATGTGGAGGCACATAAATAAAAGAGAGGAAACCGGTGCACCAGGGTTGAATGGAGAGGGAGGGAGATACCAGTAGAGCTGTGGAGGCTGCTTATTGTGGGTCAGGAAGGCTCGATGTTGTTGGTACAGGTGAGCTGGAGCTGGTGGGTGCAGCCCCATCTGCCACTCTGCCCACAGGTTCGAGCACAAGACTGATAATAGCCTGCTGCGCTGTGAAGAGGGACAATAGTTTGTCTTGCCCCTCCCACAGCACAGTAGTCTCCTCTTTCAAACCATCAATCCTGCACTCGAGCCTGCAAACACAGTGACAGTGGACCTTGCATATGCACTTACGAGGTTTTTCTGCAAAAAGACAAACAGAAAAACAGTACGATATTATGCTTATCATTTACCTCTACCTATATTGTGTTGCAGTTCGTATCATTTCATGTTTCTTCCTCTATATATGTTCTATTAAACACACATAGTTCACCCCCCCATCCATGCTAAACCTTAGTCTTTTATATAAATAATTATTCATGATGTGCCAGTGGACCCTATTCTAAACAGCTGAATCACAACCATTCAGTGTGCTAAATATCTGTGGTTGCCCAGTGGACCCTATCCTCAATACACAATCATAGTCAATCAGTTGAATAAAACTATCTGGTGGTCCAGTGGAAGCTATCCTGATCTGATCACAAGCTTCAAATAAGGAATAATGCCTTGTGGTACAGTGCTACCCTCCTCCCAACCTACCCACTCAGTGCTGATATCCCAATCTCCCTCCAGCCTCTGAATGACAGACAGCAGCACTCCACCTATAACCGATCCATACAGTTGTCTACCCACGGTGTTCCTTATGGCTGTAGAACAATAATCACATGGCGTGCGCCAATGAGTGTCAAAACTGTGCTGCAGTACACAATAAAAAATGTGAATTGAGCAATTGAAACATCAGGAGTGTTCCGTACACTATGGTCTGCTTGTTCATTGGGGTAAACTGTCCACCATTGGCTACACAGCCATATTGTTTGCTGTCAGTCACAGGCAATCTAATTGGTTGTGGGTGTGGTGCTGTCACCTGTTATCAACCACGGTGGAGTATGGCAGCAGAACTCAGATAATGGGATGTGAGAGGGGTACCACTAGATCAATGGTGATAATTCTTTACCTGTTCAGCACAAACATTAAAGGACTATATTCTATCAATGGTAAACATGCAATCTTCAACTTTATGTGCAGACTTTCAAAATTGAAACTTATCAGCACTCTCAGGTATTCTTTTAACACGAGATGACCTGTTCAGATTTTGATAAGCAACATCATAAGCAAGCAAGTGATGCAATAATTAACGTTTTTTACATATTTCATCACTATAGCAACTATTGAAAGATAATAACTGGCCAGCAATTTTTTCCATAGGCTTAGCCAGTTATAATTTGCCATTATAACCCACGGGTTATAACGGCAAACACGAGCCACGTCAGTCCCACAGGATCCATTCCTGGTTGGCTCTCCACTGTTAGTGGGCAGGCTAAACACTGTGAAAAACATGGCAGCTCCTCATCGCGCTTACCGAGGAGCCGCCATACCGGGAGTCGTTGTGTTGCTTTTTTATTTTTAAAAAACATATCTGGTTGATCCTGCTGTCCACAACCTGCACTGCAGAACAATTCCCCAGAAATAAAATGGCTCAGATGCACTTCACGACCCAGGAACAGCTCCAAAGTGCTTCTCAAAGGTAAGCACCATCCCAACAGTCTGAAACCCCAAAGTAAAAAGAAACAGCTATTAACAAAAAAAAAAAGACTCCTCACGATGAAATTCTCTTTTCTCACTGAGAGAGAGAGAGAGAGTGTGAGTGTGGGTAAGTGTGAGTGTGTGTGTGTGTCTGTATGTGAGTGTGTGTGTCTGTGTGTCTGCAACAGCAGCACAATCCCCTTAGGCAAAAAATTGCTGAACAGCAATTATAATTAATAAAAAATGGGAAAGTGTGCTTAAATTCAAAATTAATGGTTGCCCTCAGTGTGGGGTGCTTTAAGAAACCCCTCGGGCTTCACCCTCAGGGTTTATGTAGCATCCCACACCTTGGCAGCCATTAATTTCTCATTAAGCACACTTCCCCATCCATTATTTTATATGTTATGTGACACTTTATCTTGTAAGTGCCTGTCAGAATAATGCAGAAGCTCAGTATGTTTCAAGTTTCATTATTGTATTACAAAGAGGAATGAATGAGACACATTGTGAACATTTGTGACTGTATGAACATACTTAACAATTTGAGAAGTCCCAGACATGAAACATACTAGACTGTCACAATAATAAATACAATGTGCTGGATATTCAAAAGGGTTTCGCCATGCGCAATAGGATTGCACCTGCGCAAGTCCGAAATTACGCCATTCTGCCATATTCAGCAGGAGGCAGTTGCACCCCCCAAGTCAAGCTGAGCAACAGCGTAATGCTAATGAATGCATGCTCAACCGGAGGGGGAGGAACCATGCATAAACTGCACAGCCCGATAGTCAGCGGGCTGTGCAGAGTTGTGCGAGCACAACCTCCAACCTGCGCCTGCACAACTTTGAGCCAAAAAAGGAGGTAAGTCAAGGGCCACCCACAGAGGCTGCCGCTTGCGGGGTGCAACACAGCAGTTGTCACCTGTGGGTGGCCCTCGACTTACTCTCTGTCTCCCCTGCAGCCCAATCGTGGGCATAATAGTAATCCCCTCCCCTGACTGGCCCGATCCACGGGCATAGAGTGGATCATCCCCCACCCCCCGACTGGCCCGTTCAGAGAGCGCAAAAGAAAAAAAAAAAAACCCAGCCCACCTGATCGTGGGCAGAAAGAGTTCAGCCCCCAAGAACATATCCCTGGTGGTCCAGTGGACTAAAGCCCGATCGTGGGCATTAGGAGTCCACCCCAAGGTCCACCAACCCTGGTGATCTGGTGGCCCCACCCACCCACCCATGGAGCCCCACCACCCCTCCCCCATCAGCAGGCGGGCAGCAGCATCCCCTCCGCCTGCTGCCCCGCCCGCCGACTGACTGCCGGTGGGGC
The DNA here is from genome assembly GCA_016271365.2 of Neoceratodus forsteri. Lineage (NCBI taxonomy): Eukaryota > Metazoa > Chordata > Ceratodontiformes > Ceratodontidae > Neoceratodus > Neoceratodus forsteri. The sequence goes on from CM028137.1 coordinate 707,042,508, forward strand.
TGCCGCCATTGGTTCCAGAGCAAGGCCGGTGGTGGTGCAGCCCATACCGTACAAGGCAGTCAGATATCAATTCGATTCTTTCACATATCTGGACTGCCTTGTACAGTATGGGCTGCACGCCCATTGGCTCTTGCTCTGAACCAATGGGCATGTAGCCCTACCGAGCAGTCAGTCAGTGGGCAGCAGGGTGGCAGGTGGTTGGGATGCTGCTGCCCGCTGGCTCATGGGGGGAGCAGGGTGGTGGGGCTCCATGGGTGGGTGGCCACTAGATCACCAGGGTTGGTGGACCTGGGGGTGGTGGACTCTAATGCCTGCGATCGGGCTTCACGGTCCACTGGACCGCCAGGGATATGTTCTTGGGGGGGTTGAACTCTTTTCTGCCCATGATCGGGCTAGTGAGGGGTGGGAGTTTTTTCACTTATGCCTGCGGATCGGGCCAGTCAGGGTGGGGGATGTTTTCACTTATGCCCGCGATCGGGCCAGTCAGGGGTGGGGGATGTTTTCACTTATGCCTGTGATCGGGCCAGTCAGGGGTGGGGGATGTTTTCACTTATGCCTGCGATCGGGCTGCAGGGGGAGTCAGTCCCCGATGACTGCTGCCTGGCAGGGTGCCAGGCGCAAGTCCTCGGGGATCGGTGCACCTGCATGCTAATGGCATGCAAATGGGGCCATAAATAGATGCAAATGGCACCCCCTGCACCTTACATGAATTATGGCCCCATTTGCATGTCACCTTTTGAATATCGGAAATTTGCGCATGGCGCAATGGAACTTGCGCCACCGCATCTTGAATGCTCCACTCTGACCACTTGCGGTGGTGCAAGTTCCACTGCGCCATGTACAGTGGCTGTGGCCGGGGGGTGATATTCAAAGGAGTTGCTCAATAGCGCAACTCCATTGAATATCGCCCCGGCCACACCCCTGCACAACTATTTTGTGCAGCGCAAGGGCTTGTGCCACAGAATGGAGCAGTTTGAATATCCAGCCCATTATATCAACCTCACACAATAACTTAGTATAACAATGCATTCAGGGTCAATCGAGTGGGACATAACTTGGTGAAACAATGTATTTAACAGTATGTTTTTTCTCTATGCTTTTGGTGTCGTACTTATGTTCAACACCAGCACCTTCTTCATGCTTCACCTGTACCACAGATGTTGCCCCAGCCTCCCTGGCCACTATGTTGAAATAACAGAGAACATTTGATAAGTATAATGATATTAAAATTACAATATATATGAATGCTTTAAGTATATAACATACTAACATACTAACATACTATTTGCCAGCAGATTAGGCCTTACGGTCTATCGAGTCTGCTCGAACCTAGATCCTTAGTTGGGTGCCGAGACCCTCCCATCCCTTGTTCTCTAGAAACCCCTATCATCCATCCCCACCCCCCCGGGACAGGCCATCATCTGATACATCCACTTTCTGTGTCTGTCCCACCCTCTCTTGAAGCCCTCTACAGTGGATCTCTGAACCAGCTCACCAGGCAGTGCATTCAAGGGTCCACCACCCTCTCGGTGAAAACCTCCTCCTCTTTCCCCTCACCCTTCCACCTTCCAACTTCAAACCATGCCTCTGGTGATACCTCCTGCTTTAGTCTAAAGATCCCTCCATGTTTACCCTATTTATTCCCTTGAGGTACTTGAAGACCTCTATCATGTCCCCGTCTCTCCTCCTCCAATGAAAACAGGCAGAGCTCCTCAAGTCTGTCCTCATAAGTCAAATCCCTAGCCCTCGTATCATCTTTGTTGCCCTCCTCTGTACCCTCTCCAGGAGCTGTATGTCCCTCTTCAAATGTGGTCTCAGTACTGTACACAGTACTCAAGGTGTGGTCTAACCAGTCCATTGTACAGTGGCAGAATCACTTCCTTGCTCCTAGAGGTGATCCCCACGATGCATCCCAACATCCTGTTTGCCTTGCTAGCTGCTCTCTGCACTGCTCAGAGTTATTCATACATGTATCCACCATGACCCCTAGGTCTTTTCCCTATTGAGGCCTCCAGTGCCTCCCTCCCAGTGTGTACCTGTGTTTGAGTTCCGACCAAGATGCAACACCTTGCACTTGGTGATATTGAAATTTAATTTCCATGTGTGAGCCCAGCTTTGCAGGGTGTCCAGGTCCTGCAGGGCCACCCTCCCTCTTCTCCCTCAACTACTGCTCCCATCTTGGAGTCATCCGCGAAGAGACTCATTTCACACCCTATACCCTCCCTGATGTCCGATATGTATGCATTAAACAGGATCGGACCCAGGACCAAGCCCTGTGGTACCCCACTACCAACCCTCTCTAGGGTTCGAGAGCTCCCCACAGACCACTACTCTCTGGGTGCATCCAGCTAGCCAGTTTTCAATCCATCTGACCATCAAAGGGCCTACTCCTAACCCCATCAGTTTCTCCACCAGACCATTGTAGGGGACAGAGTCAAACGCCTTAGTGAAGTCCAAGAATAATACATCCACAGGCTTACCCTGTCCAGTTCTGATGTTACCCATTCATAGAACTCCACAAGGTTGGTTTGACATGATCTACCTGGCACAAACCCATGTTGCCGACTATCCAGACCTCCACCTCCTCCAAGTACACCCCCAATCGTTCCTTTAGTATACTCTCCATTAATTTTCCCACCACCGAGGTCAAACTGATGGGTCTATAGTTACCTGGTACTTCCCTCGACCCCCTTTATGGATTGGTACCACATGTGCCTCTCGCCAATCACTAGGTACCCTCCCTGTCTCAAGTGACCTGCTGAAAAGCTCCGCATTTTAACATAATACTGGTATCTAACTACATGGTATAATTCTGTATATGGCTGTCTACTACACCTTTAAAGTGACACTTCTCAGATAACATAACACATTATATCACGCATATTAACCCTGTGTCAAACTATGACAGAATACTGCATAAGCCGTCAGTGGGGTGTCCACTGCATTGGCAGTACTGATCGAGCACCTTGGAATGGTGCTACCAGCACCCACTAGTGAAGACTTTCATGATATCACCTTATATGACATTGATGTGAACACTTTGCAGTACTGATAATGAATAATTCATAAATCACATAGCTGGCTTGTGTTAACACGCCACTGTCGCACCACGGTAAAATATGGTATCAAAACACCACAATCTGCTGAGATGATACAGTCACTGAACAGGCAGTACTGTGCATCACCACCAAACCCACACAAACATGCTACTGGTATCTCAGAGTTACAGAACTATTCTACTTTCTTGTTGGAGCAGAATAGTTTAACATGCACTGATGTCTGGTAAACCAGCACAACAGAACACCTACCAAGGACATTGATTAGATTGTCAAAGTGTTTTCATCTTCACACCACAATGCACTGTTTAAGATGTTGACACTTACAATTACTCATTCCATATGCAAAGTTACTCATCACAGCTTTAAGTTCCCACTACACTTTCTGCAGAAATCATCCTGTACAATCATCGTGTCATATGCATGTACTGTATTTCATCCAGACAATTAGTTTATCAACATGGTAATTTTTTTGTTGTTTTTTTTGTCAGCTGTAACTGACCTTGTAGAACACTGCTCATTTGAGAATCGATAAAAAAGTTTTCATTATCTCACCCTGACTGTTTGCTTAATGTCATAATTGTGATACAGAAGAAACAGTGATAGCACATAGTCAACATAATCACTTCTAATTGATACTTACCATCTGACTCTACAAGGATAACAGAGTCAGAGTCAGAGTCAGACTCTGCAGCCTCCACAGCTTCTGCCTGTGCTGGTACTACCTCTGCAGCTGGACGGGAGCGCCTCTGATGAGCTGTGGAGAAATATAAAAAAAATGGACATTCACTAACTGTGGCATTTGTACTTACACTTATTTAGTATCACTCAGTATACAAGATTTACCTGTGTCTGCAACCTATAATAATAAGTGATCAAACATTGAACAGTTGCTGAATAACCATGCAATGGATACAGCATAAGGTTACTGCCAAGCAAGGTATTTACACTATTTCAACAGGTATAACTGTTATGTTCTTACAAGTATTTACTTACTCAGTCTCATATAATTATACCCTCTTCTGCATACAGATGTGCCAATCCCCACTGGATCACACCTGGCGCACTTCCTTGCAGAAGCCATCTTGAACCAATGCACCATGACACTGATCATCAACACAGTGTTACTCATGTCCATGACTTTCAACTAGAAAGCCTGTCCCTGGTGGAATACAGCCCCTCCCCATATCCAATCACACTTCCCTGTTATTAAACCTACCTGTGGTTATACAGTTATACCCCCCATGTCCATTCACATGCTGCTCAGTGTTAAGACTAGCTGTGTTAGTCCACTGGTGCCCCATCCCCTATTCAACAATGTCTTCACTGGCATTAAAGCTAGTCTAGTGTTCCACTGCACCTAAATGATTCCCAAATCACAATCCACTGTATATTTAATCTAGGACTGGTAGCCTGCTTGCATCCCACACCATTCTTGACTTTCAGTTTCTCAGTTCAAGGTTTATTCTGCTGATACAGCAAATGCTGCCCCTCAGTCTCATCACATACTTCCTATGATAACCATACACTAGTGCTATACCAGTAACCTTCTTGCCAACAAGACACTCAGTCCTGCCACACAACTGCCCCCCTTTGTAGTCAGTAGCAGGTTGCAGCCAAGAACTGACACTGAATGGTATGGCTGTACAGCCATTGCCACACTGTCAAGCAATGCCACACACTGCAGTCAGTGACGTGCTGATTGTCAGCTGCTGCACACTGCTGGCTAGGTATCTGGATAGTGGGTTGATGTGATGGAGTGAATAAACAGGAAAAGGTAGGAATGTCACAGCACCAGAGTGCATCTACCATGCAAAACTCCACTATGACACTGACGTAAGGATCTAGTATACTGCCACGGCTATGTTAACCCTCATGGAGAACATTATTGGAATAGGTAGGGCAACTGTGCCAGCATGAGTATATATTAATCACAGAGTCTGCAATTGAACGTCCCAGAAGTGTGCCAGTTGAACATCACAACTATGGCTGTTTCCGTGCCACCTCATGTTTAGGTATGAAACAGGGTTGAGTAAATCACAAGGAGTATGTTGTTAAAAAAACATAGCATGATCAGGCATTACAGGTATGCAACTACACCAACAGGGTTACTTTTGTAACTAAATATCTTGAATAATGGAAGGGTGGGGATGGAGGGTAATAGGGCACACTGACAGACAGTGCTCCTACAGCTGAGCTGACCACCAACAGTTCACGTCCACTCCATAACACTGCACAACACATCACATCACTTGTGACTGGCCAGACATTGCTGCTTTGCTAACACTATAACTTTTTGTGTGGTACATACACAATACTGGATATCAAACAAAATATAAAAAAAAAAATAATAGCTTATTAACTTACGGTGTGTGAGGTGCTCTCCTGCATGTGGCTTTCCCGCTGCCTCCCACAGTTCATATCCGAGGTAGTACCAACATTTGTCATTATCTGGTACCTCCTCCCTCTCTTTCAAGTTGTAGAAATGCTGGCGCACCAGCTTCCACTTTTTCTTACACTTCAAAGCTGTTCTATTCTTAAGCTTCAAGGTCATATGCAGGTAAGAATTTATACGCCTCCACATGCTGTCCAACTTTTGGTTCATGCTGCGCATTAAGATGCGCACGCTATCCCATGCCTGGACTGCCTCCAGCAACAGACACACCTCATGGTTAGTCCAGATTCTCATACTGCCACTTAGTTGTTAGTGTTTTACTGAAAATCTGCTGAAAAAATACACAGAAAAACAGAGTATTACTGTCATATTTTGTTACATGTCTGCAATTTTATGTTCTGCTTATTAGTACATGATTTTAGTGTTTGTCACAAACATGATGTCTGTGCACACACAAATTTTACACATATCCTTATATTTAGACTGTAATATGCTGACATATTCAGAAACATCCCTAATTGTACTATACAGTATTGACAGATAAAAAAAAAGATATATTTATTAATAACATATTGATACTCACAGTTCAGCTGCCATATTGTATAGAGCAGCACAGCAGCTGATGTATATTTGGGTGCCCACATCAACTGTAGGAGCAGCATGTGCTGGTGGAACCCCTCCATCACCAGTCATAGCAATACACAAAATTCATAGCACATTTAAATGTTGGACAGTGCTGAGGCATTACACAGCACTGCTAAATATTGCACTACGGAAGCTTTTCATGCATCTGAGTAGCAGTCTGCCAAGACTTTGTTTACAAGGTGGCAGACTTGCTAGAATCTTGTACTATCTGTGACACATGTGGAAACAATACATGTAGTTGTTCTGTTTTTTCACCAACAGTTTATGGTTCTGAAAAGAACCTTTTTTTGTACTTTCTATTTGTGTAAACAGTCTGACAATCTCAGAGAACTTTGAGGATTGCATCTTGAAGGTCTCCCAGGAAACGGAAATTACCAGCATGTGAGAAGTGTACACCGTCTGGTAGGTATAGCCAATCATAAGAATACTTAATTTCCAGGTGACGTATGGTGTACAATCCAGCCATGCATCGAAATGTAGATATTTGTATGTTGTCTTTTCTGCAGACTCTGTCAATCAGGTACATATGGTGTTCTGCTTACCAGACCCTATGCTCTGTAATATCAGAAAAAAAATGATTTTACAGGCAGGCAACATACTCATAATAGAAGCGAGATCCAATTTTGCTTCTGTTACTAAATCTACCCAGCGTTTGGTTCCCAAATCATTGCCTCCAAGATGTATCAGCAATATGTCCGGATGAGCCTGAGTACTCAAAAGTCTGTGCATGGTCAGCATGAGGTGCTCCCACCTCATTTCACCCCTGCCAAACCACTTAACACAGCAATTTGGGAGCTGCAGGTGTCTCCCCAAATCACTGTTCTGAGCATACTCAGATACTCGCCTCACGATACTGCTGCCAACAATCCACAAAGTCCTTTTGCTGTTTTCTGCCATTCTCAGCCTTTCAACTTAGAAGTGGACAGAGAGCTACCAAAAAAGTCAGTGTTCACCCTGCAGTACCCAAGCAGTAGTGAAAGTAAAACTGCAATTTTCCCTCCTAAGTTCAACTCAGCTTCAGTGGGCTGATCCATTACACACAAATAAAACAAATCATTGGCTACTTCTGTGCCTTCATTAACCAATGTAGTGTGTGCACTGACTATCACTGCAGTTCTGCTAGAGCAAAAATGTGCAAAAATTTAAAGGTGGCAAAAATGCATCCTTTTGATAGGCAGTTTTAAACAATTACAAGTGTAGAGACATGTCTGATTGGTTCCCTCTTCTGTTGTGGTACACATGCACCTTGCTATCTCCCTCCATTTGCAGCTGTATCTGTGCAAGTAAGTACCAAATTACTGTCTTATTTTAAACACTTTTAGCTAAATAATGAAACATCATAGCTTATTTCAATCTACATAGTCAAATAGAGCACTAAAAAATGTTTTGATTAATACTATTTAACTGTTTCTAACACTTTTTATCATAATAGAAAAATTATTTATAAAATGTGATGTACTTACAGTGAAAAATGTGCTGTATCTCAGTTAAGTCTAAGATGGCTGCTATGTCCTTCTTCTTCATTCTTCTCCATCTCTGATTGGTTGTCTTACATGGCGTGATAAATCTAGCACACACTTGGTAGAAGTACTTGTCACTCTAATAGCAATCAAGATTTGATTGGATAATGAATACAGTTGTTCCTCCCAAGCTCAAATTTGCGACACTTTCGCATGCACAACACTACCTTTGCGACACCTTCTCATGCATGACATTACTTTTGTGACACTTTCATGCACACAACACTGTTTTTTGCAACACTTTCAAATGTACGACATTATTTGATGATTTTTTCCCAAAAATGATGATTACTGAAGGAAAAAGTTTCCTGCTTCTTACGTAAAATACAAGTACATAAGTTCACACAATTTCACATACTTATTCTGAAACTGTAACTCAACTTGCACAACCATCTAATTTCTGAAGCTACATTTTCTCATTTCGTTGTTTTCTGTCACTGCACGAGTGACCTGGATAGTCATTCCTAATCAATAATTGTGATTATTTGTCTTACCAATAACACATGAACAGAGCTTGGCTTAACAATATGTTAAGCACTACATAGGGGTGCAATGTGGCACAAGGTAAAGCCAAGTGTCATATTGCCCCAAAGACGTCATTAAGTAACCATCAATGTGACTCCTGTGAATGCCTTATTGCTATCATGAAAATTAATATTCAAAAGTTAAGTGTTTAAAGTATACTTTATTAATGTGTTCCTCATTTAGAGAATGATTTAAATAAAGTAGTTCTTTCATCAACAGTTTAACAATACTAGGTCAAAATTCATTATACATAATTGCAGTAATTCTGCATTGCTCAATGATGAAATAGTAAAACAAAGAATCCATGTGCCAAGGGTGATAACGCTATACAGTACAGTGTAACATGAATTAAAATAAGACTGTCGAAATTCGAGCAACCAATCTGATTACAGCATTTCTGAGACTTTTTTTTGTAATATTGTATACATAAATCATCTGTGTCAATATACAATGTTAGACGTGATCAACACAAACATATACTAATATTTCCTTTTCTGTGTCTTTTATGCAGGTGTCTGATACTTCTGTAACATTGCTGACTGCTACTGTGAAGTAACACATTGAAAGATGCCTAGTAAACACAGACGTGCATGTATAGAAAGACAAAACAGGTATCATAGTACTTCACTGTTGCTTAAGAATGATAACAAAAAATCAGTGATGTCAGTTCAAGACATAAAACAATATAGAGTTCTACTGGAACAGTGAGCACTACAGTAACTCATTCCACAACAAAACTACATACTTGCTCAACAGCAAAGAAAAAATGTTTACCTGAGCAACAGTTGTGTAGATCTCTCAGATGAAACACAACTATTGCTACAGCAAGCATAACCAGACATTCTAAACACCGTCATAGGCCCAGAACTGGTGATTTTCATCTGAGAAAGCTAAAGTATTTCCGATCACTAGCAAGTAACACTAAGATTGACAGGCTTATTGCTGCTGTGATGAGACATGAATGCAAAAAGACAAAGAGTCATCTGACTTTGATGAAATTGCATCTCAAAGTATGCACATTTGTTAATAGAGCAGTATTTGTTCTTCAATGTTAATGATGTAAGATGTCTCATGTGCTTGAATTATTCAGAAAAGTTATGTACGACATCAAGAAAAGGCTACAATGCTATCCTGCCTTGACTGTGCACAATTTCTGTGATGTAGTCACAGGTCACTGGATGCACACACAGCACTCAGAGGCATATTTCTGTGAAGAATCTTATTATTCACAGAAAAAAGAGAGCAAGTTCACCATTGATGAGTTCGGTAAGCTGGTCAATGTGCTTAGTGTCTGTGATGACACAGCAAAGGAGACAAATGATGACTATTACACAACCACTGTGTCCTGTAAATGACACTGTCTCTCATGGCCATGTGATGCAACCTGCAACCGTCATCAATCGTCATTTGAAAAAGCTGAACAGTCTGTCAACCTATTTGTGATAACAGATCACAAAGAAAGATATAAACTGTTTAACAAGATTGACCTTTGTGAAATCCGTCTACATACTGGACTTATGGGTCACTCACTAGCATGCCTTGATAGTGGTGTTTATGACAGTGTCTTTTACAACATGCGGATGCTGGTAGTGCATCAAACAGGCATGCAGAACTTTGTATACAGGGTATATGAAGTCCGACGAGTTGTCAATCAGTACACTTGTTTAAATGTCTTATTGCAGTCTGGTGACATGCAGGGTGCCATCACATTTCTCAAACAGCTACAACATGTGACTTCTGTACTAGACACAAGTATTTATCAGTCACCAAGTTCTGGTGAAACATCTGTTTCTGTGTTAGAAAGTGACACACTGAAACAGTACGGCAAAGAAATTGCAAAATTTGAGTTGGCAAAGTCTCAGAAGTTTGACTCTTTATGTGTGTCATGTGACCGTCTGTGCTACAGCAAACAAACGGTCACAGTGAACCTTGAAACATTGTCACCATACAATGACATGTGGTTTCGTCTCTCAGCATTTTTGCTGATGAAATCTGACTTTCAGTTACAGACCACCATTGTGCTGTGCAAACACTGTTTCTCCAAACTAAAGTCCAACATTCTGCCACCAAGGTCACTGTGGAGGCACGTGTTACACCAAGTGAGATTGTGACATTGAATATGTTTCAGCGCATTCTAATTCAGACAATGAAACCATTTCAAACCATTCTACGTCTGAACACAAAGACACGGAGCATTCCACTGAAAGAACTCATTAGATCTCTAAAGGGTTCCATGATGTATCTCCCACGTTGTCTACAGGAAAATGTGGAGGCAATCTCTATGGAAAATAGTTTGGTGATTCTTGTAAATGGTGTTCCAACTAAGTCCAAGGTCATCTGGCAAGATGTTGTCAATGTACAGAAGGTAAAGCTTGCTCTTACTTATTTAAAGAGCAACAATCCCTTTTATGCAGACCTTGACATTGATCACATGAGTAGTCTCTCTGTTCAACATGATGTCTTAGAAACAACTAAGCCAATGATTGAGAAGGTCAATGGACAGACCAGTGAAAATGTGTATGAACAGTACACAATTCACCCACTACATAGCAGAGATCCAGTAGGGGACAACATTGATCTCTATCAAATAAAACAGGCGGAAGGTGAGCCTATCAGCATTTGGGAGGCAACACTAGAAGCATGCTGTTTCCCAGACTTATTCCCAAAAAGGTCAGGTGGACGGCTAGATGAAAGGGAAGTGCGTGTACAGGGTGCTAAGTACCGCACTAGCCGTGTGCTCAGTAAAGATGGCAAATTCAGATGTAACATGCAGTACCTGTTTCATCTCCTCTGGGAGAGTGAACTTAGCATTCTGTCTGCATCTATTGCACATAGTATTCGTCTCACAAGTCCACTAGATGGAATAACAGCTGATCAATTTCTAGAGAAATTAAAGCAGAAAGATGAAAATGTGCAAGTGAATATGTCTTCCATACTGTCAAGTCTACATGGCACCAAAGAATATTGGTATCGCAGACACTCCGAGGCAATGACAATGCTGTGAGAGTATGGTGCAGCCACATGGTTTGTCACACTTAGTTGTGCTGAATATGCCTGGGACGAGCTCATTGAACTGTTGAAGTGGGCAGATTCTGATGTCGATGGCATTTCATCAATGACTGTCGGAGAAATGTGTTCACTTGATCCTGTGTCTGTCACAAGACATTTTCACAAGCGGTTCCATGACATTCTGACTTTCATTTTGTCAAAGAACAATCCACCTCTTGGTACTGTGGAGCATTACTTTTGCAGGACATAATATCAAGCACGGGTGCCCCTCATATTCATATGTTATTGTGGATCAAGGATGCACCATGCATGGTGAACATGAGCAGCCTGAAGTGCTAGCATTCATCAACAATATATCACTTGTCACATTCTGGACAAGTATGACAGTCCTACACTATGGAAGTTGGTACAAAAGTTCCAGCAACATAGTTGTGCAAAATACTGCCGGCGAGTAGTAAAGAATAAATCTTATTGGTACACACTATGTCGCTTCTGATTCCCCAGACGAGTTTGTCAGGATGGTTCCATGAATTAACTTTTTGCAACAATGCAACACCACTTGAAGGCTAAATCAATCAAGAGGGTATGAGCATTACCAAGAGATGAGAAAGAGGTGTACATCAATAACTACAACTCAACTCTTCTCCTAATGTGGCAAGCAAACATAGATGTTCAGTTTGTGGCTGACAACTCATTGGCCCTGGTGCGGTACATGACTTTGTACATATGCAAACATGAACAGACTAGCCTGCAAGATCTTTGGGAAGATATTGCCAGTTCAAGCAAGAGCCTGACATCTCAGCTGTGGTCACTGGGCTTGAAGACCCTTTCACTCAGAGAATGTGGAGTCTATAAAGCCAGTGACTGTTTAATGGGTACATATCTGTATGGGAAGTCTGATGCTGTTTGGTTTCTCAGTGTGAACTACAAAGAGAAACGCAAACGTCTACTGATTCTCTATGCTGAGGTTGAGGAACTCGCTGCCAATAGACCTTCTTCAAAACATATCTGGAAGAATAACCTGCTAGACACATACTACCCCATAGACACGATGACATGGATGATATGTGTCTCTTTCGGGTGTCTAAGTGGTATGACTACAAGGCAGATATATCACCTTACTCAACACGGCACATTCATGAGGTAAATGGAGTGGATTGTTGTTTTGTAAAGAGACACAAGCCATGGCTCATAGACCACTGTAAATTACATCTAGGCACATCGGAGAGAAGAGAGCATTACTACTTTGCTGTCCTATTCCTATTTATACCCTGGAGGAATGAGTCTGAATTAAAAGGTGACTGTGATACATTCGAGGAAGAATTCAATCTCCTGTTAGCTCACAAGACAATCTTGATTCAGAAGGACAAGCTGTTCTAGGTGAACCTCTGCCTTTAAATGCCCCACAAGTGTTAATCTCAGAAATTGAGACTGCCATGGAACATGGAACACACTGCACTGTCAACCCAGCTGACTTGAGAGAAAGACTGAATCAGCAGCAGCATGTAGTTCACTCTCAAGTCATTGACGCTGTTCGACATGGCCTACTACATGAAACAAAAAAATTTGACTGTCTTGACTATAAGCCATTACTGATCTTTGTTAGTGGTTCAGCTGGTACAGGAAAGATATTCCTTATTGAAGCCATCACTGCTGAAATATGGAGCCTGACATGGTCATCAATGTCTGTTGCTGTTGCTGCTCCCACAGGACTAGCTGCATACAACATTGGTGGAGTTACATTACACCATCTCTTTATGTTGCCAGTGGAACATGGCAAAACAGGAGAGTATCATAAACTGTCATCTGAGGTTGCATCTCAGCTCCGTTCCATGTTCACAAAGATGAAATTACTCATCATTGATGAAATCAGCATGGTCTCCAATGTAATGCTCACCTGTATACACCTACGTCTACAGGAGATCTTAGGTACTGACTATGGAGTACCATTTTGTAGCAAAAGTATTTTTGTATTGGGAGACCTATTACAGCTTGCACCAGTTAATGCAGAGCATCTGTTTGCAACTCTGACTGCCAAGCAAGCTAAAAACATACTAGGCTGCATTGCAGGTTTTAACATTTGGGAGATATTCACCTACTGTGTGTTGAGTTGTATGAGAACATGCGACAAAGTGGTGATCTGGCTTACAAATCACCTTTAGATCAAGCTTGTACAGGTTCTCTATCACCAGAACATGTTGCTATGCTAAACGATCAGAGAATGAGAGTAAATACTACATCCATAGAAACAGCATGTAATGTTTTCAGCAATGTGTACTCTACAGGCACACACATAGTGTGTCTTATGCCACGGCTAAAGAAATGCACTGAGTTCAACAATGTTATGCTGCTGAGAGAAAACCAAGAAGTTCTAACTCTGCATGCTGTTGATACAGTTGATGGTGTCATTCTCAGTCACAACCTGGTAGCAAAAATGACTGAACGACTCACTGAACTGAAGTCAGATGTTTCATGCACAGTTGGCCTAGAAGCTGTTCTTACACTTTGTAGGAATGCACGTGTCATGCTACGACGTAATCTCAATGTTGAATGAGGCATGGTAAATGGTGCCATGGGTAACATCACTGACTTTGTCTACAATGTCCAGAGGACATATATCGAGACACTTGTAGTTCACTTTGACAACATGAAACAGCCTGTACAGATAGAAGCATTACCTGTGTGAAATTGCAGGTATTTAGGATATTGTGAAAACGGAAACAGTTTCCACTATGTTGCATATGCTGTTTCTATTCACAAATCTTAGGGCTTGAGTTTGGATTCAGCAATGGTGGACATAGGTACAGACATTTTCCAGGATGTCATGAGCTATGTGGCACTTTCACATGTCCGTAGTCTTTCTGGGTTGCACATTATTACTCTTGCAATTCAGAAGATACGAGCTGACAAGCGATGTATTGTTGAGTACAACAGGTTACATACTCTCTATCAGCCACAAATGTCTTTAATACCACTGCCTACATATCTGGTTTGTCTCATCATACAGTCATATCTACACCTGTCAGCAAACGACTACGAGCTTCCTAAGTGATTCAGCTCTAAAGAGGTTCAACAAAGGTCACGATATCAACTACATTCAGAGCCAGCTGTTCATCAGAAATCAGTTGGTGTAGCTGCTGTGCCAGTCTTTGACAACAGCACTAGAGTGAACTGCTATGATAACTCAGCTATGCAAGTTTTTCTCCACATGCCACACTTTGTGCAGGCAATATCTGCTTCACAAGACACTCCCTTATCAAAGGCATTGAAGCAGATTATCAACATGGCTTCTGATCAGTCTAACAATGTGCAGTCACTAACACCACTACGGCAGGTGTTAGGTACATATGACAGATGCAGTACATTTGCTGCAGACATACAGCAAGACACTAGTGAGTTTATGATGTCAATCATAAATGGCTTGGATGAAGATGGCATTCTTATGCACCAGTACTTCACTGTGTGATATGTAACTAAATATGTATGTGTATCATGTGGTCATTCACAGCATGAAACCACAGAAGACATGCTGTGGATGTCCTCTCCTTAGCCAGTTGCCATTGCCCTGAGAGGGCTAGCTGGGGACCAGGTGGCTACAGTCGATGGGTCCTGGTTCTCACCGTGGCCCAACATCGCCTCCTCTAGCTGCCTCCCGACCCAAGAATACCGCCAGTTGCCATTGCCCCGAGAGGGCTAGCTGGGGACCAGGTGGCTATAGTCGATGGGTCCTGGTTCTCACCACGGCAATGCCTGCTGCCTCCTCTAGCCCTCCTGACCCAGAATACTGCCAGTTGCCATTGCCCGAGAGGGCTAGCTGAGGACCAGGTGGCTACATTCGATGGGTCCTGGTTCTCACCCGCTGACACCACGTCACCTCCTCTAGCTGTCTCCGACCCAAGAATACCGCCAGTTGCCATTGCCCCGAGAGGGCTAGCTGGGGACCAGGTGGCTACAGTCGATGGGTCCTGGTTCTCACCGCAGCCCAACGTCACCTCCTCTAGCCACCTCCTGACCCAAGAATACCGGTAAGGACACTTCACAGGCTGGGGAAGCTGAGATTGGCAGCGATTGGCTGACTGAGCTCTGTGCTGCGCACTGATTGGCCGTCGGCTCCAGACATTGTTTTTGATTGGTCTGGGTGACTTTGGGGCTTAGCTGGGCTCGGAGCCCATTGACCTGCAGTGCTAAGTGCTGAAAGTTTATGCTTTTGGACATTTTCTCAGCCTTATTCCCTACTGTTTTTCTACCTCTGATCCACTATCAGTTTTGCTAAATGCTTTAGATTTGCAAATCGCTCTACTTTGCCTGTTTTTAAGATGTTAATTTTATGTTATGCTGCCTGTTATTTCTCATTACTAAACAAGATTAATAGACTCCTGTTAAACAGCTAGCTTGCCATTATGTTTTGCTTAAATACTCTCTCCCTTTTCTGCTTCATCCTCATGCCTTGTCGATTGATAATTTAAAGAAAAAGCTTAAATCTTAGTTGTATAAAGGGCTTGTACAGGTACTGTCTCTCTACCTACTCTTTCTCTCCTCCCTCCTCCCCCTTCTCCGAGCCTCCAGAGGGTGTCAGCATGTAATTCCTCTCTTTTTACAGGTTACTATCAAACTGCTACCTCTGCCACTCCTAGAAACTCTCACTGTTCTCCCCTCTATTTCTGCAGCTCTAGTCAGCTGTCCCCTACTTCAAACAGCATCTCCTATGCTTGTTGTATAACAAAAAAAAAATCAAAAACTTTTAAATTGGTCCTCTTTTCTCTTGCTTTCCACCCCCTCTTCCCCTGTCCCTCCTGCCTGGTGCCAGCAATCCACTGGACCTGATTGTTTCTGGCTAACATCTCCCCCCCATTTACAGTCCCCTCTCATGCTCACCTCTCCAATTTCTGGTTTTACCTCCCCCCTCACCTTGTTGCCTACACCTGAATCTCTCTTCCTCCCTTTCTCCCTGATGTTAAGTGCATCTGAGCCTACTGCCACTGACTATATAAACTCACTACCGCCCTCTTCTCTCTCTCATAGCCAGTTGCCATTGCCCGAGAGGGCTAGCTGGGACAGGTGGTTACAGTCGATGGGTCCTGGTTCTCACCGCAGCCCAACGTCACCTCCTCTAACCCTCCGACCCAAGAATACCAGTATGGACACTTCTACAGGCTGGGAAGCTGAGATTGGCACGATTGGCCGACTGAGCTCTGTGCTGCGCACTGAGTTGGCCGCCCGGCTTCAGACATTGTTTTGATTGGTCTGGGTGACTTTGGGGCTTAGCTGGGCTGGGCCCAGTGACTTGCACAGTGCTAAGTGCGAAATTTTATGTCCACCCCCTCCCCCACCTTTATTAAATAGTCTGCTTGTCACGCCCCTTGCTCTAAATACCGCCCACTGTCCCACATCCTATCCTGAACCACTAGCTAAACCACTCCCTCTCCTTCTTTTTCTCTGCTGCTTCCTCCTGAGGATTTGCAGGCTACACCCCACTGTGTTTTTTTTAGCTCTTTAGACCTCTTTTCCTTCCTCCTTCTTCTCCTCCTATTCTCCCTCCTAGCTACTATGCCTCCCTGTAAACATTTTCTTCTCTCTCTTCTAGCCCTCTCTTGCTTCCAACCTTAATCCACCTACCTACTCTTCATCCCTCACCACCCTCTACTCTGGTCCTCTTGGCTAACTACCAACATCAGACATGATTGCAATCTCCCCTACGCATAAATGGTGCCATCCAGCTATGGACTGCTTAAATATGAACAATTACGATGACTGCATGGGGGCAACCTGGCACCTATTACTGGCAGATGCGTTACACTGGGATCCTAGGCACCTGTACTGGTCCAAAACACATAAGCAACTGAGGTTGGTCGCCACCTACTATGAAATATGACAATGGACTCTCATACTCCTACTCCTCCTCCTCTTAATATCAGGAAGTGTTCACCTTAATCCTGGCCCAATCTCCTACAGTACAACAAAGCCTGCCAAAATGGAGGGGGGTCTCACCTTTGTCACCTTAAACATTTGTAGTCTCCCACCAAAACGGGCCTCCCTACAAACCTTTGTCAGTCAGCATAACCCCGATATCCTAGCCATTGTTGAAACTTGGCTGACACCTACACCCTGACCATGCTATATCTCTTCAAGGCTACAAGATTCTCAGGCTGGATGGGACGTCAAAAAGGGGTGGTGGCTGTGCCATTTACATAAAGGAATATCTCAACTGCCTCTCTATTACGTATACCACCACTAACTCGGCTGTACAACTCCTCCCTATCAAACTTCTCCTTGGTGCCCAAAACAAAGTCCTCACAGTTGCTGCTATCTATATCCCACCTAAAGATCCTGGGCCCGGCCTCCAGTCTGTACTAGATTTTGTCAGATCTCAACCTCCTGATGCCAAGCTCCTCCTCCTTGGTGACTTCAATATCAACTGGCTTACAACAGACACAGGGTCGACTAAGGATGCTATCTTTGCTGCAAACTTAACACAGCTGGTCAATTCACCCAGTAGGAAAAACTATAAATCTGGTAATAGTACCCTAATAGATTGGATCCTCTCCAACCACCCAGCTTGGATAAATAATGTTGCTGTTCTCCCGGACTCTCTTAGTGACCACTTTCCTATAATATGTACCTGGTCAAACAAGTTCAGAAAACCACCCCCTAGAACCATCACTAGCAGAGTACTACCTTTTGGAAACCTTACTCCTCAAGGAAAATCTTAGACAGAAAGACTGGTCTCCATTTACAATACACAAGATATCGATGAAGCCTTAACCACTTTATCTACACCTTCAGTGATGCCTGTGACTCATATGCCTGTAAAAAGCACAAAGTGAAGCACTCTCTACTCCTTGGCTCACTGCTAAGCTATGGCACTACACAAAGGAAGGGACCACCTCTGGGCTGTTGCAGAGACTCTGGCTCTCCGTCTGACATTCTAAAATATAAACAGGCAGAAACTACTGTACCAAAGAGACTGGTCTAGTGAAGCGACTACTTCAAACTGCTCTCTCAACACCTGGGGTGAAGGAAATCTTTCTGGGATAATCTAAAAATATTATGGGTAAACAGTCAAATCCTCTCCTACTATACTGAATGTGGCGAGCTCTACCGCCCTCGACCCATGGTCATAGCAAACACCTTAAATGAGACCTTCACCGACCTCAGCGGTGTCCTTGCATCTGACTTCTTCACTTCTACTGACCCCCATCTCTACTCCCCTCTGCCTCTCCAACATTCCACCCTTCCATCTTAAAATAGTTAAAGCACATGAGTTTATAAATACATAAAGAGGCTATATCTAAATCAAAGGCAAGCAGTGACTCTCTTGACCTTAAAATACTATCCCTTACCCTGGATGATTCTCCCCCTCACCAGAATCTTCAATCTCTCCCTCTGTTCTAGCAAATTCCTAGTATGTAGGAAGGCTGCTATAGTTACCCCTACGCACAAAAGTGGTGATAAGTCTCTGCCTGGTAACTATAGACCAATTTCAATACTTCCTCCCTTATCAAAGGCTCTTGCGTATGGTAGCTGACCAGCTTACAGACTACCTGCAGAAATATAACATTCTTTGTGACCAGGCAACATGGTTTCAGACAAAGGCAAGTTACCACAGCCCTGCTCGAATTCTCAGGAGTTATCCACAAGGCCTTAGACAAAGGACTCCTCAAAGGAGCTGTGTTTATTGATCTAATGAAGGCATTTGACACTGTTCACCATGGCCTACTCATCAGTCAACTACAGACTCTTGGGCTCTCCTTGAGCCCTGGTGCCTGGATAAAAACTCACCTTGCCCAATGCACAGGTTGTAAAAATAGCTGGAGTTCTCTCAGACCCTAAGCCTGTCCTCTCAGGAGTTCTGCAGGGATCCATCCTAGGCCTGCTACTCTTCAGCCTCTTTCTAAACTCCCTCCCTAAATCCTGCCTGGAACAAATCATCTTCTATGCTGATGATGCTGTGATTCTATTCTCACACAAAGACCCTAACCCCTTATGCCTCAGCCTACAGCACGCATTTGCCAGTGTTGAGGAGTGGTTCGTTGAACACAAGCTAGTCCTAAACCACAAAAAACAAAAAACTATGCTCTTAGCTAGTCCATGAGAACAAGAAAAGCAGCTCCACTTACTGCAACACTTCCCTGGAAATCACCCTTGAACAAGTGGCTACCTTTAAATATCTTGGAATCATATTTGATCAAGGCCTAGTCTTTGCAACACATATTGATGGTATTTCCAAAACTATTAATCAGCGGCTTGGAATTCTCTACTGAAACAGTCAACTCTTCACCCATTCAGCACTGAGCTAAGCTATTCAATCCTCAATCATCTCAGTCGCCGACTACGGCTTAATATTTATGGGTCCGCCCTCAAGCGCACTGAAACAGATCACAACCTCCTAAACAAAGCATGTCGGCTGTTACAGGTGCACATCGACTTACTCATACCTGTGAACTCTATGCTGATACTGGGTGGTTACAACTATCAAACCATTTAAAGTTCTTCACCTGCCTAATGGCCAAAGAAATCCATCATAGACCTCACTCCACCACTGCATTCAAGACCTTCTATGCAGAACTCAAGTGTCCGATCTACAGAAGATCAGACACCCAGCTTCTCCAGGTCCCCACTGTCGGACCACACATGGTCAATGATCATTTGCCTATCGTGCCCCCAACTGGCTAAACACTCTCAGCACCTCTATTACCTCCTCTAACTCATTTAGGTGCCTTTAAATCTAGACTATTCTCACCTAGTCACCTCAAACTCCTGTGACTGCCTTGATTAAATCCTAATCTATTCTCACTTCTCCTCCTTGACCTCTTACTTGACAAAGGCCTACTAGTGGATCCTCATCTCCTACAATGGCTGCTCCTCCTCCCACCCTCTTTCCTCTTTTCTCCTTACACTACCTAACTTACCCTTACCTATCTTCCCTCTCACTTGTTTCTATATAGTGAAAGTGCTTAAGTGATTTATCTGCTGTTCATAAATGTTATTAGATTAGCTATTTTTGTCTCTGTCTATTACACATGTTACCTAAATGGCAACCCTGTACACTATTGTTTGTAACGATTTTAATGCGGAACCTTTGTAAAAGAGCCTTGGCTCAAAGGTATTTAATTCCTAGAATTTACAATAAACAATACTCTTTTTGTCCCTCAAGCCAAGAGTGTCAAATTTCGACAGCTATTTACCAATGCTCAATGTGGTCATTCCTGTGAAAGGTGTGGAGGCAGATGTACTCAGTCCATACATCTCAGGACTTCATCTCAATACAGTATCTGTTGCTTATATTGCACAGATTTGACTCCAACGGGCTCAGAGTTGACACTCCCATCACAGATTACACAGCTGGTAGAATAGTTTTTAATCAGTGTTTGAAACTCACAGTGTAGTCTATCTCCATAGTCAATCTATGCATTCTGGCCATTACACCTGTTTGCTAAGGTAAAGAAGTGGATGGGTAGAGTGTGATGACTCTACAAGCAGTTTTAAACAGAGACTGCCACAACACTTAAAAAATGCATATCTTCTAATATTGAAGAATTATGATGACCTTTATATCTCAGAAAAATAGCACACAACATGTGGCATTTTTAACTGACTACTTGGTGACAGACTCTGTCGTAGGGCAGTATAACTGTTTCCAATCTATGACTGTCAATAAACCATAGCATATCAACAGAATGATATACTGCCAGAGACATTTCATGCACTATGACATATAAGATCTTGTGTGGATCAGTGACAATGTGGAAATTGTTGTAGTGGCTTAAATCAGCTCAAACAGTCTTCACAGTCACTAGAGAAACCATGTTTACATGTCTATTGATGATTGTACATGTCAAACCAGAGTCCTTTCTGGCTCCCCTGTTCTGTACATATCTTTTCTTGTAGGTGTATCATACCCATAATTAACAAGAAGTTGTTGCCAGTTGCTAACTGTTTGCCTCTGCAGAGACACAAAAAGTTGTCCCTTATCATTTCAAATAAGTGTGAAACACATGTTTCCTTCACCAAATAGGACATTCTGTCACAAGTTTTCTATCACCAGTTTTATTTTGTCTATTATTTGTTGACATCTTGACAACATCATCATTCTTTCACCATGCAACAGTGTTGAACTATGCCTGATGTATTTGTTACACTGAAACTGTACATATGTAAATATAAAACTCTTTAGTCATAATGAAGCAAGTGTGAATACTGACATATTGCAGCTTATTATCAAATCACTCTTGCATACCTGTGTAATGACATGTAGATAATATTTACATTCTCATTTCATCTGAACATTGTTAACTGTTTTAATTGTTCTAGTAAAAGTGTTACTGTAAGAGTCAAGTAAGAATTTCTCCTTAACATATAATAGAATACTATAGTGATTTTTTAATTTTTATTTATTTAGTTTTTGTTGACCGGGTAAGTGCACTAGACAAATCCTGCCTATTTTCAGGCACGACCCGGGGGGGGGGGGATACAGATGAAAGCCAACTGACCTTGAACCAGATTAAGCTGTTGGTGGTATTTTTAGTGAATGAGGGAAATTTGGCCAGGACACGGAAATTCCCTACTCTTTCGATAAGTGCCATGGATCTTTAACATCCACCTGAACTACCACCAATCCAGGTAGATGGGACCTCGGTTTAACGTCTCATCCGAAAGACGGCACCTCAGAAGTGCAGCACCCCTCTCATGCTGCACTACAGTGTCAGCACTAGGATATCAACCCAAGTGCCAGATGTGGGAACTGAACCCACGGCCCTCTGATCTCCCGGCCTCAGAGGCGAGTGTGCTACCTACTGAGCCACTGACACTGACCATTTAGTTCAGTTCAGATTAAGTTCAGTTACCTATATCTTTGATAAAAACAACATACTACACACATTTGTTAGTTGCTAATTCAGAACTGATATAGTAACTAATGCAACCATTGAAAGAAATGTATATTGTACCTGTAATAATATGAAATGTGTTGTACTTGTCATACAAGTAAATGTAATCTATGTTAATAATACTTGTCATTGTAAATCAAACACTTTTACTGATAACAACACACTTCATACCTGTTCCTAATAATGTTTATGATCGCCTCTATTGAGGGGTCAGGTGAGAATTTTCCATATGCACCTAGTCAGTGATATATCTTAAAATATCTCACTGAACATACCAGTTATCTGTCACTGAAATCATTAAATTTTTATATTCTATTACTTAAACACTTAGCATCTGGTTTTTCACCCACCCCAGGAACAGATACATCATCAGTCACACAATAACAACAAATCATCACTGTTTCATGTGTGTAATCACTGCTTAGAACCTCCTGACATATACTAACATACTAACATACTATTTGCCAGCAGATTAGGCCTTATGGTCTATCAAGTCTGCTCGAACCTAGATCCTTAGTTGGGTGCCGAGACCCTCCTATCCCTTGTGCTCCAGAAACCCCTATCATCCATCCCCACCCCCCCGGGACAGGCCATCATCTGATACATCCACTTTCTGTGTCTGTCCCACCCTTTCTTAAAGCTCTCCACTGTGGATCTCTGAACCAGCTCACCAGGCAGAGCATTCAGGGTCCACCACCCTCTCAGTGAAAAACCTCCTCCTTTTTCCCCTCACCCTTCCACCTTCCAACTTCAAACCATGCCCTCTGGTGATGCCTCCTGCTTTAGTCTAGATCCCTCCATGTTTACCCTATTTATTCCCTTGAGGTGCCAGAGACCTCAATCATGTCCCCTGTCTCTCCTCTCCTCCAATGAAAACAGGCAGAGCTCCTCAAGTCTGTCCTCGTAAGTCAAATCCCTAGCCCTCGTATCATCTTTGTTGCCCTCCTCTGTACCCTCTCCAGGAGCTGTATGTCCCTCTTCAAGTGTGGTCTCCAGTACTGTACAGTACTCAAGGTGTGGTCTAACCAGTCCATTGTACAGTGGCAGAATCATTTGCTCCTAGAGGTGATCCCCTTGCGATGCATCCCAACATCCTGTTTGCCTTGCTAGCTGCTCTCCTGCACTGCTCAGTGTTATTCATACATGTATCCACCATGACCCCTAGGTCTTTTCCCTGTTGAGGCTTCCAGCACCTCCCTCCAGGGTGTACCTGTGTTTAGGGTTTCCCGACCAAGATGCAACACCTGCAACTTGGTGATATGAAATTTAATTTCCATGTGTGAGCCCAGCTTCCAGGGTGTCCAGGTCCTCTTGCAGGGCCAACCTCCCCTTCTCCCTCAACTACTGCTCCCATCTTGGGTCATCCATGAAGAGACTCATTTCACACCCTATACCATCCCTGATGTCTAGATGTATGCATTAAACAGGATTGGACCCAGGACCGAGCCCTGTGGTACCCCACTACCAACCTCTGTAGGGTTGAGAGCTCCCCACAGACCACTACTCTCTGAGTGCGTCCAGCTATCCAGTTTTCAATCCATCCTGACCATCAAGGCCTACTCCTAACCCCATCAGTTTCTCCACCAGACCATTGTGGGGACAGAGTCAAACGCCTTGCTGAAGTCCAGAATAATACATCCACAGGCTTACCCCTATCCAGTTCTGATGTTACCCATTCATAGAACTCTACAAGGTTGGTTTGGACATGATCTACCTGGCACAAACCCATGCTGCCGACTATCCAGACCTCCCACCTCCTCCAAGTAAACCCCAATCGTTCTTAGTATACTCTCCATTAATTTTCCCACCACCGAGGTTAAAATGATGGGTCTATAGTTTCCTGGTACTTCCTTGACCCCCTTTGTGGATTGGTACCATGTGCCTCTCGCCAATCCCTAAGTCCCTCCCTGTCTCAAGTGACCTGTTGAAAAGCTCCGCCAAGGTACAGCCAGTATGTCCGAATTCCATAGTACTCTCGGATGAATGCCCATCCAGCCCAGGAGATTTGTCTTTCTTTAGGGCCTTGAGGGCAAACCACACCCTTTGGTGGGGATGGCATCATCCGTCCTCCACTTACTGGTCTTTTTATCCTTATCCAGATCGATACCCTGGGGTACCTTTCCTCCCTTTTGCTCCATTTCTGCTGCTCCTGATCCCTCCCTGCCACTTCTATCCCTTTGTGCCTTGCTTTGTAGATATCCATCCCTCCCATAGTGAACACAGAGGCAAGTGCTAATTAAATACCTCTGCCTGGTCCCTGCCTCTTCCACCCACCCTCCTTCTGATCTCAATCTGCTGAGATGGCCCTTAGTTTTCTCCGCTCCCCAATGTACCGGAAGACCCTTTTCCCTCCATGTATCCCTGTGCCAGCCGATGCTCTTTACTGGACTTTGCTCCCCTCACCATATGGGTGACTTTTCTAGATGCAAGCTGGTACATTTCCTTATCCTATCCTCTTGTTTGTTTTATATTTTTTGTAAGCAGCCTTCTTTTCTCTGACTGCTACCTGGACCTCCCTGGATCCACCAGCATGGTTTATGTGACCTTGCTCCTACGTTTCAACTTAGCGCAGATCCTGACTGCCTCATGAAGTCCCGTTTATGACCTCCCATCTCCTTTCCACACTTGTTGTTGAGGTAATCCTCTCAAGTGATCCTTGAGAATATTTCCCATGCCCATAAAGTCTGCCCCTGAAGTCCACTGCCAGTGTCCTAGATCTCACCCCACTCCCCAATGCTTATTTGAAACCAGACAGTATTGTGGTCACTCCCAGTCAGGGGTCCTGTACAACCATGTCCCTTACCAGATCCCCATCTGCCAGAACCACATCCAGGACATCCCCTCCCTTGTGGGCTCCATCACATGCTGTGTTA
This sequence comes from Neoceratodus forsteri, assembly GCA_016271365.2. Lineage (NCBI taxonomy): Eukaryota > Metazoa > Chordata > Ceratodontiformes > Ceratodontidae > Neoceratodus > Neoceratodus forsteri. Next base: position 707,067,417 of record CM028137.1, read on the forward strand.
AGAACACATCCTGGAAGCCATCCAGCAGCCTCTGCTCCTTGGCCACCTTAGAGGACATGGTTCCCCAGTTTGTACCTGGCATATTAAGGTCCCCATCAACACCTCCTTCCCTTTTGGACCACACTGGGCAAGATGTTGTCCAGCAAACCATCCTCTAGAACATCACTCATCCGGGGGCCTATATGCCACCCAGCTTGACCTTATCTCCTGCTGGGGATCGTGGGTGACCCATAAGGCCTCCACGTTTCCCTCTGCCTCTTCTACCATAGCAATTTCTATGTCATCTCTAATGAACATAGCCACTCCACCCCTCTGCCCTCCTTTCTATCCTTCCTAAGCATAGTGTACCCCAGTACATTTAGGTCCCAGTCATGATTTTTGTTGTTACGTTTCGTGACTGCCGCCACATCCACCCTCCCTCGAACAGCATGGCCTGGAACTCTGGCAACTTGTTTCCCAAACTCCTGGCATTTACTAACACTAACCCCACCCCTTATCCCTGATCCTTTTGTCGAACCCCACCCAGATTCCTTATACTTCCATCCTCCCCTGCTCCTCCTGAAACCTCCACCTCCAGTCTGTTTCCCCTCCCCTTGGGCTTGAGGCTACTCCCTCATCTGGAGGGAGGGCTTCTAGTCAGCCCTCCTTATCCCTCCCCCTTACATTATATCTTCATTAATGTAGGACAGGAGGGAGGGACAAGACATGATTGGAACATTCAAGTACTTAAAAGGGATAAATAATGTTGCTAGCCAAAGTCTTTTCAAACTGAGTGACAACCATATCATGAGGGGGCACAGTCTTAAGCTGGAGGGTGGGAGGTTTAGGAGGGATGTCAGAAAGCACTTCTTCCCACAAAGGGTGGTGAACACTTGGAATGCACTGCTAGAAGAGGTCACCTCATTAAAGACAGTGAGCTGCTATAAAAGAGCCTTGTATAGGCATAGGGGGAAGATAAGAATCATGCCTAGAAAGGATGGGAGGACTGTGGAGGGATAGCAGAGACATTAGCTCAAGATGTGGACCCTGCAATACGAGCAGACTTGATAGCCCAAATGGCCTTCTTCTCCTGGCTTCTTTGTATGCTCGTATTTTCGTATGCACATACTTTCCAATTCATACCATCTATGCATTACTATGCATGACACGCATTTAGATATATTCCAAGCAATGACTACACACATGCAAGGATTGTATTGTGAGGCTGATTTTGTAAAAACATTTTAATCTTAATTGGCCCTTTCTCAGTTTCACCAATTGGCAATACATTTTTTTTAAACTTAACCACCTATGTCAAGTCTTTACTGAAACATAACATTATAACATTAGAATGTAACTGTTGTTCCTTTTAAGCATGCAAATCAACTGGAAGAAGTAGTGCCACACATACATGTCCATGGGCTTATTTTTGCTATGGCTCTCCACTCAGTATGCAGCACGTGGGCTAGGGCATGATGCATTGCCTGACACAGGTCCTGTAATTCCTAAGTGTGTTAAGTAGTCTGTACCACCCTCAGTTTTCCTGTGCCTCTCCAGTCAGTGGGCAGTAGCTGCTATAGTGAGGTGTGGTACATCGCTATCTAATGTTTTGCAGCTGTGGCTATACACTCAGGATGCAGTAACTGCTATGTGTGCTGCAATTGCCTAACTGAGCCCATGCAACTCCTAACTGTGCTAACTTCACTAGCCGTTGATCTCCATTGCCTCATTGTTGCTGTGGATCAGCACTCATGATTCAATACAAATTTTTTTGGGGGGCAGCATTAGCTGTCTGAGTACATGCAGATCCTAACTGAGCTAACTTCAGTATCCCTGCAATCAGTGATGTCTACCATTGCTGTCCATACCCTCACCTGTGTTGTGTATCTCCACTGAGGATGCAGTACCTGGTATCACATTTGAAGACACATTGCCTGCCTGAATCCATTCAAGTGATAACTGTGCTAACTGGACTGTTTCTGCAATCAGGGAGCTGTACACCTGATCTGCATTGCCTATCTTTTCCTGTGCCTGTTCACTCAGGATGCAGCAAGTGGTCTGCAAGTGCAGTCCCCCATGACACTGTTTATCTCCATGGGCTTTTTTGTTCTGTAGCTCTCCACTCACTATGCAGTATGTTGGCTAGGGGTTCAGACATTACCTGACAGAAGTCCTGTAATTCCTAAGTTAACTAGTATGTACCGGCCTTACTTTTCCTGTCAGCCTCCAGTAAGGGTGCAGTAGCTGGTGTAGCCAGATGTGTGACATTCCTACCTAAGTCTATGCAGCTGTGGCTGTACAGTCAGGATCAGTAACTGTTATGCATGGGAAAATTGCCTAGGTGAGCCCATGCAAATCCTAACTGTGCTAACTTGTGTCTACCAACAATTACAGAAGTGTACAATTGATGTCCATTGCCTCAGTCTTGCTGTGCATCACTACTTATGATGCAGCAAATGGTCAGGAGCTGTAGTCCCCCACCCCATGAGACTGTGCAACTCCTAAGTGTGCTAACTTCTGTACACCTGCAATGACAGAGCTACACTGTTCATGTCCATAGACTTATTTTTGATGTGGCTGTCTACTCAGTATAGATATGTGGGATAGGGGCTGGTTCATTAACTGACAGAGATGATCTCATTCCTAACTGTGTTAACTACTATGTACCACCCTTACTTTCCCTGTGACTCTGCAGTAGCTGCCGTACTGAACTGTGCAACATCGCGACCTAAGGCAATACAGCTGTGGTTCTACAATCAGGATGCAGTAACTGCTATATGTGATGGAATTGCCTGGCTAAGCCCATGCAACTCTAACTGTGCTACTGTAGTGTACCTACAATTATGCAGGTGTACCGTTGATCTCCATCACCTCACTTTTGCTGTGGCTCAGCACTCAGGATGCAGTATGTATTCGGGGGAGGCCATTGCCTGTAGCATAGCATGCAAATCCTAACTGTGCTAACTCGACTGTGACTACAATCACTGAGCTGTACCACTGATGTCCACATCCTCAGCTATGCTGTGGGTCTCTGGAGGCGCAGTCCCCCACCCATTAGACTGAGCAACTCCTAAGTGTGCTAACTTTCCTACAGCTGTGAGATGGAGCTACACTATTCATGTCCATAGGTGTAGTTTTGCTGTGGCTCTCCACTCAGTATGCAGTATGTGGGCTCAGGGGTGAGGCATTACCTGACAGAGGTCCTGTAATTCCTAACTATGTTAACTAGTGTGTACCACCGTAGTTTTCCTGTGGCTCTCCAGTCAGGGTGTATTAGCTGGTGTAGCGAGGTGTGAGACATCGCTGCCTAAGGCCACACAACTCCTAACTCTGGTAACGTGTGTGCACCTTGAATCAGGACCATGTACTGTTGCTATACATGGCCTCAATTTTTCTGAAGATGTACGCTGAACATGCAGTACACACTCTCAAGGACTGGGGATCTCTTGTAGTACATTTAGACAGTTCTGTTGTATTTCTGACACCTCCTGCTGGTTGTCTGTGATTGGTCCTATTGCCTTGGTTCTCCCCCCTACTTATATCTGTGTGTGTGTCTCTGTGTGCCTGTAGTGCTGGGGGGGTGGAGGGTGAATGCACAGTTATGCTTTTGAACCCTAATACAGAATTTCCTCATTTCTATCACTGTGGAACAACACAAACTGATGCATTAAACAGAGCTTTTCCCTCTAATTTCCCTTTTTTTTGAGAATTGCTCTGAGAAATAGTGAATGTAATACAGCGGCGGGAGCTCGGGGCCTGAACACAGGTTATGTCTTGTCACATAGTAACACAGTGCCCGCAAATGCAAATGGTAATGCGCATGGTGACGCAAATTGAAACAAAAGGATAAACAGTACTGTAGACACAAATGGTTAAAATAATGCAAACACAAGCGCAAATGAAAATGCAAAGGGTAACGCACATGGTGGTGTAGACGGGAACAATAAGTGAAATGGGTACGGAACCACAAGCAGAAGTGGTAAGGGTAATAGTTATGTAAGCGCACACACTGGTTTTCCCCAAAAGCTGCACAGAGAAAGACAGTGAGTACAAAGAATGTAAGCATAATAATGGGTCTCGGAGCAGAAAATGAGGACTTTGAATACTAAATTGCTTATATCTCAGGAATCGTAAGACATAGAAAAAAAAATTAAAATTCATATGATGTATGACTTTCCTGGCTAGTTTCTTACTTAGACCCTGCTAGGGGGCTAAGCATTATTCCAATGAAAAGTCCGTATCTCGCACCATTTCCGAGATATGGGCCCTGAAAGGCGTAGCGAACACCATAATGTTATCCTATGGGAAAAAAAGAGAAGTTTGGAGTGCCATAACTTTGCCGCCCTGTATGATTTTTCCACCAAACTGCCAAAAGGCACATCTGTGGGATGTTGGCTTTCTTCCCTCCAAATTTCAGTCTAAAAGACCAAACCGTTATTTTGCAACGGGGTGGCAAAAATTCCTGTCATGCAGCGGACACCACGATGTTAGTCTGTGGGAAAAAGTGTCAACTTTGGAGTACTGTAACTTTGCATTCATGCAATATTTTATCACCAAACCACAAAAAGGCACATCTCTGAGATGTTGGCTGCCTTCCCTTCAAATTTCAGCCCAAAAGACCAAACCTTTCATTTGCAGCAGGGTGGCAAAGAACTGCTGTCATTTTGGCCATAATCTGAAAAGGTAGTGTCGTGATTTGCGACAGCTTTCGCAAGCATTTGCGAAAGTGTCATACGTGCAACACTACTTTGCGATTCTACTTTTTCTAGAAATTGGAAAAACATATTTCTAGGGTGTTTAACCTTAAAATAAAGACATGCCTAGCATCCTCAGGGTCCGACTAGGTAAACACAAAAAGAATTGTGTTGCTAGAGGGTCCCAAATTTAAATGCCAAGCATTTTTCTGATCACCAACTGAAAACAAAATGGCAGATTTGTGACACTCCTAGGGCCATTTGTGACACTAAAAAGTGCATTTGTGACACGTTCAAACTTTTTGTTAACTTTTCCCATTGACTTATAATGGGGAATTGTTTTTTGAATAACTTTTGAACCATTTAATATTTTTTCATAAAATTTTCAAAAGGCAAATTGGGGACCCTAGCTGCACATTCCCTGAAGATTTTGGACTGGTCACACAAACCATGCGACCTGTAGGGGCGAGCAAAGAATTCAAAAAAGCGTAAAAGTGTGTGCAGATCCCTCTTAATAACTCCACAGCTGTATATCTGAACAGTACAAAAGTTGTCAGATCCCAAGATGTATGGTTCTTGATTGTGTATTCCAAATTTCAGGCAAATTCGTTGAACGGTTGCAAAGTTATCAAGGTGCAAAATTTTAGGTTTAACATGTAAATAGCTCCTCAACCCTAACTATGGTGGCACTACCATGCTACCATATATATAAAGGGATCCAAATACAAATCCAGTGTTCTGATTGTATAAAACACATCACATGACAGTGGGGATATCAGAGTGCGACCATACACCTGCACTTTTGCCCCTCTAAAACAATTTTGCCATTTTATAAGATAGATGACCCACTCCGAGGTGTGCTGTCATGCTCTGATATATGCATGCCTTGGGTGGCTGACGCATAATAAGGCATGTGTATATCAGACAGAGACTGCACGCCTCAGAGTGGGTTATCTATTACATATATATCTATATCTATATATACATATATTAGAGGCAAAAATCTCCATTTAATGCATTAGTTAGGGTTGTTCCACAGCTACAAAAGGGAGGAAATTTGGTGTTAGGGTTGAAAGCGCCCCTAGGACCCCCTTTCACACTCCCAACTGGCATCGGGGTGCGCATTGGGGTTGCTGGCCCTAACTCTCACCCCATCAGATGTGGAAGAAGACAGAGGTATGGGAGAATGGGGTGAGGAGTTGGGACCGAAACAATGTGCCAATTAGGATGCGGGTGGGGGGGGTCTAGAGGCTCAACTACTGAATTTCCTCGCTTTTGTCGCTGTGGAACAACCCTAACTAATGAATTAAATGGATTTTTTTGCCTCTAATTTTCCTTCTTTTTGAGAATGATAATGAGAAATAGTGAATGTTATGCTGCGGGTGGGGGCCCACGCTCCTGCCACATGATGTGCTGTCACATAGTAACATGGTGCCCGCAAATGCAAATGGTAATGCGCATGGTGAAGCAAAGTGAAACAGAAAGATAAACAGTACTGTAGACAGAAATGATTAAAATAACGCAAATGCAAGCGCAAATGAAAACACAAAGGGTAATGCACATGGTGGCGTAGACTTGTACGGTAAGTGAAACGGGTACAGAACTGCAAGCGGAAATGGTAACGGTAACAGTCATGTAAGCACACATGCTGGTTTTCCCAAAAAGCTGCATAAAGAAAGACAGTGAGTACAAAGAATGTATGCATAATAATGGGTCTCGGAGCAGAAAATGAGGAGTTGGAATACTGAATTGCTTATAGCTCAGGAACCGTATGACGTAGGAAAAAAAATTAAAAGTCATATGATTTATGATTTTCCTGGCTAATTTTGTACTTAATAAGCATTTTGGCAATGAAAAGTCCGTATCTCGCACCGTTTCCGAGATACGGGCCCTGAAAGGTGCAGCGAACGTCGTAATGTTATCCTATGGGAAAAAAAAGAAGTTTGAAGTGCCATAACTTTGGCTCCCTGTAATATTTTTTCACCAAACCACTGAAAGGCACATCTGTGGGATGTTGGCTTTCGTCCCTTCAAATTTCAGCCCAAAAGACCAAACCGTTATTTTGCAGCAGTGCGCCAAAGGATTCCTGTGATGCGGCAGACTCTGTAATGTTATCCAATGGGAAAAAGCATCAACTTTGTAGTGCCATAACTTTGCTGCCCTGTAATATTTTTTCACTGAAGCAGTCAAAGGCACATCTGTGAGATGTTGGCTGCATTCCATCCAAATTTCAGCCCAAAAGACCAAACCGTTATTTTGTAGCAGGGTGCCAAAGAATTGCTGTCATTTTCACACAGCCTGGAAAAGTACTCTTGAATTTTGCGTAAGCTTTCACAAATTCATTCTACACTGTCACAAGTGTGAAAGTACTTTGTGAAAGTACTTTTTCCCAGAAATCTGAAAAACATATTTCTGGGGTGTTTTACCCCAAAATAAAGACATGCCTAGCATCCTCAGGGTCCGACTAGGTGAATACAAAAAGAATTAGGTTGCTAGAGGGTCCCAAATTTAAATGCCAAGCATTTTTCTGATGACCGACTAAAACAAAATGGCAGATTTGCGACAGTAAAAGGGCCATTTGCAAAAGTAAAAACTGCATTTGCAACGCTGTCAAACTTTTTGTTAACTTTTCCCATTGACTTATAATGGGAACTTGTTTTTTGAATAACTTTTGAACCGTTTAATATTTTTTCACAAAATCTTCAAAAGGCACATTGGGAAACCCGGCCGCATGTTCCCTAAAGATTTCAGACTGGTCACACAAACTGTGCGACCTCTAGAGACGACCAAAAAATTCCAAAAAAGCGTAAATGTGTGCGCAGATCACGCTTAATAACTCTGCAGCCGTATATCCGAACAGTACGAAAGTTGGCATATCCCAAGATCTATGGTTCTTGATCATGTATTCCAAATTTCAGTCAAATCTGCTGAACAGTTGCAAAGTTATTAAGGTGCAAAATTTTAGGTTTAACATGTAAATGGCTCCTCAACCCTAACTATGGTTGCACTACTGTGCTACCATAATATATATATATATATATATATATATATATATATATATATACGATATATATATATATATATTCCATGCCAAAAACTTCATTAATGTATCAGTTAGGGTTCTTCTACAGCGAAAAAGTGAGGAAATTCGATTCTAGGGTTCCCACCCCTTGCACCCCACTCCCAGCCCACCTCCACCAACAGGCATCAGGGTGTGTGTTGGGGTCATCTTCCTTAACTCTCACCCCATCCCATGTGTAAACAGGCTGAGGTGGTGCAGTTTAGGAGAATGGGGTGAGAGTTAGAGCCACTGACTCCAACACACACCCGATGCCTGTTGGTGGTGGCAGGCTGGGGGTGGGGTTACACAGGTGGGAATCTAAAATCAAATTCCTACTTTCACTGTATTTAATGATGCATTAGTGAGACCTTTTCATAAATTTCCTTAATTTTAAGAAAGTATCAAAGTATAAAATTACGCAAGTTGCTGGAAGCACGCTTCTACCAATTTGTAAGGATTGGGCCACATTACACAGCTGATGACTAAAAAGTACAGTGACAACAGCACAACCAGCCACTAAATGAATATGAATATAGTAGAACAACAGAAAACGCTGTCTGCAAAACATTACATGCGCCACACAATCTGTGCGCAAAAAATACATTGTCCGAGACATAAGCACAGCGATTCACATCTACAGGACATCCTGTCAACACTCTCCAAATTTCAAGTGAAAAGACTAAACCGTCTCCGAGATATAACATGTTACAGTTTGAAATTTTCATTCATCAGACTAGCACAGTTCCACACCTGCTGACATTTAACACATACAACAACTGGCAACTACATCCATGACACTAAGGCAAGGTATCCTATCAATTTCAAGGCACCACCACAAGCAAAAAGCTGTCCACAGAATGTAAATTGTGCCACGCCATATCTCTGGCAAAAAAAATGTTCCCAACATGTTATCAGTGTAATTTACATGCACAGGACATACCGCAAACACCCTCTAAATTTCAAGTAAAAATACCAAACCGTTTCCGAGGTATTCAATCTGAACATTTGGTAAACTGTCCCTATCTATTCCATTATAAAACATCTGGCCATCTTGTCCTGCCTTCATGATCAAAGACTCTCATGATCAAAGAATTTGCAGGCGCACGATCAAAGGATTTGCAGGCTCATGAACAAAGAATAAAAACTTTTGTAATTTACAAAATTTTAAAAATTGCCATAAACCACTGCTATGGTTCAACAGAATGAAGCCTCCTGAGCAAAACCCACCCTCATTTGACTTCCTAGGGCAGCTCTGGGCTGAGAAAATTGACTTTTTAATCAGGCCATCTCGTCCTACCCTACCAAGGATATGAATAATAATAATAATGAAGTACAGATTGGTGGGGCACTAGACTACCAGGGATATGAAAAAAATATATAAATAAAATAACATGGGGGTCCACTAGACTACCACTGATAATAAAAAAAAAAATATTAATAAGATACTCATTGGGGGCCACTAGACTACTAGGGATACAGAGATCACTATGTACATCATTATGATGGGGAGGGGGCCACTAGACTACCAGAGATAATGAAAAGTAATCTTTCTTTATTCAGATGGGGCAGAACAAAGCCCCCTGAGCAAAACCCACCCTTATATAACTTTGTAAGACACCCCTGGACTACAAAAATGCGATTTAAAATCTGGCCATCTCGTCCCTCACTCGCGATGCACGATCGCAGTCAAAGAATCTCGCAATCAAAGAATTTGCAGGCTCGCGATCAAAGATCATTAGCGAGCCATGAATGAAGATTTTAAAAGCTAATAACTCTATTTTTAGACCAATTTGGATGGAACCAAAGGCATGGCTTGATAGAAGGGGGCCCCCTGAGTAAAACCCATCAAAGTTTTACTTCAGAAGTGACCCCTGAGCCGAGATATTTGTGTTTTTCCGATTGGAAAACTGAAAACAAGATGGTGGACCTCACGATCAAATATTCTTGTACCATGAGGTTGCAAATTCTTTGACCGCCAGGCAGGACCAGCTGGCCAGAACACCATTCTTTGTTCACAAAAGATACATATAAATTTTCCCATTGACTTATAATGGGAACTTAAAAATGGCATAACTTTTGAATGCCTTAATATTTTTTCACCAAACAAAAAGCGGCATTTTGGCCACTAAAGTTCTTTCAAACAAGCCATCTCACAGTGCAGCATGCCACACGATGGCTGTGCAGGGCATGTCCAAAATCCCAAAGCTGCCTCCAAAAACAGATAATTTTGCATTTTTCAGCGCTTTCGTATGCAAAGACTGTAAGTCTGACCAAAATGCAATTTGGCAGATCAAGACATCCTCCATGCCCCATCATGTCTACCAAATTTCAGGCAAATTCGTTGAATGGGTCCAAAGTTATTAAAGCCCAAACTTTGGACTTTAGTATATAACTGATCGCTGAACCCTAACTATAGTGGCGCAACCGCACCACCATAATACATATTCATTGCAAAAACTCAGTTAATGCATCAGTTACTGTAGGGTTGTTTCCACAGCGAAAAAAGTGTGGAAATTCGGTGTTAGGGTTACCACCCCTCTACCCCACCACCAGCTCCCCACCCTCCACACAAAACCAGGCATCAGGATGTGTATTGGAGTGGTCATACCTAACTCTCACTCCATTCTCCTATACTGCACCACCACAGCTTCTTTACACATGGAATGGGATGAGAGTTAGGCACAACCACTCCAATGCACACCATGATGCCTGGTGGTGTCTGGAGCATGGGGGTCTGGTGTGGGGTGGTGGGGTGGTAACCCTAACACCGAATTTTCACACTTTTGTCACTGTGGAAACAATCCTCACTGATGCATTAATGGAGTTTACTGCTGATGTTCTGGAGGTATTTAACCAATCAGCAGTCAGCTGCTGTCTACACTGAGGGATAAGTACAGAGCTGAAGAACTAAACATTAAAAAGAAAACAGCTGTTTCTATCTTTTACCGACGGCCACAACCTTTAGTGCTTGGCTTGACTTTTTATTTTGGCCCTGGCCCATGGGCCGGTTCTAAGGCACACAGGGAATCCTCAAAGCAGTAACCCTTAGAGAGACCTGTGTTTTGTGAGGCTCAGAACATAGAAACATAGAGCATAGAAACATAGAATTTGATGGCAGATAAGGACCGCTTGGCCCACCTAGTCTGCCCATTTTCCTACCTAACAAATAAGCTGCAGATCCTAGTTAACCAACAGCCTACTTCCTCCTACCCCCGCTAGAATTGTCTTATGTCTGTCCCATGCATTCTTGGATTCCCCCACTGTTTTTGACTCCATGACCTCCTCAGGAAGGCTGTTCATGCATCTACAACCCTCTCCATGAAGAAATACTTCCTCACATTACCTCTTAGCCATCCCCCCTCTATCTTCAAATTGTGTCCCCTTGTTCTTGCACATCTCTGTTTCTGAAATATGCTACCTCTTGGACTTTGTTGATTCCCTTGAGGTACTTGAAAGTTTCTATTATGCCCCCCCCCCCACTTTCCTTGAAGATATACATATTAAGCTTCTGTAGTCTTTCTTCATATGTCTTCTGGTGCAGACCCTGCACCATTTTGGTTACTCTCCCCTGGACAGCCTCCACCCTGCCCATGTCTTTAGGGGGATGGGGTCTCCATAACAGCACACAGTACTCCTGATGTGGTCTCACAACTGTCTGTGCAGAAGGATAACAACTTCCTGTTTTCTAGTGGTGATACCTCTCCCTATGCATCCCAATATCCTCCAGCCCTCCTTACTGCCTTCTCACATTGCTTGCCCACCTTTAGGCCATCTGATATAACTACCGCCAGGTCCCTTTCCATTTTTGTTGTTGTCAGTATCTCAACCCCATTGTGTACTCCCCCCCTGGGTTTTTGTTTCCCAGGTGCATTACTTTGTACTTATTTGCATTGAATCTAAGCTGCCATACATTTGACCATTCCTCTAACCTTTCCAAGTCCTTTCTCATCCTTTCCACCCCACCTTGTGTATCAACCCTGTTGCAGATCTTTGTGTCATCTGCAAAGAGATATACTTTTCCTTCCAGTCCCTCCACAATGTCACTTATAAAGACATTAAAAAGGACCAGCCACAGTATTAAACCATGTAATACGCCACTAGTAACCCCCCTTTTTTCACTGTGGACTCTGTTTACTATAACCCTCTGTGTCCTGTTGTCCAGCCAATGTTTTACCCAGGCTACCACCCTGGGACCCACTCCCAGGCTGGCAATTTGTTTATTAATCTTTTGTGCTGGACTGTGTCAAATGCCTTGCTAAAGTCTAGGTAGGCCATGTCCACAGTCCACAGTCCCTACCTGGTCTACTACTTTGGTCACCCAATCAAAAAATAGATAAGATTAATCTGACATGACCTTCCTGCTGCAAATCCATGCTGCCTTGGGTCCTGTGCCCCACTGGCTTCTAGGTACTCAACAATTCTTTCCTTCAGAAGTGATTCCATCATTTTCCTACCACTGAGGTCAAACTGACAAGTCTGTAGTTTCCTGCCTCTGTCTTGCTCCCACTTTTGTGAAGGGGAAATCACATCCACCCTCCACCAGTCCTCAGGTACCACACAATTCCTGCCAAGGGTAGTCAGTGGTGTTACTAGTTCTCCCCTTAGTTCTTTTAGGATTCTGGGTTGAATCCCATCAGGCCCCATTGCTTTATCCACCTTCAGTTTTAGGAGTTGTTTCGGAGAGCTTTTTTCAGTGAAAGGACTGATGTCAACCCCTCCTATTCAGAGTGCTTCTATTGACTGTATTAGGTACCTTCCCCTAAACATAGAAACATAGAAGTTGACGGCAGATAAGGACCGCAAGGCCCATCCAGTCTGCCCATTTCTTTTTCTACCTTATAAATGTGCCATCGGCCTTTGCTCTGTCAGTGACCTATCTATTCATAGTCATTTGTATTGCTCCTTATGCCTATCCCATGCCTGTTTGAAGCCCTGCACTGTATTCATAGCCACCACTTCTTGTGGTAAGCCATTCCATGCATCTACCACCCTTTCTGTGAAAAAGAATTTCCACATTCCCCCTTAATCGGCCTCCTCTAATCTCATGCTGTGTCCTCTTGTCCTGCTATTTTCTTATATTTAAACATGTTAGACTCTTTCACCTTGTTTATGCCCTTAAGGTGTTTAAATGTCTCGATCATATCACCTCTCTCCCTCCTTTGCTCAAGGGTATACATATTGAGCTCCGTTAATCTGTCCTTATATGTCTTCTGATGCAGTCCCTGCACCATTTTGGTTCCCTTCTCTGGACTGCCTCAATTTGGATTAATGTCCTTGTGAAGGTGTGGCCTCCAGTACTGCCGCAGTACTCCAGATGGGAGCTAACCAATGTCTTGTACAGAGGATTATTACCTCCCTCTTACGACTTGTGATACCCCTACTAATACACCTAACACCCCTAGCCTTACCTACTGCTTTAGGGTCTGCTTGGATGATTTTAGGTCATCAGTGATGATGATGCCAAGTCTCTTTCTTCCTTTGTGACTGCTAGCAACTCCCTCCCAGCCTATAAGTGGCTTCAGGGTTTCTCTTCCCTATGTGCATGATTTTGCACTTCTTTGCATTAAATCCCAGTTGCCACTCTTCTGACCATTCTGCTAGTTTATCCAGATCTCTTCTCATTCTGCCCACCCCATCTGGATCATCTACTCTGTTGCAGATCTTGGTGTCATCTGCAAACAGACAAGCCTTACCTCTAGTCCATCTGCAGGTCACTAATGAAGATGTTGAATAGGACTGGCCCCAGGACTGATCCCTGAGGTACCCACTTGTGACTTGCATCTCTTCTGACTGTATACCATTTACCACCACTCTCTGTTTTCTGCCAGTCAACCAGTTTGCCACCCAGTTGACCAACTTCTGACCCACCCCGAGCCTACCTAGCTTATTTATCAATCTTCTATGTGGAACAGTGTCAAAAGCTTTGCTGAAGTCAAGGTAGGCGACATCAACTGCTCCCCCTTGGTCCACCACTCTGGTTACCCAGTCAAAGAAATCTATGAGATTAGTTTGACAGGACCTTCCTTTGTAAACCCATGCTGTCTTGGATCCTGTGCCCTATGGATTCCAGGTGTTGCACTATCCTTTCCTTAAGAGTGCCTCCATAATCTTGCCCACTACTGAGGTAAGACTGACCGGTCTGTAGTTCCCGCCTCCTCCCTGCTACCACTCTTGTGGAGTGGGATCACATGAGCCTTTCTCCAGTCTTCTGGGACCTCTCCTGTGCTCAGAGACTCACTAAACAATTCTGCTAATGGCTCTGCTAGTTCCTCCTTTAGCTCCTTAAGTACCCTGGGATGTATGCCATCAGGTCCCATTGCCTTATCCACCCTGAGCTTAGCAAGCTCTTGTGGGACCCTTTCTTTGTGAAGGTAGTGCTCACCTCCCTCCCCCTGTGTCCATGATGCTGAGCTGTGGGCCCTGCCCTACCTTCTCTTCAGTAAATACTGAGCAAAAGTATCTATTTAGGATGATGCCTTTACAGGGTCCTCCTCCTCACATGCTCCCTTTTCTCCATTAAGCTTAGCAATACCCCTCTGGACTTTCTCCTTTCACTAATGTATCTATAGAAAGTCTTGTCACCTTCTTTTACTGTTCGTGCTAGTGTTTCCTCAGTTTGGGACTTTGCCTGCCCTTACTGCCTTACCTGCTTCCCTTAGGGCAGTTTGGTATGCCTCCTATCTTCATCCCGCTGTGTTCCTTATATTTTCTGAGGCCAGCCTTTTGGCTCTGACCTTTTCTGCTACTATATTTGAGAACCAAAGTGGTTTCCTTCTTCTTTGCACTTCCTTTTCTGTCTAACACAATGGGATGTTGCTTCAAGATTGTATCCTTAATGCTTGCCCACTTTGCCTGTACCTCCTCACCTGTGTTTCTTTTTGCCAGGGCTAGCTTAACTCTGTTGGCCATCTTATCAAAGTCAGCTCCTCTGAGTCCCATATTTTTGCATGGAATTGGATGATTTAGATGTAGTAGCCAAATTGAACCATACCATGTGATGGTCACTGGCCCCCAGGTGACCTTCTACCTGGAGATCTGTGATCCCTTCTTTGTTAGTCAGTACTAGATCTAGGATAGCCCTGTCTCTTGTGGGTTGCTGTACCAGTTGTTTGAGGCCTCCTGCAGGGGAATCACTATGAGTCTAGTTCTGGCAGATGTTCCTGCTGGTATTGACCAATCTGTATCTGGCATGTTGAAGTCTCCCATTATCAGAACCTCCTTTAGCTGTCATGTTTTGTATCTTCTAACAGTAATGTGTCTATGTCCTCCCTCTGGTCTGGGGCCTGTAGACAACCCCAGTTCTTATGGCTGTCCCATTACCTGTTTCAGGGTGACCCACAGTTCTTCTGGCTCCTTATGTGTATTCTGAATTTCTGTAGCTTTGATATTTTCATTAACATACAGGGCCACCCTCCCCTTTTGCCCTCGTCTCTTCTGAACAATACATATCCAGGTACTGAAGTCTCCCAAGTGTGGTTACTGGTAAACCACGTCTCACTAATTGCTACTATGTCCAGTTTAGCCTCTGACATTATTGCCTGCAGGTCTGGGATCTTATTTCCCAGGCTGTGAGCATTTGTGTACATGATTTTCCATTGGCCAGATTTTGGTGTGTTAGTTGTTGGGTGAAGTTTGGCATTACCCCTGTGCATCGTATGGGGAGACAAACCTTTTTTCTTACCTGGTGATGCAAATGAATGGCAAACACGCTGAATTCCTGTTTGACCACTAGCTGAGGGGGGAGGGGTGTTCTTCATTGACGTGTGAGGTGCTGCACCCCTCTCCCATTTGCTAGTTTAAATATTCTGCAAAGACGCTCAAACTTCTGCCCCAATGCACTGACTCCCTCTTTAGTCAGATGCAGTCCATCAAATTTAAAGAACTTCGCTCCCAGAACTGTTGCCAGTTCCCTACAAATCTGTGTCCTTTCCTGGCACCAGTCCTTGAGCCGTGTTTAGCTCCCCTATCTCCCTTCTTCTGACCTTCCGTCCATCTGCTCCCTTCTCCCAGACTGGCAGGATCTCAGAGAAGGAGATGCCGGACGAAATAGATGATAGTTTGTCACCCAGCCTAGTCAGGTGTTCCTTGGTCTCCTCAACTGACCGGCTGGCGAGATCATTAGTCCTATGTACTAGGACATCAGTGTTTTCTCCTGCTTTGTGAACAATTTTAGCAATGCGGTCAGTGTCTCTCCATGCTGATGTACCTGGAGACATCTGACCATCACCCTGGCTGGAGATGGTATCAACTCCCGAATCATGGGTCTCCTATGATCAGAAGTTTTTAGTTTCCTTTGTGCTTGTTTAGTTTTGGTTCCTGATTTGGGTGGTATTGTTGTGCTAGCTCCTGTGCCGCAGTGTCCTGCTCTGCAGTGTCTTCTGCCTCTTTATTTGATTTCAGAGATAGAGGCAGATACCTGTTTGTAGTGTTTATATGGTTTTTGGAGGTAATGTGTTGGAGAGCAGAGAGTGATGGGCACCTGATTTGCTCCTCCTAACCACCTGCCAACCTCCTGGACCAACTACCCTCTGCGGTCGAGGTTTTTCTGTTGGATGCTGGGGAAATGGCGGGTGGTTCTTATAATGTATTTCCTCTTCAATATGAAATTTGAGGCGTGCAATCTCTGCCCATGCTGCCCGGAGCTGAGACCTAAGATCTCCAAGGCCCAGCATGTAGGACAGTGTCCTAAATCCTGTAAGACTGTCCTTCTGAAAATTGTTCCACAGTACCTGCAGTTAATGAAATCCATTCCAAATAAGTTGCTGGGTTTGTAACCTAGTCAGAGTAATTAGAAGGAAAAAAAATGCAAGTAATGGTTTAATTGTGCTTTGTTTAACTTGTTATAACAAGTTAAATTACTAGTGCCCTGTAAATGAGATCACCTTGTGGAGCCCCACTGATCCGCCCCTTCCTGTTCTGCCACAGGAAATGTTACAACTGTGGTACCCTATAAAAGGAGTGTAGTGTGGGGTGGTTGGGGATGGGGTGGGTGGCTGGGCCTTCCTGCCAAAAAGAAGAACCACAGAGACGAAAGAACAAGGAGGTAAGAGCAGAAACAATCAGTCAACAACAAATGCAGTAACCCTGAAGCTTATCCTAATGTTAGATAAAACTGTAAAACCTGTAAGCACCACCTGTAATAATTTCAGAGAAGATATACCCTGTAAGAAACACTTTGCTCCAGAGAAAAATAAAGCAGTAACAGAAGATATACCTTGCAAAGACAATTTGAATCAGAAGATTACAGAGTAATCTGTTAGCACACACCTGTAGGCACACCTTGTAATAATGCAGAAGAAGGTATACCAGCAACAACAATTTGAATCAGAGAAAAATAAAGCAATGAAATGTTAGCAACAAACAGTAGCAATCCCTGTGAGTAAAAATAAAAAACACCACCACACAGTAAATCTGCTTAGCCAAACTAAGTCTTAATCCTTCTCCTTGCTCTGGTAAGTTTCTCTACTCTGCCTTTCAAGCAGTCTTAGAAGAAAGAGCTCAGGTGAAGCTAGGTGCCTTGGCCAGCAAACCAAGTCTTCTACCTCCAAGATATCAACTAACCTGACTTTTTAACCCTTCTTTCTGTTGGAAATTACTGACAGTTTGCC
This sequence comes from Neoceratodus forsteri, assembly GCA_016271365.2. Classification (NCBI taxonomy): domain Eukaryota; kingdom Metazoa; phylum Chordata; order Ceratodontiformes; family Ceratodontidae; genus Neoceratodus; species Neoceratodus forsteri. Next base: position 707,084,759 of record CM028137.1, read on the forward strand.
AGCTCCACCCCACACACACACCTAATCCTTTGGAAGAGCTGTGGGAGGAAAAGCAATTAGCTCCTTCAATGTGAGAAGGAGACTGAAACACCTCTGAGACAACAAACCTTTCAACAAACAAGAATAAAATAAAACCAGTGTCAAACAGTAATTTTGCTTAGCAATGATAAAAAGTCACAAATATGTAAGCTCCACCTGTAATACAGTAATTTCAGAGAAGATATACCCTGTAAGAAACACTTTGCTCCAGAGAAAATAAAGCAGTAACAGAAGATATACCTTGCAAAAGACAATTTGAATCAGAAGATTACAGCAGTAATCTGTTAGCACACACCTGTAGGCACACCTTGTAATAATGCAGAAGAAGGTATACCAGCAACAACAATTTGAATCAGAGAAAAAATAAAGCAATGAAATGTTAGCAACAAACAGTAGCAATCCCTGTGAGTAAAAAATAAAAACACCACCACACAGTAAATCTGCTTAGCCAAACTAAGTCTTAATCCTTCTCCCTTGCTCTGGTAAGTTTCTCTACTCTGCCTTTCAAGCAGTCTTAGAAGGAAAGAGCTCAGGTGAAGCTAGGTGCCTTGGCCAGCAAACCAAGTCTTCTACTATGTTCCTTTGTGAATACTGTTCCTTTGTGAATACTGATCAGAAGTATTTGTTCAGTATCCTTGCTTTTTCACTGTCCCTCTCTGCACAACCACCCTACTCTTTATTCAGCCTCAGTATCCATGCCTTAATCTTTCTTTGCTCCATAATGTACCTATAAAAGGTTTTATCCCACTTCTTCACCGAGTTGGCTATCTTTTCCTTGGTTTGGGCATTTGCTACTCTTACTGCCTTCCCTGCTTTCTTCTGCTTTAACTGGGACAGTTCTCTGTCCTGCTTCTTCTGTGTTTCCTTATACTTCCTGAATGCTTTCTTTTTCTACCTAGCCTTCCCTGCCACTTCTTTTGAGAACCATAGTGTTTTTTTCTTTCATTCTGATTTATTTGCTTCACACAAAGGCTTGTTGCCTCTGTGATGGCAGTTGTGATGTTTCCCCATTGTTGCTTCACCCCACCTTCTTGCCTGTTTGCTAGTGCTTTTCTGAGGCACTCTCCCATTTTGACAAAATCAGCCATCCCGAAGTTCACTACCTTCACTTTTGTATGGCTCTCTTCTACAGCTAAGTTTATCATGAACCACACTGTTTGGTGGTCACTTGTTCCCAAATGGCTACCCACTTCTAGATCTGAGATCCTCTCTCCATCCCCCATTTGAAAGTACCAGGTTTAAGATTGCTCCCTCCTGAGTGGGTTCCAAAAGTAGCTGCCTGAGGCATGACCCCTGTAGGTCATCAAGAATGGCCCTACTCTTAGATGCAGCTGCAGCAAAGGTGCTCCAGTTAACATCTGGCATATTCAGGTCTCCCATCAGCAATATCTCCCCTTTCTCTGCCATCCCAAGGATGCCTTCTATCATTTCCTTGTGCATTTTATTGTGCAGAGGCAGCATGGTTTACTATAATACTTCCTCTGCTAGATTGCCAAAATTACTGCAGGAGATTGGGGACTTAGAGAGGGAGTGGTGCACTTCCTGATGGGAGTGCTAGCCTCCTCTCCAGTCCTAAGGTATGCCCTTATTTCTGCCAGTCAAACTTTCTCTAGGGTGGAAAAAAACACCAGATTGATCCAGAGGGAGCACATATGGGAATGGGGTTAGCCGCAAGCAGCATTTGACTTGAAAGCTGTATCTTATGGTCGCAGCTCAGCCCCAATTCTAGTGGCTCCTCTGAAGGTTAGTACCACAGGTGCATCTAGTGAGCAGCCTGGGAGAGTGAGAGAAAGTGCTTTACTTAGCCCTACTTCACAGATCCTCGCTTCTCCAATTTCTTGCTCTCCTTTTTTTTCCTTGGGACTCCTTTGAGGGTAAAATTGGGGTGAGTCACAAGTGGTACATTGAAACTCCACATTTTAAAGGGTGGCTCAACTGCAAAGTAGCAACCACTTTCTTTCTGTTATTACCATGCGGCAGAATGCCACTGTACAACCAAGGCGTACCACCAAAAGGCACAAAGCAACAGTCACTTTCTATATTACTTACGAGTGGCTTTAGTTCAAAAATTCAAAACATTCTCTGCATTATGAGCATCCATTGTGCAATTTCTTGTGAACTGCCCAACAGGATAACATTGTGACTCCTATGGAACCTTTCAACTCTCACATATCAAAAATGGTTTGAGATACTGATGTTTCACTATTTGCAGCTTGGGCTAAGCACGAGTGGAGGTTTCAAAGTCACGAATACCATTGAAGTGGAATTTTGTTCATAGCTGCTATGGTTACTGAGATACTCGCAAATTAGTGTAGGCCTTCGTTATATCCCCGTACTAATGTGTAAGTGAGAGAGCAGGGCCCAGAGGGCCTGCGTTCCCACATTTGCATACCATAACGCAAACATTTTCAGCATTAGGACATCGCAGGGCCCGCACTTCCACAACCACATACCGGTTACATTACACTACATTTACAGTGGAACTGGTGTGAATTTTTTTCAGTAAACCAGCAAAAGGCAACTATGGAAAACATTACTGAGATATCAGCATTTGCACTACGTGTCAGTGCCAGTATCTCAAAAGTAGATCAGTAAAGCACCAGTAGTGTTGCAATACTACCTTTATTTTTGCTAAAATTCCAGTAGTGTTGCAACATTACCTTTAGTTTCACAAAATAACCCCATGCTGCCCTATGGGAGTTTTGTAAAAGTTGCAGAATTTCATGAAATTAACCCTTGCTGTGCCACGGACTGATATATCAGTTCAAAATTCCTATACATTAGAATTCTGTTGGCAGCCTAGGGTTAACTAACTGCTTTCAGTGGCACTGCTCCCATACAAGTCAATTATCTATCACTGCTGGGGGGGGGGACATCAAGCTATCTAAATTCAGTATTAAATTGTATTTCTCCTTTAAATTTACTGTTTCTGTGTGACCCAGATAACTGACTGACTGAAACAACATCATACAAAAATATCTGCTAGCTGTACTCTGTGTTACAGTGTCACCGTTCTCCTTTAAAAGTATGCAACCAAGCTAACTTACTTTATTCACGTAATACAAAAAAAATCAGCCATTATTAGTCCACATTCCACCAAAAAAAAAACACAGTAAAACTGCACATATTGTCTTACCTAGCATGAATCCAGATTAAAAGCCAGCACATGAAGCTAGGAAGACTGGTGTAGACTGCAAAATAAGTGACTTGTGGACTGCAAAAAGCACTATCCAGTCACAAATTAATCTGTGAGGAGGACCCGGGATTTGTTTAAAAACCAGGCAAAGAGGAGTAAATTGCAAGCCAATGAGACTCATCTGTACAGCACACAGTCCCTGAATTGGCTTTATTTAAATGCAGAGAGTACTGTGAGACCGGCGAGGAGTAACCGGCAAGCACATGAGATCAACCACAGATGGAAGCGGGTGCAAAGTAAGCATTAAGCTACAACAAAGGAGGCTTCTACTGAGGAATTAATGCATTGTTTGGGGGGGGGGGGTTGTGGCATGAGGCCAAAGGTTGAGTGCCTACAACCACCCAGCTATGCATTAATTCCCCAGTAGAAGCCTCCTTCGGAGTGGCTTATTGTTCTTATAACATGGTGATTGTTCTTTGAGGTAATGTTTCTATTTTATGTACTATGTTAAAAGAATGACAGAGACAGTGATTGTATTATTTCAAAATGTGTACTGCACTTTTGTCACTGGTGTGATTACACAAATCATTTTTATTTATACTGTATGCTGATGTTCACAACACAACAGCACATGTTTGTAATAATAAAGTATGATTTAACTTTTTTGTATATTTTTAAACATTCTAAATGGCTATTATCTTTATAAACATACTAGAAGGACCAAATATTTTCAATCTGCACCTACTGCAATCTTCACTGATGCAGTACTGCTTCAGATTTTGCATATTTGCACACATTCTCTGTTCTCCATTGTTCACTGGTCTGGTGTAATTTTAACTATTTCTGCACTGCTTTTCTACAGGTTCCGTGGCCGCGACGCACGGTGTACCATCAGATTGCTTTAGATGCCTTGTACTATTTTTCATTCTCATGGTTTGGTTGTGGGATAGCTGAGGGGGCACTCTGAAAGTGTTGGAGGAGGTACTCTTGTTCCTATTTCACACTGTATAGTGAGTGTAGTGAGATCTTTTTTTGGTTGCAGTACTTCTCACTTCATGGTTTTGGGTCACATTATCCTGAATATTACTACTGGAAATATTTTTTGCTATGTGCTTAGTATTTCATAATTAGTGATGTTTTCCAGTGATAGAGTTCTCTTTAGTGTGACATAATCATGGGCATTTGGGTGGGAGGTGGGACAAATAGCTTTTTATTATTTGTACACTATCACTTTACTGCTTATTTTTCTTGTGTAGCTGACATTAGTACTTCAATTTGGAGTGGGCATTACTGGTGAATTAATGTCATCTCCAAACTGAAGCACGTGATGCTTTTCAACATATTGTAGCTGTTGTTTTCTGTGTATCTTTCTTTGCCGTGTTACAATAAATCTTCGAGGAGGACAGGGATGTTTCTGAACTGCTGCTACAGTTGTGTGGAAAGGCACAGTTGATCTGGCTGATCGGGCACAGCAGTGGAAATTATTCAATCACTTTTATTGGACTCACACAATAAAAGCTTGCTAGCTTCATTATTACTGTTATAATGAAGGTAACCAGCTCTCATTGTGTGAGACTAATGCGGCAAATGCTGTAATCACAAACTTCAGACTAACCTAATCAGAATCATTTGCACCATTAACACCCGACTAGCAAACTGTGATGGTAATGGCAGTGCATTTACAGTTCTGTTAATGACTGTTAGCAATTTCATAGTATCTGGTAAGAACAAATAACAGCCTATGTAATTTGCCAAATTAAAACCGCAAACGAGTGCTTATTTTAATTTCCCTTACTCTCGATCAGAAAGCAGCTTTACTACACATTATTTGTAGTGCGGTACTGATCTCACAGTGTGATTTGCCGCCCCCATAGAGGTCTCTCACAGACACCCTGTGGTCTGAAGACCCCTGGTTGGAAACCCATGGTCTAGTGGACCACCCACCCTCTCACCCTGTGAAGTACTCACCCACCACCCTGCTCCCCCCATACAACTCCTGATTGACAACCTACACAGCCTTCCTTTCACCTCCATGGCTGGCCACTGACTGAGCTATGAATGATCACTTGTTACACAAGTGTGCAGTTATTCATAGCTCATTCACAGCCAACCATAAAAGTGAGAGGAGAGCTGTGCTGGTCATTGACAGGGACTAGGATGGGGGGAGGGGGTTGGTGGGTGAATACCTCACAGGAAGCGAGGGTGGGGATCCACTAGACCTCCAGGGATCTGAGTGGGATTACACAGGAGGGGGGATCAGGGAAGAGGAGGAGGAAGGGATCACTAGACTACCAGGGAATTTCATTTAATTTGGGGAGACGATTGGAGATCGGGAAAGGGACCACTAGACTACTAGGGAATTTCTTATAATACAGGGATGTTAATTGGACATCTGGGGATCGGGAAGGGACCACGAAACTACCAGGATTTTCTTTTCTAATACTGGGATGGTGATCAGACATTGGGATGGGGGCCAATAGACTACCAGGGAATTTTTTTTTTAAATGGGATGGCGATTGGACATCAGGGGAGGGCGGAGGGACTACTAGACTACCAGGGAATATGTTGCCATTTACTATAATGGTACAGTATTAGCACATGATATAGGATCCTGTTTCGAGTAAAAGGCTCCATTATCATGCTTTCCAATTGACTACAATGGGATTAGCATGAATTAGAATCCTTTTTCATGAAAAATGATCCTTTATTGTGCTCTACCACTAACTAGAATGGTTATACCTATTTCCTTGTCACTACACAGTTCCTAAATGGTTTCTGATTTTGGACTAAATTGTTCAGGGTACAAAGGGTTTGCTCTACAGATGTGCCTTTTGCTGGTTTGGTGAAAAAATATTACATTGCTCTGGAGTCATGGGAGTTTACATTTTGTTTCTTTTCCTATAGGATAACATTGTAATGTGAGGTGTACACAGTTATTTCTTTATCACTCCACTGTGAAGAAATAGTTTTCAATTTTGCTCTGAAATTTTCTGGGTACAAAGGACTGGTGCCACTGATGTGCCTTTTGGTGGTTTCATGAATATATACTAATATAGATTCATAGATATTTGTCACCAGAAAAGGATCATCTTGGCCCATCGAGACTGCCCATTCCCTCCCTCCTTACTTGGCCTCTACTTCCCAGAGTTCTTCCCTTTCCTCACCCTAACCAACCCTTTGTGTTTGTCCCATGTCCTTATGAATCCCTCCAATGTTCTGGCTCCCACCTCCTCCTCCGGCAGACTGTTCCAGGGCTCCACCACCCTCTCCGTGAAGTAATGTCCCCTCAGGTTTCTCTTACACCTACCTCCCTCCACCCTCAATCCATGCCCCCTAGTTTTAGTGCCTACATTTTCTTTGAATAAGCTCCTCACCCCACTTTATTAATCCCTTTCACATACTAGAACATTTCTATCATATCCCTCCTTTCCCTTTGTATCTCCAGTGGGTACCAATCCAACACCCTAAACCTCGCTTCATATGGCTTCCCACTGAACCCATGCACCATCTTAGAGGACTGCCCCTGAACTCTCTCCATGCCATCTATGTCCTTGTGAAGGTGAGATCTCCAGAACGGAACCCCTTACTCCAGATGGGGCCTCACCATAGACTTGTAGAGTGACATCAACACCTCCTTCCTTCCTTCTGCTAGTTATCCCTCTCCCTATGCACGTGCCAGTATTCTGTTCACTTTGCCCACCACCTTGCTGCATTCAGTCCTTACTTTAAGGTTGTCTGTGATTATGATTCCAAGATTCTTCTCCTGCTTGGTCACTTTCATTCCCCCCCATCCAGCCATTGTGTAATTTACTTAAGAGTTATTCCACCCCAAGTGCATCACTGTGCATTTTTTCGCATTGAATTTCAGCTGCCATGTTTCCAACCACCACTCCAGCAACCTTAGATCCTCTCTCATAGACTCCACCCCCTCCAGGGTTTCCAGCCTATTACAGATCCTTCTATCATCTGCAAAAAGGCAGACCTTCCCCTGCAGCCCCTCTACTATGTCATTGATGTATATGTTAAACAGAATGGGCCCCAGCACAGTGTTGAAGGCCTTCCAGGTAGGCAACGTCCACTGCCCCCCTGATCAACCACCCACATCACCCAATCAAATAACTCAATCAGGTTTGTCTGACATGACCTCCCCCATGTGAAACCATACTGACGGACATCCTGCAGCCCACTATCCTGCAGGTATCTAACCATCCTGTCCTTCAATATTGCCTCCATCATCTTACCAACCACTGATGTGAGGCTGACCAGGTGATAATTTCCCATCTCCTCCCTGCTGCCACTTTTGTGAAATGGCACCATGCCTGCCCTCTTCCAATCCTCTAGTACCCACCTGTATCTATGGACAAGTTGAACAACCTCAATAATGGTGCCACCAGCTCCTCCCTTAGCTCCCAAATCACCAAAGGATGCAGGCCATCCAGCCCATGACCTTGTCTACCCTTAGCTTACCTAATTCTTCCCTGACCTGGTGTGGAGTTCTGCATGGTTACATTTAGCTTAATTTCCCATAGGATAACATTTTAATGGGAGGTGTATAAAATCATTTCATTGTCACTCTGCTGTGAAGAAAAAGTTTGCAATTTTCTTCTGAACTTTTCAGGGCACAGATACTTTTCCCACCAGTGTTCCTTATGCTGGTTTCATGAAAATATATTACTTTGGTGTTGAGTTACACAGATTTCACATTTTCCTGTGTTTTCTTTAGGAGAACATTGTAATGTCAGGTGTTTCTTTGGGTGTGCACACTATGGCATTGGAGCGCAGGACCCTACAGTATGTCAAAAATGATGCATGGACTGGAGGGCAGGGCCCATCAGGCCCTGCCCTCCCACATGCAAATACCGATATTATTAAGGACTAATGAGAGTGCATGGCCTAGGGGGCCCTTCCCTGTGCTCCCACACAGAAATAGGGATATGATTACAGTATATCAAAGATTATGGATGGATGGCACTGTACATTCCAAGATGCATATATGAATACCATTAAGGAGTTCTGGGTGTGCAGGGCTTTTCCATACATAGCAGCACAGGGCCCTGCACTGCCACACGTAAATGCACCAAGGAGTATGGATTGATGGGGCCCTGCACTCCTACAGGGAAATAAGGATACAATTACAGTCTCTCTCTAAAATTATGGATGGTTGGGAGCACTTGGCTCAGAGGGCCCAGCATTCCCACAATCAAATTAGCCTTTGATTATACTGTCTCAAAAAGTAAAGACATTCTCTACAAAAAAAAAAAACTTCATTAAAGGACCATTATGGTTCCAGTGTCAAAGTGGGGAAATTCTATCTTAGGGTTCCCAACCCTAAGACCCAATCCCCACCCTTTATTTCCAACCATAAGACACCACCCCCACCCTGCATGCAGGAACAGGCATGATGGGTGTGCCTTGAGGTTGCAAAGCCTATTGCTGACCCCATTCTCTTATGTATACTGTACCCATCTTAGCTAAGTTAATCATTTAACAGGGTGAACATTAGGTTTTACAACCACAAGGCACACCCATCATGGCTGTTCCTGTATGCAAGGTGAGGGTGATGTCTTACACTTGGAAACTCAGGGTGAGGGTGGGGTCTTAGGGCTGGGAACTCTAAGATGACATTCCCCTACTTTTGACACTGGAATCCTAATGGCCATTTAACAAAGTCTTATGCAGAGAATATATTGGTACAAATATATATATAAAATAGGGTGAGGTCGCGCCCCTATAGTTAGGGTTGAGTAGGCACTTTAATGTTAGACCTCAGTTTTTGCATGTTAATAACTTTGCAACCATTCAACAGATTTGCACGAAATTTGGAAAGCATGGTATGGTATGGTAGATCTCTTGATTTACCTAGTTGCATTTCGGTGCGACATACAGTTTCTGCACAGCAAAATGCCCAAAAATTCTCTTTTCACCACTTTTGATCCTTTTTTGTGTGCCAATGGCGCTGCAACCACACTGTGTAGTCTTTTGGTCTGAAATTTGCAATGTAGAAAAAACTTGGGTCAAGGAACAATACAGTGTTGGTTTGGTAAAAAAGTATTAATCCGTTCCAAAGTTATTAAATTTTTAATTTTCAGGTTCTGAGCATGCGCAGTTCACTCCAAAATTTATATATATTTTTTGTGAACTAAAAATGGTCTCACAGTCAAGGATTTTGTCAGCTCATGGACTAGGGTTTAAAAAAAATCCTAATCTGTAAGAAAAATTCATTGTTCCCGAGCCGCCATCTTGTTTTCAGTTTTTTAGCCAAACAAAATGTCATAGCTTTGTCCATGGGTGACTTTTGGGCCAAATGAGCCATGGGTTTTGTTCAGGGTGACGCCCTCCACAAAGCCATGCCTTTGGTTTGGTTCATTTTTGTCAAAAAACTGCTTTATAAAAATTTAAAATTCTTTGACCATGACTCACGAATGATCCTAGTCCGCGAACTGACAAAATCCTGGTCTATGAGACGATCCTGGTCCATGAGCCTTGTCCTTCATTATGCGACCAGATAGCCAGAATTTTGTGACCAGATGTACTTGATGGCATGACCAGATGTCCCCTTGTGGATCAGGATTAAAGTGACGGACTAGGATTTTGCTGCCTCACAAACTAAAGAATTCTAGTCTGTCAGAAAATGTCCTTGTCCATGAGCAGCCATCTTGTTTTCAGTTTTTCCTGGAAACAAAATGTCATAGCTTTCTCCATGGGTGACTTTTTGGCCAACTAAGGCATGGATTTTGCTCAGGGTGACACCCTCTACAAAGTAATGCCTTTTGTTTGTTTTGTGTTTGTGAAAAAATAGGTTTTTAACATTTTTAAATTCTTTGACCATGACTCACTAATGATCCTAGTCTGCGAGCCAACAAAATCCTAGTCGACGAGACGATCCTGGTCCGCAAGCCTTGTCCGTCATGGTGTGACCAGACAGCCAGCATTTTGTGACCAGATGGCCATGATGACGTGATCAGATGTCTCCACATGGACTAGAATTTTGCTACCTCATGGATGGGGATTGATCTGATGGCCCAGGATTTTGCTATCTCACAGACTAGGAATTTTTAAAGATGTAAAAACATTGCCATTGCATTGCTTATGAATGGTTTGGTCTTTTTACTTGCAATTTTCAGCATATTGAGGGGATGCCCTACAGGTTTGAATTATGCTGCTTAGGTGTTGGGGAATTAAGTGGCTCCATAGATATGCCATAATTAAATTTAGATTTTTCCCCATAGGATAACATTGTGGCACCCATTGCTCTTTTCAGCTTCCATATCTCGGAAACAAAGTGAGATACCGACTTTTTGCTACTGGTAGAATAGATCACCTTTAGGTGATCAAATCTGCTGGAACAAGATTGGAAACCACAGACTACACCTGCAGTGGAATTTTTGCTGTGGGTTGCAAGGTTAATGAGATATTGTCAAATTAGTATCACAAGGGTTCAAAGAGTGCCTGTCCAGTGCTTTTCAGTGCCTGTAACTTATAAAGGATGCAAGATATGGGTTTGGTCAACCTATGTCATGAGCAGTACTCACTGTCATGGTTACAATGATACTTGAATTTTTTTCTAGCTGCTACGGTTCCCAAGGTATCCACAAATTACTGTTGCAAGGGTTCCTTGCCCTATAGGGCTGCTGTATGGCTCTGTAGCTATGGGTAAGTGGAAGTGAAGAGCAGGAGAGCCCATGATCCCACAGATGCATGTTATTATGCAGAAATTGGCAACTTGGGGCTCCGCGCTCTGACCAGCACATGTTATTTACTAGTTATATTACACTTTTTCAAAAAGTAAGGAAATTCATGGCAAAAACTGCATTGAATGCATCTGTTAGGGTTAAAGCAACAAAAGTGAGGAAATTAAACATTAGGGTTGAGCTCCTGACCACCCCCACACACCCCACACCTGTATCCTCCACAGACTGACAGACACTGGGGTGTGCCCATGGGGTTGTGAGGCCTAACTTTCACCCCATTCTCCTTTACTGTAGCATGTAAACCTGCTTACACGTGGAATGGAGTGAGATTAGGGCCACACAACCCCATGGTACATCCCAGTGTCTGTCAGTCTGTGGAGGATATGAGTGTGGGATGTGTGTGGGAGGGTTGGGGGCTCAACCCTAATGTTTCATTTCCTCACTTTTGTTGCATTAACCCTAACTGATGCATTAAATGCATTTGTTTGCCATGAATATATTATAGGCATAGAGATATGTAATAGCTAACCAACTGTTAGGTGTGCGGTCATGCTCTGATATACACACACTTTGGTGTGTGTTGTTACACATGATGCCACAGGCTGAGTGCATCAACCACCCAAGGTGTGCATATATCAGAGTGTGACAGCACACCTAAGAGTGGGTTATGTATGTTATAAAATGGCAAAATTGTTTTGGAGGGGGGTAAAAGTGCAAGTGTGTGGTCAGACTCTGATATACGCATAGTCATGTAACGGGTTTCATACAATCAGAACACTGGAATTGGATTTGGATGATTCTTTCCATTTTATAAATAAATATATATATATGTGTGTATAGTCTTTACAAAAACTTCATTAATGCATCAGTTAGGGTTGTTTCCACAGCAACAAATGTGTGGAAATATGGTGTTAGGGTTAACACTCCACTACCCCACCCCCACGCCTCATCCTCAAACCCCTAACTCCACATTCCCCAACACCCACCTACACACACACATGCAAGCAGTACAAGACACATCCATCATTATGGTCCAGCAACTGTATGAGTTCAGTTGCCATCGGAGTGCCTTGTGGGTACACACGCATGCTGGACAACCATGGGAGATAGCCAACAGTAAGCATTTTGCTGTTACAAACATCAATAACAAGATTTGAGCAAATGCCTATATTTAAATTGTTACAAAATGATGCAACACACAGTATGTTATCTATAGATAGCTGTATTGGAAATAAGAGTTTGGATAATCCTAGCAACAGTCATTGGATGTTTGCATATTTTGTTCTGATCGAGTAAGTCAGTCCTAATAAAAAAATGGTAGTAATATTAAAAGTAATTTTTGTTGTATAGTTTACAAGCAACAAGTGACAGCAACAGTTGTAACATCCAAAGCTAACCATAACATGCTGCTAATGAGTATTTCCAGGTAATGCAGCAGTATAACAAAATGCAATTGTGCTAGTTTCATACATGAACAGTATCTGCAAAGTACAATGTACTGTCAAATTTACACACTTTTGTTCCTGTGGAAACAATCTTAACTGATGCATTAACAGAGTTTTTGTAATGAATTTCCCCTTCTTTTTGCAAAAGTGTATTAAAAATATTAAATGGTATATGTTGGTGGGAGGGCTCTGAGCTCCCACCAAGCTGCCCATTTCTGCCAATGATATGTGTTTGTGGGAGTGCAGGCCCTCTGGGCCCTGTGTTCCTACTTACACATAAGCATGGAGCCATTTAGCAGCCCTATAGGCTAAGGAAGCCTTGCAACACAAATTTGTCAATATCTTGGGAACCATAGCAGGTAGAAAAAAAATTCAAGTGCGGTTGTAATCATGAGAATGACTAATTCTCACACATAATTCAACTGAATCCCTATCTCACATAATTTCTGAGATAAGGGCAATGAAAATCACTGTAAATGCTAACTCTGTGAGCGTAATAGTGGGTCTCGGACATGAAAATGAGCAATTGGAACACTAATTTCGAAATATCTCAATAACCGTACAAGGTAGAAAAAAAAATCAAATTACATGTTATTTATCGCTTTCCAGCCTACTTTTGCACTTAGTCTTATAGGGGGACTAAGAATGTTTGTGACAAAAAAATCTGTTTTTCTAACCATTTTCCAGATACGGGCCCCGAAAGGCATCCCGGGTGCAGTAATGTTATCCTATGGGAAAATGTCTGAACTTCAGAATGCTGTAACTTTGGGCCCCTGTAATATTTTGGCACCAAACCACCAAAAAGCACATCTGTTGGACCAGGGCTTGCCAGCCTGCAAATTTCAGCCCAAAAGACCCAAACGTTTTGTTGCAGGAGGATGGCAAAGGTATGCAGTTATTTTGAGAATACCTTCGTAAATTACTTTCGCAATTCACAAAAGTTTTGCCAAAAAAAATCACAAAACTTTCGCATTTGCAAAAGTATTTTGTGAAAGTACTTTTTCCTTGAAGTTGGAAAAGGCATTTCTGGGGGGTTAACCCCACAAAAAAGATAGGGCTATCATCCTCAGGACCCCACTAGGTAAAGACAACAGTCAGTGTTTACCCAGAGGGTCCCAGTTTTAAATGCCAGGCATTTTTCTGTGTCACTAACTGAAAACAAGATGGCTGAATAATGAAAGTAAAAGGGCCATTTGCGAAAGTAAAAACAGGCATTTGCGAAAGTTTCGTGATTTTTGGTAACTTTTCCCATCGGCTATAATGGGAAATGTGTTTTCTTAATAACTTTTGAAAGGCTTATTATTTTTTCACCAAATCTTCAAGTGGCACATTGGTGGCCAAGAGTGCATCTTCCCTGAACATTTTGGACCAAACAGACAAACTGTGCAGCCTGGGGGAGCGAGCAAAGAAATGTACAAAAACTAAATTTTTTTAAAATTGTTTGGTGTTCTGTAGCTCCACAACCATACATCTGACCATAATGCAACTTGCCACATCGAGAGACCTATGGTACCAGACTGTGCATGCAAAATTTCAGAAAAATCCCTGCTATGGTGTCAAAATTATTAAGGTGCACAATTTGAGGTTTAACATTAAAATGCTTACTCAACCCTAACTATAGTGGTGCACTAGCAAGCAATAACACACGATGAGGTGTGGGTTATGTGCTGATAAGAGCATGCCCAGGGGTGTACTGAGGCATGAGGCACTTGCACTGAGTGCCTTATGCCCCTGGGCGTGCTCTTATCAGCATGTAACCCACACCTTGGAGTGTGTTATTTCGCTTATAAAATGGGTCTCCCAGTGCAGAAGTTTATTTTTTTAAATCACATAAAAAGTGTACAGAGAGATTATAAAAAAATATGATCATATTAGTAAAAAAAAAATTAGTCCCTGTCATTGTGTTGTAATGGAGTTGTTTTAGCATTTACTGTGATATTTCTGGCAGTCTACCCACCTGCAAGATGGTCAAATTATTTTTTTTATTTTTTTGGTTTTAAGTGTTTCTGTCTTGTTAATGTTCACTGTGCTGTACCTATCCATATTCTGTTAATTCTGGACTGCTGCAGCAAGCGGCTCGGTTGAGAAGGGTGACAGCCTGTGACTGAGCTGACTGACCAGTGAAGAGTGACATTTGGTCCCTCCCCTCTGACATTTTATTTGTTTCTGTATGGTTTTCTGCTTCTTTTACAGTATTTTTTTTTTTTGGGCGGGGGTACCTGATTTTCAAGAGTGACATTTAACTTTTGTTTGGCAGTTTTATTCAGTAAGGTTTCCTGACTGCCTAAGTGTTACTTCCGGTTTTCCGGTAATGTCTGAATATCGTGGTCGGTAGTGTCGTCAGGATTCCAGAATCATGATGATTTTGGTATGCTGTGTATGTTTACAGAAATGGGATGCGTGAAATATTTTAAAGTAAGACTGTAGACGAGGTGCATGAGTCGACCGCTAAGAACAGACTTCCAGTTTTGCTGTTGGTTTCGGAAGGTATGGTTAGTGCAGTTGATGCGTAGAGATGGGACAGCGAAAAAAGAAAAGATAAGGCACTAAAGTTATTTTGCTGCTCATATGAGGAAAAGGAATAAATAAAACATTTTGTTTGGGTGATGTGCTGTGTAAATGGTGGTGCAAGTAAGAGGTGTTGTTTTGGGGGATAGCGGGAGGAATGAGCACCGGTATGTGCTTGCATGCGAAAGCGATTTAAAGCTTTGGGAGGTTAGTGATATTTTGCTGTTGTGAAGTTGGCCAGGGAAGAAAAGTGCTGGTTGGCATAAATATCAGCTGGTAAGAACACGACTGAAAGGTCCTTTCAGCCAATCATTTTAATGGATTTTATTGACCCATTTATAAATTATATATATATATATATATATATATATATATATATATATATATATATATTAGAGGCAAACAACTACATTTAATGCATCAGTTAGGGTTGTTCCACAGTGACAAAAGTGAGGAAATTTGGTGTTAGGGTTAGAAGCCCCCTTGACCCCCAGCCCATAACCCCAACAATAGCGTGGTGTGCATTGGGGTCATCGTCCCTAACTCTCACCACATACATGTATAAACAAGCTGAGGTACAGGAGAATGGGAGAGAGTTGGGACCAACGACCCCAATGCACACCACGTTGGCGGTTGGGGTTGCGGGCTGGAGGGTGCAAGGGGGGCTTTCAACCCTAACACTGAATTTCCTCACTTTTGTCACTGTGGAACAACACTAACTGATGCATTAAACTGATTTTTTTGCCTCTAATTTCCCTTCTTTTTGAGAATGTGCAGTAGAAATAGTGAATGAAATGTGGTGGTGGGAGCACTGGGCCCAGTCACAGTACCACAATTGCAAACACAAATGGTTATGGTAACAGCAAAAATAACACCAAAGGAAACAGAAACAGAAAGGTAAATGCCAGTGCATATGGAAAAACAAACTGTAACGCGCACAGTCACTGTACCGCAATTGGAAATGCAAATGGTAATGGTAACAAGTAAAATAATTCCAAAGGAAACAGAAATGGAAACGAGAATGCAAGCACATACAGAAATGCAAACTGTTACATGCACGGTCATGGTACAGCAATTGTAAATGCAAATGGTAACGGTAACACAACAATAATGCCAAAGGGAACAGAATCTCAAATGCAAGCACATACGGAAAAACAAGCCGTAACACGCACGGTGATGGTACGTCAACTGGAAACACAAATGGGAAAGTTAACAGCAGAAATAATGCCAAAGGAAACAAAAATGCAAATGCAAGCACTTATGGAAATGAGAATGCAAAGGGTAATGCACAAGGTGGCATACACGGGAACGGTAATACAAGTGGGTTCGGAAACGGAAGTGGGAACGCTAATTATAACAGTAAAGGAAGCACACAGCGTGTTTTTGCCAAACAGTTGCATAGAGAAACACAGTTTGTACAAAGAACGTATGCATAATAATGGGCCTCAGAGCAGAAAATGAGCTGTTGGAATACTAAATTGCTTATATCTCAGAACCGTATGACATAGAAAAAAAAATTAATTTCACATGATTCATGATTTTCCAGGCTAGGTTTTCCCTGATTGCGTAGCCCACAGGGCTACGCATTGTCGAGATGAAAATTCCATATCTTGCACCGTTTCCGAGTTACGAGCCCCGAAAGGCGCGGCAAACGCTACCATGTTAGTCTAAGGGAAAAAATTTTAACTTCGGAGTACCATAACTTGGCACCCATGCAATATTTTGTCACCAAACCACCAAAAGTGAGATGTTGGCTGCCTTCCCTCCAAATCTGAGCTGAAAAGACCAAACCATTCTTTTTGCAGCAGGGTGGCAAAGCACTGCTGTCATTTTGGCCATAGTCTGGAAAAGTAGTGTCGCAATTTGCAACACCTTTCGCAAAAATTTGCGAAAGTGTCTCAAGTGCGACATTACTTTGTGACACTACTTTTCCCAGAAATTTGAAAAACATATTTCTGGGGTGTTTAACCCCAAAATAAAGACATGGCTAGCATCCTGAGGGTCCGACTAGGTGAACACAAAAAGAATTGTCTTCCTAGAGGGTCCCAATTTTAAATGACAAGCATTTTTCTGATCAGTAACTGAAAAAAAATGGCAGATTTGCGACACTACTAGGGCCATTTGTGACACTAAAAAGTGCATTTGCGAAAGTGTTGAACTTTTTGTTAACTTTTCCCATTGATTTATAATGGGAACTTGTTTATTGAATAACTTTTGAACTGTTCAATATGTTTTCACAAAATCTTCAAAAGACACATTGGGCACCCCAACCGCATGTCCCCTGAAGTTTTTGGACTGGTCGCAGAAACTGTGTGACCTGTAGGCATGAGCAAAGAATTCACAAAAAATCGTAATTATGCATTTGGATGTTGCTTAATAACTCCACAGCCGTATATCTGACCAGTACAAAGGTTGGCAGTTCCCAAGATCTACCATGCCTAACTATGCATACCAAATTTCAGGCAAATCCATTGAACGGTGGCAAAGTTATTAAGGTACAAAATCTTTCACCCTTTAGCCTTAAAAGTGCTACTCAACCCTAACTATGGTAGCACTACCATGCTACCATTATATATATATATATATATATACAGTATATATATATTAGAAGCAAAAAACTCCATTTAATGCATTAGTTAGGGTTGTTCCACACTGACGAAAGTGAGTAAATTTGGTGTTAGGGTTGAAAGCCCCCCTTGGCACCCCCTGCCCACACCCCCAACTGGCATCAGGGTGCGCATTAGGGTTGTCACCCATAACTCTCAGCCCATCACATGTGTAAAGAAGCAGAGGTGTAGGAGAATGGGGTGAGAGTTAGGACCGACAACCCTAATGCGCACCCCGATGCCGGTTGGGGGTGTGGGCAGGGGGGCCAAGGGGGACTTTCAACCCTAATATCAAATTTCTTCACTTTTGTCAGTGTGGAACAACCTCACTAATGCATTAAACAGAGTTTTTTGCCTCTAATTTCCCTTCTTTTTGAGAATGATAACGAGAAATATTGAATGTAACAAGTATGCAAGGGATTGTGCCCGTAAACGCAAATAGTAATGCGCATGGTGACGCAAAGCGAAACAGAACAAGAAACAGTAGTGTAGACAGAAATGTTAAAAACAATGCAAAAGCAAGCGCTGTTTTACCCCAAAATAAAGACATGGCTAGTGTTACACAAGGTCCCTGCACCCTAATTGGTACCCTCAGAGGTACACCGTAGACAGCTAGCACTTAAGTATCTGTTATACTAACATATAGGGCTAAGGGCATCTACCTTATAAGAGTAGATGTCAGGATATGAATGCATATTGTTGTAATGCACTTTGCTTGCTAATGCATATATTCTCCTATGTATTTTCTGTGTATTTCTTACTTGTAAGATGCCAAGGCATCTGTGTCCTTGGAATAATTATGATATGTAAGTCGGCATTGCCACCATTTGGTGATTTGTACTACAGTACTACACTGAGTTATGTAAGACTCTGTATAAGAACTCTTTTGTTCATAAACTGATGACTATACAGAATTGTATAATGTTATCTTGGACCGTGGAGCCACCTCTAATTTAGCCAATAGGGCTGATCTCTGTAACTAGAAATGTTTCTATCTTACAGTAACCATAGTAATTATCATAGGTATATAATGTAATACACTAGTCTTATACCTTGGAGACCTCAGGAGAGACCCCAAGACACACGGAGAAACCTCGAGGCGTAGGGAATGCTTAGCACTGGCTCCCAGTTCGTATTGGTAAGAACTGCTTAGGGCAACAGTGATTTATCCTTTTGGTGGTAATAAACTTGTTTATTATTCTTATGCAACGTGTCTGTGATTACTTGCATTCCCAATATTGCCAAGAACCTGAAAGTGAGGTTTAGACCTCCTAACAAATTGGCGACCGTGGGCAGGCGATATTTGGTGTTTGTAAGTTTTCACTTGTTGCTAGAACTTTTCCCTTTCCCACGGGAACAGTAGGCGTACATTCCTGTATCACCTCTCCCATTTTCAAACCAGTTTGTAGGAACTTGCAAAGTCTGGCTGTCATACTTTCGGGTGTGGTTGATGCCGACTCGACCCACTCCATTACAGCTTTGATTTGTAAGTCTACAACTTTTACAGTAGCTCGGCTGTGTAAAAAGTGCTTCTGCTGTGGATCGATACACAGCACGGCACCTTTTTCACAGTTTGATTTGTCGTTCCCTCCCACATAATGGCCACCGTATCAAATATCTGCGCAGAACTGAGACTCGATATCTCGAACTTCCTTACCTCCCATGGAGGATGAGCTGACTTTGCGTGGGAAGCAAGTCAATCTGAAAACCCTATACTGTGGATTTCAACCCAGATCACGGAGACGAGACAATCAGCCAATAAGCGACAAGCAAAAGGGTTGCTGGTCGTGGCTCTCTATGCTGCTCTGGAAGCCTCCGAAGTGAGGTTTCGAACCCTTGATCTGCAAATTTCATCTCTTAAGCAACAGATGGGTTTGCAGGAAATGGAATGTATCAGACTGCAGCAGAACTTGGAGTCTGAACTTCAAACTCTGCCGAATGAAAAGGATTTACTATTGCATCAATCAGCTCAAGCTGGAGAACAGGAACTTTGTATGTTGAAACAGGAGTGTGAAAGTTTGAGACAGGATAAGGGACAGGTGTTGCAAATGATTTGCTAAGTGCTGCAAAAGCTCAGTTGAGTGAGGAAATGGGTGAGCTGCAGGACGAGATAAACCAGGTACGTAATGACTTAGAAGTGCCTATCAGGGACAATCGCGAATTGAGCGCTGTGTATAGATTGTTGCAAAAACAAAAGCAAGATGAGGTTGATATGGATGTTGCAAGTGTAAGTCATACTGAATGTAGAACTAAAATGGCGAAACTGCGCCATCAACGGGAGGGTCTGGCTGGACATGTTAAGGCAATGGGAGACATGGCCCCTGCCTTACATACATCATCTGACGGGGAGTTGTCAGATAACGACATTTCTCAATACAACACCAAGTCACACCCCTACTATGGCCCAGACACCCCACCCAGCCATCCACAACATGGCAGGTCCCCACTACACCCTCACCATATCATACGTCATCGATGTCATGATGCCCATCATGGGAGACACCAACATGGCAGCCCCCATGATGGGGGGAGCAGGCCCAAGCCTGGTCCCGACGGCACCACCGATAGCCGTTATTAATGTGGAAGATAGGCATGAGATAGAAACCATGACTGAAACTGCGATAGGCAATGTACCCCTTCCTGAAAGAAGTAAACGGGCCATTAAAACCCAGATTAGGCAGCTTCTGCAAGAGGCTGGCACTCAGGAAGGTATTGTCCACACTGCAGCCAAGGCTGCAGATCGGGCAGCCCTGGACAGCACTCGAGACAATCTACCTCTGCCTGATCGACCCAGTAATCCCCTACAAATGGCCTACTCTGTTCAGCAAATAGCTGACAGTATCGGTCGGATGAACCCGTCCGACAACCTCAGCTGTCACTTGGAAAAGGTGCATTCTAAATGCGAGATGCTTAGCCTCGCTGCAGAATATCAGGTCCAAATACTATACCAGACCGTCGATCCTGGTTTGTCGGCCGAACTGCCGATGCCATCCGCCAGGATGAGCGCACACCTTGATGAGGTTGCAGCTGAGCTCATTTTATGCTCACAGCCAGGTGTAGTAGAGAGATGCTTGCATACCCTGTAAAACAGAATGCAAAGGAAAGTCAAGCGACTTACCAGCAGAGACTTTGGATGGCTTACCAAGAAGGAAAGCACTTGGCACAAGAAGCTGCGGATGTAGATCTTATTGAATACAAGACCCTGTTCCTTAGGGACATGATTCCAGCAGTACGAGAAAAGGTAGAGCCAACCACCTACCCCAATACGGATAGGTATGCCGACTTTCTTTGGAAAACCGAGAGAGTTTACCAACTCTATATACATGATCTGGGCTCCAGTTCCAAGAAAGTAGCCGCCATGGAACCTACTACCAAGGCCACGACGCACTACACTGTGGAAGGGCAGGCCCAACACCAACAAGCCTCTCCAGCTGACAACCAACACCCCCAACAGGCCCATCAACAGCAACCGCAACAGCAACAACAGTGGGGCTGGAACCAGAACTGACATAAGTATAAAAAGCATAAGGGTAAAGGTAAACCACAACAGCAAAGAACAGGCCCTTCATATAGGGTGATAGCCAAAGAGAATCAGAAATTCCTAGAGCTCCTGGGACAAGTGTGCTCTGTAGCAGATGCTGTTCCCGCACAGGCCCTTGCGGCGGTACAACTGGCAACCCAGACCCCAACAGGTCATGGGGACACTGGTGGTGTAGACCCTCAGGCCTATACAGGCCTGAACCCAGAAGCTCCTTCCTATATAGCATCAGTGCAGCATGGTGAAGTGATTCACAAGAGTCAGGCCCAAACTCTCCATGCTCCCAGTAGTACAGATTGACAATTACAGGCCCCAGTCTGGATTGCAAACAAGCTAATCTTGGATACAAACAGAAGGCCCTGCACCGAGGCTGAGGTCGGGGACCGCCTACTAGTAGTCTTGTTAGATACAGGTGCAGCTGTATCTGTGTTACATGTCGAACACCCAGACACATCCCCTTGATCCACCGGACGGAGGACCAACATGTCAGGAGTTGATAGTACTAGGCTACCTGCATAACGTTCTCTACCCCTACCGGTAGAGTTAGGCCATCTAAAGGCCTCACACACCTTCCAACTGATGGTATTGCATGATCATCCTAGTATCATAGGGATTGACTTCCTTGCGCCACATGGCTGTATGGTGGACCTAGCTAACATGCTACTGATACAGATTCAGGGTCAATATCATACCATTTTGATTCCTGATTCACATGTCGTGGCAACAATTTCTGCCAATGTCAAGGAGTATGACATCATAGGTTTATTCAAGACTCATGAACTTTTCCCAAAGCTTCTCCCTATTTTGCAACGACATTTGGAGGCGTTTGCAACTAACAAACATGACTGTGGTAGAATGCACACTTTTATCGAAGTGCCAGGCCCAGCACATGAGAGGCAAAGGCAATATCCTTTCCAAGCTGAGGCCTTACCTTCCCTTAGAGAGACAATCATGTCACTCCTCAAGCAAGGAGTAATCAGAACTTGCGTTTCCACTGCCAACTCCCCAGTGTGGTTTGCAAAAAAATGCACAGGCGCCTGGAGACTTACTATTGACTACAGGAAGCTGAATCAGGTCACCCCCAGTTGTTCTCCAACTGTGGCATCAGCACCTGATGTGCTACGACTTTTGACCCCTGACCTGAAATGGTTCAGCACCCTGGATATTTCCAATGGTTTTTGGTCACTACCATTGGCCCTTAAGAGCCAATATAAGTTTGCCTTCACCTTTGAAGGAAGACAGAACACGTGGACTTGCTTGCTACAAGGATTCCATAACAGTCCATCCCTGTTCCATCTACACATGATGGACACCCTCGAGAGTTTCTCCACTCCCCAATGTCTCTTGCAATATGTGGATGACCTGTTACTGGCAACAGCCACACAGAAACAACATCTGGATCTCTTGGACGAACTACTGACTCTTATCCAGAGAGCAGGCTTGAAATGCAATCCAGTAAAAGCACAACTATGTCAGAAAGAAGTACTCTTTCTGGGTCTAAAAATAACTGACCAAGGTCAAAGCCCTACCTGGAAGAAGGTACAGGGATTACAAGACTTGGCATTGCCCACCAGCGTGGCAACTCTTCGAAGGTTTCTAGGTATGGTGAATTACTCGAGAGATTTTATTTGTGATTTTGCTCAGAAAGCTGCTTCTCTGTATGAGTTACTCAAAAAGGACATCCCATGGAATTGGGGCCCTACACACACCCAGGCTGTGACATCACTGAAGCAGGCCTTGGCCTCCGCCCCAGCTCTGGTCAACCCCAATCCAGCACTACCATTCCATCTGGAATGTGCCACCTCTGATATCGCCATGTCAGCAGTGCTGGCCCAGAAGGTGCATGGCACCTTGAGACCCATTGCATATGCCTCACAGCTCTTGACCCCAGTGGAACAGAAGTACAGTCTTTGCGAAAGGAACCTTCTGGCCACCTACTGGGCTGTCAAGCACTTACTGTATATCATTGGGTACTCACCACTGATCATCAATACCAACCACACCCAAACTACCTTTCTGCTCTCAGACAGATTGAAGGATGGATCAGTCTCATATATCCAGACTGACACACTGGTCACTTCTTCTCCAGGATTGAGGCATACAGGTACAACCAACAAAAATTCCATCTATGCTGGCTCATGGACTCCTTTTCCAGGGAGAACCCCATGACTGTACACTACAGTCACCTGATCTTCCGGATCCAGGTCCTTTCCTCCCTGCCACGCCACAAATACTTGATAACACCTCTTTGTGTTGTGTCTTTACTGATGGTTCAGCATCCTACTATCATGGAGAACAAATTGCAGGGATGGGTATTTTAGTGATTTACCCTTATGGGAACACTGTCAAAATATCTAAGCGCTATAGTGTAGCATCATCACAATATGCAGAGATGGCAGCGGTGGCCTGTGCCCTCGAGTTCAGCCAACATGGGACCGAGGATACCATCATTTTTACAGACTCTAACTGGGTTTGTTGTTCTCTTACAGAATTTCTTCCTTTCTGGCAGAAGAACTCCTTCCTCTCCTCTGATGCCAGCCCAGTGAAGTACAAGGAATTGGTAATATACATACATTCACTGGCACAGAAATTTGCACACAAACTCTACGTACATAAAGTCAAAGCTTATTCTCTCCATGACCCCTACCATGCCTTCAATGACACAGCAGACACCCTTGCTAAGGAAGGGACCCGAGGGGGGGGCACCTGGGTGATGGACCATCCAGAGGCCAATGCAGCCATACAGACTGCAGCACTCAGGAAGAAATCTGAACCTTTTTCCCTCTTGGACCTCTCAGCAGCCCAGCATTTTGAAACTGAACTCAAAGAAGTGTTCAGGTTCCTTGACAAGGGTACCGAAGAGAAACTTCCCACACACAACCCGTACCAGAGGCATGAAGGTAAGTTACGCTTGTCACCAGATGACAAGCTCATCTGGTTCCAACCAGATGACTCCACCACCAAGTTGTGGGTGGTTCCCAGACATTTAAGACATGAATTCCTGTACCAAGTGCATGATACACCCACTAGTGGACACCAGGGAGTGGAAAATACCCTCCAAAGGCTCAAGACCACCACCTGGTGGCCTGGTGTCACCAAAGATGTTAAACAATACATAGACAACTGTCTCATTTGTGTGCAAAACAACCCCATCCTGACCAAATGAAATGCCAAACCTTTACAACAACAATCTGGTCCTTGGCATGCCATACAGATTGATTTTATTGGTCTTCTAACCAATACCAGCAGAAATAACAAGTATGGTCTTGTGGTAACTGACCTCTTCTCTAAGTGGGTTGAAGCTTTCCCCACTAAGACATGCATGGCAAAAGCCACTGCCAAGATCCTGGTGGAACTGATTTTCTCCAGGTGGGGTCTACCCCTCAAGGTAGACTCTGACAAAGGAACCAGTTTTACAGGTGAGTTGATGAAAGAATCCCTTGAACTCCTTGGAGTTCAACAAAAGTTCCACATACCTTATCACCCTCAATCCTCAGGTCAAGTAGAAAGAGCCAACAGACAGATTAAGCAAATGCTTTCCAAATTCATTGAGGACAATCGCAAAACTTGGGATTCCCTACTGCCATTACTCCTTATGGCAATTAGGGGTACACCCTCAGCCACTACCCAGCTCACACCCTTTGAGGTAATGACTGGAAGACAGATGAGATTACCTGAGCACCTGTTGTTTGACCTGCACACCCCCACTGCAGACCGTGTGTCTGTAGACCAATATGTGGAAAAACTCAGAAAAGACCTCATACACACACACCCTTGTAGAGCGTTGCAACTGCATGGGCAAGGCCCAGCAACAATCCAAAATACAGTTTGACAAACACACACAAGAAGTGGATTGGCCAGTTGGAGATCAAGTAATGGTACTTCGATTTGCACATCCCACCCACTCCTTCTCCAAGTGTGAAGGCTCATACCCCATTGTCAACAAGCTCAGTCCAGCAGTCTATCAGGTTAGACTCCTGCATAACAACAAGTTGACTGACAAATGGTTACATGCAAACCAGTTGAAACTATATAAAGGAGCTTAATTACTTTTCCTCACCCCATTGGGTGGAATAGTACTAACATATTAATCTTTGATCTTCCTTTTCTGATACACTGACAAGATGGCTATCTTGTTCCATTATCTCCTCATCTCAGGAGTTATCCCCTGCATCCAAGGCACGGTACCAAAACTCCTACGACACCTCAATCCTCCAGCAGCTCCTCCAGAGGCAGTATCCATCAATATACCAGATAGTCTGATCACTGTCCAGCAAGGTTCTGATGCTTACTTCACTGCCTCGGTTGTTACTTCTGATAAATCAACCCTACAAATTGAGTGGCAAACCACATCACAAGGACAAATTCTCCCTGTGGCCAAACTCTCCAAAGGAACTTTCCAGGGTTGGCCCAATGCTAAATTATCCCCAGATGGTTCTCTGTCCTTGTTACAAACTGCATTAAGACATTCTGGTTTGTACAACATTACTGCATTAATTGATCCTTCATACTGTAATTCTATGTCTAGAGATTCTGCTCGAAAATTTGTGCTATACACCACATGGCTTCTGCAGCCATGTACCTCTCTGTGTTACCACCCACTGATAAACAGCTTTTGGAATGTCCAAGGCATGCCCCTGGTCCACGTAGTGGTCTAACTGCCACTGCCCTCCCAGGTTCTTTGATTAATAACTTACAGTTTATGCATATACCTGTTTTGTTTAATCTTACTTACTGGAATATGAAAGAATTTGGTATGTGTCACAATACTAACACATCAGCATTTTATAGTTCATTATTGCTTGATAGTTTAGCTGCATTTCAGATTCGTACTCAAGACCCTATTGCCGGGGTCCATTCCACTGAATATAGAGGCAACTTCGGGAGGAAACCCACTCCTGATGATCTATTCGAAAATGTAAGACATGTGAAGTTGACAGTTCTGATGTTACAGGTGCAACAGGTACTGTCACAGGCCCTTTTGGTACAGCTATGTCTATTTGGAATAAAGCAGACATTGCTGCTATCAAAGCTCATTCTGCCAAGTTCTCAACTGGTATGGTTAACAATATACTACCCCCATTATTGCATGGTGTGGATGACCTTAGTCAGGAAGAAAGATACACTGTATACAACATGCACGACATTGCTAAGGCATTCACTGATTCATGAGATAAGATCAACACACTCATACAACAGAACAATAAAGAAGCAGACAAACAATACATTGCTAGAGAAATCCTTTGCTCTGCCTATGGCTCATACATTATCACTACCATCAACAATCTCTTCCGTGATCTAGAATCTGGAAGAATCCCTGATATCATACATGACAGATGCATTTCCAAATGGTATTGTCCATGATGTAAAACTCCTAGCTGTATTGCTATGTGTATGTAACAACCTTTAACTATTCCTCTTTCTACAGCTAGGAATTTGGGGTTTGTGACCAGACACCCTAATACTGGTCCTTGCTTTGCTGCTAAGAAATGTTCCATAACAGATACCATGTTTGTTACCTTTAATGTCTCTTTACCATGTTTTGATCCCACTGCAGCTTTGTTTGGCTAGCTTGCACTGGTGCAATCCACTGGGCATTTGGACAAAGACATCTACAGTGAACGCCTGGACCTACCACCTCTACTGGTTTACCATCCTTTCCTGGACGCCTGGGTGGCTCCGCATACGGACTGCTGTGCAAAGAAGCAATACATTTACTTGTGCCGATGTGATGTATTTGATGTTATTCAGCCTGTTTGTGGTTATTCTCCAGATAGCATTGATTGGACTTTCACCATGGATGCTGACATCACGACTAATGGCGCTGACTCCTTGGACTCAACTCTGGCTCCGGATAAGCTCTATCAATCATATCGTGAGGAGGTTCATCACCTGTCAACATGGATTTTGAAGACGGCCTACACCTGCCCTGTCCAGTTGCAAAAGTGGAGACTCCCTACTGTTCGCTCTCAGTATAATTCAGATGCAGAATACTGCGTGGTAACAAATTACAAAAGCTATACTTTAGGATCTGTTACATGTGTTATTGATTACCCCAATTTCTGTTTTGTTCCTCACCAGAAGACTGTCATTCGACATACCATCATAACACCCATCCCACTGCTAGATGCAGACATCATTGATGGTAACCCCAATTATCTGCTCACACTATCTGAATACTTACCATATTTTAATGTACACATAGACCCACTCACACTTATATTAAAATCACTTTTAGACAGGAAAGACACACACCTGATCCACATCAGCAATAATATGACCAAGGCCAATGAAGCTATCCTCTCATTGATTAATGATGGTGACATGAATGACACATTGACTAACACCTGATTAGAGATTACTTTTAAAGGTTTTGTTATTATACAAGCATTTTTAATCTTTATTTTGATTATTATGCTCTGCTGCCTATGGCACACACTGCGCCAACACTGTGAGCAGCTCGAGTTCCTTTACAAAATTCGCGTGTCGGGTTTGTAAATGACCACTGCTCCCTGGCCTTTCCCTAGATTTCCCTGTGTTGCCCTTGGAGGCAACAAGGGGGACAATGTTACATGAGGTCCCTGCACCCTAATTGGTACCCTCAGAGGTACACCGTAGACAGCTAACACTTAAGAATATGTTATACTAACATATAGGGCTAAGGGCATCTACTGTATAAGAGTAGATGTCAGGATATGAATGCATATTGTTGTAATGCACTTTGCTTGCTAATACATATATTCTCCTATGTATTTTCTGTGTATTTCTTACTTGTAAGATGCCAAGGCATCTGTGTCCTTGGAATAATTATGATATCTAAGTCAGCATTGCCACCTTTTGGTGATTTGTACAACTACACTGAGTTATGTAAGACTCTGTATAAGAACTCTTTTGTTCATAAACTGATGACTATACAGAATTGTATAATGTTATCTTGGACCGTGGAGCCACCTCTAATTTAGCCAATAGGGCTCATCTCTGTAACTAGAAATGTTTCTATCTTACAGTAACCATAGTAATTATCATAGGTATATAATGTAATACACTAGTCTTATACCTCAGAGACCTCAGGAGAGACCCCAAGAGACACGGAGAAACCTCGAGGTGTAGGGAATGCTTAGCACTGTCTCCCAGTTCATATTGGTAAGAACTGCTTAGGGCAACTGTGATTTATCCTTTTGGTAGTAATAAACTTGTTTATTACTCTTATGCAACATGTCTGTGATGACTTGCATTCCCAATATTGCCAAGAACCTGAAAGTGAGGTTTAGACCTCCTAACACTAGCATCCTCATGGTCCGACTAGTTGAATACAAAAAGAATTAGGTTGCTAGAGGGTCCCAATTTTAAATGCCAAGCATTTTTCTGATCATTAACTGAAAACAAAATAGCGGATTTGTGACAGTAAAAGGGCCATTTGCGAAAGTAAAAACTGCATTTGCGACACTGTCAAACTTTTTGTTAACTTTTCCCATTGACTTATAATGGGAAATTGTTTTTTTGAATAACTTTTGAACCGTTTAATATTTTTTCACAAAATCTTCAAAAGGCACATCGGGAAATCTGGCTGCACGTTCCCTGAAGATTTTGGACCGGTTGCACAAACCGTGCGACCTGTAGGCGCTACCTTAAAATTCCAGAAAAGCATAAACACGCACGCAGATCACGCTTAATAACTCCACAGCCATATAAGCGACTGGTATGAAGCTTGGCAGATCCCAAGGCATATGGGTCTTGATCGTGTATTCCAAATTTCAGGCACATCTGTCAAACAGTTGCAAAGTTATTAAGGTGCAAAATGTTGGGTTTAACATGTAAATGGCTCCTCAACTCCATCTATAGTGGCACTACCGTGCACTATAATATATATATATATATATTTATATATATTGTGCGTGTGTATATATATATATATATATATATATATATATATATATATATATATATACATATACACACACATATACACACCACAGGGTGAGAGCTTTCTCAGTAGGATATCCTGTGTTATTTCCACTGCAGTGAGAATAAATCCTGGAGAGGACATTTATCCATACTTTGCTGTCACCAGAGTGAGGATAACTTCACTGCAGCTTACACTCTAAAGGAAACTGCTTCAGCAAACACTTTGGCCCAGATATTCAAAAGGGTTGTGCATGGCGCAAAAGTGTTGCACCATGCACAACCCACTGATGCTCCCGACGTGATATTTAAAAGGGAAAAGTGCACTGCACAAATCCTGATGCACCGGAGTGCATCAGTAATGTATGCAGGCACAGGTGGGGGGTGGCATGCCCATGCATAACCTGCACAGCCCGATATTTAGCCCAGGATGTGCAGAGTCATGCATGCGCAACCCCTACCTATGTCTGCACAAAGTTATGCCAGGAAAAAATGGAACAAATCATGGCCACCCACAGGTGAGCTGCCGCATTGCAGGGTGCAACACAGCAGCTGCCACCTGTGGGTGGTCACCCGAGTTCCTGCCGCACCTGGCAGTGCCCCCCCACACCCCATGGGGGTCATCTATAATCGCCCCCCAAGTCCAATATCCCTG
Organism: Neoceratodus forsteri; assembly: GCA_016271365.2. Lineage (NCBI taxonomy): Eukaryota > Metazoa > Chordata > Ceratodontiformes > Ceratodontidae > Neoceratodus > Neoceratodus forsteri. Next base: position 707,114,279 of record CM028137.1, read on the forward strand.
GTGGTCTGGTGGACTGCACTAAGCCCAATCGCGGGCATCTATAATCACCCCCAAGTCCAATATCCCTGGTGGTCTAGTACCCCCATCCCACCTGCCCACTGATCCCCACACCACTCCCCGTCAGCCAGTGGAATTTGGCACCCCACCCACCTGCCGCCCTGCCGCCCACCGACTGACAGCTCGGTAGGGCTGCATGCCTGTTGGTTACAGCATGAGCCAATGGCCATGCAGCCATGCTGTACTACTCGGTTCAGATAATGAATGAATGAATTATTCACATATCTGACTGAGTAGCTAGAATGGGCTGCATGCCCATTGGCTTATGCTGTGAACTAATAGGAGTGCAGCCCTACCAGCTGTGCCGTCGGTGGGCAGTGGGTGGCAGGTGGTGGGTGCTGCCACCCACTGGCTGGGATGGGGGAGGGGCAGTGAGGCTCAGTGGGTGGGTGGGTGGGGACACACTAGACCACCAGAGATATGGACTTGGGGCAATTACAGATGCCAGCGATCGGCTCAGTGTGTCCACTGGACCACCAGGGATATTGGACAGTTTTTCTTTTATCTTACAGGAATTCCCATGATAGGGCTGCAGGGGGCATTGGTCCCCAAAGGCTGCTGCTTGGCAGGGTGCCAGGCGCAAGTCATCGGGGATTGGCGCACCTGCATGCTAATGGCACACAAATGGGGCAATAATGAGATGCAAATGGCCCCCTGTGTGCCTTGCATAACTTATGGCCCCATTTGCATGTCCCCATTTGAACATCGCAGGTGCTGTGCATGGCACAATGGCACTTGCTCCACCACATCTCCATGCTCCACTCTGCCCACTTGCACTGACACAGTGTCACTGCGCCATGTACAGTGGGGGTGGCCATGGTGCGATATTCAAAGCTGCTGTGCTATAGCGCAGCTCCGTTGAATATCACCCAGGCCACACCCCGCACAACAAAGTTGAGCTGCGCCCAGGCTTGTGCCACAGCCTGGTGCAGTTTGACTATCCGGGCCTTTATCTTTTACCTTTGTTTTTACCAGGAGAGAGGCACACTAAGCTGAAAGCTTGTTTACAGGTGCAACCTGGGTACACAAGAAAGTTAATTGACATGCTCAGAATCACACAGTATGCAAGTGGGGGCTATGGGATTCAAACAGGTCTAAAGGTTTGCAGCTCAGAGCCTTAAACCACTGTGCTATACTGCCTCCTTAAGTTTTTTCTTATCTTTTTCCCACTGAAGCTGCAACTTACTCAATTAGCTTTGCAAATGACTCTCACCTGTGTCCCATTGTGTTTCTGACTTTCCGAGTCCATTACTGTACTGAACTCAGCTTCAAAATAACCTGAATTCTAAATGAAACTCTCTTACAAAGCACTTTCTGTTTCTCAGTGCTACCTGCAGCAATGTATCTTTCTCAGCGAGCCTCTGACTCCCTCAATTAGCTTTGCAAAACACTGTCAGCTGTGTTTCTCACTCCCAATCAATTCAGAACACTCACACACACTCTGACAGCACACACAGAATGAGCAGAAAACACACAGAATCAAAAAAAATGTTCCTACAGCTCTCACCCCTGTGGTATAAATTGCGCACATGATAGGCAGATCATGGGATATAGAAAATATTCTCACTCATGCCTCATGAACTGTGTATTTTCAATAGTGCCTTTGGCACCTGTGAGAATACACAGCTCACTCTGCAGGAGTGAGACTATTTTCCATATCCCACTCCTGCCCATCATGTATCCCCATGTATATATATTAGAGGCAAAAAACTCTGTTTAATGCATCAGTTAGGGTTGTTCCACAGTGACAAAAGTGAGGAAATTAGGTGTTAGGGTTGAAAAAACCCCTTGGACCCCCCAGCCCACTGCCCCAACTGGCATTGGGGTGCATATTGGAGTCATCGGCCCTAACTCTCACCCCATCACATGTGTAAAGAAGCAGAGGTATAGGAGAATGGGGTGAGAGTTAGGACCAAGACCCCAATGTGCACCCCAATGCCAGTTGAGGGGTGGGCTGGGGTCCAAGGGGGTTTTCAACCTAACACCAAATTCCTCACTTTTGTCACTGTGGAACAACCCAAACTGATGCATTAAATGGAGTTTTTTGCCTCTAATTTCCCTTCTTTTTGAGAATATCGAGAAATAGTGAATGTAATGTGGCGGCTGGGCCCCACGCTCCCACCATGTGATGTCTTGTGACAAGTAAATAGAAGTGCTAACAGTGGCACACATGTAATGCAAGCACGAATGAGAACAGAAAGGGTAACGCACATGGTGGAGTAGACGGGAACGGTCCGCCGTATGATGTCTTGTCACATAGTAACATGGTGCCTGCAAACACAAATGGTAATGGGCATGGTGACGCAAAGTGAAACAGAAAGAGAAACAGTACAGTAGACAGGAATGGTAAAAAATAACGGAAACGCAAGCACAAATGAAAATGCAAAGGATAACGCACATGGTGGTGTAGACGTGAACGGTAAGTGAAATGGGTACGGAACCGCAAGCGGAAAGAGCAACAGTAACAGTAATGGAAGCGCACAGACTGGTTTTCCCCAAAAGCTTCATAGAGAAAGACAGTGAGTACAAAGAATGTATGCATAATAATGGGTCTCGGAGCAGAAAATGAGGAGTTGGAATACTAAATTGCTTATATCTCAGGAACCGTATGACATAGAAAAAAAATTTAAAAGCCATGTGATTTATGACTTTCCTGGCTAGTTTTGTACTTATTCTGCATTAAGGGGCTAAGAATTTTTCTGACGAAAAGTCCATATCTCACACCGTTTCTGAGATACGGGCCCTGAAAGGCGTGGCGAACGCCGTAATGTTATCCTATGGGAAAAAAGAAAAGTTCGGAGTGCCATAACTTTGGATCCCTGTAATATTTTTTCACCAAACCACTAAAAGGCACATCTGTGGGATGTTGGCTGTCTTCCCTCCAGATTTCATCCCAAAAGACCAAAACATTATTTTGCAGCAGGGCACCAAAGGATTATTGCAATGCGTCGGATGCCGTAATGTTATCCTATGGGAAAAGCATCAAATTTGGAGTGCCGTAACTTTGCTGCCATGTAATATTTTTTCAACGAAACACTGAAAGGCATATCTGTGAGATGTCAGCTGCGTTGCCTCTTAATTTCAGCCCCAAACACCAAACCGTTCTTTTGCAGCGGGGTGCCAAAAAATTGCTGTCATTTTCCCACAGCCTAGAAAAGTACTGTCGCAATTTGCGAAAGTTTTCGCAGATTCATTCGACAGTGTTGCCATTGCGAAAGTACTTTGCAAAAGTACTTTTTCCAGAAATTTGAAAAACATATTTCTGGGCTGTTTTACCCCAAAATAAAGACATGGCTAGCATCCTCAGGGTTCGACTAGGTGAATACAAAAGAATTAGGTTGCTATAGGGTCCCAAATTTAAATGCCAAGCATTTTTCTGATCACCAACTGAAAACAAAATGGCAGATTTGCGACAGTAAAAGGGCCATTTGTGAAAGTAAAAACTGCATTTGCGACACTGTCTAACTTTTTGTTAACTTTTCCCATTGACTTACAATGGGAACTTGTTTTTTGAATAACTTTTGAACCGTTTAATATTTTTTCAAGAAATCTTCAAAAGGCACATCGGGGATGCTAGCCTCATATTTCCTGAAGATTTTGGATTGGTTGCGCAAACCGTGCGACCTGTAGGCACTACCGTAGAATTCCAAAAAAAAGCGTAAACGCATGAGCAGATCACGCTTAATAACTCCGTAGCCATATACTCGACCGGTACAAAACTTAGCAGATCCCAAGGTGTATGGGTCTTGATTGTGTATGCCAAATTTCAGGCAAATCTGTCAAACAGTTTCAAAGTTATTAAGGTGAAAAATTTGGGGTTTAACATGTAAATGGCTCCTCAACCCTAACTATGGTAGCACTACCGTGCTAGCATAATATATATGTGTGTATGTGTGTGTATATATCTATATATGTATAACAGTGACAAAAGTGAGGAAATTTGCTGTTAGGGTTGAAAACTCTAACTCCGAATTCACCCCCCCAGCACCACACACACACAGACATACACACACACATGCAAGTATGGGGGAGGACCAAGTCAACACAACCAATGACAGACATCCAGCAGCAGGTGACAGAAATAACAAACAATTGTCTAAATGTACTACGAGACATCCCCACCCACCTGACCAGGTACTGCATGCTCAGTGGAGATCAACAGCAAAACTGAGGCCATGTACACCAAACGTACACATCCCTGATTGCAGCTGCACACAACGTACCACACTTAGTAGTTGCATGGCCTTACCTACCGATGCCCCACACCACACCACAACTGGTACTGTGCCGTTAGTCAATATAAATGCTGAAGGTGCATGATGACAGTTATGGAAAGGTTTTAACACTAGTGAGTATACATTAATTAAGAGAAGTACATAAATTAATTACAAGACACTAGCATGCTCAAGATAAAAGTAGTGTTACATTTAGTATGTGATTTACATAGTAGTACATTTACTGCAACGGTTTACTCAAGATAGAGAGGCTGATGTAAACGTATGGAAAAGCATTGCCTGTTCAACGCCTGAAATTGCATTGCCAGTATCAGATGCATTCTTACTGATGAAGGTGTGTACTGCTGATGTACATACATAGACCTTCAGTGTGTTTCAATACTAAAGATGCAGTACGTATTCTTTGTAAGAAACAATGTAATTGCATGGATCAGGCCAAGCAACTTCTAAATATCATAGCACTACTGAGCCAACAGTGACGTACCTGTATCGGAGATGTATATAGGATAGATTTTCCTGTAGGCACTTACTGAGTATGTTGTACCTGAGAAAGACAATCTCATTGCATCTGTGATGACTAACTTATTCAAATAGTGCTACATTTACTATTGTTGCAATGAGTGATCTATGCCACTTATGGACACAGTGTAATTTTTTTAACAGTTGTTTCATACTCAGGCTGTATGCCTAGTGTTTGGGTTTGCCACACTTCTGTCACTGATGCTATCAAAGTGATGACTATGTTAATTGTGGTACAACAGGAATCAAGTAGATATAGTGTAGATATAAACAGAATGTCTTTTAGTATTGATTTAACTCACAATGGGGTAAGTGTACTAGGACAACAGGGTTATTCTCATCACTGACTCTGTCAGTTATAATCACACTAAGGTTTCGATGACTGTAATGACCAAGTTACACTGTTCATCTTCATGAGTTCATATTCACAGCCATTCTCCAGTAACTAGACAGTGTATGGTGTAACTGGGTGGGACACTGTGTTGCAAAGCTGCTGCAGTGCCTAGCAGAGGGAGAGTATCTACTCATAAAGACAATTAAGCAATAAGGCATAACCAACAGTTATGTTAAATGGTCTGTTAATCACCCTGTAGGGGTTTAATGTTGAATGAGGTGTAGCTGAGTGCCACATTTTGCTAGACAGTGATAAACTGACCATTAACATAATACCTGGGAGTGGCTTATTGCTATCATAATAAAACTGTTTTTTAAACAACATTAAACCATGTTCATCATATGGTTAGGCTCAACATGTATGTTAATAAAAACTAAACATAAGGCTGTTACAATGTTTACAGTCAATTAGAAAGCTGCATTTCTCAAACCCTTGTTATAATCAGAGATACTATACCTGTACAACTCGTTGGTTTTGCTCAACCCTATTGCTCAGGTGGCCCACCACATGTGGTGTGGTGTGGTGCATCGGTAGGTAAGGCCATGCAACTACTAAGTGTGGTACGTTGTGTGCAGCTGCAATCAGGGATGTGTACGTTTGGTGTACATGGTCTCAGTTTTGCTGTTGATCTCCACTGAGCATGCAGTACCTGGTCAGGTGGGGTGGGGATGTCTCGTAGTACATTTAGACAATTGTTTGTTATTTCTGTCACCTGCTGCTGGATGTCTGTCATTGGTTGTGTTGACTTGGTCGTCCCCCATACTTGCATGTGTGTGTGTGTGTGTGTCTGTGTGTGTGTGGTGCTGGGGGGGTGAATTCGGAGTTAGGGTTTTCAACCCTAACAGCAAATTTCCTCACTTTTGTCGCTGTAGAACAACCCTAACTAATGCATTAAACAGAGTTTTTTGCCTCTAATTTCCTTTCTTTTTGAAAATGATAACGAGAAATAGTGAATGTAATGCAGTGGGGAGCATGGGGCCCTCCTGCCATGTGACGCGAGCGGAAGCACGGGCCCTTTGGGCCCCACACTCCCACCACATGATGTCTTGTGGCATAGTAACAGGAACAGCAACTCAAACAGAAGCGCTAACAGTGGCGCACAAGGTAACGCAAGCGCGAATGAGAACAGAAAGAGTAACGCACACGGTGGCGTAGATGGGAATGGTGTGCCACGTGATGTCTTGTCACATAGTAACATGGTGCCTGCAAATGGAATGATGTCTTGTGGCATAGTAACAGGAAGAGCAACGCAAACAGAAGCGCTAACAGTGGCACACATGGTAATGCAAGTGCGAATGAGAACAGAAAGGGCAACGCACATAGTGGCATAGACAGGAACGGTCTGCCATGTGATGTGTTGTCACATAGTAACATGGTGCCTGCAAATGGAAATGTCAATGGGCATGGAGACGCAAAGTGAAACAGAAAGAGAAACAGTACTGTAGACAGAAATGGCAAAAAATAACAGAAACGCAAGCGCAAATGAAAACGCAAAGGATAACGCACATGGTGGCGTAGACGTCAATGGTAAGTGAAACGGGCATGGAACCGCAAGCGGAAAGGGCACTGGTAACAGTAATGTAAGTGCACAGACTGGTTTTTCCCAAAAGCTGAATAGAGAAAGACAGTGAGTACAAAGAATGTATGCATAATAATGGGTATCAGAGCAGAAAATGAGGACTTGGAATACTAAATAGGTTATATCTCAGGAACCGTACGACGTAGAAAAAAAATTTAAAAGTCATATGATTTATGACTGTCCTGGCTAGTTTTGTACTTAGCCCCTGTGAGGGGGCTAAGAAATTTTCAGATGAAAAGTCCGTATCTCGCACCGTTTCTGAGATACGGGCCCTGAAAGGCGCGCCGAACGCCATAATGTTATCCTATCGGAAAAAAAGAGAAGTTCGGAGCGCCATAACTTTGCCTCCCTGTAATATTTTTTCACCAAACCACTGCAAGGCACATCTGCGGCCTGTTGGCTGTCTTACCTCCAAATTTCAGGAAAAAAGACCAAACCGTTATTTTGCAGCAGGGTGCCAAAGGATTCCTGTAATGCGTCGGGTACCGTAATGTTATCCTATGGGAAAAACCATCCACTTCGGAGTGCCGTAACTTTGCTGCCATGTAGTATTTTTTCAATACAATACTGAAAGGCACATCTGCGAGATGTCGGCTGCGTTCCCTCCAAATTTCAGCCCCAAACTCCCAACCGTTCTTTTGCAGTGCAGTGCCAAAGAATTGCTGTCATTTTCCCACAGACTAGAAATTATTGTTGCACTTAGTAAAGCTGCGAACATTTGTGACACTTTTCAGGAGCACGAAAGTACTTTGTGAAAGTACTTTTTCCAGAAATCTGAAAAACATATTTCTGGGGTGTTTTATCCCAAAATAAAGACATGGCTAGCATCCTCAGGGTCCGACTAGGTGAATACCAAAAGAATTAGGTTGCTAGAGGGTCCCAAATTTAAATGCCAAGCATTTTTCTAATCACCAACTGAAAACAAAATGGCCAATTTGCGAAAGTAACAGGCCCATTTGCGAAAGTAAAAATGCATTTGCGAAAGTGTTGAACTTTTTGTTAACTTTTCCCATTGACTTATAATGGGAAATTGTTTTTTGAATAACTTTTGAACCGTTTAATATTTTTTCACCAAATCTTCAAAAGGCACATCAGGGACCCTGGCCGCACGTTCCCTGAAGATTTCGGTCCAGTCACACAAACTGTGCGACCTGTACGTGTGACCATAGAATTCCAGAAAAAGCGTAAACGTGCATGCAAATCATGCTTAATAACTCTACAGCTATGTATCTGACTGGTACAAAAGTTGGCAGATACCAAGGCCTATGGTTCTTAATCATGTATTCCAAATTTCAGCCAAATCCGTCAAATGGTTGCAACATTATTAAGGTGCAAAGTTTTGGGGTTTAACATAGAAATGGTTCCTCAACCCTAACTATGGTAACATTACCGTGCTACCATAATTTATGCAACAGGTGTGAACAATAAATGCATGCCATAAATAATGTGTATTTTAGCTACTGTGTAAATAAAACCATTTATGTGCAGAGTAAGTATGTCATCACTCATTTATATACATAGCTACTATGTCATCACTCATTTATTTACACAGTTGCTATGTCATCAGCCAATTTAGAATGTTCGGCCTCAGTAGCAGTACTAATCATATTCAAATACAAATAACTTAAAAATGAGAAAAGATAGCATGGTACTGTGAGCACAAAAGTTGTTCAGCACAGAATTATCTACAAAATGAGTGGTGTTTCATTTAAAGATGCCTTTTAGTTTTTGTAGAATTAACAAAAAACAACAGACAGTTAAGTTTTTTTTTGCATTTTATGACAAATAAATACAAATAACTTTAAAATGAAAACTGACTGCATTTGTACGTTGAGCACAAAAGTTGTTCTGCACAAAATTATCTACAAAATGAGAGGTGTTTCATATATAGATGTCTTTTAGGTTTTTGTAATCAGCAAAAAATGGCAAACAATTCAGTTTTTATTTACTTTTTCTGATTAACAAATTCCCCCAAAAAATGTAAAAACAAAAGAAGTGCGCATCAAACTTTTTCATTATGTACTGTCCATAATGTAAAGTTGGAGCATCCATAGCAACTGCTTAGCAATCACTATGCTAAGCCGAGCTACCCTGGGAAAACCACAAAAAGTCAATGTATGTTAACATGAAAAATGAAATGAACAATTTATAACAAAACTCCTTACATAATCCTAAATAATCCCTATTGCATAAATGAAACACGTAACAGGGACCTTGTGGAATACATGATTTATTTTCACTCAAGTTGTTTGACCTTGGACACAGCACTCATGGCTTACGCCACTTGTGAGATTACCCAAGGTCAAACAGTTCTTGTGAAACTAAATCATGTATTGTACAGGTCCCTGATATGTATCATATAGAGATATATATATACATCTTCATTGAAAAAACTTTGTTGATGCACTTGTTATGGTTAAACCAACAAAAGTAGGGAAATGCAATGTTAAGGTTTCCAACCCTAATATCCAACACCCACCAATCAGGCAGCAACAGAAAACACCATTGCAGTTTCATAGCTCTTTTGTCTTTAATAATCAGGCATGAGGTGTTCCCTGGGGTTGAAAGCCCTAACGTTTACCCTATTCGATCATGAAAGAAACTGAGATATGTAGAGTATATGAGATAAGGGTGAGAATTAGAGCTGACAACCCCAAGGCACACCCATGCCTAATTAGTGAAGATGGAGGAAGGATAAAACTGTAACTATGGATAAAGTCTACTAACTCCTGGGTGTAACTTTTCCCACCGAAGTGGTGGGGGACAATCTCGATGGGCCATGGCCTTCTTTTGTCCCTCAGAACCAAGTAAATCAAGTAATGGTTTTTCATGTTGTTGCCTCTTGGGTTGGGATGGGATGTTAGTGTAGGAAACCCAAACACTACATGTCCCTACTTTTGTCAGTTTAACCTTAACTAGTGCATTAACAAAGTTTTTTTGCATATAATTTAATTCCTGATTGGTTACTGTTTTGACCCTGCACTCCCATCCCTCCATAGATATGTACAGATTTGTTGAAGTGGAAGAGCAGTGCCCAGAGGTCTCTGCACTTACATTTCTGCCAAAACAGCAACACATTGTCAGTATAACATTATTATTAAACCACCTCGTGAACCTAGTACTGAGATCTTTCAAATCACCGCTGAAATGTTATTCCACACCACAGGTATGAAAAGACATTTTGACAAGGTTTTGAAAAATCTCACTTGTCACATTAATGAGGTAGTGTAACAAAATGGCTAAGTTTGAAAATTTGTGGTCAACATATATAAAATTACCAAAGGTATGAGAGAGCATACTGAAATGTCAATGTATTCCCATAGCTTTGCCATTTTTAAGTATTTTGCACCAATATTTTCAACATAGCAATCTTATGACCCCACGTCATGAATAAGGGTGGTAAAAATTTTTGAATCCTGCTGAAAGATGATTTTGCCAAGTGACCACAAAATCACCTTTACTGACAGATTTGCATATGTCCACCAACACTGTTTATGAGGTGGGGTCCAAAAAAGGCCATGTTGAAAATTTTGACTCAAATTATACTAAAATGTCAAAGTTATTCAGCAAAGTTGAAAACTCCATTGAACTGTATTGAACTGCACTTACCTTAGTTTTTCATAATGCAGTCAGTGATTCCAACAGCAAGATGTGTCTTGTGTCAGAGTGGATCTTCATCCTGTGACCTGTTCAGATGCATGATGGTGTTGGGGAGTACTGGGGCGGTGAGGTGGTGGGTGCTGAGTGGGAGGTGGGGTGGGGATCAGATTGGTGAGGGACCATTTTCTTTTCTTGTAGGTTAAAAAAACTCAAGGGTATGATTTTGTGCCACCACAACATCATTCCATGCCTCAGGTGTGAAAAGACAGTAGGGCCAGGATTTGAAAAGTGACAGCTGCCACTTTCCTGAGATGTTGTAAAAATATGTTTCTGTTGACAACTTGGTGTCAAAATATTTAAAAGTGCCAGAGTTGAGAGTGAGCATAGCAAAATTTAAATGCATGTGCATTACTTTGCCATTGTTACATACTTTGACTTCAAATTTTGAACATAGCCTTCTTATTACCCCATGTCATGAACAAGGGTAGTGACATTTTTCAAATGCTGTCCAAAAGATGATTTCACCAAGGGACCACAAAATGACATTTCAGGCTGGATTTGCATAATTCCACTGACATTGTTCATGAGAGAGGGTCCCAAAAAGGCCATGCTGAAAATTTTGTGTCAAACTACTCAAAAATGGCCAAGCAATGAATCAAAGTTGAAAACCCCATTGAAATACATTGAACCACATTTACCTTACTTTCTTATATTTCTGTTGATGGTTCCAGCAGCAAGACACATCTTCAATCTGAAAGTGGAATTTCATCTTGGGACCAACTCAGATGACTGCGGGTGTGTGGGGGTTGTGAGGTGGTGTGAGTTCAGTAGGAGGACGGGGGAGGGGGGTGGATCAGCAAGGAACCTATCACAAAAATTGTTGCAATTCAAAAAAGGTGTAATATTTTTTGACCAGTCCATCAAAAGGCACACCACTGGTACAGACTCCATCATTCCTGAAAATGTCAGGAAAAAAAATTCATACCATCTAGGGCTGTTTATGAGAGCAATACACCACATGTTTGATATAGGGAAAAAGTGTTTTCTTTTTTGTTATTTAGTGCTCCATATCTCAAAAACTGTTAAAAAAGATGTCACACATCTTTTCAGGTTTTCAAACTCTGGCAGCCTGACTACACATACCAAATCTGGGACTGTTTCATCAAAGTACTCCAGTGTTATCAAGGTGCAAAAATGGGGGCTGATTCTAATAACACCCCTAAGCATGTTGCAAGTTATGACATACAACGGGTGCATTTATACCAAGGACCCTGTGCCTGATTCTTCAAAGGTCAGGGTTCCCGTGGCTAAGTCCCACAAACCCAAAAGGTAGGCCAGACAGAGGGTGTACCTGAAAAGGCTTTTGTAAGCCACAACACTGAATTGAAAGGGCACAAGTGCCCCTCCAGGCCTCCAATCCCACAGTAAGTCACAAAATGTCATGTAGGGCTCTTAAACCCTCCCCCCAGTGTCCTGATCACCCAAAGTTATATGAAAGAATCCCTGCAGGGCTAGAACCTCTACCCCTGAACCCCAATTGGAAATGAATAAAAAACAAATAAAATCACATTGCCTGTGATCCCCAGTAGTCTAGTTGACTCCCCACCTGGCAGTGCCAGTCAACTCCATCCCCCATACCCAGCCGGTGACTGGCACAGTCCACCTCTCTCTTCCTTGGCCAGCTGCCAACTGAGCTCCTCTAGCAGTGCGTACAGTAATTATTATATGTTCATGGAATTACAGCAGCTTACATCCACTGAGTGCTTAATAAGTACAGTACACTCTCCTAGCAGAGCTCAGTCAGTGGCTGGCCATGGTGGTGAGAGTTGTGCTGTGCTAATAGCTGGCTTGGTATGGGGGGGAGTGTGGTGATCGGGCACTGCCGGGTGGGGAGATGGGGAGCTACTAGACTACCAAGGATAGGGAGACTACAGGAAGCTGTTTACTTTGGTTTTTTAATAAAGGGCTGAAATACTACTCCTGAAAAAGTATGTGGATTGAGATTTAGGTGGGCAGATTAACCTTGTGGGGCTGTTAAATTTACATTATGTGGATTAGGACTTGGGAGGTGAAAGATTAGCCCTGTGGGGCTTTTTCTACATATATTGAGGGATCTGGGCATGGGGGGGATACTTGTCTTGGGGGATAGGCTGGCAGGCACAGTGTTGCAACCCCCAGTGGACAAAAGGCACCCTTACACTAAGTAATAGCTGGTGTAAGTGTACATTTTAGGATGTCCTCCGGGGGTTGTTGTAGAATACTGACAATGGAGTCTGGGCATCAACCCTTGCAGAATAGGGCACAGCTGCTAGAGTAAACCCCCTTACACCATGTTGAAATTTGATGTAACTGGTAGTGTATCCCAGTTTGGTGCAAGCAGCCAGTGACATGTCGAAAGCTGCTATGCAGAATACCAAATGTCAGAATGCATGGTGCAAAGGACTACCTGCACCATTTCTGTTGGTGCAAGGCACTTTACAACATGTGTATCCTTTCTTGAATTGTCCCCATGGGGTTTAACATAGAACTCCTAATCCAACCCTTACTATAGGGGTGTGACTGCACCCTTATAATATACAGTATATAAAGATATATACATTTATAATTAACAAACTTTGTGTATAGTGCCAGTCTTGACCCCAGCAGGTATGTTTTGTGATCCCATGCTGGTGATTTGAGCTCAGAGGTGAGCTTAGTGGCCCAGTTGGGTGGGGTGAGGGTGGAGTCATATCATTGTAATGTGCCCCCCCAGCCAGGGAATGCAATCTGCAGGGTTGTCTGCATGGACCCTGGTACCATATAGTGAAGACAACTGGCCTGTTGTCACAGGGCTCTCTTCCTCTGCACTCATGAATGGCAAAGGGTCTTCTGCATTGCCTAACAGATGAATTCTTCATTTATTGTCATAATTTCTTTCCAGTTTTTCTGTTTCCCCCACCCCATTCTCATTTGACTTACTTTCCCCCGTCATTTTTCCTCCATCTAATGTTCTCTCTTCCCCCCTTGTTTCCCTACATCCTACTGCCTAATACTGGCATGTTCTGTCTTTTACACATTCACTTTTCACACATTCACTCTTTGTTCTTTCAGATCTCTTTGCCTCTTTACTCTCTCACCCAGTTTTTCAATTCTTTAGGAGCAGGGATGTAACTGATTTAACTTACTCTGTCTTTCCCTTATGAACTTATAAAATTGCTGGATAATTTATAAGAGACAATTTTTTTTATTGAACGTTCTTTGTAGCATTCTCATTGTTTAAATATCATTTGAACATTTTGTAAAAAGGATTTGAATTTCAATGTCTGTATTAAATTTAGGAGCAAAAATTGAGGTTCAAATCCCACTTCATGCTAATATGTCAATCATTTGTAGTGGTTTAACACAATTGGTCTAGACCATGGTGTGGAGATTCTTAAGGAGTGGAATTATAATGGAAGCCTACCCCCTGACAAAGACTACCATCGAAGAGCTGGGGCAGCTGGTCTATTAGTTAATTAGTGCTCCAACACCACATTTTTTTTGCACTGACTTTTGATATCAATAAAGTCTATACTTTTGCTCACTAAATCTGTGGTTATGAGTTCCTTCAGTCCAGTAGCTACTTGCTTGTTCTTGCATCTGTAGCCACAAGGAAGTGCAGTGACCAGAGGGCCATGTGCTTCTACATCCCATGAGACAACAATATGATTTCATGACATCTGTTGCTACGTGGAAATGCAGGACTTGCAAGCCCCATGCACTTCTGTAGGCAGACAGTCTTTCCATGTACACTTGTTCATGTAGGTCCCAAAGGGACCTATGTGAATGAGGATATGATTACACTACCTCAAAAAGAAATAAAATTCTTCACAAAAACTTTGTTAATGCACCAGTTAGGGTAACCTAATGCCACAAAAGTGGGGAAATGTGGTGTTAGGGTTTCCAACTCTAACTCCCAACCCCCACCCCCAGCAGCAAAAGGAAAAGAAAATGGGTTGTGGGTCTCCATAGTCTTGGTGAATCAGTGGTGATGTCTTCCTTGGGGTTGTCAACCCTACTGCCCACCACATCCCCCAAGCAAACGACATCACACATGATGTTATTTCTTCACACAGGGCCCACAGGGCCCTGCTTGAAGAGAGCTAAAACAAACTATAATAGCATTGCAACATGTGGCGTGACATATTTCTCAAGCTCTGAAGCGTGTATTTCTGTGAGGCACTGCCTTGAAGCTGTAACTTATGCTTCATAGAGGAGGCTACAGGGTGGGTGGAGGGATGAGCATTTGGGTACACAACCCGGAGGAAGACCCCACCACTGATTTGCCAAGACTCAAGAGATCCCAAAAACCCTAATTTTTTTTTATTTTCATGCTTGGGTGGTGGGGTTAGGGAGTTAGGGCTGGGAACTCTAAAGCTTTATTTGCCTTCTTTTGTGGCACTAAGTTATCCTAATTGGTGCATTAACAAAATTTTTGCAAAGAATATGAATATATGTGTATATATAGTAACATTTATGATCTTGTCTTTTTTTATTAGTGAGTATGTTAAAATTTTTTCATGGTATTTTTTTTCAATCTGCTTTAAAGCCTTATGCTAATATTTTTCATATGACAGATGCTGTACAAAATTAAATGTACTATTATTTTAAGAATTATATATTTTCTCTGTTCTCTGTTCTCTGTTTGTTGGTTTATCTATCCTGAGTTGGCCTACTATACACATGTGTAAAACAGATTGAAGCTAGGGCCAGCCCAGTGGCACAGAGGGTAGAGGCACCGAAAAGCACACCTCATGCTGCACAGGTGACCCAGGTTTGGGAATGAGCCTGGGTCATCAGGGGTTGCAAAGAGGATGGCTCGGAGATGGATTGAGAGGCTAGAGACAACTCTCCTTTCCTGGGTAGGGATTCAGTCACACCCTCTGCAAGGCTGCCCCCAAATGGAGGCTCGACGGTAGTGCAGATGGGAGTGGCTAGAATAGGGTGAGTGCCACAGATCGCTGTGTGCTCATGCCTCCACATGCGCCTGAGCAACTGTGGCTTTTAATGGGTTTTAATTACTGAGTTAGTAATAGATATTTTATACTCTTGCTGCTTCATCCGAAGTTTTGTTTTATTATGATGCTGTTGTTGTATTTTATCTGTATTTAATTGTACAGCACTCTGAGTCCCTGGAAATGGGCACTTTATAAATAAAATATCTGCCTGCCTGTCTATCTATATTTGTCTGTCTGTCTGTCTGTCTATCTATCTATCTATCTATCTATCTATCTATCTATCTATCTATCTATCTATCTATCTAAGGGAGGGGGAGAATAAATTGGAAATGGAGCTGGCAGACTCCATGATGACCTTGAAATGCCTGCAACAGCCCTGACATGCCTACAACAGCCCCTCTGGAGGTCTGGATGTTGGTCTCTGGGGAAGGGGGGAAGTTGATGCCCTTTATTTTTTTTATTTTATTTTTTAAGTTTTTGTTTACTGGGTGAGTGTACTAGCCATAGAATTGACAATTTTCAGACATGACCTGGGAGGTTACATACATAAACAGTACAGTGCAGTGGTAGGAATTGACTTTGGACAGTGACTAGCAAGGTACAGTTAAACATAATGTGAACACAGTCAGATTACAACAGGGTACAGATTAGAGTAACATACAAACAGTGAGAAGCCATAATCATCTGGTTGATATCAGACTAGTACAGGCCCATGGTATTTGCCATGGGCCTATCATGGAGGGGCGACCTGTGGGAGATTTACTGGTGAGGGTTGGGTGTGGGACAGTCAAGGACTGGAGGATGAGCCCCTCTGAGGGAGAGGCTGGAGCTGCCTGCCAACTCTGCCGGGAAAGGCAAAAAATGTATATACAAATAAAACAGATTAAAGCTAATTACATCATTATGTTCAATTTGATTTGTTCAAAGGATTACAAAAAGAATGACATGCCCTTGAGGTGTTCTGTTTAGAACCATAACTGAGTCTTTTAATTTGTTCCTTGTCTGTTCTTCTACCTGTCATGAGTTGACCTGCACATTATTTCACAGCTTGATGCTAAGAATATGAAACTCATTCGATTCTGTCTTTTATTTCCACAGAATTATAAAAAAAAATAGTTGCCCTCAACTACTTGTCCTGCTAAATGGCCATATTTCTGACAGGCAATCATACTGTCTATTTTAATGCTATAGTGACACAAGAAGAAGTGCTTATCCACCCTACTCAATGACACCAAGCAAAGGAATGAAGACATACCAGTCTGCTAGCAATTACGGTATCTGATACTATAAATATATTTCTGCCTTTAAGGCACTTTAATGGGCTCAGATTCAAAAGTGGATGACTCTGCATGTGTCTAAATAATCCTCTGAGCAGTGAATGTGTATCACCTGTTTCAATATGCCAAGACATGTGTACATCATTGGAGAATAGAGCACCCCAGCTACTAACAGATTCTAGTGACAGAATTAATGTATTACATAGTTTGATGACCGAATTAAAGCATTCTTTGCAGTATCCATAAAAATGCAATACGTGCATACTACTTGCTTGTCTGTAGCCTTACAAGATTTAAAAAATGATTTTGTTGTACTGTAACTGATTTCAATCAATGGCTCCTTCATCTTCTCTCCACATTACTACAACCCATGACCCATAGAAACATAGAATTTGATGGCAGTAAGGACCATTAGGCCCATTCAGTCTGCCCATTTCTCCTTACCTACACTATTACAGCAGACCGTGCCCAATCTACAGCTCATTCTCCCTCCCTTTCTTCCTTTCCAGTATGATTACTTTGTGCTTATCCCATGCACTCTTGAACTGCACCACTGTTTCACCCCCACCACTTCCGCAGGAAGGCTGTTCCTGGAATCCACCACTCTCCTGAATTTAGGCTCCTCCAGTTTCATACCATCTCCCTTATTCTTGAGCACCTTTTCTTCTGAAAAATACTCCTCTCCAGTACTTTATTTACTCCTGTGAGGTATCATCATATCTCTCCTCTCCCTCCTCTGTTTCAGAGTGTACATATTCAGGTCCTTTAGTTTCTCCTCATAGGACTTTGATGCAGACATGGCACAATTTTTGTTGCCCTCCTCGGATTGCCTCCACACTGTCTATGTTCTTCCAGAGATGAGGTCTCCAGAAATGGAAAGAATACTTTAGGTGGGGTCTTATCAGCGATCTATACAGAGGTAACAACATTTCCCTTTTTCATCCCTCCCTATGCACCCCAGCATCCCACTCACCCTCCCTACTACCTTGTAGCACTGCCTGGCCTCATTTAGGTCATTGATATGATACTCGCAGGTCTCTTTTCTGCTTGGTGGTCATCAATACCACTCCACCCATTTTGTACACCGTCTCTGGGTTTCTGTTCCCTAAGTCCATTATTTTGCACTTTTTTGCATTGAATCTCATCAGCCATACCTTTGATGACTCCTCTAGTTTTTTCAGGTCTAAGCTCATCCTTTCCATACCACTGGAATCTCCATCCTATTGTAGAATTTGGTGTCATCAGCAAAGAGGCAGACCTTCTGTCCAGCTCCATCTATCCATCACTAAGTGCTATTTTAACTATTTTACACATTTTGTCCTACTAAAACAAATAACTGACTACTCAGTGTTCTTTGTAATATGAATGTTATCCCTCAATGGTTCTGTACAAATATCCTGCCATATACTGGTGGCACATGTCCTTAACTCTCAACCTAGCCTCTTCATAGTTAGAGACGTTGCAAAGTTTTACTTAGCTTGAAAGCAATAATCTTGATAAATTCATATTTCTTGCATTTTTTAAAGGCAATGTTTACTTTCTGTTCCCAATTGTTGTGATTTAAATGCACAAGATGACTCTTACAACTTTTAGAGTGGTGTCCACATTGGTATAGATACACTTGAGGTCATAATACTGTTGTCTACTTGTGGCATTGCAGTCTATTACCATGATTAATTATTATATAGCTATAAAGGGGAGCAATAAACAAGGGTAGATATACTGTAGAGGATTAAGATCCTGTTTTCATACAAAGCTCCTCAGTAATGACATGAAGGAGAAATCTGAGAAAGATACATGAAATATTTGCTGAAGAAGATTAGGGATCAGAAGTGTGAGTGTTGCTGGTGGAGATCATGGTGTGTTCCTGGGCAATGGATTGACATTTGAATTTCATGTGTCATCAGTTGTCCAAAGTGATTTTTACCACCTGAGGAATATCCCAGTATCAAACTCCTAGTTCCACCAGAGGACCTTCCTACTCTGCTTCATGTCTTTGTAAAATTCAGGCTTGACTACTGTAAAGCTCTTTACTTCAGGGTCTCAGGAGATACCCTCCACTGACTGCAGCTACTGCAAAATGCAGCTGCCAGGTTGCTGACAAGCCTTTTGAGGTTCTGTCACGTAGCTCCATTGCTGTGTGAATGGAACTAGCTGCCAGTCAGGTGGAGGGTTATCTCAAGGCAGGCTTGCTAACCTTCAAGGTCCTACATGGACTAGGCCCTGGCTATCTGTCTGATCTCCTAAAACCTTGCACCCCAGTCTGCTCCCCATTCCTTCTCTAGGGGCATCCTGGTGAGTCCCAGGATGAGATTAACAACTGCAGGTAACAGACCATTCAGTGTTGCTAGCCCCATCCTGTGGAATTTGCTTCCTCCTGTCATCAAGGAAGCCCCTTCAGTTGAGGTATTTAAGAGCCATCTCAACTCCTGTCTTTTCTCCCTGACCTTCCCAGACAAATATATTTAACCTGATGTAATAAGGGTTACTGAAATGAATTGGTTACTGAACCTATTTATTTGAAATATTTTAATTTGTTTTTATCACTGTTTTAATATGTATTTATGTAGGTCATTGTTCTACTCCCTTACCTGTTTTTTCTGTGAGGTGCCCACAGCCCCCAGGAATGGGAGCCATAGAAATAAACTTTGCCTTGCCTTGCCTTATGTACTTCTCCCAGGCTGTGCCTGGAAATAGACAGCTGCTTGTCTAGTGCACCTTACCCAGGAAACAAAAACTAAATAAAACATCTTGTCATATGCAGTGACCCATCAAAATAGATTAGAAGAGTTCGCCAAGAAGCTCAATGAGATAAGGGATCTAGTAACTAAATCCTTGAAAACCAGAACTGCAGATCTAGACTTGATCCATCAGCTTACAACCTATCTGAAATAAATGTCCTGCTTAGCCATAAGGAAGAATGTGATCTATGTGGAACAGGGGGAAAGTGCCAGGAAGCTGGCAAGAAGGCCAGCAGGCTGTTAGCACACCTCCTTAGGCAGTAAAAAGCTAACAGACCTACTGTCTCTTTGTATGAGGGACAAGGAATGGTAATGAACAACTATCTGCAAATTAATTTGATTTCCTACAGATATTTTGCTAACCAAAATCAGAGACATTAAACAAATTTGAAGCATCCCAACAGTTTGCATCACTCCCTACTTTATAGCCAGTGCAACAGGCAGCATTGGATTCACCACTTACAACTGAGAAACTACAGTAGCCATCAACTAAAGTCCTATGTCTGAAACCACATATCAGGATGGCTTAACAGAAGAATTTTATAAAGCAAAGGTAGATGTTTTGCCAAAATATTTGCAAGTGATGTATGCAGAGGCCCTAGAGAAATAATCATTTCACCCTACACTGCTGAGACTCTCATAACTATTATTCCCAAAAAATGGAAGGACCCCTAGGATTGTTCAGGTTACCATCCAATTTCCCTTCTTAGAGAAACCCCAACACTGTTATGAAAACTTTGTAAATTATAAGGTGTAGACAGATTTCTGTTTATTTTTCATATATTTTGTGCAAATAGTGCCCCTTTTCTTTGCTACTGAGTATAGCTGCTTGAAAAAGAGTATCCTTGTTGCCTATACTTAATCTACTTTGTCAACGTCTCTACACCCGGCATCATAATATTCTGTTTATGATGTCATAATTATTACCACAGCAACATATAATGTCATAAACAGAACTGTGGTGTCAGGTGTAGTGAAGCAACCAAAACAGAGAGGACAGAGATCCTTTTTTTCATGCAAATGTCCTTAGTAGTAAAGTCATATGAAATAAGGGTGCCAATTGGGGAAAATATATTAAGTATACAGTAGCCTAAACTATGTCTCAATATCAAATTTTTCCAAGTAGCCCCGATGGGGTCAGGAAGGGACTCCTTAAAATAGCATTAAGGTGGTACTATTTTCCCCTTGTACATAAAGATCAGGTTGGATTTGTTCCCTGCTGCTATGTGGTTTTATAATTTGTGGAAGCTACTTAACTTCAAGTGGACCATAAAAACCATGTTCTCCTTTACAGTGACTTTTCCCTAAATGTTGAATGAGCATGCGTCTTCCTAGACTGGCCATACAGTACTTGGAAGGAGTTCTACATGCTTTCAGGTTTTTGAGATCAACTGATAAGCAGAATCCACAGTCTATGCTGCATTCTGGCAGCAGCAGTGCTTACAACAACATAATTTCAGACTAATTTCTCCTTGAGAGAGGCTGTATAGGCAGGGATTTCTCTATTCCAGTACTTTACTTCTCCCAGTTTTTCCTCTATCCCAGACCCTGCTTCTCATGGTTTTGGAAGTTTTCCTACAATGGCTTTGTGGATGTTCCACAGTCCCTAGCATGTAGCATAAAAAACTGAATATAAAATCTTATCATAGGCAGATGATATGCTGGTGATTTCTCAAGAACTTCAAAATACTATACCTAGTTTAATGTAGAAACTGGGTAACTTTCCAGTGCTGTTTGTCCTCCATATTATTAGGACCAAGTTGGAGCTGCTGCATCTCAACAAGTAATGTACCAGAGATCTCTTTAGGCAACATACTAAGGGCTCAAGTAGACCCCCGTGGGACTCATATATTTAGACATTGTGGACCCTTCAAACTTATGAAAAGTTGTCCCTTGAACTTACAGTATATTCCCTACACAAGGGTTTGAAAATAGCATTGACAGGTGAAATGCCCCATATGTGTCACACTGGGGTAAAATCAATGTTGTAAATATTTGTCTGCCCAATATTTTGTAAGTCATGGTCAGCATTTATTCTGAAAAATTGTATTCACAAATTAATGTATTGATCAAGCAACTCTTCTGATAGGCTCTGCAGCCCCCTATTTCAGCATATTAAAAATGAGAGCACACTGGTCTATGGGTGACTTTGGGGACCCTTGGTTAAAAAGATTTGCTCTAGTAGCCAGCTTACATCAAACAAGATGGTGGCCATACTCCTCTGCAGACATTCAGATGCCAGACTGGTGTGAGATGGAGACTGCACTGCTATCCAATTCCTTTTATAGATTATTGGTACATCACCCTCTTAGGTGCATTGAAAAACCACTGCATGTTACGTTATTTGCAATTTGCCAACCCTGGAGAGAGACACAGCTGCTAAACAAATGATGACTCCAGTCAGATACATTTATTTTTATTTATTTAGTTTTTTGTTGACCGGGAAAGGAGGCATAGAAAATTCTGTCTATTTTCACCCTCATCCCAGGGAAGGGAGATACAGATGGATGCCAACTGACAATAAACCAGATTAAGCTGTTGGTGGTATTTTTAGTGAATGGTGGAAATTTGGCCAGGACACCAGGGAAATTTAACTGCTCCTACCAGTAGGGGGAGCCCTTGTTTGCAATGGTGACAGTCAGTCTGAGGAGTTGGCTGGTGTACCTGCAGGGGATTTGATCTCCATCCCCTCAGGTCCAGCAAAGGAAAGTGGGCAAGGAAAAATGGATATTTCTGATGAAAAAAACAAGAAAAAATACCTTTTGGATCTTGATGAAGCAGAACAACATTTGCAGGGTAATTTGACTGTAGAAAAACAATGACTTACAGAATTATTACAAACAGTGGAAAAACAGTATAATGAGAAAAAAACAATGTTGGAGGAAGAAAGAAAGAAACAGAAAAGACTTGAAACCAGCACTGAAACGACAACTGGGAAAAAGTTGCCTGCTTCAGTTTTTCAAATATGATTGCCACACCTGAACCCAGCACCTTGTCCAGAGGCAAGCTACAGCATGCCAGAGGTTACATGGACACCTGGTGTGGCACTTCAAAACACTGGCTGGATTCAAGCTGAGTCTGGCATCTGGATTCACGACTCTTTGATTCCCATATCAGGAATTGCTAAATCCACAGGACAAGTATGGTATGACAGAAGTTGTTGCCAATGTAGAAATATCTAATGACATTTTGGATAGTCAAATGCTAGCGAGTGAAATCACAAGACAAAATACTGAAAATGACAGCAATAATACAAACCAGACTAACCAGAACTCCGTCAAAAATCAAGTTTTGCAAGTTTGTTCCATCACCCCCCAGAAAATGTTAAGCGAAGACATTCTGTAAGGATCAGATATAAAGGAGGCCTTGAAGAACCACTGGAAAGGACATATGTGGGGACATTTTTAGTGAAACAATCTTTACAATTTTTTCTGACTGAGGTGTTTGCTTTTATTCATGCTCCAGGGGAGCAGAGCTTTGATTTAAGCTTTCATTTAGCTGCCCTGTTAGATTTTGGCAGCAATACTCTAAGGTTAAAGATAATGCTATTTGGGCCCCTTTTTTGCAATCCCCCTGTTGAAACCTACAATGAAAACAATTCAAGTACATGTCAGGAATGAGGAGGTAAATGAAAAAGATATTTTATACTAGATAGACCAATGTTGTGAAGTACAGGGGCTTCCTGACCTGATTATAGATTGAGAAGGTTTCTGGATGGGGGGTGGTGGTTTAAAATCCAGCTATAACTCACCAAGTCAGGGGTTCAGCACCTACCTAGTAGTTTTTTTCTGGGGAGGGACTGGGGGATTTTATTCTACCCAGGGCAACTATGGATTTATTATAAGTATGGGTCACCTAGATGTGTTAGCAGTGGATGCGAGAAAATAAGATGTTCTATGTGTGGGATGCTGGGCTACCAAGGTGTCCACTGTACCTTTACCCCCAAGTGTAGCTTATGTGACAATGAAGGCCACACTTTCATTAACTGCCCCATGGCATCCCACAATACCACTGATGTTGATTTTATTAATTTATTTTATTTTACTCTTTGGTAACTGGGCAAGGCCCACTAGGCACAAGTGCCTGTTTTTAGGGGTGACCTGGGAGCACTGGGCGGCTAAGTGGCTTGGTCAGATTCACACAGTATGCAAGTGGAGGTTGTGAGAATCAAACTCAGGCCTGGTCTGCTGGATATATCAAGCTTGTTCACACCTTGTTCCTCTAACCTCTAGGTTATACTGTCAGCCTGATTTCTATGCCAATACAGCTATTCATAAAAATAGTTATAAACAAGGCCTTCTTCATTTTTTGAACCCCCATCACAAAGCCAAATGCAATCAGACCACAACTAGTTCAGTTGAGACTAGATCCCAGTCTCCTACCCTGATGGCACATAGTACCCCTTCCAGACCCTATGAGAATGGATGGAATTACTAGTGCAAATATAGGGTGTGATCCCCACCAACAGAAGAAAGTAACATCTTTGTAGATGCATTCAACATGCCTCCTCTGGACTTAAATGCCTTTCAACCTGTGAGACAAGGTGAAGGAAGCAAATAGGATAGAAAAAACACCATCCACCACGATACAGTTACAGAACACATATGAAGCCCTGTAAGGGGTTGACACCAAGATGGATGATTCATCTGATGCCTCTTCCATTAGGGACCCATCCTTCAAAAGTGAAGGCCCAACTAAAAATAAACGCAAAGTAAGGAAAAATGTTGGAGGACTAGATCTAAAGCTGATGTTGGAGTATCATCATGATCTTTCATCCCTTAAAAACATGGAACCTTTAAATTTGTCAGCTGCCTCTCTCAATGCAAACAGTATCAAGAATGAAAAAAGAAGAAGAGCCACTTTTTCTGGGTTTGAAACTTCCCAGTGTGATGTGGCTTTCCTTCAGGATACCCAGTTACATGAACAATCCGAAGCACTGAGAGCAGCAGCTGACTGGAAATGGAGACCCGGCTTCTGGTCTCTAGCTATGGAATCATGTAGCGGTTTGGGTATTTGCTTTCTGTTATTTATAAACCTGTTAAAATATTTAAAATGTTTGAAATACACCAGGACAGGGCCTTTCTCCTTGATGTATGTATCAGGAACCAGATGTTTAGATTTATTAACTGTTATGCACCTCAAACAAAAGCAGGTCAAGTGGATCTACTTAAACACATACTGTACTGCCTCATCATTTTACATCAAAAATTGTGTTAGTAGGAGGAGATTTCAATTGTAGACTATCAAGATCAGATGGGGAATTTAGACTGATAAAGTATTCTGTGACGTTAATGCACTTAAAAATCCTATTTCACAATCTAGGTTAAAATATGTCTTAGGATCAATTTCCATGCATCTTGCTCATACCTTTCATAAAGACAAGCTGTCTTCTAGGATTGATTATTTTATTATCTCTAAAGCAGTCCAGATTCAGAAATTACAGACTCAGGTGGTAGCCACCCCTGACCACTGCCTTATTATAGTTTAAACTGAACAAAGATAGCAGAAGCAGTACATGGAAAAGGTTATGGAACCTTAACTCCACCCTCTTGAAACACCCTGAAGCACAAGAACCACTACAAGACCTGATCACAGCTAGGAAATCTGTTTTCTGTCTCTGTGATGACAGTATGGCATGGTGGTTGGATTCAAAACAAGATTTTATTTCCTGTTTTAAACATATAGCTAAATCCATAAACTACAGTAAACAATGTCATTACAGAGAACTAAGGGAGTAGCTGCAGTTCTTACAGGAAAGGATTAAGACTATAAAAACTACCTCACAACAGATTACCATCATTAAGGAAGAGTTAAAAAACTTACAATGCAGTTTATTACTTTAGAAACAGAACAGAAATTTGGAACCCAGGATAAATCACACATTATTAACCCATACAAGAATTGTAACTATAGAATACAACATAAAACTTTAACACAAATACAAAATGAGTCACGCAACATAGTAACAACAAAACAAGGGCCTAGATATTCAAAAGAGTTGAGCCATGTGCAATCGGGTTGCACCTGCGCAAGTCCGAAATGCGCCATTCTGCAATATTCAGCAGGAGGCAGTTGCGCCCCCCAAATCATGCTGAGCAACAGCGCAATGATAATGAAGGCATGCGCAACCGAAGGTGGAGGAACCATGCATAAACTACACAGCCCAATATTCAGCTGGGCTGTGCAGAGTTATGCAGGCGCAACCCCTACCTGCGCCTGCACAACTTTACGCCGAAAAAAAGGATCAAGTCGAGGGCCACGCACAGGTGAGCTGCCACATTGCAGGGTGCAACACAGCAACTGCCACCTGTGGGTGGCCCTCTACTCATTCCCGGCGGTGCCCCCCCATGCCCTGATCGGGCTGAAGTGTCCCCCAGCAGCCCGATCGTAGGCATAATGTTATACTTCCCCCATTAACCCAATTCGCGGAATAACCAAACATCCCCACCCCCGAGTAGCCCGATCAAGGGCATAAGGTTTTCTCTCAGTAGCCTATCATGGGCATAAGGTTATTTCACTTCAGTAGCCTGATCGCAGGCATAAAGTTAGCTTTCTCCCAAAGTCCAAGTGATCCCCGGTGGTCCACAGTGATTAGATCGCTGGCGGCAACCACAACCTCGCCCACACCCCTGGTGACCTGAGCTACCTCACTCACTCCACGAGCTCCCCACCACCTGCTACCCCCACACAGGCGGCACCACCGCCCACCAGCCTGCCGATGACAGTCAGGCTGCACGCCTATTGGTTCGAGTAAGAGCCACGGGCATGTAGTTTATACTATAGAAAGTCAGTCCAGATATGAATGAATTCCATTATTACATATCTGGACTGTCTTAGAGAGTGGTTGCACACCCATTGGCTCATGCTCTGAGACAATGGGCGGCAGCCCTACCGAGCTGTCAGTCGGCGGTGGCGGGTGGCAGGCGGGTGGGTGCTGCCGCCCGCTGGCTGATGGGGGAGGGGTGGTGGGGTCCATGGGTGGGTGGGTGGGGCCACTAGATCACCAGGGATTGCGGATGGGGGTTGAGGATGCCACCCAGATCTGGCTTCTGCGTCCACTGGACCACCAGGGACCTTGGACTTTGGGGAGAATAACCTGATGCCCACGATCGGCTACTTGGGGAGAATGTTTCATGCCCGTGATCGGACTACTGGCAGGGGAAGTATCACGCTATGCCCGCGATCGGCCGCGGGGAAGGCACCATTATGCCCACGATCGGCTGCAGGGGGGTCGGGGAACCACTGTTATGCCCGCGCGATCGGGCTGCAGGGGGTCGGCCTCACGGCTGCTGCCTGGCAGGGCACCAGGTGCAAGTCATTGGGGATCGGCGTACCTGCATGCTAATGGCATGCAAATGGGGCCATAATCAGATGCAAATGGCCTCCTGTATGCCTTGCATAGATTATGGCCCCATTTGCATGCCGCCATTTGAATATCGCAGGTGCTGTGCATAGCGCAATGGAACTTGAGCCACCACATCTCAATGCTCCACTCTGACAACTTGTGCTGGCGCAGTTCCACTGCGCCATGCACAGTGGGTGTGGCCAGGGGGCGATATTCAAAGAAGTTGCAATATCGCCCTTGCCACACCCCTGCGCAACTATTTTGAGTGGCGCAGGGGCTTGCGCCACACAATGGCACAGTTTGAATATCTGGGCCAAGGTATTTTTTCAGGAAATCAATAAATACATTCAACAAAAATTCAGGAAACATTTTCCAATTACTAATGTAACCATAGACTGGTTTAATGAAATAAAGTTACCTCAAAGCTCTTAAGAACAAAGGACCACACTTATGGCTCCAATTTCACACAGTGAATTAGGAAATACAATTAAATCATTAAAAAACCAATATAGCCCTGGAACTGATGAGTTAAACTTTGAATTCTATATGTGGTTATAGGAACATTGCTCAGAAGAATTACTACAAATGTTTAATAATCTCTTACAGAGGGTTCTATGTGATAACGGTGAAAGCCTAAAGGCGATCGCTGTTATCAAGAAGTTTAGAGTGCCAAAAACATTTTTGGCACTATGACACCACGGCACACAGGCAAACGGTGCTGGGGACTTACTTTTTAATGTTTTCTGTGGGGGGGCTGTGCCCCCCACACCCCATGTGGGGGGCTTTGCCCCTGCACCACCCTACTAAGGGATTCTCAACTACAGGGGGGTGAAAACATTAAAAAATAAAAGATTCAGGCTGGGTGTTTGCTCCTCCCCCCACGCAGGTACATATAGCATCATCCCATCACTATATTTGCCAACCCCCCCCATGCAGTCACCCTACCTCGATGGTAACCCCGATGACATGCACCAGGGATTGGGTCACCATTATTGCAAGTGCCAAATCACCGATGTCCATGTCATGGATACCCATTTCTCCCTACAACAACATGTCTTACAGGAGCAATTGTTTAATACTTTAAAAGAAGACATAAAAAAACAGATGGATGTAGAACGCAATAGTGTTTTGGTAATTGGCAAACAAAAAAACTTTGGAGGCACTTTACCACAATATGATTTATCTTTTCATTTAACAGTATAGTACTAAGTTACTGTGGGCTGATAAATAAGAAGAACTAGAAAACCATGTCACAGCCATTAAGCACAGTTAGGTATAAAGGGTATGTGTGATTAATATCTCTTAGCTAGATGGAATGCAAAGAATTTCATTTGTTGGGTTTTCATGTATTTCTCTTGTTTTACTAAGAAGAGTTTAGGATACAAAGTATAAAGTTTTAACTATGAATTTATCAAGAATAACCAAATCATGATGTCTAGGTATACTTAGTGACACCATGTTATATATATAGCATTTGTGTTTTTCTGTGTTTAATTATGATTTCTGTAAGTACACATTTCTGTGTATGTATTATCTTTTTTTCTGAATGATAAATAAAAATTCCCCCACTCATTTCCCCCAATGCTCTTTAGGAGAGTGTGTGTGCGGGGGAGGGGGAGAGGATTGTATGAAATAATACTTAAATTGCTTTGAAATGACTTTAGTTTGTTCTTTGTGAAATGGAGAAGTGTATGCATCAATACTTATTTTGCTTTCAGTCTGGGGGGCCCGATTTCAAGTTGCGTTACGCATGGCACAAGATGATTTATGCCATACCATATTGCGCAAACCGCATCGTATGCCATTAGTTTCGCAAGTTGCAGTTCCAAGCTGTGGCTTGTGCAATGCCACATGCAGGTTGTGCCAAAGGTGGGCTACATCACCCATGACACCCATAACCCATGGCGGCATGACACAAGGGTGGGTTACAGCAGCATTTGCACCCTATTCTGAAAGGGCAGCTGCCATAACCTACATACACAATTAAATGTCCAGATAAGGTGCTGCAGGGTTAGACCAGCACTTAGCTGGTCTAAGGGGTATCCATCCAGGCACAATGATGGATGTTCCCCCACAGTGCCACATATGGCACATTTCCCTGACCCATGTACCCCCCCAGCACAGTCATGCCCCCAAGCCCCTGAAGTTCAAGGACCACCCAGATCCACTTTTCACCATGCCCCCCATGCACCTGTTCCACTGGGCCAGCCCCCCCAAGGCCCCCCAGGTGATTGTGGGAGTGTTACTGGGCAGAGAGGCTCTGAAAGGGCAGTTTAGTGTGGGCTGTGACTTGCGGCACCCAGGTCCATTGTGCCATTCCCATGGTGCAACCCTGTGGCTACTGGAAGTCATGGGTCATAGGTGCCGGGGACCCTTCCTGTCTTAGAATAGGAAGCAGGGTCCACAGTGTAGCAGCGCATGGTGCAACTCACATACACCGTCGAGTTGTGCCATGTGACTTGGAATTGGGCCCCGTATGTTTTTGTATATTCATAATGACATATAGTATACTATGATTTCTCAAGTATGAATAAAAAATTCTCCTACTCTTAGATATGGGGCGTTGCGAACATCCGGTCTGAGTTCCAGCCTAGCAATGGTGTCCCAGGTGGAGGAGTCTACTTCCCTCCCTACCTGGTCCATTGAGAAAGCCAAAAATCCAGCATTAGAAGCTGGCAAGGAGAATGCAGTTTGTATAGCCGCTGCTTGCGATTCAGCCCCAGATACTAGTTCAATGCCAGAGGTTTCAGCCTTTGATGTGGTAGAGAAATTTAAGGAATGGAGGGCCTACCTCTTAGATCTTCTTAAGGCAGAGGAATTCCAATTTTGAGAATAGGAGGTGGCTGGTGCACAGCTTGGAGGAGAACCGGACAGTATGAGTGTGACTGCAGAAACTTCAGTTACAGCATGCACAATGAAATTGGGAGGTAAAACTATATTCCCTAATAATGAAATGGAGACGATAAACCAGGGAAATGAAACATGTAACGCAAACTGACATTGAGACTACTGAAGAAATGAAGGTTGGGGGGGACCAAGAATGGGAACAGTTATTACTACAGTTGTGATTGGAAGTTCGGGAAATAATCCACCAATTGACAAACAGCTTGAGTGTCTATTGCTAAGCAGGGCCATTCCAATGTGCTGTACCACTTGAAAGTAAAAGAGAGAAAGGATGGTGCATCCAAACAGCTGCAAGGTAGAAACCTACCAGATTATGGAAATAATGTTTTATTTACTGGGCTTACCGTGGGGAAAGTGCTATGGCAGGCTGGATAGGTGATATACTCTAAAACAGTCATGGGTCTCCCCTGAAAGAAGGAATTCCTTGCAAGAGGGCCCCCCTAGAGATTCCTTCCTCATTTGAGCTAATTCTCCAAGGTTACAGATGCCACCCACTGGAACTACCGCTAAGGAAGAAGGGCTTCCATTACATCAGGTAGCCAAAAACATGTACTGTGAGCCTGTCACACCCGAAATCAGTGCAAATGAAAATGAAACAAAGACATCTGCTTCTTCGCCCCCCCCCAAACACATACTGGTTACCAACCAGCACTCCACTGCAATCAGGGACAGGGAAACAGGGAACCCTGGTACATGAAGGCCAGATCCTCTGGCTAGGGGTTCTAATACAAGGACTTTTGCTGGACCTTTTCATACACCCCCAGAACCAGAATAAAATACAGAGGAGGCCTTGACGCTCACCAAGACTGGATTTACCTGGGTAGAACTTTACTAAAAGAAAACATGGGATGTTCAGCACAAGAGATTTATGCTTTTATTCACACCTTAGGAGATCCAAATTTTGATGCAAGTTTTAAAATGTTAACAGGCCTGGAACTTTTCTGGCAGATATGTCAGGGGGTGCATATACTCACCTGAGCAATGCTTGTGACCACCTCAAATGTTCCTCCTGTGGAGAGTTCTGCCAGTCAGCAATAAATTGTGCCATGACTGTTTGCTGCAATTTATGTGAAGATATAATTCATGCATTCAAAAACTGTCCCTGGGCATCCCATTAAAATCCAGCAAATTAGGAAAATGAGGAAGAGGATCAGGAGGCAGCCTTCTCTAGGGGAATGCAGATAACAGCCACCACAGCAGCAACTAAACAGGGCAGGTATCAGCAAACCCAGGAAATTCAAGACCAATATCTGAAATATCCTCTGGACAGAAGCTTCAGCAAGTCAAAAATTCTTCCCAGCCTCTTACATTAGTCTCGGACTCTCTTGCCTCTTCAGTGGGGGACACAGTGGTCAAAACAGATGATAATCAGTCTGGTACAGTACAACATATGGATGCCAGTAACATCAAAGCTGGTACAGATTTATTTTCAGCATTACCTTCAACCTCCAATACAGAAGTCTCAAATATGCCACCTCCTCTCACAGAAAAATGGGAATATCAAAAGTCTCATTGGATAACTTGTAGCTGTGCCCTACAGGTAGGGGCAATACCTAAACCACCTAGAGACTTTGATGTTTGTGCTAGGAACAGATTTTCTCTATTGGCAAAACACAAGCAATGGTCTGAGGAGGATGATGATTCTGACACGTCATCTGTTGCTTCTTCACAGCCAGATCCCAAGACAGTTAATGAGCTAACTTCTAAGGATTCAAGGTCATTAAAGAAAATGAAAAAACTAAAAACTGTAGTGCAAAGTCTCTTGCGGAGGATGACATTGATGGGCCTGTACTAAATGCCACTTAAATAATGCAGCTGGAACTTACTTGTGGGTCCTGAATGTTAAGAGCATGAAGGATTCAAAATGAAGACATACTACCTTTTCCATTCTAAGTGAGCAATGGTTGAATGTATTTTTTTTTTGCACAATACTAGACTGCGCACCATTAGAGAACAACATATGGCTTCCAAAGAATGGTTCAGAAGCCCGTCTTTCTGGTCCTTGGGTGAAGAATCATGTGCTGTGCTGGACATGGCATTTTATTTAATACCTCAGGCTTTGAAGTGTCTTGTTTAACAGATTTAGCTCCAAGTCAAGTTTTAATACTTGACGTCATATATCATAATCAAGATTTTAGGTGTATTAATATTTATAACCCTCAAACGAAGTATCAGAGAATTGAATTATTAAAAAAGGTTCAGCTGTATTTGTACACTTCAAAGGTGATAATATTGGGGGGGGGGGGTAATTTTAACTGCATTTTATTCTTAGTGGACAAAACAGGATGTACACAGATATTATACAATGACACACATTTCCTGAACTGGATGTATAAAACTGCACAACTTAAAGATTGTGCAGCAGAAAAGAGTCCAGTTTTGGACCATACTTTTTTAAAGGTGGACTAGCCACACAGATAGATTTCTTTTTTGCATTACAGTGGTTGCCAGTGAATCAGTTTAAGGTGACCCCAGCAGAGACCACTGATTATAGGTTGGTAAAAGTAAGTTTTGGTGAGCCATATAACAAACATTAATCCATTAGTTCTTACACCTAGTGATAATGAGCCTCCCCAAGCACTGAAAAAGATTTTGAGCCTCCTTCAAATTTGGAAAAAATCTTTGGCCCTCCCACAGAAAAAAAAATTCTACTTTGCACTGTACGCCAGGAATAAAGTGAAACTAATAAAGTTGACTGAGTATATTCTCTTTTTATTCAGCTTATTGCTCTCCACCCCTAACCTGGCAACCCAGCTTATCCTTGTCACTCTTTTTCTCTGACTCTTGGGCCCTTGGTACTCTGTTTCCTCTCTGTCTGGAACAAGTAAGCTAGCCACTTCATCTCTCCCCTTCTTAGCCTGTTGTAAAGCAACTTCCTGTATCCTTACCTCAGGTCACACTTGAAAACATGCATCAGCTCACAGTGCCTTTGCCAGTCACTAATATTACATATAAACATATAGAAACAAGCCTTGACTCAGTGTGCCATTCTCAGTCACTAAGTTGCATATAAATACATATTGTAGAAACATGCCATGACTCAGCATGCCTTCCTCAGGCATTAATTTACATATAGAGACACACATATAAACAAACTTTGGCTCAATGGGGACTTCCTTGTCACAAATTTGTGCATAAGTAAAGAAATTCATCTGCAGTTATCCATATTTAATATGTTTTATCCTTTCACACAAAACAGCCAAAACTTAAAAATAAAATACTGTACATTCCCAGACTTGACTAAGCCTCCCCTGGAACAATTTGGGGCCTCCCTTGGGAAGCTGGCCTCACCATCTGAGAACCACTGCCTTAATCCAACACTATATGGAGATTAAATGTTTCCTCCCTGGAAGATGAGAATTCATGGGTAGGAATACATGCAGAATTAGGGGCATGAGCTTCAGTTTTTGAGTTATATGATAATTCATTTTTCTGGTGGCAAGATATCAAAAATGATATAGGTTCATAGGTTCTGGATTCAAGTCTATTAGCTTGTAGGCCATCAGTAGACTTGCCACTAACAGTGGATATATCCTAATTTTCCATCCCCCATATAAAGATCAAGCTGGTTTTTAAAAGCAGTCATATTAGTTGCTCTTACTACATTTTCTGGTAAGGTATTCCATGTATTCACCACCCGCTGACTAAACCAATGCCCCCTTTTTGTGGTCCTATACGATTCTCCTTTCAGTTGGTATGGATGCCCTCTTAGCTCTCTATCTTGATGTTCTTTTCTAACTAGCCCAATGTTTCCAGGATTACCTCATCATGAAAGGATTTATATACGTAGCACAAGTCACCTCTAAGTTTATGATATCCCATAGAGTACATAACCAGTTCCTTCAATCTAGCCTCAGATACCAGGTCCCTTATTTTATACACTTATCTCGTAAGTTTCCTCTGTACCCTTTCCACACTTTTACTGGTGGCTATGCTTTATGGTGAGCAAAAAGGGGCACCATATTCCAAAACTGGTCTTATCAAAGACCCATACAGTGGCATCAGCACCTCCTCCCTCCTACTTTGAATATTCCTCAGTATATTACCAAGGATCATATTTGCTCTTTTAACACATTCAATCGAGTTCTTTAACAAAGCTCAAATGATCACAAATCAGTACTCACAAGTCCTTCTCATTCCCTGTTGTTGTAATTACATTATCATTAATAGTGTAGTTTGCCTTCATGTTATTAGCACCAAAGTGCATCACCCTACAGTTAGTTTCATTAAAAACTAATTTATGTTCCTTCACCTAAGTGACCAATCTATCAAGTTGTCATTGCAGTTTATCCACTGAGTCTCTTTCATTTATTATCACCCCCACCTTCACATCATCAGCATATTTACATTGACATGCCCCATTTTCCACTTGCATTGTAGAAATAAACACTCTAAACAAAACAGGCCCAAGAATTGATCCATGAGGGACCCCACGGAGCACACATACACCCACTCTGACCAGTGTCCTCTTATTCCAACTTTCTGTTTCCTTTGATTCAGCCATGACTCTATCCAGCTACTAATTCTTCTTCTTTAATACCCATAGTCTTTAATGATTTTAGCAGAATACTATATGCTACAGAATCGAAAGCTTTGTAATAATCCAGGTAAATCGCATCAACAGGCATATCCCAGTCCAGTACCTTACTCACTGGCTCAAAAAAACTAAAAAGGTTAGTCACACACGATCTACCCTCCACAAACCCATGCTGTGAGACATTTACCAGACCCAGCTGGCTTAAGTTTTCTTCCAGGAATTCTTTTATAAAGCCTTCCATAACTTTTCCTACCTCTGATGTAGTACTAATCGGTCTGTAGTTCTTGACGTTGGTCTTATCTCCCCCTTTTAATTTTGGGGTAATGTGTGCCAGACTCCTCTCAGTCAGGACCCTGACCTCAGTCATTCATAGATTAAACATAAATGTGAGGGGACCAGCCATTTCATTCAAAAAATAGGGGTGTATACCAGATCCACGACTGGACGTCGACAAATTTCTTGTCGAATGACCAGACAGCAAAACTGACAGGTTGATCACATTTTGCAGTTGGCTGCTGGTTTCATATGAAAACAAGTGTTTTCTTAGGGGGGCTTTGCCCCCCCAGTCCCTGCACCCTCCCACTTAGGATTTTCAACTCCAGATCAGAGCTGTTTGGGGGGGGTGTAGGACCCCTGACAGACAGTGCCAGGTTCCAGCAGGATCCCTACAGTGACATGGTGCTGTTGTCCCTGTAGGGGACCGCGCTGTCAAAATGTCACTGATAGTGCAGCATACCTTGTATACCATGTGGATTACAAGATTTGTGTTTGTCTAATTTTTTTAAATTTATCCCTAACCTCATTCTCTAGAATACTTTTTAATGTCTTTTGTACCTTTTTTACTTCCTGACAACTTCCTTTTGGTCCTTCAAAAGTTAAAAAAAAAAAAACTTATTGAACTTTACTGCCATCTGTTTCTCATCCAACATAACTTCATCCCCATTCTTTAATTTTACTACATATTTTTGCCTTTGTCTGAGACTTCCTATGTAGTTATAAAAATATATAGAATTATTCTTTTTAGTACTTGCCAATGTTAATTCTGCCTAAGCCTTGGCTTTATGTTTTTTTTTACATAGTCAGACTATTCTTTTATACTTCTTATAATTACCATCTGTCTGGTTCCTTTTATATTTTCTATGTACGCATTCCTTTCTTTTTACCACTTTTTTAACCTTTTTGTTAAACCATTTAGGAATTCTTCCCTGTTGTCATATTTATAAACAACTGGAACATATTCTTCCACACAATCCTTTACTTTTTTACTAATCTTTGCCCATGTGTCTTTCAGTGACAAGTCCATTAGTTTGTCTTTCCAATTCCATTGTTTAAGCTCTTGTCTAATCAGCCTAAAATTTGCCTTTATATAGTTCGATATCTTAGTCCTACCCTTCAAATGGTATGTGTGTGTTAATAGTGAACATAACCATATTATGGTCACTTGCCCCCAAAGGATGGATGTCTTCCACATTTTCTCAGGCATCTTCCCTATTGCTAAGGACAAAATCAAGGGTATTACTCCCCCTAGTGTTATCCTTGACATACTGCTCTAGTCTATCCATTTGGCTATATTCCAGGAATCTAGTTTCCTGTAGGCCCGCGGCTGTCCAGTGCTCCAATCAATTTTGGGGAAATTAAAGTCCCCCAATAATATACTATTCCCCCTTAATTCCTGTGCTTCTAAAGTTTCCATGAAAAAAAGGTTGTCGGCATCCTTCAGATTATGTGAATGATAACATAACCCTATGGTCATGTCCCCCTTACCAGTTTTAACTCTTATCCATGTTTGTTCTACTTCCCCCATATTTCCTGTTGTAGCCAAATGGCTAAAAATGCCTCCACAAAAAAACATATGAATTACCCTAAACTTAGAAAACAACTCCAAACATTAATGTCCCAGGCCATGGAATCAGGGATAGATTGTTCTACTCAAATACAGGCAGTTAAAGCTGAAATGTGTAAATTTCAATACAATAGGGTGTAGACAGTATTCCCAGAGCAGAGGTTTGAGACACAGGGCAAAACACAATAAATAAACCCTTATGACAGTTGTAACCAAATAAATGAATCTAAATATATGGCCAAACTCTGACTGGAGTCTGGGGAATTTGTTTGGGCAATCCATCCCTAACCCTGATTCCTTGGAGGTCTTCCTGAAGGATTTACAGATTCCTAGGATACCAGAGGGGAGGAAAAACAGATGGTGACACCAAAAACCAAATCTGAGCTAAAATTAGCTATTTCTGTATTAAAACAATTTTTTGCTCCAGGACCAGATGGGCTATCCAGAGAATTTTATATAAAAACAATGGATATTCTGTCAGATTACTTAATTATTAACTTTAATGTCATCCTGGCATGAGTAGTATCTTTCCCTAATTCTTTGTCAGATGGTCATTTAATATTTCTGCATAAACAGGTGATAAGTCCACACTAAATAATTTGAGGCCTATAAGCCTCATGAATGTAGACTGGAAATTATTTTTCTTTCTTTCTTTCTTTCTTTCTTTCTTTCTTTCTTTCTTTCTTTCTTTCTTTCTTTCTTGTATAGCATAGTGGTTAAGGACACTGAGCTGCAAACCTCGAGACCTGGGTTTCAATCCCACAACCTACACTTACATACTGTGTGATCATTAGCAAGTCACTTAACTTCCTTGTGCTCCCAGGTCACACCTGGAAACAAGTCCTGGCTTAGTGTGCCTTCCCTGGTTAAACAATTTCCCCTTTCCCTTTCTTTCTTGAAGGCTGGGATTAGAAAGACCTTTGAACCAGAGGTTCATTTACAAAGGTCCAGGGTTCAAAATGGGTACTACAACAGAATGGAATATAAACAAAGTGGTAAAATGCACTAGAAAAACTATACTAACAGATGAGACAAAATAAGTTCATTGAAACAGTCTAAGTAATAACTATGTTACAGAATGAGACAAAACAAAGTTAGAGTGTGTATAGGAGTGTGTATAGTTTGACCCTTAGGAGTATTTCTGGGTCATTGATGGGTGTTGAACTAGCCCTGCTACATGCAGGGTGAGTATGAGTAGGGCATGTAAGTGCATGTGACGTGTGTCAAGACGTGCGCAAAGACATGTGCATCTAACACCTGTTTTGCATGTTTTAGCATGTGAAAGCATGGAAGCACAGATCTGTGCCCTGACATATACGCATAGTAAAGTACTATACTGAATTCCTTTCATAAGTGTACTGTATAAGGATCCCTACTACTACATAATGAAATCCAGTATTAATGAATGTAGTTTGCTGTTTCCATCAATCATGGCAAATTGCATTTATTTATTTATTTATTTATTTGCTTTTGTTAACCGGGTAAGCACACTAGACAGCCAAGTGCCTATTTTCTGGTGCGACCCGGGAGAGTTACAGGTAAGAACTTCATACATAA
Organism: Neoceratodus forsteri; assembly: GCA_016271365.2. Lineage (NCBI taxonomy): Eukaryota > Metazoa > Chordata > Ceratodontiformes > Ceratodontidae > Neoceratodus > Neoceratodus forsteri. The sequence continues at coordinate 707,151,843 of CM028137.1, forward strand.
ACAGTTGAGGAAGCATAAGGAATACATAGGAAAATAACAGGCAACTCAAAGCTGGCTCTAGAGCAAGGTAGGCACAGGATTCATACATCGACAATTGAGGAACAGAGAAGAGTACATAAGAAATACACAGGCAATTTCAAGGCTGGCTCTAGAGCAAGATTGGTACAACATTCATACATGGACAGTTGAGGAGACAAGAAAAATAACTAAAATAACTGGCATTTCAAGGCTGGCTCTAGGACAAGGTTGGCATGGTGCATTAAAGTAGAGTGGGACAAACGGGATATAATTAGAAGGTGAACAGCGGGAACAAAGGTAATAGTAAGTAACTGCAGGGGGGAAGTGGAGTGCCCTAGGCAGGTGGTCAAGTCCAGGATTCATGGCCAGTTACTGAAGAAGAAGTGCAAGTAGTGCAAGTAGTGCTGAGGCCCCCCACATTACTGTATGACCTTGAGTGGAGATATGGATATCAAATGTGCTTCCTGTAATATGTACACTATCATATCCAAGACTTTAGGGAAAGACAATACCTTCAAGTGTGATGAATGCCTCAAAATGAGGAAATGCAGCAAGAAACAGCAATGTTTGGATCAAGATTAAATCACTGGAAACCAGTCAGAGAGAAATGGTGGTTAGACTGCAGGTGAAAGATAGTTTACTGTTCCAATCTATATCAGAAAATGATACTGATGCAATATTAAATGATACTGATGCAATGGTAAACAAAGATCCAAATATTACATTACTGCCCAGCCCAGAGGACTCAGTTAATATTACATAAACTAGTATTCCATCTGTATTAAAGGCAAGAAAAAAAGTCAGGGAGTCAGACACAAATTAAAATACTAAGAAAGAATGGTTCCAAATACAGAGTACCAAGGCACCAATGAAAGGTTGTAAGGCAGGTACCTTCACAGTACCCCTTTCTAATCATTTTGGCCTTGATGAACATACTGATAAGAATCTATGCCCCAGATGTTCCTCTTAGGTTCCAGCAACCAGTAATAAACATCTCTGTCAATAGGGAGAGATTAGACATTACCAGACAAGGGGCTTCTACACACTCAAATCAAATGATCTCCACTTTGACTCCCAATAGGATTATTGATACTGACACAGGATACATAGACAATATAGGAGTCCAACAATGGAGTAATTCAGATGTAAACCCTCCAGTACTGGAGTCTTTAGTATCCTCTGAAGTCCGTCAAAATATAACTCCAAATAGGGAAACTACTTCTTCTCAACCAGGGTCACATGATATTGAAACACTGATGGATATTCAGACAGAATCAAAACCCAAATACATATATCTACTGGGGACTCAATAGTTGAACATACAGACAGGATGGTTTGTAATAATGACAAAGAAAATAGAAGTATGTCATCCTTTGAAGGAGCTAAAATTGAAGATATCACTTTGATGTTAGATGATATCCTAAAAAAATGTTGTTGGTCCATTAGTCATTATTCATGCACAGCAAATAATATCTTGAGAGAGCCTTTAATAAAAATAAAACAGGATACTGTGGCAATGACAAATAAACTTATTAAATTAAATTGTGAAATTGCATTTTCAATGATTTTACCCGTTCCCAAGGCAACTGAATTCAATCAAATAAAAATAAAAAAATTGAATGACTGGTTATGCAGATGGTGTTTAAAACAACAAACTGGCTGCATTACTCATTCAGAGGACTTTAATGACAGAAGTGAACTTTTTTTATGGGATGGCCTACACCTAAACAGGAAAGGCAATAGTACTGTACGTAAACACATTGTATCTTACATTCAACAAATTTTAAACTAAAACATAAGGGAGAGATGCCTATCATACAGGACTCTCTGAACACTAACTATATGTTTGGTAAAAAAGTTAATTATGTAACTATGGATCCAGATACTAACACTTTCGTGAATTCAAAACAAATTCAATCACAGAATAACAAAACACATACACAAAATAAAGATCACCTACACATACTCCTCGTAAATGCTTGCAGCCTTTCAAATACAATTGATGAACTTAAGCACTTTATGCAAACATACAACATTGATATTGGTGGGGTTGCTGAGATGTGGTTCACTGAAGGTGATTGGGGTACTCAGATTACTGGATATTCAAAATTTGAAAAAATTTGTAGAAACTCGAGCGGTGATGGAATTGCACTATATGTTTGAAATTATTTAAAATCATATCAAGTTGATAGCAGATAGGATGATATCTCAGACATTGAATTATTATGGACTAAAGTCATCTTTCCTAACAAACACAGCATAAACATAGGCCTAGGATATAGATCACTAAACTTAGATAGTAATGACAATAATATGTCCATGAATAAAATTGAAACCATGGAAGTTCATGGTGATTATATCCTAATGGGATATTTTAACCTCCCTAATATCACCTGGGAATCCTGTAAGGGTTCATCCACACAGGACAATAGAGTTATTGATTTCATGACCTTATACAACATGGAACAATTAATTAAAGTCCCAACTAGGGATCAGAATATTTCAGATTTATTCCTAACTAATTTGGAGGAAGAAATAACCGAAGTAGATGTAATGCATCCTCTTGCAAACAGTGACCACAACATGGTTCTTATAGAAATAAATGGCATTCAAAAGGTAGGGATGCATGGTCACACCTTGGCCAAAGATTTCATTAAAGCAGATTACAAGTCAATTAATTAATTTCTTAAGGAATGGGACTGGGAAACAGAACATGTTAATTGTGACCTTAATGATATCTGGCTTAAAATACAGGAAAAATTACAGTACTGTATATATCTTTGAGTACCCACCAGAACTAAACATAATAAAAATAACAGAGTACCTCTATGGTGGAACAAATGTATTAAATGTAACCTAAACAAAAAAACAGAAATTATACAAAAAAAATTAAAAACATCCAGCAGCAAGTAATTGGCCAGCATATAAAAAATCTGTGAATAAAAATAAAAGCCTAATTAGAAATTCCAAAAAAACAACTAGAGGAAAAACTTGCCACTTCGGTTAAAGACAACCAAAACAACTTTTTTAATTATACTGGATCCATGAATAAAAGCAGTCCAACCACTGGGCCCTTATAGACAATTAATGGATTAATAATGGATGAGGTGGACATGACCACAGAACTAAACAAATATTTCATTAGCGTTTTTGGTCCTAAAGTTTCTATGCCTACAATTTTCACAGAAATATCTAATACAGTGAAACAAATTAACATAAAAGAAGTATTAGATGTCATTAGCTTGATCAAGTCTAATAGTTCTGCAGTCCCTGATGGAATTCTTCCAAAATTTATTAAAGAACTAGCACATCAGATAGCTAGCTCTTTAACTGCATTGTTTACTACCTCACTTAACGTGGGCACTTCGATTAAAATATAGAATCAGGTTTTATTAGTAATCCAACTACATAAAAGTGGTTACAGAAATATGGCAATAAATTATAGATCTATACATTTAACAGCAATATTCTGTAAATTAATGGAAAGACTACTAAAAGGTAGAAAATGTACACATCTGGCAGATTTGGGGTATCCTGATATAACACAGCATGGTTTTGTTTAGGGCAGATCATGTCTAACAAACTTTCTAAATTTCTTTGAGCCAGTAAGCGAAGCATTGGATAATGGTTTATCTGTTGATATGATCTTTCTGGATTTTTCGAAAGCCTTTGACTCGGTATAGCACAAAATACTAACAGAGCAGATAATATATTTAAATATTCATCCTTTAATTATATGCTGGGTTGAACTGTGGCTTTCAAACCAAAAACAGAGAGTCTCATTAAAGGATTACCTATCTCCTTGGAGCTTGGTTACAAGTAGTGTTCCCCAGGGCTCAGTTCTTGGACAAACTCTTTTTAATACATTAATAGCCTCTATGCTTCCCCTTAACAAAAGCTGTTGGATGGGAAAGTATGCTGATGACTGTAAACTTGGACCAAACTGAAGTTTTCTTGAAGGTCAGTCTTTAGAGAAAGTGGGTCGAGGCTGCAAGAATAAAGTACAGTGTCATCCATGTAGAGGATCATGTTGTTTTTACAGACCATGGGGAGATTATTGATGAAAAGGACAAAGAGTAGTGGGCTGAGGATGGAGCCTTGTGGTACACTTGAATGAATGGGAAAACTGGTCAAGAGGGTGTTGCAGATCTTTACTTGCTGAGAATGATCAGTTAGGTAGCTGATGAAACAGCTAGTAACCTCTGCAGTGAGCCCTAGTGTGGGGAAAGTGTGGAGCAGAAGAGAGTGGTTAACTGTATCAAGGCCTTAGGTCAATATAGATTGACCCAACTAGGTGGCCATTGTCCACAGCCTTATGTATGAGGCTAGTGTAGGCATGTAAGGCTATGGTAGTACTGTGTGACTTTCTAAAGCCATGTTGTTGTGGGCACTGAAGGTTGTACTTGATAAGCTACTCTGTGAGCTGTGAAAAAACTATGTACAAGATTGACCAAAGTGGCACAATATTTAATTTCACCGGTCCAAGCCTGCGCCACTCCACAATGCACTATGATAGGTAATCTAAAAATAGTGTGGGAGGTATTTGATTGCCAAGAAATCTCTGGTTTTCTTCTCACAATTGATCATTCTAACTCCGTTGATGCAGTATCTCATGATTATCTATCTGAGATGTTAAAACAATATGGAATACCAGAAACATTCTTTACTTGGATTTGAATGTTGTATAGGAATGCTTCAACAAGTCCAGTAGTGAATGGTAATGTGGGAATGCATGTTTGAATTCTGAGAGGCACAAAGCAGGGCTGCCTCTTAAGCCCCCTGCTTTACATATTTTCTATTGACCCCTTGCTTCGGAAATTGAATTTGGAGGGTAGAATTAAACACATTTTAGGCTTAAACCATCTGGAATTCCCAGTAGCCTTAGCCTACACAGATGATGTAACCATCATGTGGCCAATAAGTAATCAGGGTAGAGGGCTCTTGAAGTAGTGTCTGTTTTTTCAGAAATTTTGAGAATGTGTGAGAGTCGCAATACATAGACCTGACATGGAGATGAGTGGGTTTATTTCAGAAATACAAATATCCACATCATCACTTTGGATTCTGGGAGTTACTTTTGGGGCAGCTGATCCAGCGACCACAAATTGGGAGGAGGCTATACTTTAAGCTTAGGAAAAAATAAACAGATGGAAGACTTTTCCTATGACCAAAGAGAAAAGAGTGTATGTTCCAGATATTCAGAGCAGTTGAGCATGGTGCAGCCGAGTTGTGCCGGCACAACTACAGAAATGCACCACCGAGCGATATTCAAAGACCGCAGCAGCACAGCTCAACTCTCATTGTACAATGGCACAACTATAATGTATGCAGCGCAAGTACAGGGGACGTACCCATGAATATTTGGTGCAATGGGATATTCAACCGTGAACCCAAGGTGCACATCCGGAGCAAACCCAAGATGCACCAGACGTACTTGTTCCTATAAAAACCTGGCTCAAACAAACACTGACAGCAGATGCACAACATTGTGCCCAGAGAGAGGGAAGGAAGAGAGGTAGAGAGAGAGAGACAATGAGAGACAGATAGAGAGAGAGAAAGAGACAGACAGACACACGGACAGACAGACAGAGTGACACAGGCACCCAGGGAGACACCCACAGTGATAGAGGGATGGAGAGTGCCCCATTTCTAATGAAGACAGTAATGAGGGGTGTGAGGAGGCAGGAGGAACACCAACGTGGCCGACGAAGGGCCCGGCGGCAGTATGCCTGACACAAGTGGTACCGTGCCCGTACCACATTTGAGAACTACAGTGATACTGAGTTAGTGGGCTAGTACTGCTGAACAGGGTCATTCTGAAGCAGCTCTGTGAGCTGTGCCATGACAAAATTCAGGCATCCACCAGACGTAGTCATGCCTTGTCTGTGGAGACTAAGGTGACCGCCGTGATGTGCTTGCTTGCCACAGGCACCTTCCAAAGGCCAACAGGGGACACCACAGGTATCACCCAGTTGGCCACATCCTGCCTCCTCACACAGTTCCTCAACACTCTGCTGCCAAACGCTTCAGCATTCATACGGTTCCGCAGCACACAGGCAGCATGTACAGCAAACATACAGGAATTCCACAGGGTGACACGCATGCCTGGCATGATTGGGGCCAGTGACTACACCCACATGGGCATCCTCATGACACCTGGCCCTGAGGGCCCTGTGTATATCAACAGGAAGGGAAAACCATTCATCAACTGCCAGGTGGTGTGCGATGCCATAGGGTGCAGCATCAAAGTCTGCACCACACACCCCAGGAGTGCACATGATGCATTCATCTGGCACAGCTCCATGCTGTGCCAAAGGTTTGAATGTGGGGACATCCCCATGGGTCACGTTGTGGGTGAGTAGGGCATGGGACAGGGGACAAATATGGTACTGCCCTGGGTGTAGGGGTGTGCAGGCAGGGTGGGCATGGTGGTGTGGGCAGTGAGTGACAGGGTGAAGGGGTGGAATAGCATAGCACAGGACTAATCATGTCCTTCCCTACACAGGTGACAGCGCATATCCGCTAAGACCCTGGCTGCTCACCCCCTACTGGTGACTGTCATCCCCTACAGAAGAGAGGTACAATGAGGTACACATTAGCATGTGGAATATCATTGAGCATGTCTTTGGCATGCTGAAAGCATGATTCTGTTGCCTAGACAAGTCAGGCGGTGCGCTACAATACAGCCCATCCAAAGCCTGTGGCCAATTCCTGGCCTGCTGCATCCTGCACAACATGGCCATTGACCATGGGATAGCTGTCGAGGCTGATGAGGGTGACAGTAGTGGGGACGATGATGACAATGGGCCCAAGGGCAGTGGGCAGCCACCCCCTGATAGACATGATCCCCATCTGGCACAGATGGCGCAAAGGCACTGGGATACAATCACCTTAGAGCACTTTGGAGAATTCAGGTAGGTGCAGTGACACACATGCATAGGTCACACAGACCAGCACACCACACATAGGCAGGTACGTGCATGGTAGGATGCATGCAAGGAATGGGGTGCACAGCAGAGATGGTGTAGGCGGTGGTGCAGACACACACACACACACACACACACACACATATACCCACACACAAGCAGACGAACATGGCATGGATCAGATGCATGACACCAGTGCACAGACACAACCGGCGTGGAGCTGCCCTCATCACGCCCAGGCCACACATTCCAGCAGCCTGGCTAGCACACATGGAAGGCATGCGGCACAAAGCACATGCACACCACCACATGCATGCCGCACCACCACCACCACGCACTTGTGCACAGGGCAGCAGCTGCAGACAGCAGGTCAGGGCAGCACACACCTCACACCAACCATGTGGTCCCTTGGCCAACACAGCCATGTGGGTGGCTGTGCTGGGGCTGATCAGCAGATGCTGGCTGTGCATTGGCCACAGGGTGTGTGTCAGATGCCCCTCCAGGGTAGATATGCAGGACCATGACCGTGTTCTCGCAGGGGTACAGAGGCAGTCAAACAGGCCAGCCCCGGGAATGCCTGGAATGCCTATGTCAGAGCCCGGCATCTGCTGTGATGGGGTCACCAGATGCTGAGACTGTGGGGCGGACAGCACACTGCAGGGGCTCCTCTGCACATGGCCATGCCCAGTGGCAGCCAGCGATGCAAAGCCAGCTGCAATGGTACTGGTCATGTGGTCCATTGCCACTACAATGGCACTGGACATGCGGTCCATAGATGCAGTCATGGCCTCCTGCATGCGGCGCAGCCTGTCCATGATCTGTGCAGTGCCCCATCCTGCTGCTCAGCCAGCTGGCACACCTCCACCTGCAGTGCTCAAACCACAGTGGCAAGCAGCACCTGGTTCTCCACGGATGCCCGCAGCAACTGGGTGTGCTCTGCCAGCCGCTCAGCATCCTGCACCTCCTGGCTGGGACGCCAAATGGCTGGGGGTGACCTGGCATGCTACCCAGCCTTCCACTCTGGTGGACACTGCACAGTGGGCTGTACAGGCAGTAAAGTGATGCCAGGCAGACCAATGGTGGATCCTGTGTCCCATTGCCCTGTGGTACCTGCATCTTGCTGCTGCTGCCCGTCCGTCTGCTGGGTGGTGCCCTGCACCGGTGCAGCCACAACACCACCGCCACCCACTCTGGTCACAGGTGGCACCACACTACGCTGCACCAGCGGGGATGGGAGGTGGCTGTGCAGCCACAGGCACAGTGCTGGGCCCCAATGATGTCTGTGAGGCAGGCAGGGGCATGTTGTCCACATCTACCACCCTGTCCAGGATCACGGTGATGTCATCATTGGAGCTGGATGCCCAGAGCTGAGTCTCTGCGCACAGCACATTCAGGCTGGCATCTTGCAGGAACTCATCCAGGGCCTCATCTGACCCCAGGCCAAAGATGTCCACCTGCCCTGCAGTGCTCAGCTGCAGCCTGTCCAGGCCATGGATGCTGGTGGATGTTGAGGGTCAATCCCAATGGCTGTGGCTGCCACCTCTGCCACCCCATACCCTGCATGGAGACATGATGGTGCTGCAAGAAAGGAAGACATGGTCAGTGGTGTGCTGGTGCCCATTTCCCCCCCTCCATGTGCATGCTGCTGGTGTCACTGGCCAGCGGCATGCCATGACCAGTGGATTGCACACGCGCATGTGGCATGCGGCACAGTGGCAATCACACCTACATGACCTGGCACACACCTGCCAGGTCTGTGTGAGTCATATATGTACCATGCAGTGATGGGCTGCCACCAGTCTGGAATCCCCTGCCAGGCACACCCTCCACTGCAGTGCAACAGATGGTGGATGCCACTAGCTCATTCGTGGCTGACAGGGTGGGTGCGGTGGATGGCTCTCCATCGGTGGCACTGAGGGAGGATTGAATGGCTGCTACCTTCTCCTTAATCCTACGCCTGTCAGTCCCGACCTACTTGCAGCACTTATGTGCCATCTGCTGTTACCTACCATGCAGGTTGACGTAGGCCACCGCTTCATCCCACCCTACCTACCATTCATGCGGTGTTCCCATGGCACTGCTCAACAGGACCTCCCTGTCAAGTTATTCCTCAAACAGGACATTTGTTTCCTCCTTTGTAAAGTTGGGCCTGCACTTGTGTGCAGGCTCACGCACCTCCAGCTCCTCCTCATGACCAGACATTCTACCACCTGTGAACAGGGACAGCACAGTGTGTCAGTGAGGGAATGGCCCATGTTGCCTTCCGTGGCCTAGTTGTTGCAGGCCGCTGGTTCGCTAAGGCAGCATCCACCTACCTGTAAGGGTGCAATACAGGTCTGTGGCCTGTGATGTTCACTGGTGCTTATATGGCGCATCCCATGCAAATGAGCTTCTGCACAACAGTAATGATATGCTAATGCACCCAACTGTGCCACGCATTGGCTGCTGAGATCATTTGCATAGCGTGTAAATGCACCATGCACAATGGGGTTGCACTGGAGCAACCCTGTGGTGCATGTCTGGCGCATCCGTGTTGTGTGTTCCCACAGTGCGCATGTGTGCATGGCATTGCATGTGTCAATCACACAGATGACAGCCCTTACATGGTGCTGTGCCATTGCACATGTGGCAATGGTGGGGCATTGAGCATCCTCAGAACATGCGCAACTGTGCAAGGGGTCACAACCCCTGACACCACATAGCTGGTGGGCTAGGGTGTTGTGCGTATGTCCAGGACTGTGCAATGCACCCGCATTGCACATCACCATAATGTGTGGTTGCATCATTCCATTCCTGATTGCGCATCCTACACATGCTGCAACCACGTGCGTGACTGCACCGCCGTTCACACCAGCAGTGAGAGTTGTTAGCAGCCATGGTGCAGGGAAGGACATGAAGGGCCATCAACTGGACCGATATTGAACTGGTCAATCTTGCTGCAGTGGTGCAGCCCTTTGAGGGGCAACTATTCGGCATTGTGCCACTGGAATAGGCCAGGGGCGACATTTGGGTGCAGGTGGCCACAGACCTAGAGAGACACATGGGGGGTGGCTAGGAGTGTGGAGCAATGTCACCACCAGTATGGGGACTTGTGACTCAGGGATCTGGAGTGGCTGTGCTGGATGCAGGTGCATGTCCAGCGCAGGGCGATTCCACAACCAGGTAGGTGCATGCAATTGTCTTGCATGCATCGATGCTCATCAGTGGTAGGTGTTGGGCTGTGCAGCATGGTCTGAATCAGGGGTCATCACAGTCCTATCGGCAGCCGCGTGTCATGCATGGCTGTTGCACGTGTTGCAGTTATGCAGGCATGGGGGCCACGGGACAGTCGGGGACATGCCATGCAACATGTGGGATGTGCAGTGGTGGGGGCTTTCCCTGCATGCTTGTACACATGTCCACCTCTCTACATGCTTTCCACAGGGCCAGAGAGCCACAGATGGGCCAAGGCAGCTGTCGAAGGTGTGAGGAGCCATGGCAGGCCACAGGATACAGCACTGGAGAGCAGCGGCATAGCAGATAAGTGTGGCCACTATGCCATTTCATGTCCCAGTTGTATTGCTGTGGGTAGTGGGTCCAAGCATGGTGTCCATGGCCATGTGTCTGCATGGCTGTGGGTGGCGCACCACCAGTTGTACATACCAATGTTGCACGTACATTTGTGGCATTGTGCCTGCTGGTGGGGGGATGTGCACACAGCCTCCACAATGTGTGTTACAATGGTGCCTGTGCCCTGTGTCTTGTACCTGTGCTTGTGCCCAGATGGGCACACTGTGCTACCCGTCTGACTAACTGCATCATTGTGGTCTGCTGTGTGGATGGCTGATGTGGCACTCCAGGCATGGGTCCATTGTGGTCCCCCAGAGGTGTGTCCCCCCCAGTCCATTGCATGCTGTGGGTGAGCTGGGGTCTTTGGGGCATTGCACTGATTGGCTGTCCTGTCCCTTCCCCTTGGTGATCACATGAATGGTGCTGGGAGGGTTGCTCGCTCCCACATCTGGGACCAAGGAAGGATACTGGCACTCCAGAGGAGCTCCTTGCACTCTAGAGGCAGCACCAGTGGGAGGCTGCAGCACTGAGGTGGGCCATACAGTGGCTGCAGCGGGCCATGAGGGGCCAAAGATAGAGGGGCCTACAGTGGCCCGTGTTGTATATAGCCCCCTTTCCTTCCCCACAAATGTTTCCCATACTGTCCCACATTATTCTGTATAGCCCCTGCACCCTGTCCCCCTCCTCCTCTCCCCTTCCCCTATCTCTTCCCCTTGTTATCTGCCCATTGCATATGCTCTTTTATATAAAGCTTTGGTTTTGATAAAGGGCTGTGTCTGTGTCTGCCTTGCAGGTGGCGTGTGGAGCCATGCTGCAGATGTGGGTGTGGTACATGGTGTCCGCACAAGGGCGGGTCAGTTCACAGTCTGTGTTCCCGTGGGGTTTGTGTTGTGTTCAGCCCTGTTTCACATGTCCATGGCATGTCTGACTGGGGGACGGATGTGTTTGGTGTGTCACTGTGTTGTCAGTGTGGTGATCTGTTCTGCTGGTTGTGACCGGGGAAGGGCTCTGCATGGGGTCCTTGTCATCTTGGGGCATTGTCCACCTGGTGGCGCATGGCTCTCACTGTGCACAGGTGCACACCCATTCTCATGGGGGGCACATGCATGTGTCATGTGCCTGGGAGGGGGCTTGTACTTGTGGTGTCAGGGGCACTGTCACCCTGTCTGGTGGGCATCTGTGGCATGTTCCTGCCATTGGCATGGTTGGGTAGCAGGTCTTTGGCCAGGGGTGTGTTCCATGGTTTGTGGGCTCGAGTTTTCTGTGCACCTTCCCTTGGTGTCCTGTGTGCCCTCTGGGTCCATGCCTCTGTGTTCATGGGTGTGCCCTGCTGGGGAGGCCTGTGGTCATTGCCCTATGTTTGCTTGCATATGTGTACCTGCAGCCTGTGGCTCTAGCACTGCTCAATGGGTTTGTGCTCAGGTTTGCTCCGCGCATCCATGGTTGTGCCAGCGCATCTCTGGTTGTGCTGTGGAGCATCTCTGCCATATTCAGCTGACTTGCGCTGGAGCATTTCGGGTGGCGCATCTTCTGAGCATGGCTCCTGGCTTGCCATGGTGCATCTGAGTTGTGCTACACCAGACTTGAGCCGGGCTTTGGCACATTTCTAAATAGCCGGCCCTGAATGTTTAAAACATTTACTGTCCCTCTGTTCTCATTAGTAAACTATATATTCCCACTACCCACCAAACCCGAAGTACAGTAAATGTATATAATATTGTGTTTAAACTACTATGGGGCAGTAGGCTAAATCCTGTCAAGAGAACAGTCACATATTCACCAATAAAAAAAAAAGGTTATAGATATGTTAAATCCAGTGACTTTTTTCTTTACTGTTTTCATATATTCCAATTTACTACCCATGTATTAGGCAAACAGATGGTTTGGGTGGATCTTTTAAGGGCAAGGTGCATATACTTCTTGCAAAAGTGGGAAACACAAATTGGGGTTCCTTTAGGGCCCTCCCTCAAAAAACTGCCCCATATCTTTTAGAACAGTTAAAAAGATTGAAAGTATGGAAAGTAGCCCCAAATGACATAAGTCACACTGCAAGGAAGGAAGCTTGTAAACGATTTGCACTCAGAATTTTGAACATTCCCACTCTTTCCTCTCCCACGAAACATTAAAATAGAAGCTGTTACTGCCCAGCTGGTTGAGGTGCATGATTCACCACAAATATGGGCCACTTTGTGGATATGTTGCCACAGCAGTTTGAATGTAAGGGGTAACCATCACCATAAGGGAAAGACAGAAAAACTTATTTAGGGATGGATGTTTCGACCAAGTTGAGACAATGGTCCACCTTTTTTTGAATGTTCCTACATGGACAACTTTTGGATGTTACTAGCTAGGGAATGGGAAATACCTCAATTTAGGAAGAAAACGTATGAAACACTGATGTACAGTCAATTTGGGAACGAGTGGAATAGATTTCACAAAGGCACCTTAGAGTTGTGTTGGCAGTAATTAAATGGGTTATCTGTCAAATAAGATGTCAGTTTGTGCTACAACAAAAATTTACAAATTTGTTGGGCCTCATTGGGAGAATTTCCAAAGAAATACAGGTTATTTCTGCAAAGGAGAAATTTTCACTTCAGCAGCCATTATACACTAGTTGGTGGAGACACTGGTCCAAGGCTGTATCAGGTTGAAAAACATGTATGTGTCCCAGGTAACAGCCTCGGGGGGGGGGGGGTAAGGCAAATGGTATGGGTATGGCATCAGGTTTCATAAGGTTACTAGAACAGTGTGGTTTTGAAAGTATATGAGGAAAGGACAAGATATAATATATGTCTATAGTTGTGTATATATATATATATATATATATGTAAATGGAAGTTCAAAAAGGAACAGTCATTTGGTAACAGACTAACAGTATGTTTACATTGATGTTTAGAAATACTAAACAAGATGTAGGATAATTTATGAAGTTAGAGGTGCACAGATATTTTATAGTACCTAATGAATGTCATTTCTTGTTCTAATAAATGTATTAATCATGTTATGAAGCTTTTCCAATGTGTTCATGGTACAATAATGTATGTTTGACATGTTCTCATTGTATATCATACCAATGAATTATTCTAATAATGGATAATAAAAAAATTCCCCTACTCTGATGGTAGGATGAATTGTTGAAGGACATAGATCTGTCATGGTGGACAGACTACTAAAAGAGGAGGACACTGCTGGTGTACCTGCAGGGGAATTTATCTCCACCCCTGTTGGTCCAGCTATGGGGATCAAATCACAAAAGTGAGAACTTTTTCCAGATTTTGCATTGGATCCAGCAATGACTGTGTTGGAGGACTCATTGTCCAGTAAGGTCCCAGTCTTGGAGCAAGATGAAGCATGATTATGGGATCTGGCAATTAAAAAAAGACATACCTTGTTGAAAATTTTAAGTAAATTCCCAGAAGAAGCAGCCAGGATGTCTGGAGCAAGTTTTCTTTCAGCAGAGCAGAATGTGGCATTGACAGCAGCTCAAGCTGATTGTGACAAGTCAGCATCAGCTGGACTGCAGGAGGAACCTCATCAGAATTTGCTGCTGTCAGAGACAAACACAGCTACTGCACCTCTAGTCGGGCAGAACTTGCTGACATTCGAAAAAAGCAAAAATGGACAACTACACAGCAGTTACAAAAGACTGGCACTGAACCAGAAAATTAATCACAGCAGGACTCTAAAAGTCACTTGCAGCAAATCGTAACACCACAAATGACAGAAACTGTAAGTACAAATACATTGCATATAAATGATAAGGCAGCCCCCATTACTTTACGAATACTATGGGTGGTTGAATTTCTCCTTCCAGCATAAACCATCTGTGGTCATACAGTTACACCCTGGTCCCTTGAAAAAGCTTTATTAGGAGTAGGGCGGAAAAAACTCCACAAGAGAACTGGATTCCTGACAAGGCACATGGCCCCATTCCAGGACAAGAAGGGGGTAGTTCTACCTTAAATAGCAACCAAGAATTACATGTTGCAGCTAATTCTAATGACACTTTTCCACATAATTTTGCAACTGAGTAAGACATGGATCTTCACGCAGATGATATTGTAGTAGATCCGTACCCCAATTAGGATTTCACATAATTCTGGATCTGACTCAGCAGGGGAAGAATCCAGTAACCCCTCTAATAGGTGGGGAGAACACATGGATTGTGAAAATCCAGTGGAGGAAAATCATCAGGAATCTGCATAACAGCTATGGGCATCATTTTGAAAAAAAGATGTTTCCTTCACTAATGTGGCACCAGCACAAAGATGAAACGCTGTATGATTACAATATGTGGGGGGCCTTGAACTACCACCAGATCACATTTATGTAGGCCATACACTCATCAGAGAATCCATGTGTTTTTTTTTTTCAGATTAAATTTATGCTTTGATACACACATCGAGGGACTCCCTCTTTGATATTAGTTTCAAAACTCCAATGGGCCTGGACAGATTCTGGTCACAATATGAGAAAATGAAATACTCATCTGTATGAATTCCCTAACCAACCATCACTCTAACTAAACCCACTATAAAACCGATTACCATTCTGTTCAAAAATGAGGGAATTGGTGTCCATGACATTCAACATTGGTTAAATCAAAAATGTGACATTTTAGGGCCCTTACAACCAATATCCAGCAAGGAACATATTTTGATATGGGGCTGGAAATTTAAAGATACATTTAAAATGACTGCACAGGGCTGACAACACCTGACCAGCTGTCTTTTTCTTGGCTGGGACTGAGGTCTCTGCTTTTACCCCACCCAACCCAAAACTTGTTTCAAATGTGGATCTAAATTACATCTTAGTCCAGCTTGTAACAGCATAAAATGCAATTTGTGTCTTTGTTATTGCCATAACAGTACCAATTGTACAAATTAACTCAAGTGTAACTTGTGTGAGGAGACTGGACATGGATATAGAACTTGCCCATAGGCTACCCATAATGGAACTGATAGACCTGACCAGGATATTATTCTCACAAATGCACAAAAAACAAGTATGGAAAGGCAAAGACAACAGCAGGAACTTGAGGTAGCACCTGCTCAGCATCCGCCCCTGCCACCGTCAACTGAATTAACTGTCCTAACACCTGAAGGGGGACGAGGGGAGACTCTGAAACATCCTCTACAGTATCATTACGACTTCCTTCCTTGGATTCAGAGGATGAACATCTGGAAGAAGAAGTCAAAAAAATAAGGACTAAATATTTGGGCCTTAGATCTCTGAGGAGCAGTAAAAGAAGGAAGTGACCATAAATCTTTCTGATGGATTCTACAACATCTCTCTCTCCATAGGCACGTTTAATACTATTAATATTAAAAATCCTAGGAGAAGTCTGTTAACTTTCTCTATAATCAAGGACTTAAATCATGATATTTGTTTTATTACAGGACACAAGGTTACATTCTCCTGCACTGATAAATGCAGCAAAAAAAATTGTGGTATTGGGGTCCTTCATATTTCTCGAAAGGTATCAATTTGTGTGATGTGCTGGGTATTTTTTTTCAGGATATTTATTTATTTGCTTTTGTTAACCGGGTAAGCACACTAGACAGCCAAGTGCCTATTTTCAGGTGCGACCCGGGAGAGTTACAGGTAAAAACTTCATACATAAACAATTGAGGAAGCATAAGGAATACATAGAAAAATAACAGGCAATGCAGTGCTGGCTCTAGAGCAAGGTAGGTATACATTGAACAGTTGAGGAACAGAGAAGAGTACATAAGAAATACACAGGCAGTTTCAAGGCTAGCTCTAGGGCAAGGTTGGCATGAAATTCATACATGTACAATTGAGACAAGAAACATAACTAAATTAACAGGCAGTTCAAGGCTGGCTCTAGGACAAGGTAGGCACGGTGCTTTAATGTAGGATGGGACAGATGGGATATAATTAGGTGGTGAACAGCGGGAACAAAGATAATGGTAAGTGCCTGCAGGGGGAAGGGGAGTGCCCTAGGCAGGTGGTAAGTTCAGGATTCATGGCCAGTTCCTGAAGGAGAAGTGCAAGTAGCGCTGAGGCCCCCCCATCGAAACAGGTTGGAGTGTGGGGAGGGGCAGGGGAGCAGGACTACGAGGAGCTGCAGCAGGGGGAGGAAGGTTTCAGGAAGTTCCAGAGGGAGGCTTTAAAGCTTGGATGGGAGGAGGAGGAGGAGGACTGAGTGAGCTCAGGAAGCGAGTTCCAGAGTTTGGGGGCGTAAGTGTAGAAGGCCTGGTCCCCCGCAAGGGTGCGTGTTCTAGGAACCAGGCGTTCCTGAGTTGCCCCAGATCGTAGGTGGTAGGATGGGGCGCCAGGTTTAAGGGGAAGGGCTAGAGCTGGAGGGATGCCAGAGCAGATGATGTTGTCAATGAAGTTACCTAGGACGAAGGAGCGATGCTTCTCAGGGGGAAGCCACTCCAGGCGGCTGTATAGATCACAATGGTGGGTGAGGGGAGTGGCGGAGAGCGTGAAGTGGCAAACATTGTTGTAGGCCGTGTCCCATTTTGAGAGACTGGATTTGAGAACTGGTGCAAATGTTACAAGTCCGTAACAGAGTGAGGGGAGGAGGACCCCCCCCAGCTAGGGCCAAGCAGGCAGCAGGGATGAGGCAGTTTTTAGCGTGGTAGGCTAAACCAAGCTTACAATTAGTAGCCTTGCAAACGTTATGAATGTGAGAGGTGAGGTCCAACTGCGGATCTAAGGTGACGCCCAGGTACTTGGCAGTGGTTACCGTCTCAAGGGGCGAGACGTCGACCCTATGGATCAGCAGGGGAGCAGGGCAGGATTTTATTTTGTTCAAGGACCCGAACAGCATGGATTGGGTTTTGTTGAGATTGAGAGTGAGTCTGTGGTCCCCCAACCAAGTTTGAATGTGTTCAAAGTTGAAGTTCAGGTGTGAGTTTATTGTGGAGATGTCTCAGGAGCTGGCCAGGAGGATGAGGTCATCTGCATACAAGGTGGTGTGACCATGGGCAGTGACGGATGGAAGGTCATTGATAAATAGTGAGAATAGGGTTGGACCAAGGACGGATCCTTGAGGGACCCCGCAGTGGATTGGTGAGAGGTTGGAGGACGTCCGATTGAAGTAGGTAAATTGCTGATGGTTGGAGAGGTAGTTTAGGAACCAAGCATGGGCGGAGGGGGAGAATCCGAGGGATAGGAATTTGGAGCCGAGGAGGGAGTGATCAACCCTGTCAAATGCTTTTGAGAGGTCCACAAAAATGGCTCCAGTGAGGTTGCCTTGGTCAGCACTTGTCCTGATCAGTGAAGTGACTACAGCAAGGGCAGTGGGCGTGCTATTCCCTTTCCTGAAGCCATGCTGGGCAGGTGAGAGGATGTTGCAGTCCTGGATATATTGGGAGAGCTGGGAGGCAATGGCTTTCTCAAGGAGTTTACTGGTGGCGGACAGAATGGCAATGGGACGGTAGTTGCCTGGATCTTTGGGATTTCCTTGTTTGAAGACAGGGACAACCTTGGCCACTTTCCACAGGTCAGGAATGATCCCAGTGTTAATGGAGGTGTTGAATAGGTGCGAGATGGGCCTAGCAAGGAGGTGGGCCCCCAGTCTGAGCAGTTTCGGTTTGAGCCAGTCGTGCCCTGCGCCTGTGTGAGGGGAGAGGCCTAAGAGTAGCATCTGGGTCTCCTTAGGAGAAACTTGTCTCAGTTGGAAGGGGGGCCGAGGGTGGAGACTGGGAGGGGCACCAGGGGTAGACGGAGGGGCTGGGGAGGGAGGGAAGTTGGAAAACAAGGAGTTGAAGGTGTTTGCAATGGTGTGCGGATTATTGCAGCTGACTCCACCAATGAGTAGATCAGTGACCTGTGCTTAGCTGACCCCCAATAGCATTTTTAATGTTTTGCCAGAAACTCCTCGGATTGCTGATGGAGGAGAGTAAGGCGGCTTTACAGAACTCGCTTTTTGCTGAGCGGATGGCTCTTTTGCAGGAGTTTCTGAGGTGCCTGTATGTCATTAGATCATGGTTATTTTGGGAGGCCTTATAGGTCACCCAACACTTGTCTCTGACCTTCATAAGGGAGAGTAGGCCCCCATTTAGCCATTTGGTGATGGGGCCCCGAACCCTTCTCCTAGTGAGGGGGGCATGTTTATTCTGAAGGGGGATAAGCTTGGATAGGAATAGATCCAAGGCCCGTGAGGGGTCATTGGAGGTAGTGACCCCTGTCCAGTCAATAGTGAGGAGGTCAGACAGGAAGTCATGGGTATTAAATTTGGAGTAGTCCCTCAGTTCAATCATTTTGCTAGGGACTTTTGGCTGAGAGATGCCCCAGACACAGTATATAGGGGAATGGTCAGAGATGGCATCTGGGAGGGTTCCAGAGGACGTGATATTGGCAGGACTATTGGACAGGATCCAGTCAATAAGGGATCCTGAGTTGCCCCGCACGGCGAGCCTGGTTGGTTTAGTTATAACTTGAGTAAGTACAAGCCCCAAGAGCAGTGGCTCGTACAAGTTGCTGTTGGTACCCAACCAGTTCAGATTGAAGTCACCTATTAGTAGGGTTTCGTTGGGACCCACTTTAGTGCTGATACAGTCAAGCAGGGAGGAGAGACCAGTCAGATCATCCTTGGGGGGGGGATGTAGATGCACACTAGGTGAATTTTCTTTGTGTGGCCCAGCAGGAGGAGAGCATGCAGAAACTCACATGCAGGAGGGTTGGAAGATGAGTGGTCAATGGGGGACAAGTTTAGGTGCGTCTTGTAGTAGAGGATTACCCCGACACCTCTCTTCTTGCCTGGTCTGTCTCGCCTGAAGTGGTTATAGCCCAGCAGGGTGCACTGGGCATCAGGTACATGGGGCTTAAGCCAGGTTTCTGAGAGGTCCAGGATGTCCGGCTTGTGGTGGGCAACCCACACAGTGAGCTCAGTTTGGTTGCGTAGGAGGCTACGCACATTCCGGTGTGCAATTTTGAGCCCTTTTGAGGAGAGCCAGGGGGAGAAATTGAGAGGCAGAAGGGAGGGTAGGGGACTGGGAGGAGAGGCCATATCCCAAATTGGGTCCAGTGAGCGCAGTGGAAAGATATATAGGGACTGTGGAAGAGAACGCAGTGGGACAGGACTGAGGGAGAAAATAAAAGAGAGACAGGCTGGAAGTTTAGGGGTTTTGTCCAATTTTAGGGGGAGGGGTCGGCCGCTTCCTATGAATGCCCACCTTACGGGTGCGGAGCACAAATGAGCTAGGTAGATCAAGGGAGAGAATTATAAGCGGCTCAGCTAGGTATTAGGTGGGTTACAAATAGGAGAAGTGAGCTAGGCTTGATAGAGCAGCCACTAGTGCATTCACAATTACTAGAATTATGGATATTGTACCAGGTAGATCCACGTTTGTGGATTTTCAGTATAATGTCACTGTATGTAGGGCCATCAATATACTGTATATGCCACACAGATAAAAAAGAAAAGAGTTGACCTAAATTAAAAAACCAAGCCTTTTTAAATGACCACTAGATCCATCATTTGGGCTAGGGATTTTAACTGTGTTCTCCATAACACGGATAGAGGTGCAAAAATTAACATAGAAACATAGAATTTGATGGCAGATAAGGACCGCTTGTCCCACCCAGTCTGCCCATTTCCCTACCTAATGGATAAGTTGCAGATCCTAGTTAACCAGCAGCCTACTTCTTCCTACCCCCACGCCCTAGAATTGCCTTATGACTGTCCCATGCATGCTTGAATTCCATCACTGTTTTGACTCCCAACCTCCTCCGGAAGGCCATTCCATGCATCCACAACCCTCTCTGTGAAAAAATACTTCCTTAAGTTACCTCTGAGCCACCCCTCTATTTTCAAATTGTGCCCCTTGTTCTTGCACATATTTTTTTGAAAGATGCTACCCTTGGACTTTGTTGATTCCCTGAGGTACTTGAAAGTTTCTATCATGTCCCCTCTCCTCCTTTCCTCGAGGCTATACATATTAAGCTCTTTAAGTCTCTCTTCATATGTCTTCTGGTGCAGACCCTGCACCATTTTAGTTGCCCTTCTCTGGACAACTTCCATCCTGTCTATGTCTTTGCAGAGATTGGGTCTCCAGAACTGCACGCAGTACTCCAGATGGGGTCTGACCAGCTGTCTGTACAGAGGCATAATAACTTCATATTTTCTACTGGTGATGCCTCTCCCTATGCATCCCAGTATCCCTCCAGCCCTCCTTGCTGCCCTCTCACATTGCTTGCCCACCTTTAGGTCATCTGATATGACTACCCCCAGGTCCCTTTCCATTTTTGTTATTGCTAGTATCTCACCCCCCCCATTGTGTACTCTTCCCCTGGGTTTTAGTTTCCCAGATGCATTACCTTGCACTTCTTAGCATTGAATCTAAGCTGCCATACATTTGACCATTCCTCTAACTTTGCCAAGTCCCTTCTCATCCTTTCCACCCCACTTCATGCATCAACTCTGTTGCAGATCTTTGTGTCATCTGCAAAGAGACATACTTTTCCTTCCAGTCCCTCTGCAATGTTGCTTATAAAGACATTGAAGAGGACCGGTCCTAATACTGAACATTGCGGTACCCCACTAGTAACCCCCCTTTCTTCAGAGTGTACTCCATTTACTATTACTCTCTGTGTCCTATTCTCCAGCCAATACTTTACCCAGGCTGTCATCTTGGGACCCACTCCCAGGCTGGCTAACTTGTATATTAATCTTTTGTGTGGGACTGTGTCAAATGCCTTGCTAAAGTCTAGGTAGGCCATGTCCACAGCCCCTGCCTGATCTACTACTTTGGTCACCCAGTCAAAGAAATCTATCAGATTCATCTGGCATGACCTTCCCGCTGTGAATCCATACTGCCTTGGGTCCTGTGCCCCTCTGGCCTCTAGATACTTGACAATGATGTCTTGTGATTCCAATGCCTTACTTAACATCCTAGAGCTCACAAATTTACGGGACACTTACAGACAAATCACACTGGAAGGGGTATACTTTTCTAAAAAAATACCTTAGCTACTAGAATTGATTTTATTTTTGCATCTCAGTCACTAAAAGTACAAAAAGTTACTATTCCTATAGAACATTCCTATAGAACATTCAGATCATAAGTTATTGTCTATCTGAATAGGTTTCTCACACCAGCAACCCTTCGGGAGAGGTTACTGGAAACTAAATTCCTCTCTTTTAGATATACCAGATATTCCTTACCCTGTTTTAGACTTACTAATGGAAGAAATCTGTGGCCTTTCTAGCTGAAAATTTAAGTCACTGGTGGATTGATTTTTTTTTGTTATATAATTTTATTTAAGTCTCTTAAGAGCTCTTTTACAAAGGTTCCACATCAGTAGAAAGGACAACAGATTAAACAGGACAGTAAAGTATGGTACAATGAAGTGTAAATAGGAGGTACAAAAATCACAATGGACACAAAATCATAATGGACAGTCAGCATAAAACAACAGAGACACATTATGCTAATCAGTTTCAGGCACAGGAAATTGCATACAGTACATTGATATCAGCAGGCTTTGTCAAGACAAACAGGGCACAGGGGTAAGGAAGGCATGTGGGAGGTGGGCCGGGAAGAGTGAGAGAGGGGTGGGAGTGAAGGACATGAGGATAGGTGAGGCAAGGGGAGGGAGAGGAAGGGTGGAGAGAGGGGTAGGGGAGGAAGGGGAGGGGGAAGGGTAGGAGGTAAGAGTGCAAAGTTACTATGAAAGAGGTTGAGTGCTAAGGTCGAGGTTTGGGAAAACATGGTTAAGAGAGACAGTCACAGGTGCTAGCTGTAGAGAATAGTGTCCAAAGCTTGGATTTCAATGGGCCCAGCTTAGTTTCAGAGGCGATGTCACTGTTGAAAGCATTCATCCAGAGGGGGGGCCCTGTAGGCAAATGATCTTTGTCCCTGGGTGGTTCTGCGATGATGGACCTGTAGGAGCTGAGATTCAGAACCTCAGATGTTGCGTGGATTATTAGGTGGGCTTAGAATATCTTGTACTCCAGGTGGCAAGAGGCCTAAAGTTATTTTCTTGGCCATCAGGCATGTTTGGTATTTGATGCGATTTTTAAGCTGTAGCCAGCCAGTTAGAGCATAGAGGTCACATGTGTGGGTGAGATGGTGGGCTCCTAAGATGAGATGACATGCCTTGTTAAGAGCAATGTTGATACACCGGAGGGCAGTATCAGTCGCAAAGCCATAGATGATCAGTCCATAGTCAATTATAGAAATAATAGAGCTCAGTACAGCTATCCTTAAAGCTTCTGGGGTCAGAGATTTCCTGTGTCTGTAGAGCAGACCAATATGAATATTTACAGCTTTAGCAATGTTATCTATATGCACCCCATATGATAGGTTGCTGTCTATGGTGACTCCAAGATACTTAAAGTATTGTACCTGTTCGAAGGCAGTACCAAGGCAGTTTGTAATAGTCAGAGGATGTTTCCTGTGCTTGTTCTGAAAGCTGCTGAAGAGCATAACCTTAGTTTTTGATTAGTTTAGTATCAACTTGTGATGACTAAAGCATTTCTCTACCAAGGCAAATCTGAGTTGTAGCTGGTTCCCAAGGGGTATAGGCTCTGGGTGAGTTGTGTAAATTACAGCATCATCTGCGCAGAGTAGGATTTGTTCAGGGCAGGAGCTTGGGAGACTGTTTAGAAAGAGAGTAAATAGGAGTGGGCCCAGGATGGGCCCTTGAGGAACCCCAGTGCGCACAGGTCTTGTGTCAGAGAGGACGTCAACAATTTTGACTTGCTGAGTGCAGTTGTCCAGATAACTTTTAAACCAGGCAGTGGAGTCAGAGGTGAGCCCTGCATTAAGTAGTTGTTCCAGTAGTAGAGGGTGATGGACCGTGTTGAATGGTTTTGTCAAGTCAATGAAGGCAGCACCAACTAATTGACCATGGTCCAGGGAGCTGTGTATAGAACTGATGAATTCCATAAGGGCTGAGGTGGTGCTATGCCCTTTTCTGAACCCATGTTGTTTGGCGCATTGGATCTTATATTTGTCAAGATATTCAGTAAGCTGGTCAGCTACAGTGTATTCAAGAAGCTTAGAGAGAGGTGGTAATATGGAGATAGGCCAGTAGGTCACGTGAAGAGTCATGTCTCCACTTTTGTAGACAGGGGTAACACTGACTGATTTCCATTGATTGGGGAACTTTGCGAGTCTGAGTGAGAGGTTAAAGATCCTGGTTAAAAGCACTAACACTTCCTCAAGGGTGAGTGACAGCAGCTTGAGGTCACGGGAGTGCCCACTGTGTCTATATTTACCAATTGTTTTACGGATGTATTTATGAGCTTCATGCAACAAGACTTATTTGAAGTAGAATGGCAGGTGACTGATCTTTGGGGGAGAGCTTACATGATTGACCGGGGTGGCATCTGCATCAAAAAAGTCAGGTGGAAGAACACTGCTAAGGTTTGTGAATGCATTATTAAAGGTACTGGCATTAGTTAGGGGGTTCAGAGTTGTAGTCCCATCAACGTCAAGTAAAGTGGGTGATGTTTTGGGTTTTTTCCCTGTAACCTCTTTGATATTATTCCAGAAAGCTTTACCATTGCCTCATGTGTCAGCAAGCACTCCCTTGTAGTATTTATTTTTCTCAAGGTGAATAGACCTTGTGCAATAATTCCACGCTCTTTTGTATTTTTGAATGTCCCATTGCATGCTGGTGGCTCGAGCCCAATGCCGGACGTGGTTCCTAGATTTCATATAAGCTAATAAGTCTGTAGAGAACCGTGGGTTGCAAGGGCCTTTGATTTTTCAAAATTTTAGGGGAGCATGGGAGAGGCAGGCAGCACTGAAGATGTTGGTGAAATAATCCAGTGCCGTGTTGACATCCTTCGCACTGTCGATGGGAGTCTAATCTTGCACTCTAAGGAGAGATTTGATGGGTTCAAGATGACCCCATGCTAGGTTCCTGCTGGTGATTGTCTTTGGTAGACGTTTGCAGAATTTGTCCATGCACAGATGACAGGTGAATGGTCACTGAGCATGTCCGGAAGGACTGTAGTGTTAGTAATGCAACCAGGATGACTGGTTAGGACCCAATCCAGAAGGCTACTTGTTCCCATTTTGTAGTTGGATCCAGTCAGGGAGTTAACCATCTTGGAAACGTTTGTGGCAGAGATGGCATCCCTAAAGCTCCCATTCTCAGGTGCTTGCCAATTAATATTAAAATCTCCCATCAGAATTAACTCCGAGCCAGGAGGTTGGTTTATCATAAAGTCCATGACAGAATTAAGACCCCTTCCCTGTTTTTTTATGAGGGATGTACACTGATGCTACAGTAAGTGCCTTATTATGGGCACCTAGCAGAATTTTAATGGCTAGTATTTGTGTGGTTGAACCAGCAGTAGGTACCGGCAGGGGGGTGTCCCTTGATTGGCTCTTTGAGACAGATCGTACATTCCCCTCCTCTCTTGGTAGTCCTGTCCAGTCTGAAGATGGTATAACCTGTCAGGGAAATAGCCATGTTAGGGATTTTTGGTATGAGCCATGTTTCAGCAATTGTCAGGATGTCTGGATTGTGTTGGTTAACAAAGACTTAAAGAGCATCCAGTTTAGGGAGGAGACTGCAGATGCTCATAACTGTTAAAGTAAGTAAACCCAGCCATATTAAAGAGACTGTCTTATGTGATGAGCTACGGCCAGGATTTGGGTGAATATTTCTAGACACCAGTAATAACATAAGTATAAGTTTGAACAGGCATAAACTTCATGGTCTGTATCGCCTCTGTCTGGTGTCCCAGCTTAATTGTTGTCAGCATTCCCAGAGGGTGGGCATGAGGGATAGAGGGGAGAATTATAAAGTATGGGTGCATGTTAGCCATCCCTAATGGTAAGCGTCGAACCAGTCATAAGATATAGAGTTACTATGTGCTGAGAGAGGATCAGAGACGAGAGTACCAGGAGTAAGGTAGATTTTATTGAGCATATAGAGGGGAGGATGGGAAGGGTAGCAGGCTCCCTGTATGCAAGTGTGTGAAATCAGCAATGTGAGCACAAATAAGTGAGGGAGCAGATAAGTCAGCATCATTGTACATAGGTAGGTACTTGATGTGCCAGATAGGATAGGATAGGAGGCCCTAGTGGCAGCTACATATAACTTGCTAATGGTGGAGTGAACACAGTAAATTTCACTCATACCAGAGATATGGTCCTCTAGTGGCTAGAAGACACAATCTGCTACTGGAAAAAAAAAGATCAGGAAAAGAAAATAAATCTAGGCAGCAGAGAGATGAGCTCTTGGAAAGGTGACAAGCAATTCAAATCCCCAGGAGCTGAAGCCAATCAGACAGAGACTGAGTGCTGAATCAGCCTGTAGTAGACCCAAATTCAGGCACCATCCACTAACTGAGTTCACAGCTAGCAAGCTGGCCTGGAGCTGCTTTCCCCCGAAGTGTACCTGGATCCTTGCTCTTGAGGGCACGCTGGGGAGCACCCTGCGCCAGCTGTGATCAGCACCAGACTGCTAGCGCAGGACGTGCAATCCCCTCAGGGAACCCTGCAGAGAAATGGAGAGAAGGGAGAAATAAGCTTATATGCACCAACTAGATAGAGGCCTCAGAGTTTGGGAGGTGGGGAAGTAAGGAGACAAAAGAAATCAGTAACAAGATCAGAAATTAAGGGTGCTTAGTTAGCCAGGAAGGGGGAGAATGGCTCTCAGAGTTGCTGGTATTAGGCACCGGCAGTGTCACCAGTACATGGAGGAAAGGGAAGTGGTGGGTGCAGAAGGGGAAAACCGTCATTCAGCAATTAGACGAAGATGTTTTTAACGTCATACTTTGTTAATACTTAAATAGCTTAAGGCAGATGAAAACTCCAAAATGCTATATATTTCTACTCTTAACAATTCAAAAATAGTTGAAGTTCCCCCCACAAACAATTCAAATTCGTGTGGATACATAAGGCACATTACAGATTCAGTTGCAGACGTTAGGAAAAGAAATTTATAGAGCACAGAGATGAGCTCCAGGGGAAGGTGCCAGGCAGTTCAGATCCCCAGGAGCTGAATCAAACAAGGAGAGACAGAGTGATGAATCAGCCAGTAGTAGACGCAAAATCAGACATCATCCACCGACTAAGTTCCAAGAAAACTGGTCTGGAACTGCTTTCCCAAAGTGTACCTGGATCCTTGCTATTGAGAGCAGGCTGGCGAGTACCCTGTGGCCAGCTGGGATAATCACCGGACTGCTAGTGCAGAAGATGGAACTCCCTCAGGGAACCCTGAAGAGAGAAGGGAGAAATTAGCTTATATGCACCAACAGGACAGAGGCCACAGAGTTTGGGAGGTGGGGGAAGTAAAGAGACAAAAAAATTCAGTAACAAGGTCAAAAATGAAGGGTGTTTAGTTAGTCGGGGGGGGATAATGGATCTAGGAGTGGCTGGTGTTAGGCAGCAACAGCGTCAGCAGTATACGGAGGAAAGTCAAGTGGGAAGGGTTGAAGAAGAGGGAAACAGTGAGTCAGCAATTAGACAAAGCAGTTTTTAATCAACTGAGTTCACAGCTAGCAAGCTGGGTTGGAGCTGCTTTCCCAAGTGAACCTAGATCCTTGCTCTTGAGGGTGGGCTGGAGAGCACCCTGCAGCCGGTTGTGATCAGCGCTGGACTGCTAGCACAGAACATGGAGCCCCTTCAGGGAATCCTGAAGAGAGATGGAGAGAAGGGAGAAATCAGCTTATATCAGTTATTCTCAAATGGTGAGACCAGCCTCCCAGGGGAGGCCCCATACTGTTCCAGGGGATGCCCAGTCAAGTCTCATAATGTACAGTATTTAAATTTTAAGTTTTGGATGTTTTCTCTGAAGGGATGAAGCAAACTAAATATGGATAATGGGAGGTGAATTTCTTTACTTATGCACAAACTGGTGACCAGGAAAGGCCCGGAGCCAAAGCTTGTTTTTACTGTAGGTGTATATTTACATGTAAATTGGTGACTAAGAAGGCATGCTGAGCCAAGGATTATTTCTACAGTAGGTATTTATATGCAAATTAGGGACTATAAAAGGCACACTGAATCAAGGCGTGTTTCTACAATAGGTGTTGTTTATATGCAAATTAGTGACTGGGAAAGGCACACTGAGTTGAGGCTTGTTTGTACAGTAGGGGCCAGATATTCAAAACCTTGCGCCGGGCAAAAAGCATTTGCGCAGGTTTAGCGCGGGATTAGCGCGGGTCTGCCATATTCAAAAGGCCAAATAAGCTGCCAAACTGCAGTAAGCGCTGGGCACGTAATGTATGCAAGGGCAAAAGGATGGGCGGGAGTGCGAGAGAGACACGCAAGGGATATTCAGGTCCAGCGCCGCACTAGGATACATAGCGCAGCCCTGAGCGCCAAGCGCTTAGTTACCGCCTTTATAAAAGGCCGGGTCTAAACACAGGGCAAAACACAGAGGAGGAGGGAGCAGCACAGGAAGTAGGAATGTGTGCAGTCCCAGTAGCAGTGATCCTGCCATTGATGGCAGCTGTAGTGAGGAGGAGGAGGTGGAGAAAGGGAGCAGGCACAACATGGGCCTCAACGCAGGCACAGGAGGCGGTATGCTGCAAACAGGCTGTGCCGGCTAGGGTCTCCTTTGAGACCCTGCCTGATGACCACATCGTTGGCTGGTACCGGATGAACAGGAGAATGTTGAGGCAGCTCTGCGAACTCCTGCATGAGCAGCTGCAGTCAAACACCAGACGCAGTCATGCCATGACAGTGGAGGAGAAGGTGACCGCAGCGATGTGCTTCCTTGCCACAGGGACGTTCCAACGACCAACGGGGACACCATTGGGGTAACACAGTCTGCCACCTCACGCATCCTGACCCAGTTCCTAGAGGCTCTCCCTGCCACATGCTCGGAATTATGTGCCTCAGCACAGCAGCAGAGCCAAGAGTAAACAATGCAGCAGTTCCATCGAAGTGCGCATCTACCATCTGTACTGGGTGCCATTGACTGCACCCATGTCCCCATCCGTGCACCACCTGGAGATGGCAGTGATGTGTATGTGAACAGGAAGGGTACCACTCCATCAACTGCCAGGTGGTGTGCGATGCGGCGGGGCGCATCACCAATGTATATGCACAGTACCCTGGCAGTGCCCACGACGCCTTCATCTGGCACCAGTCTCAGCTGTGTCAGGCGTTTGAGGAGGGCAGAATACCCAGTGGACAACTAGTCGGTGAGTTGTAGCACACAAGGCAAACACACAACAGCATGGATGGGGGAAGGCATTGCAGGCCAGGAAAGGGATGTGGGAGGGCCACAGACAGGTGCAGGACAGCAGCTGACAGACCACAGTACAGCACTAACAAGTTATATGTTTTGACAGGAGACAGTGCCTATCCTCTGCGGCCCTGGCTGCTCACACCAGTACTCCGACCGGCCACAGTGGCGGAGGAGCTCTACAATGAGGCACATGCCAGAACAAGAAACATTATAGAGAGGGTGTTTGGCATCCTGAAGATGCAATTTAGATGCCTTGACACATCAGGTGGTGCCCTACAATATACACCTCAGAAGGTATGCCATATCTTCCTAGCCTGTTGTATGCTGCACAACATGGCAATGAACCGTGGGATACAGGCACCTGAACCTGAGGGACAGTCTGACAGTGAGCCAGAGCCAGTGGTCAGGGGAGTGGAGCAACTGGAGAGGAGGGACCTCGCATGGCACGCAGGGCCATACAGCACCGGATGACATCATCAGGATACTGCAACAGACCAGAGGGTAAGTACAGACTGCACAACAACCAGAAGAGTACAAGTGAGCAACAATTTTAATGTGCACAGACTAACATTACAGTGAAAACCAGAATCACAACAGCAAACAAACCCAGTGTAATACAAATAGTGTGTGCATGTGGTGTGACCCATGATTGTGCAGCA
Source organism: Neoceratodus forsteri (assembly GCA_016271365.2). Taxonomy (NCBI): domain Eukaryota; kingdom Metazoa; phylum Chordata; order Ceratodontiformes; family Ceratodontidae; genus Neoceratodus; species Neoceratodus forsteri. The sequence goes on from CM028137.1 coordinate 707,181,136, forward strand.
CATATGTGGTGGGGATACACACAAACGGTGTAATCATGATGGGGAGGTGCAATGTGTGCTGTGAGGGAAAGGGGGGGCAACTGTGTTGGTGGGAGTGTGTGTGTGTGTGTGTGTGTGTGTGTGTGCACAGATCTGCCCATGCATGACAGGGAAGCACCTAGAGTACGCCAGACAGTCTGTGGGCATCACCGGCGACGCAACCCACGCATGCGGCGTGCTCCGTACTATGGGTTACGGACCCTGGGGTGCTCTTGCAGAGGACACAGCTGAAGTGGAAGGTGAGGCAGGCATGGTTGGCCTCCCGTGCCCCAGGGGTTGGTGGAGGCAGATAGGGATATGGATGGCCACCAGCACGCTGGGTTGCAGGTGGAGTTTGTGATGGCTCTGAACTGGTAACAGTGGCAGCCCTGCGCCCACGGTGTGCCTGCCTGTGTGCCCTCTGCCATGTGCACCAGAGCCAACAAACCCATGTTGCCGACTCAATAGGCACACCCTGCATGACACCACCGATTGCCACCACTGCAGCAGTCAACCCCGAAGCCACGGTTCTGGCACCCACCAGGCGGCCAACCTGTCCTCTGCCTGCTGCTCAGCACGAGCAAAGCCCACTCTTATTGCCTCCACGTATCTGACCCAGCTCATGCCGCAGCTCACGCCGCATGGCATGCAGGTCCAGACGGGCCTCCTGCTGTGATGTGACAGCAGCCTGCAGGAGTGGCCGGGCACCATGGCCTTCATGGACCAGAGGCACAGGACCCACAGCAGCAGCTGGCAGTGGGGCCTGTGGCACTGCACCAACTGCTACAGCTGGCTGCTGCATACGAGTGGCAGTGGGCTGTGGCACCATATGGACTGGAACCTCAGCAGTTGTCAGAAAATGCATGCCTTGCTGTCCTGCAACACCACCCACACCACCCACCACCATGTGTTCAGCCACACTGCCGACACCTACAGAAGCACCCAGACCTGTTCCATGGCCTTCAGCAAGCCCCACCTCTACATCCCCTGGCACAGGAATGTCCAGCTGATGTGCATATGTAGAGACATCACTGTCATCTGCACTGGTGACAGTGACCAGCAGTACCTCCCCACCCATCACTCTCAGTTGGGGCAACATCCAGGTGCCCACTGTCTCCCAACAGCCCTGGTGAGGTGTGCCCCTCCTCCCAAGGCAGTTGCATGCCCTGTCCCTGGTATGCCCATCATGCATTGGGCCCCTACGGCCCTGAGATACACAATGTCCAGATGTTGTTGGCCGATCATCTTCAAACTCCTCCACAACCTCAGGAACCTGGCTGAACATCTGTGGCCCATGCTGTGGTGGTGCAGGCCTGTCCGAGAGTGCTGAGGGAGAATAGGGACAGGGTCAGTCATCCATCCATGGACACTGTGGCAAACCACCACCACTACCACCACCACCACCACACCATGCAGCCCTCAGGACAGGTACCCACCTCACACAAGCCTGTGCCAACATGCACCCACCCACCCCACAGTGATCTTGACCATGCCAGCCATCATTTCTGCAGGATACAGTGCAGCCTGTGCAGGACACCAAAAGCAGGACCATGCACCCTTGCCTGCACCAACAGGGTTGCACATGTGAATACAGACCTGGCCTTGGAAATTACAGGATGTCTCGCAACCACCACCTGGCACACCTGCCACTGCCACCATCGTAATGTGGATGCCACCACCGCCATGTGTGGCTCCTGCACCTTGCTGGTGTTCCTGTGGACCACCACCAGTTCTGGTCCTGTCTCTGTGGCGCTGTCACCTCCTCCTTGCACGCCGCAGGAGGTCATTCCAATGCTTCCGACTGCCTCAGTCGATCTCCCACAACCACCAACCGCATTCACCGCTGCAGTCACCTCCTCCCAAGCCTGCCACAGCAGCATCAGTGGCCACCGTGTGCGCGCAACATGTTCTCTCACAGCACCTCCATTGTGCCAGGGTGTTTAGCTCATCTTGTGAGAATTTCGTTGCGGATGCACTCCGGTTGAGCCTGCACACCTATGGGATAATAAAAAGTGGACAGGTGTCAGTGGCTGCGTCGGTGCTACTGCATCACACAGTGGACAGCATGATATCACCCCTCAGTGCTACAGGCCACATGGACATATCAGATGGCTGCATGTGCTGTACGTTACACATGCCCACATTGCCACTGTCATCACCTGCGTCTGGAGTGGTGTGCACACATGTGCTCTGAACCCCCATGACTGTTTGTGGCATGGGCCTTGCAATACTGGTACATTGTGTACTCCCGGGTGGGGGCAGGGCCATCACTCCACACATGCAGGAAGACAAGGCGGTGCACTGTCATGGTACAGCAGCAGTGCACCTGGCGTAGAACACAAATGTGCAAACATTGGCACATGACACATTGTACTGCAGGGGGATGAGCACAAGCAGTGGATGTATGTTGTCCCGTGGTCATACATACCAGGAGTGTACACAGTCTCCAACCGTCCCCCATTACATAATGTACGGCCCATCAAAACTGCACCCTTCCAAACAATTGTCAGATGATTCCTCTACACTCTAAAGAGATCATACATGCATGACACAGTCCACAGTGGCCAACACTAACCCAAATACAGATTAGATTGATAATTGGTTTGTGACAGGCGATCGACCAAACTGGACACAACTGTGTACAATGAATATGCCTATCCACCCTTGATACATACCTGGCGTTGCTGCCCATCCCCTGTTGCATGTCTCTCTCCATGTTGTTCACTGCTGTATTCCCACGCAGTTCCACAATACAACACTGGTGGTGCACTGCTTGCCCTTTATAGCCGGCCAGGCAATCCTGCCTGTTAGTCATGCAAATGAGCGAATAATTATATGCTAATCACACGTTTTGCCCCATGCATACACAAAGTACCCTCATTTGCATACAGCGTTGAATATGGCTCTGAATAGCCCGGCGCTAGCACAGCCAGTGCTATTTGAGGAACAGCGCGCGCTATGTGCAGCATGCATGCTCATGTTACACCCTTGTCGCCAGCGCGGTCCAGCGCTGCGCTACCAGCTTTAGCGCTGTGCTAACCAGCTGCAGCGCTGCGCTAACCAGCTGCGGCGCTAACCAGCTTCAGCGCAGCGCTTCTGCGCATGCGTGCAATATCGGACCAGGGTGATGGTAGGGGTCATGCCTGCGCATTGCAATCACTTCCTGTTAGCGCGGCGCTACGGCATACGTCAGCGCGGCGCTGCACTTCAGTTGTACTGTGTGTCAGGGTGTATGCACAGTTGTTGCACTGTTGTTCAGTTTATTTGCCCCCTTCCACAGCACAAATATGTCTGGGCGAGCTAGGCAAAGGGCAGTGGTGGGCCGTGACAGGCGGTGGGATGAGGTTGAGACTGCCAACCTCGTGCAGTTCACAGAAAGGCGCCATCGCCTATTTGGACCTGTGCAGGAGGGTGACTTGCCCCGTACACAAGTCTGGGCTTCCTTGCCCATAGACTAAGTGCCATCACAGGTATCCCGTGATGGTGAAAAGTGCCGGCATCGTTATACTTACCTCAGGCGCAGGCAGCGACCACTGCTAGAGCAGCTGCAGGGCCATGGTTCATGAGGGGACTGTGCCTGTGCCAGGGTAAGGGATGACTGTGCACGACTGCTGGCATGGGTGGTGGGGCAGTGTGTTAGTGGTGTCTTATGTGTTGCTGAGCTACACATGTTGCTCATGGAGTCCATGAAGCCATGTGTGTACTGTGGGATAGGGTAGACAGTGTGCATGGACCACTGTCATGCTTGGCATGGCTTTGGTGGTGCACTGCACCCGTCTGCCACTGCGGTGTGTGCTGCACCTGGGGTACAGGGTGGTCTTTAGCGTACCGTGGTGGCTGATATTGTACTGACAATGCTGTACCCTCTTCTCACTGCAGGCGCCGACAACAAACCACAGGCAGGAGAGGCGTGCCTCAAGCCAGACAGGGGCCATCATCCGACAGGCGCGGGGTGCCTCCACTGGCTAAGCGTGCAGCAGAAAACCGGACGGTGATAGTGGTGTTGTGCGTGAGTACTGTGCAATGTTATGCTTTTCCACTATGAGTCTGGCTTTACAGGGCAGGCAGTTGAGCAAGTGTGTATGTAGGCATACGCACTGTACACGATAGTGTACACTTTGGTGTACTACATGTCTGTCAACTGTTCCTAGGTACACCAGACGTTTTGGGTCACTGTAGGCCACTGGGGTGTGGCCCTGTTTTAAATGCTGTTGTGTGTAGGACAGAGGGTCGGACTGGGGTGCAAAGGGCCCACCTGGACAGATGATGCAAGGCCCACCTGGAACATCAATAGAGGAGGGCCCAGGTTGACACACTTATATCAATATTCCACTTCATTCGGATACACTAGTTCTGTGTTTGCATCTCACATTTACCAACAGTGTCCCAGATACCCCATTTAATAAGGAAACACGATACTAAATGCAAACGTTTTCAGAGTTCAGAAGGTAACCACTTACTCAACTGAGGGGCCCACCTGGGAATGTACAACCTCATTAGAGAGTGGGGAATTATCGACAGACATCATACCCTTTTGGAAGGGTTTACTGTTTGGGGTTGCTGAGTACAGCATTTATGAGGTGCAGCTGTTTGGGATTGTATGTAGAACATGTGAATGTCTGGCTACACCCCTGCCTGTGGGCTCATGCTCTGATGTGTGGGCCATTGTCCCTAAGAAGAGTGCTGCCCCTCTGTCCCTGTACTGCACACTGTTTGTGCACATGTTATCAGGTGTGCTGCAGGAGTTGTTCTGTGGTAGCATGGTGTGCTGTTTGTCAGCCCCTATGGCAGATGCTGCTCCCACAGGTGTGTGTGTGCCTTGCCATGCCTTGACCACCAGGGTGACACTGTCCTGTGCATGCCTTTGGCCCACCGCTGCAGTGCCACTGGTGGACCATGCCCAGTGTCTGTGTTTCACATGTGTGTGTCTTCTTGCATGGGTGGTGTCACGGCACTGTGCCATTTTGTACACCACTGTGGGCCCCTCACCCTTCTGTTGCAGCAAGTGGTGTGGCTGGCACTTCCCCTGGTTGTGTACTGCTTGGTTACCTGTCCTGCAATCCCTACTGTTCTGATGCCAGTGTCATTGTTCTCTGTGGTCATTGTCAAGGTCTTTATCTGTGTCACTTGCCTGTTGCACACTATGTCAGTCACCCACCCACCTGTTCAGGGTTTCCTGTCATCATTTGTACAGCTGCTGTATTATGGCATCATGGGTGGCAGTTTGGCTGGGTGTCTACAGTTCTTGTGGAGGGCAGCAGTGAGGGTGGGCCACTGTTGGGGTGTACATGACAGGCATGTGTGGTTACACATGTGGTTGGGCCTGTGGCAATTTCTCCAGTTGGTGTCATCTGTATTTTGTATCATAGCTGTGTGACCGTGGGCAGCATGTCCCACCATGTGTCATCCCATGTGCATATCAGTCAGTGTCCACTTGTCGTTCACATCTCTGGAGGTGGCTGTCTGTTTGCACTGTTACAGTCTGCACGCCACTGTGCTGGCTGGCCTCCACGTTGTTGGGTTTCTCAGCATACTTCCATGCATATCGATGTACACTGGGGTGTTGCATGCTGCCTGTTACATACTGCCTTGTCCTGCAGGCACATGTTAGTGTGTGTTGTGGTTTGTTACATACTAGCACATGGGCATGGTTGTTGGGGCATGCTGTCCACCGTGTGGTGGTACATGGCGCCTTTGTGTCATTATCATGCCCTGATGTGGTCCCCCTTTCTCCTGTAGGTCCGCGTGGGTCATCACTGTGGGCCCGTCCAGAGGAGGGTGAGGGAACAGAGGAGCTTCTGAGGAGGATAGTGCACCAGCAGCGCACCCTAATTGAACAACAGGCTGTGCTCATATCGGAGACAAGACGTGTTGCAGCTGTATTAGAAGAACGTCTGCCAGCACCTGCCCGCACCTAACCCCTGCATTCTATGTACCTTATCCTGCTTCCTGTCCCTGGCCCAGTGTCCCTAGCCCTGTTTCTGCCATCCTGTTCTCCATCATTGCTTTGCATTTCTCCCTCTCACAACACATTCTTACCCCATTGTTCTGTTGCTTTATTTAACATTTGACTGTTTGCACTATTACTGTTGTTTTCCCCATTGTTTTCAATCCCTTTATTCACCTGCCCTTTCCCCTTTCATTAGGTTTTTTCTTGCACCCATTTGTACATAAAGTGTTCTGCTGTGTTTTGATTTTTTTTTCTGTAAATATGTTCATGTTGCCTTTGCACTTTGGATTTTCACAGTTTACATTATACTTCTTTGAAGTTGACATTCCTGTGTCCTGTGTCTTTTTGGGGTGGACTTGGGATTTGACAGTGTTCTGTGGCGTTCTGATTTCACTTGTGGTTGTAGGTTATTCCATTCCTTTCACTGGTACTGTGGTTGTGTCTGGCTGGGCTCTTCTGCTTTCCTGTGTTCCTGGACAGCTGCTTACACCTCTGTGACACTTTTGTTTTTGTGGGTGTTTGCACTGCCCTCTGTCTGATTGCTATATTCAGTGCTGCCTTCTCTGCTATATTTAGTGCTGTCTTAATCCTGGGCAATGTTTGCCCTGCACTCCCTGGAGCCCTGTTGCCGGCTTCCTTTGCTGCTATATTCAACTGGTTTTGCACCGGGCTATTCATTTTGAATATAGCTATGTTTTTGCTCTGGGCACAGTTTGCCCACCGGGCAGTGCTAATTTAGCCCCAGGGCAAAGTTTTGAATATCTGGCCCTAGGTGTTTATTTATAGGTGAATTGGTGTCTGGGAAAGGCACACTGAGCCAATGCATGATTCAAGTGTGACATCGGTAAGAGTACAAGAAGTTGTTTAACAGAGTAAGAGGGGGGAAGATGACGTGGCTAGGTTAGTTGTTCCAGATAGAGAGGAAGCAGAGTAATAAGGGTGCAAGAGTCAGAATAGTAGAGAGACAAGGATAACCTTGGGTGTGAGGTTAGGGTGGAGAACAGTAAGTCGAATAAAAAGAGAATATACTCCATCAACATTATTAGTCCCGCTTGATTCCTGGTGTAGTGTGCAAAAGTATGATTTTTTTTCCTATGAGGAGACCCAATATTTTTTCCAAATTTGAGGGAGGCCAGGAATTTGTTCCATGGCCTTGGGAAGGCTCACTATCACAAAGTGTGAGAACTAATGGCTTATATGCACAAACAGGACAGAGGCCTCAGAGTTTGGGAGGCAGGGAAGTAAGGAGACAAAAGAAATCCATAACAAGATCAGAAGTTAAGGGTGATTAGTTAGCCAGGGAGGGGGAGAATGGCTCTAGGAGTGTCTGGAATTAGGCACCGGCAGTGTCACCAGTACACGGAAGAAAGGCAAGTTGGGGGGTTGCAGAAGGAAGAAGCAACAATTCAGCAATTAGCCAAAGCAGTTTTTAACTTCAAACGTTGCTAATACTTAAATAATTTAAGGCAGATGAAACACTCCAAAACTGCTGTAGTTTCCAACCCTTAACAATTCAAAAATGGTTGTAGTTCCCTAAACAAACAATTCAGATTCAGCAGTGGGTACATAAGGTACATTACAGATTCAGTTGCAGATGAAAGAAAAAGAAAAGAAATTAATGGAGCAGAGAGATTAGCTCCAGAGGAAGGTGCCAGGCAGTTCAAATCCCCAGGAGCTGAAGCCATTCAGTGAGAGACGGAGTACTGAATCAGCCTATAGAAGATGCACTTTCAGACACCATGCACCAACTGAGTTCACAGGAAGAAAGCTGCACTGGAGCTGCTTTCCCAAAGTGTACTTGTATCCTTGCTCTTGAGAGCAGGCTGTGGAGTACCCTGCTGCCAAGTGAGTTAAGTGCCGGACTGCTAGTGCAGAAGATGGAACCCCCTCAGGGAATCCTGAAGACAAAAGGAGAGATGGGCAAAATCAGCTTATGTGCACCAACAGGAAAGAGGCCTCAGAGTTTGGGAGGCGGGGTAAGTAATGAGACAAAAGAATTCAGTAACAAGATCAGAAATTAAGGGTGCTTTGTTAGCGAGGGAGGGGGAGAATGGCTTTAGGAGTGACTGGTATTGGGCACCAGCAGTGTCACCATGATACAGAGGAAAGGCAAGTGGAGGGGTTGCAGAAGAGGGAAATAGTGATTCAGCAATTAGACAAAGCAGTTTATAACTTCAAACTTTGTTAATACTTAAATTGCTTAAGGAATTAGAAACACTCCAAAACTGCTATAGTTTCCTACTCTTAACAATTTAGAATGGTTGTAGTTCCCTACACTAACAATGCAAATTCAGCAATGGGTACATTACACAAATTACAGATTCAGTTGCAGAGGTTAGGAAAAGAAAAAACATTTAGCCAGCAGAGAAATGAGCTCCAGGGGAAGGTGCCAGGCAGTTTATGTCCCCAGGAGCAGAAGCCAATCAAGGAGAGACAGAGTGATGAATCAGTCTATAGTAGACATACATTCAGGAACCATCCACCAACTGAGTTCACGGCTATCAAGCTGGGCTGGAGCTGCTTTCCCAAGTGTACCTGGATCCTTGCTCTCGAGGGTGTGCTGGGGAGCACCCTGCAGCCGGCTGTGATCAGCGCCGGACTGCTAGCGCAGAACATGGAGCCCCCTCAAGGAATCCTGAAGACAGATGGAGAGAAGGGAGAAATCAGATTATATGGACTAACAGGGCAGAGGCCTCAGAGTTTGGGAGGTGGGGAAGAATAGAGACCAAATAATTCAGTAACAAGATCAGAAATTAAGGGTGATTAGTTAGCCAGGGAGGGGGAGAATGGCTCTGGGAGTGGCTGGTATTAGGCTCCAACAGTGTCACCAGTACACCGAGGAAAGTCAAGTGGGGGGGTGCAGAAGAGGGAAACAATGATTCAGCAATTAGACAAAGCAGTTTTTTACTTCAAATTGGTTAATACTTAAATAACTGAAGGCAGATGAAACACTCCAAAACTGCTATAGTTTCCAAATCTTAACAGTTCAAAAATGGTTGAAATTTCCTACACAAACAATTCAAATTCAGCAGTGGGTACATAAGGCACATTATAGATTCAGTTGCAGAAGATAGGAAAAGAAAATAAATTTATGGAGCAGAGAGATGAGCTCCAGAGGAAGGTGTCAGGCAGTTCAAATCCCCATGAGCTGAAGCCAATCAGTGAAAGATGGAGTGCTGAATCAGCCTATAGTAGACGCAACTTCAGATACCAACCACCAACTGAGTTCATGGCTAGCAAGCTGGGCTGGAGCTGCTTTCCCAAGTGTACCTGGATCCTTGCTCACGAGGGCATGCTGGGGAGTGCCTTGCAGCTGGCTGTGATTAGCCCTGGACTGCTAGCACAGAACATGGAACCCCCCCAGAGAATCCAGAAGAGAGAAGGAGAGATGGGAGAAATCAGCTTATATGCACCAACGGGACAGAGGCCTCAGAGATTTGGAAGTGGGGAAGTAAGGAGACAAAAGAAGTCAGTAACAAGGTGAGAAATTAAGAGTGCTGTGTTAGCCAGGGAGGGGGAGAATGGCTCTTGGAGTGGCTGGTATTAAGCACTGGCAGTTTCACCAGTACATGGAGGATAAGGCAATTTGTTGTGTTGTAGAAGGAGGAAACAGTGATTCAGCAATTCGAGCAGTTTTTAACTTCAAACATTGTTAGTACTTAAATAGCTTTAAGCAGATGAAACATTCCAAAACTGCTATAGTTTCCAAATCTTAACAATTTAAAAATGGTTGAAGTTCCCTACACTAAATTCAAATTCAGCAGTGGCTCCATTAGGCACATTACAGATTCAGTTGCAGAGGTTAGGAAAACAAAAAAAGAAATTTAGGCAGCAGAGAGATGAGCTCCAGGGGAAGGTGGCAGGCAGTTCAAATCTCCAGGAGCTGAAGTCAATCAGAGAGAGACCGAGTGCTGAATGAGCCTATAGTAGACCCAGAAATCTGGGCAGGATCTGCTTTTCCGGAGCGTACCTGAATCCTTGCTCTTAAGGGTGAGCTGGGGAGTATCCTGTGGCAGGCTGTGTTCAGCACCGGACTGCTAACGAACAAGATGGAACCCCCTCAGGGAATCCTGAAGAGAGAAGGAGAGAATGAAGAAATCAGCTTATGTGCACCGACAGAACAGAGGCCTCATATTTAGGGAGGTGGGGGAAGTAAAGAGACAAAAGAATTCAATAACAACATGAGAAAATAAGGGTGCTTAGTTAGCCAGAGAGGGGGAGAATGGCTCTCGGAATGGCTGGTATTAGGCACCAGCAGTGTCACCAGGATACAGAGGAATGGCAAGGGGGGGTGGGTTGCAGAAGATTGAAACAGCGATTCAGGAATTAGACAAAGCAGTTTTTAACTTCAAACTTTGTTAATACTTAAATAGCTTATTGCAGATGTAACACTCCAAAAATGTTCTAGTTTCCTACTCTTCACAATTAAAAATGGTTGTAGTTCCCTACACTAGCAATTCAAATTCAGCAGTGGGTACATTACGCAAATTACAGATTCAGTTGCAGAGGTTAGGAAAACAAAAAAGAAATTTAGGCAGCAGAGAGATGAGCTCCAGGGGAAGGTGGCAGGCAGTTCAAATCTCCAGGAACTGAAGACAATCAGAGAGAGACTGAGTGCTGAATGAGCCTATAGTAGACCCAGAGAGCTGGGCAGGATCTGCTTTTCTGAAGTGTACCTGGATCCTTGCTCTTGAGAGTGGGCTGGGGTGTACCCTGTAGCATGCTGTTTTCGGTGCTGGACTGCTAACGGACAAGATGGAACCCCCTTAGGGAATCCTGAAGAGAGAAGGAGAGAATGAAGAAATCAGCTTATGTGCACCGAAAAGGACAGAGGCCTCATATTTAGGGAGGCAGGGAAAGTAAAGAAACAAAAGAATTAAGTAACAACATGAGAAAATAAGGGTGCTTAGTTAGCCAGGGAAGGGGAGAATGTCTCTAGGAGTGGTGTGTATTAGGCACCAGCAGTGTCACCAGGATACGGAGGAATGGCAAGTGGAGGAGAGGGGGTTGCAGAAGATTGAAACAGTGATTCAGGAATTAGACAAAGCAGTTTTTAACTTCAAACTTTGTTAACACTTAAATAGCTTACTGCCGATGAAACACTCCAAAAATATTCTAGTTTCCTACTCTTAACAATTCAAAATGGTTGTAGTTCCCTACACTAGCAATTCAAATTCAGCAGTGGGTACATTACGCAAATTACAGATTCAGTTGCAGAGGTTAGGAAAAGAAAATAAATTTAGCCAGCAGAGAAATGAGCTCCAAGGGAAGGTGTCAGGCAGTTCATGTTCCCAGGACAGAAGCCAATCAGGGAGAGACAGAGTGTTGAATGAGCCTGTCGTAGACCCAGATTCAGGCAACATCCACCAACTGAGTTCATGGCTAGCAACCTGGGCTGGAGTTGCTTTCCCAAGAGTATCTGGATCCTTGCTCTTGAGGGTGGGCTGGGGAGCACCCTGCAGCTGACTGTGATCAGCACTGGACTGCTAGCACAGAACATGGAGCCCCCTCAGGGAATCCTGAAGAGAGACGGAGAGAAGGGAGAAATCAGCTTATATCAGTTATTCTCAAATGGTGAGGCCAGCCTTCCAAGGGAGGCCCCATACTGTTCCAGGGGAGGCCCAGTCAAGTCTCATAATGTACAGTATTTAAATTTTAAGTTTTGGATGTTTTGTCTGAAGAGATGACGCAAACTAAATATGGATAATGGGAGGTGAATTTCTTTACTTATGCACAAATTGGTGACCAGGAAAGGCCCGGAGCCAAAGCTTGTTTATACTGTAGGTGTATGTTTACATGTAAATTGGTGACTAAGAAGGCATGCTGAGTCAAGGCTTTATTTCTACAGTAGGTATTTATACACAAATTAGTGACTATGAAAGGCACTCTGATTTAATGCTTGTTTCTACACTAGGTGTTGTTTATATGCAAATTAGTGACTGGGAAAGGCACTCTGAGTCGAGGCTTGTTTGTACAGTAGGTGTTTATTTATAGGTGAATTGGTGTCTGGGAAAGGCACTCTGAGCCAATGCATGTTTCAGGTGTGACCTCGGTAAGAATACAAGAAGTTGCTTAACAGGGTAAGAGGGGGAAAAGATGATGTGGCTAGCTTAGTTGTTCCAGATAGAGAGGAAGCAGAGTAATAAAGGTGCAAGAGTCAGAATAGTAGAGAGACAAGGATTACCTGGGGTGTGGGGTTGAGGGTGGAGAACAGTAAGTCGAATAAAAAGAGAATATACTCCATCAACATTATTAGTCCCACTTGATTTCTGGTGTACTGTGCAAAAGTATGATTTTTTTTTTCCTATGAGGAGGCCCAAGATTTTGTCCAAATTTGAGGCAGGCTAGGAATTTGTTCCATGGCCTGGGGAAGGCTCACTATCACAAACTGTGAGAACTAATGGCATATATGCACCAAGAGGACAGAGGCCTCAGAGTTTGGGAGGTGGGGCAATAAGGAGACCAAAGAAATCAGTAACAAGATCAGAAATTAAGTGTGATTAGTTAGCCAGTGAGGGGGAGAATGGCTCTGGGAGTGGCTGGTATTAGGCACCAGCAATGTCACCAGTACATGGAGGAAAGGCAAGTTTGGGGAGGGGGTTGCAGAAGGGAGATAGAGCAATTCAGCAATTAGATAAAGTAGTTTTTAACTTCAAACTTTGCTAATACTTAAATAACTTATGGCAGATGAAACACTCCAAAACTGCTATAGTTTTCAACTCTTAACAATTCAAAAATGGTTGTAGTTCCCTACACAAACAATTCAAATTCAGCAGTGGGTACATAAGGCACATTACAGATTCAGTTGCAGAGGATAGGAAAAGAAAATAAATTTATGGAGCAGAGAGATGAGCTCCAGAGGAAGGTACCAGGGAGTTCAAATCCCCATGAGCTGAAGCCAATCAGTGAGACACGGAGTGCTGAATTAGTCTATAGTAGACCCAACTTCAGACACCATCCACCAACTGAGTTCATAGGAAGAAAGCTGGGCTGGAGCTGCTTTCCCAAAGTGTACCTGGATCCTTGCTCTTGAGAGCGGGCTGGGGAATACCCTGTGGCCAGCTGGGTTAAGCACCGGACTGCTAGTGCAGAAGATGGAACCCCCTCAGGGAATCCTGAAGAGAGAGGGAGAGAAGGGAGAATTAAACCTATATGCACCGACAGGACAGAGACCCCAGAATTTGGGAGGCAGGAAAAGTAAGGAGACAAGAATTCTGTAACAAGGTTAGCAATTAAGGGTGCTTAGTTAGTCAGGGAGGGGGAGAATTGCTCTAGGAGTGGCTGGTATTAGGCACTAGCAACATCAGGAGCTGAAGCTGATCAAGGAGAGATGGAGTGCTGAATCAGCCTGTAGTAGACCCAAATTCAGTCACCATCCAGCAACTGAGTTCACAGCTAGAAAGATGGGCTACAGCTGCTTTCCCGAGGCGTACTTGGATCCTTGCTCTTGAGGGTGGGCTGGGGAACACCCTGTGGCTGGCTGTGGTCAGTGCTGGCCTGCTATCGCAGAAGAGGGAATTCCATCAGGAAATCCTGAAGAGAGAAGGAAGAAATGAGCTTATATGCACCGACAGGACAAAGGTCTCAGATTTTGGTAATCAGGGGAAGTAAGGAAACAAAAGAATTCAGAAGCAAGGTGAGAAATTAAGGCTGCTTAGTTAGCCAGGGAGGGGGTAAATGGCTCTGGGAGTTGCTGATCTTAGGCACCAGCAGTGTCACCAATATACGGAGGAAAGGCATGTGGGGGGGGGTTGCAGAAGAGGGAAACTGTGATTCAGCAATTAGGCAAAGCAGTTTTTAACTTCAAACTTTGTTAATATTTAAATAGCTGAAACAGTCCAAAACTGCAATAGTTTCCTACTTATAACAATTCAAAATGGTTGTAGTTCCCTACACTAATAATTCAAATTCAACAGTGGAAACATTAGGAAAATTACAGATTTAGTTGCAGATGTTAGGAAAGGAAAACAAATTTAGGTAGCAGAGAGATGGGCTCCAGGGGAATGTGGCGGGCAGTTCAAATCCCCTGGAGCTGAAGACAATCAGCCAGAGACACAGTGGTGAATCAGCCTATAGTAGACTCAAATTCAGGCATCATCCACCAATTTAGTTCACAGTTAGCAAGCTGGGTGAGAGCTGCTTTTCCGAAGCGTACCTAGATCCTTGCTCTTGAAAGAGAGCTGGGGGCACCCTGTTCCTGACTGTGTTCAGCGCCAGACTGCTATCGCAGAAGATGGAACCTGCTCAGGACACCTTGATTAGAGAAGGATAAAAGGGAAAAATTAAGCTTATATGCACCAACAGGACAGAGGCCTCAGAGTTTGGGAAGCATGGGAAGTTAGGAGACAAAAGAATACAATAACAAATTGAGAAATTAAGGGAACTTACTTAGCTAGGGATGGGGAGAATGCCTCTGTGAGTAGCTTGTATTAGTCACCAGCAGCGTCACCAGTATACAGAAGAAAGGCAAGTAGGGGAAGGGGGTGTTACAGAAGTGGGAAACAGCGATTCATAGACAAAGCAGTTTTCAGCTTCAAACTTTGTTAATACTTAAAGAGCTTAAGGCAGATGAATCACTCCAAAAATGCTTTTGTTTCCAATTCTTAATAATTCAAAATGGTTGCAGTTCCCTACACTAATAATTCAAATTCAGCAGTGGGAACATTAGCCACATTACAGATTCAGTTGCAGAGGTTAGGAATAGAAAAGAAATTTAAGCAACAGAGAGAGAGAGATGATCTCCAGTGGAAGGTGCCAGGCAGTTCAAATCCCCATGAGCTGAAGTCAATCAGGAAGAGACAGAGTGCGGAACCAACCTAAAGTAGACCCAAATTCAGGCACCATCCACCAACTGAGTTCAAGGCTAGAAAGCTGGGCTAGAGCTGCTTTTCTTAAGCATTCCTGGATCCTTGCTCTTTATGTTGGGCTGGGGAGCACTCTGCGGCTGGCTGTGTTCTGCACCAGACTGCAATCACCAAAGATGGAACCCCCTCTGGGAACCCTGATGAGAGAAAGAGAGGAGGGAGAAATCAGCTTATATGCAATGACAGGACAGAGGCCTCAAAGTTTGAGAGGTAGGGGAAGTAAGGAGACAAAAGAATTCAGAAACAAGGTGAGAAATTAAGTGTGCTTAGTTAGGCAGGGAGGGGGAGAATGTTTCTAGAAGTGGTTGATATTAGGCGTCAGCAGCATCAGCAGTATTCTGAAGAAAGGCAAGCGGGCTGAGAGGTTGCAGAAGAGGGAACAGCAATTCAACAGTTAGACAAAGCAGTTTATAACTTCAAGCTTTGTTAATACGTAAATAGCTTAAGGCAGATGAAACACTCCAAAACTGCTACAGTTTCCTATTCTTAACAGTTAAAAAATGGTTGTAGTTCCCTACACTGACAATTCAAGTTCAGCAAAATTTACATTATATGGATCAGGACTGGGGGGGGGGCAAAATTAGCCCTGTGGGTTTTTTTTACATATATTGGGGATCCAGGTATGGGTGGGGGTGCTTGTCATTGTGGATAGGCTGGCAGGCACAGTGGGTCAACCCTGAGTGGACGCAAGGTACACTTACGCAAGCTAATAGCTGGTGTAAGTGTATGTTTTTGGATGTCCTCTGGGGGTCATTGTAGAATATCGACATTGGGCTGTGGGCAACAGCCCTTGTAGAAAAGCGCACAGCTGCTGGATTAAACTCCCTTGTGCCATGTTGCATGGGTGTTTTGACGCAACTGGTGGTATGTCACAAGTTTGGTGCAAGCAGCCAGTGACATGTCGCAGGCTGCTATGCAGAATATCAAATGTCAGAATGCATGGTAAAAAGGGCTACCTGCACCATTTCTGTTGGCGCAAGTCACTTTACAACATGTGTATCCTTTCTTGAATTGTCCCCATGGGGTTTAACATAGCACTCCTAATCCAACCCTTACTATAGGGGTGTGACTGCACCCTTATAATATATATATAAAGATAAATACATATACAATTGTTAACAAACTTTGTGTATAGTGCCAGTCTTGACCCCAGCAGGTATGCTTTGTGATCCCATGCTGGTGATTTGAGTTCAGAGGTGAGCTCAGTGACCCAGTTTAGTGGGGCAAGGGTGGAGTCATGTCACTGTAATGCACTCCCTCCAGCCAGGGAATGCAATCTGCAGGGTTGTCTGCATGGACCCTGGTACCATATATTGAAGACAACTGGCTTGTTGGCACAGGACTCTCTTCCTCTGCACTCATGAATGGCAAAGGGCCCTCTGCATTGCCTAACAGATGAATTCTTCATTTACTGTCATGATTTCTTTCCAGTTTTTCTGTTCCCCACCCCATTCTCATTTGACTTACTTTCCCCCCTTTTTTCCTCATCCCCTTTCTCCCCTATATCCTCCTGCCTAGTACTGGTATGTTCTCTCTTTACACATTCATTTTTCACATATTTGCTCTTTGTTCTTTCAGATCTCTTTGCCACTTTACTCTCACACCCTGCTTTTCAATTCTTTAGGAGCAGCAATGTAACTGATTTATCTTACACTCATCATGGTCCCTGAGTAGTGCTTCTGACATCTCTAGCCACCTATGGGCAATAGCTCCCTGAAAGCCGAGCCCAGCCCAGATTGCACACTCTATTCCGTTGCCTATGCCCCTCACCTACTATCTCACCTATTGTCTGTCCTGTCTCCCTACCCCCTTTAAACCCCTTCCCCCACTAGTTACCTCCCATAACCCTCTAACACCACATCTACAACTAGCTAATCTGCAGGGTCTTGTCTCTCTTTCCCACCTTTCTTCTGTGGCACATACTAGTTAGACCCATGCTCATTCCTAGTGCCGCTGCCACTACCTACTCACTACTATTCGGTTCCTGTACTGCTCTGACTTTGCACTTTTCCTCCTCATCATGGGTGAGATCGCTTATAATCCAGTGTACCAATTTTTTGTAAACTCTATAATATTGTTGACATTGCTGTGATACTGTATACTCTTTCGTATTTAGTACTGTTTATTCTGACAATGCCTCACAGCTGCATTTGTTCCCACCTATCTTGTCTCCCCCTCCTTTTTAATGTATAATAAGGATCCTTCATAAAGGAGCTTTAGCGCAAAGGATGAAATTCCGACTTTCCTAATAAAAAAAATACTCTCTTTCCCTTATGAACTTATAAAATTGCTTAATAATTTATGAGAGAAAAAGTTTTTTTATTGAATGTTCTTTGTAGCATTTTCATTGTGTAGATATCATTTGAACATTTTGTAAAATTGTTTTGAATTTTAATGTCTCTATTAAATCTAGGAGCAATAATTGAGGTTCAAATCCCACTTCACACCAACATGTCATTCATTTGGAGTGATATAACACAATTGGTCTGGACCATGTTGTGGAGATTCTTTTTTTTTATTTACAGTTTTCTCTATTTTTCTTCCCCCTTTTTCACCCTTGTTCCCACTCTACAGCGATGGTTCTGATTTCCATCAGTCTGGTAGCTACTTGCCTGCTCTTCCATCTGCAGCCACAAGGAAATGCAGTGACCAGAGGGCCATGTGCTTCTACAGCCCACCAGACAGGCACATGGTTTCATGACATCTATTGCTGCATGGAACTGCAGGACCCGCAAGGCCCCTGCACTTCTGTAGGTGGACAGAGTCTTTTCATCTACACTTGTTCACACAGGTCCCAAAGGAATTAACACAGGTTCCAAAAGGAAAGGAAATTCTCTTGACAAAACCTTTGTTAATGCACCAGTTAGGGTAACCTAATGCCACAAAAGTGGAGAAATATGGCGTTAGGGTTTCCAACTCTAACTTCCAACCCCCACCCTCAAGCAGCAAAAGGAAAATAAATGGGTTGTGGGTCTTCATAGTCTTGGTGAATCAGTGGTGGTGTCTTCCTTGGGGTTGTCAACTCTAATGCCCACCACATTTCCTGAGCAAACAACATCACACATGATGCACTTTCTTCACACAAAGCCCACAGAGAGTAACATGTGGCATGGCATACTTCTCCAGCTCTGAAGAGAGTATCTATGTGAGGCACTGCCTTGGAGCTGTAACTTATGCTTTAGAGAGGAGGCTACAGGGTGAGTGGAGGGGTGAGCATTTGAGTTGACAACCCAAAGAAAGACCCCACCACTGATTTGCCAAGACTCCAGAGATCCCAAAAACCCTAATGTTTTTTCCTTTTCATGCTTGGGTGGTGGGGATGGGGAGTTAGGGTTGGGAACCCTACAGCCTTATTGTCCTACTTTTGTGGCACTAAGTTACCCTAACTGGTGCATTAACACTTTTTTTTTTTAGCAAAGAATATGAATATGTATGTGTATGTATAGTAACATTTGCCATCTTGTCTTTTTTTATTAGAGAGTATGTTAAAATTCTTTCATGGTATTTTTTTTAATCTGCTTTAAACCCTTCTGCTAATATTTTTCATATGACAGATGTACGAAATTAAATGCAATATTGTTTTTATAATTATATATTTTCTCTGTCCTCTGTTTGTTGCTTTATCTATCCTGAGTTGGCCTCTAACTTCATCCCACAATACACATGTGTAAAACAGACTGAAACTAGGGCCAGCCCAGTGGCACAGAGGGTAGAGGCACTGGAAGCCACACCTCATGCCACACGGGTGACCCAGGTTTGGGAATGAGCCTGGGTCATAGGGGGTTGGCGGGGGGGGCACAAAGATGGATTGAGTGGCTATAGGGCAGCTCTCCCTTTTTGGGTAGGGACTCAGTCTCGCCCTCTGCAAGGCTGCCACCAAGTGGAAGCTCAAGGGTAGTGCAGATAGAAGTGGCTACTGTAGGGAAGATGCTTTAGATTGTTGTGGGTGAATGCCTTCACACGTGCCTGAGCAACTGCGGCTTTTAATGGGTCTTAATTCCTGAATCTGTGATAGATACGTATAGCTGTATTGTGGTATCCAAGTGAGCTCCTTGCAGGTTGCTGTGCAGAGCTCCCTTCTCCAATCAGAAGTGCTCTCATTGCTGGGTGCAGTCTCCTATAGGGAGTCAGCGGCACCCTGGTTTCTCCTTTGATCTGGGTGATGGATGTCCATCAGTGTCAAAAGGGGTGGAGTTTGACTTCAATGTAGCCCATTTTTGTATAATTATAGATGTATAAGCTTAGGAATGTCCCTTGATTGTTTATGCTCCACAATAGTCAGTATATTCAATGTGTATTATGTAGTCCTTATATCCTCCTTGGTAGAAAATGTTTTAAAGAGAGGATATATTATATTTTTGTTTAATAAAGAGGTGAAGTTGCAAGTCAAGGGAGAAGCTACATCTTTTAAAAGAAACTGTTTTGCAATGTTCTGGCAAATGTAGTTAGGGAGAGGTCCTGTGTGGATCTCCCAAGCTGATCTCTGATCTGAAGCAGAGCACAGAGCATTTTTCCTGCCTAGCTTCTTGGCAGTAAAGTTGTGCCTTTCTCCTTCTGTTATTTCATTTCTAGTTGATTTTCTTTTTGTTTGTTTTTCGAAGTACACTGCTGTAAGCCTGAAGTTAAGTTCTGATATTCCAGTATTTAATTTGTTTCTTTTTGTTTTAATAAAAACTGTACCTGATTTGTGCCTTCATCACTGACTCCTGTGATCTGATTTTACATACACATGACATATTGGTACCAAGAGTGGGATAGGTTGATTTTCCACAGGTGCTGGGTGGACATCAGCAAAAGATACTGCACTTAAGTATCCAGATCATAAGAGAAGTTCAGTAGGTACATGGCTCACAAGCTAGAAGAGACAGCTACTCTCTCAGGGGTCTTGACCAGGACCCAAGTAGCTATTAGCAGTGAGCCGCTCCTTACTGGGTTACATCCAGTTACACATCCCAAGATAAGGTCAGATATCCCCCCTGAGATGACAGAAGCCAAACTGGAGCCCAGAATGGAAGAAGCCAAGGGAGATCTGAGCACCACACCTCCTGAGGACCTCAAAGACAAAAAAAAAAAAAACAAATTCAGAACAACAGGCATTGCAAAATCTGCCATTAAACTGTGGAACAAGGGCCCCCCAACATCAGATAATTCACTACTGCTGGCTTCTTTTGGAAACAGCTCCAAACCTTCCTTCTACAATTATATGCTTTCTCCTTTACCTAGGCCTTATTACTGTTGACTTAGATCACCTTGTAATGTTATGAATGAGCAACTGTATTCTGCTATGCACCACTGTCTTGACCTTCCTCCTTGCTTGCTGTATGTATGTAAATCTAGATTTTTACTTCAGACTTGGATTTTATTTTTAATGTTATGACCTGCCTCTTTGTTTACTGCATATTTGAAAACCTAGAGTCTCACAGATGACTTGGACTGTATTTTAATTGTTGCTTATGTCTGCAGCATTCAATGCACTCGCATCAGTCTGTGTATCACCCAAATCCTCTCATTTGAGATCACCTTGGTTTGAAGGAGATCTGAAGGCAATGAAAATTAGGAGTCAGAAGTTAGAGCATTGCTGGTAGAGAACCAGGCTACAGGAGGACAAACTGGCCCTGCGTACCCACTATGGTGAGTACTGGGGGCAATCAACTGTAAGAAGGCAGAGTTCCTGTCCAGGGAGATTGCTACATGGAAGAACTGACCACCAATGCTTTTTCAGACTCTGAACAGGCTGTTATATCCGGTTTGTCTACAGCCAAAAAAAGCTTTTTATGTCACTTTGTGTGACGAGTTTGCTCAGTTCCTCACTGACAGTGTCCTCTATCCAGAACGGATTCCCATCAGAGAGTCGTATAACATCTCGCAGTGATCACCTCGGATGTGGCAGAGGCACTCCGCCTGTCTGGCAGGAGTTTATACTGGTGGAGGTGGCCGAGGTTATTGAGGTTGCTTCAAAGCTGAAGCACACATATTGCGAACTGGACCTTTTCAATGTGTTCCTTATTGGGATGCATTGGTTCCGTTGGCCCAGTGTTCACCTTGATTGTCCAGTGCTTATTGTCAGAGGGGGTTTTCCCAGATTCTTTGAAGGAGGAGGCTCTGGTGAGGCCCCTTCGGATGAAACCATCACTCGACCAGGACATCTTGGTGAATTGCCAACCAATCTCCAACCTTCCATTTCCGGGAGAGGTTTTGAGAAGTTTGTGATGCAACAGCTTGAGGAGCACCTCATGGCCTTTGACATCTATGAGCCATTCCAGACTGGTTTCCATGCTAGGCACAGCACCAAAACAGCATTAGTTTGGGTGCGTAATGACCTCCTTGGGGCAGAGGAAAGAGGTGACTGGTTAGTTATTGTTCTCCTCAATCTCTCCACAGCTTTTGACACTGTGGACCACTTTGTACTGCTTGTTCATCTCAGAGAGTACTGTGGGTTTGCCAGCACTGTCATCCATTGGTGTGAGTCCTATCTCACTGACAGGAAGCGCCGGGTAGTGATGGGGAATTTCTCCTCCTCCCTGAAGCTCCTGTTTCGTGGTGTGCCTCAGGGTTTGATCTTCTCACCAATGTTGTTTGCAGTGTGCATGTTCCCCTAGGTGAGCTCATTAGAAAGTTCAATGTGGGTTTTCACTGATATGCAGATGATACCCAATTGAATTTGTCATTCACCCCTGGAACATCCAGTGATGTATAAGTGCTAAGCATCTGCCTGGCCAAGTTCAATGATTGGATGTCCTCTAGCTGGTTGTGATTGAACCTCGATAAGATGGAGGTCTGGTAGTGGAACCAGGCCAAAAGTGTGATAGGGTGGTCTCTGGTGTGGCAACTGGTCTGTTTCTGGGGCCTACACTGTTGATGGCTTCCTCAAAGGGTGAGATCATGGTGTGTTCCTGGACAATGGACTGACGTTTGCATTTCAGGTGTCATCAGTTGTACAAAGTGTTTTTTTACCACCTTAGGAATATCACCAGGATCAAACCCCTAGTTCCACCCGAGGACCCTCCTACTCTAGTTCATGCCTTTGTAGCATACGTGCTTGACTGCTGTAACGCTCTTTACTTTGTGGTCACAGGAGGTACCCTCCACTAACTGCAGCTAGTGCAAAATGTAGCTGCCTGTTTGCTGACAAGCCTTTTGAGGTTCAATAATGTAGCTCCTTTGCTTCATGAACGTAACTGACTGTCAGTCAGGTGGAGAGTTATCTTCAAGGCAGGCTTGCTCACCTTTAAGGACCTACATGGACCAGACCCTGGCTATCTGTCTGATCTCCCAGCACCTTGCACCCTAGTTCTCTCTCTCCAGTACTCCTCTAGGGGCCTCCTGGTGATTCCCAGGATGAGATTAAAAATTGCAGGTAACAGATCGTTTACTGTCGCTAGCCCCATCCTGTGGAACTCGCTTCCTACTGTCATCAAAGAAGCACCTTCAGTTCAGGTATTTAAGAGCTTCTCAAGTCCTATCTTTTCTCTCTGACCTTCACAGACATAGATATTTAATCTTATGTAATAAGGGTTACTGAAATGAAATAATTACTGCACCTATTTGTTTGAAATATTTTTATTTGTTTTTATCACTGTTTTAATATGCATTTATGTATGTTGTTTTTCTACTCCCTTACCTTTTTTTTTGAGAGGTGCACACAGCCCTCAGGAATGGGAGCCATAGAAATAAACTTTGCCTTGCCTTGCCTTATGTACTTCTCCCAGGTTGTGCCTAAAAATAGACAACTTCATGTCTAGTGCACCTTACCCAGTAAACAAAAACTAAATAAAATAAATAAAAAATCTTGTCATATGCAGTGACCCATCAAAATGGATTAGAAGAGTTCGCCAAGAAGCTCAATGAGATAAGGGATCTAGTAACTAAATCCTTGAAAACCAGAGTTCCAGATCTAGACTTGATCCATCAGCTTACAACCTATCTGAAATAAATGTCCTGCTTAGCCATGAGGAAGAATGTGATCTATGTAGAACAGGGGAAAAGTACCAGGAAGCTGGCAAGAAGGCCAGCAGGCTGTTAGCACACCTCATCGGGCAGTAAAACACTAACAGACCTACTGTCTCTTTGCATGAGGGACAAAGAATGGTAATGAGCGTCTCTCTGCAAATTAATTTGATTTTCTACAGATATTTTGCTAACCAAAATCAGAGACATTAAACAAATTTGAAGCATCCCAACAGTTTGCATCACTCCCTGCTTTACAGCCAGTGCAACAGGCAGCATTGTGTTCACCACTTACAACTGAGAAAACACAGTAGCCATTAACTAAATTCCTATGTCTGAAACTCCAGATTAGGATGGCTTAACAGAATAATTTTATGAAACAAAGGTAGATGTTTTGCCAAAAAATTTGCAAGTGGTGGATGCAGAGGCCCTAGAGAAATAATCAGTTCCCACTACACTGTTGAGACTCTCATAACATTTATACCCTAAACATGGAAGGACCCCCAGGGCTGCTCTGGTTACCACCCCATTTCCCCTTCTTAGAGAAACCCCAATACTGTTGTGAAAACTTTAAAAATTATGAGATGTAGACAGATTTGTGCAAATAGTGCCCCTTTTTCTTCATTACTGAGGATAGCTGCTTGAAAATAGTATCCTTGCTGCCTGGACTTAATCTTTTCTGTCAGTTTCTCTACACCAGGCATCATAATCTTCTGTTTATGATGTCATAATTATCACCACAGTATCAGATAATGTCATAAACAGAACTGAGATGTCAGGTGTAGTGAAGCAACCAAAACAGAGAGGACAGAGATAGTTTTTTTCATGCAAATGTCCTTAGTAGTAAAGTCATACAAAATAAGGGTGCCAGTTGGGAAAAATATATTAAATATAGCCTAAACTGTGTCTCAATATCACATTTTTCCAAGTAGCCCCAATGGGGTCTGGCAGGGACTCCTTAAGATAGCATTACTGTGGCACTATTTTTCCTTGTACATAAAGATCAAGTTGGATTTGTTCCCTGCTGGTATGTGGTTTATAATTTGCAGCAGCTACTTCAAGTGGACCATCAAAACCATGCTCTCCTATGCAGTGACTTTTCCCTAAATGCTGAATGTGCATTCATCTTCCTAGACTGGGCATACAGTACTTGGAAGGAGTCCGACATGCTTTCAGGTTTTTGGACCAACTACTAAGCTGAATCCACACTCTATGCTACTTCTTTGGCAGCAGCAGTGCTTACAACAACATAACTGCAGACTAATACCAAGCACTGAGCAACCTAAACCCTAACAAGGGCAAATACCCCTCTGGCATGGACGCCAGACTACTACAGCTATCGGCCCCCGCCATAGCCGCTCCATTAGCCAACTTGCTCAACCTCTCCTTCTTGATGGCCACAATCCCCACCGCTTGGAAGCTGGCAACCGTCATCTCCCTGCCAAAGGGGGGCGACCCCTCCTCGCCAGAGAATTACCACTCCATCTCCCTTCTTCCAACTCTGACAAAAGTACAAGAACAATTTGCCCTTGCTCAGCTTTCCCAATACCTAGATGATTCCTCCTTTTTCACCCCATACCAGTCGGGGTTCCGTAAATCACACTCTACCATCACCTCCCTACTAAGAATTACAAATGATATTCTCTCAGGAATGGATAAAGGCCACATCACTTCAGCCATTTTCTTCGATCTGGCCAAAGCTTTTGATACCATCTCCCACACACTCCTAATACACAAACTAAGCACTGCCGGCCTCTCCAACCACGCCACTAACTGGTTTCAGGCTTACTTGTGTGGCAGACACCAAGCGGTGAAAATTGGCCCCCACATATCTACCCCCCTCCCTATCTCAACGGGAGTCCCACAAGGATCTGTCCTGGGCCCAATCCTTTTCTCAGTATTCCTAAATGATCTCCCGCTAGCCTGCTCCCACTCAGCCATTCAAATGTACGTGGACAATACCATGCTATACACCACTGGCCCCTATGCTGAAGCAGTGCACGGCTAACTACAGCAGGATTTCAATGCTGTACAACACTGGCTCAGAACAAACCAGCTATTCCTAAATGATAAAAAAAAGTCTCACTAACTTTCGGCTCGCAACCATGGCTATTCTGACTTGCCAATCACCCCTCATTCCTAACCCTGGACCTTTCTCCCTTGGAGTCCTGCACCTCATTCCGAATTCTGGGCATCTGGCTCTACCAATACCTAGACTTCTCAATACATGTTGAATCTCTTCACAAGAAACTGCATCCTAAACTGGGGGCCCTTTAACATAGCAAAGGCTGCATGTCCACCCCGGTCAGGCGTGAACTTGTACAAAAGATGATACTCCTGATATTTGATTATGGGGATGTGGTCTATGGTGCCACCTCACCATCAAACCTGGCCAGCCTGGACACACTCTTTCATTCCTTCTGCTGTTTCATACTGGAATGCCCAAAACTGACACACCACTGTGACCTATACAGCTCCCTGGCCCTTCCCTCACTCTCGGCCCACAGTCAAATCCACTGCACTAGAGTTGCTGCTAAATTCTGGACCCAAACCCTTCCTCCTTTCCTGGGTGCTACCTTAATATCTCAACCCCCACCTGCCTACTCACTACGTCACTCAGATACCAGGCTTTTCCAAATCCCTCTCATGCGCACCTCTATGGGTCAGTCAGCATTCAAATACCGATTGCCAAAACTCTGGAATGACCTGCCTGCTGATATCCGCCACTCCTCCAATCATCACCACCTCAACACCCATCTCCTCGAACATTTCCTTACAGCCTGCTCTTGTTCCCAGCCTACACAATCATATGTCCCCCAAGTCCTATTGGTTTCCTCCACCTGGTAGATAAAAATTTAAGCACTGGCACTGGGTGCACTGGGTTCGCACTCTAGCTTGTTCCTTTCTCAAAACTGTCAACTTGTAGATGATATAAATTCCCAGTGCAATGTATGGGAATTCACTGTGTATGTTATATGTTATATACAGGTTTTGCATGTCTGACCAAGCTACCTAATGTATAATGTCTCATAAACTTCTATGTACATATCATATATGTATTGCTGCCTTTCACCTATGCCCCCTCCCTTGATTTCCCCAGGTTGCATCTGGAAACAAGTGGTTTCTCCGCTCAGTATGCCTGCCTTGTTAAACTCTTAAATAAATAAATAAATAAATAAATTTCTCCTTGAGATAGGCTGTATAGACAGGGATTTTCATACTCCAGCACCTTGCTTCTCCTGGGGTTTCCACTATCCCAGATCCTGCTTCTCCTGGCTTTGGAAGTTTTCCTGAAATGGCTTTGTGGGTGTTCCACAGTTTCTAGAATGCAGCATAAAAATACTGAATATAAAACCTTATCATAGGCAAATGATATGCTGGTGATTTCTTAAGAACTTCAAAATACTATACCTAGTTTAATGTAGAAACTGGGTAACTTTCCAGTGCTGTTTGTCCTCCATATTACTAGGACCAAGTTGGAGCTGCTGCATCTCAACAAGCAATGTAGCAGAAATCTCTTTAGGCAACACACTATAGGCTCAAATAGACCCCTGTAGGACCCACATATTTAGGCATTGTGGACCCTTCAAACTTAGGAAAATGTATCACTTGAACTTACAGTATATTCCCTACGCAAGGGTTTTAACACAAACATTGACAAGTGAAATGTCCCATATGTGTCACACTGGGGTAAAATCAATTTGCAAAAAATTTGTCTGCGAAATATTTTGTATGTTATGGTCAACATTTACTCTGAAAAATTGTTCGCACTAATTAATAAATAGATCAAGCAACACTTCTGATAGGCTCTGCAACCCCCTGTTTCAGCATATTAAAAATGAGAGCACACTGGTCTATGGGTGACTTTGGCGACCCATGGATAAAAAGATTTGCTCTAGCAGCCAGCTTAAATCGAACACAATGGTGGCCATACTCCTCTGCAGACATCCAGATGCCAGAGTGGTGTGAGACGGAGACTGCGCTGCTTTCCAATTCCTTAAATAGCTTATTGGCACATCACCCTCTTAGGTGCCTTAAAAAACTACTGTATGTTATGTTATTTGCAATTTGCCAACCCTGGAAAGAGACACAGCTGCTAAACAAATGGTGTCTCCAGCCAGACAAATTTATTTGTATTTATTTCAGTTTTTTTTGATCGGGAAAGGAGACCTAGACAATTCTGTCTATTTTCAGCCTCTTTCTGGGGGAGGGGGATATAGATCGATACTAACTGACACCGAACCAGATTAAGCTGTTGGTATTTTTAGTGAATGAGGAAAATTTCGCCAGGACACCGGAGAAATTCCTCAGCTCTTGCCAGTAGGGGGAACCCTTGTTAACAATGGTCGACAGTCAGTTTGAGGAGTTGGCTGGTGTACCTGCCGGGGATTTGACATCCGTCCCTGTTGGTCCAACAAAGGAGATTGGCCACGGAAAAATTAATATTTTAGATGAAAAAAAACATAAAAAAGGACCTTTTAGACCTCGATGAAGTAGAAAAACATTTGCAGGACAATCTGGCTGCAGAAAAACAATGGCTTACAGAATTATTACAAACAGTGGAAACACAGTATAATGAGAAAAAAAGCAATGTTGGAGGAATAAAGAAAGAAACAGAAAAGACTTGAAACAAGTCCTGAAGTGACAACCAGAAAAAGTTACCTACTTCAGTTTTTCAATTTGGAGTGCCACACCCGAACTCAACGCCTTATCCAGATGCAAACAACAGCATGCTAGAGGTTACATGGATGCCTGGAGTGGCACTTCAAAGCACTGGCTGGATTCAGGCTGAGTCCAGCATCTGGATTCACAGCCCTTTGGCTCCCAAACCAGGAATGAGTAAATCCACAGGACAAGTAAACACAGACTGTGAATCGCCAACCAGAGGAAAACAAAATGGTCACATCACCGAAGACCCGGATTTGCCAGTATTGGTAGAGACAAACACTACCCCTTCACATCAAAACACTGTTACAGGTACGACAATAGTTGGCACCAATGTAGAAATATCTATTGACATTTCTGATAGTCAAATGCTAGCGAGTGACATCACAAGACAAAATACCAAAAATGACAGCAATATTACAAACGAGACTAACCAGAACTCAGGCCAAAAATCAAGTTTTGCAATCTTGTTCCATCACCCCCCAGAAAATGTTAAGTGAAGACACACTGTAAGGATCAGATGTAAAGGAAGTCTTGAAGAATCACTGGCAGGACTTACGTGGGGAAATTTTTAATGAAACAATCTTTACAATTTTCCCCGTCTGAGGTGTTTGCTTTTATTCATGCTCTAGAGGAGCAGAGTTTTGATTTAAGCTTTCATTCAGCTGCCCTGTTGGATAGATTTTTGCAGCAATATTCTAAGGTTAAAGATGATGCTATATGGGGCCCCCTTTTTTTGCATTCCCCCTGTCAAAACCTACAATGAAAACAATTAGAGTACTCTTCAGGATTGAGGGGGTAAATGTAAAAGATATTTTATACTGGATAGACAAACGCTATGAGGTGTAGGGGCTTTCAGACCCGATTATAGATGGAGAAGGTTTCTGGATGGGGGTGGGGGGGTGGCGGTTTAAAATCCAGCTACAACTCACCGAGTCAGGGGTTCAGTTCTTCAATACCTTCCTAGTAATTTTTTCTGGGGAGGGACTAGGGGATTTCATTCTACCCAGGCCAACCATGGGCATGTTATAAGTGTGAGTCACCTAGACATGTTAGCAGTGGATGCAAGAAAATAAGATGCTCTGTGTGTGGGATGCTGGGCCACCAGCATGTCTACTGTACCTTTACCCCCAAGTGTAGCATATGCGACAACAAATGCCACACTTTCATTAACTGCCCCATGACATCCCACAATACCACTGATGCTGATTTTGCTGTGCATGATTTCTATGCCAATACAGCTATTCATAAAAATAGTCATAAACAAGGCCGTCTTCAGTTTTTGAACCCTCCCCAAAGCCAAATGACAATCAGGCCACAGCTAGTTCAGCTAAAACTAAATCCCAGTCTCCTACCTTGATGGCACAGAGTCCCTCCCTCCAGACCCTATGAGAATATATGGAACTACTAAGGCAAATACAGGGTATGACTCCCCACCCCACAACTGAAGAAAGTAGCATCTTTGTAGATGCATTGGACATGCCTCCCCTGGACTTAAATGCCTTTCAACCTGTGAGACATGGTAAAGGGAAAAATAGAATAGAAAAAATACAGTTCACCACGATACAGTTGCAGATCACATATGAAGCCCTGCAATGGGTTGACACTGAGATTGATGATTTATCTGATGTCTCTTCCATTAGGGACCCATCCTCTGAAAGTGAATACCCAACAAAAAATAAACCCAAAGTAATTAAAATAGTTGGGTGACTAGATCTAAAGCAGATGTTAGAGTATCTTCATGACCTTTCATTCCTTAAAAATATGGAACCTTTAAATTTGTCAGCTGCCTCTTTCCATGCAAACAGTATCAAGAATGAGAAAAGAAGAAAAGTCACTTTTTCTGGGTTTGAAACTTCCCAGTTTGATGTGGTTTTCCTTCAGGATACCCAGCTACATGAGCAATCTGAAGTATTGAGAGCAGCAGCTGACTGGAAATGGGACCCAGCTTCTGGTCTCTAGCTATGGAATCATGTAGCGGTTTGGGCATTTGTTGTTGATTACGAATCTGTTAAAATATTGAAAATGTTTGAAATACACCAGGGAAGGGCCTTTCTCCTGGATGTATGTATCAGGAACCATATGTTTAGATTTACTAACTGTTATGCACCTCAAACGAAAGCAGGTCAAGTGGATCTGCTTAATCAAATACAGACTTGTATTTTAACATCAAAAATTGTTTTAGTGGGAGAAGATTTCAGTTGTTGACTATTAAGATCAGACAGGGGAATTCAGACTGACAAAGTATTCTGCAATGTTAATGCACTTAAAAATCTTATTTCACAATCTAGATTAAAATATGTCTTAGGATCGATTTCCAAGCACCCTGCACATACATTTTGTAAAGGCAAGCTGTCTTCTAGGATTGATTATTTGTTTTGTCTCTAAAGTTCAAGTTTATTGCAGGAAAGACTCCATTGAGCAAGCTCATTCACAAGGAGGTCCTGAGGCACATACACATACAGTTCGCTATCACATAGACAGGAGATATAAAATGTTGAACAACAAAGGAAAAAATATATAATACAAGAGGTATACACAATAGACGTCCTTATGCTATATATGCAGTACATTCCAGCTTTAACCTTGCCCTAAATTATGCAACACATTTCAGCTTAATAAGTAGAGGGCCAGTTGGTACCTAGGAAGTTGACTTGGCATTGGGGCCTAGGAAATTCTACATATGTCTTTTAATTTAGAGATAGCTAGTGTTTTGTAGGAGTTAATTGATATGATGCTGGTTAGCTTCAGCATGGCTTGTAGTTGGTTCCAAATGTTTGGGAGGGCGTATGAGACAGCTCTTTGGCCAGCTATGGTACATGTCCTGGGAACATCTAGTAGGATAAGGTCATATTTCCTTAGGGAGTAGGCGCTATGCGAGATGTGTATGAGAGATGTTAAATAGACAGGCAGTTTGTGGAGTAGTAATCTGAGGGTCCAAATGCCAGCATGCAGGAGGCATCCGGTGGCAAGAGAGGTCCACCCAACTGCTGCATAAAGATCACAGTGGAGGGTCCTGTACGCAGAGTTAGTAATGAAGTGAAGAGCACAGTGATAGAGTACGTCCAGTTTAGATAGGCTCAAGGTTGGGGAGGAGATAAAGATAATGTCTCTGTAGTCAAGCAAGGGAAGGAATGTTGCTTGGACAAGTCTTTTGCGCGCGAGAGAAAAGAGGGTCCTATTTCTAAAGAAGAAACCCAAGTGTGCTTTAAGCCTCTTTGATAGATCCTCAATGTGGTCATTGAAGGAAAGCTTGTTGTCTATCCACATACCTAGATATTTAAATTTAGGTACGACTTCCAAGGGTTCACCTAGGGAGGTAACTATGAAGTTTTTAGGTGGGGTAGGTAGGGCACCAGACAAGGCAAGTCTTGAGAAAATCATTGTCTTGTTTTTTTTGGCATTTAAGAGAAGCTTGGCATCAATAAGGTTGCTTTCTAACTGGATAAGGTCAGCTTGGAGTGCTTCTCTGACTTCAGTTAAGGATGAGCCTGATGCATACAAAACCGTATCGTCCGCAAAGAAATGTATGCTAGAATTCTTTATGTGGGAGTCAAGGTTGTTGATGTACAGGGGAAAAAAGGATTGGTCTTAGGATGGAGCCTTGAGGGACTCCTCTGACAATTGGAAGGGGGGCAGATAGTAGGCCATCAGCTTTGACTTTTTGTATCCTTCCTGTGAGACAACTGTTAAACCACTGTAAGGTAAGTGGAGTGGCACCTATGTAGGCAAGACAGGTGATTAGGAGGTGATGGTCTACATTGTCGAAGGCCTGACTGAGGTCTAGAAAGACTGCACCAGTAACCTTCTTGGTGTCCATAGCATGGATCCAGTTATTAGAGACTTTAGCCAAGGCTGAGATGGTACTGTGCTTCGACCTGAAGCCAGATTGGGCTGGGTTTAGAAGTGAGTGCACTTCGAGGTGATTTTTTAGTTGGTTGTATATAAGTTTTTCCAGCACTTTGGAGATAACGAGCAAGATAGAGATAGGACGGTAGTTGTTTAAGTCACAAGGATCTCCTGATTTGAAGAGAGGAAGAATATGGGCAGATTTCGAGCAGGATGGAACAGTGGCTGTGGTAATACAGAGGTTGAAGATGTGTGAAGGATGGGGGCTGTGAGCTGGGCATAGCCTAACTGCAAGAAAAATGATTCAAGGCCATCGTCCCCTGCACTTTTCTTGGTGTCAAGGCTAAGGAATTATGTCTTTGACTTCTTTGTAGCTAAACAGGCACAACTGGAAGGGATGAGGTGGAGTCCAGATTCAGAAATTACAGACTCAGGTGGTAGGCACCCCTGACCAATGCCTTATTATAGTTGAGGCTTAACGAATATAGCAGAAGCAGCACATGGAAAAGGTTATGAAACCTAAACTCCACCTTCTAGAAACACCCTGAAGCACAAGAACCACTACAAGACCTGGTCACATATAGAAAATCTGTTTTCTGTCTCTACGATGACAGTATAGCATGATGGTTGGATTCAAAACAAGATTTTATTTTCTGTTTTAAACATATAGGTAAATCCATAAACTACAGTAAACAACATCATTACAGAAAACTAAGGGAGCAGTTGCAGTTCTTACAGGAAAGGGTTAATACTATAAAAACTGCCTCACAACAGATTACCATCATTAAGGAAGAGTTTAAAAACTTACAATATGAGAGGTTCATTACTTTAGAAACACAACAGAAATTTGGAACCCAGGGTAAATCCCCCATTATTAACGCAAACAAGAATTGTAACTATTGAATGCAACACAAAACTTTAACGCAAATACAAAATGAGTCACACAACAAAGTAACAACAAAACAAGGTATTTGTCAGGAAATTGGTAAATACATTCACCAAAAAATTCAGCAAATATTTTTTAAGTAATAATGCAACCAAAGACTGGATTAATGAGATAAAGTTACCTCAAATCTCTTAAGAACAAAGGGCCACACGTATAGCTCCAATTTCACATAGTGAATTAGAAAATACAATTAAATAATTAAAAACCAATATAGCCCTGGAATTGATGGGTTACACTCTGAATTCTATATGTGGTTATGGGAACATTGCTCAGAAGAATTGCTACAAATGTTTAAGAATCTCTTACAGAGCCATGAAATATTAGCCAGAATGAATAAAAGTGTTTTATTTCTCCTTTTTTAGAAAGGGGGCAAATCCATAATAAAAACTGGAGACCAATCACACTGTTAAATATGGATCTTCAAATCCTAGCAAAAATTTTAAATAATAGGTTGCTGTCTGCATTATCTAGTATTATGCACCTTTCCCAAACCTGCACAATTTTGAAACAGAAGATAATGGATAATTTAATTCTAATAAGGGACATTATTGACCAAAGCCAAGCAAATCACTATAAAACTTATACTGAGAGCCAAGATAAAACCCAAGCGTTTGATAACATTTCTCGTGTTTTTTTTTATGGCCATGTTTAAAAAACTATGGCATGCCACCAGAATTTATAGTTTGGATAAAAGCATATTATAAAAATGTCACTATTCAACCCTTGTTACAAGGTTACTTGGGGATTAAAAGGAAGGTTAATAGAGGCATGAGACAAGGATGCCCTCTGAGACACATTTTGCATATTTTGACCCTGACCCTATACTCAAGAAAATAAATAATTCCCTTGATGTTAAATGTATACATATTCCAAATGAGCCCCTTGTTTAAACTTGTGCTTAGGCAGATAATCTAGTTTTAGCAATTCAAAACCTAGTGTCAGGACAGAATGCATTAATGCTCCTAACAGAATTTTCTGCAGTTACTGGAGCAGAAATAAATCTTGCAAAATGCTTTTATCTAGTAATAAGTACAGAAGATTAAAGTGAAACAGATTTTTTTAATATTACCATTACTTATGAACTTAGAACAATACTAGGCATCCTTTTTGGCCCAGGTGATATGGCTGAGCTGAACTAGAATAATAAACTCCAGCTGGCGGAAGTTTGAATCCAACAATGGAACAAATGGAATATGAGGAAACTAAAATGTATTTACATTATTGAAACATATCTAATTACCATTTTCTTATATATAAGTCATATATTCTCCATACCTAAGCAAATGCAAACAAAAATCTTTGGTAGCTTCTTTTCCTGTATATGGGGAAGCCATTTAAACCCCATTAAAATGGGAATTACATACTTAGTTATGACTAATGGAGGTTTACACATGACTAACCCTATTGTGTGTGTGTTTTTTTTTAGTATTTTTTGTTATACTAACTTCGTTCCCATTCTGAGATCAGAAACTCCCCTGTTCGCTCCTTGGCATGTAACAAAATTACAACCACTTTTGAATCTTTGGGTTGATGATAACATGATTTTGAAAAACTTTAAAACACACAGATTTCCTAATCACTTGATGTATGGCATAGATAAAATAGTGGCAGATAGAACAACAGACTCTTATTGCGTGCACCAAAAAATATGTATATTTCCACGTAGTAGACCATTGTTTTCTATAGCTGAACAGTTCAAAGGTAGGAATGATAAGAAAAGGCAAGAAATATGTAATATGCTTAGAGAAAAAAGGACGCCCACAAAAGCATGGGACATCATATGGTTTGGAGCACATGGAAAATTAAACGTAAAAAATAACCTTAAACATCAAGAAATATTGGAATGATATTGTCCTACAGCGTACTGTACAATGACACTTGAGATAATACAGCATTTATTTTTCAAATGTCCATACATGCTAGAATTTTGGAAGATTGTACAGTTAAACTGGACCTGTCTCCTCTTCGATTACTTAAGCTATGATTAATTTGTGTTCGGGATCCTATCCAGTCACTGGTCATTATTAAACAAAGGTAGTACATATGTTATTTTTGCTATTATGAAATATTGGATCAGGCAGAGATGATGGTGTTTCTCCTTATAACAGCATGTCTCACAGGAGAAATTGTTTAATACTATAAAAGAAGGCATACAAAAAAATGGATGTAGAATGCAATAATGTTTTGGCAAACAAAAAACTTTGGAGACACTTTCCCACAATATGATTTATTTTTTCATTTAACAGTATAGTATTAAGTAACTGTGGGCTGATAAATAAGAAGAACTAGAAAACCATGTCACAGCCATTAAGCACAGTTAGGTATAAAGGGTATATGTAATTAATATCTCTTAGCTAGATGGAATGCAAAGAATTTCATTTGTTTGGTTTTCATGTATTTCTCTTGTTTTATTAAAAAGAGTTTAGGATACAAAGTTTGAAGTTGTAACTACGTGTTTCTCTATGTTTAATTATGCTTTCTGTAAGTACAAATTCCTGTGTATGTATTATCTCTTTTTTTCTGAATTATAAATAAAATGTCCCTACTCTTTCCCCACTGCTCTTTAGAAGAGTGTGTGTGTGTGGGGAGGGTAAGAAGGATTGTATGAAATAATACTTAAATTGCTTTGAAATTACTTTAGTCTGTTTTTTTGTGAAATGGGGAACTGCATGCATCAATACTTATTTTGCTTTCAGTCTTTATGTTTTTGTATATCCACAATGATGTATATTGTAGTATGCTATGATTTCTCAAGTGTGAATAAAACATTACCCTACTCTTTGTTAGGGGGTGCTGCAAACATCTGGTCTGAGTGTCAGCCCAGCAATGGTATCCTGGGTGGAGAAGTTTGCTTCCCTCCCCACCTGGTCCCCTGAGGAAGGCCAAAATCCAGCATTAGTGGTTATCAAGGAGAACACAGTTTGCATGGCCAATGCTTGCATTTTGGCCCCAGATACTAGTTCAATGCCGGAGATTTCATCCTTAATGCAGCAGAGGAATTTAAGGAATGGAGAACCTGGCTGTTAGCTCTTCTCGAAGCAGAAGAGTGCCAATTTCGAGAAGAAGAAATGACTAGTGCAAAGTTGGGAGGAGAACTGGACAGTATGAGTGTGATGGCAGAAACTTCAGTTACAGCATGCACAATGAAAGTGGGAGGTAAAACTATATTCCCTGATAATAAAATGGAGACAATAAACCAGAAAAATGAAACATAATGCAAACTGACATTGAGACTACTGAAGAAATGGAGGTTGGGGGGGGGACCAAGAATGGGAACAGTTATTACTACAGCTGTGCTGAGAAATTTGGAAAATAATCCGTTAACTGACAAAGAGCTTGGGCATCTGTTGCTAAGCAGGGCCCTTTCAATGTACTGCACAACTCAGAAGCAAAATGGAGGAAGGAAGGTGCATCAAACAACTGCAAGTTCAAACCTACCAGATTATGATGATAATTTTTAGTTAATGAGCTTACCATGGGGAAGCACTATGGCAGGCTGAATGGGTGAGACACTCTAAAACTCAGCCATGGGTCTTCCCTGAGATTCCTTCCTCATTTGAGCTCACTAATTCCCCAAGGTTACAGATGCTGCTTAGTGGAACTACTTCTAAGGAAGAAGGGCTTCCATTACATCAGGTAGCTGAAAACATGGACTGTGAGCTCGTCACATCTGAAATCAGTGCAAATGGAAATGAAACAAGGGCTTCTGCTTCTTCACCCCCCCTCCCAAACAAATCATTGTTACCAACAAGGGACAGGGGACCCTGGCACACGAAGGCCAGATCCTCTGGCTAGGGGTTCTAATGCAAGGACTTTTGTTGGACTTTTTCATACACCCCCAGAACCCGCAAACCAGAATAAAATACAAAGGAGGCCTTGGCACTTACCCAGACTGGATTTACATGGGCAGAACTTTACTATAAAAAATTATAGGATATTCAGCACAAGAAATTTATGCCCTTAATCACACCTCAGGAGATCCAAATTTTGATGCAAGTTTTAAAACATCAACAGGCCTGGAACTTTTCTGGCAGAGATATCGGGGGACAGGCAGATGTCAGAATGGTTTCCATTTACAATAAGTCCTCTTTGAAAAAATGTGTTTCTCACAATTACAGTGCTTTTTAAAAATGAGGTGTGGAATCTCAGACATTTATATTGCTTAAGCTCTAAATGCACTGTTGTGAGGTTACCAGATTCCCATTATGGACTCAAGACATCTGGTCAGGGGCTGGTGCATTAGAGTTCACTTACCACAATGTAATGGCACAATTCAGCATCTTCTGAGCTGTTTTTACCTCAGGAGAGACCGAGGATTCATATTTTATGCCCATCAACCCAAATCATGCTTTTGACGTGGTGCATATACTCACCTGAGCAATGCTTATGACCACCTCAAATGTTCCCTCCATGGAGGGATCTGCCAGTCAGCAATAAATTGTTCCAGACGTATTTGCTGCAATTTATGTGAAGATATTACTCATGCATAAACCAGAAAAATGAAACATAATGCAAACTGACATTGAGACTACTGAAGAAATGGAGGTTGGGGGGGGACCAAGAATGGGAACAGTTATTACTACAGCTGTGCTGAGAAATTTGGAAAATAATCCGTTAACTGACAAAGAGCTTGGGCATCTGTTGCTAAGCAGGGCCCTTTCAATGTACTGCACAACTCAGAAGCAAAATGGAGGAAGGAAGGTGCATCCAAACAACTGCAAGGTTCAAACCTACCAGATTATGATGATAATTTTTTAGTTAATGAGCTTACCATGGGGGAAGCACTATGGCAGGCTGAATGGGTGAGACACTCTAAAACTCAGCCATGGGTCTTCCCTGAGATTCCTTCCTCATTTGAGCTCACTAATTCCCCAAGGTTACAGATGCTGCTTAGTGGAACTACTTCTAAGGAAGAAGGGCTTCCATTACATCAGGTAGCTGAAAACATGGACTGTGAGCTCGTCACATCTGAAATCAGTGCAAATGGAAATGAAACAAGGGCTTCTGCTTCTTCACCCCCTCCCAAACAAATCATTGTTACCAACAAGGGACAGGGACCCTGGCACACGAAGCCAGATCCTCTGGCTGGGGTTCTAATGCAAGGACTTTTGTTGGACTTTTCATACACCCCAGAACCATAAACCAGAATAAAATACAAAGGAGGCCTTGGCACTTACCCAGACTGGATTTACATGGGCAGAACTTTACTATAAAAAATTATAGGATATTCAGCACAAGAAATTTATGCCCTTAATCACACCTCAGGAGATCCAAATTTTGATGCAAGTTTTAAAACATCAACAGGCCTGGAACTTTTCTGGCAGAGATATCGGGGGACAGGCAGATGTCAGAATGGTTTCCATTTACAATAAGTCCTCTTTGAAAAAAATGTGTTTCTCACAATTACAGTGCTTTTTAAAAATGAGGGTGTGGAATCTCAGACATTTTATATTGCTTAAGCTCTAAATGCACTGTTGTGAGGTTACCAGATTCCCATTATGGACTCCGAAGACATCTGGTCAGGGGGCTGGTGCATTAGAGTTCACTTACCACAATGTAATGGCACAATTCAGCATCTTCTGAGCTGTTTTTACCTCAGGAGAGACCGAGGATTCATATTTTATGCCCATCAACCCAAATCATGCTTTTGACGTGGTGCATATACTCACCTGAGCAATGCTTATGACCACCTCAAATGTTCCCTCCATGGAGGGATCTGCCAGTCAGCAATAAATTGTTCCAGACGTATTTGCTGCAATTTATGTGAAGATATTACTCATGCATTCAAAAACTGTCCCTGGGCAGCCCATAAAAATCTAGCAAATGAGGAAAATGAAGAAGAGGAATAGGAGGCAGCCTTCTCTAGGGGAAGGCAGACAACAGCTACCACATTATCAACTAAACAGGGCAGGTAAAAACAAACCCAGGAAATTCAAGAAAAATATCTGAAATATCCTCTGGACAGGACCTTCAGCAAGCCAAAAGTTCTTCCTAGTCTCCTGCATTAGTCTCGGATTCTCTTGCCTCTTCAGTGGGGGACACATTGGTCAAAACAGATGATAATAAGTCTGGTACAGTACAACACACTTATGCCAGTAACACCGAAGCTGGTACAGATTTAATTTCAGCATTACCTTCAACCTCCAATACAGAAGTCTCAAATATGCCACCCCCTCTCACAGAAAAATAGGAACGTCAACAATCTTGTTGGATAAGTTGTGGCTATGCCCTACAGGAAGGGGCAATACCTAAACTACCTAGAGACTTTGATGTTTGTACTAGGAACAGATTTTCTCTATAGGTAAAATGCAAGCAATGAGCTGAGGAGGAAGATGATTTCAACAGGTCATCTGTTTCTTCTTCACAGCCAGATCCCATGACAGATACTGAGCTAACTTCTCAGGATTCAAGGTCATTAAAGAAAATGAAAAAAACTAAAAATTCTAGTGCAAAGTCCCTTGTGGAGGATGACATAAATGGGCCTGTACTAAATACCACTTAAATAATGCAGCTGGAACTTACTTGTGGGTCCCTGAATGTCAACAGTATTAAAGAATTAAAAAAGAAGACATACTACCGTTTACATTCTAAGGGAGCAAAGGTTGAA
Source organism: Neoceratodus forsteri (assembly GCA_016271365.2). Classification (NCBI taxonomy): domain Eukaryota; kingdom Metazoa; phylum Chordata; order Ceratodontiformes; family Ceratodontidae; genus Neoceratodus; species Neoceratodus forsteri. The sequence goes on from CM028137.1 coordinate 707,219,982, forward strand.
TGTAATTTTTTTTTCAGGATACTAGACTGCACTCCATTAGAGAACAACATATGGCTTCCAAAGAATGGTTCAGCGGCCCGTCTTTCTGGTCCTTGGGTGAAGAATCCTGTGCTGTGCTGTACTTGACATTTTATTTAATACCTCAGGCTTTAAAGTGTCTTGTTTAATAGCTTTAGTTCCAGGTCAGGTTTTAATACTTGATGTCATATATCATAATCAAGATTTTAGGTTTATTTATATTTATAATCCTCAAATAAAGTATCAGAGAATTGAATTATTAAAAAAGGTTTAGCTGTATTTCTACACTTCGAAGTCGATAATATTGGGGGGTGATTTTAACTGCATTTTATCCCAAGGGGACAAAACGGGATGTACATAGAAATTATACAATGGCACAAATTTCCTGAACTGGATGTATAAAACTGCATGACTTAAAGATTGTGCAGCAGAAAAAGTTCAGTTTTGGACCATACTTTTTTTAAAGGTAGACTGTCCACACACAGATATATTTCTTTTTTTGCATTCCAAAGGTTGCCAATGAATCAGTTTAAGATGATCCCAGTACAAACCACTGATCATAGGTTGGTAAAAGTAAGTTTTGCTGAGCCATATAACAAATCGTAATCCAATACTATATGGAAATTAAATATTTCCTCCCGGGAAGATTAGGATTTATGGGAAGGGATACATGCAGAATTAGGGGCATGAGTTTCAATTTTTGAGTTCTAAGATAATTCATTATTCTGGTGGTAAGACACCAAAAATTATATACATTCCTGTTGTAGCCAAATGGCTAAAAATGCCTCCACAAAAAATGTATGAATTACCTTAAACCTAGAAAACAACTTCATACATTAATGCCCCAGGCCATGGAATCAGGGCTAGATTGTTCTACTCAAATACAGGCAGTTAAAGCTGAAATGTGTAAATTTCAGTACAATAGGGTGCAGACACTATTCCTAGAGCAGACGTTTGAGACACAGAGCAAAGCACAATAAATAAACCCTTATGACAGTTGTAACCAAAGAAATGAATCTAAATACATGGCCAAACTCTGACTGGATTCTGGGGAAATGAAAAATAATGTTCAGGAGATAGCACAGACAATTGATGACCATTTACAGAATTTGTCTGAACAATCCACCCCTAACCCTGATTCCTTGGAGGCCTTCCTGAAGGATTTACATATTCCTTGGATACCAGAGGGGGAGGAAAAATATATACTAACACCAATAACCAAATCTGAGCTATAATTAACTATTTCTATATTAAACAAGCATTTGTCAATGCCGAATGCTGTCTCGCTGGCATTGGCTTTGGTAGTGCAATGCAGAAACACATTTTGGGCAGGATGTGAAAAATGACAGCTGTACTGTTCATAAGGAGATGTACAAAAATGGCAGTGTTGAAAATGTGGCATGTAAATATTGCAAATTTGCAAAGTTACAGGGGTGTGTGGAAAATGCGCAATGCACGCTTATAACACAGTCATTTTATGGACTTTTTACACCACATTTTCAACATAGACATTTTAGCACCTCTGCTCATGTACAGTGTCCTTGTCATTTCCTCAAACTGTCCCAAAAAGTGATTTCGCACAGCGACTGCGCTATTCTGTGCTGGATGTGCGAAAACACATTTTGGGCAGGATATGTAAAATGACAGCTGTACTGTTCATCAAGAGGTGAGGAAAAATTCCAATGGTGAAAATCCAGAGTGAAAATATTACAAATGCACAATGTTATGAGCATGCGTACAAACTGTGCAACACACGCTCGGAACACAGTCATTTTATGGAGTATCATCACCAAATTTTCAACACAGGCATTTTAGGACCTCTGCTCATGAACGGTGTCACTGTCATTTTCATAATCTGCCCCAAACACTGATTTCCCACAGCGACTGTGCTATTGTGCTCCAGAAGTGTGGAAACACATTTTGGTCAGGTTGTGAAAAATGACAGCTATATTGTTCACAAGAAGGTGTAGAAAAATGACAGTGTCAAAAATCTGGTGTGAAAATATTGAGAATTCATGAAGTTATGAACGTGCATAGCAACTGCGCAATGCACGCTCGTAAAACAGCCATTTTTTGGATTGTTTCCACCAAATTTGCAACATAGGCTTTTTGAGAGCCCTCCTCATGAACACTGCCACTATCCTTGCATTAATCGGTCTCAAAAGGTCATTCCGTGCAGTGACTGCGAAATCACCTTTCAGGACCAATTAACATCACAACAGTGCCAGAATTCATAAGGAAGGGTCTCAAAAATGCCATGTTGAAAATGTGGTGCAAAAATTCCAAAGAATGCCCGAGATATGCATCAAAGTTGAAAAAACCCTGTTTATTCTGTTATACAGCTTACCGGCATTTCCTCAGTTCATGGTCTGCTTTGAAGAGTGCAAATGTGTTGCCGATCCACAAAAGATTGTTGAACCGAGCTCTGGAGGTAAGTATGGGGTGAGGGGCATGTGGGGAGGCAGGGTGCGCAGTGAGTGGGTGCTGGTGGTGGGAGGGGTGAGGAGACTACGAGGGACCATTTTCTGTTTACAGATGTTAAAAAAGATGCATGAGCGGTTTCTCTTTTACAGGTGTTTTTGGGGGATACAGTAGCCGACAGAGTTGGGCACCCCGTCAGCACATAGGGAGTGGGGACACTAGCTGAGGGGACTGGGCACCCCTCAGCACAGAAGAGGGGACATCATGCCAGCGGAGTGGGCTCCCTGTCGACACATTAAAGTGGGAAAGGGGGATGGATGCAGATGGGATTGGGCACCCTGTCGGCAAACAACAAAAAGCGGGGGCGCATGAGCCTAGGGATTTGGCACCCCCTCAGCAAGCAAAAAAGGAGGGGGGAACACATTATGCCGACGGGGAGTGGGCTCTCCCATCGGCACATACATGAGGGGCAGGGTAAGCTGACCGGGGGGTTGGGCACCCCCAAAGTCGGCAGTTTAGCTGCCACTGTGCCACCATGTTTGTAGCTGGCAAAGCACATAGGGTGGTCCACTGCATGTGACGAGCTTTGCTCGCATTGCAGCGGACCTTTCCTTAGATGTGCTCACCACATTATGTATGCATGGTGTGGTGCTGGCATGCAGGCTAATTGGGGAATGAGGGACATACCTACTGGTACATGCCCTGCATTCACCCAACAGTGACTGCATCTCCAAATCTCCACTACTGCAAGATGCTGGCTGCGCAAATGTGCCAACAAAAAAATGGGGTTGCTCCAGGCCCAGATGGGCTATCTGGAGAATTTTATATAAAAACAATGGATATTCTGTCAGATTACTGAAATAATTATCTTTAATGACATCCTGGCTAAAGTATTGTCTTTCCCTGCTTCTTTGTCAGAAAGCCTTTTAATATTGCTGCAAAAAAAGATGATAAGTCCACACTAAATAATTGGAGGCCTATAAGCCTCATGAATGTAGATAGGACATCTTTCTTTCTTTCTTGGCAGTATAGCATAGTGGTTAACGGCACTGAGCTGCTAATCTGGAGACCTGTGTTTGAATCCCACAACCCCCACTTGCATACTGTGTGATCCTGGGCAAGTCACTTACCTTCCTTGTGCTCCCAGGTTGCACCTAGAAACAAGCTCTGGCTTAGTGTGCCTTCCCTGGTTCAATATATGAAAAATAGCAGGACAAGAGGTCACAGCATGAGATTAGAGGGAGGCCAATTAAGGGGTATCGTGAGGAAGTTCTTTTTCACAGAAAGGTGGTGGATGCTTGGAATGACCTACCTCAGGAAGTGGTGGATATGAATACAGTGCAGGGCTTCAAACAGGCATGGGATAGGCACAAGGGAGCAATACAGATGAATATGAATAGATAGGCCATTGACAGAGAAGGAGTAGGAGAGCAGGTATGCTGGGGATGGGAAAAGCAGTGTGAGGGGATAAGAAGAGAGGTGAAGGGGACTAAAGGGAAGAGAGAGGAAGGGTGGGGAGAGGAAAAAAGAAATGTATAGAGAATAAAAGTTGAGGGAGTGAGATGTAGCAGGAACAGTAGGGAGTTGGACAGAAAGGGGGGAGTACAGTTGCAGAGAGGCCATAGATTAGGCAAAGCAATCACAGTGATTTAAGGCAAGTAGGTTCTGATGAAGCTTGAGTTTGTCAGCACCAAGTTTAGGTTCAGCAGTGATATCCAGGAGTGGACAGTTAAGCAGAGTGGGTGCTCCATAGACAAAGGCACACTGAGTTTGAGTGGTTCTGCAGTAGGGGACAAAGAGGGATGGCTTAAAGGAGCTAAGAGTGCTCCTTGTTGTTTGCACTTACAATATAAGGGTTTCAGTGAAGGAGGGCATGAGGCCAAGACAATCCTTTTTTGTGGTTAAGCAAGTGAGGTAGGAGACCCAAGCCTTGAAGAGAAGCCAGTTGGTATATTCATAAGTTGGCATGTATGGGTCCTTTTATCTGTACCTGAGACAAGTCAACAGGATTTGTTTAGTGCGATTGCTATTCTCCAAAGAGAGGTATCAGAGGCAGCACCATATATGAAAAGACCATAATCAACAAGTGTAAGGATTGAGCTGGTTAACATGATTTTCAAAGCTGCAGGGGTCATATAGTGGTAATAATGATAAAAGACCCCAATCCTAGAGCTGATAACCTTTGCAATTAGATTTATATGGTGAGTGAGTGAATGAGAGAGTTGTGTCGAGTGTTATACCAAGATATTTAATCATTTGGACCTGCTCCAGAGGTTGGCTTAGTTTGTCACAAATGGTCAGGCTGGCATTTTTGTACATGTTGTGAGGGTTAGAAAAGAGCATGACCTTGGTCTTTTTGTAATTCATGAGCAGTTTATGTTGCTCAAACCAGGCCTCTACCAAAACTGAAGTTTTCCTGTAGGTCAGTTCTTAGAGAAAGTGGGTCAGGGCTGCGAGAATAAAGGACAGTGTCATCCATGTAGAGGACCATGCTGTTTTTACAGGCTGAGGAGAGATTATTGATGAAAAGGTGAAAGAGTAGTAGGCCAAGGATGGAGCTTTGCAGTACAACTGAACGAATGGGAAAACTAGCTGAGAGGGTGTTACAGATCTTTACATGCTGGGAACGATCAGTTAGGTAGCTGTTGAACCAGTTAGTAACGTCTGCTGTGAGACCTAATGTGAGGAGAGTGCGGAGCGGGAGACAGTGGTATTTGGTAAGATACTCTGTGAGCTGTGAGCAAAGTATTATGTTCTATATTGGCTAAAGTAGCACAATATGTCATTTCACCAGTCCAAGTCTGTGCCATTTCTCAATGCACTATGATGGATAATCTAAAAATAGTTCGAGAGGTATTTCACTGCCAAGAGACCTCTGTTTTTATTCTCAAAATTGATCAGTTTAAAGCCCTTGATGCAGTACCTCATACATACCTATTTGGGATGTTAAAACAATATGGAATATCAGATACACTCCTTACTTGGATTCAAATATTGTATAGGAATGCATCAACAAGTCCAGTAGTGAATGATAAGGTGGGAAGGCATGTTTGAATTCTGAAAGGCATAAAGTAGGGCTGCCCCTTAAGCCCCCTGCTTTACATATTTGCTATTGACCCCTTGCTTCATAAATTGAATTTGGAGGGTAGGATTAAACACATTTTAGGCTCAAACCATCTGGAATTTCCAGTAACCTTAGCATACTCAGATGATGTAACCATTATGGTGGCCAATAAGAAATCAGGGGGGAGAGCCCTAGAAGTAGTTTCTGTTTTCTTCAGAAATTTTGGGATCTAAACTTAGTAAATAAAAATGTGTGGGAGTTGCAATACATAGACCTGGCAAGGTGATGTGTGGGTTTATTTCAGAAATACAGATATCCACATCATCATTTCAGATTCTGGGATTTACTTTTGGGATGACTGATCGAGTGACCACAAATTGGGAGGAGGAGGCTATACTTAAAGCTGAGGGAAAATTAAATAGATGGAAAACTTTTCCTATGACCAAAAAGAAGAGTATATATGTTTAAAACTTTTACTGTCTCTCTGTTCTTATTAGTAAGCAATATAATCCCACTACCCACCAAACTCGAAGTAAAAGTATATAATACTGTGTTTAGAAAGCTATGGAGCAGCTGGCTAAACCCTTTGAAGAGAACAGTCATGCATTGTCCAATAAAAAATGAGGACCTAGATATGTTAAAGCCAGTGACTTTTTTCTTTACTGTTTTCATATATTCTAATTTACTGCCCATGGTATTAGGCAAACAGATGGTTTTGGTGGATCTTTTAAGGGCAAGGTGCATATACTTTTTGCAAAAATGGGAAACACAAATTGGGGTTCCTTTAGGGTCCTCCCTCAAGAAACTGTCCCATATCTTTTAGAACTGTTAAAAAGATTGAAAGTATGGAAAATAGCTCCAAATGACATGTCACACGGCAAGGAAGGAAGATTATAAAAAGATTTGCACTCAGGATTGTTAACAACCCCATGCTTTTCTCTCCCAGGAAACATTAAAATAGAAGATGTTACTGCCCGGCTTGTTGAGGTGCATGATCCACCAAAAACATGGGACACTTTGTGGCTATGTTGCCACAACAGTTTGAATACAAGGGGTAACCATCACCATAAGGGAATGACAGAAAGAACTTGTTTAAGGGATGGATGTTTGGACCAAGTTGAGACAAAGGCCCTCCTTTTTTTGAATGTCCCTACATGGACAACTTTTGGATGTTACTAGCTAGGGAATGGGAAATACCTCAGTTTAGAAAGTTAACATACAGTATGAAACACTGACATACAGTCAATTTGGAAATGAGTGGAATCGATTTTACAAAGAAGAAGAAGAATATGCATTTATATAGCACTTTTCATACATCCCAAAACACTTTACAAGCAATGCTAGACTGGTAGTGAAGTGACTGAATGTGTGGTGGCAGCCATATCACACATCATCACCCACACACAGCCTGGATAATTGCATGAACCAGTTTTATGGGAAGGGGAATGTTGGCCAGGACATCAGGAATGTTCCCTACTCTTTGCAAAGAGTGAACTTGGTTCTTTTACTTCCACCTGGACAACACCAGGATGGGCAGAAGGGACCTCCGTTTAATGTATCATCCGAAGGACAGCACACCCCAGCAGTACAGCACCCCCCAATACTGCACTCGGATGACAGCGATTTTTAGGTGCAAGTCCAATCCCGGTGTGGGACGAGAACCCACGACCTTCTGGTCCAGAGGTGGATGTGCTACCAACTGAGCCACACTGACACCTTTAGAGTTGTGTTGGCAGTAATTAAATGGGTTATCTGGCAAATGAGATGTCAGTTTGTTCTACAATAAAAATTTACAAATTTGTTGGGCCTCATTGGGAGAGTTTCCAAAGAAATACAGGTTATTTATTCAAAGGAGAAAGTCTCTCTTCCACAGCCGGTATATGCTAGTTGGTAGAGACACTGGTCCAAGGCTGTATCAGGTTGAAAAACATGTATGTGTCCCAGGTAACAGCCCGGGGGGGGGGCAATGGTAAGGCAAATAGTATGGGTATAGCATCAGGTTTCATAAGGTTACTGGAATAGTATGGTTTTGAAAGTGTATGAGGAAAAGATAATATATAAATATATATATATATATATATATATATATATGATAGAGGCACGGTCGCGCCTCTATAGTTAGGGTTGAATGTGCGATTTAATGTTAAATCCCAAATTTTGCACCTTAATAACTTTGCAACTGTTAAATGGATTTGCATGAAATTTGGTGTGCCCTGTCCTGTCATATAGATCACTTGACTCACCAAGGTTTGTTTTGATTGGATGTGTGGATTTTGTGTGGCGCTTAGGGAAAAAAGTGTGATTTTCATTTTTTTCTGCCAATTTTTCCTGAATTCTCCTCATCACCCTGCACCCACACTCTTTTGAGTTTTAGCCTGACATTTTCAGGGCTGAAAGGGTTTACCCTAAGAAACAAGCCAGTCTTAGTTTGATGAACAATTATTATTCTGATCCAAAGTTATTCAGTTTTGAAAATTCAGGTTCTGAGCATGCTCAATTCAGTCTTTTAGACAGATGCAAGGATTTTGGCTAACGAACTGGGATTTTGACAGCTCATGAATGGGGATTTGTTAAATCCCCATTCATGAGAAAAAAATCCCTGTTTGTGAGGCGCCATCTTGTTTTCACTTTTATCCCAAAACAAAATGTTGTTACTTGCCATATACTGTAGATGCATTTTGTGAAAACAAATGCATGGATTTTGTTCAGGGCGATGCCCTATACAAAACCATGCATTTGGTTTCCATCAGATGATTAAAAAAATGGCTGTTTTTATATTTGAAAATCCCCATTCATGACTCACTTCCGATCCCCGTTCGTGAGGTGTCCAAATCCATTCATGAGCTGTCAGAATCTCCATTCATGAGATAAGGACCAGATGACCCTACCTCATGAATGGGGATCAAAACGCGAACAAGGGATTTGACGCAGCTTCTAAGCGAGAATTACAGCTCACAAATGGGGATCTGGACACCTCACGAATGGAGATCCTAAAAAAAATCCTTGTTCGTGAGCTGTTAAAATCCCCACTCATGAGATGAGGATCAGATGGTCCTATCTCATGAATGGGGAATCCCCATTTGTGAGCTGTCAGAATTCCCATTCATGAGCCGATCCCCATTTGTGAGCTAACAAAATCCCTGTTCGTGAGATAAAGACCAGATGGCTCTGTCTCGCGAATGGGGATCAGCTCGTGAATGAGGATTTTGTCACCTCATGAACAGGGATTCGGCTCACGAACAGGGATTTTGACAGCTCACAAACAAGGATTTGTAAAACTTTGCCAGCCCACTGCTAAGAAACGGTAAAGACTTTTGGCTTGAAATTTGTAAGGTGCAAAAGGGGGTGTCCCACAGATGTGACATATGCTGGTTTGGTGTAGACAATTGCATTGGTTACATACTTATGACATTCCAAAGTTGAGACATTTCTCATAGGATAACATTCCTATGCCCATGATGCCTTTCAGTGCCCGTATCTCGAAAACATAGCAAGATACAGAGTTTTCAATACCTGCACAAGCAAGTTTGGAAATCATAGATTGCACCAGCAGTGGAATTTTTTTTTTACCTGCTACAGTTATGGAGATATTGGCAAATTAGTGTCACAAGGGTTCCAGAGGGAGCCTTTTCAGTGCATTTTGGTGCCCGTATCTCAGAAATGATGCACAATACAAATTTGGTCAACTAGATTGCATGTAGTACTCACTGTCATAATTACAACACTTGAATTTTTTTTCTAGCTGCTACAGTTCTCAAGATCGTGGCACATTAATGTTACAAGGGTTCCTTGCCCTGTAGGGCTGCTGTATGGTTCTGTAGCTATGTGTAAATGGGAATGTAGGGCCCAGAAGACCAGCACTCCCACAGAAGCATATTGTTATGTAGAAATGGACAGCTTAGTGGGAGCGCGGGGCCCACCAGCACATGCTGTTTACTAGTTATATTACATTTTTTCAAAAAGTAAGTCAATTCATTGCAAAAAACTTTGTTTAATGCATCAGTTAGGGTTAAAGTGACAAAAGTGGGGAAATGAGATGTTAGGGTTGAGCCCCAAACCCCCCACCACCCCACCTCCCCATCCTCCACAGACCGACAGACGCCAGGGTGTGCCATGGGGTCATGTGGCCTAACTCTCACCCCATTCCATGTATAAGCAGGTTGACATGCTACAGTAAAGGAGAATGGGGTGAAAGTTGGACATCATGACCCCATGGCACAATGCTGAATGTTGTCAGTCTGTTGAGGATATGGGTGTAAGGTGTATGGGGGTTGGGGGCTCCTTCTTCATTTCATTCCTCACTTGTTACTTAACACTAACTGATAAGATTAAACACAGTTTTTGCCATGAATTTCCTTACTTTTTGAGAAAGCGTAATATAACTAGTAAATAACGTGTTGCTGGGAGCACGGTTTCTGCATAATAATATGCATCTGTGGGAACATGGACCCTCTTGGCCCTGCACTCCCACTTACTCATAGCTATAGAGCCATACAGCAGCCCTATAGGGCAAGGAACCCTTGTAACACTACTGTAATTTGCTGATATCTCGGGGACTGTAACAGCTAGAAAACAAATTCAAGTGTCATTATAACTGTGACAGCGAATACTGCATGTGGCAATAAATGGCAGAAGGTACATCTTGTATCGTTTACAAGATACGGGCACCAAAAAGCACTGGACAGGCACTCTTTGAACCCTTGTGATACTAATTTGACAATATCTCATTAACTGTGCAACCCATGGAAAAAAAATTACACTGCAGGTGTAGTCTGTGATTTCCAGTCTTGTTCCAGCAGCTTAGATCACATAAATGTGATCTAAGCCGCCAGTAGCAACAAGTCTGTATCTTGCTTTGTTTCTGAGATAAGGAAGCCAAGGTGCAAAATGAGTGCCACAATGTTATCCTGTGGGGAACATCTTAATTTCATAATAGCATATCTATGGAACCTCTTAATTCCCCAACACCTAAACAGCATAATTCACATCTGTAGGGCATCCCCTCAGTATCCTGAAAATTGTAAGTAAAAAGACCAAACTGTTCATTAGCAATGCAATGGTAAAGTTTTTACATCTTAAAAAATTCCTAGTCCATGAAGTAGGAAAATCCTGGGCTGTTTGATCTATCCTTGTTCACGAGGTAGCAAAATCCTAATCCATCATCTTAATTCTGATCCACGTGGGGACATCTGTTCATGCCATCATGGACATCTGGTCACAAAATTATGAACATCTGGTCACGCAATGACTGACAAGGCTCGCGAACCAGGATTATCTCATGGACTAGGATTTTGTCAGCTCGCGGACTAGGATTGTTAGCGAGTTGTGGTCAAATAATTTTTTATTTTAAAAAGCTATTTTATGACCAAAACCAGCCAAATCAAAGACTTAGCTTTGAAGAGAGCATCTCCCTGAGCAAAACCCATGCCTCATTTGGCCCGAAAGTCACCCATGGATAAAGCTATGACATTTTGTTTGGAGGAAAAACTGAAAACAAATGACGGCTTGTGGACAAGGAATTTTTCTGACAGACTAGGATTTATTTTTTAAATCCTAGTCCACGAACTGACAAAATTCTTGACCAGGAGACCAATCTAAGTTCGTCAAAACTACATATAAATTCTGGAGTAAACTGAGCATGCTCAGAACTTGAAAATTATAAATTGAATAGCTATTGAACAGATTAATATTTTTTTTACTAAACCAATGATGGATTGTTTCTTCATCCAAGACCTTTCTATGTTCCAAATTTCAGACCAAAAGGTCACATGGTGTGGTTGCACGCCATGGGAAATAAAACATGTCAAAAGTGGCAAAAAACATGTTTTTAGCATTTTGCTGTGCAGAAACCGAAAGTCTGACCAAAACGCAACTTGGTAAATCAAGATATCTACTATACCAAACTGTGCATTAAAAAATTTCATGCAAATCCATTGAACGGTTGCAATGTTATTAACATGCAAAAACTGAGGTTTAACATTAAAGTGCCATATATATATATACATATATATATATATATATATATGTGTATACTGTATATATATATATATATATATATATATATGTATATATATTATAGTGGCATGGTAGTGACACTATAGTTAGGGTTGAGTACCCCATTTAAGGTTAAATCTGAAATTTGTCAGCTTAAGAACTTTGCCATCGTACAACAGAGTAGCCTGACATTTGGCATGCACGGTCTGGTACCATAGATCTCTGGATCTGCGAAAGTTTGTTATGGTCGTATATACGGTTGCGGAGCTACAGAGCACCAAAAAACACACAAATGACACATTTTTGTGCATTCTTTGCTCACACCTACAGCCTGCATGGTTTGCATGACTGGTCTGAAACCTTCAGGGAACATGGGGTCCCTGATGTGCCTTTCGAAAATTTCGTGAAAAAATATTAAACGGTTCAAAAGTTATTCAAAAAAATAGGTTTCCCATTATAGTCAATGGGAAAAGTTAACAAAATATGCGAAAGAGTCACAAATGCACTTTTTAATTTCGCAAATGACCCTTGTAGTGTCACAAATCAGCCATCCTGTTTTCAGTTGGTGGTCACAGAAATGCTTGATATTTTAAATTTGGGAACCTCTTGGGACAGAATTCTTGTTGTGTTCACCCAGGCAAGCTCTGAGGATGCTAGCCATGTCTTTTTTAAGGGGTTAAACACCCCAGAAATATATTTTTTAAATGTTTGTAAATAGTAGTGTTGCAAAGTAGTGTCACATATGCAACACTTTTGTGATTTTATTTACGAAAGTGTCGTGATTTGTGACACTACTTTACGACACTATGCCCAAAATAGTAGGAAATCTTTGCCACCCTGCTACAAAAGAACGGTTTGGTCTTTTGGGCTGAAATTTGGAGGGAAGACAGGCAAGATCCCACATATTTGCCTTCTCATGGTTTGGTGACAAAATATTAGAGGGCTACAAAGGTACGGCACTCCGAATTTTATGATTTTTCCCATAGGCTAACATTACGATGTCAGCCGCGCCTTTTGGGGCCTGTATCTCGAAAACAGTTCAAGATACGAACTTTTCGTCAAAAGAATGCTTAGTCCCCCACTAGGGGGCTAAATGCAAAACTAGCATGGAAAGTCATAAATAATTTGAGATTTCAAATTTATTTCTACATCATACGGTTCCTGAGATACAAGGAATTTAGTATTCCAAGTGCTGATTTTCTTTGAAATTAAATATACTTTATTCGTTTTAATCATGTTTACATAGGAATACAAGGCATAGAAAGAGATTATTGCATATATATAAGCATGAGATAAGGCCTTGAGGTTACATCGGCCCACAAATAACAACCACTACAGTTACCACTAAAAATAAAAACAAACCTTAACCACTATCAATAGTTCCCTCCCCTCCCCCCTTTAACAATAAATACAGTTCCTCTGATATTCGTCTATCTAGACATTCATTCCCTCTTGCGTAGCTATAACCAGTTAGGTTATTTAGTAATTGATGTCAGCGCATACACCTTATTCCACTTCTTGTCCAAACTAGAGGGACAGTACCTGAGACTCACTATTATTTTCTCTATTCTTAGATTATATAAGAACTCATTTAGCCATTCTGAATAGGGTATAAGTTGGGGATCTTTCCAATGCCTTAATACCATCTGCTTTACCATATGGGAAATTAGAGAAATGGCATATCTTCACTCTAGAACTGAAATTCGAGAGAAATCCCCTAGAAGACAAATTTCAGGTTCAAAAAAGGGTTCTAATCCTAGGAGGGGATCCAATTTATTCTTAATTGTGTTCCATAGGAGTTTAATTGAAGGGCATTCCCACAGCAAATGGAAAATAGTACCATCACTCAAACCACACCTATTACATTTGGGATCTTGCACTTTGCTCATGGCATATAGTTTAACTGGGGTAAAGTTTATATTATGTAAAATATAAAATTGAATAAGGTGCAATTTGTCATTGGAGGTATAAGTGTATTTGGCCTTCCAGATTTTATCCCAGCAGAATTGTCTATCTGGGAACTGGACTGACCAATATATTGAGTGTCCTTGGATGTCTGGATACATAGGTGGATAGAGTTCAGCATTTATTCTGGAAACAGAATGTGGACCCCATGCCAGTGTAGAGAGCATTTTGAGAAGGCGTTTCTGATCAATATCCCAGACATTAACCCCCATGTGAGCTATTAGAAGGTGTCTAATTTGAAACGCTTTAAATATCTGGTTAGGAGGAAGATCCAAAGCTTTAAGGATTTCCATTGAAGTCTTAATTCTACCCTGTTCCATTACTGTAGATCAGATATCTGAACATCTCATTCAGTAGTCCACTCATTAGGTTTTATATATTGTTTATCAATAGTGAAATTCAGATTCAGGTATATAGGCTGGGAAATATCCTTAGTGTTATAGTAGCTGATGGCTTTACATAGTTGGGCATGCACCTTCAGGGACATAGTTATCAATTTGTTTTGTAGTGCCTTTATTCCCAACTTAGGAGTGATATGTAATAAGCTGTTTGGGGAAATACCACTTTTTTTAATAGCTAGGCATTCAATTTGTAGCCATATGGGTTCATATTCCTGTTCCATCCCCACCGAAATTGAGGGTTGCCATCGGAAATATTTTGCTATGTGGCTAGCCAAGTAATATTGAAAAAAAAAATGGCAACTTGAGGCCTCCATCCTGCTTGGGGGCATCCAGTTTAATATAAGACCTTCTCAGTGGTTTGGATTTCCAAAGAAACCTGGAGATAATCTGTTGGATCTTCTTGAACCAAGTTTGTGGGAGATGAAAATTCAACATATTTAGGGGGTAAAACAATCTCGGGAGTATATTCATTTTAATTAGGTTAATTCTTCCTTGCAGAGAAAGATGTATGGGAGCCCATCTGTCCAGGTCTTGCTGTATCATCTCTAATTTAACATCTAAATTTAATTTCTTAATCTGTGACAGATTCGGGGTTATTGTAAGCCCCATATATTGAATTTGGTTCAACCAGTTTAAACGAAAAGCCTCCACTTGAGACCTATAAGTATATGAATTTAATGGCATAATTATTGATTTAGATATGTTTAATTTGTAGTTAGATAGGGCCGCATATGATTCTACAAGGAATATTATTATAGGGATAGAAGTCGCTGGGTTAACAACATGTAACATAATATCATCCGCATATACTGATAAACAGAGGTCCCACTCCCCTATTCGAATAACTTGTATTCCGGGGGAATGCTGGAAGCGATATAGTAATGGCTGTAAGTATAAATTAAAAAACAAAGGTGAGAGAGGGCACCCATGGCGCGTTCCAGCATGTAAGGAGAATGCTTCTGAGAAAATACTGTTGCAATAAATTTTTGCTGTAGAACATGTGTACAATAGCTGTACCCATTGGATATATTTATGTGGATAGCCAAATTTTTTAAGCACTTCAAAGAGAAAGGTCCAATTCACCCTATCAAATGTTCTCTCTACATCCAGGGATACCAGCGCCATTGGGTAAGGTGCCTCCCTGGATGCGGAGAGAATATGGAACAACTTTCTAAAATGGTCTCCCGAAGAACGACCGGTGACAAATCCCACTTGGTCTGGGCTAAGCAAAGGGGTCCAAACCTGGACCATTCTGGTAGCTAGTATCTTAGCAAAGAACTTAATGTCATAGTTCATCAGCGATATTGGTCTATAATTAGAGACCAAATTTGGTGGTTTGTTCGGTTTGGGGAGCACCACTATGAGAGCTTCCAGCAAGGAAGAATCTGTAAGACGCTCTTTACAAAGGTAACTGAACATGCTCAGTAGTAAGGATGAAAGTTGTTCTTTAAAGACTTTATAAAAGTGCGGAGGGAAGCCTTAAGGGCCTGGTGCCTTGTCGTCACGTAGTGACTCTATAGCTTCCCATAACTCCTGTTGAGTTATCTCCTTTTTGAGGGTATGTGCTTGCAAGTGTTGGAGGGAAGGAAGCCGCAGCTCACTAAGATAGTTTTGTATTTCTAAGATGGAAGGAGAAGGGGTTGGTGGGGAATGCAATGATCTGTAGTAGTTTTCAAATTCACCAATAATTTCCTTAGGGGTGGTAAGGAGGGAATTTTCTTTAAGGGAATTAAGAGCTACCACTACCCTAGACTCTTCCTGCTGCCTCAGATGAAGGGCTAGTAAATGGCTGGCTTTTTCACCCTGTTCAGTATATTTAGTACGAGTCTTGAAGAGCATATACTGGGCTTGCTCTCTTAGGGACTCCGCGTATTGGTTCTTTAATTTAGCTAACTGTCCTAATAATCCTTCATCTGATTGATGGAATTGCTGGGTTTCTAAAATTTGGATTTGCGATATGAGCAAAGATGACAGCACTTCCCTCTTTTTCTTCTGAATAGCTGAGAGTTGGATACACTCTCCCCTAACCACACATTTTAGGGCACACCAAAGTTTATCAATGTTCTGTACAGTTCCTTGATTACATGTTAGAAATTGGTCAATCCCTTCCTTAAGGGTCTGCTGGGCTTTTTCATCTTGAAGAAGTTGTACATTTAGTTTCCAAATGCCATTTTTGTTTTTTGAATGTGGTAAAGTACATTCAAGCCATACAGGCACATGGTCAGAGATAACTCTCAGGGACATACCACTGCCTGTTACGCCTTCTAATAGTTTTATTTATTTATTTATTTATTTATTTATTTATTTATTTATTGCATATGATTGGAATTACAATCCTTTGAGTCACAGACTCTTTTGCAAAGGCTCCACATCGGTTACAGGGGGTGGAGGGAGAACAAAATACAAGGATACATACATAATCAAGCAGTATTCAGAGAAACATACATAAACAGTCAGTATTCACAAACAGTACTGGCAGTGCAGTCCAGGCTTTAACTTAGTTTACCAGAGACAGTGATAGGCAGCTTTCTGGATATCATTTGTTAGAGATGTGTAGAATGTAGATTCATGGGTCTAGGGAGACCCTGAGTCAGTTATTAGGGGGGTTTGGGAGCACACGAGGTGGGCAGGGTTAGCCACAGTCACAGTTAGCAGACTCAAGTAGGTGAGCTTTGAGGCCTGCTTTGAATAGGGAGATGCTATGGGTCTGAGAGAGCTGGGGAGGTAAAGCTTTGAGCCAAAGGGGAGCATGGTACTGGAAGGATCTTTGCCTCAGTGATGTTCTACAGTCGGGGACCTGGAATGAGGAGTTTGCTGCGAGCCGTGTATTACGCCCAAGGGGGGCTGGGCTGATTATGGGGAGAAGGCCAATGGGGGCAAGCTGGAGATGTATTTTTTTTGAGAGGATGCAGGTGTGATACTTTAGTCTTTGTTGGAAGTTTAGCCAACCAGCCAAAGCGTAAAGGTCACAGGTATGAGTTAGTCAGTCACTGCCGATGACTAGTCGGCATGCTTTATTCAGGGCAGTGTTAATACTACATTGTGTGGTGGGTTCTGCTGATCCATATATCGTTATCCCGTAGTCAATTAGGGAGAGGATTGATGAGGAGACTGCAAGATGCATGGCCTGTGTGGGTAAGCAGTGTTTCAGTCTGTAGAGGATGCCCACTCTAGCGTTGACAGCTGAGGAGAGATGTTGAATGTGATTATGGTAAGAGAGGGAGGTATCTAGAGTGAGACCCAGGTATTTGAAATTTGTAACGTGTTCAAGGGGGGTGCCTTGTGTGTTTTTGATTAGGAGTGCCGACTGACTGTGTGGGCTATGCCGGTACGAAAAGATCATGGATTTAGTTTTTTTATAGTTGATGATCAGGTGGTGCTCATTGAACCATGTCTCTAGCTCCCTGAAGAAACCCTGAAGGGCAAGCTGGAGGGTGCTTGGTTGTGGGTGTTTCCAAAATAGTACCGCAGCATCAGCATAGAGAAGCAGATGACCACTGCAGGCCTTGGGAAGCGAGTTTAAAAAGAGGGTGAAAAGAAGAGGGCCAAGAATAGACCCCTGTGGGACCCCAGAGCACACTGCTTTGCAAGACGAGATGGTGGTATTTAACCTGACTTGTTGTGACCTGCCTGAGAGGTAATCCTTGATTCAGGCCATTGGCTCTGGCACCACATTCAGTTGTGGAAGGACACAAAGCAGAAGTTCATGACTGACCGTGTCAAATGCCTTGGTTAGATCCACAAAGATCGCACCTGCAATAGTTCCTTGGTCTACGGCCTCATGGATGAACAAGGTGAGTTCAAAAAGTGCAGTGACTGTGCTATGGCCAGTCCAGAAACCGTGCTGAGCCTGGCAGAGAAGGTTGCATTTAGTTAGGTGTTCTGTTATCTGGTCTGAGACTATTTTTTCCAGTGCTTTGGAGAGAGGTGGAAGTATTGAAATCGGTCTATAGTTGCTTGTGTGAGTGGGGTCACCACTCTTCAGAATGGGAGTGATTATGGCTCTCTTCCAGGTTGATGGGAACTGACCGAGGCAAAGAGAGAGGTTGAGAATTTTAGTAAGGTGGGGTAATATGACATCCAGTGTCAGCCGAATGAGTTCAAGATCTAGTGAATCATTGCTGTAACGGGAATTGGCGACAGCTTTGGAAATGTAATGTTTTGCCTCGTGGCAGGAGATGACTCTCTATTGGATTATTAACTAAAAAATAATCAATTCTTGATAATGATTTATGTACCGATGGATAGAAAGTATACCCTCTGGTATCTGGGTTTAATAATTTCCAAGGGTCATTCAAACTGTAGTTTGCTAAAAACTCCTTCAGAGCTCTTTGTGCTGGGGAAAGATTGGCCCTTTTGCCAGTTGACCTATCTAACTCTGGTGTCAGAACCAAATTCCAGTCCCCAGCAATTATTGGCCATTAGCCAGGGAAACAAAGCCAGGGCCTTTGTCAATATCATACAAAATTCAGGTGAGTCGACATTGGGTCCATATACTGAGCCCAGTATGAGTTCAGTATGATTTAAAAGTCCTTTGAGAAAAATAAATCTTCCTTGCTTATCGCTGTGGGTTTGTTGTACCACAAATTGTGTGCCCCTAACTATTAGAATAGCTACCCCTCTTTGTGCCGTTGCATTACCTGCTGCATGGACTTGACTTATTTGCCTCCTTCTAAATAAGTTACCCTCTGTATCTAACAAGTGCGTGTCCTGTAATAGGGCTACATTACATTGTAGAGCCTCTAGATGTCTAAGAATTTGATGGCGTTTAATTCGGGAACGAGCTCCTTTAACGTTCCAGGATATAAATCTCAATGCCATTACGATTAAAATTGTGGATTAAGGCAGGGAAGGTCCCCCATCATAACCTAGGTAATTATGATAAATGTAACACAGAAGAATGAGGTGAGTAGAGTTCGCTAATTGAATACATGCGGTTATTTCCTGGCTGCAACCCGGTCTCAACCTAAGCAGGTTACGAACTGTATCTAATAAACCCCTATAAACTTTAACAGACACTTTAATCCTATTTCTATTAATCCCTTTCAAAAAAGAAAACCCCCTAACTAAAACCTCAATCCCCCCAGTCCTTGCGACTTTACTTCCTTCAATTATTCGGTTGCAAGTATATCCCCCACCAGACAGACAATCTCCTCAGCTCCTTTTCCCTTCCACCTTAGACATGTATCGGGGAGCCTAAGATTCCCATCGCCTTTATTAACCCACTTGAAAAATAGACATATAATGTCATATAAACCACATCCTTACATCACAGAAGTCCCTTAACTAACTGCTACTAAACACGAGTAATTGCCAAAATCTCTAACAAACCTTAACAATCAGTTAACTTTGAAATTAACTAGGTCTCTGGAAACTTTCTTCCATATTTACTTTAAAACTTAGCCTGGTGCCCATTACCTTATGAACTGTATACCCATATAAAAAAAATGATCAAGTTGGCCTTAAGACGCCACTTTAGCGCTTGTAATTACAGTCCACTGAGTCCCTCAACTTCACTGAGCTACACAGGATCCAACTCAATAGTCTGATGAGCCACAATGGTACCTTGTTCTTGCGCAAAACTTAATCTTACTTTCATGCCTACAGTTCAAAAGTTAGTTTAGGAGAGCTGCTCCAGTGTCCATTATAGAAACTACTTCTCTTGGTCAGTGGAAGAGATCGGGATATAATTTTTTGATCTCCATAGTAGCTTTGTCGACAGTATCAAATGAAATCCAATGCCCCTCCTTGTTAATTTGCAATGTCACTGGGTATCGCATGCGGAACCTGATTCCTGCAGCAACAAGTTTAGCTACCTTGGGATGCATCTCCGTACGTTTTTGCCTTACTGACAGTGGCAAATCTTGAGTTATACGTATTTTGGTACTCTCTCACTGGACTTCTTTGATGTCTTTGAGCTTCTCCAGAATTATCTACTTGTCCAGATAATTTAATAGTCTAAATATAAGAGGTCAAGGAGGGGAACTAGCTGGAGGTATGGGCCTTAATGCCTGATGTACCCTTTCCACAATATATGTTGGGCCATTGGGGGAAGGCCCATCCAGTTGGTGCACATTTTTTGTACAAAAACTATAGGATTCTCCCCTTCTTCACCTTCTGGGAGCCCCAGGATAACCAGGTTATTCCGTCTGGAGCGTCCCTCGAGGTCTTCTAACTTATCCTCTGTTTTCTTAAAGTGATGTCTTAATGAAGCTAATTCTGGATCAGTTTGAGCCCTTCAGTTGTCCAACGAAGAGATTCGCACCTCGTTATCACTGGTGCAGATCGTTAGTCGTTCCATGGAGCTTTTAAAAGTTTGCAGGTCATCGACTACAGCCTTAAGGGATTCCTGAATCGGTGCCAGCCCTTGGAATAAAATTTCCTCCATTAACAGCTGTGGAGTGGAGAATTCTTCTGTGCTGCCCACCTTAGTACGTTTTGCAGGTAGTTCTTTCTCCGGAGATTGTGGAGGCATGTGTTTAGGCCTCTGCGACTTCATTACTTTTTTATGCAGATTCCTGCGGTTTAGATGCTGAAAATCTGAAGCAATGTGATTGTTGAACTAAAGAAAAGGGATTCTGCCACTTTGTCCCACAATTAGCAGAGAAACTGTGAGATTTTATGTGTTGGTATTCAGGAGCGGTGCACAGCGTGCCTATCTGGAGTCCATCGCAACCGGAAGTCCCAAGTGCTGATTTTCTGCTCCAAGGGACATTATTATGCATACATTCTTTGTATTCACTGTGCTTTTGAATGCACCTTTTTGGGAAAAAAAGGGTGTGCGTTTGCATTATTGTTATTGTTAGCGTTTCCACTTGCGTTTCCGTTACCGTTTGCATTAGCATTTCCGTTTATGTCACTGTGTGCATTACCCTTTGAGTTTATGTTTGCACTTGCATTAGCATTACTGTTACCATTTGTGCTTCCATAAATGTTTGCATTAGCATTTCCATTTACTTCACCATGTGCGTTACCCTTTGTGTTTGTGTTTGCGCTTGCATTAGCGTTACTATTACCATTTGCGTTTCAGTTATTGTTTTTGTTTGCATTTACTTTTGCTTCACCTTGTGCATTACCATTTGTGTATGTGTACGTGCTTGCTTTTGTGTTTACATTTGCATCTGTGTTTCCTTTGGCGTCATCGTTGGTGTTACCGTAAGCATTTGCGTTTCCAATTGCTTTACCATGACCATGTGTGTTACCATTTTCATTTGTGTACATGCTTGTGTTTGAATTTAAGTTTGAGTTACTGTTTCCTTTGGCGTCACCATTGGTGTTACCATAACCATTTGCATTTCCAATTGCATTACCGTTATCGTTTGCATTTTCGTTACCATTTGTGTTTGCATTTCCATTGGCCTTAGCATTTGCATATTTGGTAGCATTTCCTTTGTCGAGTGAGTTACTGTTTCCTTCTGCGTAGCCATTGCTGTTTGCATTTCTGTTTGCGTTTGTGTTACCATTTGTATTTTTGTTACCATTTTTGTTACCATTTGTATTTGCGTTTCCATTGCCGTTAGCGTTTGCATTATCGTTTTCATTACCTTTTGCATTTCTGTTGCCATTAGTGTTTGTGTTATCATTTGCGTTACCATTTCTGTTTTCATTTACATTTTCACTTTCATTTCTCTTACCATTTGCGTTATCATTTCTGTTTGCATCACAGTGTGTGTTACCATTTGTGCTTGCATTTGCATTACCGTTAGCAGTACTATTTTCTTTTACCTCACTGTTTCCATCACCGTTTGCGTTAACGTTACCGTTTGTGTTTTTGCTTTTGCATAGTGCAGTGCAAAACATTATGTTTTTGCTATTTTTCCTGCACTGTCTTCTGCAATGCATAACGCAGTCAGTGTGTGGTTGATTGGTCTGAACCTTGGCACATAGACAGAACATGCCAGTTTTTGTTTGGTGAAAAAACGTTCCATTCCAGAGTTATTGCCACTTGAAGTTGGCCCACTTTGCAGTTACTGATTTTTCAGCCTCCAGGTCCGACATTTTAGTGCATTTTCGGCCACGATTTCCACCATTTTGGGGTGGAAGGCTTCTTAAAGGTGCAGAAATGTAAAAATGGAATATCTCTGGAATGGTTTCTTCTTTTCACATGAAATTTTGAGGGTGTTGAGTGGATGTACTGGAGATGTGACTGATCATGTTTGTATGTTTGAAAAATAATTTGCTGCAGACATACTGCATGACACAGTTAACATTTTGCACATAGCATTCTGCACAGTGCTATTGGCTTGACATTTATAGTGGTATCCCTAGTGGTATGGAGGTGCCTTGCAGTGGTTTGGTATGTAAAACATTAACAGGTGTGGAATTATGCCACTCTGACAAATTAAAATTTGGTTCATTACCCTTCAATAACTTCAGAACCATGTGTCCAATTTGCCTGGTATTTAGACTGTGCAAAGATTAATAATACCTCTTTGATTGTGACCATTTCCAGGTCATTGGGGCTTATGGTTGCTGAATTGTGCATGTTATGTTGTTTGCTCATGGTGCTCTGCGACCATTGAATGGATGTACACACAATTCTTGACACATATTCCATTCATACTAACATGCTAATTGCCAGCAGATTAGGTCTTACAGTCTATCGAGTCTGCTCGAACCTCAGATCCCTAGTTGGGTGCCGAGGCCCTCCCCCCCTTGTGTTCCAGATATTCCTATCATCCATCCCCTCCCCCCTGGGCCAGGCCATCATCTGATACATCCGCTTTCTGTGTCTGTCCCACCCTCTCTTGAAGCCCTCCACTGTGGATCTCTGAACCAGCTCACCAGGCAGTGCATTCCAAGGGTCCACCACCCTCTCAGTGAAAAATCTCCTCCTCTTCTCCCCCCTCAACCTTCCACCTTCCAACTTCAAACCATACCCTCTGGTGATACCTCCCTGCATTAGTCTAAATATCCCCTCCATGTTTACCCTGCTTATTCCCTTGAAGTACTTGAAGACCTCAATCATGTCCCCCCGTCTCTCCTCTCCTCCAATGAAAGCAGGCAGAGCTCCTCAAGTCTGTCCTCATACATCAAATACCCTAGTCCTCATATCATCTTAGTTGCCCTCTTCTGTACCCTCTCCAGAAGCTGTATGTCCCTCTTCAAGTGTGGTCTCCAGTACTGTACACAATACTCAAGGTGTGGTCTAACCAGTCCATTGTACAGTGGCAGAATCACTTCCCTGCTCCTAGAGATGATCCCCCTTATGATGCATCCCAACATCCTGTTTGCCTTGCTAGCCGCTCTCCTGCACTGCTCAGAGTTATTCATACATGCATCCACCATGACCCCTAGGTCTTTTTCCCCTGTTGAGGCCTCCAGCGCCTCTCCTCCCAGGGTGTACCTGTGTTTAGGGTTTCCCCACCCAAGATGTAACACCTTGCACTTGGTGATATTGAAATTTAATTTCCACGTGTGAGCCCAGCATTCCAGGGTGTCCAGGTCCCCTTGCAGGGCCAGCTTCCCCTCTTCCCCCTCAACTACTGCTCCCATCTTGGAATCATCAGCGAAGAGACTCATTTCACACCCTATACCCTCTCTGATGTCCGATATGTATGCATTAAACAGGATTGGACCCAGGACTGAGCCCTGCAGTACCCCACTACCAACCTCTATAGGGTTCAAGAGCTCCCCACTGACCACTACTCTCTAGGTGCATCTAGCTAGCCAATTTTCAATCCATCTGACCATCAAAGGGCCTACTCCCAACCCCGTCATTTTCTCCACCAGACCATTGTGTGGGACAGAGTCAAATGCCTTGCTGAAGTCCAAGAATAATACATCCACAGGCCTTCCCCTGTCCAGTTCTGATGTTACCCATTCGTAGAACTCCACAAGATTGTTTTGACATGATCTACCTGGCACAAACCCATGTTGCTGACTATCCAGACCTCCCACCTCCTCCAAGTACACCCCCAATCGTTCCTTTAGTATACTCTCCATTAATTTTCCCACCACCGAGGTCAAATTGATAGGTCCATAGTTACCTGGTACTTCCCTTGACCCCCCCTTATGGATTGGCACCACAAGTGTCTCTAGCCAATCCCTAGGTACCCTCCCTGTCTCAAGTGGCCTGTTGAAGAGCTCCTCTATTTATAGTGCACATTCTCAAAAAGGAAGGGAAATTCATGCCAAAAAAACTCAGTTTAATGCATCAGTTAGGGTTGTTCCACAGTGACAAAAGTGAGAAAATTTGGTGTTAGGGTTGAAAACCCTAACTGCGCATCCCCCACCACCACACACATACATACATGCAAGTAGAGGAGGGACCAAGGCAACACAACCAATCACACGCAACCAGCAGCTGGTAACAGGAATAACTTGCAACTATGTAAACCACAAAACCACACACCCATGCTCCCATTGGGCTGTGGCATGGGGTCGTCACTGTTAACTGTCATCCCAGACATTCCATGCACTGCTAAACACATATCACTACAGATAACTGGCTATCTTGGGCCACCAACACATAACACACACTTCACATATGGTATTTTGGGGTTCGCAAGATCCAAAATAGGATTTTGCATAATCTCTGAAATACTTTCGAAAATCACTTTCACAAATGCGAAAGTGTCTTGCTTTGACACTTTCATGTTTGTGAAAGTATTTTGTCAAACTATGCTCCTAATGACTGCACATCTTTGCCATCATCCTGCAAGCAAACGGTTGGGTCCTTTGGCCAAAGATTTGAAGGATGGCAAGACCTGGTCCCACAGATGTGCTTTTTCCTGCTATTGTGCTAAAATACTTAAGGATTACAAAGTTACACTGTTTCAAAATTGAGCAATTTGCCGTAGACTAACATTGCGGTGACCATCATGCCTTTTCCATCCATTTGTAGAAAACGCAGCAAGGTACACCATTTTCACTACTGCCAGCTTGGTTCACCTTTATGTGAACTAACCTCAAAGAACAACTTTGTAAATAATGTATGATATCTGAAGTTGGATTTCTCCACTTCCTGCAGTACACAGGGATACACCTCCTGCTGGATGTGTGTGATTGGTTGTGTTGCCTTGGTCCTTCCCTACTTGCATGTATGTGTGTGTGTGGTGGTGGTGGGGGTGGGGAATGCGCAGTTAGGGTTTTCAACCCTAACACTGAATTTCCTCGCTTTTGTCACTGTGGAACAACCCTAACTGATGCATTAAATGGATATTTTACCACAAATATATATGTTATAGTGGCACGGTAGTTAGGGTTGCATACCCCATTTAAGGTTAAATCTGAAAACTGAGGTTTAACAGTAAGGTGCCTACTCAATCCTTACTGTAGGGGTGCTGCATAGATATTGGTAAAAGGAAGTTTAAAAAGGAACAGTCATGTGGTAACAGACTAACAGCATGTTTACACTGATGTTTAGAAAAACTGAAAAAGATGTAGGATAATTTATGAAGTTAGAGGTGCACAGATATTTTATAGTACCTAAAGAATATAATTTATTGTACTAATACATGTATTATTCATGATATGAAGTTTTTCCAATGTGTTCATGGTACAATAATATATTTTTGACATGTGCTCATTGTATATCATACCCATGAATTTTTCTAATATTGGATAATAAAAAATTCCCCTACTCTGTCAGTAGGGGAGGTTCTGAAGCACGTAGGTCTGTCATGGTGGATAGACTACTGAAAGGAGAGGATGCTTCTGGTGTACCTGAAGGAAAATTTATCTCCACCCCTGCTGGTCCAGCTACAGCGATCAAATCACAAAAATGAAAATTTTTTCCAGATGTTGCAATGGATCCAGCAATGAGTGTGTTGGAGGACTCATTGTCCAGTAAGATCCTGGTCTTGGAGCAAGATGAAGTGTGGTTATGGGATCTGGCAATTACAAAATAGACATACCTTGTTGAAAATGTTAAGTAAATGCCTGGAAGAGCAGCTGGGATGTCTGGAGAAAGTTTTTCTTCAGCAGAACAGAATGCGGCATTGGCAGCAGCTCCAGCTGATTGTGGCAAGCCAGCATCAGCTGGGCTGTAGAAGGAACCTCATCAGAATTTGCCACTGTGAGAGACAAACACAGTTACCATACCCCTAGCCGGACAGAACTTGCTGACGTCTGAAATAAACAAAAATGGACAACTACGCAACAGTTACAAAAGACTGGCACTGAACCAGAAAATTAATCACAACAGGACTCTGAAAGTCATTTGCAGCAAACTGCAACACCACAAATGACAGAAACTGTAAGTGCAAATAATTGCATAAAAATGATAAGGCAGCCCCCATTACTTTACGAATACTATGGAGTGGTTGAATTTCTCCTTCCCAGCATAAACCATCTGTAGTCAGTACAGTTACACCCTGGTCCCTTGAAAAAGCTTTATTAGGAGCAGGGTGGAAAAAAACTCCACAAGAGAACTGGATTCCTAACAAGGCACATGGCCCCATTCCAGGATAAGAAGGGTGTAGTTCTACCTTAAATAGCAACCAAGAATTACATGTTGCAGCTAATTCTAATGACACTTTTCCACATAATATTACAACTGAGTAAGACATGGATCTTCACACAGATGATGTTGTAGTAGATCCTGTACCCCCATTTGGATTTCACACAATTCTGGATCTGACTTAGCAGGGGAATAACCCAGTAACCCCTCTAATAGGTGGGGAGAACACATGGATTATGAAAACCCAGTGCAGAAAATTCATCAGAAATCTGCACAACAATTATGGGCATAATTTTGAAAAAGAGATGTTTCCTTCACTAATGTTGCACCAGCACAAAGATCAAATGCTGTATGATTACAAGACGCAGGGGGCCTGGAGCTACCACCAAACTGTATTTATGTAGGCCGTACACTCATTGGAGAATCCATGCATTTCTTTTTAAATTACATTTATGCTTTGATACACACATTGGGGGACTCCCTCTTTGATATTAGTTTCAAAACTCCAATGGGCCTGGACAGATTCTGGTCACAATGTGAGAAAATGAAATATTCAGCTCGATGGCTTCCCTATTCAACCATCCCTCTAACTAAACCCACTATATAACTGATTACCATTCTGTTCAGGAATGAGGGAATTAGTGTCCATGACATTCAACATTGGTTAAATCAAAAATGTGGCAACCAATACTTGACAAGGAACACATTTGGACTGGGGGCTGGAAATTTAAAGGTAAATTAAAAATGACTGCACAGGGCCCACAACACCTGCCCAGCTGTTTTTTCTTGGCCGGGACAGAGGTCACTGCTTTTACCCTGGCCAACACAAAACTTGTTTCAAATGTGGATCAAAATTACATTTTAGTCCGGCTTGTGACAGAATAAAATGCAATTTGTGTCTATCTTATTGCCATAACAGTACCAACTGTACAAATTAACTCAAGTGTAACTTGTGTGAGGAGACGGGACATGGATATAGATCTTGCCCATGGGCTACACATAACCAAACTGATAGACCTGACCAGGATACCATTCTCACAAATGTACAAAAAACAAGTATGTAAAGCCAAAGAAAGCAGCAGGAACATGAGGAGACACCTGCTCACCTTCCACCCCCGCCACCTTCAACTTAATTAGCCACAGATGTTATCTTAGACCCACCTGAGTAAGCACTAGCCTAAACAGATGCACAGGGCAGTATACCACCACAAGAGAGCACTTCTACCTCTGTAGAAAACCCTACCCCTGTGGAGGTAGCTCCTCCAAATGACCAAGGAGATTATCAAGAGATGCCCACCCATGATGACAGTGGTATCCAAGAAAAAAAAAAGGCCTCCTAAATGACAACTTCGCAAGTCAAATCTCCCCCAAAAAACAACAGTAAAAAAATCAGGGGTTCAACTTAGTAACAGCTATACTGCCTTAACACCTGAAGGGGAGCAGGGGGGAGACTCTGAAACATCCTCTACAGTATTATCACAACTTCTTTCCTTGGATTCAGAGGGTGAACATCTGGAAGAAGAAGTCCAAAAAATAAGGACTAAATCTTTAGGCCTTAGATCTTGGAGGAGCAGAAAAAGAGGGAAGTGACCCTAAATCTTCTTGATGGATTCCACAACATCTCTCTCCATAGCCACGTTTAATACTAATAATATAAAAAACCCTAGGAGATGTCTATTAACTTGCTCTATAATCAAGGACTTAAATCTTGGTATTTGTTTTTTTTTTTTTTACAGGACACAAGGTTACATTCTCCTGCACTGATAAATGCAGCAAAAAAAATTGTGGCATTGGGGACCTTCATATTTCTCATATGGTATGGATTTGTGTGATGTGCTAAGTATTTCTTTTTCAGGTTATGCATGCACAATTACTAGAATTATAGATATTGTACCAGGTAGAGCCATGTTTGTGGATTTCCAATATAATGCCACCATATGCAGGGCCATCAATATTTATGCCCCACAGACCAAAAAGGAAAAAGTTCATGTATATCAAAAAATCAGACCTATTTAAATGACCACTAGATGCATCATTTGGGCTAGGAGTTTTTACAGTATTCTCCATAATATGGATAGAGGTGCAAAAATTAACACGTTGTGTTGTGATTCCAATACCTTACTTAACATCTTAGAGCTCAGAAATTTACAGGACACTTATAGACAAATCTACACTGGGAGGGATATAGGAACATACGAACATACGAAATTTGCCAGCAGATAAAGGCCTTGAGGTCTATCAAGTCTGCTCAAATGTGCAGCTAGCACCCCTTATTCTGAAGCTGCCTCTCCCTTCCACCCTTCCCCTTCATTAACCCTCCCCCTTGTCCTGTCCCATTCCTTTTTGAAGCAGTCCACTGTTCTACTGGATACCACTTCTGCAGTTAACGCATTCCACCTAGCCACCACCCTCTCTGTAAAAAAGTGTCTCCTCATCTCCCTCCTGAACCTTCTTCCCTCCCTCCAGTCTCATATCACGGCCCCTAGTGTCCCTCCCCTCCCTAACTTTGAACAGCCCCTCTGTACCGGTCTTGTTTATTCCTTTCATAATAATAATAATAAAATTTATTTATTTAAGTGCCTTTCAAATTTTTCAAAGCGCTGTACATAAAAACACAAGCATAATCAATACATACAATAGAGCTACACAAAACGAATATTACAAAGCTAAAATAACCAATTACAACATAGCAGGAAATGCCTTCTCCCATAAAAAAGTCTTTAAGGCCTTTTTAAAACTCCCCACCATCGTACTCTCACGGAGCTGATGGGGCAGAAAATTCCAGAGGGTAGGAGTCACAAAACCAAAGGCACGGGCTCCAGAGGACTTCAAATTTATCCTCAGAATCTCCAGCAACCCCTCATCAGCTGAGTGGAGCTGTCTCAGAGAGATGTAGGGCACCAGAAGCTCTTTCAAATAGTCGGGACCTAGACCGTGTAGGGCTTTGTAGGTCAAAAGACCCACTTTAAAGGTGATCCACCACTGTATTGGCAGCCAGTGCAGAGTGCACAGCACCGGGGTAATATGGGACCTTCTAGAAACCCCAGTCAACAAACGTGCAGCCGCATTCTGCACTAGCTGCAAGTGGCAGATATCAACCCCAGGAAGTCCTAGGTAAAGGGAGTTACAGTAATCAAGACGAGATGTCACGAAGGCATGGACCAGAACCAGCAGGTTGCAAGGTGGAACCAGGTGCCTAATCCTGGCAATGTTTCTAAGATGAAAAAATGCAGTCTTGACAACTGCAGACACCTGATAACGAAGGGTCAGACCAGTGTCAAGCTCCACACCCAGGTTATGCTCCCGTTCGGAGGTGAGGATCTGGTCTACCTCCAGAATTAATTCAGAGGGGGACCCCACCCTCACACCTTCAACCCTGCGACCTGGGTCCACCACCATAACCTCAGTCTTTCCCGGGTTCAACTTCAAACCACTGGCATTCATCCAGTCTTGGATATCAGTGAGGAAGTTATTCAGCACTGAGATAGCGCTAACCTGGTCGGGTGCAAAAGACAGGTAGAGCTGGGTATCATCAGCGCAGCAGTGAAACCTCAGCTCAAACCATCTTACAATGTCTCCGAGGGGTAGCATATATACTACGAATAACATGGGGGAAAGCACCGAGCCCTAAGGTACCCCGCAAGGCAGAGAGAAAGCCCCGGATGAAAGCAAACCCGAGACTACTCTCTGCGTTCTCCCCTCAAGGTATGATGAAAACCATCTGAGGACCACACCCGATAGTCCACAAATGGACCTCAGGCGTTCGAGCAGAACCCCATGATCCACAGTATCAAAAGCTGATGACAGATCAAGGAGAACCAGAATAGAGCGGTGTCTCTGATCTCTCACCATCAGGAGATCACTGAGCACCTGAACCAGAGCAGTCTCAGTGCTATGCCTCTTATGAAAACCAGACTGGAGAGGTTCGTATAAACTATGGATGGTCAAATGGTTCTCCAATTGAGCCGCCACAACTTTCTCAATAACCTTCCCCACAAAAGGAAGGTTAGAGATTGGTCGGTAGTTTGCTAGGTCATCCGGGTCTAAAGAAGCTTTCTTCAGAAGGGGAGTCACCACCCCTTCATTCAGAGAGCTAGGGAAAACTCCCATCTCTAAAGAACACTGGATAATACGAGCAAGGACCGGGCCGATAGTCTCACTACAACCCATAATCAGGGAGATAGGTCCCGGATCCAAACTACAGCTTGTTTGGCGCATCTCATGGACAATCCTCATAGTGTCTACGAGATCCGGTAGGTTAAAGGAACTCCAGAAAACTCCGGGCTCTGCGACAAGACACTGATCAACTGCAACAACCTTAGAGTGAGGTCGGGGGCACTGCCTCCGAATGTCTTCCACCTTATTCGCAAAGAATTGAGCGATCTCCATGCAAAAAGTTTGCATAAAAGCTCGACGGATCTGCCGACAGACTGAGTTGCACAGTCTGTCGACAGTTCTGAAGAGCTGAGCCAGTCGATTCCGGGCGACAGAAATTTCCCTGGACAGGAATTCTGCCTTCTTATGGGAAATTGCTGTTTGGTAGAGCTTATAATGCTCTAACAAAATAAGATGGTCGGCATCAGAGGCAGTCTTCCTCCAACGACGCTCCAACCTATGCCCCAACCTCCACAACCCTCTCAACGCCCCATCAAACCATGGGGCAATGGGACGGCACGGGAAGGGGTGAATGTGGGCTGGTGCATTCTGATCAAGTGCAGCCGATATGGCCCCATTATAGGCCACTACCAGCTGCTCAGGATCAGTGCATGACTTGTCAAACAACGAGAGGTCAGTAACCACCATCAGGTCTTCAGGGACAATGTACCGCAAAGGGCGGTACCTGACCAACTCCACAGGGGTCGATCTGCCCAGGGGAGCCTCAAAATTGAACCCAACTGAGTAATGATCAGACCAACTGACTGGTTTCACCACCAAGTCGGAAGCCTCGATCCCCAGGAGGAAAACCAGGTCAAGAGAGTGGCCTCCTTTGTGAGTAGCTGTGGAAACAACCTGTATAAAGCCCAGAGATGTCATCACCTGGAGGAAATGTTGACCAAAAAGTGAAGATTCATCATTCACCCATGCATTGAAGTCGCCCAGCACCATCAATCTGGGCGACTCCATGGCCACGTTAGTGGCAAAATCTGCTATTTCCTGCATGAAAAGCTTCTTATCACCTGGTGGATGGTAAATGAGAGCAATCCTGCACCCCACACCAGCTACCACAGTACACTCAAATGACCTAGCCTCCTCAACTGGTATGCTAGTAAGGCCGAATTCGGTCTTAAAACAGAATGCCACCCCACCCTTTGAGATCCAGTCTCGGGCGTTGTATAACCGAGTACCCGGCGGGAACAGCGGCATCTAAAAAAGGGGCCGCATTCCCATCCAACCAGGTCTCGGTAATGCAAGCCAGATCTGACCTTGCAACAAAGTCTGTAATAAGACCAGTCTTGTTGCAGACAGATCTGGCATTGCACAACAGTGCCCGAGTTGGACAAGGATGAAGAGTTGTCCCAACCACTTGCCCTCCAAAACAGGAGGTGCCCTTGGGTGTGGGAACCAGAACAGAACTACCATGCTCCAGAAGCCATTTTGCCCCAGAGCATCTTCTAGGCCTAACCACCTCTATGGGAGAGCACCGCTCACTCCGCTGTCCACAGCCCCCCAAGCCCCCCAATTCCCCCACCCCCTTTGCACAATCCCTAGTGCCTGACACCGATGATAAATATGAACGGGCAAGGGGGGCAAGAAGAAGGGGCGGAGGGCATGGAGAGTGGAGACTGAATAACGTAGGACAGGTGGAGCCAGTCGGCACATCAGGCTGCTCAAAGGTTAAAACAATAAATATAATAAATAAAACAGCACCACAATCAACCTAACACTAAAAACAAACTAAAAATAAAAATTAAACTTAACCAACACTCTAATACAAAATCTATTAAGTCATTTTTATCCACAAGCCCTCTCGTGGCCTGGGGACATTATTGAAATAATAAAACTAAAAACTAATAACAAAATAATAAATAGAGGGAATAATTTAAAAAACACCGAACCGGAAAAGGTGGAATACAAGATGGAATCAAGCACTCTCACTGCATAAATTGTCCCTCAAATAAAGTAACTACAAACAATACACAGCCTATATATAACAGAATACAAGATAAAATAACATCAGCAAATAAAATAAAATTTCCAGAGGACCGTCATTCACCATCCACATCAGTTTGGCTTAAATGAGGACCACCAGCAGGCCACAGGAACCGGACAGCCCAAAAAGATCGGTGACCCACTACTTCCACTCCGGGAGAGGACAACCCCCCAGCCGGCCACCTCAGGAGTGTAGAGGAGGGAGAAATTAAGGACAGGCCCTCCAGCCTACCCCACTCCCCTCCACTGTGTGAAACACCAACCCAGGGCCACCAGAACACTGCAAGCCCAACTAATAGGCCAAATGAAGTCAGTTGCTCCAAGAACGTTTATACAGTCATAATATCAATAGACGAATCCAAAGTTACTTATCTTGCAGGATCTCTTCGGGACCTCTTCTTCAAGACACCGATCCCCGCAATCCAACTAGCCAAAAATTGGTCCAGAAATAAACCAAAATGCACCACCACATAAAATCCAGGGTTTTTAATTGGAATAAGGCTTAGAATAGGCCAAACGATCGCAAGACGAACAGTCCTCTTTATAGGTGGAAAAGTCGTTCAAGCCACACTGGAGGACACGATCCAAATCCTCAGAAAAACAATAACTCCCAAGCACCAGTCGAATAAATGAGGATCCACTCTGAACTCCCCGAAACACACCATAAGACTCGGGTCTTCACCACAGAGCCAGAAAGTCGATATCTTTAAAATGAAATCCAGCTCGTAATAGTAATGCACAGAACGCACCGGGTATCCCAAAGTCTGCAGCGCCAAAACACCACGATACAACCCGGACTTCCAGAATCCAACCCCGAGCAGGTCTTGACCTGAAACCATGGCTGTAACACGAAACAAGTCAGAACTGAGAACGCGGAGCAAAGCGGCACATTCCCAAAACAAACAGGTCGAAAAATAAAGTAATGCCACAACGTAATTTAAAATCCAAAAGAGCAGCAAAAATCCGAGCACATGAAATGGGATAGGTAAAGGTAGAACAAACAAATGAGAGGAAACAGAGCAGTACAAGAGTGGCTAGCCCAGTGTGGCCGCCATCTTCCCCTCTCAAGCAGTCACTTAAAGGTTTCAATCATGTCCCCCCGTCCCTCCTCTCCTCCAATGAGTACATGTTCAACTCCCTCAGCCTCCTCTCATATGATAAGTCACCCAGCCCCTTGATCATCTTTGTCGCCCTGCCCTGCACCCCCTTCAGTAACTTAATGTCCCTCTTCAGAGACGGGCGCCAGTGCTGCATGCAGTACTCCAGGTGCGGTCTAACTAATGACCTATACAGTGGCAGAATCACCTCCTCCCTCCTCGAGGATATACCCCTTCCAATACAACCCAGCATTTTGTTGGCCTTTGCAGCTGCCTTCCTACATTGTGCCAAATTGTTCATTGACCCTGTAATGAGCACCCCCAGATCCTTCTCCTCCTCTGTCTGGGCTAACTGCACTCCCCCCCCCAGCTGGTAACTCCTCCTTGGGTTCTTCATCCCAAAATGTAGCACATTGCACTTTTTGGCATTAA
Source organism: Neoceratodus forsteri (assembly GCA_016271365.2). Lineage (NCBI taxonomy): Eukaryota > Metazoa > Chordata > Ceratodontiformes > Ceratodontidae > Neoceratodus > Neoceratodus forsteri. The sequence goes on from CM028137.1 coordinate 707,253,927, forward strand.
ACCCCAGTTGCCAGGCATTTAACCAGGTTTCAAGCTTTGCCAGACCATACTTTTCTAAAAAAATACCTTAGCTACTAGAATTGATATTATTTTTGCATCTCAGTCACTTAAAGTACAAAAAGCAATGATTATTCCTATTGAATTTTCAGACCATAAGCAATTGTCAATCCAAATAGGTTTCCCACACCAGCAACCCTTTGGCAGAGGTTACTGGAAATTAAATTGCTCTTTGTTAGATATATCAGATATTCTTGACCCTATTCTAGACTTACTAATGAAAGAAAATATATGGCCTTTCTAGCTGAAGATTTAAGTCGCTGGTGGATTGATGCAAAACAGGAAATAAAAATGTTATTTAAACAATTGGCTGGCCAAGTACATTTTGATCAATGCAAAATATATTTAACCTTAAGGTCTAAATTATTTCATTATATGACTCTAGATCAAGAGGGACTTGAGAACTGCATGCCTCAAGTAAATTTGATTAAAAAAGAAATGGAATCCTAGCAGTATTCAACGACAGCATCATTGCTGTATGAACATAGGATCAGCACACCAGGGAAAACTAAAATGGGATATTTTTGCTAGTTGTATAGCCAGGGTACAGAACAAAGCCATAGATGACTTCCAGTGATGTCATCCACCTGATGGCTGCCTGAATTTAGAGCTCTCTAACTCCTACACACCAGATACTCCCAGAACAGCGTGTATTTTCAACAAAAACCATAACAATGGCATTGAGAAATTCTGGGGGTGAAAGCTCTACCAAACATTGTTCTGGAAGACATAGGAGGAAGAAGGATGATGTTGGATCTCAGTGTGGTGACCCAGCCAGCCAGAGCACCCCTCCAGCCAGCAGCATGGCCTGGGACCTAGACACCGACCAAGAGAGCAAAAGACTATCTCGCTCTTGCTTTGAGACACTGCTGGCTGAAATAAAAGAATTTCAGCCTGAGATTAAACAGGAATTTCAAGCTCTCCAGTCCAGAATCCAAACAGTGGAGGAAAAGTTAGAAATATCGGAGACTCAAGTGGGAGAGGTCAGAGAGGAGACCCAGCAGCTGCACTCAGTGGTCAATTTCCTCATCGATCATCAAGAAACAATGCAAGAAAAACTTCTGGACCAAGAAGACCGCTCCTGAAGGGATAACATCCAGATTTATGGACTTCCCCAAGGGGCAGAGACAGGGAACAGAGACAGGGAACATGGAAGATTTTGTGGAGGACTTACTACAGGACATCCTGTCTCTGCCTCCAACTTTCCAGTTTCCAGCCCTCACACAGAAGTCAAATGATCTGACTGCCAGACCTAGGTCTATCGTTCTTAAACTGGCCAGTGATAGGGACAAACAGTACATCCTCCGTATAGCATGGGCCAATAAAAATGTACAGTATAATTTGGCTAGGCTATTGTTTGATCATGACTATCCAAGGGAAATTGTATGACAAAGAGCCATCTACCAGTCTTTAAAGTATTGCGAGAACATGGAGTTCACTTTCAAACCCTGTACCCAGCGAAGCTTCAGGTTTTCTGGGACTCAGGAGTAAAAGTTTACAGTAGTCCTGAAGAGGCCCAGCAGGAACTAAAATCCCAGGGTTGGGATTCTCAGACGGAACATGCAGCAGACCAGAACTTCTACCCCAGAGGTCACAGTGGCAGAGAAGCGTGGGGCACCATGGAGCAACCAGAGCACAAGCAGAGGGATTCCACATGCTGCAGGATGTGAAGCGTGCACTTCAGAAAATAGGAAGCAACAGCAAGGCCCCATTACAAAAACTGCAGCCATCTGGCACCTGAATCAAGAGGTCTGACTATTTGGTGAGCTGATTAACTGTGGCAGCCTCGAGGGGTGGTTGCGAGGGGCCAGGGGATTACAGGGGCCCATCTTTCAGCAAGACTTGAGACTTGCACAGTGCTTAGGCTGTGTGCCTAAAGGGTCTTTCTTTTAAATTTGTTTAACTACTGTATATAGACCCCAAGAGGAGCCTTGGTTCTGCTAACTGACACACCACCCTTTTTGTTATTCCAGTGTTCACACGGAGAGACTTCCTCATGGACTACACATATCTGGTTCACTAGTATTCAAACTGCATAACTCCATGCTTAGAAACAGGGAAGGTAGAAGTACTATTAATGAGGGGTTAACTGTATTGTCTCCAGTAATGATGCATACCTGGGGAGAGGAGGGGCACCGTAGGACTGTTTTGTTTGTTTTCCTGCAGATGCCTCCCATATTTAAAAAAAAAAATGAAAAGAGAGTGTTAGGAGCTGAGGAGCAGCTACTCAGCCATACACTAATATCTTTTTATTTGTTAGATGATGCACCTAAGGATGCTAGATACATAAGGCCTCAGATCTTACCGGGATCTGGGAGGTCTGGCGGAGTTTTTGGCCACTAATCCTCCCCAGGTGACTGCCCCCTTCCATCAAGAACAGTTCTTCATGTGTAGAGGGCAGGCATGGCAGCCCTCCTTTCTTGGAAGTAACAGTGTAAATAGGTTTAAGTTACTGTTCTGGGTTTGTTCATTTACTGTTTGTATAATGCGTACTTAAGGTGATTGACTTGAACAATTTGAATCTGACTACAGCTGAGAATAATTGTAATCTGAGGGTCTGTTCTTTGGAACTACCTTGTCAATCTGAGGAGCCCCTCCTAGAGTTAGAGGTTTGGGAAAATGTAACTGGTGAATCTTATGAAGGCAAAAATCTAACGGGTGGTCAGTGGGGCCCTTCCCCAGTCTTACATGGCAGACAGTTTGACAGTGGGTAGTAGGCCACCAATAATTATCTATTCCCATAATATTAATGGATTAAATGATCAATCAAATGATATAAGGTTATTGCCTTGACGAAAAAAGTTAAATCTATATTTGTGCTGCTCCAGGAAACCCACCTAAGCAAAGTCGAGCACTTAAAATTGACTAAGTTGGGATTTGGAACAGTAGTGGCTTCAGCATATAAAGGGGGAAGGAGAAGAGGAGCTGCTATTTTAGTCCCTAAGGCTACACCATTTAACCTTACAGCCTCCCATGCTGACCCACAGGGCCAGCTGACTATTGCTGTGGGGCAGTTGGAAAGGCAGGAGATCACCCTTGCCTCTGTATATATCCCACCGGGCTCGGGAGCGGAGGTGGTGAGGGCTCTGTTTAGGAAAGTTACTGAATTTCATAAGGGGATTCTAGTGATGGGTGGAGATCACAAGCAAATGTTTTCTCAGCTTGACACCTCAAACCCCACACCCCCCAGGAGAACGGCAGTACAGAGGGCAGTGCAGACCTATTTCTCAGAGGCGCAATGGGTGGATCCTGGAGACCCCTAAATCCGAGTAAACGTGAGTTTACACATTATTCAGCCCCCCACAGGGTATAGACTAGGATTGATTATTTTCATGTCACTAAAGAACATGCTTATAAAATAAGGGAATGTATACAATCCCCCATCAGTATTATCGGATCATTCATTGCTAACCCTTTAGCTGGAGTGGGAGGGAAAGAGGAGAGAGAGACTTTGTGGAGATTCAACAACTTTTTGTTGAACCTAAAGGACTTTAGAGAGATGATTACACAGAGAGTTACACAAATCCTCCAAGAGAACTGTACCCCAAACATTTTAGAGAGCATCTTTTGGGACACACCCAAAACCGTGTTGAGAGGAGACATTATAAAACATGTCTCACATTATAGGAAACAGCAACAAGCCTGATTAGATAAATTACACCTGCAGCTTAGGGACCTCCAGGCCCACCATGTGGTAGGGGAAGAGGGAGCTTTACCCCTTCTGCAAATTACAAGGGAACAGATACAGTAAATCCTGAATGTGTATGTGGAGCACACACTACAATCCCTGCAGCAGAGGTATTATGATGGGGGACCAAGGTCAACCCGATAGCTGGCACATAGGCTCAGACAACAACGGGTACAGTCTACAATAGCCCAGATTAGGAATCCAAGTGGTGGTGACATGGTCAAATCACCCCAACAAATTAAGCAGGCATTCCAGAGATCCTATGAGCTGCTATATGCTCCCAAACAGGAGGTAGACATGGAAGCAGTAGGAGCTTTTCTGGCTGGGATTAAACTAACGAGGCTCACAGATGAGCAACAATCAGTTTTGGAATGCCCAATCACTGACAAAGTGTTGGGTGGTGCAACTGGTAATTTAAAATCTCTCAAGAGTCCTGGGCCGGATGGTTATACTTGGGAGCTTTATAAGTTGTTTAAACAGAATCTGACCCCTACATTATTGAGTGCCTGATGTGAGGTCCAAGGAGGAGAGAAGGCCCCAGATACCTTGCGTTATGCATATATTTTGAGTATCCTGAAGCCGGAGAAGGACAGTACAGCATGCATTTCCTATAGACCCATTTCAATCCTTAATATTGATTAGAAATTATTTATGTCAATTCTGGCCAAAATAATTGAGAACATGCTACCCCATTTTATAAATTTAGACCAGACTGGGTTTGTACCGGGGAGACAAACACAGGACAATGTAAAGAGAACCCTGCATTTGCTGCACCGTGGTGCCCAGTTGGATGCCCCTTTCCTACTACTAAGTCCGGATGCTGAGAAGGCATTCGATCAGGTAACATGGCTGTTCCTGTGGGCTGTATTGGAAAAAATGGGTATGTCACAGAATTTTATTTACATAATTGCATTGCTCTGCTCGGACCCAAGGGCATATGTTAAAGTGAACGGCTCAATCTCTGCCCCAATATCTTTGAGGAGGGTCACCAGACAAGGGTGCCCTCTGTCACCTTTGCTGTTTGCTATGTATTTGGAGCCACTGGTGCAGACTCTGAGATGGAACGGGTGGATAAGAGGGATGGAGGCAGGGGGGGAAATCCATAAGTTGTCTCTTTACGCTGATGATTTATTGATCTATATGAGAGACCCGGACCACTCCCTACCCCCCTTTGTATGATCTATTAGGCAACTTTGGCAGAATAGTGGGATGCAAGGTAAACCTGGTGAAAACAGAGGTACTCAGGGTAAATTATGATCCATCACCTCAGATCCAGGCAAAATTCCCATTTCGTTGGAACCTGGGGCATCTAAAGTACCTAGGGACTCAGATGAGAGTTCAGTACACTGACATATTTGACCTGAATTACCCCCCCACACACACACTTCTCAACAAAATAACATCAGACCTGGAGAGATGGAGGGTTCTCTCCCTGTCTTTGATCCAGAAGATTGAGGTGGTGAGGATGGTCATCTTACCGAGGTTCTTGTATTTGGCCCAGATGTTCCCTGTGCAGGTGTCAGATGACTGGTTCATATCTATAAACAGGAAGATATCTAAATATATCTGGGCCTCACAGAAACCCAGGATTTGGCTTTCCATTTTACAGCTTCCTAAAGAGAAGGGAGGACTGGCACTTCCTTAGCTGAGGTTGTATCATATAGCCGCTCAACTCTAAACAGTCCTATATTGGCTGCATTGGGATTATCGGGCCTAATGGAAGACACTGGGAAAAAGTTAACTTGATCTAGATGACCTAAATAAAATATTATTGTCCTGTCCCCCAAGATTAACCATAGAGGAAATGATCAACCCATATATGGGCGCTGGCATACGGTGTTGGCAGAGAATTCTAGCATCTAGGGGTTTCTCTAGGTGGAGGCCTTTGCTGTTTTCACTGCCGCACTTGGCTTGTTTTGCACCGGCAGAGCTAGACAGAGGCTTTCATAGATGGGAAAGACTAGGTTTACATTTGGTATACAAATTTGTCCCTCAGAGGACAGTACTGTCCCAGACAGAGCTAGTCCAACAATACGGAATCTCTCATAAGGAGAGATTTAGGTATTTCCAAGTTAGAGATTTTCTTTACTCTGTGATAGCCAGACTACAGCTGGACTCACCACTTCTGCAACTCATGGAAGTCCTGGTGGGAGCTGTGAGAGGAGGGTTGCTTCCCCCACACCAGATTTCAAACTCATTTGCTGCAGTGAGGGAAATAGGAGAGGACTCCCTAGATTCAGTACGCCAGGCATGGAAAAAGACTTAAGAGTGCAACTTCCACTTTTGATATGGCAGAGACATATTAAAACAGTAGACCGAGGCCCTAGTTCTAAAACATGGAAAGAGTTCTCCTGGAAAGCAACTATTAGATTTTTTAGGCCACCAGCACAGCAGCAGAAATATCTGCCTACGAGGGGAGCAGAATGTTGGAGACAGTGCGGTTATTTACCAGCCTCACATGCCCATGTATTTTGGAGTTGCCAGAAACTCTCACCCTTTATTTCAGACCTCCAAGGGGCATTAAGGCAGATACTATTTCCATCTTGAACATTAGGTCCCCTGCTTTTTTCATAGCAGATTACCCACCCGAATGCAAGGATCCCATGAATAGAAAATGTATGGCTATTGCCATCTTAGCAGCAAAACAATCTATCACTAAGTTCTGGCTCTCTATCAATCCCCTACCCTGACAATGTGGCAGGACATTAGGATAGATATATATAAAATGGAAAGCATCACAGCCATGCTGAATAAGCAACAGGACCAGTTTGAGATCTTTTGGAGAGGTGGGTGCTGTATATCTCTCAAATAAGATAAGATTTTGTGCCCTAAAGGGGATCTCCAGATAGAATTCCTCAGAGAAAAGAAAACATCAGCCAGCCATTTCGGCTTGGAGATATAAGCTAAGGAATTCAGGATGTATGGAATAACATGACTGTAACCTCTAATATGTAACATTATGCAACCTTTATGTACTCTTTGTTCAATGTTTGCACCTGTATTGTTTTCATTGTTGTAACACACTGTGTAAATTTGTCTACCCTCCCTACTATGAGGTGCCTTTGTAAATGAGTCCTTGACTCAAAGATTATAAATCCAACTTGTAATAAATAAATAAACATAACCATCTGAAGTGGTCAAGTTATAAGAATACCATCTTAATGGGGGGGGTCACGTTATGAGCCCAGTCTGAACGGACATGTTCTGAGCTACTCCTAGGCCCTGAAATGAATTAAAGCTAATAAATTCTCCGGTACCGGCAAGCATTGGGACAAAACATTGGGTACTAGTAGAGGGAGAACAGCGGGTTCGATTTGGAGCTAAATTGCGGAGGATTGGGTCGGTAGGAAGCGGCTGCGATTATATTGCCAGTGCGACTGTTGCAGGAATAAAGAGCCGTCTCGTAGCATCAGTATGGAAGTGGAGGCTATGGAGCCTCTTGCAGGGAGAACGCTGGCATCTAAAAGGCCAAAGCCCCTATCCCCTGTCCGCAACAAGCAAGATGGTGACTCAGATAAGGAAGGGGGTGCTGTTAAGGCTTCTGATGATATTCAAGAAAAAAAAAAAAACTGCTGCAAGGGCTGGTGCTCAATTTTGCAGAGGTGAAGCCTGCACTGCATTCGTTAGCACAATGAATGGGGGATGCAGAAGCAAGGATCTCTTCCCAGGAAAGGAAGGGTTCCACAATGGATCTGGAGTTAGTGGCTATAAAAAAACAAGCTAAAAAGCTAGAAGAGAGGATGGATGATCAGGAGTCTAGAAGCCGGAGGAACAACTTAATACTAGCAGGGCTTCCAGAGAGGGCTGAAGGGTCGGACTGTGTCTCTTTTTTGCAAGATCTACTGCTTAAGTTGTTGGGCCCTACTCCGTTCCGGGAAGCTTATAATCTGGAGAGAGCTCATAATGCTTTAAGAGAGATCCCCCCTCCGGGTGCAAGGCCATGGGTGATAATTATGCGATTCTTGAACTATAAGGAAAAGTCTCATGTGCTGGTTACTGCAAGACAGAAAAAGACACTACACTGGAATGGTGCATCGCTATGGATGTTCCAAGACCAGACACCAACGGTTAGGGAGAAGCAGAAGGAGTACTCCGAGATCAAGAAGAAGCTTTACCTCGCAGGAATTAAATTCCGGTTACAATACCCCGCAACCTTGATGGTACGACTCCAGGCCGGGGAGAAGAGATATTTGACTGCGAGAGATGCCTTGGAGGGTTTGCGCATGGAACTCCCAGAGCTATTTAAGGTGCCGACCTGAATCTGGGCTGACAGAGAGGAGGCTGGATTGATCTGAGGACTGGGACTGTGGACAATCAAGGGATATGGCAAGCTTATTTTGATGTTTAGGGTTTTCATTATGAATGATCTATATGTTAGGTTGAATTGTTTAAAATCTACTTGTTTGGTTAAGGTGGGTCAATCTGGGGGTGAAGGGAGATTGATCTTAGTTCAGAGTTTCAATGTTTGAATCAGGGGGGAGCAGGATAGCTGGAAGAAGGGTTGGTGGGGGCTAGAAGATAGAGTAATGTGTGGTTGGATGTTGAGGGGTTCTGTTGGGCATAGTTTATAGATCATAGCTTTGAAATTTAAGGGTACCCTCCCCTGAGAGATTAAGTTAAGCAGGGAGGAGAGGGATTGGTGGAGCAATAGACAATCAATGAAGGAAGGGAGGTGGGGCCCTTATCCTAGGATGGGTGCCGAGATTGGTATAGGGGTAGAAATGACTGCTTGGGGATTTATTGTTAGTTTGTAATGCGTAGAAGGCATACCCCATTTAGTGGCGACATAGGGATTGGGGAGCTAGTTGGTTGGGTTGATTTAATGTTCTGGTTGAAGCTCCAGGGAGAAAAGTTAAATATATCTATTTAGGAGGTATATGGGCAGATTTTGTATTTGGAAGGAGAGGTGCAGAGGGGAAGGGAAGGCTGGAGCATGAAGGAATATGGGATATAGGAGGAGAGGTAAACATGTTCTAGATGTTTTTGGTTATGGACAGGGTGCTTGGAGATGCTTAGATAACTGGAGTGGTGGAAGAGGAGAGCAGAAAGAGGTTCATCCATGAATCGAGATTCGAAAGGAGGGCGATCTCAGGATCGGGGGCAAGGGGGCTGGGGGTGGGTTTCTGGGAACTGGAAGGAGAGAGAGTCCATTATAGAGAGAGAGGGGGGTAGCAGACCAAGAAAGTGTGCAGAATGAAGGCTTAATTATAACAAGTTTCATATCTCAGAATGGCAGGGGTTAAAATTCTTTCATGGAACACTAAGGGACTTAGGGGTAGACGAAAAAGAATGGTAATTCTTAGACATATTGAGCAGCTGAGGGCCCACATTGTTGCCCTGCAAGAAACCTACTTATTGACAGAGGAGGTGAGTTGTCTCAAACGAATGTGGGTGGGTCAAGATTTTGGGGTGGGTAAGGAAAGGGCATCGGGGGGTGTGGTGATTCTAATAATGAAAACTTGTCCATACAAGGTGGAGCATGTAATTGTAAGGGAGGACGGCAGAGGGATTTACCTTTCTGGTACCTTGTCTGGTAAGGCACTATCAGTTGCTTCTAATTATGGCCCAACTCCCCCTAACCCTGATTTCTTTGCTTCACTAGAGAGGGATATGGCTGTGTTGTCCCCACACTCCCTTATTTTGGCAGGGGACTGGAACATTTGTTCTAATAATTTGGAGGCTAGGATTCCACTGTCTAGAGGGCCTTTGTCTAGGGCTCAGATTGCCCTGAACAGATTAATGGAGGTCACGGCTCTAGTAGATCCAATCAGGACCTGCTCTACAGAGGGCAACAATATGACATTTTACTCCGCGGCCCACAAGAGTCAATCCCGTATTGACTTTTTTTTGGTAAATAGGGAGGCACTTAGGGAGGTTAAGGAAGTGATTACCGAGGGTAGAGTTTTTTCCGATCACTCCCCTATTCATTTGAGATGGGAGCCAATTCCTACCCCGCCTAGACCATATAGATGGAGGTTGAATGATTCTTTATGGATGGAGGCTTCAGTTAGGGAAAAATTAGAGGAAGCTCTGCTGGAGATTATACAGCAACAGTTATCCATGCTACAAAACAAAAAGTTAGAGTGGCCAACTTGCAAGGTGCTGTACGCAGGGCTAGCACAGGGTCTGGCAGCGTAAAGAAATAGAATGCGAAGGGCAAAAGAGGAATTTATTATGGGGACAATCGAATTGCTGTCTTCATTGGAAGGGTCCTCCGGGGAAATTGATGCAGAACTTCAGAATCTGAGAGGGGAAATGGCAGATATCTTGTATGGGAAAGTGGAATTCTGATTGGAAAAGATTAAGGCTAAATATTTAATGCAGGGAGATATACCTGAGCATTTTTTAGCAGCCAGGGTTAAGGAATGGGAAGCTAATAGAACAGTTACTTCGATACAATATGCCGGAAAACATCTAACAGACCCCAAGGAAATGGCAAACGCCTTTGCATCCTATTTTAAAGAAATATATCAAGCAAGAAATGTTGCTAGTGAGGAGGAAATCAGAACATTTTTGGAGGGAGTTCCCCTTCCGGTCTTAGACCCCTCACAGGCTAGCAAGCTAGCAGCCCCCATAAAGGCATCAGAGATAATGGAGGTGGTTAAATCTTTACCTCATGGTAAAACTCCGGGGCCAGATGGTCTTACAGCTAAGTTTTATCAGGTGCATATTCAGACAATACTTCCTATTCTCCAAGAATTTTTTAGCACCATAATGCGAGAAGGGGTGTGTCATGCTCTGCTGTACCAGGAATATATCACACTTGTTCCCAAGCCAGATAAGCCAAGAGATATACTGGGCAATTATAGACCTATAGCTTTGATGAATCAAGATATTAAAATTCTTACTAGAATTCTAGCTAACAGAATATTGAGTATTTCCCCAACTTTAATTAGTCATGAACAAGTGGGCTTTAAGCCAGGGAGGGGAGCACATGATGCCCTTAGGAAGCTACAACATATACTTAGCTATGCGCCAGACTCTCAATTACCCCTAGCTTTGATATATTTTGATGTGGAAAAGGCCTTCAACAGGGTCTACCATCCTTTTCTTTTTGCTACAATGGAGAAGATGGGTTTTCCAGAGGGCCTGATTAGAGGTATCAAAAATCTATATACAGCTCCAACAGCTAGAGTATTGTGCAACGGTTATGTTTCTCCAGAGATTCAGCTAGAAAATGGGACCCAACAAGGATGCCCTCTCTCACCGATTTTGTTTAACATATATTTGGAACCTCTGTTGAAAGCTATTAATATTGATGCACAAATAAAGGGGATAAAATAGCGGGGAGGGAGTTAAAGTTTTCAGTTTTCTCTGACAATATACTTCTCCATTTACAGAATCCAGCAATAAGTTTTAAAAGAACAATAGATTTAATAGGGAGATACTCTAAAGTTGCGAATTATAAACTAAATTTGACAAAGACCCAGATTTTGCCTTTGACACCTCATGTAAGTAGAGCAAATTTTGCTGCACTACAGATACAATGGAAGGTGGACAAGATGAAATATTTGGGCATCTGGATTACATCTAGAATTGAAGAGGGTGCTGCATTAAATATGGAGGGGGTACTGTCAGCAATTAGGGGGGATATGTTAAGATGGAATAAGGTTCCCTTGAATTTCACGGCTAGACTGGGTCTCATCAAGATGAATTTATTGCCCTGGTTAGTGTATCCAGTATATCTAGCCCCATATAGCATTCCTGCAACTTGGTTTAACATAAGTAGGAAGCTCCTTTCGGAATTTTTATGGAACGCTAAGCCTCCTAGGAAAATGCATAGCATTTTGTGTTTGCCATATATGGTGGGGGGGATTAAATTGCCTGATCTCCATGTATACTATGTGGTGGGACAATTGGGGCTCATGATTCAATGGATTAGAATTCTGGAAGGGGAGTCCTACATACCAACCTGGTTACAAATTGAGAGGTAAATGTTAAAGGACTCCAGCCTCTCCTCGGAGGCATTCCTATTTGCTAACATAGAAAGGGGCCCTAAAAAGATAGCATGGAATCCAACTGTGAAATCGGCAGGAGCCTGGTGGTTGTTTCTTACTCCAGTCCAGAGAAAGAATCAGACGAAGGCTAGAGACCAACCTGTGCTGGGCAATCCTAACTTAGTAATTGGAGATCAAGTAATTAGTAAAAGATGGGCTGATCAGTTATTGGGTCTGAAGATAAGGGATGTGATCCAGGGTAGTAGAGCGGCCCTCCCAACTGGGTGTGAAGGAATGTCATTTTTTAAAAGGTTGCAACTCACATGCATGTTGGAGGGGGTGGGGAAAAGGATTGGGGATTCTATGGATAATTCCTTCACTTGGGACAAATTAAAGGAGGTTGATCCAATATCTAAATCTCTTTCACAAGTATACAAAGTGCTTTTGGATTACTTTAGTCTGAACTCTCCTATAAAGGTGGCATATTGGGTCAGGACGATGGCCCCCAAGAACTTGGATTGGGACAATATATGGAAGAGTAACAAATATATATCTATACCTAAATATAAGAGTATGCAATATTTTATTGTCTCTAATATGTATTTTACCCCTGTGAAACTATGTGATAGACACCTCAGACAGACAGACCTGTGCTTTAGATGTGAGTCCGGAACAGGGGATCTTATACATGTGTTGTGGGAATGTAGTAAAATTGCGCCCCTCTGGGTTGAAATTAAACAGCGCATGGACTCATTGCTGGATTATTCAGAATTTATAACGCTGGAGAGTTATATTCTAGGTGATTTTTCACAAATCTCAGGTACTACACCCAAATATCATCTTTCTTTAATGACAGCGATTGTTAAAACTTTTCTGCTGCAACATTGGAAAGATGATCAGGTGTATGCATATGATCAGTGGGTGAGAGATCTTATTGGGGCTCTGGGTAGAATACAGAGGTATCTTGGCTTGAAGGGTAAGAAAGGGCTATATGCTAAAAGATGGTCAATATTGGAAGCGATTTACTCACTGCAGAGTAAAGTTGCCCAAACACAGGCCTGTCTGTCGGGATGTGACTAGCAGGAGAAGGTTATGCTGGAATATGATGCAGATATGTTTAGAATGATGTTGGTTTGATGGGTCAGACAAGCCGCTATTTTGGAAGGGTTATAGTGCATACATAAGGAAATTGGTTTGATGGCCTTGGTCTGGTAAGATAGGCGAGATGATGGGGACTCTCTCTCTTTCCAGGGGATGCAGCAGGGAACCACCACTGAGAGGGATTGCACTCAAGAAAGAGCTTATGATTTGATGCCTTCATTGGAGAAACAGGAGTTGAGTTCTAGGGGTTATTTTCCTTTTGATAAAATTCATTTATTGGTCCTGTTACTCCGGGTTAGAAGTGCTACAAGTGTATAGGAGCACTTTAGAGGGTGGTTTCCTGTGCTGTGTATGTACATAGGTGTTTTGTATATAGTTCTCACAGTCAGTTTGGGACTGTGTACCCTGGCGCAGCCAGGTATATGTATGTCTGTCTAAGTTTTGAAAATCAATAAAGAAGATTATAAAAAAAAAGAATACCATCTTAATACCCCTCTATGCGGATATATAAACACCTCACAGTCACTTTGATTTATAGCTTTAATAATGTAATTGTGAAGTATTTGCACTGTGTATATAAGATTGCATGTTTGTCTGTACATTGTTTGTCATATACCTGCTCTACGTAGTTTTTTTTTATTACCTTACAGAATAAATAAAGATTGAAAGTTTTAAAAAAAAAGAACAAAGTCATAGACAAGCTCTATGATAAATAAGGGAATGTGGCATCAGATTCTAAAGAACTCTTAAAAGTAGTAACAAAGCATGTATCAGATTTGTATTCTGCCCCTGCTTTAGATTAAAAATACATATATACCTTTCCTAAAAAACAAAAAAGTTCCATCGGTACCTTAAGTAACACTAAATGCCCTGATAACTCCATTCACTACTGAGGAAACTACTATGGCAATCAAATCATTAAAAAAATACTGCTTCCCCTGGGATAGACAGCCTAACATCAACATTTTACAAAAAATACATAGACATTGTATTTGAAACCTTACAGGTAGTATATAATACAATGTTGGATACTAATAGAGCCTGTCCATATTTTGATATGTTCATATAGATATTTTTGTTTACAAAAAATGATAAATGCAATTTAAAGAACTGGCAACATATTACTTTATTAAATATCTATATGAAAATTCTAAAGAAAATCTTAAATTCTAGATTAGATACTACTGCCCCTTATCTGATATCAGAGGGTCAGACATGTGCAATAGCAGGCAGAAATATAACTGATAATCTGCTTTTATCCAGAGACATTGTGGACATAGGGAACAGGAATTTAATGAATGGTTGTATATTCTCCCTTGATCAAGAGCAGGTATTTGGCAACATTTGACATACATATATGATTTCTACCCCCATTTAGTGGGGTGTATAGATGTTATCTGCCTGATACAAGCTGAAATTGTCTGGATATCCTTGGAGAGGGGGGTCTTTCCTGATCACCTTATGGAGGCAGTCATATGACCACTCCTTAAAAAGCCCTGCTTGGATCCCAACTGTCCAGCTAACTACCAGCCTGTCTCTAACCTGTCCTTTGTAGGTAAGCTTATTGAGAAGGTGGTTGCATTGCAATTGGATGATCACCTTGTGACCCACAATGTCTATGAAGCTCTCTAGTCTGGGTTTAGGAAGAGACATAGCACGGAAACCACCCTTGTCCAGGTATTAAATGATCTCCTAATGGCGAGAGATCGAAAGGCTTGTACCACCTTGGTCCTTCTTGATCTCTCAGCAGCTTTTGACACTATGGACCATGGTGTGTTTTGAAGTCTTTGCGGATCCTTTGCATGCCGTCGGGTACAGTCCTCAAATGGTTTCGATTCTTCCTTGTGGGCAGGTCTCAGAGGATGGTCACCAGAATTTATTCCTCTGAAGCTCTCCTCCTGTCCTGTTGGGTGCCGCAGGGCTCTATATTGGCATCCATGTTGTTCACAGTGTATATGTTGCCATTGGGAGATATCATTAGGTGATACGGTTTGAATTTTCACTGCTATGCAGATAATACTCAGCTGTATATGTCTTTTATACCTGAACAGGTTGATGTGGTTTCCATGCTTAACAATTACTTCTCTGACATCAAAGACTGGATGAGCACTAGCTGGCTGAGACTGAATCCAGACAAGACTGAAGTGTTGGTAGTGGACCTGAGACTCCCAGGGGTGGGTTTGTGGGCTGGGCATGCTTCGGGCCTATGGCTTGATGGTGTTCAGCCCACTACCTCAAACTGGGTGCATAACCTGTTTTTTTTTTTGATGATGGCCTGACCCTGAAATTTCAGGTGTCAGCCATGGTTAAATCCTCATTCTATGAGGTCAGCCCAGTGGCGTTGAGGGTTGAGGTGCTGGACGCCACACCTCACGCCATGCCAGCTATGGGGGTTTGGGAATGAGCCTGGGTCATCTGTTGTCAGCAGCGGAGGGAGAGGATTGACCTACCGGAGGACAGCTCTCCTCTCCCGGGAGGAAGGGGGGTCCACGCTCGGTGCTTGACTGGCCTGTGGCAAAAGCTAGTGGCACAGCAAGTGCAGAGCCGACGTCAAAGAAAGGGGGAGTGGTGATGCCAGCAGTGATGCCTTTGTTTAGGGGTGTGTGCCACTCCTCCACAAGAAAATGGGAAAAATGTCTGCCAACGCCAGGAAGAAGGAGTGCCCAGAGCATGCCTCCTATGTGCCCTCACCTGCCCGACTACCAGTCTGACAAAACTTTTAGTATCAGGGTGCTTGCCCTCCCCACCTCAGCTCCACTCAGTGGGGAAGCCACAGCTCCATGGGGATGGAGAGGTAAGTCCAGGTAGGGCAAGTGAGGCAGAAGGATGACTCCTTGGCTGTCCCGAAGGTTCGAGGTCTGCAGGACATAAGAGGATAAAAAAAAAAAAATGTACAGCGCCTTGGTTTTAGAAAAGTGCTATAAAAATAAAGTATTGATTGATTGATGATCTCTGTACTACAGGTATATGGGATACCTTTACAATTCTGCTCTTGGTTAACATTGCTATCTATATATATATATATATATATATATATATATACACACTAGTTACCACTATCCCATTAGTTAATGGCTTTCTAGGACCCCCTGTCCCAATACGTTGGGGCATTAGAGAAAAGGGTGTCCTTTAAGCCCCACTTTTATACTTTTTTTTGTATCAACCCATTACTACAGGCCATTCACCAGGATCCACAGATAAAAGGGATCAAGTGGGATCAAGGGCAATATACTCCTCCAATAGCAGCATATGCTGGGGACTTATGTCTATTTATAGCAATATTAAAATAGTCAAAAATACTTTAGATGCAGTGAATAGTTTCTCAGTAATATCAGGGACTACAAAAATTCCCACTAAAAGCAGAGGATATATACTTAGTCCCCATACACCTACTATAGCTTCTTTATGTCAGATCCCAGGATCAGAGGAGCCCCCTAAAATACTAGGTATCCAGTTTGGCAGAGGAGATGTGGCTCAGGTGAATTCGCAACAGAAAATAAATGAAGGGATGGAGAAAGTACAGGTATGGAAGACATGGCAACAAACCAAAAAGAAAAAAGTTCTCTTGGTTGAGACATTTTTGCTTCCCATCTTTATATATCTAAGTACTGTATGGTGTTCCTTCCACCCAAAAACATGGAACCTATTCTGTTAAGCTTATTCTTTCAAGTAATATGGGGAAGCCAAGTAAATCCAATCAAAAGGGAGGTTTTATATCTTCCAATAAAAGAAGGAAGCCCTGACCTCCTGAATCCGATCGGTTTATTTTGTAATCTGTTTTTTTTTCATAATGGTCCCTATGCATGAATGGGAATGAAACGCATGGAAAACACACATGTGCATGGCACACAGCTACACAGTGTGGTGGGGCAGAGGAAGATGTGACATGCACAAAGCAATACCTGCCACATACAGAAGCAGTGGCGGAGCCATGAACAGTGCAGAGTGGGACACATAGGATGAAGAGGACAGCCCCAGCACTGCAGCTCCACCCCTTGACCTCACCATATAAGGGCAAGAGCACCACCCACCATGTGGACATGGAAGTGAATGCAGGATGCTTGAGTAAGCCATGCAGGATGGCGGAAAGCAATGCACCCGTGGACAGTGGCGCACACAGCAACTCGCTATGTGAGGCACAGCATGAAGTGGCAGGACCATCAGCCTTTGGAGGCCACAGTGGAACTGTACATTCCAGATCCTTGAATTTGACAGGACCACAGGTGGCTGCGATAGTCACTGAGATCAGTGCCAACCATGCAAGGCTGTTTGGTGCCCTGGTGCTGTCCAGCCCCTGCCGAGGCGAAGGCATGGATATGGCTGGAGGTACAGGCCACCATAAATGATGCTGGACAGGATGTCCAGACCCTGCAAGCAATAAAACATAAATGGCATGACCCACGCACCACCGTGAAATGAAAGGTTGTGGAGGGAAGGCGGGCATGGTGGGGCACAGGTGGAGGGTCACCGGGGCCGACACCCAGCTGTTGTCCATAGAGATGATGATGGTGGTGGTGGACACCCTCACTGCTGTGAGTATCCACAGTGAGCCGGAGGAAGTGGACACACTGGCTGGTAAGTATTGCACTCAGAGAACAGCACAACCAGCAGCACCAAGGCTGCACACAAAAAGGCTAATGGTGCCATACTGTGCCAACAGAGCATGCCAGAGGTGGTGGACATGGTGCCAGCCCACCGCAGGTGTGTCCTCCTAGGACAGAAGCAGGTGCCCAATCAGGCTAGATGATAGAGGACAGCTCCACAGGTGAGTAACCCGGTGACATGACCAAGACAGTGGCATGGTGCAAAATGCTGGTCAGTAATCACCCTCTTCTGGCCCATCACCCACAGGTCCTGGACAGGCAGCAGACATCCTGCAAGATGCAGATGAGGATACCACCCAAGTTGTAGAGAGTGGTGACGTTGACACTGCAATGCAGCTGGCTGAAGACGGCGCAGCTCAGGACCCCCGCGGTGCAGGGCACAGTGGACAGGCACCCATGCCCTTACGACATCCATCAACATGCACCAGCATGGCAGCCCATGGCAGTAGTGCACCGCAATCTGTGGTCCCACACACTAACAAAATTTAAAAAAAAATTGAACAGGAAGGGAGAAAGACATGTGGGGAGTGGTGCAATGCACTGGCTGTGGAGCAGCAGTGTTCCAGAAGATGTTCTGGAGGCTGCAATGCTGCCCTATTTTCAGGCACCTCTCTGGTCTGAGGGAGGAGGCTGCTTGTCTCCAGGCTGCCCTGGTGAGGATTTGGGAAACCTCCTCCCCATCCAGGGGCCACCAGGGCCACCGCCACTGCCTCAGATGTTGCCAAGAAAGAGGAGCAGTTGGACCATGGTGGGCTCAGGGAGGGTGAGGGTGTTGGAACAAAGGCACATCCCTCCAGCTGTACCTCTCCACAATTTGTGCACTGTTCTGGTGAAATGTGGTTCCTTTATGGAGGCACCCCCAGTGGAGACCAAGGAGGATGCTGGGAACATCCACAAAGGAGGCCTACAGGAGGGTAGCACAGGCCCCAATAGGGGAAGGAAGCAACTCCTGGTGGGGGACTCAATCATTGGGGGGGTAGAACTGGGGGGAGGGAGGGGAGAGGGAGATAATGTGCATGCCCAGAGCAATGGCTGGGAGGGACAGGAAGCGAATCCTTAGGATCGTGAGAGCAGCTGCATGGGAGAGGGAGCTGGACATCATTGTTCACCTGGGGATAAAAGACCTGTCTGGGAATGGGATCGGAGCCACATAGGAGGAGTTTTTGGAGTTGGGGAGGGAGCCTTAGACACGTAGTATGCACAATGACTTTTTGGAGGTGCTGCTTGTCTATAGTATGGGTGATGCAAGCATACTCTGCAACATAGGAGTCAATGAATGGCTGAAAAACTGGTGTAGAGCTCAGGTTTTGGCTTCAGTGAGTACTGGAGGTCCACCTGGAGGTCTACAGGCCTGTACTGGCTTGATGGTCTGCATCTGTCCAGGAGGGGGACCAGGATCCTAGGTGGTAGGTTTAAATGCTTCATTGCCAAGCATTTAAAGTAGCCAATGGGTGAGGCACCAAAAAGGAGCAGGAGAAATCCCAACCCCCCACACAAAACAGGGTAGTTAGCGAGGTGAAAACCAAGGTAAAGAAGTCAATAGGGAGCAGGATAGGGATAAACAGGGAAAAAGGCAAAAGCAGTAAGGACAGGAATGGGGCTAAAGGGATAATACCATCAAAAAATGGAGGGTGATGTGTACCAATGCCCATAGTCTGGGTAACAAGCTCTCTGAACTAGTGGCTTTGATGGAATGGGGATGCCTGGATAACATGGCAGTCACAGAAACATGGTACAAAAAGAACCATTACTGGGATGTCAACATACCAGGGTACACAATCTACAGGAGGGACAAGGAGGGTAAAAGAGGAGGAGGGGTAGCTCTCTACAAATGGGAAGGGGTCCAAGCAATGGAAATAAGGGGAAAACAGGGAGGAGAGGAAGCACTGTGGGTCACCCTGGAGACAGGAAATGGCACCACAATCCGCATGGGGGTTGTATACAGACACCCTTCTCAGGGCAAGGCAATGGACAAGGAACTGATAGAAGGCATTCTTAAAATGGCATAAAAAGGGGAGATATTGTTGATGGAGGACCTGAATATGCCAGATGTTAACTGGAGCACCATTGTTTCAGCCACATCCAAGAGCAGGGTAATTCTCGATGCCTTACAGGGGCCATGCCTCAGACAGCTACTGTTGCAACCCAGTCTGGAGGGAGCAATCTTAAACCAGGTACTCTCAAATTTGGATGGAGAGATGATCTCATTAGAAGTGGGTAGCCATCTGGGAACAAGTGACCACAAAACAGTGTGGTTCACGATAAACACAGCCATAGAATTAAGCCATACAAAAGCGAGGGTATTGGACTTGAGGAGGGCTGACTTCAGCAAAATGGGAGAGTACCTCAGAAAAGCAATAGCAAACAGGCAAGAAGAAGGTGTTGAGGAACAATGGGAAAAAATAAAAACTGCCATTACAGAGGCAACAAGCCATTGTGTGAAGCAAATAAACAAAACAAAACAAAGGAAAAAAACACTATAGTATATGGTTAGGGCTTATTGTGATTGAAAAACAGTGATGTTTAGAATCTTGTTGTAGGACAGTTCAAAGGTCAAAAAACTTGTTGTACTATCGTTCTGACATCACTTCAATAATACAAAACTTTTAAGACATATCCTGCCATTTGATTGGTTCACTCATCGCTCTCAAGGGAAAAACTGAAAAAAACATGGCAATGTGATTTAGTGAGTGCTCAGCACTGCACCTCTATAGTTCAGATGTGGTTGGGAACCCTCTCTCTTACAAAAACAAACTAAACCTTTTTTTTGTCATTTAAAAAAATGAACAGAGCGGCCACATTACATTCATAATCATTGCACAACAATTCTTCTCTGACAGTTGAACCCCTGTGTCGTGACTGAGCAGGATAGATTAGAGAAGCTGGAGTGAGCAAGAGCAAGAGTGTCACCAGAAAATACTGAAGGTAACCAATACATAATAATTAAAAAAAAAGAATGGATCTCCTCTATCTCTGGATGGGCAACCACGTACTATATAAAATAGTAGATGGGTCACCATCCACAATGAAGGCTGCATTTCCTTCTCAGCAGTTGATGACATCATAGAAACCTCTCGAGCTTCATTCTCGAGGTCTGTATGATGTCATCAACTCCCTTGATGGAAACACAGCCTTGTTGTGGATGGTCACCCATCCACTATTCTATATATGTTTCTCAAAAGAGGTGGTGGGGAAGGTTAGGGAGACAAATACAGCATTCAGGAAGTATAAGGAAACACAGAAGGAGCAGGACAGAAAACTGTACCAGTTAAAGCAGAAGGAAGTGGGGAAGACAGTCAAAATAGTGAAGGACAGCCAACTCAGTTAAGAAGGGGGATAAAACCTTTTATAGATAAATTAGGGAACAAAAAAAGACCAAGGGGGATAGTGAGACTTTGGAAAAGGGAGGATGGGTGGGCAAAGAGTGACTGAAAAAGCAGGGATACTGAAAGAATGCTTCTGCTCAGTATTCACAAAAGAAGATGGGGGTACCTAAACCAAACAATAGAAGCAGTCTGGATGGGGGGGGGGGGTGATACCAGTCTAGTCACAGAAGAAAGGCTCCTGAAAGAATTCCTAAAACTGAAGGTGGACAAAGCAATGGGGCCTGATGGGATTCACCCCAGAATTCTAAAGAACTAAGAAGAGAACTAGTAACACCACTGACTACCTTTTTTAACAAACCTTTTTTAGGAAGGCAGTATAGCGCAGTGGTCTAGGGCTCTGAGCTGCAAATCTGGTGACATCCAGCAGACCAGACCTGGGTTTGAATCCCATAGTTTCCACTTGCATACTGTGTAACCCTGAACAAGTCACTTAACCTCCTTGTGCTCCCAGGTCGCTCCTGTAAAAAAGCTTTCAGCTTAGTGTGCTATACCTGGTTAAAAAACAACTAAATAAAATAAAAATAACAAACCATTTGAGGATGGTGTGGTACCTGAGGACTGGAGGAGGGTCGATGTGATTCCCTTCACAAAAATGGGAGCAAGACAGAGGTAGGAAACTACAGACCTGTTAGTTTGACCTTAGCAGTAGGAAAAATGATGGAATCACTTCTGAAAGAAAGAGTTGTTGAGAACATAGAGGCCAGTGGGGCACAGGATCCAAAGCAGCATGGATTTACATCTACAGTAGAAGGCCATGTCAGATGAATCTAATAGATTTTTTGACTGGGTGACCAAGTAGTAGACCAGGGTGGGGATGTGGACATAGCATACCTAGACTTAAGCAAGGCATTTGACACAGTTCCACACAAAAGATTAATAAACAAATTAGCCTGGTAGTGGATCCCGGGTGGTTGCCTGGGTAGAAAAATTGGCTGGACATCAGGATGCAGAGGGTAATAGTAAATGGAGTCCATTCCAAGAAAAAGAGGGGTTACTAGCGGGGTACCAAAGGGTTCAGTACTGGGACTGGTCCTCTTTAATGTCTTTATAGGTGACATTGTGGAGGGACTGGAAGGAAAATGATGCCTCTTTGCAGACAACACAACGATCTGCAAAGAGGGTTGATACACAAGGGGGTGGGGAAAAAGGATTAGAAGGGACTTGGCAATGTTGGAGGAATAGTCAAAAGTATGGCAGCTTAGATTCAACTCAAAAAGTAGAAAGTAGTGCAGCTGGGAAACAATAACCCAGGGGAAGAGAACACAATGGGGATGGCGGTACTAACAACAACAAAAAGTGGAAAGGGAACTGGGGGGAGTCATATCAGATGACCTAAAGGTAGGCAAGCAATGTGAGAAGGCAGTAATGAAAGCTGGGGAGATTCTGGGATGCATAGGGAGAGGTATCACCAGTAGAAAACAAGAAGTTGTTATTCCTCTATACAGACAATTGGTGAGACCTCATTTGGAGTACTGCGTGCAGTTCTGGAGACACCATCTCCACAAGGACATAGACAGGATGGAGACAGTCCAGAGGAGGGCAACTAAAATGGTGCTGGGTCCACACCAGAAGCCATATGAAGAGAGACTAAAGGAGAAGTGGGAGATGGGGGAATTGATAGAAACTTTAAAGTACCTCAAGGGAATCAACAAAGTCCAAGAGGGTAGCATCTTTCAGAAAAAGAGGTATGCAACAACAAAGTGTCACAATTTGAAGATAGAGAGGGATCGCTCAGGGGCAAAGTGAGGACGTAGTTTTTCATGCAGAGGGTGATAGACACATGGAAGGGCCTTCCTGAGAAGGTTGTGGAGTCAAAAACAGTGGGGGAATTCAAGAATGCATTGGACAGACTTAAGGCAGTTCTTGTGGTTGGTAGAAGGAAGTAGGCTGTTGGTTAACTAGGAGCTGCAGCTTATCCAATAGGTAGGGAAATGGGCAGACTGGGTAGGTTGAGTTGTCCTTATCTGCAGTCAGAGTCCATGCTTCTATGTTTCAGAATGCTCTGCAGGAAAAGAAACAGCATCTACTTACATTAATAGCGAAGGAAGATGCCATTTCCTTTGCAAAAGGAAGAAATTGAATGCTCTATTGTACATCAAGTGCCAGATCTGCAAATAATGGGGCTCATCCACTTTGACAATGGAATTCAATATGTCTTGAGGTGTGATGCAGGAGCATAACAGGCACCTCTGACTTTGAAGAACATTTCTATCACTGCTTCATTAGATGCTTCGGTGTCTGCACTGACAGTTTTACAAACGCCTGGGAAATAACCCGACTTAGTGTTGATGACTATTCCTTTTATTGGACCTGTTGCTTCACCTTTTAAGTTATCACAACAGTCTTTGGAATCAAAACTTATGGAACTCCCAGTACAGCCTTCTATTTTGCATGAATCTGGGAACTCACCTCCCATAGCTCTGGCTAGCATTACACTGCCTTAGTCTTCAAGCTCCTTTACACATACAGTATACAGCAATACAGATCTAGCTCTAAATCACTTGGCCTATTTAGAAGCAGAAGCAGTTCTGATTCTTCTACATATTCCCCCAGTGACTGGGCATCCATGACCTTGCTGAATGGTTCAGGTTGGACCAGAGGCACCATAGGTCAATGGCATTTACATGCTCAAGAGCCGTCACCCTATACTTCTTGTCAAGGTATGCAGCCTAATACAATTTTGTCTGATGCTGACATTGTTGGTATCCTTTCTACTTTGCCTACTGTACATGAAGCACAACTTGATTTTTTCATCTCTGGAACCGAGTGCCTCCCCCACCTTTACCTGTTGCTGAAGAACCAGTTGCAGTGCCTCCTGCTGTTCTACCTCCTGTGCCTTCAGCATCTTCTGTGCACGCTCTGGGGCTAATTTCAGAGGGCCTAAATGACTTGTCACAATTCTCCACTGACTTTCCAACCTTTCAGGAAATAGGAGCATTGAGTGTGACATCTATTCCTCTTGATCTCACGTCTGTCTCTCTCTCTTGGCAGCATCCCCTGAACACCACGCCCTCCCTGACATTGGGGCAACTAGGGATGATGAGTCCCAATCTTGGGGAGACCGAGCTGACTGTGTGGAGGAAGCTGATATCCCTTTCCCACAGTCCACTCTCCCACAGACAGTACAATAGGACTCAGCCTTTAACTGGTCCCAGTTTAGGAAGACGGATGCATTTTCTCGCTACCCTGCACCTGCTCAATGCAGGAAAGCTGTCTGATTATTACACAAAGGAGGACTTGAATTCCCCCAAGACAGGGTTCATTTGGTCAGAGCCCTCTTGAAAGAATCTCTCTATTATATTCCTAATGCAGTATATATGCACTGTGTCATACTGTACTCCCTGTGATGGATTCTCTGATGTGAACTTTAAAAATGTAACCAATCTAGACTGCTTCCAGTCTTGACGTAATGCTCTAAAACATATTTTCCAGTGGTTACCCTTTCAGGCTATCCCCCTAACTAAATCATCACCAAGAACTATTACCATCTTCTTCAGAACTGAAGGAGTTAATGTGCACAATCTGAAATACTCGCTTTCTCAGTGGTGTGACACACTGGGGGACCTGAACCGATAATGAACTCTGAACAATTTTGGACTGGGAACTGGAGGTTCAAAGTGCAATTATATCACAAGCTACAGTAGCTGGACAACAACATATTACCAGTGTTTTCTTTCTAGGATGTGATAGGGCCAATGTTTCTGTCCAGACCAACCAAGACATGCTTGAAATGTGGCTCAGAGTCTCACCTCAGTAACATATGTGACAAAATAAGGTGCAATCTTTGTCATAATTTTGGTCATGTTAGTTCGTAATGTACTAATGACTTTTGCTGTAACCTGTGTGAAGAGGTTGGACATTCATATAAGAACTGTCAATGGGCTACACATAATAATGATGACAGACCACTCCAGGACTCTATTTTGGCCAAAGCTCAGAAAGCTTTACTCCAAATGTTGTATAAGAAACTGCACAAAACCTTGCACATCAGAGCGAGAATCGTCACGACCAACACAGTGCCTACTAATAATGCAAGAGATCATGGACTCACATTTGTGAGTACAACACCTCTTCTTAACCCAGATCTGGAATCTCCTACATCCACAATTGTGCCACAACCCCTCAAGCATCAGGATAATATGACTATGGACATCTCTTTTCAGGCCCTTCAGAAAGATGGGATGATGCCCCCTTCCCCCAGATTTTGCCTTACTAAACAAAAAAAGATCCATGAGACAATATAAATCAGAACAGAAATGCTTGGGTCCTGTCTCCTCATCCATCCTTATGCTTCTCAGAAACTGTATGAAGTGCTGGACATTGAACGTACTGATTAGGATGGAAGCCAGGAGTCCAAATCCTCTTTAATCATATCATCTCATCACTATCCATCAACAGAAGTGGAAGACAACTGCATCCAAAATATCCGCTATGAAACATTGAAAGAAATCCAAGAATGCCACTAGGAGCTGCAGTGGCAAAGACTATGACACTTGTGAGAAGATTCAAGATGTGTTTTACTTCTTCTAAATTACAAGTATGACAAGTCCATCCTTTTGCCTTGCCACTCTGAATTCTAATAGTGTTAAGAATGTTCAAAAATGAGGCCCTCTTTTTTCCATCCTAAAAGATTTGATGTTTCCTTTGTACAAGAAACAAAGATGACAAGCAATGTTGAAATGGTACAGGTGCAAAGACACTGGTGTTGGGGTCCTTCATTTTGGTCCTTTGGGCCTGATGCCTGTGATAGGGTGAGTATTTTATTGCAGGTCACATCATTCTCTTTACACAGGACCATAGACATTGCCCCAGGTAGAGTCATGCTTGTGAATATACAGTATCAAGGGTCACAGTTTTGTTTGATTAACATTTATGCACCACAGACCAAAAAAGACAGGATCAACCTACTAAAACGTGTTCAACCTTACCTGTGCACCTCCAAGTACTTGATATTTGTGGTGATTTTAATTGTGGACTTTTAGTTATGAACAGAGTAGCCCAGATGCAAAAACTATTCTGTGACACCATTTTTCTTAACAAATTGTTGCATGACACATCTCTTCAGGATGTATATAGAACAATACATCAAACAGGGGAATTCACTTACTACAGAAGTTCTTTGGCCACTAGATTAGATTTTATATCAACATCCCCAAGTTTCAAAATACAAGAAATATGGACACTCCTGACTGAGACCTCAGATTACCTCCTGGTGGGGGGTGCATTTGGTTGCAAGGCGGTTATTAAATCTGGCAAAGGCTTGTGGAGGTTGAACAACTCCCTACATGATAATCAAAATACATTGGCCCCTATTGCACTAATGGGTGGGTAATATGCACTGGAGGTGTGTTACCCACCCACTGAGCTCTGCACCTGCAGACAGGTGCACACTGGCAGCATTCATAACCACCAGACACCTGTCCATGGCCCTGCCCCCCAGCGTGCAGGTCTGTGAAGGGCAGAGTCGCGGACCCAGCTGGGCATCCAATTGGATGCCCAACATGGGTCCAAAAGTGGATCCCTTACGCAGCAGGGTGTGGATTGGCAGCACAGCCTGCGGATGTCCAAGGGCCGGTGGCTGTGGTGGGTGGGAGAAGGGCATTGCCATTGGCCCTCTGATGGCACCAAAGCAGTGCAGAGGGATGGGTGATATGTCAGGTAGCAAAGGGGGGGAACAGTACTGCTGGCAGTGGGGGGTGTGGATGTTCGATGCCATTGGGGGTGGCAGCATCTAGTGCCAGTGCTCCTGTGAGGGGATTGAGCTGGGGGGATGGGTGCACACACCGCTGTGTACTGGGGCAGGTGGGTGACACTGGGTGGCCATTTGCTGTGGCCCCAGAGGATCGATGGGCTGTTCACCTTGTCCTGTGGCATGTCCCAGGGTGTGTATGGGGTGCATCAGGGGTTTATGGCAGGGTTCTCCCTGGCATAACCTGTGCCCCCCAATGCACCTCTACTGCCAGCACTATGCGCCTTTGTGCATGGCACACAGTGCTGGCACACCCCCTGCTTGGTGCGGACCGTGGACCTTGAGGATGGGGAGCATCCCATCTGTGCCCCCCCTTTGTACATCCCGTGTGGGGGACGCAATGGTTGCAGAGTTGCTATGCACCCCAGATACATGCACATAGCCATTCCGCTCCATTGGTGCATAGGGCCCATTAACTGCAGTACGTGACTTACTATTGGCTCAACAATCTATGGCCTGTATGGTAGATGACATGGGCACATGGTGTGAAGGTATGACATCAGATCTGACTTAACTTCTTCATAACATATTCCTAAAGGAACAAAGGACTGTATGTATGAAATACCTTACTTTAAGGATGAAGCTGGCTAAGGTGTTCACGTTTATGTACTCTGGTACAGGGGATTTTAGTGACCAGGTCTCCTATACCCAAGAAAAGAGGAGGGTGTTACAATATGATAGGAATCATTCTCTCCTCATGGGGCACTGGAATGGTATACATTGGGCAAGGGGTAAGGGTAACATGTTTGAAAGCTGCAAAGATAGGGTGCAGTGTAGAAACCTTACTTGTGTAAATGATGGCATGGGGAACTTTGTAACAATAAAAGATGATATTTTGTCAGTAGTTCATCACCACTTAACTACTATGTTTGGTAAACAGGGTGTTATTCCTTCAGCAACTACATTTTTGGCTAGGGTAGATGTATCACTTACCCCCAGCAAGACTTAGCTTCCCTGATTGTTCTATTCACTTTGCTTGAGGTAAACATTGCCATCTGACAGTTAGAAAATGGTATGACTCCAGGACCAGATGGACTCACTACTGAATTTTATTTAAAAAAATGTGATACTCACTTAACAGAAATTTTACGGGTAATTTATAATTGGATATTGACAGAGGGATACCCATGTGATTCTTCTGAGGAGGCAATTCAAATCCTCTTATACAAAAAGGTGTGGACACCAATTTAAAAAAATTGGGGGCCATCGAGACTCTTAACATAGATTTGAAAATCTTTATGAAAATTCTAAGTACCAGACTGTCTAAAGTGGCTAGACATTTTATTTAATAGATTCAGACCTGTTCTGTTCAAGGAAGAAGCATTTACGATAATCTAATCCTTATTTGCGAAATAGAGGAATTAGGGGGAACAAGGTACAGACGTTAGCTGTTGTCTCTTGACTAGGAAAAAGCCTTTGACAAGGTATTGCATCAATACCATTTTGAGGTTTTAGAACATTACAGCATTCTGCATGTATATTGTTGTTGGTCTCAGTACTTTAGCCCTTATCTCCTTAAAGAACCATTTTGGTTTCCTTCTTCTTTTCCCTTTGGCCACTATCCTAACGCATTGGTTTATTATCCCCACTATGGCTCCTTTCAGCTTCTCCCATTGTACCTCCACCCCTTCTGTTACGTCTCCCCACCCCAGAACAGCTTGTATACATTTTATTTATTTATTTTATTTATTTCCATCTAGGATTATAATACCTCTGAGAGCAAAGCACTCTTTTACAAGGTTCCACATCAGTAGGTGAGGGTAATAAACAGACAAAGGATACTAAACAGAGATAATCTAAAATGACAAATGAAAAGTTAAACTCCAGGAGAACTAACTGTGGTAGTCTAAATGAAACAATAACAACTCAAATCAAGGAAAATAATAGGTAAACACAGTAATTTTACCAGCAATTAAAGAGAGGTGAGGTAAAGATCAGTTATGGGAGGGGGTAGAAGTAGCAGCCCTGGGCCTTGTCAAGCTAAGCAATAGGCAAAAAGGGGGGTGGGTGGAAAAGGTAGACCAAAGGGGGAGCTGAAATGGGGCACAAGAAAAAATTGGGAAAGGATGGGGGGTGAGGATGGAAGTGGAGGAAGAGGAACCAGAGGAAGAGAGGTTGAGGCAGGAGAGAAAACAGAGAGGAGGGGAGGAAGGTATGAGTCTAGGGGAGGCATTTGACAAAGGGTAAGATTTTGACAATGGAGGCAGTGACATATGCATGATAAGGGGAGTTACTGGAGGAAGCAGTCACAGGAACTGTTAGATACCAGGTACTGTTTTAGCAGGTGCATGAATTGGCCAAGTTTAGATGAAGAAGATTCATCAAAATGCAAGGAATTGAACCCAAGTAGAGCTCTGAAGGAGAAGGATCGCTGACCTTGGGTAGTCCGGCATCTGGGGACATAGAGTACTTGGTTGACAGATGAATGAATGAATGTGCTACATACCCAGGAGGAAGTAGGCCAAGGAGCACTTTTTTAGGCAAGTAAGCAGCTTTGATGTTTAATCCTACTACTAAGCTGTAGCCAGCCAATCTGTGCGTAAAGTTCACAGGTATGCATCAGATGGTGTGAGCCTACAAGAAGCCTGCTTGCCTTGTTAAGTGTGACAGTTATTTTTGAAGTGGGGGGCAGAGCCATAAATAATGAGGCCATAGTCTATGATAGAGAGAGAATGGAGCTATGGGTAGCCAATTTGAGGGCTTGAGGAGTTAGATTATGATTATGCCGATAGAAGAGCCCAATTTTTATATTTATGGCCTTAGCTACATTCTCGATGTGCTGGGCAAAGCTGAGGTGGCTATCCAAGGTAACCCCCAGATATCTGAAATGCTGCACCAGCTCAAGTGGAACACCAAGCTGTTTTTTAATATTAAGGGCATGTGCTTTAAACTTACCGCGCAAGGTGCTGAACATCATAACCTTCATTTTTTTTGCAGTTTAATACCAGTTTCTGGTCACAGAACCATTTTTCAGCTTCCTCAAAATCAAGTTGAAGGAGGTATTAGAGAAGAGCGGGGTTAGGTTGGCTTGAGAATATGACAGCATCATCTTCATACCAAATTGTTGATGGCAATAGTGTGGCAGGTTATTTATGAAAATGCTGAAGAGGCGAGGGCCAAGGATGGATCCTTGAGGCACGCCTGAGCAAACAGTACATTCCGCGGGTCGAAGGTGACATTGGAGATTTTTACCATTTAATAGCAATCCTCAAGATAGCTTTTAAACCAGTGCATAGAGTCAATTGAGAGCCCCACTGCGGTTAATTGTGGTACAGGTACATCTACCCATTTCAGCAAAATCCACCCTCCTAAAATCTAATACTTTTGCTCTTGTGTGGCATACTTGTGTCCGTGTTGCCATAATGAACCACATCATGCTGTGGTCACTCGACCCCAGCTGCCCATCAACCTGTATTTCTTCGACTCTGTTCCCATTGATCCATACCAGGTCCAGAATTGACTTGTCCCTGGTTGTTTCATGCACCACCTGCCTGAGTCCAACCCTCTGCAGGGATTCTAGGATGGCTGTGCTTCTGGCTGAAGCAGCCACCTGGGTGGTCCAGTCCACTTCTGGCATTTTGAAATCCCCCAGTAGCACAATTTTGCCTTTAGCTGCCTTGTTTTGTATGCTCTTCACTAGTTCCCTGTCAACTTCCTCCCTCTGTGTTTGAGGTCAGTAGATCATCCCTGTGGGTATTGCTGTTCCATTCCCTGGCTACAGGGTGACCCACATTGCCTCAGCCTCCCTTGTCTTTCCTGAACTTCTGTAGCCTTTATACCATCTCTGATGAACAGGGCCACCCACCACCTTTTTTACTCTCCCTGTCCCTTCTGAACAGTGTATAGCTTGGCACATTGACTTCTCAGCTGTAATTAGCAGAGTACCACATCTCTGTTATTGCTATTATGTCAAGGTCTGCATCCAACAACAAGGCTTCCAGGTCTGGAACATTATTTCCTAGGCTACGGGCATTTGATAACATGGCCTTCCATGTTTTACCGTCTTTCCTTCCTCTACTCCTGTCCTCCCTCTCCAGCATCTTCCTCCCACTCCTGATTCCTTTCCTATGTGCTCCCCATGTATCACTTGTTATGCACTCTTTGCCTATCTGCCCCTCCCTACCTGCTTCAGCTGTATCTGTTGGGAAATGATGTTCCTGCATGTTCCAATGGGGGTGTTTCTAATTCTTCTGCTCCTTTTTGCTCTCCCCCCTTGGCCAATTTAAATGCTTACAGTTGAAGCATTTCAACTTCTCACTAAGGGCCATGGTACCCTTCTCGGACAGATGCAGGCCATCTTCCTTATATAAGCTTGCACCTGTCCAGGTCAGGCTCCAGTCCCCTATGAAGCCCAAACCCTCCCTTCCACACTAATCATTTAACCAGGAGTTGAAGGTATGGATGTGGAGTGCCCTATCCTCCCCTGTGCCCTGGACAGGTAGCACCTCCAGTAATGAGATGGAGCATGCTATCTGTTTCAGGTTTTCCCCCAGCTTCCTGAAATCTCCTAGGCTCTAGTTAACTCCACCCTTCTCCTTGCCAGATCATTGGTTCCCAGGTGAAAAATGACATCCAGCTGCTCCTTCCTAGCTATTGCCATAACAATCCTATGGATCCGCTCCCCATTTGTCCATAAAGCACTTCCCAGGATACACTTGATCTCACTATCTCCCCTGCTAAGCATCTCTAACTCCACTTGCCAGACAACAGAGTCCCCTACTAGTAGAAGGAATGTATTCACATTTGTAAAACTTCCACCTTTAGAGGAACGCAGCATATCCCATAGATCTACATTCAAATGAATGCTGCAGTTCAAACTGCCCCACTTCAAATTAACGCAGAGTCCATGTTTTATTTATTTATACAATTAAAAGTAAAATTAAAAGCTTCAGTATTCAAAGCTATGAGCCACACATCTTAAGAATTCTTCTGTTGTGTGGTCAGCACACATTTCTGTTATGTACTCCAGCCTCACAGCAATGTCTCTTTGCACACACTGAGACACTGTGGGTGCCTTACAGGCTATGAGCTGCTCTATTTTGGATTCCCTCTTTTTATGAATGCCTCAGACACTGTCTATGGATTTCCATATTGTGAGGTGTGCCATGCAAAGAATGCTCTGCATGCCTGTGTGGAAAGCTTCCATTGCATTATTTGTCGTGGCTCACTTGTTGCAAACACTGTCACTGTGGTTCCAAAGCTCTATTGCAAAATGGGGATTGTGACTTCCAGTGCTCCATCTCTTCCTCCCCCTGATCCAGGTGTCCTAAAAATAATGTATTATTGTTTCCAGTTCTGGCAGGAAACCATCCAGATTTTCATCTGTGATTTCCTCAGATCGAGACACTACCTGGTTGGGAGGGTAAAACACCAGTGTTGGCAAATATTTACATTTTACAGCAAATTCAGAGTCCCGTGAATACCTAGCAGCAAGTCCTTCACCTTGAATTTTATGATAAATACATTGTGTGGAATAGAAAAAGCAACTGACCTGGTGAGCATATGGAAATATGGATTTAAATGCTGGTATGGCTGCTTTTTTAAAATCTGTTATGGCAAAATCTGGATTTAGCCTTCATTTCTTTCAAGACTTTAAGCATGCGTTTGTATGTATCTCTTCACTTTCAAGGCAGTAGGGCATAAATAGCAGGCTGCGTGTTTCCAAAATGCTCACAAATTATTATACACGTTTACTCGAACAATGGAGGGAGGGGCTACATTAACTGTTCCATCCTCATACCAATGTTTAGTATGTCCTAGGAACGTTAGATTGGACTCTGTCCCAAAAATGAGAAAGTGGTCGGGTTCAGGACCACTGTCATGCAACAAAAAGTTTGCACCCCCCCCCCCCAGAGTTTGGCATGTTTGTCTTGTACTGTTGTGGATTTATTAGATCAGTCAGGTCTTTAGGATTGGGAGGAGCACCATGGGCTCTGAGTCTTTGCATTGTCCATTTTAGATTTTTGTCTATTTTTTGCCTTGTGCTGCCAAAGAAACATTCTTTTTTGCATGTAGCAAAATTTGGCCAATGGTGTCCTGTGTGGCAGCTGCCCTTTTCTTGGCATGGTGCATTGCTTCTCCTCTCTTGAATGCTACAAGGTCAGGTGCATAGATGTGCTGACTGAATGTGTTAATTATAACTGGCTCATCATGGCCAGCTCAGTGGTGCCAAAGGTTGAGGCACTGGAAGCCACACCTCACGCCATGCCAGCATCTCAGGTTTGGGAATGGACCTGGGCTGTCATGGGGTGGCACAGGAGGGAGAGGATTGAGCATCCGGAGGACTGCTCTCCTCTCCCAGGGTGTGTTGTGGGATTTTCCTGGCACTGCAGTGGCCTCTGGTGGAAACTGGAGGCAGCACAAGTGTACAGGATATCGTAGGGTGCGGGACGATGGCAGACTCCAACTGCAGAGGCATGGTGGAAGCCATGCAGGAGTCATTGCACACCATGTCCTGAGGATGAAACATGACAAGGAAATTTCCTGGCAGACATAGGGAGGCAAAGGAGTCCTCAGGAGCCCAGGCCCACATCTCAAAATGGGACCTGCCTTCCACCTGCTCTCCCAAGCCCCTCGACCTGGACCATCCCTCTAATCTCAGACAAGCCACCAAGTAGGTTAGGCGGGCCCTCCCCGGGGGAGAGGGGTGATCTGGGGGGTTGAATAGATCTGTGAGTCTGGCAGGGGGTGCTCAGCAATGTATCTTCAGGGAGAAAAGAGATTTCAGGCTGGGAGTAGAGTCAGCGGCTGTGAGGGCACTCCCGAGAGATACCCTGGTCACCAGTGCAGAAAGTGAATGTACAAAAAAAAAAAATAACTGGCTCATCATAACTACGAGTATGCACTGTGGCACTACAGCCTTTCGGCTTTTTGACTGCATTCTCACACTGCCAGAATGACTTGCCATCACTGCCTCTCTTTTGACATGTGTAGATGTTGCTTTGCTCATCCACAAGTTTGCGCTTCTGCCACTCGAATAAAATTGAACAGGCCATCGTGTTGCAAATGTTGAAAAGACATTATGGGGCATTACTTGGAGATGCTTTTATATTCATGTTACTAACTGGGCTCTCTGTAAGAAACTACAGATTACCTCTTTTTATTGTTTTTAATTAATATAATCAACTTTTTATTTTATTTAAGTCTTTGGTAACCGGGTAAGGCCCACTAGGCACAACTGCCTGTTTTCCGGGGCAACTTGGGAGCACTGGGTGGTTAAGTGACTTGCTCAGAGTCACACAGTATGCAAGTGGAAGTTGTGAGAATCAAACCCAGGTCTGGTCTTCTGGATATACCAAGTTTATTCACAGCTCATTACTCTAACCTCTAGGCTCTACTGCCAGCCCAAGTCTGGACAAGTGGATGATAGGTGATAGCTCCACTTCTCCCTACATTTCATTTATTGCATTGCATTTTCCTATACTTTCTGATATTACTATTAGTATGACTAGTGGGAGCAGGAGTGTGTTGATGGGCACATTATAGACAGGAGCCAGTTAACGCTGGAGTGAATCGACAGGAGCAGGTTTTCAGAAAGTGAAAATATGGGAGTGAATTGTCATGTACCCTGTTAGAGACCATGGAACACTTTTTCCCAGACTGTCTATATGCACGTAGGTTTTGGACTGATCTGGCTACAAAATGGGGTGATTCATCCTGGTCCAAGGTGTCATATAGCAACATAATACTAGGTACCATTCCCTCCAGAAGACTCTACAATCTTAAAATTGTGAGACTAGTTGTTACAGTTACTGAATTTTATCTCTGTCAGTCCATGTGTGCATTTTTGTTCTAACAAAAAGATATGCAGCTATCTTCCATGATACAGTTACTAGCTGGTGAACTTGCTTCCATATACCTGTTAGAAAGTAAGAAGATTACGGCATCCTGCTTAGTTGATAAATGGAGGCATCTGTCTGGATATATGTTTTCTTAACTTTACACAATATCCTTCATAATGTTATGTACTTGAGATTAGCTGAGATGTTAAATCAGCACAGGGAGATGTTCATTTTTAACCTTTTTGTTTGGTTCTTCCCTATTTTCTTTCTTTCATTTGCATGTATACTATTCAGCATCTACAGTATTTACTGATATTTGTCATCACCTGTTTGTTACCTAGAGGCAAGCATCCTTATGGACCCAAGGCAACAAGGGTTCACCGATGGCAAATCCTATCAAATGAACTTGATAGAGTTTTTTGACTGAGTCACCAAGGTGGTGGACAAGGCGGGGGTGGGGGTGGGGCTCATTGAATGTGGCAAACCTTGATTTCAGAAAAGCATTTGACTCGGTGCCACATAAGAGGCTATTACACAAAATGGGTCACCTGGGGTTGGGGGAAGGGGTGATAAAGTGGGCCAAGAATTGGTTGAAGGGCAGATCACAGAGGGTATTGGTCAATGAGGCACCCTCAGAGGAGTCCGCGGCCATCAGTGGGGTCCGCCAAGGGTCGGTGTCAGGGCCCCTTCTGTTTAATATATTTCTGGGGGATATAGGGGAGGGTCTGAAGGGGATGATGAGTCTGTTTGCAGATAATGCAAAGGTCTGCAACAGAGGTGACAAGCAGGAAGAGGTAGAGATGAGTTGTAGAGATCTAGAGTAGTTGGGGAAATGATCCAAGGAGTGGCAATTGTCATTTAATATGGCACAATGTAAGCAGTTAGGCAGAAAAGGCAAAACAGCTGAATACTGGATGGGGGTTATATCCCTGCAGGTTACAGAAGAGGAAAGGGACCTAGATATCATCCTTTCACAGGACCTGAAGGTGAGTAAGCTGTGTGGAGAGGCAGTGGCAAGAGCCAGCTGGATACTGGGTTGTGTATGGAGAGGAATATCCAGCAGAAAGAGGGAGGGAGGTCATAGTTCCCTTCTACACCCAACTGGATAGGCCACACCTGGAGTATGGGGTCCAGTTATGGAGACTGTACCTCATGAAAAATGTGGAGAGGTTGAAATGAGTGCAGAGGAGAGTGACAAAGATGGTCAGAGGGCTCGGTCAATTGCCATACGAGGGGAGACTTAATGACCTAGGCATGTACTCACTGGAGGAGGGAGCAGGGTGATATGATTGAGACATTTAAATACTGTACCTCAGGGGCTTCAAAAAAGTGCCTGTGCAGAACTTGTTCCATCTAAAAGAATGGCCAAGAGTGAGAAGACATGAATTACAAATCAAAGTGGGCATGGGATAAACACAGGGGAATGCTGAGAAGGGGGACGGACTATAGTTAAGACCTAAGTGCACACTTAGGCAAACTGTGCAGACTAGGTGAGCCTGTTGGTCCTTTTCTGGCATCACATTCCTATGTTCCTATCATGACATGATGTACTTCTGTATCTGTGTTGTTTGTTATTTTTGTGTTAATAAAAGAATCCCCTTCTCTTGGGAGGGGGCAGTGTTGACCCACTTCCAAGATAGCAGATCCAGAGGCTGCAGATGAGGATGAACTGCAGCAGGCTGCAGAGGTGTCCTCCTTCCCAGCTGAGGAATGCCAGGAAGACAGAGGATTGAGATGACTTCTCCGATACAAGCTAGAGCAAAAGTGCAGCTGATTCTTGATGCTAGTATGGCTGTGGAAGCAGAAAATGGGGAATAAATTCCTCAAAATACATCATAGAGTGATACTGCTGCTGCAGAAGCCCAAGTAGAGAAAGAAATGTCAGAGAGATGGCAAATGCTAGCGGCACTGTTGGAGAAAGATGAGGAGTGTTATAACAGGAATAAAGAGGCATTTAAAAAAATGTGTATCTGTCTGAAAGATGCCCCAAGTAAAGTTAAAAGAAAAGAAAAGCTGTACATTCAGAGGACCCTGGTATAGATGCTGCAAGTGTTGATTTGACAAGGTGAGCAGACTTTGACAAACATCTGTCTCACATAGATCAAGAATGCCAACGTCAGCCAGAGCAAGAATCACTGTAGCTTTTGTAGTTCAACAGCAGACCTGAAAAACAGAAGTTTGGCCACCAAAACAAGCTTTAGAAGATGCAGTATGAGAAAACTGGAGAATGCAAGTGGGTTCTAGATCCTGAATGGGATAAAGTGTTTTCTAACAGCTCACGAACACACCAACATGGAGCAGAGACAATGACCGTTTCGGCTAGAAAACCAGGACCGAGTGTGCCACCCAACTCTGATAAAAGATAAACAACACAGACTGCAAACATTACAGATGGAAATGTACTGTAAATCAAATTAAAGTTAAGATTACTGGAAAAGGGAACAAGCATTTGTCAATGCTGAATGTTGATTGCGTTGGTCCGTTGAGCTCGCTCACTGCTCCTGTGTCATTCGCTCGTTCTGTTTCTCCCGGTGCTGCAGGCTGCTCTTTTATACTGGGCTCCTGCCTGCATTGGCACATTTTTCTGCCCACAAAGAAATCTGCAGCTGTCCTGACAGAGCTCTGTTGAGGTGAGTCACTCTCCCTGTCTCACTCACTCACTCATTCTGTTTCTGCTGGCGCTGCAGGCTGCCCTTTTGTACTGGGCTGCCGCCTCTGTTGGCAGCTTTTTCTGCCCACAAAGCAATCCGCAGCAGTCACAACAGAGGTCTGTTGAGCTCATTCACTCCCCCTCTCTCACTTGCTCATTGTGTTTCTTCTGGGGCTGCAGGCTGCCCTTTTGTACTGGGCTTCTGCCTGCTTTGGCTCTTTTTCTGGCCACAAAGAAATCTGCAGCAGTCACGATACAGCTCCGTTGAGCTCGCTCACTCACTCCCCCTCTCTCACTCATTCGTTCTGTTTCTCTCACTGCTGCAGGCTGCCCTTTTGTACTGGCCCCTGCATGCATTGCTGCCTTTTTCTGCCCACAAGGAAATCTGCAGCAGTCTCAACAGAGCTCCATTGAGCTCACTCAATCCCCCTCCCTCACTCGCTCATTCTGTGTCTCCTGCTGCTGCAGGCTGCCCTTTTGTACTGGGTTCCTGCCTGTGTTGCTGGCTTTGTCTGCCCACAAAGACATGTGCAGCAGTCCTGACACAGCTCCATTGAGGTCGCTCACTCCTCCTCCTCTCTCAATCGTTAGTTCTGTTTGTGCCGGGGCTGCAGGCTGGCCTTTTGTACTGGGCTCCTACCTGCTTTACAGCCTTTTCCTGGCCACAAAGAAATCCGCAGCAGTCATGGAAGACCTCCGTTGAGCTTGCTCACTCATCCTCTCTCACTCGCTCATTCTGTTTCTCCCAGTGCTGCAGGCTGCCCTTTGGTACTGGGCTCCTGCCTGTGTTAGCATGTTTTCCTGCTCACAAAGAAATCTGCAGCTGTCCCGACAGAGCTCCGTTGAGGTCGCTCACTCCCCCTGTCTCACTCGCCCATTCTGTTTCTCCTGGTGCTGCAGGCTGCCCTTTTGTACTGGGCTTCTTCCTCTGTTGGCATTTTTTTCTGTCCACAAAGAAATCTGCAGCAGTTCCGATAGAGCTCCGTTGAGCTCGCTCGCTCCCCCTGTCTCACTCGCTCATACCTTTTCTGCCAGTGCTGCAGGCTGGCTTTTTGTACTGAGCTCCTGCTGCATAGCAGCCTTTTCCTACCCACAAAGAAATCCACAGCAGTCACGATACACCTCCGTTGAGCTCGCTCTCTCCGCCTCTCTCACTTGCTCATTCTGTTTCTCCCGGTACTGCAGGCTTCCCTTTTGTACTGGGCTGCTGCCTGCACTGGCACCTTTTCCAACCCACAAAGAAATCCGCAGCTTTCCCGACAGAGCTCCGTTTGAGGTCGCTCACTTGCCTGTCTCACTCACTCATTCTGTTTCTCCTAGTGCTGCAGGCTTCCCTTTTGTACTGGGCTCCTGCCTGCACTGGCACCTTTTCCTGCCCACAAAGAAATCCGCAGCTGTCCTGACAGAGCTCCGTTGAGTTCACTCACTCCCCCTGTCTCACTCGCTCATTCTGTTTCTCCTGGTGCTGCAGGCTGCCCTTTTTGTACTGGGCTCCTGCCTCTGTCAGCATCTTTTTCTGCCCACAAGAAAATCTGCAGCAGTCCCGACAGAGCTCAATTGGCCTTACTCACTCCCCCGTCTCACTCGCTCATTCCATTTCTGCCGGCGCTGCAGGCTGGCCTTCTGTATTGGGCTTCTGCCTGCATTACCACCCATTTCTGCCCACAAAGAAATCCACAGCAGTCACGATACAGCTCCATTGAGCTAGTTCACTCTTCCTGTCTCTATCGCTCGTACTGTTTCTCCCACCACTGCAGGCTGCCCTTTTTTACTCAGCCCCTGCATGCACTGCTGCCTTTTCCTGTCCACAAACAAATCTGCAGCAATCCTGACAGCTCAGTTGAGCTCGGTCACCCCCCCCCCAGTTGCTCAATCCTAATCTGTCCCAAACACAGATTTCCAACAGCGACTGCGGTATTCTGTGCCAGAAGCGCGGAAACACGATTCAGCCAGGATGTGAAAAATGACAGATGTATTGTTCATAAGGAGCTGTGAACAAATGCCAGTGTTGAAAATCTGGCGTGAAAATATTGCTAATTTCCAAACTTACAAGGGTGCTTGGAACCTGCACAACACACGCTTGTAACATAGTCATTTTATGGAGTTTCATCACAAAATTTTCAACATAATCATTTTAGGACCTCTGCTCATGAACAGTGTCAGTGTGATTTTCTTAATATGTCCCAAACCCTGATTTCCCACAGCGACCACGCTATTATGCGCTGGAAGAGAGAAAACAAATTTCGGCCAGGATGTGAAAAATTACAGCTGCATTGTTCATAGGGAGGTGTGGTAAAATGGCAATGCTGAAAATCTGGAGTGAAAATATTGCAAAGTTGCAAAGCTACAAGCGTGCATGGAAACTGTGCAATGCACATTCGTAACACACTCATTTTACGGACTTTCATCACCAGATTTTCAACATAGACATTTTAGGACCTCTGCTAATGAACAGTGTCACTGTCATTTTCATAATATGTCCCAAACATGAATTTCCCACAGCGACCACGCTATTCTGCGCCGGAACTGCAAAAACAGATTTTGGCCAGGATGTGAAAAATGACAGCTGTACTGTTCATAAGGAGATACAGAAGAATGGCAATGTTGAAAATCTGGAGTGAAAATATTATTAATTCATGAAGTTACGAGCGTGCGTACAAACTGCACAATGCACGCTCGTAACACAGTCATTTTATGGAGTATCATCACCAAATTTTCAACATAGACATTTTAGGATCTCTGCTCATGAACAGTCCCATTGATATTTTCTTAATCTGTCCTGAACACTGATTTCCCACACCGACCGCGCTATTCTGCGTTGGAAGTGCAAAAACACATTTCAGCCAGGATATGGAAAATGACAGCTATACTGTTCACAAGAAGGTCTGAAAAAAGGCCAATGCTGAAAATCTGGTGTGAAAATATTGCAGATTCACAAAGTTATGAGTGTGCATAGCAACTGCGCAATGCACGCTCATAAAACAGTCATTTTTGGGATTTTTCCCAACAAATTTGCAAAATAGGCTTTTTGAGAGCCCACCTCATGAACACTGGCACTGTCATTTTGTTAATTGGTCCCGAAAGGGGATTCTGTGCAGTGACTGCAAAATCACCTTTCAGGGCCGAATAACACCATGACAGTGCCAGAATTCATGAGGAGGGGTTCCAAAAACACCATGTTGAAAATTTGGTGCCAAAATTCTGAAAAATGCCTGAGATATGCATCAAAGTTGAAAAACCCTATTTATTCCATTATAGAGCTTACCAACATTTCCTCAGTTCGCAGTCGGCTTTAAAGAGTGCAGATGTGTTCCCGGTCCACTGAAGATCATCGCACTGAACTCCAGAGGTAAGTATGGGGTGAGGGGGTGTGTGGAGGCAGGGTGTGCAGTGGGTGGGCACAGGTTGTGGGAGGGGGGCAGGGAGACCGCAGAGGGACCATTTCCATTTTTACAGGTTAAATAAAAAAAAGACATCGCGGGATCGTTTTTGATTTTACAGGGGCATGGGGTACGCTGGGGTGGGCTCCCAGCGTGCCAAAAGAGTCTTTTTTTTGGGGGGGTAGCTGTAGCTGACGGGGGATTGAGCACCCCTGTTGGCACACAACAAAAGGAGGGGTGACATTATGCTGACAGGGATTGGACACCCCATTGGCAGACAACAAAAGCAGGGGGGGTTACACAATGCCAACGGGGAGTGGGCTTCCCCATCAGCAAAATAAACCTTGGGCCACTGAAGCTGACAGGGATTGGGGCCCCCATCAGCAAATAAACACGATGGGGGGGCACATGCTGCCGAGGGGACTGGGCACCCCTTTGGCAGGGGCGGGGTTAATACTGTTTGTGAGCACGGCGGTAAGATGCCGCCATGTTCACAAACAATATCAGTGTTTCAAGGTTCTGCCCTGCAATGACGGGTCGCTCCCTCATTGCAGCAAATGACTGACGTTGCAATGACAAGGCGGCCCCTGATTGCAGTGGCTAAATCTTTACAAGGTTGTGGCACGTTGGCTGAACTAGTATTGACAGCAGCGTGCCACGGCATTGGGGGAAGCGGGCCAAGCCTGTAAAGGCTTTGGGGGCATTGGCCACAACAGTGCCATGCCTCCACAACCTGCTCCTGGAGAAAGCTGCCGCAATATGTTTCTTGCTCATGCGTGCAATCAACATAAAAATGATGCAATCAAATACTAATAGTGTCACTAGGTCTGGGGCACATACTAATTTAGAAGCTGCAGAAAAGAAAGAAACTGACATTGCAGTTATTAGAAATATTAGAAACAATGGAGCTCAAAAGGATATGAAAGAGGCTGCTAACTCTGGCACTGGAAAAGAATATATTGTAGTACCAGAGTGAATCATTAGGCAGATTATGAAAGAGTATAATCTTTCTACAGGTCAAGAGGCAGGAGAACTGGAGAGAAATTCTAATGCTGCTATCCCCCCGCCCCAAAGACAGGGCACACTTTTTGTAGACCTATTTAAAAATAGACCAGAACCTGGTCCTAAATAAAAATGCAGTTTACACTAGATATAAAGAAAGGATGGACCCCAAACCAGACAGAACAGCTGTTGGGAGAAAATTATTAAAAGAATCAATGAATTTTGGGCCCTCAGCTGTATATGCTTTGATTCATGTGTTCGGTGATGAAAACTTTGATAAGAGTTTTAATATTCTGCAATTGCAGACAAAAGCACTGTTGTTAACCATGCTACAAAGGCGTTGGGGAACAAATGTGCAAGACAATTTGGACTCGGTTCACATTCTGACACAGCAATCCTACACCCAACATCTCTGGCTATGCACCATCACAAAGTTATACCTCAAATTGGAGAAAACTGGAGAATCTGCTACAACATCCCCTGCTCTGACACAAATCAAATATCTACGAGGCTTCATCAGGTTCTGATTCCTTCTTCCTTGCCTTTCATATTATAAAGACTTTTGCAGTTTTTAAACCTCCCTGTGCATTTTGTTGCACTGGGACTACACACAAAATCAAAAGCAAACTGTATTTGGTGTGGGCATCTGGGGGCCACAGGTCATTTCACAGGTTGCTTTGCTGTAGAACATGTTCTTTTACAGGATATACTGCAAAGGAATAAGTATGGTACATTGTGGAACATTGCAGGAATATGATCGCATCCTGGCTGACTTTGATGCTTCTTTGGGGAATGTTTTGTGCAGGTAAAAGGGTTTTGACTGTTTCTTGAATCAGTGTGTCAATGCAGTCCACCTGGATTA
Organism: Neoceratodus forsteri; assembly: GCA_016271365.2. Taxonomy (NCBI): domain Eukaryota; kingdom Metazoa; phylum Chordata; order Ceratodontiformes; family Ceratodontidae; genus Neoceratodus; species Neoceratodus forsteri. Next base: position 707,296,124 of record CM028137.1, read on the forward strand.
CAACATGCACCCCAAATTTGCCGTGGACCCCCCTACAATCACAAAGTTTTTTTTTTTTTTTATAACTGTTATGTCTCCATGGATTTGTATGTCAGTTGCTACCTATGGGTCTAGATGTTAATAATCCACCACAAGAAAACATTCAAAATGAAACAATAATGGAAAAAAGTTTCTTTTTAAAAATGCAGCTCTAACTCCCCTGCTTCACCCATGCATGACTCATCACTTTGGCAGTTCCAGTTGAAGAACACAGTGCTCCTCCAGTGCCACCAGGGTAACAGAATTCCGATAAGGTCTTCAACAGATTCTTTTCTCTGTCCATCCTCAACAAGATACATTTTATTAATGATTAGAATACACCAAACTTTGATTAGAATAAACCAAGTCAATGCAAACTGCTTGATTTATTAATCATTTCAGTCAGCTGTTCTCCTGTAAACCACAGCACTGCAACTTATAAACTAACTGAAGTCATTAAAAACAAATCTGTATCTGCCCCCCCAACTTCTTTCATTTCGTCCACCATGTCTGTTACTTATCAACATCCATTAAAGACAATTTATGAATAAAAATGTGAAAACATTGGGGATTATACCGAGTCATTATATAGGCCATGATGCCGTGTATCAGCATCTCAAATAGCCAATTTCAGACGCACCCCCCACCATTGTACAGACTGCTTTTTCTTCATCTTTTTTTAGTTATCTGACTTCCTTGCCACTATGCTCAGCAATGATTGTAAAATGCCATTTAACGCTCTGTGTGACTCTGCCAGGTGTCAGCTCTGCAATACTGCTTACTGCCACATCGAACACACTGTGCAGCCCGGATCAGAACCATGGATTAATTCATAATTAATCCATGATCAGCTGTTGTCATTGCACCAATCAGGTACAAGCCTCTTTGTGAGCCATGTCACAAAAACTATTTATGGAGGAGATAACTGAATTTTTAAAGGTTGTTTTTTCCTTTTGTCTGGGGCTCAAATTCCACCCACCTTCACAATAGGTTTAGTTGTTTTATTGCTTAGGTCTGTAAATAAGACGATACCACAAAACTGGAGGCCTATTTGTCTCCTAAACTAAGATTTTAAAATACCGTCTAAAACATTACATAGTAGAATAAGGGAAACAGCAAAGTATTTAATTAATTGATGCTGCCATTTTGGGTAAGGTTAAGCAATGGATGGTTTTGATACCATATGGTGCTAATTAGTAAAATGGGTTAACCTGGTAGAGACTTGGTGGCCCAGTGGCACAGAGGGTTGAGGCACTAGACACCACAGCTCATGCCACACTGGCAATCTGAGTTCAGGAGCGAGCTTAGACCATCAGGAGTCAGTGGGGGAGGAAAGGATTAAGCTTTCGATGGACTGTTCTCCTCTCCTGTGGTGGAATATGGGGATTCCCCACCTGGTAGTGGCTCCTGGCAGAGGCTGGGGGCACCACACACTGGGCAGGGAACAACCAATGGGGAATGGTGTGGTGTGCATGTGCAGAAGGGGGTGGGAATATGTCTTCAATGTGCTGATACCATTGCACATCCATACCAAAGAGGCAGAAAAAAGGAAACCACCCAGACTCCTGATAGGCGATGGTGGGTCCAGAGACCAGGCACCATGCCCACTGCCAGGTCTCTCCAGTCTGTCTCTGGCTTTCCCTCCATGTCCTTGTCACTCTACTAGATTATTGATAGAGTGCCAGAAAGGAGTGCAGTGGTCTCACTTCGAGGGGCTCAGAGCTGGAGGTTTGGTGGCCAGTGGCATGGTGTGGAGACGTGGCCCAAGTCAGAAACAGGAGTAGAGGATTTCAGGCAGGGCGGGAGCGACTGCATCAAGTGGCTACACCGGAGAGAGTCCAGGTGTCAGAGCAGCAGGAGTAAAAGAGAGTTCACAAACAAAAAAAATGGCAGAGACTTGTTCATTACCTAACAGGAATATAAAAGAGAATATTTTTGTAATAAGGTATGCATGTGAATATTATACAAAGAACAGCTATTGTGGACTACTTTTTACCTAGATCAAAGTAATGCATTTGACAGAGTCAATCATGATTTCCTTTTTCAGGTATTGCTGAAAAATGGTATCCCTGAAGGATTTGTGAAATGGTTACAGAGTTTATATGAAAAGGCAATGATGGTGCTTTATATTTTAGGAAAGGAAGGGACAGAAATCAAGGCAGAAACAGGTGTATGGCAAGGCTACCCACTCAGCCCTTTACTATACAGTATGTTTTTGCCTTGGACCCTTTCATTAAAGAAATCGTCAACAATTATGCAACAGAGGGGATTGCTTTTCCTCGGCAACAATGATTTCTTTAAGTAATGGCATATGCAGATGATATGTGTATTTTTGTGAGTAATACAAGAAACATAGCAGCAGTGTTAGATGTAATGCAGAAAGGTTCCATGTGAATATAGCAAGTCAATAATATCAAACGTCAGAACAACGAATCAATATTAGCAAACATATTTTGAGCAAATACCGATAATAGTTCAGCACAAAACAGCTATTTTAAAACTCAGACCTGCAACTGAAAATTATATGCAAAGCCTCTAAGATAATCATACCAACTGCAAATATCATATTCACTCATGATTCATTGCACATGCTCTGTAAGCTCATGGTACCACCAGTGGACAGTGGGGGTCTTGGATGCCAACAAAAGCTGTTCCATGCAAACCTCAGCCAGTCTCTGCTCATCAACACAGTCAGAAAAAACTCCCAATAGAGAGGTGGCATGCACCCAGTCTGATACTGAAGCCTCTATGCCACCCCTCAACAGCATTGTTTGTTCTGGCTTGGCCATTTTACGCACTTTCGCAACAATTTGAATAGTAATATGCAAGCTTGGGATGCTGGTGACCGGAACTGCTCAGCAGTCACCCGATCCAAGTATCCTCAGTAATCTATTAGAGGCTCCAACAGATCATCATTTGCCACAAAGAAATTCCAGTACCTCAACTCCTTGAAACTGGATGCAACATCCTGCATAGATACAAATGTTATTGCCAGTAGCATTCTTACATTTAATGCAAATTCTACATCAGCAATGTAGCAGGCATGCACAGCAGCACACCGCTACACCTTCTGCCGCAAAGCCTGTCCCGAATGAAAGAAACAGCCCCTCACCTGTACAGAGGAAAACACAGCACTTATAGCCTTCAGTGCAGTGATCTCAAAGTCCAGCATGATACTTTCCAGGCACAGTGTTAATCCCCATGAATGTAACTGCTGAAGCACCCACTCATAGGTCTGGACTCATCTGGACACCATCAGAATGTAGACAGCAGGAACGACTAAGCCTTTACTCATACCATGAATCATGTAGAGTTCTGAAAAAAGGGTGGGGCACATCTTAAAGGTCCCATCCATGAACCATTCCTTGCAGTGAAACTGAAAACTCAGATTCCGCTTAGTCGCATATATCACAAATCGATCCAGAGACATACAGCCATCATGGAACAGAAAGAGGGTCACCGTCCAGGGTCAGAGTGTACTCCTGGGGTATTGCCACATCCTCCACACTTGCAGGCATCATTATTGCAACCCGGTCCATGTGTTGCACTCATTGAACCATGCACTTCAGCAAACTCATGGAAGGCAGCCTGCTGGTAATGGCATCACTTGTTCCAGTAACACTCTGCAAGACCACCTGAGCAGTGGTCTCAATGCTGGTACATGCCCTTTCACACATGTTGCTCACCATCCTCCAAGCCCCAACATCAGGGGCATCACTGACATGGCTGTGGGTTTTAACAACCAACACCACATTGTCTGAAACTGTATTAATCCTGGCCAGACAGCGGTAGTGATGATAGTCAGCTCACCACCGATTGATCTTCTTCCCACCTCCTTGTCCTGTCTATAGATGAATCCTCCCTAGAGTGCAAGAGGCATACCTTTCTGGCTCCCAAAGCAACCTGACTGCCATCATCTCAGCAAAAGGAACAGGTGAGCACATTACACGTCCACTTTTATATCCCAAAGCCAGATGTTGTGGTTTTTGTTTTTACGCTGTGGGGTTCCACCCCCCCCCACCCACCTATCTTTAGGACTCCATAACCTTGCTACTTGTTGATAGTGGAGGTATCAGCATATTCTGCTTGCTGTATGTTCGCAATAATGTGTTGCTTGTCTTTATGTGCCATCTAACAATATGTGTCATTAGCTGTTATCTGCTGTGCTGTTACTGATTCACTGTTTCGTTCTCACTAATATATACTCATTATATTGACATGGTACCATGCAGAAATATGCTTTAGTTTCAGGAGCTAAATTAAATTTAGGAAAATTGTAAAGGTATACAGCTAGGGGAAATAATTAAATGATCTACAGCAGGAATAAGGATTTTCAGTGAAGCAATATAAATATTAGGGATAAAGTCTGGGGCAGGTGGGGTAGCAGAGAGTTATTGGGAGGAAGTGCGAAAGATTTGACAACAAATAGTAAATAAATGGAAAGGACTGAGGCTGTCCAAGCAAAAAAGAGTATCAATTCTAAAGATATTTATACTACCAAGCTTATAGTGTATTGTAAGGATAAGAGATTGCCTGACCATCCAGAGTTTCAAGACAGCACTTAAAACTTATTTATTTGACCTGGCTTATCCAGATTAGTCTTTAATCTTATGGTGTATATAGTAAATATAGATTTTATTGAAGTTAATATTTATGATATTCCGCAGCTTTATGAGTTTTAAATATTTGATTGTAATGTGTGTTTCAAATTGTTATTCTATTTGTTTTATGTACAGCACCTTGGTTCCAGAAAGGTGCATTATAAATAAAGATTTCATTTCATTTCATTTCAGTTGAGTGTACCCACTACCAGGGCCTCAGTTAACTCCATTTTGGGAGTATTTGACTCCCAAAAATAAGGCAAAAACTTCCAAAATAAAGGGGGAGGAAGTCATTGACTTCCAAATGTAAAAAATAAAACTGGATGACTTCCCAAACTGAAGGCACAGAAGCTCAGAAATTGTGGATTTTTGTAAAAGAAATTGTATTTTACCACTAATACGCATATTAACATCCATAAATTGATCCTTCTTAGAATACTGGCTTTCGAACTATGGGATCTAGGAAGTATTTTGACTTCCAAATATTGGAATGACTTCCAGATTTTGACTCACACAGGTATTTGACTTCCACAAAAAATAAATTAACTGAACCCCTGCCCACTACCAATAAAGTCTGAGACAAGGCTGCTTAGCATTTTTTTTTTCAAATGATTTGGGGAAGCAGGTTGAATCCCATCAAGAAAGAAGAAAGGGGTGTTAACATACTAAACCCAGTGGGTTTTGTTCATTGTTTTGGTTAGGTTCACTTAAGTTAGTACTGTTTTGAAACCTGAACATTCTACAGAAAAATATGGATTTTTTACAAACTTAAAAATAGTTTTTACAGTATGGAGAGATAAACCTGTAAGTGATGCAGCTGTTATAGATTCCAAGCTATGTAACCTCAGGTATACAACACTTTTATTTTATTATTATTTTCCAACTTAAGAAAACATAAGAAACCAAACAACAGTACAGAGGATTAATCGGCTATGTGTAGTATCTCTACATACATCTTTAGTCAGGTCCTGTACAGCATCGAATAACAACACTGGTAACCAGTTTCCGTTATGTTCACAAGATTATTTCTACAAACACGAGTTAGGGGATACCAGGCAGAGACCTACTGGTTGTTAATTGGGGGGGGGGGCTGTCTGCACTCCTCCCTCAAGTAGTGACTGTCACGACTTGTGGGAGATGGATTGGAGTAATGTACCATTCCTCTGCTCTGAAAAAGAAGATAGGGGATGACAGAGTATCATTGTAAAAAGCATACAACACTTTTTAAGGTGTAAGATCCAAATCTGGCAGATCCTCACTGTAACAAGGAAACAGTTATATAACTTGGTAATGGAAATGATAAGCTCTCAAGAACCAGATGTTATGCACTGTAGACCAATCAATTCTAGTTAAGTTATTAAACAGTTAATGGATAATAGAATTTCAAGAAGAATGTGGGATATGTTATGGTTCTGTTCATAAATGAAATTGAACGTAAGGGGTAATAATAAGCACAAGACAATGGAAGAAATATATTGTCCATATCCTGAATGTGGTGACACAGTAGAAACAATGGAGCATTTTCTTTTAGACTGTATTTTCACTGACTTCCTTTGCTGGAGAGATTCACTTTGAAGCATGTAGTTCTTTTTTTTTTTTTGCTCCCCCCAGCTCCGGGCCAGCCTCCCCTTCAGGCCTTCCTTTGCCCCTCATTGCAACACTGCCTCGATGCAGCCACCCATCACCCCATATTGCAGCCCCCTGGGTAACCAGGATATAACACTTCACTGGGTGGGTCCCTCTCCTCTGAGGGGAAGGCACCAGTGGGGCGGTCAGTGCAATTCTTGGCCCAGGTGCTGCTGTGGTGGTCCATGCATTGCTCGAGGTCTCATGGCAGTGGGAGCTGGTGGCTATCATCCGGTCGGTCATGGGGCTCTTTTCCCATTTGCTCCCCAGGGGCATAGCATGCCACTAATGTCAGGCATACACCAATGTTCACCACACCCCATTAGTTAGTGGGACCCCACACATTGCTATGCCCCCAGCCTCTACCAGAGGTGAGCAAGAGCCAGGTCACTTCCCTGCCATCCCCCTGAGAGAAGGCAAGCAGTCATCTGATGATCACGCCCGCTGTCCACGGCCAGCCTTCTAGCACCCAGGTCTGTTCCAAAACTCGGGTCACTGGCATCTCAAGTGGAAATCCAACCACTGCAGTGATGGTTCATTAAGCATGTAGTTCTAAATAACTTTCCACAGTACTTTAGGAAGTAGAATACCAGCAGTTTATCAGTCTTCTTTGCCTGTCTTAAATTTCTTTTGTGACTGGCAAGATGTAGATGGGTGCTACAGAAACAATGAATCTCATACATCTGTATTTCTATATGGAAATGATGTGAAGCAGCATTAAGAGAGGTTAGTGATAGAGCTATGATGTTTCATTCACAGCAAAATGAACTGCAGTGGTGGAAAGGATCTTGGACTGCAAAACAATGGCACCAGGCAACAGCTGTAGGCAAAAAGATTTAATGTGCAAAAATGAAAAAAAGCAGCTACATACTACAGCAAACCATGCAAAACAAACAAACAGCAGCAGAGCTCCTGACCAGGTTTCACCCGTAGGCTTTCCCAAGATATACCGGTCAATGGAAGAGTCATTATTTAAAGTTCTGTTAACCAATCCAGTTTCAGTCCTCATTTAAAGGTGCAGTGTGCTCATAACTGGGATATACTTATACCTAAAGTGCTATACAATATCATATCGTAGATATTCTCTTGTCTTTACTGGATAGGTAAAAAACTTCATAAAATCAATATTATGCAGCACTGAATGATTCCTGGTCATTCAGTCATTCAGTGATCTTAGCAACCTTTACTGTATGAAATTATTAATTTATTTCTCAAAATCGAATTACTTCTATTTCTTTCATACAATTAAGTTCTAGCAGCTGTCTTAAGTTCTAAAAAACACACATACCAGGGGTTTAATCTATACAGGTCAAATGTATATAGTTAAATACATTGTTCATTTTATTATTTAATTGCCACCTTAGTGGCTGCCATTTCAAGTATTCAAGACCTGTTTTGAACACCTGCGTGTTTTCTAGGAGAGAGAGAGAGAGAGAGAGAGAGAGAGAGAGAGGCAATTGTGAATCTGTTACAAATCCCCTATTGTTCAAAAAGTTGGGATTCATTATCTATAGTATTTACATTCAAATCAAACTGCCCATGGATTAGTTGCTACATAAGACTCAAGTTGGGACCTACTGGCTCTTAAGGTACCATTATCAAACTTCTATTCTGCAACCACCACAATTTACATATCATGAATATAACTATCACGCCTGTACATAAAAGTGGAGATAGGGCCCTACACACCAACTACAGGCTCATCTCACTCCCCCCCCCTTATCTAAAGCCCTGGAATGAACTGTCTCAGACCAGTTAGTCAAATTCCTAGATAAGTATGAAGTTCAATGTCCACAGCAGCATGGCTTCAGAAAAGGGCATAGTACCACCACAGCTCTGCTGGAATTTACAAGTTTCATCTATGTCACGCTTGACCAAGAGAACTGTGTGGGGGCAGTATTTATTGACCTAATGAAGGCATTTGACACCATAAATCATCCACTCCTACTCAGGCAACTGTCTACTATCGGGCTCTCCAATGACGCACTGCAATGGTTTGCTAGCTACCTCGGGGGCAGGATCCAACTAGTTAGGATTACCGGTGTCACCTCAGATGAAAAGCCAGTCCTCTTTGGAGTCCCACAGAGGTCAATACTGGGACCCCTGGTCTTCTCCCTTTTTCTGAACAGCGTCCCTAGCATCTGCCACAAAAAATTCTACTGTACGCGGATGATGCAGTCCTGTTCACAAGCCACCTTGATGCCAAGCTCCTGGAATACCAGCTGCTGCTAGATTTTAAGCATGTTGAAGATTGGTTGAGTACTCATAAACTCATTCTGAACTTCAGCAAAACTAAAGTCATGACATTCTGTCATGCAAGGAACAAGTTCAAATCTCTGCCACTTTCCATCAAGAACCACTCGGGGACTTCACTCGAACATGTCTCTGAGTTCAAGTACGTTGTCATCACTCTGGATAGCACCCTCTCCTATGCTCGGCACATAGACAATATAACTAAGACCACCAACATACGAATTGGTATGCTTCACAGTCACAAGCACTGTATGACTACAGATGCCCTTAGATTGGCTATCTACAGCTCTGTCACTTCCATCATAGACTATGGTCTTGCCATCTATGGGTCCACCTCTAAAACTGCCTTCCACAGGATCTCAGTGTCTCTCAACAAAGCCTGCAGGATAATAACAAGCACTGCCCGTCAAACACACACCTGTGACCTGTATGCCCAGGTGGGTTGGCTTCCTCTACACAGTCGAATACAATACCATACCTGCCTGTTATCCAAAAAGGTACTCCTCGGGCTCATGCATCCAGGGGTTGAAGAGCTCCTTACCACCCATAACAGTACCCAGCATACACATAGTACCCAACAGATAATCTTCCAGGTTCCCAGGTGTAGGACTACAATGGGCCAGTGGGCATTCACACACAGGGCTCCTCAGTGGTACAACACCCTCAACAAAGAAGCACTTTCTTCTGCTCTGCTTGGACCCTTCAAAGGAATCTCCAGCTCTACCTCACCTCAACCATGTGATGTGACTGCTTCTCCTAAGTGACTGGCTCTCCATCCCCCTTGTCATTTCGGACCTGTGACCTGTAACCAGCAACAGACTAGGTGGGCCAAGTGGTCCTTATCTGCCATCAGAGTCTATGTAACCACCTCATGGCACTTGCTTTCCTACCCTTCCCATGCCCCCCACCACATCACTCCAGCCCTTACCCCTTCTTTCACACTACCTCCCTCCACTACTGCAACTTACAGAAATCTGCCCCTTCTTTTCTAAATCTGCTTACACTACTTCTAACCACCCATCACTCCGAAAGAGGCCCCTCAGCCTGCCTACCTCTTCCGTTTCCCCTCCTACCCTGCTCACCCAAACTGCCCTTCCTATATCTTTTTTTTTTTTTGGTTGTGTCACTCTGAAACTTCATTTAAGCTGCCCTCTGAATTCTAGCTACACTTATGACTGTAACTGTAAAACATGTTAAGACCGTAAATCATTATCTACCTTTGTATGTATGTTACCCACCATCCTCTGACGTGGAACCTTTGTACATGAGCAGTTCTTGCTCAAAGGTATTTGTAATCCTGGAGTTTAATAGAATAAATAAAAAAATAAAACTAAGGTTTTCTTTTCCTCTTTTTAATGAATGGCATTATGTTGATTCTGTCATTCGGGCCTGGCAAATAGCGCCCTCCCAACTGAAAAATCCACATAGATTCTCTTTCCAGTATGAGGGTATCTAAATATCCTCCTCTCTTACTCAAGAAGACTTGTTCTAAACCACTAAATTTAAATTCATGTTTCTCTGGGGGGCTGCCAAAGTGTTAGTTAGATCGCCATACATTATGGCCCTTACGTGTTCACCAACTCTTAATTTTAAGGTTCAAGTTGTTTTTACTATGTAAAGGCTGCCGCAGTTGCACCAGGCCATGCATACCACATTTATGGAATCACAGGATATGAAACCATGACTGTCAAAGATTTTTTTTGCATTTTTACTTTCAAAAGTTGTTTTTTTTTCATGTATGGACAATATTTACATCATCCATACTTGTGGTTACCCCTGGGCAACTATAGTAACCAAGTACCTGACGAAACCTTTGGTGATTGGTAACTGTGTGTAAGGAGATCTGCCAACTTCTTACTCCTTTTGTAGCTACAGTAAATCTGGGTGGAGGTGGTTTTATTCTAGTATACCCCTCCAACAGTGACTACAGCATCAGGTCACTGTAGTGTTGGTGCTGGACCCCAGCACTGTATCCTGGGAGTCTTGCATGTCATCCCCTAATCAGCTGTGACTCAGAGTTGATTATATTTAGTAGGGGTGTGTGAGGGGCACAGCCTCCTGCATGGGGTGTCTGTGAGGCAAAGCCCCCCAAAAGAAAAAAAATATTACTAAGTGAGAAACCACATGTCATTTGCAAATGCAGCTGATATAATGCTTTCACTGTACAGTCATTCAACAGCATTTTTGTTGATGACCAATCATAGCTCCTTCTTATCCCATTCTCTTCAAAGATGGGGTCTGATTCAACAATATCCCAATGTCTTCTTATAATGTTTCTGATTTCTGCCAACTTGCAGAAGTAGGTGGTGACAAAATTGATTCACCTTTCCTCTACTGTATTTTCTTTCCTGTGATGTAGCAGGTCACTTCTCTTCATCTGGTTTACTTTCTCTTTTGCCTAGTCTACTTTGAGTGGTTGTAGGCACTTAGATTCTGGTTGGAAAATGAAACAACTTATACCCTGGATCTTTTAGATTTTATGCCTGATAGTGCCCATCTGGTATTGCAATTGAATACTTTTTTGTTCCAGGACACTAATTATTTGCAAATCCAAATCCAAGGTACGGTTATGGGGGATGACATTTGCCTCCTATTATGCAAATTTGTTGCTGGGGCTTTGGGAAAAATTAAATGCCAGATGCCCCAAGACCAGACCTTACTACCATAGGCTGGATCTCTGGAGTCATTTTATTGACATTTTTCTTGTGTGGAAAGGGGATGAAGCAGAGCTATATGAGTTCATAGAATGGTTGGAGAATACCAACAAGAACTTGAAATTCATAAAAAAATGTGAGCAAGGTAGAGGTGCATTTCCTAGACCTGCTGATAACAAAACAAGTGGATGGCACAATAAAACAGCCCTGCATAGGAAGCCAACAGATCGGAGCACCTTACTTTATGCCACTAGCTGCCACCCACAACACGTAATATATAATGTTCCTAAATCCCAATTCATGATAATGAAAAGAAATTGCAGTAGTGCAGAGGACTGTATTAATAACTACAGAGAATTGAGAGCAATATTCCAGAATAGGGGCCATAGCACTGAATGTCTAGATCAGGTGAAGAGAATGTAAATCAGATGGAGAAAAGTGACCTGCTACATCAAAGGAAAGAAAATAGAGTAGAGGAAAGATGAATTAATTTTGTCACCACCTACTGCCACAAGTTGGCAGAAATCAGAAACATTATAACTTGACATTGGGATATTGTAGAAACAGACCCCATCTTTTAAGAGGCTGGGATGAAACTACCTCCACCCAGATTTAGCTATCAAAGGAGTAAGAGGTTGACAGATCTCCTTACACACAGTTACTAACCACCACAGATTTTACCAGGTACTTGGCTACTATAGTTGCCCAGGGGTAACCACAAAAGTGGATGCTTTAAATATTATCAATACATGGAAAAAAAACAACAATTTTTAAAAGTAAAAATGCCAAAAAAATCTTTGACATTTGCAGTTTCATATCCTGCAATTCCATAAATGTAGTATACATGGCCTGGTGCCACTGTGACTCATATGCAGTATATGGGTCCCAAAATGGCAGACGAGATTTCAGCTAGTGAGATTTAAAATAGTGACGTCCTTACAAACATTTAGAAATAGTCAGGGTAGATATAATATACTACTCATGGTGGGAGGGGGGCTTGGGGGTCTTTGCCCCCCAAAACCAAATGATCAGATGTATGTGAGTGAGGGGGTATGGGGGCAGAGCCCCCTTGATCTGTGGAAATCTCGTCTGCCATTTTGATGGGACCCATAAACTGTAGCCACTCCACAACTGCAGCAGTGTTTACATAGGAAAAACAACTTGAACCTTAAAATTAAGAGTTGGTGAACAAATAAGGGCCATAATGTATGGCAATCTAACTAATGCTTTGGCAGCTCATATAAAAACACCTCCCTCCCCCACAGAGAAATATGAATTTAAATTTAGTGGTATAGAAAGAGTGTTCTTGAGTAAGAGAGGGGGAAATTTAGACACCCTCATACTGGAAAGTGGACCTATGTGGATTTTTCAGTTGGGAGGGCACTATTTGCCAGGCCTGAATGCCATAATGCCATTCATTAAAAAGAGGAAATGAAAACCTCAGTTATATTCATGATATGTAAATTGTGGTGGTTTGCAGAATAGAAATTTGGTAATAATATCTCAACTGCCAGTAGGTCCCAACCCGAGTCTTATGCAGCAACTAATCTTTGGGCGGTTTGATTTGAATGAAAATACTACAGATACTGAATCTCAACGGTAATTTTGAAAAATAGGGGATTTATAACAGATTCAAAAGTTGTACTCTCTCTCTTAGACAATACACAGGTGTTCAAAACAGGTCCTGAATACTAGAAATGTCAACCACTAAGGTGGCAATTAAATAATAAAATTAACAATAAGTTTAACTGTATATATTTTGACCTGAATAGACTGAACCTCTGGTATGTGAGGTTTTTAGAATTTAATACGGTCACTAGAACTTAACTGTGTGAAAGAAATAGTAGTAATTTGATTTTGAGAAATAAATTAATAATTTTAAAAAGTAAAAGTTGTTAAGATCACTGACCAGGAAGCATTTGGTGCCGCATAATATTGATTTTATGAAGTTTTGTACCTATCAAGTAAAGACGAGAATATCTATGATATGATATTGTATAGCACTTTAGGTATAAGTATAACCCAGTTGTGAGCACACTGCACCTTTAAAGAAGCACTGAAACTGGATCGGTTAACAGAACTTTAAATAATGACTCTCCCATTCACCATTATCCCTTGAAAAAGCCTACAGGCAAAAGCTGGTCAGGAGCTCTGCTGCTGTTTGGTTGGTTTGCACGGTTTGCTGTGGTATGTAGTTGCTTTTTTCAGTTTTGTACAATAAATCTTTTTACCTACAGCTGTTGCCTGGTGCCATTTTTTTGATGTCCGAGATGTTTTATTTCAATCAGGCACTGTCTTGAGAGTATAGCATTCAAGTGTTGCTGTTTCAGTGGTGAAAAGGTTTTACAAAATCTGTTAATAATAGATTTTTTTTACTATGTCTTGTTAAGAACAAATTAAGTTAGAACCATAATAATTTGAAGATTTACTTTGAGAATTTGTCTTTATAATTTAAAGATGTATTTCTTTTTTTATTTATTTCATAATTTGGATTTACAACCTTTGAGTCAAAGACTCATTTACAAAAGCACCTCGTCACAGGGAGGGTAGACAACAATTGGTGGTGGAGTACAACCGTGGAGAACATTTCAGGTGAGATGCAATAAAAGAACACACAAAGCAATTCCAGTAATACAAAGTTATACAAAAGCTTCAGTTAGTTACAATTAGTCTAGTATATAAATAATAAGGTACTGCTAGGGGTTCTAGGAAGCGATACCTGAGGGGGGGAAGGGGTGGTTGCTGGGGCAGAAGGCAGTCCAGAAGGATGTTGTCTGTAAATTGGGCCAGGCAGAGCTCTAGGTATGAGCCAGTCAGGAACATTTACAGCTCTGAGTGTCAGTGAGGTGGTTAGGAGAGCAAGTTTGAAGGGGACAATTTTGGGGATGTTTGTGATATGAGTGGGGAGGGAGTTGTACCAAGAGGGGGCTCTGTGGTGGAATGATCTTTGGGCAAGAGCGGTCCTGGCTCTCAGGACCAGGAAGGTGACTTTGGTTGCGCTTCAGGTGGTGACCGAGTGGGAGGTCAATTTTAGGGATGCAGCAACCTCTGGGGGGGGGGGAGAGCCCAAGTAGTGATTTTTTTGCCAGTATACAGGTGTGGTAGTGCAGACACTCATAAAAGGTGAGTAAGTTCGAGGAGGAGTAGAGCTGGCATGTGTGCTTTCTGCTGGGGGCACCGGTCAGGAGCCTGCAAGCCTTGTTGATCGAGGTCTGGACTTGGTGAGGACAGTGGGGTCAGCAGCTGCATAGCTAGGAAGCCTGTAGTTGATCAATGACAGGATGGAGGAGGTGATAGTCAGCTGGAGGGCATTCAGAGGGAGGCAGTCTTTGTGGCAGTAGAGGAGTCCAGTCTGGGTGTTTATGGCAGTGGACATGGAATTAAGATGAGAGTGGAAAGAGAGATCCGAGTCAAAGGTGATGCCCATTTATTTGTATGCAGACACCTGTTCAAGGGGGTGTAGGGTAGTGTTGTCAGAACTAGTTCAAGAAAGATTCAAACCCTCCTCGAACCCTGGTATTTGAATTCTAATTTAGAACTCGAACACTACAGGGTTTGCAAAAGGGTTCGAATCATCAAAACAAATCTTACATTTGTGTGCTTTTTTTTTCTGCTGGCATCATCTGTGTCCCGTTCCCGTTCCCAATCTTGGCACCAGCTGAAGAATGTAGCCCAATTCCCTCCCCTTTCCATCCCCTCTCATCCTGTCTGGAGTGTTACTGTTGGGGGGGGAGCTGTTGTCAGCTTTCACGCTTGCGATCTCACTCTCACTCACAGTGTACCACCTGACCATCTGCTATGTGATTAGATGGTGGCGGTTGAGAGGAGTTAGTGAGTCTCGCTAGTTGAGGGATCAGACAAAGAAGTCATCTGCGCAACTGCGGCTCCATTTCATTGCCATTCAGTCTTAGTCTCACAGTGGAGAAGGAGCTGCAGCCTGTGTGTGTGTGTGTGTGCTCTCAGTTGTGCGACTGTGTCCTCTGAACTTGTGGCCGCTTGGCTTTTTGTTAGAACCTTACTGCCACTGAACCAAAAAAAGTTAACTGGCGGGTGGGGAAAAGGAAGGGGGGAGTCGGGGGAACTGAGGAAAGAAAGGGGGCCGGAAGGAGCAAAGAGCGTAACTTGTTGGGACTGAAGTGAAGTCGGTAGGGAGTGGGACTTTCTCGGGAGGAAAAACGGATTGAAATAGCTGGAGAAATTAGTTCATTTGCAGACTGCTGCCTACCTGTTTCTGTGTGTGAGATGTGCTTAGTCTGCACAGTACCACTCATCCTCTGGTTGCTTGCTGAGTTATACTGTAATCTTCACAAATCTTATATCTAGTGTGACTCGTGGCACTCGTGGGAGGAGGGAGATCACCCTGGCTGGGGGAAGGGTGAAAGAAAGAGATCATATTTGGGTTTTTCCTTTGTTTGGGGAAGATGTTAAAACACTTTACAGATTGTGTGAAACTTGATGTTACTTCTAAGCCCACAAAAAGGAAACAAGGAAAAACATAATTTCTAGTACCAGTGGCACCCACAACAAAGTGAAAAATTGTATGAAGGACAGGGGTCTCAGTCAGGAATGTGCTGGGGTGGGGGGCTTCACTAAACATTCACCCTAAGAAAAATCTCCTGTGGTGTTGTGTTTGTCTCCACTGCATCTTCTGTGAGGTGGCCAGCCAGTCACCTTGCTACTGCTGTGTGCCATTTGACTGCACTGTACCTTTTTATTTTTTTTTTCAATATAAAGTTTATTAAGTTTTACATTTTACAAAGGGCAGGACCACGTTTGTACATTAATGCTTGTAAACAGGTACGAATCGACATACATGATCCCATCCCCCCTCCCCCCTACCACCCCCAATCCCCTTCCCCACAGTCCAGGTGTACTAAGGTATGAGATTCTATATTTAAAACACATCTTACATGTTAGGTAGAATATAGCATATGTAAAGGAGCCCAGATCTTTTGGTATTTCACCTTGTTATTATTTAAACTAGAAATAGTCTTTTCTGTTATAAGATTTGCTAAAAGCTCTTTAAGCCATTCAGAATAGAGGCATGACTGAGCATCCTTCCAATATTTAAGGACTAATTTTTTTCACGGACATGGAAATCATGGCTATGTGATATTTACAAGCATTCACAGATATCCGAGAGTAGTCCCCAAGGAGGCATATCTCAGGCAAGAATAAGTCAGACAACCCCAATAATGGATCAACTCTGTCTTGTATCATTCTCCAAAGAGGAGCTATCTTGGGGCATTCCCAGAAAATGTGTAACAAATTACCTTCACTCTGTGCACATCTGCTACATAGATTGGAGGTTATTACACCCCAGGCCACCAGTTTGTGTGGGGAATAATAAAGATTGTGTAATATATTAAATTGCATCAACTGCAACCTATTTTGAGCTACAAAATTATGGCAATTGTTCCATAGGACCTGCCAGTCTATCTTCCATTGTGGGAAAAGTTCAGACCAGTAACTTGAAGGTCCAAAGGCCTCCGGAAATCACCAATCATATACAGTAAGAAGGCATATACTTTGGAGATTACCTTTGTGGAAATAATTAGGGGACTTAGGTCTTTATGAAAGGAATACTTTGACTTTATAGGAACTAACCCTTCAAATTTTTTAACCAGGAGATGTCTTAGTTGATATATTTTAAAGTGTTCCTTTGATCGTAATTTAAATTTTGTTACAAGCTCCTCTAAGGATAACCATGTTCTATCATCCTTCACTAACAAGGACAGATTCCCCTTCCCTAGTTGTGGTAACCATGAGGGTGCTAAAAATTTATCATCTATTCTAAAGGCCGGAGAATTCCAAATCGATTGTGAAAGATTTGCATGATGCCTGTACTTTAAAAAACCACATAACTGTGAATGAATTCTGATGGACGTTTCGATGGTAGTTCCTTTTAACTTTTTTGGTAAATCCGATACCTTTAAGAATAGTAAAGAGGAGGGATCCATATTACATGAATGAATCATTCCCAATTTGATTTTCAACCATGGAGAAAGAACCATTGGTGCCTTAGGAACCAACCATTGAAGATAGTTGGATACTTGGCTAGGCCAATAATACAAGTTGAAATGGGGTAGTCTTAATCCTCCCTTGAGTTTAGAAGCCACAAGTTTGTGATATGCTAATCTTGGTTGCTTTTTGGCCCAGATAAATTTCATTATTAGGGTTTGCACTTTTTTAAGCCATACTCCAGGTAAGTAAATATTCAATAATTGAAGAGGATAAAGCAATCTTGGGAGTACGTTCATTTTAATTAAGTTTATTCTTCCCCACAAGGAGATAGGGAGAACCGTCCATCATTCCAGATCCTGCGAAACTATCGTTAACAATACGTCCAGGTTCTTTTTTATGGAAAGCTGAGTAGTTCTGGTTATTTCAATGCCTAGGTAATGTAAGGATTCTTTTGCCCATGACAGGCCCAAAGAAGTAATGTTATGCCTAAAAACTCTTTGGTTCAAAGGAAATACAATGGACTTACCAATATTGAGCTTGTAGTTAGAGAGCCTACTGTATTCCTCTATGAGGTTTAACATGGCAGGAATAGAGGACTCTGGATATGAGAGTTGCAAAAGTAAATTATCGGCATAAGCCAAAACTTTGATTTCAGTATCTAGGATTGTGATACCTAGTATCGGCAGACTTTAAGACAATTTGCGGATTAATGGTTCTAAGTAGAGATTAAAGAGTAAGGGGGAAAGAGGGCAGCCCTGTCTAGTACCCGAGTATAAAGAGAATGACTCTGAGATAGCCCTGTTCCCCGAGATTCTTGCAGTAGGGCTTTGATAGAGCGCTTTGATCCACTCTAAAAATTGTTGTGGAAAGCCAAAGGCACCCATAGTCTGAATCAAGAAATTCCAGTTAACTCTGCCAAAGGCTTTTTCTGCGTCCAGTGATACCAAAGCCACTGGAAATGAGGCATCCCTCGACACCGAAAGAACATGAGATAGGGTACGAAAGTGATCTATGGAAGATCTACCCCTTATAAATCCTACCTGCTGTGGGCCTATTAGATTTGGGAGTATTAGGCTAAGCCTCTCAGCAAAGATCTTGGTTAGTATCTTAATATCCTGATTTAATAACAAAATGGGTCTATAGTTTTCTACTAATTCCAAGTTTTTACCGGGTTTTGGTAAAAGAACTATGAGGGCCACAAATAATGTAGGATCAGCTTGCGCACCAGATAGTATAAACTGGTATAAGGAAAGTAGATGTGGGATAATCAGTTCCTTAAATTGTTTATAAAAGTTAGGCGAGAACCCATCAGGGCCCGGAGTTTTATCCGATGGTAAACCCTGAATTACTGCCTCTATTTCTGATGATGAAATTAGTACCACTACCTTTGTTTTCTGAATTTCGGAAAGCACAGGCAATTGCGCTTCTTGTAAATAAAGATGAAGAGATGCATTAGAGGGAGGATTTTCCATAGCAGTATATAATTATTTGTAATACCTGGTGAATTCCCCAATTATGTCCTTCGACGCAGATTTTAAGGATCCGTCCGACCTCGAACGAATTGGGGGAATAAAACGGGCTGATTCCTGTTGTTTAATTAGCTGTGCCAGTAACTTCCCTGCTTTTTCTCCATGGTCTACATATGAGGCTTTTGCACATAAAATTGCAAACTCCGCCTTCTCATTGAGAATACCCATGAATTAGTCCTTCAGTTTTGCTAGTTTCTGTTTGAACTCATCTAGTGATTGTGGTTGTATTTCCGCTTCTAATACTCTAATCTGGGATAACAGAGTCTTCTGTTTTAACTCCTGTTTCTTTTTGCTATTGGATGCTAACCCAATTAGGATACCCCGTAGATAGGCTTTAAAGGCACACCACACCATATCAGGTTTAATATCCTGTGTCGAGTTTATTTTGAAATATTGTGTGATGTGCTCCTTAATGCATTCCACTATTTTAGGTGTTGTACCTTTTTATTACCCAGTGTGTGTTACCATGAGAGAAGCCCAGTGGCCAGTTGTGTGGTGGCATTATCCTTAAATACATGACAGAAGCCTAAAAATATATTTCCCTGTTGGGAGGAAAGACAGAAAAATCTCTTTCTTCGGTTTGTGTGTGTAACTCCATCTCTTGTGGTCAGCCCATCACCCTGCTTCTGTGCACCCCTCGACTGCACTGTACCTTACCCAGTGTGGGTTACTGTGTGAAGCCCAGTGGCCAGTTGTGTGGTGGCATTATCCTTAAATACATGACAGAAGCCTAAAAATATATTTCCCTGTTGGGAGGAGAGACAGAAAAATCTCTTTCTTCGGTTTGTGTGTGTAACGTCTTCTCTTGTGGTCAGCCCATCACCCTGCTGCTGTGTGCCCCTTGACTGCACTGTACCTTACCCAGTGTGCATTACCCTGTGAAGCCCAGTGGCCAGTTGTATGGTGGCTCAGCTGGATTCAGAATTGCAATTATTGACCTTAAACCTTGCCCAGTCTGCTATGCATATGCCTATGTCCAGTGGTTCAATCATTCTGTAAGCCTTGAACCTGGGATCATTTCATTGTAAACCGTCATATTCATCAGTTACTTTCAGTCCACTGTATCACAGTGTCATACAGCCAAAACCAAATTTTGGAGTTGTAGCCCGCGATCACAGATCACATTGCTTTCTTAAACAGGAATTGTGTGGGTGTGGTTGTGTGCAGTACTGGTACTGTTATGGCTGACACCAACATAGATGAAGCATCTGGTGCTGGTGGTGGAGCAGGTGTTGGTGGTAGTGGTAATCCTGGTGCTAGCAAAAATAACCAAAATGTTTCACGTGATAAAAATTCAACAAAGAGCAAAAGAGCAACAACAAAATGTAGTAAAGGGGGACCTTTTAAGAAAATGTGTGCAGCTGCTGGGGTCACACGACGAGGCACCATAAGGTATGCTGTTCATGCAAGTGACAATGAGTCCCTCTCTGACTCAGACATTAGCTTTTTGTCTCAGTCTGACACTGTTGTGTCTAGTGGCATATCATTACTTCCTCAACGAAGTGAAATGAGCAAGTCTGCTGACAATGAGTCAGGTAGTGCAGTTGCAAATAGAACCAGCACTGTTGGCAATGAAAAGGACATATCCATTGACTCTACCACTTCTATATCGGCCAACAATGAAAACCCATCAAAGTCCCCTGCCCACTCATCTAGCACCAAGGAGCGTGTTCCGGGTTCTGTTAGGACAGGTGAAAAGACACAGTCTTTAGCTATCTTCCTAGCACTCGAACAAAAGCTGTCACATCTGAGGTATGAAATTATTTCTCTGTCAGTAAAACGGATCCATGCAGAGCAATTTATTCCCTGTGTAAACAGAGTGTAAGCTGTGGTAAAGTTGCGTCATGCCTTGGCACTACAGCTGTTAAACGCCATCTGAAAAAGCATTCACTTTTGCTTGATCATCCAAAACCCATGTCCTCCATCTTTCAGAGCACATGTGAGAAGGGTCAGGAATCTGAAATGGATACTGAATTGTCTGAACTTAATGCGGACAGAACCAGTGCCAGCCCTAGGATCACCATTACCACCAACACCAGCACCATTAGTACCAGTTGCACATCCAGTGATGGTACTGAATGTATAAGTCCAAGTCCACCATCCCAGCATCCATCTGCCCATCAAAGCTTGGTGTATAATAAACCAGCAGGGACATGTTGTAAACAGCTAACACTATCTTAGGCTTTTGAAAGGAAGAATACTTTTACTAAAAATCAGCCAAAGGCCCTTCATCTTAATCACAGAATTGGTGAACTGTTAGCTGGAGCCCTTCTCCCATACTCTTTGGTAGATCATGAGGATTTTAGGGAGCTAATGAAACTTGTGGAGCCTTGTTACAATATTTCTTATCAAAGGTACTTTTTCTTTGTTGAAATACCAAACATTTATCAGGCCTTAAAAGCGACAGTGATGCTTGCACTTAAAACTGCAGAGGGTGGGTTAGTCATGTCACAACAGATATGTGGACCAGCACTCAAAACATTGATTACATGTCCCTTGCCACTCATTGGGTCACGTTTTCTTGTGGTTCTTCAAAAACAAAGACACCCCAGAAGATGGCATTGCTGCATATAAAGAAGTTTGGCCAAAGTAATACAGCTGCAAACATCTTGCAGGAACTAAATGACCTCCTTGATGAATGGGTTTATTCTCACGGTCTAAAATGTGACTTCATAGTAATTGACAATGCAGCCAACATCTTGAAAGCAGTACAGGATGGAGGATTTATGCATGATTCTTGCTTTGCACATTGCTTACATTTAATTGTCACAGGATTTCTCAGCAATGAAACACAAGTGGATGGTATGATTGCTGTTTGCAAAAAAATTGTGACTCACTTTTCACATTCAACCAAGGCTATACGGACATTGTCCAAACTGCAAAAAAACACAAGCTGCCCCAGCAAAAGCTGATTCAAAATGTTTCCACTCGGAACTCAATGCTTTATGTGCTGCAGTGCCTCTTGGAGCAAAAGCAAGCTGTACATGAGTATTGTTCCAGTTACATTATTGGAGATGGCATTATGCTGCCTGTGCTGCAGTGGAAATTAATGGAGACAGTGTGCTGCATCCTAGCTCCTTTTGAGACAGCTTCAAGAGACATGTCTTCTGAAGGCACATCTGTGAGTCAGGTTATCCCACTCATAATGCTGATTTCACATCATCTTAGTGTTCTAAATCTACAAATAGAAAAAGACAGACCTGAAGCTCAGACAACATGTCGCCTGTATCATGGGAATCTCGTAAAGAGAATGAGCGAGCGCTTCAAAACCAATGACAAATTAGTTGCAATGACAAAATCAAAACACTACATCCTTGCAGCTCTCTTAGATCCTAGGTTCAAGGCTTTACATCTTCCAAAAACAAATGATATAGAGCAGTACAAATATCTGTTGCTAGATGAGCTGTAGCACTCACAGGAGTCAAACACAGACACGCACAGTACCCTCAGGTTGTCATCACCACAACATGCAGGTTCATCTTCACAAAGGGATACAGAACTGGAAAAGTCACCAAACATTAACAGTAGTTGTTCCACAACTGCCACTTCTTCAACCCTTAGTAGCAAGCTAAATCTGTGACAAAACCTTTCCCAAATTGCTGCCATACCAGCTTATGCTGATTCCTCTTCTGAGCAGTCTCTGTCCATCATGGCAGACAGTTACCTGCAAGAACTGCCTATTCCTATTGATGCATGCCCTTTTGAATACTGGAGATAAAAAAAGTCAATTTGGATAGAACTGTATGATGAAGCCTGTAAATATCTTGGTTGTCCTGCAACAAGTGTCTCTTCAGAACGCATGTTTAGTACAGCTGGCAATATTGTGCCAGACACCAGAAATAGGTTGCTGCCAGAAAATGTATACATGTTAACTTTTATTAAAGTTAATAAGTCAAGATTTTTGTATCCTAACAAGAGTATACAAACTGATCCTGAAGTGATTGATGTTGTGGATGTTGATGGTGATGACAACTCAGATGGTAGTGGCTGGTAAATATTGTGTGGGACAGAGTCTCTCTGCACCAAGAAACTTTACAGACTGTGATGACTTTGGTTGTCTCTCTCCTTTCTCGATCCACTACCTTGGACTATATAATATATACCCCAAAACTTTCACCATTTCATAGCAAACTGCTGTAGCTAGGGTCTAAAGTCAACAAGTTTTATATACAGGGCAATTTAAACATCAGTGGGAACAGGCCCAAATTTGGCATAAAAGGGACACTGTTATGTCAATCATTTCTGTATCATATTATTTATAGTTAAAGTGCAAACATATGTTTTTGGATTTACCTTCTGTGACTTTGTGGTGCATCAGTATGGGCTGGGACCGGGGGAGATCAATTTTTCAAGTTTTAAAGAGGACAAAACAATGAGTTCTAATTGGTAGCTGTTTATTATTTTTTCAATAACAGAAATGTTAGCCATAAACCAAAATGATCCATATGTAACTTATCTTACTGAATAAAAAATTATGGGAAAAACTGTGATTTGTATTGTTATGTTTCTGTGAGCAGCATTCTGTTACAAGCCTCTTCTGGGAAACAGAGTCATCTGGAGTTTTACCTATGTCATGGTTGAGCACATATTCTGTAAGCATAGGTCTCATACCGCAGTAGCTCATGTTTAACATTCAGTTGTACACAGACCATGGCATAATAGCAACAACTCTCAAATTACTGATTCTATGAAGATGACTGCATAGAATGCTGTCCATAAGAAGAAAGCAATTGAAAAGACAGTTTTTCACATAAGTGTTGTTTAGTAAGGAACAGTTAAGTATGGCTCATTTTGAGAACAAGTTTCATTTTCTTGAGTAAGCATGTGGTAGGTTTTAGAATTTGAGAGGGGAGGAGGGTAGAATGGGTTGCTGGAGGGTGAGAAGGGCTAGAGGTTGGTTTAACATGGATGCAAGAGGGAGAAAGATGGCATGGATGCTAGTGCATGGGTGAGGTTGGGGTTGTTTTAACATGGATGCAGGAGGAGAAACATATGGCATAGTTGTTAGTACATGGGTGATGGTTGGGGGAGTGGGTTTTAACATGGGTGAGGACGGAGAAAGGGTGACATGAATGGTAGTTCATGACTAAGCGTCTCGAGATAGTTTAAACATTTGGGTGAGGAAGGAAGGAATTGGAATACGTGCTTTTGAAAGTATGAGGGTTTTGGGTTGGTTTTAACATGGGTGTAAGAACGTGGTATGGGTGCTACTGCATAGATGAGGTGGTGGAAAGAAAAAGTGGAATAGGTGCTGGGGTGAAAAGTGGGTGTTGTTTGAGTCCTTTAATTTACAGAATCTTGATTGGCTGGGTATGGTGAGGAAAAAGATGATGACAGACCCATGGTATGGGAGGGCTGTACCGATTGCCCTGATGGAACCTACTATAGATATAATATATATATATATTTTTTTTTCCTATTAAATACATTGCAAACTGCTGCACCTAGCACAGCTGTCCTGTCCCATTTAAAAAAAAATAAAGGAGAAAAAAAAGAAAATCTGCATCAGCAGTTTTCACAGAATGTGACTTATCATAAAGTGTTTTACTTTACAAGTAGTGATAATTTGATATATAATAGGGTTGACAGACACTGTCCCTAAATATCACATGCCAACTGCTGCAGCTATATAAATGCTTCCATAAGTTAGTAAGTGGTGAAAACTACTTTTTATTTATGTGACTGAAATACAAGATTTTATTGACGTATCAGCTGAAAAATGCATCATCTTAGAAAGTTGTACATTACTTCAATTGCCAACAAGAGTGTTGGCATATGTATACATTATCTTAGAAACTTGCATGCATTTTTTGCCAGCAACAATGACTGGCATATTTTTTTTATTCAAAAGTCTTAATTGACCTCGTTATGACATAATGGGCCAGATATTCAAAACCTTGCGCCGGGCAAAAAGCATTTGCGCAGGTTTAGCGCGGATTGCGCAGGTCTGCCTATTCAAAGGCCAAATAGCACACAACAAACTGCAGTGGCGCTGGGCTAACCAGTAATGTGTGCAAGGGGCAAAAAGGATGGTGGGGGGTGCACAGAGGCAGCATGAAAGGGATATTCAGTCCAGCACTGCGCTAGGATACATAGCGCAGCCTTAAGCATAGCGCTAGTTACCCGCCTATAAAAAGGCCGGTCTAAACACAGGGCAAAACACAGAGGAGGGAGAGCAGCACAGGAAGAGGAATGTGCAGTCAGTAGCAGTGATCCTGCCATTGATGGCAGCTGTAGTGGAGGAGGAGGAGGTGGAGGAAGGAGCAGGCACAACATGGGCCTAGCGCAGGCACAGGAGGCGGTATGCTGCAAACAGGCTGTACCGCCCGGGTCTCCTTTGAGACCCTGCCTGATGACCCATCGTTGGCGGGTACCGGATGAACAGGGGAATGTTGAGGCAGCTCTGCGAACTCCTGCATGAGAGCTGCAGTCAAGCACCAGACGCGGTCATGCCAAGACAGTGGAGGAGAGGTGACCGCAGCGATGTGCTTCCTTGCCACAGGGACGTTCAATGACCAACGAGGACACCATTAGGGTAACACAGTCTGCCACCTCATGCATCCTGACCCAGTTCCTAGAGGCTCTCCTGCCACATGCTTGGAATTCATAGTATTCCCCAGCACAGCAGCAGGCGCAGTGAAGCACAATGCAGCAGTTCCATCGAGGTGCGCACACCATCTGTACTGGGTGCCATTGACTGCACCCATGTCCCCATCCGTGCACCACCTGGAGATGGCAGTGATGTGTGTGTGAACAGGAAGGGTACCACTCCATCAACTGCCAGGTGGTGTGCGATGCGGGCGCATCACCAATGTATATCTACAGTACCCGGCGGTGACGCGCCTTCATCTGGCACCAGTCTCAGCTGTGTCAGGCCTTTGAGGAGGGCAGAATACCCAGTGGACAACTAGTCGGTGAGTTGTAGCACACAAGGCAAACCACACAACAGCATGGATGGGGGCAGGCATTGCAGGCCAGGAAGGGATGTGGGAGGGCCACAGACAGGTGCAGGACAGCAGCTGACAGACCAGACTAGCACTAACAAGTTATATGTTTTGACAGGAGACAGTGCCTATCCTCTGCGGCCCTGGCTGCTCACACAGTACTCCGACCGGCCACAGTGGCGGAGGAGCTCTACAATGAGGCACATGCCAGAACAAGAAACATTGTAGAGAGAGGGTGTTTGGCATCCTGAAGATGCGATTTAGATGCCTTGACACATCAGGTGGTGCCTACAATATACACCTCAGAAGGTATGCCATATCTTCCTAGCCTGTTGTATGCTGCACAACATGGCAATGAACCATGGGATACAGGCACCTGAACCTGAGGGACAGTCTGACAGTGAGCCAGAGCCAGTGGTCAGGGGATAGTGGAGCAACTGGAGGAGAGGACCCTCGCATGGCACGCAGGGCCATACAGCACCGGACGACATCATCAGGATACTGCAACAGACCAGAGGGAAGTACAGACTGCACAACAACCAGAAGAGTACAAGTGAGCAACAATTTTAATGTGCACAGACTAACATTACAGTGAAAACCAGAATCACAACAGCAAACAAACCCAGTGTAATACAAATAGTGTGTGCATGTGGTGTGACCCATTGTGCAGCACAT
Organism: Neoceratodus forsteri; assembly: GCA_016271365.2. NCBI lineage: Eukaryota > Metazoa > Chordata > Ceratodontiformes > Ceratodontidae > Neoceratodus > Neoceratodus forsteri. Next base: position 707,322,388 of record CM028137.1, read on the forward strand.
ATGTGGTGAGGATACACACAAGCAGTGTAATCATGATGGGGAGGTGCAATGTGTGCTGTGAGGAAAGGGGCAACTGTGTTGGTGGGAGTGTGTGTGTGTGTGTGTGTGTGTGTGTGTACAGATCTGCTATACATGACAGGGAAGCACCTAGAGTCGCCTGACAGTCTGTGGGCATCACAGCGGCCCCAAGCCACGCATCTGCGGCGTGTCTCCCGTACCATGGGTTGACGGACCTGGGGTGCTCTGTGCAGAAGACACAGCTGAAGTGGAAGGTGAGGCAGGCACGGTTGGCCTCCTGTGCCCCGGGGTTGGTGGGGCAGATGGGGGATATGGATGGCCACGCGCCCGCTGGGTTGCAGGTGGAGTTTGTGATGGCTCTGAACTGGTAACAGTGGCAGCCCTGCGCCCACAGTGTGCCTGCCTGTGTGCCCTCTGCCATGTGCACCAGAGCCAACAAACCCATGTTACCGACTAATAGGCACACCCTGCATGACACCACCGATTGCCACCACTGCAGTCAACCCGAAGCCACGGTCCTATGACCCACCAGGCGGCCAAACCTGTCCTCTGCCTGCTGCTCAGCACGAGCAAAGCCCACTTTATTGCCTCCCGTATCTGACCCAGCTCGTGCCGCAGCTCACGCCGCATGGCATGCAGGTCCAGACGGGCCTCCCTGCTGTGATGTGACAGCAGCCTGCAGGAGTGGCCGGGCACCAGCCTTCATGGACCAGAGGCACAGGACCCACAGCAGCAGCTGGCAGTGGGGCCTGTGGCACTGCACCAACTGCTACAGCTGGCTGCTGCGTGCAGTGGCAGTGGGCTGTGGCACCACATGGACTGGAACCTCAGCAGTTGTCAGAAAATGCCGCCTGCTGTCCTGCAACACCACCACACCACCCACCACCATGTGTTCAGCCCCACTGCCGACACCTACAGAAGCACCCAGACCTGTTCCATGGCCTTCAGCAAGCTCCACCCCTACATCCCTGGCACAGGAATGTCCAGCTGATGTGCATATGTAGAGACATCACTGTCATCTGCACTGGTGACAGTGACCAGCATACCTCTCCACCCATCACTCTCAGTTGGGGCAACATCCAGGTGCCCACTGTCTCTAACAGCCCTGGTGAGGTGTGCCCCTCCTCCCAAGGCAGTTGCATGCCCTGTCCTGGGTATGCCCAACATGCAGTGGGCCCCTACGGCCCTGAGATACACAATGTCCAGATGTTGTTGGCCGATCATCTTCAAACTCCTCCACAACCTCAGGAACCTGGCTAGACATCTGTGGCCCATGCTGTGGTGGTGCAGGCCTGTCGAGAGTGCTGAGGAGAGAATAGGGACAGGGTCAGTCATACATCCATGGACACTGTGGCAAACCACCACCACTACCACCACCACCACACCATGCAGCCCTCAGGACGGTACCCACCTCACACAAGCCTGTGCCAACATGCACCCACCCACCCCACAGTGATCTTGACCATGCCAGCCATCATTTCTGCAGGATACAGTGCAGCCTGTGCAGGACACTGAAAGCAGGACCATGCACCTGCCTGCACACCATACAGGGTTGCACATGTGAATACACCTGGCCTTGGAAGTGCAAGGGATGTCTCCAATCACCACCAGGCACACCTGCCACTGCCACCATCCGCAATGTGGATGCCACCACCGCCATGTGGGCTCCTGCACACGTTGCTGGTGTTCCTGTGGACCACCACCAGTTCTGGTCCTGTCTCTGTGGCACTGTGCCACCTCTCCTTGCATGCTGCAGGGGTCATTCCAACGCTCCGGACTGCCTCAGTCGATCTCCCGACCACCAACCGCATTCACGCTGCAGTCACCTCCTCCCCCAAGCCTGCCACAGCAGCATCGTGGCTCTGTGTCGCTGCTAACACATGTTCTCTCACCTTACCTCATGTGCCAGGGTGTTTAGCTCATCTTGTGAGAATTTCGCGACGGATGCGCTCCGGTTGAGCCTGCACACCTATGGGATAATAAAGAGTGGACAGGTGTTGGTGGCTGCTCAGTGCTGCACTGCATCACACAGTGGACAGCATGATATCACCCCCTCAGTGCTACAGGCCACATGGACATATCAGATGGCTGCATGTGCCTGTACGTTGCACATGCCCATATTGCCACTGTCTGTCCTGCGTCTGGAGTGGTGTGCACACATGTGCCATGAACCCCCATGCCTGTTTGTGGCATGGGAGCGCACATTACTGGTACATTGTGTACTCCCGGGTGGGGGCAGAGGCCATCACTCCACACATGCAGGAAGCCAAGATGGTGCACTGTCATGGTACAGCAGCAGTGCACCTGGCGTGCAGACACAAATGTGCAAACATTGGCACATGACACATTGTACTGCAGGGGGGATGAGCACAAGCAGTGGATGTATGTTGTCCCACGGTGGTCATACATACCAGGAGTGTACACAGTCTCCAACCGTCCCCCCATTACATAATGTACACGGCCCATCAAAACTGCACCCCCTTCCAAACAATTGTCAGATGATTCCTCTACACTCTAAAGAGATCATACATGCATGACACAGTCCACAGTGGCCAACACTAACCCAAATACCACAGATTAGATTGATAATTGGTTTATGACAGGCGGTCGACCAAACTGGACACAACTGTGTACAATGAATATGCCTATCCACACCCTTGATACATACCTGGCTGTTGCTGCCCATCCCCCTGTTGCATGTCTCTCTCCATGTAGTTCACTGCTGTATTCCCCGCAGTTCCACAATACAACACTGGTGGTGCACTGCTTGCCCTTTATAGCCCGGCCAGGCAATCCTGCCTGTTAGTTATGCAAATGAGCGAATAATTATATGCTAATCACACGTTTTGCCCCATGCATACACAAGTACCCTCATTTGCATACAGCCGTTGAATATGGCTCTGAATAGCCCGGCGCTAGCACAGCAGCGCTATGTGAGGAACAGCGCCGCGCTATGTGCAGCATGCATGCTCTTGTTACCCTTGTCATAGCGCGGTCCAGCGCTGCGCTAACCGGCTTTAGCGCTGCGCTAACCAGCTGCAGCGCGGCGCTAACCAGCTTCAGCGTGGCGCTACATGCATGCGTGCAATATCGGACCAGGGTGATGGTAGGGGTCACGCCTGCGCATTGCAATCACTTCCTGTTAGTGCGGCGCTACGGCATACGTCAGCGCGGCGCTGCACTTCAGTTGTACTGTGTGTCCGGGTGTATGCACAGTTGTTGCACTGTTGTTCAGTTTATTTGCCCCCTTCCACAGCACAAATATGTCTGGCGAGTACAAAGGGCAGTGGTGAGCCGTGACAGGCGGTGGGATGAGGTTGAGACTGCCAACCTCGTGCAGTTCACAGAAAGGCGCCATCGCCGCCTATTTGGACCTGTGCGGGAGGGTGACTTGCCCCGTACACAGGTCTGGGCTTCCATTGCCCGCAGACTGAGTGCCATCACAGGTATCCCACGTGATGGTGAAAAGTGCCGGCATCGTTATGCTGACCTCAGGCGCAGGCAGAGACCACTGCTAGAACGCTGCAGGGCCATGGTTCATGAGGGGACTGTGCCTGTGCCAGGTAAGGGATGACTGTAGCACGACTGCTGGCATGGGTGGTGGGGCAGTGTGTTCGTGGTGTGCTTATGTTGCTGAGCTACACATGTTGCTCATGGAGTCCATGAAGCCATGTGTGTACTGTGTTAGGATAGGGGTAGACAGTGTGCATGGACCACTGTCATGCTTGGCATGGCTTTGGTGGTGCACTGCACCCGTCTGCCACTGCGTGTATTGTGCTGCACCACTGGGGTACAGGGTGGTCTTTAGCGTACCGTGGTGGCTGATATTGTACTGACGATGCTGTACCCTCTTCTCACTGCAGAGCGCAGACAACAAACCACAGGCAGGAGAGACGTGCCACAAGCCAGACAGGGGCCATCATCCGACAGGCGCAGGGTGCCTCCACTGGCACAGCGTGCAGCAGAGAGCACGGACGGTGATAGTGGTGTTGTGCGTGAGTACTGTGCAATGTTATGCTTTTCCACTATGAGTCTGGCTTTACAGGGCAGGCAGTTGAGCAGAAGTGTATGTAGGCATGATACGCACTGTACACATTAGTGTACACTTTGGTGTACTGCATGTCTGTCAACTGTTCCTAGGTACACCAGATGTTTGGTCACTGTAGGCCACTGGGGTGTGGCCCTGTTTCAAAATGCTGTTGTGTAGGACAGAGGGTCGGACTGGGGTGCAAAGGGCCCACCTGGACAGATGATGCAAGGCCCACCTGGAACATCAATAGAGGAGGGCCCAGGTTGACACACTTATATCAATATTCCACTTCATTCGGATACACTAGTTCTGTGTTTGCATCTCACATTTACCAACAGTGTCCCAGATACCCCATTTAATAAGGAAACACGATACTAAATGCAAACGTTTTCAGAGTTCAGAAGGTAACCACTTACTCAACTGAGGGGCCCACCTGAGATGTACAACCTCATTAGAGTGGGGAATTATCTGACAGACATCATACCCTTTTGGAAGGGTTTACTGTTTGGGGTTGCTGTGTACAGCATTTATGAGTGCAGCTGTTTGGGATTGTATGTAGAACATGTGAACGTCTGGCTACACCTGCCTGTGGGCTCATGCTCTGATGTGTGGGCCATTGTCCCTAAGAGAGTGCTGCCCTCTGTCCCTGTACTGCACACTGTTTGTGCACATGTTATGCAGGTGTGCTGCAGGAGTTGTTCTGTGGTAGCATGGTGTGCTGTTTGTCAGCCCTATGGCAGATGCTGCTCCCACAGGTGTGTGTGTGCCTCGCCATGCCTTGACCACCAGGGTGACACTGTCCTGTGCATGCCTTTGGCCCACCGCTGCAGTGCCACTGGTGGACCATGCCCAGTGTCTGTGTTTCACATGTGTGTTCTTCTTGCATGGGTGGTGTCACGGCACTGTGCCATTTTGTACACCACTGTGGGCCCCTCACCCTTCTGTTGCAGCAAATGGTGTGGCTGGCACTTCCCTGGTTGTGTACTGCTTGGTTACCTGTCCTGCAGTCCCTACTGTTCTGATGCCAGTGTCATTGTTCTCTGTGGTCATTGTCGAGTCTTTATCTGTGTCACTTGCCACTGTTGCACACTTATGTCAGTCACCCACCCACCTCTTCAGGGTTTCCTGTCATCATTTGTACAGCTGCTGTATTATGGCATCATGGGTGGCAGTTTGGCTGGGTGTCAACAGTTCTTGTGGAGGGCAGCAGTGAGGGTGGGCCACTGTTCGGGGTGTACATGACAGGCATGTGTGGTTGCACATGTGCTTGGGGCTGTGGCAATTTCTCCAGTTGGTGTCATCTGTAGTTTGTATCATAGCTGTGTGACCGTGGGCAGCATGTCCCACCATGTGTCATCCCATGTGCATATCAGTCAGTGTCCACTTGTCGTTCACATCTCTGGGTGGCTGTCTGTTTGCACTGTTACAGTCTGCACGCCACTGTGCTGGCTGGCCTCCACGTTGTTGGGTTTCTCAGCGTGCTATGCATATCGATGTACACTGGGGTGTTGCATGCTGCCTGTTATGTACTGCCTTGTCCTGCAGGCACATGTTAGTGTGTGTTGTGGTTTGTTACATACTAGCACATGGGCATGGTTGTTGGGGCATGCTGTCCACCGTGTGGTGGTACATGGTGCCTTTGTGTCATTATCATGCCCTGATGTGGTCCCCCTTTCTCCTGTAGGTCCACGTAGGTCATCACTGTGGGCCAGCCGTCCAGAGGAGGGTGAGGGAACAGAGGAGCTTCTGAGGAGGATAGTGCGCCAGCAGCGCACCCTAATTGAACAACAGGCTGTGCTCATATCAGAGACAAGACGTGTTGCAGCTGTATTGGAAGAACGTCTGCCAGCACCTGCCCGCACCTAACCCCTGCATTCTATGTATCTTATCCTGCTTCCTGTCCCTGGCCCAGTGTCCCTAGCCCTGTTTCTGCCATCCTGTTCCCCATCATTGCTTTGCATTTCCACATCCCTCGCACAACCAATTCTTACCCCATTGTTCTGTTGCTTTATTTAACATTTGACTGTTTGCACAATTACTGTTGTTTTCCCCATTGTTGTCAATCCCTTTTCGCCTGCCCTTTCCCCTTTCATTAGGTTTTTCTTGCACCCCATTTGTACATAAAAGTGTTCTGCTGTGTTTTGATTTTTTTTTCTGTAAATATGTTCATGTTGCCTTTGCACTTTGTATTTTCACAGTTTACATTATACTTTTTTGAAGTTGACATTCCTGTGTCCTGTGTCTTTTTGGGGTGGACTTGGGATTTGACAGTGTTCTGTGGCGTTCTGATTTCACTTGTGGTTGTAGGTTATTCCATTCCTTTCACTGGTACTGTATTTGTGTCTGGCTGGGCTCTTCTGCTTTCCTGTGTTCCTGGACAGCTGCTTACACCTCTGTGACACTTTTGTTTTTGTGGGTGTTTGCACTGCCCTCTGTCTGATTGCTATATTCAGTGCTGCCTTCTCTGCTATATTTAGTGCTGTCTTAATCCTGGGCAATGTTTGCCCTGCACTCTAGGCCTGTTTGCCCGGCTTCCTTCGCTTGCTATATTCAGCTGGGTTTGCACCGGGCTATTCATTTTGAATATGGCTATGTTTTTGCTCTGGGCACAGTTTGCCCGCCGGGCAGTGCTAATTTTGCCCCTGGGCAAAGTTTTGAATATCTGGCCCAATATGTTTTGCAACAGTTTCATGTGCTGTGGCTGCAGTACCTTGGCTTGACTTTGTTATAAAAGTTTTGTTTTAAACATAGCAATGTTTGATTTATTTATTTAAAACACACAGCAGCAAGATTAGGTAATATCAGTTATTTTTTCTAAAAATTCATGACGATGAGTATATGTAACTGAGTACATAAATGGCTAATGTGCCTCTTTCTTTCATTAAGGAACTATGATGCAGCTGCAGCAGGAAAATGTTTAACATCAGGGTGGGTGGGTGGGCCCGTTATGTATTAAGTTGCTGGCTTTAGCAAACAGAAGAAACCATAGATAAACCTAATTGTATTCCTATCGATATCACACATGATAATGTTTCTCCCCCTTATACTAAACAGTTTTTCCTTTACATGTATTTCATTACTATCTTCATTTCTAGCAGCACAATTAAAATATAGGGTTCGAGTTCTAAAAAAGATTAGAACCCTAGAACCGTTTCAAAGTTCTAGACTAGAACTAGAACCAAGAACTTCAGAGGGTTCTGACAACCCTAGTGTAGGGTGCTGGGGAGGATAAAAAGGGGGGCATTTCTGGAGTTTCTCTGGCAGTGAGCAAAAAGCATAGATTTTGTCTTCTTGAGATTCAGAACTAGACGATGGCTGAGGAACCATTTTTCAGCTTGGCTGAAGCTGAGTTGCAGAGTTCTGGAGGGTGATGGGGTCTGGGTGGGAGGTGACGAGAACTGCATTGTCGGCATATAGGAGCATACTGCCCAAGCAGGAGCTAGGAAGGGTGTTTAGAAAGAGACTGAACAATGTGGGGCCCAGGATGGAACCCTGGGGGACACCTGAGCGAACAGGTAGGACAGCTGATAGGGTACTGTTTATCTTGACCCATTGGGATCTGGCATGGAGGTAACTGGAGAACCAGGCAACAGGGCCAGATGATAAGCCTTGTTAATGGAGGGAGTCAAGCAATAGGAGATGACACACAGTGTCAAAGGCCTAGATAGGTCAATGAACACTGCCCCAGCAACATCCCCAGAGTCAAGTGCAGAGTGTATTTGCTGTGAGAACTCTAGGAGGGCTGTGGTGGTGCTGTGTCCATGGTGGAAGCCATGCTGTTCTGGACATAGTATGCTGTATTTGGTTAGATATTCCATGAGTTGGGTGGATACTATTTTTTTCCAGGGCTTTAAAGAGTGGGGAGAAGAAGACGATCGGTCTGTAGTTATTTGGCAATGTGCGATCTCCATTCTTATGAATTGGAGTAATTTCAGCTGATTGCCAGGCACTCAGGAATTGACCAAGGCACAGAGACTGGTTTAATATGTCAGTGAGAGGGGCTAGCATGACATCTAGAGTTAGACTGAGAATCCTGGAGTCAATGGGGTCACAGCTGGGGTTGTGGCTGGAGAGAGCTTTTAGTAGGAGTGGTTTGGCTTCATGGGGAGATATGGTGCAGAGGAGAAATGGGGGGTGATTCAGGGTGGGGGGCTGAGGTAGGGATAGGGTCAAAAAAGTGGACAGGAAGGACTGCGCTTAGGTCAAAGAAAGTCATGTGGAGGCAGTCAACAATATGTGGGGAGTCAGTGGTAATAGCACCGTTGACAGATATCTAAGATGGGGGGGAGTGATTTATTCCATTGAGCTCCTTAATATTATCCCAGAACGCACACGTGCAGAGCCCAAAGAGGTGGCCAGGGTGGTTTGGTAGTATTTGGACTTGGCTTGCCTTATGGCCCAGGTGCATTGGTTACGAGTGGCATTATAGGCCTGTCTGTCCACTGTCCTCCCTGACTCAACCGCAACATGCCAGAGGTTGTCTCGCTGCTTCAGTTGTTGAATAAGGGAAGGGGAAATCCAGGCGGCATTATGCCTTTTGGAGTGGGTACTGGTAAAGGAGGCAAAGAGGTCACAGGCCTTGGAGAAGGATCTGGTGAGGTAGGCTAGAGCAGTGTCTATATCAGTCGTGAGTGAAATCAGGGACCAGTCAAGTTGGGCTAGATACTGCTTCAGCTTACTGAGGTCCCCTGGGTGAAAGTGGCAGTGGGAGGTGACTTCGCACATGGGTTTTTGTATGGGGAAGGACCAGAAACAGAGGATAGGGCATTGGTCACTGAGGGAGTTAGCTAGGACATTAACAGTCTTGATTTTGTGGGGGCGGTTGGAAAGTATTATATCAAGGAGGGAGCTGGTGTCACTTGACTGGTTAAATCTGGTAGGAAGAGTGACTGAGATAAGTCAAGGGCTGTGAAGGAGTCCTTTATGTTTGCAGCATGGACCCTAGCCAGTTGACATTGAGGTCACCTAGGATGAGCTGCTTAGCTTTGTGGGGCAGGGTAGAGAGATAGTCAGTAAGGGAGTGGATTGCTGGTCCTTGGGCCCGTGGGGGTATGTATGCAGTGGTAAGATAGTGAGAGGCCCCTGCCCGGGTCAGGGGAGATCTTTAAGATGATGGCTTGGGCACCATGACTGAGCTTGGGGGCAGGGAGAGCATGGCTAAGGAGGGAGTTTCGCAAGTAGACTGCACATCCACCACCACACTTACCGACTCAATCCTCTCTGAACAGGGTAAAACCAGGGAGGAAGACAGCTGAGTCAGGGGTTGATGCAGAGATCCAGGTCTCCACTATGGCAATAATGTCAGGCCTGTGTTGTGCGACTCAGCACTGGAGTGCAGCAGTTTTCTTTGGGAGACTGCAGATGTTCATTGAGGCAATGTGGCGGCCACACCCAGCAGGGTGCGAGAGGTGGCTAGAAGACCTAGAACCAGGGTTGGGGTGGACGTTCCCGGAGAGCAGAATAAGTAAGGTGATAAGTCTGAGGAGTGGGCTGTGGTGGTTGGGGTTGATACATTTGAGCTGATAAAATCTGGGGAACAGAGTGTGTGATATGCCAGATAGGATAGGAGCTCCTAGTGGCAGCTGCATATAACCTGGTAATAAGGAATAAATGCAGAAAATGTCACTGCTACCAGAGATACAGCCCTCTAGTGGCAAGAGGATATAATCTGCTAATGGGAGAAAAAAAAAAAGTATCCCTGAAATAAAGTAGAAAAACAGGCTTTTTAGAAGTTGGAAGATGAGGCTTGTTGATAACATTTTATTTTCTTTGTTTTTATGCAGGTTAGACATAATGATTGGTTCTTTTGTTAACACTTTTTCTTTATTATTTGTATATATCATGGATATAAATAAGATTGTACTGTATATGTTTTACGTATATCCTACCAAGTCCATCACCGCTGCCTCAAAGGTTGACAAGGAGGAACAGTGGCTGGACTATGGTGTGCTCAGGAAGGGTGGTGGGTCATAGGTACATTTTGCAGATGGTACTACTACACAACTCAAAAGCCACTCTTGTGGAGAGGTACTGTCCCATGGAGACACCTGCAGTAGTGACTATGAAGGATGTGTGGGTCCTCTATAGTGGAGATACCAAAGGAGGTGGGCAGAGGACAGCAGAGGAGAAGGAGGAGAAATCAACTCCTGGTGGGGGACTCCATCATGACGGGAATAGATTTGGGGATAGTGAGGGAGAGTGAGCTGGAGGTTAGGTGCCCTGGTTTGGAATAATGGGAAGTGGATCTTGAGGATTGCTAGGGTGGCAGGATAGAAGAAGAGCTGAATGACATTTTCCACCTATGGACAAATGACATAGAAACATAGAAACATGCAATTTGATGGCAGATAAGGATCGCTTGGCCCACCTAGTCTGCCCATTTCCCTACCTAATGGATAAGCTGCAGATTCTAGTTAACCAACAGCCTGCTTCCTCCTACTCCCCACTAGAATTGCCTTATGTCTGTCCCATGCATTCTTGAATTCCCCCACTGTTTTTGACTCCACATCCTCTTCAGGAAGGCTGTTACATGCATGTGCAACCCTATCTGTGAAGAAATACTTCCTCACTTTAACTCTAAGCTGTCCCCCAACTTCAAATTGTGCCCCCTTGTTCTTGCACATCTCTTTTTCTGAAAGATGCTACAGTACCCTCTTGAACTTTTTTGATTCCCTTGAGGTACTTGAAAGTATCTATCAAGTCCCCCCCCTCCTTTCCTCGAGGCTATACATATTAAGCTCCTTTAGTATTTCTTCAAATGTCTTCTGATGCAGACCCTGCACCATTTTGATTGCCCTCCTCTGGACAGCCTCCACCCTGTCTATGTCTTTGAGGACACTGGGTCTCCAGAACTGCACGTAGTACTCCAGATGTGGTCTCACCAATTGTCTGTACAGAGGGATAACAACTTCCTGTTTTCTACTAGTGATGCCTCTCCCTATGCATCCCAGTATCCCCCCAACCCTCCTTACTGCCTTCTCACATTGCTTGCCCACCTTTAGGTCATCTGATATAATTACACCCAGGTCCCTTTGCATTTTTGTTGTCAGTATCTCATCCACCATTGTATATGCTTCCCCTTGGTTTTTATTTCCCAAGTGCATTATTTTGCACTTCTTTGTGTTGAATCTAAGCTGTCATACATTTGACCATTCTTCCAACATTGCCAAGTCCCTTCTCATCCTTTCTTCCGCACCTTGTGTATCAACCATGTTGCAGATCTTTGTGTCATCTGCAAAGAGACATACTGTATAACACAATACGTTCACACCTGATAATATTAGCGTTATCCGATTTATAAACTTCTTCGCACCCGAAAATATTTGAGGAACACTAAAGTACCTTAATGCATCAAACGGTAATACACTCTGGTCCTCCTAAGCATTTAACCACTTATAGCTGCTTGATGAAAGAAACTCTTTAAGGATAGTGCCACTGTCATGACAACTGAAGCTGACACCTATTTTTTGTAGTGTGTGAGACCCAAGTACTGCAACCACTGATCCACGCTGGTGCTGCTCTGACTGATGCATGTCTTCAACTTGTATTTTCAGCACTGAACTGCCTCAGTCCTGTTCCTGTCCTCTGGTACCTGGGCTGACAGATTTACTGGTACAGTATACAGTATTTAATAAAATGAATGCTGACTCACAACCCTGAGCATCCGTGCACACACAGTAATGATCGCTCACTCTTTCTCATACTATGTAGTGATCTGGCGGGGGTGGGATTGAGTGGCTTTCTGTAATGTAAATGTAAAAGTTTTTTACATATATTAATGCTCCCTCACTCTCACATTAAGTTGTTCACTCCTTGTCTTTCTCACTTTCCTATTTTGTACCTGGATTTGTGTGGGTGTAGTTAAGCCAGTGGATTTAAACATTACTTTGAACTCTCGACTGAGATCCCGACGTTGATTGCCGAAAATATTCACAATCTTTTTATATTAGCGCATATTTTAAAACCACGAACATAGCAAATATAAAAGGAACGTGAATATTTCCTGGCATACAGTACTTTTCCTTCCAGTACCTTTGCAATGTCACTTATAAAGACATTAGAAAGGACCGACCCCCTTTCTTTACTGTGGACTCCGTTTACTATTATCCTCTGTGTCCTATTGTCCAGCCAATATTTTATCAAGGCTACCACCCTGGGACCCACTCTCAGGCTGGTTAATGTGTTTATTAATCTTTCGTGCTGGACTATATCAAATGCCTTGCTAAAGTCTAGGTAGGCCATTTCCACAGCCCCTCCCTGGTCTACTACTTTGGTCATCCAGACAACAAACTCTATTAGATTCATTTGACATGACCTTCCTGCTGTAAATCCATGCTGCCTTTTCATCTTGTGCCCCACTGGCCTCTAGATTCTCAACAATTCTTTCCTTCAGAAGTGAGTCCATCATTTTCCCTACCACTGAGGTCAAACTGACAGGTCTGTAGTTTCCTGCCTCTGTCTTGCTCCCACTTTTGTGAAGTAGAATCACATCTACCCTCCTCCAGTCCTCAGGTACAATACCATCCTCTCATGATTCATTAAAGAGGGTAGTTAGTGGTGTTACTAGTTCTCCCCTTAGTTCTTTTAGAATTCTGGGATGAATCCTATCAGGCCCCATTGCTTTATCCAGCTTCAGTTTTAGGAGTTCTTTCAGAACCCTTTCTTCTGTGAGAGGACCCTCCATCCAGAGTGTTTCTATTGACTGGATTAGGTACCTCCCCCTCCTCTTTCTTTGTGAATACTGAGCAGAAGTATTCGTTCAGTATCCCTGCTTTTTCCCTCTCCTTCTCTGCTTAGCCACCCTCCTCTTTATTCAGCCTCAGTATCCCTGACTTAGTTTTTCTTTGCTCCATAATGTACCTATAAAAGGTTTTATCCTACTTCTTAACTGAGTTGGCTATTTTTTCCTCAGTTTGGGCCTTTGCTATTCTGACTGCCTTCCCCGCTTCCTTCTGTTTTAACTAGTACAGTTCTTTGTTCTGCTCCTTTTTCCTTGCACTTCATGAATGCTATCTTTTTCTCCCTAACCTTCCCTGCCACTTCTTTTGAGAACCATAGTATTTTTTTCTTTCATTTTGTTGTTTATTTGCTTAACACAAAGGATGTTGCCTCTGTGAAGGCAGTTCCGATGTTTCCCCATTGTTGTTCCACCCCACCTTCTTGCCTGTCTGTTAGTGTTTTTCCTGAGGCACTCTCCCATTTTAACAAAATCAGACCTCCTGAAGTCCAGTACCTTCACTTTTGTATGTCTTCACTCTGTAGCGAAGTTTATCGTGAACCACACTGTTTGGTGGTCACTTGTTCCCACATGGCTACCCACTTCTAGATCCGAGATCCTCTCTCCATCCCCATTTGAGAGTACCAGTTCTAAGATTGCTCCATCCGTAGTGGGTTCCAGAACTAGCTGTCTGAGGCATGCCCCCTGTAGGGCATCAAGAATGGCCCTGCTCTTGGATGTGGCTTCAGCAAAGGTGCGCCAGTTAACATCTGTAATATTCAGGTCCCCATCAACATTATCTCCCCTTTCTCTGCCATCCTAAGGATGCCTTCTATCATTTCCTTGTCTATTTCCTCCCCCTGAGACGGGGGTCTGTATACAACTCATGTGCGGATTGTGGTGTCATTTCCAGTCTCCAGGGTGACTCACAGTGCCTCCTCTCCTCCCAGTTTACCATTTAGTTCCATTGCTTTGATCCCTTCCCTTACATAGAGATCTACTCCTTCTGCTTTTCTATTCTCCCTGTCCCTCCTGTAGATTGTGTACCCTGGTATGTTGACATCCCAGTCATGGTTCTCTGTGTACCATGTTCTTGTGACTGCCATGATATACAGGTATCTCTCTTTCATCAAGGCCACTAGTTCAGGGAGCTTGTTACCTAGACTATTGGGATTGGTACTCATTACCCTCCATTTTTCCCTGTCCTTACTGACTTTGTCTTTTTTCCATTTACACATGCCCTTCTCCCTATTGACTGCTCTATCTTGGTGTTTACCTCACTAACTACCCAGATATTTTTGTGAGGGCTAGGATTTCCCTTCTCCTTTTTAGTACCTCCCCCCCTTCACTAGTTTAAATGCTTGCCAATGAAGCATTTAAACCTATCGCCTAGGATCCTGGTTTCCCTCCTGGACAGATGCAGACCATCATGCCAGTATAGGCCTGTATCCCTCCAGGTGGAGCCCCAGTCCCCAATGAAGCTGAAACCCTGAGCTCTGCATCAGTTTTTCAACTACTGATTGAATCCCATGGTGTGAAGTACCCTAGCCTTATCCATACCATAGACAGGCAGCAGCTGAGAGAAGGTTACCATGTGTGCTACTGGTCTAAGGCACTTCCCCAACTCCACAAATTCCTTCTGAACTGCTCCAATCCCTTTCCCAGCCAGGTCATTTGTCCCTAGGTGGACAATGACATCCAGCTCCCTCCCCTGTGCAGCTGCTCCCATGATCCTGAGAATTAGCTCCCTGTCCCTTCAAGCTATGGCACCAGGCAGGCACCTTACCACCCTCTCCCCTTCCTCCCCCAGTTCTACCCTGGAGTCCCCACCAGGAGTTATTTCCTTCCTCTGTGGGATCCCATGCCACTCCCCAGTGGGTCTCCTTTGTGGAGGTTCCCAGCATCCTCCTTGGTCTCCACTGTGGGTACCTCTGTAGAGGAATCACACTCTGCCAGAATGGCATATGAATTGTGGAGATATACAACTGGAGGGCTGCATCTCTGTTCCTCCACCCTCACCCTCCCTGATCCCACTGTGGTCCAACTGCTCCTTCTTCTTGTCAACCTTTGAGGCAGCAGTGGTGTTCCTGTGGTCCCTGGGTGGGAAAGGAGGTCCCCCGAAGCTTGGCCAACTCAGCCTGGAGATGAGCAACCTCTTTCCTCAGCCCAGAGAGGTGCCTGCAGATGAGACAACACTGCATCCTCCAGAACATCTCCTGGAAGACTGCTGCTCCATAGCCACTGCACTGCACCACTCCCATAATGTCTTTATTTGTGGTCCCATAACTGTTGTTTTGTATACTTACTCTTTCCTCTCTCTGTTTATTTTTTATTTTTATATATATATATATATATTTTTTCCCTGCCTTTCTACTACCTCTGTGCCCTTAAAGCTCCTGATCTTCCTGTTGTGGGACAGTAAGTTCCTATATTTCTTAGTAGTCTCCTTCTTACTTGCTCAGAGTCAGTAGCTAGATGGTGATGAAGAGCTACTCTTTTCCTTCTAGGATCGAGATTCTTTTGTGCCTCTGTGATTACACCCTTCCTGCTCCCAAACAGGAAGTTCCTGTTGTTAGTCAAATTCTGTTCCTATAAAAGTAGTACCAGCAAGGATGGGGGGGAAGGGAGGGATGCAGGGCAATATAGTTCCAGTAGAGTAGTATAGTTCTAACAACACCTTCTTCCTCTTGCTATTCTCTGTCACAAGCTATCTAGGTCAGTTTATAAATGCAAACACCTGGCTTCTTTCTCTCTAAGCCACTCCCTCAATTAACAGTTTGTTTCTTCACCTAGCTAACTGTACAGATAACTATTCCTTCATCCTAATTCACAGTTTTTTTCTTCACCTAGCTAACTGCACAGATAACAATTCCTTCATCCTAATTCACAGTTTTTTTCTTCACCTAGCTAACTGCTCAGATAACAATTCCTTCAACCAACTCAGATAAATACACTCTTTTTTGTTTGTTTTTACCCTAAATTGAAGTTCCCAGTAATAGAGTTCTAGTTCTTTAGTCCAGTAGAGTAGTATAGTTTGAACAGCACCTCCTTCCTCTTGCTGTTCTCTCTGAGCTGGGTAAGGACATCACTTGAGTAGTGCAGGAGGAGTTTTGGGGGTTGTGGAGGGGTCTTAGTCAGGTAGCATGTTCAGTGGAGTTTTCTGAGGTGTTGCTTATCTATGACAAGAGGGATGATAGGGTACTTCATAACTGGAGCTTTGATATAAGGTTGAAGGAATAGTGCAGAGAGTATGTGTTCAGCTATATTGGAGACTGAGGTCTCTACCCTCACCTGCACCCATGCTCAATGAAATCTGTAATATTCTTTGGTGTCCAGCAGTCCCTGTGGCCACCTGATCATCCACATGACACACAGACAGTTTCTCTGGTGCCTATTGTATTCCTGCCTCATCTGGATCCCCTGTTCAGTAAAGGTAAATCATTCCCTGGTGTCTAGCTGATCCACCTCCTTAACCCTGATCCCCTTCAGAAATATGTAATGCCATTCCCAGGAGTTTAGTTTTTCCCCACCCCACCACCCCTGCAGGTAGTGCCCCACCATCCTGCTGCCACCATCCCAAACCCAAGTTAGCAACTGACACAGCCCTCCACTCTCCACCACAGCCAGCCACTGACAGAGCACTCAATGAGCATGTACTGTACAGAATGCAATCGTTAACATCTCATTCAGTGGCCATGTCAATGAAACAGAGGCTATGCCTGTCACTGGCTCATGGTTGGGATGGAGAAATGCAGGTGGTGGCACTCTCTGCCATGGTGGGGGTGGGGGGAGTGCTAAACACCAGTTAATAGCATTGTGTATTTCTACAGGGGATTGGGGATATGAAGTGCAGGCCTGGAAGACAGCAGGAGATGGTTTATCCTTACTATACAGGGGATTGGGTTGGGGGCATGATACACTGGACACCAGGGAAACAATGACTTTGTGTTGGATTGGAGATCAAGCGGGGTGAGGGAACAATGGTCACCAGGGAAAACTACAGACTTCATTGGTAATGGGTGAGGGTGATGGGAGGAGCTGCTAGACACTAGGTAATGGCCATTTTTTCACATTTGGCTGGCGATCAGTGGCGGGACCACTAGACACCAGGGACAGTTTTATTCTGAACATCGGGCTCGCGATCAGCCAAGTGAGGACCACTAGACACCAGGGAAGTTTATGTTTTACATTGGGTCAAAGATCAATGGGGAGGCACCACAAGATGCAGGGAGTACTGTGTCGATGGTCAAGTGGGCCACCACACTTCCTCTGCCAACTGCAAGGGTTGTGGGGGAGTAAATGGAGGTTTCAATTGGTGGCATGCATGCTGTGCAAGGGAACAGGGCAAAATGACCTGGCATGGTGCACATACTTTGAATATTGGACTTTGCCAATATTCAGGTCCCCAACCCTTCATTTACATTGCACCCTTCTCTGATTATTGCCTGAGTGCAACCCCTGTTTGCCCATGTTAACCAGGCTTTTGAATATGGGAAATCTACACAAAATCCAGTTCTCACAGGCAAATTGGGATTTGCGCCCTGGCAAAGTTTTGAATATCTGACCCCAGGTTGCATACCTCAGCTGAGGTTTCACTCTCAAGGAAAGTTTTGTTTATTGAGCCATCATCGTTTTGGTCCCTTGGTCTTGACCCCTGCTCAGGTGTGGGGTTTCTTTTCCATACACCTGAAGTTTAGAATGTGAGCTCATTGATGTTAACCTGGGGCAGGTGTTACTGGCAGATGTTAAAATCAAGGGAAATCTTTATAGATAAGTTAACTTTATGCACCACAGACACAATCTATCAGAACAGATATATTTAATATTATACAGTCTTATGTTTTTACAGCCATTCTGGTAGTTTTGGGTGGTGACTTCAATTACGATCTCTACTACTTAGACTGAGGAGCTAACACCAGGAGAAAAACAATTTAGTGACATGTCCTTTTTAGTTTCTGTGTTACATACTTCAGGGTTATCAGATGCCTATTTTAAACTTACACAGAAGAGGGATCCCACATATCATAAATGACCTTTGACTGCAAGACTTAATTTTTTCTTTGCGTTCTCTTCTCTCCAGCTGAAGGTAGTCAAGATCTGCTCAATGCAATTTTCTGACCTCAGTATGGTTCAGATTATTTCTGGATAATCTCCACAGGTATAGCATGGATTGGGGGTATCTAAACTGAACCAAGGAAAGAGAAGAGGTAAGGGAATCTTTAGGAGAATTACTCTTAGCAGGAAGTCAGATCATGTATATTAAGATTACTCTTCATGTGGTAGTAAGATACAAAAGCAGAATTAAAGAGCTATTCTCAGAAATTGGGGGAAAATAAGTAGAAATAAACATTGTGCCTACCTCAGTAGCCAAGCTTGTCTGTAAAAAATTCAGTCTTTGGTTATAGAAACCATGGATGATAATATTACCCAAATTTCACAAGTAAAGCAGAACATTTCTGTTTTCAAACCCCAGGAAATCTTCCTGTATTCTGACAAATGCAATATGGTATCACCATAGGACTGCCCCAGAGTTGAAATGGTTATTAGAACCTATGCTAATAGTGAAAAGTTAGACTTCAGCTCGGTATTCAAACCACTGTCCCTGGTTGCTCTTCCTGCAACCATCAGATTCTTTACTCCACTTGCCTCAGTAAGACGTCTCCAGAGAGCTCTCCTTCACTTTGACTGAAGAAAGTTATTTTCTCGGTTTATTCGAAGTCTGTTTATTTATTTCGATTTTTGAAGCACTGTCCTTCATTCACAGATAGACTTAGTCTAGATTTAGTGAGTTTTGGTTAGTTTTTTTTGGTTCCTTAGTGGTTCTTTTAACTGACAGGAGACCAATAAAGTTTTACCTTATATATTTAAATTAAGGGTTTGTTTATTTAAACCTACCATCCAGTATTATTCTTTTTGTATAGGTTTAAGAAACCAATAAATGTCACAGACCAAGAAATGAACAGACCACACAGGTTTCCAACATTATTTGTACAGAGTGTGGGGAACTGTTTGCCAAAGCAGATCATCATTTAGTCCGTATATTTTGTTTGGGGTTTGACCACCTCAAGGAGGACTGAGAGATCTGTAACAGCTTCCCTCAGTTGACGTTTGAGAGGCAACTTAAACAACAGCAGGAGTAGATGTCCGGCAAGGCTGCTGAACTGGCTAAGGACAAACTGGCTACTAGCCAAATTGAACCAGAGGTCTGGCCCTCTGACCAGGGTGATGGTTCCTCAGCTAAGTTATTCCCCATGGATACTGCCGCTAACCCAACAACCAGGGGGAAAAGAAAGAGAAACATTCAATGGTTGAACTGCAACTGAAAGTTTCAACTGTTCTGACCGCTGAGGAGATAGCAAATCCTATTAGAATTATCGAGGCACTCCAACTGAGTACCCCGGTTCCGGTTAAGAAGTGGCCACGTCTTCCCACCCCTGGCTCTACTCAGGTTCCCGCTTCTTTGGAACTCAGAGAAGAGCAAATGGGTAAAGAGGAAGAAGATGATCTGATGATTATGAGGATGAAGAGTACGTGGAACTGATTAGACCAGAGGTTTCCCCTGACCCTCACTGTACTGACTCCCCTGACAAGGTCAATGAGGATTATACCTCTAATTTTGCTTTTATAAAACAGGTGGCTCAGTCTATCGATCTTCCTACCCAGGAGTCTACTGATGAGGAAGAGGAGCAGGACTTCAGGGAGATGATGGTTGTGCCAGTCTCTAAAGGGCTGCTAATACCCATCCATAAATCCCTCAAGAAGCGGGTAATAAAGTCCTATAGACCCCTACCTCTGTACTACCAGTTGATAAAAAGGTGGATAAGAAGTATTGGGTTGCTAAGGCTGGGGCAGAGTTCCTATTTGGACACCCTTGCCATGAGGGAGTGGTACAGGCTGCTGCCTGTTATAAGGCTGGCATTCCCTTGGCACCTCACCCTCCAGACAAAGACTCAAGAAGGATGGCTACCATTGCCAAAAAGGTATATTTGGGATCCTCTCTCCTTATCAGGCAGGCTTCTTACATGGTCTACATAGCCAGATATCAAAATACATTGTGGAACACTGTGATGGAGATCATAAAGTCAGTCCCAGCCCCTATGGCAGTTGACGTGGAGGAAGCCTCAAAAAGGGGTTTAGAGGCTTCAAAAGCTCAGTTCAGGCTAGCTGTAGACAATAATGATACTGCAGGCAGACAAATTGCCTGTTCTGTTTCTCTTAGAAGATTTGTTTGGCTTAGGACTACTAACCTAACCCAAGACACACAGTCCAAGGCATTAGACTTCCCTTGTGAGCCTACCTCTCTGTTTGGCGAACAGATGAAGGTTTACATGAAAAAGATGGATGATTACAAAACAGCCTATCAATGTGCTGCAGCCAAGGAGAAGGTTTCCACTCCCCAGAAGCATTGTGCCGGGGGGCCAGAGGTAGAGGGCAGTATAGGCCATTTTTCCAGCCTCAGGCCTACCCCAAGTATCAGCAGCAGAGAGGTTACTTCAGGGGCAGGGGCAGAAGAGGTGGTAACTTAGCTAGCCCCAGCACCCAAACAGAACCCCAGCCAAAACAGACACCCTGAGGTGTCTGCTTGGGTTGTCTCCCCAACCTAGGTATGGGGCAGGTTGGCCCACTACCTCCAGGAATGGAAACTCGCTACAGACAAGTGGTTCCTGGAGGTAGTGGGCAAAGGCCTGGCTCTCAGTTTCAAGCTCAGACCAAAGAAGAGAGCAAAAGTCTTCAGACCATTCTCCCCATCAGAAAACATGTTGCTGGAAGGGGAAGTACTAAATCTGTTATCTCTGGAAGCAATAGATCCAGTTCCTCTGGTAGAGAGAGGGAAATGACTCTTCAAGGTACGTCCTCACAATAAAGAAAACAGGGGAGTGGCAGCCCATATTGGATCTCAGGCACCTAAACAGGCATCTGCTGAAGCCAAAGTTCAAGATGGTGACCCTGACTACAATTCTACCAACTTTAAGGCAAGGTGCTTGGTTGGCATCCCTGGATATAAAGAATGCATACTTTCACATCCTCATATGATAGTCTCACAGAAAGTTTCTCAGATTCAGACTGCCATAAGGCCACTACCAGTTCAAGGCAATGCCCTTTGGACTTACTTCTGCTCCAAGGGTGTTCACAAAATGCTTGGCTGTGGTTGTGGCACACCTCAGAAGGCAAGGAGTGGTAGTTTTACCCTATCTGGATAACTGCCTGGTCATAGGACAGTCCTCTCCACAGGTCAGGCAGTCTCTGGCACTCACACAGGAATATCTATGGTCCCTGGGGTTCCTGGTCAACCAAACAAAGTCAGTGCTATAGCCAGTACAACTCCTGAAATTCATAGGAGCTGAACTGGATATGATGAAAGGAAAGGCTTTTCTTCCACAGGCCATGGCAGACACCCTGGTACAGCTGGCAGGCTCCTTCAAGCTTCAAATCCTCAGTACAGCCAGGCACTTTGTACAGTTGTTGGGCCACATGGCAACTTCAACAGCTACAGTGTCAGGGGCAAGATTTCAGATGAGAGCTATTCAATATCATCTCAGACTCTACTGGCACCAGAAAACAGACTCATTATCAAAGATGGTTCCAGTCACACAAACTCTCCTGCAAGCACTCCAGTTGTAGTTGGACATGGACAACCTCAGACAGGGAGTTCCGTTTCTTCAGAAGCAACCCTCCTTGGTGCTAACCACAGATGCTTCCCTGCTAGTGTGGGAAGCACACTTGGAGGAGCACACTTCTCAAGGTGCATGGGGAGTCATTGCTTCACATCAACCTGCTAGAGCTCAGAGCATTCTTCCTAGCTCTTCAGGCATTCACCACCATGCAGCATGGAAGGGTGGTGCAAATCAGGATGGACAACACAACAACAATATACTACATCAACAAACAGGGAGGCACAAGGTCAACACCCTTGTGCACAGCAGCCATGAAAATATGAGGACTGGCTTATTCTCTGGGAATTGTCCTGTCAGCAGTTAACTTACCAGGAAAGAACAATGTGCTTGCAGATGCACTGAGTAGGATAACTCAGAGCCATCAAGAATGGTCTCTGAACAGGCAGGTGCTGCAGGTAGTTTTCAAGAGATGGGGAACTCCAGAGATAGCCCTTTTTGCAGCTCTAGACAACTACCAGCTTCCCAAATTTTGCTGCAGGCCCCCAGTGAGGGTCTCAGTCCCACTGGATGCACTGATCTTAGACTAGACAGGGAAGTTTCTGTATGCCTTACCCCCATTCCCTTTGCTACTGGGGGTCCTGAATGAGTTGAGATCCCAGCTGACTACAATGGTCCTCATTGCTCCAGACTGGGCCAGGAAACCATGGTACTCCATGGTTTTGGCACTATCAGTTGCCAAACCATTCAGCCTCCCCAGGAAGCACAACTTGCTGACTTCTTCCCAGGGCAGGATCTTGTACCCCAGCCTTTGGTCTTTCAGGCTCAAGGCATAGCTCTTGAAGACCAACCTGCATCTTTCAGAAGGGGTCATGGAAGACCTTAGAGTTTCTAGAAAGCCCTCCACCAGGAAGACTTACACATCCAAGTGGAAAAGTTTTTCCATTTGGTGTCAGAATAGGAATCTGGACCACACTCAAGCAGGGTTGCCAGTAGTCCTGGATTACCTAACTCACCTTCATTCCCTTGGCCTAAGGCCATCCACACTGAAAATGCACCTGGCTGCTGTCTCAGCTTACTTATCAGCATGCAAGGCATCATCTCTGGCCTCAAATTCAGTGTTCAGGAAGTTCTTTAAGGGGTTGCTATGCTTGCACCCACCACACAAAACTCCTACCTCAGTGTGGGACTTGAACATATGTATTGCACAGCTCATGCAGCCACCCTTTGAGACTATGTCATCAGCTGACCTCAAGTATGTGACTTAGAAAACTGTTTTTAGTTGCTGTCACTTCAGCCAGGAGGATTGGTGAACTCCAAGCCTTGCCCATGGAGTCTAACTGTGTGACATTTCACAGAGACAAGATGGTATTTAGGACCAACAATAGGTTTCTTCATGAGGCGGTGTCTGACTTCCATATCAATCAGTCCATCACACTACCAGTCTTTTTTACTGACCATTCCTCTACAGGGAGATGCACTCTGCAGAACCTGGATGTTAATAGAGCTATAAGCTACTACCTGGAGCATACAAAGGGTCACAGAGTGGATAGGACCCAACACTTTTTGACCTATGGGTAACTGGGAAAAGGTAAACCTGCCACAGAAAGGTCCATAGCTAGGTGGATTATGGCATGTACCCAATTCTGTAATGATAAAGTGGGAAAGCAACCCTCCCAAGGGCTCAGGGCTCACTCCACCAGATGAA
This sequence comes from Neoceratodus forsteri, assembly GCA_016271365.2. NCBI lineage: Eukaryota > Metazoa > Chordata > Ceratodontiformes > Ceratodontidae > Neoceratodus > Neoceratodus forsteri. The sequence continues at coordinate 707,345,472 of CM028137.1, forward strand.
CAGCTGCATTGATAGCAGCCACAAGGGATATTCCTTTGTTGGATATTTGTAAAGCAGTTAACTGGAAGACAGTTCACACATTTGCTAAACATTACTGGCTGGATACTCAGGCTAGAAGTGATGCCAGGTTTGGCACAGCAGTTCTACAGAGTCTGTTTCCTAAACAGGTTCTCTGCCCACCTCCAAAGGCACTGTTTGGGTAGTCTGCATTTGTCAGAATACAGTAAGATTTCCTGGGGTTTGAAGAAAACATTACTTACCATAATAATCTTGTTTTTTTAAGGGCATCTTACTGTATTCTGAGCTCCCACCCTTTCTCCACTACTAGGACCTACAGGGCACTGCATGCTGTCTGTACAGCTGATGTTGGAAACCTTCAGGTACCTATTAGTTTTTGGGGCATCTGTTGACTTGGGTCTTTAGAGGTGCCCTCTGTTATTTAAGAGTTTTTTCCCCAAAAAGAGGTATTAATTAGTTGTTAGATTAGTTAGCTAGTGTTATTTAGCTCCTGCATGCTTCATAAGAATCTGATGGTTGCAGGAAGTGCAACCAGGGACAGTGGTTTGGAAACCAAGCTTGAGCCTAACATTCCACTATTATGATAGGTTCTATTAACCATTTCAGCTCCAGGGCAGTCATATGGTGAGACCACACTGCATTTGGCAGAACACAGAAAGATTCCCTTGAAAGAAACAAGATTACTGTGGTAAGTAATGTTATAAAAGCAGGTGACTCAAATTACAACTTCCTGTTGCTAGCCTTGCTTGTAGAGCAGAAAGCAGCTAATTAAAAGAAGCTACATTTTCTTCTTAATTTAACACTTATATCTCAGCAGGAGTCAGTGTCTGTGAGATTAAGTAGACAGATACTTTATTAGAAGTAGAAGGGGTCTTATTTAGGGTTAAAAAAAGAAAGAAAGAAAGTGAGTGTGTGTTCTGTGCTGGAAAGGGTACTGTATCAACTTACTTTGCTAAACCAGTAGGAGGAGAGAGAGAGAGAGAGAGAGAGAGAGAGAGAGCTTAATTGGGGGTGTGGCTTAGACACTATAAAAGCAGGTGACTCAAATTACAACTTCCAGTTGCTAGCCTTTTTTCTTTCTAATTGCCCTTCATCCCACTCACCGTAAGCCAGTTCTACTTTTATAGCCACTGGATTAGACTGTCAACAGGAACTTCCTGTTTGGCAGTAGGAAGGGAAGGATCATAGAGAAACATTGGTTTTGTCAACCCTAAAGGAAAAAAGTAGCTCACTCTCCCCCCCAGCTGGTGGTGGTCTGACACTGAGCAAGTAAGAAGGAGGCTACTGAAGAATATAGGAAGTTGCTGTCTCAGAACAGGAAGGGTGAGAGTTGTAAGGAGAGGAGAGAGTAAGCATACAGAGAAACAGGAGAGGGGACACAAAATAAGACATGATAGGAGTGGTGCAGTGCAATGGCTGTGGGGCGGCAGTGTTCCGGGAGACATTCTGGAGGCTGCAATGCTGCCCTATTTTCAGGCACCTCTCTGGCCTGAGGGGGGAGGTTGCCCATCTCCAGGCTGACCTGGCTAGGATTTGTGAAACCTCCTCCCCCACCCAGGGACCACCAGGGCCAATGCCACTACCTCAGAGGTTGCCAAGAAAGAGGAGAGGCTGGACCAGGGTGGGCTCAGGGAGGGAGAGGGTGGTGGAACAGAGTTTCATCCCTCCAGCTGTACCTCTCCACAATTCATTCACTCTTCTGGTGGATAGTGGTTCCTCTATGGAGGCACCTGCAGTGGAGACCAAGGAGGATGCTGGGAACCTTCACAAAGGAGACCCACAGGAGGGTGACATGGGACCCACAGGGGAAGGAAACAACTCCTGGTGGGGGACTCAATCATTGGGGGGTAGAAATGGGGGAGGAAGGGGAGAGGGAGGTAAGGTGCCTGCCTGGCACCATGGCTTGGAGGGACAGGAAACGAATCCTCAGAATCGTGGGAGCAGCTGCACGAGGGAGGGAGCTGGATGTCATTGTCCACCTAGGGATAAGTGACCTGGTTAGGAATGGGATCAGAGCAGTGCAAGAGGAGTTTGTAGAGTTGGGAAGGGGCCTTAGACAAGTAGCACACACGGTAACCTTCTCAGAGGTGCTGCCTGTCTATGGCAAGGGTGATGCTAGGGTACTCCTCACCAGTGATGTCAATGAATGGTTGAAAAACTGGTGTGGAGCTCAGGGTTTTGGCTTCATTGGGCAATGGGGAGCCACCTGGAGGGATGCAGACCTATACTGGTGTGATGGTCTGCGTCTGTCCGGGGGGGACCAGGATCCTAGGTGAGAGGTTTAAATGCTTCATTGGCAAGCATTTAAACTAGCCAAGGGGGGAGGCACTGAAAAGGAGCAGGGAAATCCCAGCATCCCCCCACAAAACTCGGTAATTAGTGAGGTAAACACCAAGGTAGAGAAGTCATTAGGGAGCAGGACAGAGGTAAATGTAAAAAAAGGCAAAGGCAGTAAGGACAGAAATGGGGCTCAAAGAGGCAAGGCCATCAAAAAGTGGAGGGTGATGAGTACCAATGCCCATAGCCTGTGTAACAAGCTCCCTGAACTAGTGGCCTTGATGGAAGAGGGTTGCCTGGATATTGTGGCAGTCACAGAAACATGGTACACAGAGAACCATGACTGGGATGTCAACATACCAGGAGGATACACAATCTACAGGAGGGACAGAGAGGGTAAAAGAGGAGGAGAAGGAGTAGCTTTCTTTGTAAAAAAAGGGATTAAAGCAACAGAACTAAAGAGTAAACAGGGACCGATGAGACACTCTGGGTCACCCTGGAGACAGGAAATGGCACCACAATCCGCATGGGGGTTGTATACAGACCCTCATCTCAGGGGGAGGGACTGGACAAGGAAATGATAGAAGGCTTCCTTAGAATGGCAGAAAAGAAAAAATTACTCACCTTAGTAATGTTGTTTCTTCAAATGGAGTCTTGCTGTATTCTGACATATGCAGTTAGGTCCTGCCTTTCAACTGCCCCGGAGAACGAAGAGTTAAACTTTCCATGGCCAGCATGGAATGTTCACCATGAGCTCGGTTGAAGCTCCTGTCTGCTGTTGTTTAAACTGCAACCATCAGATCTTTACGAGCAAAGACTCACTAGATGTTCTGTGTGGAAACTGTAAAATGCTTACTAGCCAACTGGCAAATATATTGTTTATTGTTTATTGTTTATTGAATACTAGGAATTAATACCTTTGAGCCAAGGCTCTTTTACAAAGGTTCTGTGTCAAATTAGGTACAAGCAATAAGGTTACAATGAGTGACACAAGTAAAGTACATTATGGAGTGCTATATACATGGACAGAACAAATATCAAAAACATTAGTGCAGGGATAAGTAATATCTATATAAAAAGGTTTTATGGTTTCAAAAGGAAGACTTAAGTCAGGAAACCCAAAAACAAAACACATCCAAAGCACAACCCCTCACCCAAACCAAAAGAGGATGAAAAAAGGGACACCCCTAGTGTGCCAACACTGCTCCTGCCCACCCACATCCCAAAATCTAGGTTCTGAGAGGGGAGGTGGGGGGAGGTCAGAATACATCAAGACTCCATTAGATGAAACAACATTACTAAGGTGAGTCATTTTTTCTTCAAATAACATGAAGTCTTGCTGTATTCTGACATATGCAGACTACCAAGTAGTACCTCCAAGGAGGAGGGACAGAACCTACTTTGGAAACAGGCTCTGAAGTACTGCTGTGCCAAACTGAGCATCACTCCTAGCATGGATATCCAGAGAGTAATGCTTGGTGAAATTATGGACTGTTTTCCAGGTGGCTGCTTGACAAATTTCTAAGAGAGGAATATCCCTGGCAGCAGCCAGGGAAGCAGCTGTACCTCTAGTGGAATGAGCCCTCAGGCCTGAGGGTGGAGTTCTACCCAGTTTTCCATAGCAGAATTGTATATAAGAAACAATCCACCTGGCAGTAGATCTCTTAGTGGCAGATTTGCCCTTACCAACCTCTCCATGCATAAGGAACAACTGGAGGGATTCAAACCTGTGACCCTTGGTACACTCTATGTAGTAGCTAAGGGCTCTTTTAACATCCAAGCTGTGTAGCCTCCGTTCTCCTGAGGAGGAATGGTCAGTGAAGAAAACAGGGAGAGATATAGACTGGTTGAGGTGGAAATCTGATACCACTTTAGGCAAGAACTTTCTGTTAGTTCTAAGGACCACTTTATCTCTATGGAAAGAGATGAAATCAGATTCCACTGACAGGGCTTGCAATTCACTGATACACCTGGCAGAAGTAATGGCTAGCAAAAGCACAGTTTTCCAAGTCAAGTACTTAAGCTCTGCTGAGGACAAAGGCTCAAAGGGAGGTTGCATAAGCTGAGCAATGCAAACATTAAAGTCCCAAGCAGGAGCAGGATCCCTAAAGGGGGGATTGGTGTGAAGCAATCCCTTGAAAAACTTACAAAATACAGGATGGGATGATAGACAGGAAGGCTTGCCTACTGACAAGAAAACAGAAACAGCTGCCAAGTGTACTTTAAGGGTAGCTGGTCTGAGGCCTAGGCCATTAAGAGGGACCATATAGTCCAGAACCGTAGGCAATTCAGCAGAATCTGGAGAAATATTCTTCTTAGAACACCAAATGCTGAATCTTTTCCATTTGGAGTTGTAAGTCTTCCTGGTGGAAGGCTTTCGAGAAGTCTTAAGGATATCCAGAATCCCTTGGGAAAGATGCAGATCTGCAAAATCTAACTCTTCAAGAGCCATGCCTTGAGATTGAGAGACTGAAGATTCAGGCACTAAATCCACCCCTGAGAGGATGTCAACAGGTTGTAATTCCTGGGAAGAGACAGGGGAAGGTAGACTGCTAGGGACAGCAACAGGTGGTACCAGGGCTGTCTGGCCCAGTCTGGAGCAATCAGAATCACTTTGCATGGTTGTGACCTTATCTTGACTAACACTTTGAACAGGAGAGGGAAGGGGGAAAAAGCATACAGAAATTTCCCTTCCCAGTTCAGAATCAGAGCATCCAGGGGGACTGAGCCCAAGACTGGGAGTCTGCAACAAAAGAGAGGAAGTTGGTGATTGTCTGGGGCTGCAAAAAGATCTATCTCTGGTGTGCCCCATCTCAAGAAAATCACTTTCAAAACTAGAGGATCTAGGGGCCCATTCGTGATGGCCCTGGGATATTCTGCTCAGTGCATCTGCTAGGACATTGTCCTTCCCTGGGAGGTGAACTGCTATGAGAGAGGTCTGCAGGGAATAGGCCAGGGACCACAACTTCATTGCTTCTGTGCACAAGGCTGTAGACTGGGTGCCTCCTTGCTTGCTGATGTACCACATGGTGGTGGTGTTGTCTGTTCTGACCTGAACCACCTTGTTCTGTACAGATTTGGAAAAAGCTTGCAGTGCCAGAAACACTGCTCTGAGTTCCAAGAGATTGATGTGAAGCAGAGATTCCTGAGGTGACCACAGTCCTTGGGTGGTAGGATCTCCCAAATGGGCTCCCCAGCCCAGCAGGGAAGCATCTGTGGTGAGTATCACTGAATGAGACTAAGTGACAAATGGAACCCCTTGTCTCAAATTGTCCTGATCCTGCCACCATTGCAAGGCTTGGATTAGGGTTTGAGTGACTGGGACTAGTTTGGTAAGGGAATCTTTTCTTTGGGACCAGAAGGTTCTTAAATGGAGCTGAATGTCCCTCATCTGGAATCTTGCCCCTTGGACCACTGCTGTGGAAGCTGCCATGTGGCCCAGAAGCTGAAGGAAATGCCTTGCTGGTTGAGACACCTGAAGGGTGAATGAAGAGGCCAGTTCCATAAGGTTCCTTGCCCTTTCCAAGGGAAGGAAGGCCCTTGCCTTTACTGTATCCAGTTCTGCACCTATGAAGGTGAGGAGCTGTACTGGTTTGAGAAATGACTTCAGAAGGCTGAGAAGGAATCCTAAGGAAGTGAGCACTTGCTGGGTCACCTGCAGATGTGACTTGACTTGGTCTGGAGACTGATCTACTAAGAGCCAGTCGTCCAAGTATGGGAAGATGGAGATCTTTTTTCTTCTTAGGAAAGCAACAACTACTGCCAGGCACTTTGTGAAAACCCTTGGGGCCGATGTTAGGCCAAAGGGCATTGCTCTGAACTGATAGTGGCCTGAGGGCAACTCGAACCTGAGGTACTTTCTGTGGGAGCACCTAATGGGAATGTGAAAGTAGGCATCTTTGAGGTCCAGGGAGGCTAGCCAGTCCCCTGGCCTTAGAGAGGGAAGGATAATTACCAGAGTTACCATTTTGAACTTTGGCTTCAAAAGGTGTTTGTTCAGATATCTTAGGTCCAGGATGGGCCACCATTCTTCTGTCTTTTTGGGGGTTAGGAAGTACCTGGAGTACACTCCTTTGCCTTGTGTAAGGTGGGAACCCTCTCTATAGCTCTGAGAGCTAGGAGAGAAGAAACCTCTGCCTCTAGGGCAAGGGTCTCTGAGAGATTTGCAGGTGGAAAAGATCTGGTTCTCATCTTGGGAAATTTTTTGAAGCTGAGAACCAGTTCCTGGCTTACTACTTCCAGGACCCACTTGTCTGATGTAAGAGACTGCCAGTCCTGGACAAAGTAAGCCAGCCTGCCCCTACTGGTATGGGAGAATCGGCCTGGGGGAGACCCATCAGGGTGTCTGCTTTTCAGGGGCTTTAGGCTGAGGGGTGGATACAGGCCTGCTCATCCCCCTTCTGCCTCTCCCTCTAAAGAACCCCCTCTATGAAAAGGAAGAAGAGGAGGCCTGAGCTTGGTAAAAAGGCCTTTGGAAAGGCCTGCCCCTGCCCCTGGACTGCTGCCTTTGAGGAGTTGCTTGCCTTTCTTTGGCCTGAGCACTCTTGTAAGTGGCCCTGTACTCATCCATCTTTTTCATGTAGTTCTCTGTCTGCTCCCCAAACAGAGAATTACCAATTACAGGAAAATCCATGGCCTTAGCCTGGGTATCCTGTGAGAGGCTAGTACATCTGAGCCAAGCCATCCTGATAGAGCCACAGATGTAGCCATGACTCTTGATGAAACAACATTGGAGTCCGCAGCAGCATGAAACTGTACTTTCGATGCCTCAATCCCACCTGCAGCCACCTGCTCCAGCTCCTTGGCAAGCTGGTCAGGGGCCTGTTTAGCCAGAGCCAGCACAGAGTCCCACCTGGACTTCTGGTATCTAGCTGTATAGGCCATATAGTTAGCCTGCCTGAGTCCCAAAGATGCTGACATGTATTGTTTCTTTGCCATGGCATCAGTCTTCCTGGAGTCCTTGTCTGGGGGGTGTGATGCCAAGGGAATATTTGCCTTATCACGAGCAGCAGCCTGCACTACCCCAACATGGCTGCATTACTGGAAAAGGAACTCCATGTCTGAGCCTGAGAGAGTGTACCTCTTGTCCATTCGTCTGTCCACAGGAGGTATAGAATTAGGAGACTTAAGAATTTTGTGTGTCTGTTTCCCAAAGGATTTGTGGAGGGGAATAGACAGTCTCCTGGACTCTGGGATGTCCATCATCTCAACATAATCAGGCTCTTCCTGATCCTCTACTGCTTCCACCACAGGAAGCTGGAGGGTCTCGGCCACTTGTAAAACATATAGTGAGAAGGGGACTCAGAAAGCCTATGAGGAGAAATGCCTGAAGGTCTGTCTGGGGAGATGTCTTGGTCAATAGGCACATCCAGACTTTCATAATCACCATAATCATCCTCATACTCTCCCTCCTCCTCCTCCGGTTCATAAAATTCTTCCAAAGTATAATCCGGAACTGGGGGAACCGACTGAACCGAGCCCCTGCCTGATGGTGCCAGTTCGGTCGGAGCTGAACTAAGTGATTACACTCTCCTTATAGCCTTGGCTAGCTCATCGGCGGTTAGAGTATGAATTTCTGGGTCTGAACTGGACGATTTATCTTTTCTCTTTCTTTTTACCAGAACCGACTCCTCAGAATTGGCTCTCCTTTTGCCCTAAGAAGTGTCGCCCTGGTCAGAGGGCACTTCTTCTGGTTCGGTCGGAACCGAACTGGGCTGGTCATCTGGGTCAGTGGACTTCTCGACCTCCCTTTCCCTCAGTCTACCTAGTCTCTTTTCCAGGGTAGATTTGGGAAAATTCTTGCAAATTTGGCAGTCTGAATTGAGGTGGTCAAACCCCAGACAATCAACACAGGTGGTGTGGGGATCAGCCTTGGCAAAGACTTCCCCACACACACTGCAGTGTTGAAACCCAGTGGGCCCGGTTTATTCTTGGGTTTCTCAGACATGGCCAATCCTATCCAAAAATTATCCTTTTTTTGGCAATCCACCAGGCAAGACTCCCCTATCGGTTCCTGACCGTGTCACGGGTCTTGGAAAAAAACGTAATTAAATCCGTTTTTTTAGAACCGATACGGACTGGTTACCACACTCTAAATTAAGCACAAGCTTTTTTACCTCAAACTGATCAGTTCAGCAGAACCGATCCACAATTTACAAGTTCCACACAGAAACAAAACAAAAAATCTATCTAGTACTCATGGTACCATAGACAGAGACTTGAACTGACTAAGCGGTATCATCAATTTGGTAGAATCGGACCGAAAACCGACACTTCAACCGACATTTTGAACCAAGCAGCAGGAGAAATCTCTGGAGCGACTGTTCAGTGAGATGGAGTAAAGAATCTGACAGGTTGCAGTTTAAACAACAGCAGACAGGGGCTTCAACCGAGCTCGTGGTGAACATTCTATGCTGGCCATGGAATTTTTAACTCTTTTTTTCTCCGGGGCAGTAGAAAGGCAGGACCTAACTGCATATGTCAGAATACAGCAAGACTTCATGTTGTTTGAAAGGGGAAATATTGTTGATGGAGGACCTGAATGTGCCGGATGTTAACTGGAGCACCTTTACTGCAGGCACATTCAAGAGCAATGTCATTCTTGATGCCCTACAGGGGCATGCCTCAGACAGCTAGTATTGGAACCCACTCAGGAGAGAGCAATCTTAGACCTGGTACTTTTAAATGGGGACGGAGAAAGAATCTCAGATTTAGAAGTGGGTAGCCATCTGGGAACAAGCGACCATCAAACAGTGTGGTTCACGATAAACACAGCCATACAATCAAGCCATATAAAAGCAAGAGTATTGGACTTTAGGAGGGCTGACTTTGGGAAAATGAAAGAGTGCCTCAGAAAAGCACTAGCAAATAGGCAAGAAGGAGGGGTGGAGGAACAATGTGGAGTGATCAAAACAGCCATCACAGAGGCAACAAGCCTTTGTGTAAAGCAAATCAACAAACACAACAAAGGAAAAAAATGCTATGGTTCTCAAAAGAGGTGGCAGGGAAAGTTAAGGAGAAAAGGATAGCATTCAGGAAATATAAGTAAACACAGAAGGAGCAGGACAGACAACTTTATCAGTTAAAGCAGAAAGAGGCTGGGAAGGCAGTCAGAATAGCAAAGGCCCAAACCGGGGAAAGGATAGCCAACTCTGTTAAGAAGGGGGATAAGACCTTTTATAGGTACATTAGGGAGTGAAGAAAAACCAAAGGATGGATACTGAGGCTTAATAAAGGGGAGGGAATGTAGGTAGAAGGTGACAGTGAAAAGCAGGGATACTGAACGAATATTTCTGCTCAGTATTCACAAAGGAAGAGGAGGGGGGGAGGTACCTAAACCAAACAAGAGAAACACTCTGAAGAAGGGGGTCAATACCAGTCCATTTACAGAAGAAAGGGTTCTGAAAGAACTAATAAAATTGAAGGTGGACAAAGCAATGGGGCCTGATGGGATTCACCCAAGAATTCTAAAAGAACTAAGGGTAGAACTAGTGACACCACTGACTACTCTCTTTAACAAATCATGGGAGGATGGGGTGGTACCTGAGGACTGGAGGAGGGCAGATGTGATTCCTCTTCACAAAAGTGGGAGTAGGACAGAGGCAGGAAACTACAGACCAGTTAGTTTGACCTCAGTGGTAGGTAAAATGATGGAATCACTTCTGAAGGAAAGAATTGTTGAGTACCTAGAGGCCAGTGGGGCACAGGACCCAAGGCAGCATGGATTCACAATGGGAAGGTCATGTCAGAAGAATCTAATAGATTTCTTTGACTGGGTGACCAAAGTAGTAGATCAGGGAGGGGCTGTTGACATGGCCTACCTATATATTAGCAAGGCATTTGATACAGTCTCACACAAAAGATTAGTACACAAGTTAGCCAGCTTTGGAGTGGGTCCCAAGGTGGTAGCCTGGATAAAAAATTGGCTAGACAACATGACACAAAGGGTAGTAGTAAATGGAGTCCACAGTGAAGAAAGGAGGGTTACTAATGGGGTGCCGCAGGATTCAGTACTGGGGCCAGTCCTTTTTAATGTCTTTATAAGTGACATTGCAGAGGAACTGGAAGGAAAAGTATGTCTCTTTGCAGAAGACACAAAGATCAGCAACAGGGTTGATACACAAGATGGAGTGGAAAGGATAAGAAGGGACTTGGCAAGGCTGGAGGAATGGTCAAATGTATAGCAGCTCAGATTCAATGCAAAGAAGTGCAAGGTAATGTGCCTGGGAAACAAAAAAACAGGGGAAGAGTACACAATGGGGGATGAGATACTGACAACAGTAAAAATGGAAAGGGACCTGAGGGTAATTATATCATATGACCTTAAGGTGGGCAAGCAATGTGAGAAGGCAGTAAGGAAGGCTGGGGGGATATTGAGATGCATAGGGAGAGGCATCAATAGTAGAAAACTGGAAGTTTTTATCCCTCTGTACAGACAGTTGGCGAAACCCCATCTGGAGTACTGTGTGCAGTTCTGGAGACCCCATCTCCGTAAAGACATAGACAGAGTGGAGGCTGTCCAGAGGAGGGCAACCAAAATGGTGCAGGGTCTGCACCAGAAGACATATGAAGAAAGACTATAGGAGCTTAATATGTATACCCTTGAGGAAAGGAGGGAGAGAGGAGACATGATAGAAACTTTTAAGTACCTCAAGGGAATCAACAAAGTCCAAGAGGGTGGCATCTTTCAGAAAAAGTGATGTGCAAGAACAAGCGGGCACAATTTGAGGATGGGGGGGGACGGCTCAGAGGCAATATGGGGAAGTATTTTTTCACAGAGAGGGTTGTGGATGCATGGAACAGCCTCCCTGATGAGGTTGTGGAGTCAAGAACAGTGGGGGAATTCAAGAATGCATGGGACAGACATAAGGCCGTCCTAGTGGGGGGAAAGGAGGAAGTAAGCTGTTGGTTGACTAGAATCTGCTGCTTATCTGTTAGGTAGGAAAATGGGCAGACTAGGTGGGCCAAGCGGTCCTTATCTGCTGTCAATTCTATGTTTCTTTTTCACTCCTCCCTTGCTTCTCAGCCATCCACTTCTTTGGGTCATCAAGGACCCCCATCAGCATTCTACCCGCACTGCCAGCCACAACCCCACATTTCAGCCCACCAGGTCACCTACCATATTCCTTCATTGGATAGGTATCCCCCCTTTGAGGGGGAAGGCACCAGTTGGGACCATCCAGAGCTACTTATTTGCCTGGGTACTGCTTGGATAGACTGGGCTTGTCCAGGGCTTTGCAGCAGCTGGGACCAGCAAACATCATCTGTTCAGCCAGTGAGCCATTTTCCTTATTGTTCCTTAGGAGCACTGTGGAGGGGTTGTGGGATAAAGGTTGGACTGCACACTAAACTTCAAATTCAACACACAATCTCTTTGTGATGTTTATTCAAAATGCAGTAGATAACCTTAAACAATGGCACATCCCTTCTTTAGTAAATCAGTTTTCAGCAACAGGCAATGTATGTCCTTTCTCTGCACTTAGCCAGCACTTACTGATTCTCTGATCTAAATTAGCAGTTGAGATTCAGCCTCCATCCCTCTGTGAGCCTTGTTTGCTTGCGTGGTGGGGGCTCAAATAAAAAAAAAAGCTAAAGGCAAAGAACCTTAGTGCAGAAGCACTGAAACAAGGGTTACCCAAAATAGCATTGACAATAAGCCAAGTTTCAAAGAAACACATCACACATACTTCCATAATGCAAAGCATCATGGGATATATGCAAATCACCATGACATTTCAGGCTTGTTCAGTTTACAGCAATTTACATGCATTTTAAATAGCACAACTAACTTAATTATTATCATACAGTCCCCTAATAAGTTTCTACCATTGTCAAAAACACCTAGTGCCATGGTATTTTCAACAGCTACCTACACTCTCATTCACAGCAAGTCAGGATTGGTGCTGCTCTCTCTGACCCCAAGCCTGTCTGCTCAGGTGTTCCTCAGGGGTCTATACTGGGACTCCATCCTTTTTAGCCTGTTTTTGAACTGCCTGTCCCAAGCCAGTCAGGGCTGCATCCTCCTCTACTTGGATGATGCCTTATCTTCTCTAATGGCCCAGACCCCACTGCCCTTGAACAGCAACTACAGTGTGACTTCACCAGTGTAGAGACATGGTTCAAAATCATAAATTGAGAATGAAGTACAAAAAAACCAAAACCATGCTGTTCACCAACCCTCAGAACAAACACAAAAACTACCAACTGACAATATGTGATAGTGGTGGTGTTCCCCTTGAACTTGTTCATCACTTCAAATATCTCGGTGTCACTATTGACAGCTCACTCTCCCACACTCAACACATTGTCATCACAGTCAAAGCAATCAACAAATGCATAGGGCTACTCTATCATCACAAGCAAAGACTGACCACAGAAGCACTCAGCATAGCGGTTCACAGCTCTGTGGGTACACTTCTTGTGGACTACGGACTGCTAATATATGGTTCTGCCACAGAAACTGCCCTCTGGTGCATAAAAACTACCCTTAACAACACCCACAGACTCACCTGATGAGTGCGCTGACTAACTCACACCTGCGATCTCTATTCTAAGGCTCACTGGCTAACACTTGATGGTCACTTCAAATGTCAATACTGCCTCTTGGCCAAAAATATCTACCTTGGTCAGCTACCAGTGGGGGTCCAAAAACTCCTGGTTCCCAGCATAAATTTGCAGCACCCCAGAAACTCATCACAACAGTCCTTCCTAACCCCAAAATGTCGTACATCCCAAGGTCAAAGGTCCTTTGCCTACCAGGCCCATTGTAGTTCATCTCTCTCCAGGAGAGCATTGTTCACCTACCCACACTATGGTCCTTCAAAAGGAACCTAAAGAACCTTATAATATGTGATTTTCATTGCATCTGCCATCGCTAGCTCAGATCAAGGCAGCCCCCCTGTCTTCCTCTGGCTTAACTGATCCTCCTCTCTCTTATACACACTGCTCTTGGGGCTCCTCCTCCCTTTTTTCCTTCAACTCTTACTTTGCTCTAACACCTTGACAACTAAAAGGTCCACTGTTGGGCACAGTATTTTTGTCTGTTCCTACTTACGTATCATACTGCATCTAGTAAATAATCCAGTGCTAGTATTTGTTGTATCCTGCTATACTATGTTTAATCACCACTTGTACCTAAATGTTTGTTCCAATCTTGTTATTTACATCATTACTTGTACTCCTTGTATAATTCTCTCACCTGTTTGTCTGAATTGTCCCGACGTGGATCCTATGTAAAGAGCTCTGAGCTCAAATGGTTTATCCGAAAACTTAAATAAAATAAAAAATAAAAATAAAATAAACATTTACAGGTTTTATACACATAAGGTATATACATTGAAGTATTTTATGATGTAGTGCCATTGCATACTAAATCCAACAATGAGGAACACAGCATGTTATTTTATATCTGCTCGGAGGTCGCAACAATAACCTCCCTGCACAAGGACCTTAGAGGGAAAAGGAAAAATAAAGAGGACACTACAGTATTCTGAAGAAAGGGAAGGGGGTGCCTAAAGGTGGCCAAACTTATGGACTAGAACTTATAAAGGATAGACTGGGCTAAGAAATAGAAGAACTGTTGCAACAGATTTAAGAAAGGTCAGTCCTCAAGAGTGGCAGGTGCTCCCTTCCACATATCCCCCACCTTAAGAAGGAAGCAGTTATTACAGACTGTTTACAACCTTCCTGTCCCAGGAAGGGATGGAGCTTCCACCCATCCATCTTCAGAAGCTCTGTTTCAGGGTCCCTGTAAAAGATAAACATTCTATCTTAAACATAGTGGATATCATCATTCTTTACCCTGAGGCAGTAACACATTTCTCAACAGAGGCTAATGGTACCTTTCCTGCACTATCTTCTTTCAGGGAAATCTGTCATATTTTACTGACTGAAAATCTGAATTACTGTAAAGTCCAGTACCATAGAAAGACTTTCTTTGGGGTGAGTAATTACCTGCTGCAACCCCACCAGATGTGCCAGTTTTAAGCAGGGGCCCTGTCCTAGTTTCAACCCCTCTACGTAAACCCACTATGTCTCTTGATTCATTTATTTCACTTGCTACTGATACAGACACCTGAGGGTAGACACACACAGGTTTCTCTCCATTTTCCAACCACCTCCTCTTTTGTAGGTTTTTCATCAAAAAAATTCAACACATGTACCACCTCCTTGATCTTAACATATTATAATGTTCTGGAATATTAGTATATTTAGCCTGCAGTATATCCCATTCAATACTTTTAGTAGATATAGCTGCATCAATACAGGAAAAAGTTCCTTCAGTCTAATAAGCTTCTTCTTGCTTGCTTGGAGTCTTCAACCCCAGTACAATATCACTAGGCATAGTCTTACCTGGTGTCTCACATTCAAGTTCCATACTTGCATCTCTGACCTTCAACAGGTAACATCCTGGGAACACAGGCAACAAAGGAATATCCTGCTCAGACTGGGGGTCATCGTCCAGCTGAGCCCACAAAAAATCCTTCACTGCTTCTTTATCCAAATTCTCTGGCAGGGACCTCTTGATCACCTGGCACTGGTGTTCCATCTCTCTGCGTAGTCAGTCTGCCTCTAGCCATTGCCCACTCATCCAGTGGAGCATCCTCATCAGTGTCTCCACCTCCTGGGTGTTGTCTCTTGCACCTCCAGTCTGCCTCAATCTGCATCTCTTTGCCATCTTCAGGCTTGGCCTTTCTCTGAGCTCCCAGATCCAGTCTAGGCAGCAGCTTCTGTCCGTCTGTCAGCCATGGTTCTGGTCAGAGCTCCTCAGACTTTCTTCTTCAGGTTCTCCTCAGGCAACTCCTGGTGCATCGGTCCACCTGGGATATCTGGGCGATAGCCACTGGAATACATCCCTCTTTGACCAGAACAGATGCTTCCTGCAAGTTATCCCACTCTCACACCAAGTCTGTGGAGGGGTTGAGGAATAACAGATGGACCAGACACCAAACTTCAAGTTCAACACATAGTCTCTGTGTGATGTATATTCAAAATGCAGAAGAGAACCTTTAACAATGGCATATCCCTTCTTCAGTACATCAGTTTGCATCAACACACTATGTATGTCCTTTCTCTACACTTAGAGAGCACCTACTGACTCAATGATATCTGATCTAACATAGCAGTTGAGATTCAGCCTCCTCCCCATGCAGACTTTGTTTGCATGGGTGGTGTGGGCTCAAATAAAAAAGAAAAAGAACTCTAAAGACAAAGAGCCTCAGTGCAGAAGCACTGAAACAAGGGTTACCCCAAATAGCAGTGACAACAAGCCAAGTTTCAAAGAAACACAACATCACACATACTTCCATAATGCAAAGCATCATGGGGTATATGCAAATCACCTTGACATTTCAGACTTGTTCAGTTTACAGGAGTTTACATGCATTTTAAAAAGCACAACTGACTTAATTTTTATCATATGGTCCCTAATAACGTTTTACCTTTATCAAAAACACCTAGTGCCATAGTATTTTCAACAATTACAGGTTTTATACACATAAGGTATATACATTAAAGTATTTTATGACATAGTGCCATAGAATAATAAATCCAACAATAAGGAGCACAGCCTGCTGTTTTATATCAGCTCAGAGGTCACAACAATAACCTCCCTGTACAAGGACCTGAGAGGGAAAAAGAAAATTAAGGAGGATATTATAGCATAGTCAAGAAAGTGAAGGGTGTGCCCATAGATGGCCAGCCTTTTGGAGTAGAAATTGTAAAGGCTAGATTGGGCTAAGATGTACAAGAACTGTTTCAGCAGATTTAAGAACGGTCAGTCTTCAAGAGTGGTAGGAACTCCCTATCACAAGCATGGTGTACAGGACTTCAAGGCAAGAGCTGACATCCACCATACTCCCTACACAGTGGGACCTGATGTGCTGCCATGCCTCTGACCTCTGCCTGTTGTTGGCAGACACCAGGCTGCACACGCCCCTCCCCCTGGGAGGTGGCGAGCCATCATGGGATGCTCAAGCCAACTTCCCCCTGCCTGGCCTTCCAACACCTGGGTGGGTTCCCAAACAAGGGTTGTTGGTGTTGCAAGTGGAAGTCCAACTGCTGTACTGGTGGGCCGGCTCAGGAAATTTCTAATTGCCATTTACACAGGGCTTTGTCCTTACAGGAAGAATGCTGTTATGGAACACAGGGGACATTTTCCTCTCTGCATCCATATAAAGATTTTAGAAGGTGAGTAGAAAAAAAGAGTATTTTTTGTTTTCATGTGAACATGGTAATGTACAGTTTGATCTCAAGGCAGTGTTGAATGCAACATACAGCATATTAAGAAATTATTTGAGCCTAAGTTTATGACTAATTCAGGGAGGGGGTGTTTTTCTTCCTGATCTTGATGTACCTCAAATCCTGGAGGATTTACTACCCCTACTGCATGTGGAGGCCTTGGCCAATGAAATTATTACTGCTATCTACTATCTAAAAACCAATAGACCTTCAGGGAAAGATAGTTTAATGAATTAAGTCTATAAACTGGTTGGTCCATACTCTCTTAGGGGAGTTAGCCCAGGTTTAAAATTTTTTCCTGGAACACCCTACTTGTGGTTCTGGTCTGAGGGAGTGTTTGCTACTTTTTCACAAAGCTGGGGTGAAGAGTGATTTAAATAGCCGGAGACCCATCTGTCTTAAGTTCTATGTTATTTGGTCTCCCTGTCATAAGCTCATTTGGTCCCATGGAGGGCCATACAAGATCATCTTATTCTGTTATATGAAGCAGTAGAGACAGGGAATACTGATAGATTATAGGGTTTTCTGTTAGCCCTCTGGCAGTGTAAGGATTTTGATCTAGTTTCACATGACTTTCTGTTGTATGTTTTAAAGAGTTATGGGTTTCTATCAGAGTTCATACTGTACACTGGATTCAATGTTTAAATAGCAAGGTCTGCATTATCCCAGTACTGAATGGCTAGTTAGGCACACCATTCCCACTCTCCAAAGGGGTAAGAATGGGGTGTCCCCTCAGTCCTATTTTGCATGTCTTTTCCTTTGATCCTTTATTGCAGAAATTTGAGCAGGATCCAGTAATTTGACCTCCGCAGCCACCAGAAGGGGTGATTAAACATAAGACAATGGTTTATGCAGGTGATGTGTGTCTGCTGCTTTATGATACTACTTTGGTTTTGTAAGCTTCATGTTATTAAAGCTTTTTTAGGAGATGTTTTGAATTTGGGAAAATTCACAGGGAGGTTGCTGAGTGAGGTTCCAGATGCATCACTATTAGATGGAGGTAACATGCTACAGATAGAGTCCTTGACCATTTTGAGTAAACAGTTTGTCTCAGGTGAACTTGTCAAGCTGAGTGCAGAAGGTAAACTTGCAAAAGGAAGACAGAAAGTTGCTAACTAGAGCAAATGGAGTCTTAGCAAAAAAAAAGAGGGACTAGTTCAGTTCAGTTTAGTTTATTGGCAATTTGTTTGTCATTAAAAATATATACATAAAAACAGAGTTATCTTCAGGAGAGCATTTACAAAAATAAATGAGCTAGACTCCAGACATTACATATATGTATAAAATTGGCACTTTAAAATGTCTTAATTGAACTAGATATATTCCATCATTAATCATCCACTATTGCACTTGTCTCTCTAGATAACAAAATGTCCTCTGTTTACCAAAAGTATTATTCTTGGTTATTTGCATGACATTTTCAATTATTTATAACTTGGCAGAAGAAATATTTTTTCTAGGACCAAAGAGATCTTTGATCTTTATAACCAGTTTGATATTTGGTTCCATATCCAAACATGCTAAGAAAGTCCCTTTTTTCATGCGTCAGTCATATTTTCCCTCATTTTCCTTACAAATGGTTATTTTGAGTAGTCTTTTCAGGCTCATTGGAGGAATAGATTGAACCCTGTGAAATGTGATATTATGTATTATCTGACTAGAAAAGGAGGGTCGGATATGATTTATCCCTTGGGTTTTCTCTATGGTATTTTTTCACAATAATATTAGGCCTTTGGTAGTGGCAACTGGGAAGTCTTGGGCATCTTGGGTACAGATGGCAGTCTCAACATAGTTAAAGGTGTGGAAAGTAGGGAATATGAAACAACTGAAGGTGTCTGTCATAACCCACCTGTTTGTGAAGGATGCACTGCTGTGGGATGTTCTCAGGAAACCTCAAATGTTTGAACATGATCTCCCCTGAGCCCATGGATATTTACTGCAGCAGTTATCTGAAAGCAGCATACCTTTGAAGATGAGGGATGCCTTAAGGCAATGCAGCCACAACAAAATAAATGTTAAAGACAACCAGAAGCATAAGCATTTGTGGGAATGTATGTGCACTTGACCAAGGTGTATTAACCAGCTAGAAACAATAGAGTGCTTTTTTTTGGACTGTTCTTATATTGCAGGTTTCTGGGACTTGACTGGTACCCAGTGGGAAGAACCCCATTCCAGGATATGGACACAGAAGCATAGACTCTGATGGCAGACAAGGGCCACTTGGCCCCACCCAGTCTGCCCATTTATTCTACATTATTTTTTTACCACAGACCATACTTGAACTACAGGTCTCTCCCCCAACCCCTTACCTCTATGACTCCTTTGTTCCTATCCCAGGCATTTTTGAACTCCACCACTATTTTGCCCCACCACATCACTGGAAAGCTATTCCAGATATTCATCACTCTTTCTATAAAGAAGTACTATACTTTCTCCTATCTCTTCTGAATCTACCCCCTTCCAGACTCATAGCATGTCCTCTTGTTCTAGAGAGCCTTTTTTTCTGAAAAAGTTTATTTATTTATTTCAGTTTAGGATTAATACCTTTGAGTCAAAGACTTGTTTAGAAAGGTTCCAGGTCAGACAGATACAGCGCGTGAGCAAACAACACAAAGGTTACAAATAGGTTACATAGCATATTTACAGAGTAAGTTTCAAAGGGAACATATGATTACATTGGTTGCAAGGAAATTTGTGATCTTAGTAAACCTGGATACAACATAACTCAGAGTTGAATTCAGTGTGAAATTAGGAGCAGTGTTAATGTAACGCCATACTGGAGTAAGTGCAGAGTACAGCTATAGGACTAAGAAACCAAATCTTGCATAGCAAGTGAAGCTGTCTGAGAAAGCTTTGATAGTGTGTGGCCTGGGAGAAGAAAATGGGGGTGGGGAGGGATGGGGAGTGTGTAGAAAGGGATAGGTGTAGGAGGAGGAGGAGGAGGAGGAAGAGGGAAATTGACAGGGGATGGGTAGTAGAGTGGGGATGGTGGGGGTGTGGTGGGGAGTGTAGGGTGAAAAGGGGGGTGGAAGAAGGAGAGCCAGGGAAGAGAGAGTGATGGAGGGTGGAGCTGAAAGTGGGGTTGTAGTGACTTAGGGGGAGGGGGGAACATTACAACATTTTCACTTGTGCCCCAAAGTGTGGTATGGAATAATCCAGAACTCCTTCTTTGGAAAGGGCTAGATAATCTTAAGGTTAGTTCAGGCATTTGCAGACATTTTCTAGGGCTAAATGGGCACAAAGGCCTGATTCAAATTAGCTAGCCATACTACATTCAATAAAAACCTTGGGGAGTTAATAGAGCCACTTAGGTCCCCAGAAGGAGAGGGATCTCTGGACTTGTGATCTCTACTTGAACAGTACCACTAGACCCCCTTAACCGCATTTAGAGTCCTAATGGTAGGTTGAGTGGTTTTGAACAGACAGGAGGTTGAGCTTGGGGTATGCCCAAGCATGGACTTTTTAGCAAGCAGACACATTTGGTATTTAACCCTGAAGTGAAGAGGGATCCAACCTGTCTCTTGATAGAGGGTACAGATATGTGTCAAAAGATCATCCCCAAGACCAGTGACGGGCCTTGTTAAGTATGTTTTTTTACCCTTTTAAAGGTGGTATTGGTACCAGCACCATAAATAACAAGGCCATAGTCTATGGTAGATAAGACCGAGCAACTTGTGTCCAACTTTATGGCTTCTGGAGTCATAGAATGCCGGTGACGATAGACGACACCTAGCTTTGCATTAGCAATTTCAATAACATGGTTGACATGGGTTCCAAAAGAGAGGGTGACATCCAGGTAGATCCCAAGATATTTAAAGGTGCTGACTTATTCCAGTGCATCACTTTTAAGACTCTAGATCTGCAAAGGCCAAACTTCTTCCTATTCTGTTGAACAGAGAAAAGCACACTCTTAGGTTTTTATAGTTGAGCAATAGTTTATTATTGGAGAACCTTGTTTCAACTACATGGAAACTGGCTTGCAGTTCTGAGGAGATCGTGGCCTGTTTTTTTCCCCTATATCAACATGGCCACATCATCAACATACAGCATGATGTGCACTGGGAAGCCTGTAGGTAAGAGGTTAATAAAGAGGCTAAAGAGTAGTGACCCTAGAATAGACCATTGAGAGACTCCTAGGCTCACCTTCCTTGACTCCAAGAGATTACCTTTGATTATGGCATGTTCAGTCCTGCAATGGAGGTAGCTGTCAAGCCATGCTACCATGTCACTGGACAAGTCTAATGAAAGGAGGTTTTGAAGTAGGAGTTGGTGGTTGATGATGTCAAATGCCTTCATGAGGTCTATAAAGATGGAGCCCGCTACCAATCCAGCATCAAACTCATTGCATAACTGGCAGGTGTAGTCATATAGGGAAGAAGGGGTGGAATGATCTCTCTGGAACCTGTGCTGCTGGGTGCAGAGTAGGATGTGCTTGGTCAGATACTCTGTGAGCTGGTCTTAAACCACGTGCTCATGTGCTTTGGATAATGGTGGGAGAATAGAGAGGGGTCTGTAATTGGATAGGTTGGTAGACTCACTAGCTTTGAAGACAGGGTTAACAAGTGCCTCCTTCTATTTGTCCAGGAAAACACTTGATCTTAGAAAGGCATTGAACATTTTAGGGAGAGGTTCAGCAATCTAGTGCCAGGTCTATCAACTTCATATCAATAAGGTCGCTACCCATTCTTGGTTTATCTAGTGTCCATTTAACATATCTTAACGCTTCATGTCTATGGAGCTGCTTAAAGTAGAATGGGGGAATGTTGCTTATAGATGCGGAATGTGAAATCTTATTAGAGGGTGGATTTAGAGTAGAGGGGGAGGGATAGTCACTGGGTAGTACTGTTCTGGGTCAATGAAAGCCTGCTTAAATGCACTTGCTATGTTACCAGACTCCTAGAGTGTCCTAGAAGCAGTGATTATTAACTCTGGAGGAGCCCTGGAGGCTTTTCCTGTAAGAGACTTTACAGAGTCCCTGAACTCTCATCCACAGCCCTAGCTCCTCCTCAAGAGATTGTTGTGCTAGGAGGCCTTCACCAGCTGAATGAGTTTGGTGCATTTGTTCCTGGCGTTTTTGTAGGCAATGACGTCAGGATGTTTTCCTGTTGATTAGGCCTTGTGCTGCAAGTTGTCCCTACTGTACCTTATTCACCCCTGTGAGGTATTTGAAGGTCTCTGTTTTATCCCTTCCCTCCCTCCCTCCTCTGTTCCAGGGTGTATGTATGTATGTATTGAGGCCCTTTAGCTTCTCCTTGTATCACTTTTGATGCAGACCCAGCACCATTAAAGTCACCGTCCTCTGGACTGTCTCCACCCGATGTCCTTCTTGAGATATGGTCTCCAGAACTGGACACAGTTCTCAAGATGGAGTACTACCAGTGATCTGTACAGGAGTAATAACACATCCCTGTTTCTGCTAGTGATACCCCATCCTACTGGCCCCAACATCCCACTAGCCTTCATGACTGTCTTGTCACACAGCCTGAATGCCTTTATGTCATCCAATATGATTACCCCAGATGTCTTTCCTGCTTGACTGTTATCAATAACACTCCACCCAATTTGTACCCTACCTCTGGATTTCTGTACCCCAAGTGCATTATTTTGCTTTTTCTTTTTGCATTCAGACTCAGCTGCCATATCCTTGACCCCTCCTCAAGTTTTTTCAGATCTCTGCTCATCCTGTCCAACTCTCCCTCCTGAGGTCCACTCTGTTGAAGATCTTAGTGTCATCTGCAAAGATACAGACCTTCCTTTACAGCTCTCCTGCCATGTCACTTATAAAGACATTAAAGAGGTCTGGCACCATCACTGAACTGTAACATACCCCACTGGTCATCCTCCCTTCTTTGGAGTGAACTCTGTTTACCACTATGCTTTGTCTCCTATTCTCTATCCAATTTCTTACTCGATTTACCACCTTGTTACCCACCTCTAAGCTACCCAGCTTGCTTACTAGTGTCCTGTGGTGAATGATGTCAAAGATCTTACTGAAATCTAGGCAGGCCATGTTCATTGTTCCTTCCTAATCTAATTCCTTAGTCACCCATCAAAGAAATATGTCAGATTTGGTTGCTGTTACCCCTCCCCCCCACACACACACACACAAATCCATGCTGCCCTGGATCTTGTAACCTGTGGGATTAAAGCTATTCCGCAATCAATCCTTTTCTTAAGCATTGTTTCCATTAATTTTCCCACACTCAGATGTGAGGCTGACAGGCCTGTAATTGCCAGCTTCTTTTCTGATACCACTTCAGTGAAGTGGGACTAGAGCTACTCTTCTCCAGTCCTTCAGGGTCACTCCGGTCTTCAATATCTGTTAAGTAGGACTGTCAAAGGTGCAGTTATTATGTCCTGGAGCTCCCTCAACTCCCTTCGATGCATCCTATTTGGCCCCATACCTTTGTCTATTTTCACATTAGTGAGTGCTTTCAGGACTCACGTCTCAGAAAAAGGATTAATGCCCAGTTCCCTCCCATTAAAGTTTCTCTGCTCTTTTGTGTGCCATCACCTTCCCCTTTCACTGCAAATACTGAACAGAAGCATTTGTTCAACATCTCTGCTTTTTCCTGGTCACCCTCTGCTTAGTTCCCACCTCCCTTTTTAACCTTACTTCCCTCCGTTTCTCTTCCTTTTTCCACTTACATACCAAAAAATGTGTTATCCCCTTTTGGTACTTCCTGGGATATTCTTTCTTCAGTTTACGTATGAACATATGAAATTTGCCAGCATATAAAGGCCTAGAGGTCACCAAGTCTGCTCGAATGTACAGCTAGCACCCCTTATTCTGCAGCTGCCCCTCCTTCCTTGCGCCTTTCCACTCCTTACTGCTTTCTCTGCTTCCCCCTGTTTCTCTACTTCCCTCTGTTTCCCTTGATATGCCTCCCTATCCTTCACCCTCTGCATCTCATTGTACATTCTGAATGCAATCTTTTTAGCCTTAACCTTTTCTGCCACTCCAAGAACCAGAGTGGTGTCCTCTTCCTCTTGCTTTTGCTCATTTGCTTAATGCAGAGGTTTGTTGCCTGTACTATCCCTACTGTTCCTCCACCCCTACAGGCCCCTCCAAATCATTCTTGAGGTATTCATCCATTGTAATAAAAATTTGCCCTTATGAAGTCCAGGACCCTCACACTTGTGTGGTTTGATTTTGCAACTTTCCTTATGTTGAACCACACTCTATAGTGATCACTAGTCCCATGGTGGCTTCCAACATTCACATCTGCAACACTGTCCGTTAGGGAGAACCAGGTTCAGTTTTGTCCTATACGGAGGTTCATACTGAGGAGGTATGGATCGAGGAGGCAAAGCCCATATTTGCTCTGATAATTCAATCAAAGTATTTCATATCTGGTCCAGACAAAATATATCTGTCCAATCTAGCTTTGAATTCATTTTTATTCCTACTTATCATTATGTCATCTGTCAAATAATTCCATGGGTTTACAACCCTAGATGTATCAAAATATTTTCTTTGCGTCTAAATCTAATTTTTAATAGGTGTCCTCTAGTTCTTTGCGTATCTTGTTTAAAGGACACTCCAAGGTCATTCAACAAGATGTGATACTGCATTAAGTCATACATAATAGGAGGACAGAGCTTAACCTCCTAGTATCTACAGACATAAGATTTGATGCATTTAACCTTGCCTCATATTCCATCCTGGCACGGGGGTCATAATGTCGCAAGACATTATGCTGCATGCAAAAATCACACTGCAAATTCAGTGCAATTTTTTGCAAGCAGCATAAGTCCTTTTTTTCACAGGGGGCTATACCCCATGCACCCCCCCCCATTATGGGGGTCTGTACCCTTGAATCCCCTCAATAAGGATTCTCAACTCTGGGGGGTGGGATTTAAAATTGAAATTGCACAGAAGTGCAAAAAATTTAAAAATTCTCTTGCGTCTGGGACTGGGAATCAAAGCCCTTCCCAAACGCAGAGCTTGGGTTCCCTGCTGCCAGTGGCTTACTCCATTGAGCCACGGCAGCTGCCCAGTGGAACCCCATACCAGCAGAGGTCTTATCCTCTGCCTGGGATGGTGAGAAGGTGCAATACAGTGTACAGCAGTATTCATGGTATTGCATCTCTCGCTCTTGTCTATAGCGCTATTTTGGGTTAGCGCTAATGTCATAGGCTATTAGGCGTACAACACATCGACCCAGCAGGTACAATCCTTTCCAAACCATCAATACATTTAGTATATTTTCTTTGCACTCTTTTGATTTTATCTCTTTCTGTTTTTCTAAAAGGGAACCAAATCTGGGACGTGTACTCAAGCTGAGGACGAACATACTCATGGTATAATGGTAACATTACACAGGACTCTCTAGTGGTTATGTTCCTTTTTATAGACCATATAATGTTGTTACATTTTTTTTTTAATGGCCGCTTGTGTTTGATCTTCTGTACCTAATGTGTCAGAAACAAGGAACCCTAGATCTTTTTCCAAGGAACAAATTGTTACGATGGAGCCACATAAGATGTATTCAGCTTTTTTGTTGGATCTGCATAAGTGCATTATTTTACATTTGCCCAGGTTAAAGAACATGTTCCATTGTTTTACCCAGTTGGGTACTGTATTAAGATCTTGTTGTAAATAACTTATTTTCTCATCTGTGACACATGGGCCTCCAATCTTAGTATCATTGGTGTATTTTGTCGCCCAGCAGTTAAAGTTCTTAGTAAGGTCTGAAATTAAAATCAGGAACAAAATAGGGCCCTACACTCATCCTTGAAGGACTCAATGTGTCACGTCCCCCACATCTGATAGATGACCATTAATCAGTGCTCTTTGTTTCCTGTTATTCAGCCATTTAGATACCCAGCTTATAATGATGTCCTCGGCCTGATGTGGACTCAATTTCTCTATAATGGCCCAGTGATGGGTTCAAATTGAATGCTTTGCTAAAATCTAAAAAGACCACGTCACATGGTTCCCCTTGTCTAGTTCTTTACTTACATTTTCATAAAAACATAGCAGGTTAATTGTACAGCTCCTTCTTTTTCTAAATCTGTGTTGGTCTGAGTCCTTAGAATCAATTAGAGTTGTCAGTTTATCTGGATGTATTATGGTATCCCTAAACTCAGAATCCCACATGCATAGTTTTGAGTGGCCGCAGAGGAGCTGAGAGCCCTCAATAAAAGTACAATGAACCAGCAATTTCTTAACTTGATAAAATATGGGAGTTATATTTCAAACATAGAAACAGAAATTGTTGACAGATAAGGACCGCTAAGCCCATCCAGTCTGCCCATAAGTCCTGTACTTGATTACAGCTTTTGACCTTCCCCCCACTTAACCTCTATGGTTCCCCATGCCTGTCCCATGCATGTTTAAATCCAACCACAGTGCTCACTCCCACAACCTCCTGTGGCAGACCATTCCATATATCCACCACCCTTTCCATGAAGAAAAATGTCCTCACATTCCCTCTTAACCTGCCTCCTTCCAATATTCAAGTCATGTCCCCTAGTTCTTGTACTCCTCCTGTATTGGAATATTTCCTCTCCTTGCACCCTGTTTCTGCCCCTGAGGTACTTGAATGTTTTTATCATGTCCCCTCTCTCCCTCCTCTCCTCCAGTGAATACATATTGAGGTCCCTTAATCTCTTCTCATAAGTCTTGTGGTGCAAGACCTGTACCATCTTAGTCGCCCTTCTCTGGACTGCCTCCAGCCTGATAATGTCCTTTAGAAGGTGCAGCCTCCAGAACTGCACACAGTACTCCATGTGAAGGTTTTGTATAATGGCATCACTACCTCATGCCTTCTACTGGTGGTACCCCTTGCTATGCACCCCAGCATGCCACTGGCCCTCCCTGCTGCTTTTGTGCTCTTCTTTGACATTTTCAGGTAATTTCAAATAGTAAGCCGCAGGTCTCTTTCCTGTTTGGTAACTGTCAGCAATCCCACCCCCCACCCAATCCTGTAAATCTCCCCAGGGTTACTGTGTCCCAGGTGCAGAATTTTACACGTTTTTGAATTAAACCTCAGCTGCCACTCTGCAGGCCATTTCTCAAGCTCCCTAACCTCCTCATTTTCTCCACTCCTTCAGGAGTATCCAGTGGCACTGGGTCAGGATAGTGCTAACAATAATATCGCAGTCAAGAACTGTGTGGCAATAATGGCATCATTTTGTTTTTTGTGGGGGGCTCTGTCACCTGCACCCCCAGACTGAAGGATTCTTCTCTGGGAGGAGAGTGAATCATGATAAAAGTTAAAATTCGTGGGGCTGTGGAATACTGTTTCCATGGCCCCATGTAAAATATTCTAAGTCCAAAGTGCATTAAAGTTGGAGACCAGGATTAGAACCCTGGTCTCCAATGCCGCTGGTCAAGCTGCTCGATGCCCCAGCACTCCACCCCATGGAAGCAGCTTATCCAACCTCCTGAATCCTGGTACCCTTGTGTGCTGTAAGCACCATGGACAGCTAGCAGGGAGTACTTACTGAAAGTGCTGTAAATACTCTCTCGCTGTCCCAAGTTAGCGCTACAGGGACTAGTGCTCTCTTGACTGGCTCTGTTCTTGTAGCGCTAATCTAACCAGGTACCATATCCATCATGTTACAGATCTTTGTGTTATTGCAAACAGGCAGACCTTTCCTTCCAGTCCTTCTGCAATATAAGTGATCAAGACATCGAACAGAACTGGCCCAAGGACTGACCCTGAGATACTCTGCTGGTCACCTTCCTCTCCCCAAATTGCACTCCATTTACCATCACCCTCTGTCTGCTGTCCATCAGCCAGTTTCTAATCCAGTTTACCACCTTGTCTCCCATGCCCAGAATACCCATCTTGTTAACCAGCCTCCTATGTGGGATGGTGTCGAAGGCTTTCCTGAAATCAAGGTAGGCTATGTCCACGATGCCCCCCCCAATTTACTTCCTTCATCACCCAGTCAAAGAAGACTATGAGATTTGTCTGACACGACCTACCCACTGTTGACCAATGTTGCCTAGGGTCCTGGGTATCAACGGTTTCTAGATGTCCCACTATCCTTTCCTTAAGAAGTTCCTCCATGATCTTCCCCATTACTGAGGTGAGGCTGACTGACCTATAGTTGCCCACCTCCTCCCTACTGCATGAATTGTGTAGAGGGATGACATGTGCCCTTCTCCAATCCTCTGGCACCACTCCTGTGTTAAGTGACTAGGTGAACGTTGCTGCCAGAGGTACTGCTAACTCTCTTCACAGCTCTCATATCATCCTTGGGTGTATGTCACCTGATCCCATTGCTTTATCCACCTTCAATTTAGTAAGTTCCTGCAGGAATCTCTCACCATGAGTGGACTATTGTCCACCTCTTTCCCCACTTGGCATCTGATGCTCGGCTGTAGTCCCTGACCCTCCCCCTCTTCTGTGAATACTAAACAGAAGTATTCATACAGTATTTCTGCCTGATCCATGTCTCCCTTCTTACACTACCCATCCTCCCCTTTTAGTTTTACAATTCTCCACCTGGTTTTCTTCCTTTCACTGATGTACTTGTAGAATGTCTTGTCCCCTTTCTTTACTGTCTATGCTAAACTTTCCTCAGTCTGTGCCTTTGCTCTCCTCACCACCTTCCTTGCTTCCTTTAAACACTCTAGGTAAACCTCTCTTGTCCTCCACCCTTTGGGTCTCCTTATATTTCCAGAACCCTGTCCTTTTATCCCTTACCTTTTCTGCTACCTCTTTTGAGAACCATAGTGACCTTTTCTTTCTCTTGCCTTTTGATACCAATCTGATGCATTTGTTTGTTACTTCCACTATGGCTCCTTTTAGGTTCTCCCACTGCTCTTCCACCCCCCCATCCTCCTATTCTCCAGGGCACATAGAAACATAGAATTTGATGGCAGATAAGGACCGCTTGGCCCACCTAGTCTGCCCATTTTCCTACCTAACAGATAAGCTGCAGATCCTAATTAACCGACAGCTTGCTTCCTCCTACCCCCCCCCACTAGGACTGCCTTATGTCTGTCCCATGCATTCTTGAATTTCCCCACTGTTCTTAACTCCTCAACCTCCTCAGGGAGGCTGTTCCATGCATCCACAACCCTCTCTGTGAAAAAATACTTCCTCACATTACCTCTGAGCCATCCCCCCTCTGTCTTCAAATTGTGTCCCCTTGTTCTTGCACATCTCTTTTTCTGAAAGATGCCACCCTCTTGGACTTTGTTGATTCCCTTGAGTGCTTGAAAGTTTCTATCATGTCTCCTCTCTCCCTCCTTTCCTCAAGGGTATACATATTAAGCTCTTTTAGTCTTTCTTCGTATGTCTTCTGGTGCAGACCCTGCACCATTTTGGTTGCCCTCCTCTGGACAGCCTCCACTCTGTCTATGTCTTTGCGGAGATGGGGTCTCCAGAACTGCACACAGTACTCCAGATGGGGTCTCACCAACTGTCTGTACAGAGGGATAACAACTTCCTATTTTCTACTATTGATGCCTCTCCCTATGCATCCCAATATCCCCCCAGCCTTCCTTACTGGCTTCTCACATTGCTTGCCCACTTTTAGGTCATCTGATAGAATTACTCCCAAGTCCCTTTCCATTTTTACTGTTGTCAGTATCTCACCCCCCATTGTGTACTCTTGCCCTGGGTTTTTGTTTCCCAGGTGCAATACATACCTTCTTTGCATTGAATCTGAGCTGCCATACATTTGACCATTCCTCCAACCTTGCCAAGTCCCTTCTCATCCTTTCCACTCCATCTGGTGTATCAACCCTGTTGCAGATCTTTGTGTCATCTGCAAAGAGACATACTTTTCCTTCCAGTTCCTCTGCAATGTCACTTATAAAGACATTAAAAAGGACCGGTCCCAGTACTGAACCCTGCGGTACCCCACTAGTAACCCTCCTTTCTTCACTGTGGGCTCCATTTACTACTACCCTTTGCGTCCTGTTGTCTAGCCAATTTTTTATCCAGGCTACCACCTTGGGACCCACTCCAAGGCTGGCTAACTTGTGTATTAATCTTTTGTGTGGGACTGTATCAAATGCCTTGCTAAAATCTAGGTAAGCCATGTCCACAGCCCCTCCTGGTCTACTACTTTGGTCACCCAGTCAAAAGAAATCTATTAGATTCGTCTGACACGACCTTCCCATTGTGAATCCATGCTGCCTTGGGTCCTGTGCCCCACTCTTCTAGGTACTCAACAATTCTTTCCTTCAGAAGTGATTCCATCATTTTACCTTCCACTGAGGTCAAACTAACTGGTTTGTAGTTTCCTGCCTCTGTCCTGCTCCCACTTTTGTGAAGAGGACATCACCCTCCTCCAGTCCTCAGGTACCACCCCATCCTCCCACGATTTGTTAAAGTAGTCAGCGGTGTCGTTGTTCTACCCTTAGTTCTTTAGAATTCTTGGGTGAATCCCATCAGGCCCCATTGCTTTGTCCACCTTCAATTTTATTAGTCCTTTCAGAACCCTTTCTTCTGTAAATGGACTGGTATCAACCCTCGTCTTCAGAGTGTTTCACTTGTTTGATTTAGGTACCTCCCCCTCCTCTTCCTTTGTGAATACTGAGCAGAAATATTTGTTCAGTATCCCTGCTTTTTCATTGTCACCCTCTACCCACATTCTGTCCCCTTTATTGAGCCTCAGTATCCCTCCTCTGGTCTTTCTTCGCTCCCTAATGTACCTATAAAAGGTCTTATCCCCCTTCTTAACAGAGTTGGCTATCCTTTCCTCAGTTTGGGCCTTTGCTATTCTGACTGCCTTCCCAGCCTCTTTCTGCTTTAACTGATAAAGTTCTCTGTCCTTCTCTTTTGGTAACTCTCCTCATTTTAGAGAAGTCTGCCTTTTTTGAAATTGAAAACCTTTGTCCTAGTGTGACTCGACTGAATCCCTGTCTGTATGCTGAACCACATTATGTAGTGTTATAAAATGGCAAGATAAAATCATGTAATCTGATTGGCTCTTATTTATGTGAAAAATACGGTTTACACATGGGTAAAAAAAGGACTGCTCAGCAGTGAAGAGTCTGAAACACAGATCAATGTGCATTTAGAACACAGGCATTTCAGTTAGCCCTCTACTGCCAGAGCTGATGTTCCACTACAGACATGGCTGCTACCTTTACACTGTAAAAAAGCTTCAACTGGGCCCTAAAAATAAAACTACCTTAAATAAAAAATAAAACAAATGAATTAAATGTTGTTTCCCTGATTATCACACTCTCCTTACATACATAATCAAATCAGAAACAATAAGTATTGTTTATAGTTTTCACTACTACTGCTTCTTTGCTGACAGTCAAAACCCCCCCTTCTATCTTTAACTGCTTATCAGGGAACTCTCTTCTTCTTGCCCTGGCAATGAGATAACTGAGTCTCTGGCTGCAACAAAGGCCTTTGTTGTCTATGTGTATAGTGTGTTGGGAGAGAAACATTCTGCCAGTGGAACTGAGCAGAATTTTGAATCCATATATTCCATGGTAAATATTCCATGATAAACATTCCATATCTAGAATGTGGGGAAAAACAGAGAAAAAAAAACAGGAAGAAAAAAGTAGGTAATAATACAATGACATCATCGATGACATCACTTGCAGAGGGCAGAATGATTATTTTATCACAAATGCACAAAGTAAATCTTTTTTTCTACATATAAACATGCTTTTCCCAATAGTCAAAAATAAAAACAAAAAAGGAATCAATTTTATAAGTGTAATAAGGCACTCAGAGGTGTGTGTAAACCATATTTTACAGCATGGCTAGCAGCTGAAGTCACTCGGCTGTTGGTCTTGTGCCTTACTACGCCCCTGGCCTTGCTGTAAAATATGGTTTACACACACACACACACACACACACACACACACACACCTTTTTTCCTTATTGCTTACATCACTGGATCCTAGCTGCCCCTGCACCCGGGCATCAGTGATTCTTTCCCAGTTGGTCATTACTAGATTAAGAATCATCCTGTCTCTGGTGGGATCAAGCACCAGGTGCCTGAGTCCTGCCCCTTGTAGGGAATCCAGGAAACCTCTTTTTCTGACTGAAACAGCTGCCTAGGTGGTCCAATCCACACAATTCACTCAGTTGCACACTTCTGTGAGCAGTTCAGTGCAGAGCAGTATTTGTGTAACCTGCACTGGCCTGTCAGTGATTTGTTGATTTTTTTTTTTGTGTCTACTTTTCCATTTGCAAATTATACTGTAAAGCCACTAGAGGGCAACAACATGCAGATTGCAATTCTCTACCTACTGCTCTCCCCTAACACTTCTAGTCCTGGGTCTGTCATACCTAAAGCAAATTATCAATGTCTTAACATTTAGTGGTGTGATCCAAATCTGTAAGCCTGTACAAAGCCTCTACTACCCTACCCAGCATGGTTTCTATCTCCCTCCTATTCACACACTTCCTGGTTCTTACCCTTATCTCAGTCTCCCCCTCTACACCTATTGCCACTTCTCTCTCCCCTTCCCTTCCAGATAGCTCCTTCTTTCTGTCAATCACCCCTACAGCTCCCCTTGTAAGCAGACCCCACTTTCCCTACTACCCTCCAACATCTGTTTTCCCTTCCTAGTCACTTTGCCTTTCAACATTTCCTTATCTTCTTCTCCCCCCCTTTTCTCCTCCCTCACGTATTTCCTACCCAATTACAAAAGTCCTAAACTTCACTCTTTTACCCTTGACCTCCTCCTTCTTTCATCAGGGAACATCCACCCCAACCCTGGTCCTATTTCTTCTCCTACCCTGGCTCCTTTCCCAAATAACATGTCTCCAAACCCCACGACCACCACAACCCTCCCTAATGGGTTGAAGCTCCTCCACCTGAACATCTGCAGCCTGCTACCTAAAATCGACCTCCGACAAACCTCTTATGATTTCACACATCCATGACATCCTAATTATTACCAAGACATGGCTCAAAAAATACATCCCTGACAGTGCCATTGCTATCCCTGGGCATTCCATCTCCAGACAAGATCGATCAGGTCACAGAGGGGGAGTGGCCATGTATATCCTGTCCTCACTGCAGTTTACTACCACCCTATCTGCCTCCATCCCAGCTACCTATGAAGCCCTTGCCACCTGCATGTCCCTTCCTTTCTCAATCCCAGTCTTTGTGGCTGGCATCTATAGTCACCCAAGCATTCAACCCTCGGTCACAACTGAACTCTTAGCCAGTATCACCTCCCACTCACAATCTGGTGAACTTTTCATAATGGGTGACGTGAATCTAAATTGGTTGTCTCCCAAGTTAAACAAGCTACACAATGGCATCACTGCTCTAAACCTCACTCAACTTATACTTGAGCCCACACACCCTAATCCCAAAATACAAAACCACACCCTGCTTGACTGGGCACTCACAACCCACCCACACCGCATTATTAAATTTGGTCTCCTTCCCGATGCCCTTAGTGACCACAACCTTATTTTCATTGTACGTAAGGTTCACTGCCCCAAACCTCCCCCTAAAATCATACAGCGCCAGTCCTTTAAATCCTTAGACCTTACCCCAACCAGCTCTGCACTCGCTTCCACCAACTGGGCCCCCCCCACTGCCATTTCTGTCAGCCAAGCACTTGACTATTTTAAGGATAAATTCATTGCCACCTGGAATGTCTTTGCTCCTTTCAGATGGACCAGAGTCCGTGGGCTTCACCTCCCCTGGATCACCCCCGAACTACTGGCCTGCTTCAGGGAGCATGATCAGGCCTGGAGTAAACACAAATTTACTAATCATCCAAACAACTATGGCAAGTACAGAATGCTACGCAATTCATGTGATAAAGCTACTAAACTGGCTAAGTCTGATTATTTCAACTCCTCATTCCTGACTAACACTAACTCTCCAGCTAAATTCCAGAGGGTAGTTCATGCCTTATTCTCTCCCCCTCCCCCTCCCCCCTCTCCCCCTCCAGTTCTTAAAATATATAACTCCCTAGTTTCTGACATGGGATCAGTGGCCAATGAATTTAATGCCTACTACACCTTGTGAGCCACGTCTCTTCTAAATTCCCTCTCCCCATTGCCCCCTACTAACTTCAGCCCTTCTCCTCAGCCAGTGCCTACCCCCCATTTTCCTTTTCTACTATCTCCCCTGATGAAGCTCTTAATGCTCTCCTATCCCTCAACCCCTCTAAAGGCTCCTCAACAGATGAGCTTGATCCTAAACTTCTCTACCTTTCTGCTCCCAAAATTGCTTATCCTATCTCCGTATTCCTTTACCTGTCCTTTATTTCTGCCCATTACCCTCATCCTGGAAATATGCTGCAGTTCTTCCTCTCCCTAAGGGTGATGACACATCCACTCCTGGCAACTATGGCCCCATTTCCTTCCTTCCTTTCTACCCTTGCCAAACTTCAAGAACACTTAGTTCTCTCTCAACTATCAATCTTCCTCTCTGATTCTTCTTTATTCATCCACTTCCAATCTGTTTTTTGGAAGAACCACTCAATAACCACCTCCCTCCTCAGGCTTATTGACTCCTCCCTTTCAGGGATGGATGACGGCCTGATCACCTCGGCCATCTTTCTTGACCTAGCCAAAGCTTTCAACATTGTTTCCCATCCCCTGCTTCTTGATTCACTCTTCTCAGCTGGTCTTGCCCCCTCAGCTAACAACTGGTTTAAATCCTACCTCACTGGCAGGACCCAGCAGGTGAGATTCCTTGATTCCATCTACCCTTCACTCCCCATCAACACTGGTGTTCCTCAGGGATCAGTGCTTAGTCCCCTACTCTTCTCCATTTTCCTTAATGATCTTCCCACAATGCTCATCCTCTTCTATCCACATGTATGCTGACGATACTGTTGTGTACAGTTCCGGCAAAAACCCTGCTGCTGTGTAAACAAGCTTACAACATAACTTTAACCAAGTTTGGCTCTGGTTTGCTTCTCCCCAGCTTTTTCTAAACACCAAGAAGACAGTCTCAATGACCTTTGGCACCAGACAGAGACTCTGTAGGCTCCCATCCCTACCAAACTTCCACACCCTTGATGGGACCATCTTGGAGGACACCTCTTCATTTAGACTTCTGGGAGTTTGGCTGGACCAGCACCTCAATGTCTCTGTGCATATCAATGCTGTCCTGAAGAAACTGTGCGCCAAGCTTGGTGCTCTGTACAGGAATTGTAGTTGCATCCTGCTGACTGTGAGGTGCGAAATTGTCCAGAAGATGATACTCCCTATCTTTGACTACTGTGACGTAGTCTATGGTGCTGCTCCCAAATCCTCCCAGACAACGCTGAACACTCTCTTTAACTCCTTCTACCACTTTGATACCTACTCCCCTTCCTGCTTCCACCACTGTGAACTCTATTGCTCTATAACCTTCCTTTCACTATCTGACAGACACATCTCTCACTGTGCCAATTTAACCTCCAAATTCTGGTTTGGGGGGCTCCCCTCCTGTCTCTCATCCTCTCTCTCCACTCCACCTCCCACCACACACTCTCTCAGATCAAATGACGCCCGCACCTTGATGGTCCCACACCACTCCACCCTCATTGGTCAGACTGGTTTTGCCCATCATTTCCATAAAATCTGCAATTCCCTCCTCTTGAAATATGACACTCTTCCTCAAACTACTACCTTACCTCTGCCCTACACAATTACCTTTCTCTCAACTGTTCCTGCTTTAACCCACCTCAATACCTATCCCCAGTTCCTGCCTTCCTACCATGACCCCCCTGGCAGGGTTCTCAACATCCTGAAGGGGGGTAATCAGGAAATGGCTACCCCTACTCCTCATATTCAGTTCTTGCCTCTCCCCCCTCCTTCTCTACCTGCCCTTCTGGGTCACCAGTGTGCACAACCTAACCCCATCCTTTTTACTCCAACAGCACTTGCGTTTTACCTCAAGCCTGCTCCTGGTACACTCATGCACTATAAATCTATATGGGAGAATTAAATACCACACCTGCCTTCTCACAAAAAAGATTCTCCTTGGGTCCATACCCATGGGACTGTGTTGTCTACTTCACAAATCTCCAAAGACTCAACACATGCACACCTCATCCACTGAACTCCTACTAGTCCCAAGGTGCCGGACCACACAATGCCAATGTGTTTTTTAGAGCAGAGCTCCTTCCTGGTTCAATGGTCTCCATAACAGTCTGGCTAACCTTACCAATCTTGGGGAGTTCAAGCATAAACTCCGAACTCACCTCCTAACTGAAACCTCCTGTGATTGCCCCACCTAACCTCCAGGTCCCTCTTCAGGACCTCCTCCATTCCTTTCTCCTCCCTCCTCCTCCCGTTTTTTTCTCCTGGACCTACCCTCACTGCTGCTACCTCTATCACCTCTGTCCTACCACCCTTCTCCCTGCCTTCTCACCTCTCCCCCTTCCCCTCTCTCTCCTGCCTTTCTAGTCTTCTTCCTTCCTCCTCTTTGTTATTGCAATTTGACAAGGCTGCCTGGCTGCTCCTCTCCCTCCTGGCTCTTTGTCTACTTCTCTATCCCCCTGCCTCTGATACATTTTTTGCTTGATGTGTATATATTGAAGCTAATTGTTCTGTACTATAATGTAAACACTACATGCTCTGAATTATTCTGTATAACTTATCTGTTTCCCAGCATCTGTATGTAACCCTCCCTACTGATGTGGAACCTTTGTAAATGAGCTACCTGGTACTCAAAGGTATTTGTAATCCTAGAATAAATGAATGAGTAAAATAGTTCTATCTCATTATTATTGTTCTGTACATTCATATGTTCTTTTGTATGATTTTGGACATGTATTGTAATTTATTTAATGTTCCACTACTGTTTATTGTACAATACATTGTGTTCCAACTGTTGCACAATCTTACAATGTTGTATTGTTTGTACTACTCACTTACCCCTCCCTCAGGTCGCACCGTGAGATGAGCAACTTGTTGTTCAGTGTGCCCTCCTGGTGAAACATTTCAATAAATAAATAAATAAATAAAAACATCTGGCATATTGAAATCCCCCATCAGCAGAATTTCACCTTTCATTACCATTTCATGTATTTCATCCTCAAGGTCCCTGTCCACGTTTTTCCCCTGAACTGAAGGCCTGTATATCACCCCTCTGTGTATTGTTGTACCTTTTCATCATTCAAGGGTGACCTACAGATCCTCAGCCTCCCCCTGCCTACCCTGTATCTGTGTTGCTTTTATACCCTCCTTGACATATAGGGCAGCTCCTCAGCCTTTTTTGCCTCCCCTGTCCAACCTAAACAGAGTATTTTTTTTTACCAATTATTTTTTTTTTTTACCAATTATTTTACCAGGTCTGGAATGTTTGCTTCCCAACCATGATTGGCAGTGTACCAGGTTTCACTTATTGCTAGTATGTCCAGGTCTGCCTCAGCTATCACATCCTCCATGTCTGGTATTTTATTTTCCAGGCTGTGGGCATTTGTCCCCATGGCCATCAAAGTATTACTGCCTGTCCTGCCTCCACTCCTGGTTTTGGTCCCTTGCAGTTTCCTCTCCTTCCTGTTAACTTTAACATGTGTCCCCAATTTCTTTGCTTCTTCCTTTCTACCTGGTCCAGGTTACCTTGGCAACATCATTCTGGTGTCTCTACCATTTGGGGGGTGGACTGCTAGAGTTTGCCTGTTCTTGTTGGCCCCCCCTGGCAAGTTTGAATGGTCATGAGCGAAGAGTTTGAACGGTTCATTGAAGGCTGCTTTCCCCTTTCTGGACAAATGCAGCCCATTCCCTACAGTAAAGGGCCACATTGTTCCAGGTAGGACCCCAGTCCCCAGTGAAGCCATACCCCTTCTTGCTGAACCAGGCCTTCAATCATGAGATGAAGTTACTAATGTGGATATTTCTATCCCCCTTCCTGCCATGGACTGGCAGCACCTCCAAAAATGACATGGATCTTGTTACTTTCCCCAGGCTCCCCCAAACCTATGAAATCTTTTTCACCTGTTCCAAGCTAGTCCTGTTCTTGGATAGGTCATTTGTTCCCAGATGGACAACAACATCCAGCCGCCGCTTGTCACTGCTTCAGTGATCTTCTGGATCTTCTCCCCCTACCTCTGAGCTGTGCCTCCTGGAAGGCACTTGACCACCCTTTTCTCCCTCCTATTTGTGTCCTCATCCATTCCTCAGACAATGGAATCCCCCACCAGGAGTAACTTCTTCCTCCTTTGGGATTCTCTTCCTCCCATCACTGGGTCTCTACTGCTGGAAGATCCTCACATCCTCCTTTGTTTCAGCCTCAGGTCCCTTTGCAGGACTCTACTGCTCCTCCAAAACAGTTAAGGGGGTCTTGAGCTGGACTGGGTGGTGGACGTGTCTCTTCCCCCTCTCCTGAATCTTCCTGAGCCCACCATAGTCCACACTGCCATTTGTCTGGGCAACAACTGTTGCATTGGCTTGGGACATGGTGGCCTCCAGATGGGGGAGAGGGTCTTCAATACTCCTGCCAGCTTGGCCTGGAGACTGGCAACCTCTGCCCTCAGCCCAGAGAGGTGCTTGCATATGGGGCAGCACTGCAGTATCCAGAATGTTTGTCTGAAGACTGCTGCACCTCACCCAGAGCATTGCACCACTCCCTGCATCATCCAGAACCTGCTTACTACTACCATCCCTCCTTCTCGGTTAACTTTTTCTCTTCTCTTTCTCCCATTTCTAACTAAATTACTCCTCTGCTTTCTGCCTCAACCATCTTTGCTAACCTAGTGGACTTCTCTTTCCTTGTATTACCACCTGTATTCTCAGATAGGCCCTACCTTGCATGGTGCTGCCAAATGTTCCCTGTGCCTTTAAGTAGGTGTGCCTCTGTCGATGTCTATAAAGACAGAGCACCCGTGGGAAGTGGGAATGGGGGTGGATGGGCTGGGTGTCTCGTTTCCTATCCATCCACTGTAAAAAACAATCAGGTACCTGGAATGTGATCCTAGCTGAGGGTAGCCTAGAAACCTACAGAAAGTTACCAATAACAGAAAGTCAAAGCTACCTGAACAAAGCTACTTCTGCTTTAGCACTACTGCTATGTGAGAGAACACACAGGCATTTATCATAAATTGCTGTAGACTGATACTAGTTGAGAGGGAAGAACATAAGCTTCCAGAAGGTTGCTAGCAATGCCTGTTGAAATATAAATCCCTGCTACTCATGTATCATACATCTCACTTTTTTTGGCTTGAATGTTCCTGCCACTCTCAGCATATATGTAATCTCTCTATATTGTATTCTAATCATCCTCTGCCTCATTTATTTGTCCCTTCACACTCCAGTGATTATTCCCTTTCTTTAACACTAACAATATGAGTGACATACTTTTATATACATGGAATGTGAAGGGACTTAATTCTCCTTGTAAGCAGAAGCAAATTCTTTCACATCTCAAAAAAACATAAAACACTAATTGCTTTCCTTCAAGAAACAAAATTATTAGCAGAGAATGTTCATAGTCTTAAAAAAGATTGGGTCAGTCAGATCTACGAATCATCCTATACCTCAAAAAAAAAAAAGAGGAGTTGCTATTCTTATTCATAAGAGTCTCAAATGATCCCTTGTAATCTCCGTTTCCAATACTGATGGCAGATTTGTGATGGTCAAACTGAATACCAACTCTGGTCCTCTTCTGCTTGTTAATGTCTATCACCCAACACCAATTCCCTGGAGTTTTTTTCATAATTTAGCTCAACAGATTCTATCCTTTAACACTGATAATACACCAGTTATTCTTGGAGGGGATCTTAACTTAGCTTTAGAAGCCAGCATTGACAGAAGTAGCCCCACTACAGATGCCCACCCTAGAAGTATTAAAGCCTTCTCATTACTAATGCAAGATGTTGGATTAGTTGATGTATGGTGCCTCCTTCACCCCGTGATCGAGAATTTACTTTTTACTTCTCTCAACATAAGACATACAGTAGAACTGACTACTGGTTATCCTCTCCTGTTATAATGGAAAAAACTATTGATCTGTTCATCTCTCCCATCATAATCTTGGACCATTCACCTTTCAAATTGTAACTTTTGTGGGGCCCATTAGCACCTAAATCTTCTTACTAGTGGCTGGACCCTCTTCTTCTCAAGGATCACAATTTCTTACCCATGATCAAAGCACAAATCGAGGACTTCCTCTTTCACAATACTCCAACCGAATCTTCTATGTCTTCTGTATGGGAAGCTCTTAAAGCTACAATTTGAGGGAAAATGATCAGTTATGCTGCACATAGGAAAAGAGTAAAGGAACAACAGCTGGCTGACTTGAAAAAATCTCTTAAGGCTAAAGAGAATTTATACTTTTCTTCTAATAAGCACTTTGCTGATTCTCAACTTCATCTTGAAATTCTTCAACTTAGAGTTAAAATTAACAATTAATTTCTCGTAAAACCGAACTGGCCTTGTTTAAACTTAAATATAAGTTTTGGGAACATGGTGATAAAAATTGGAAACTCCTCTCTTACCAGCTCAAAGCACAACAAATGGAGCGACACATCCTAAGCCTAAAAGTTGAACAAGGTGTGATTCACTCTGACAACCCCTCTATAAACCGTATCAAGAAAACCTTTTATCAAAAACTATACTCTAACGCAAATCCACCATCTACTTTACAATTTCAACAGTACTTTAAATTGTTATATCTTCCTCATCTTTCTACTCTTGAAACAAATTCTTTAGATGAACCCTTTTTGCTTCAGGAAATCCAGAAAGCTTTGTCTTCCTTGAAATCTGGCAAATCCCCTTGGGGTGATGGATTCCCTGTCGATTTCTATAAAATGTTTTCCGACACCTAATGTCCCCTTCTTCTTAATGTTTATCAAGAAGCTTCCAATACTGGCAAGCTTCCCCCATCTTGCACTGAAGCAATCATAACCCTAATCCCTAAGAAAGAAAAAGTCCCTACTCACCCCACAAGTTACAGACCCATCTCTTTATTAAACATGGATGAGAAGATATTTGCTAAGCCACTAACTTCTTGACTTGAATCCTCAATTCCCAAGCTATTTCATTGTTCACAAGCTGGTTTTATTAAACATAGATCTGGTTCTGATCACCTACGTTCCTTATTTAATTTAATTCACAAAGCCAAATCCCTCAAGACACCAGCTGCAGCCATAGCTATTGAGTTTGAGAAGGCCTTTGATTCCTTAAACTGGGACTACCTTCATCAAATTTTATCTTATTTCAGTCTTTCTCATACCTTTTGCTTCTGGATCAAGCTATTATATAACTCCCCTGTTGCTAAAGTACTTACTAATTCTACCCTTTCATCTTACTTTCATCTAGCAAGGGGAACTAGATAAGGTTGTCCCCTGTCACCTTCCATGTTTATTTTAGCCATGGAACCCCTGACTGCTTGTTTACATCAATCTTTTGACATTATGGGCATACCAGTGAGCAATTCAAGATAGGTTTCTCTCTCCTACGCAGATGACCTCTTAATCTTACTCGAAAACCTGGATGAGGCTGGGCCCCGTTGATTGATTTGCTTAATAATTCACTAAAATTTCTGGCCATGCTTTGAATTATGGCAAATCATAAACTATGACCCTTAATGACCACTATAAAGTCTTTATGAACATACCTCTTGGATTCTGCTGGTCACCACAAGGTATAGCATATCTACGAATCAAAATTCATAGTAACTTAGGGAAGATATGGGACATTAACTTTAACCCCTTATTCGATAACATCAAAACAATTCTGGACAGATGGAAGCTTCTTAATCTCTCTTTCATTGGGAAAATTGCAGCCATTAAGATGTCCATTTCTCCCAAGATTCTTTACCTCTTTGCCAATATTTCTCTAGCCTTACCATCCTCCTTTTTTGCTAAAATTGACAAATTAATAGGCAACTTTATTTGGGATGGAAAACCACTGAGATTTAACCTCAACAAACTTCGATCACATTGGAAAAAAGGGGGATTAGGACTCCCCTGGTTCAAAGGCTACCTCTGGGCTTTCTGAATGGCCCAAACCATTAAATGGTTTCAGAAATTCTCCCCTCACTCACCAGTATGGGTTGCAATGGAATCCGCATTGTGCCTGGGAGGAGTTCCCACTTTCTTCATTTTTAATCCCATTTCCTCTAAACTAAAATCTCACCCAATTATATCATCCTCTGTTCTTTATTGGAAACGAATCCACAAATTCCTGAAATCCAATCCAACACCCTGGTTTTATGCCCCCTTATGGGGCAATCCACTGCTCATTCTAGAAGATCACCCAATTTTCTGTCTTACATGGAGGAACAAAGGCATTTTCTTTCTCAGAGATATATTGGACCAGAACTAATTCACTCTTAGATCATTCTCAGACTTGCAGGTCACATGGAAAGTTTCTAAACAGGACTTCTGGAAGTTTTTACAAATTCAGGCAGCTTATAACTCTTTCTCTAGTTTAGTGTATAGGCATACTCTTCTAAACCCATACATCTCGCACTGGATTAATTTATCAGTAAAAGTAAATAGCTCCATTTACAAAGACATTATTGATAATCTACCTGATCAGCATATACAGGCCAAAAATAAATGGAGTACTCTTCTTAACTACAATATTTCAGATGCACAATGGAGTAATTGTTGGTGTATTGCACATAATACCTTTAAAGATGCCCGTAGTTCTTTAATACAAACTAAAATCCTACATCTTTGGTATAGAACTCCCTCTGTGCTTCAACGAATGGGACTATTAAATAATAATAATTGCTGGCA
Source organism: Neoceratodus forsteri (assembly GCA_016271365.2). Lineage (NCBI taxonomy): Eukaryota > Metazoa > Chordata > Ceratodontiformes > Ceratodontidae > Neoceratodus > Neoceratodus forsteri. Next base: position 707,387,596 of record CM028137.1, read on the forward strand.
CTGCAATTTGGCCAACAGGGATCTACTTCATATCTTGTGGTCTTACACTCCATTAATAAGCTCTGGCATAAAGTCTGTTTACTTGCCTCCAGAGTAACAGGACAGAAACTACCTTTTGACCCCAAGCTATTCCTTCTAGGCATCCTTATCCCCAATAGCTCTCTCCTCTCACATGCATATTTTAGATGGATAAACATACTTTCTCTTCTGATCAAACATCTGATTCTTATGAAATGGAAATCAACTCTGGTGCTTTCTCTTTCAGATGTTCTTCAAAGCCTCTCTCAGTATGGTGGATGCATGTATGAATAACTCTGAGCAGTGCAGGAGAGTGGCTAGCAAGGCAAACAGGATGTTGGGATGTATCGTAAGGGGAATCACCTCTAGGAGCAAGGAAGTGATTCTGCCACTGTACAATGGACTGGTTAGACCACACCTTGAGTACTGTGTACAGTACTGGAGACCACACTTGAAGAGGGACATACAGATCCTGAAGAGGGTACAGAGGAGGGCAACTAAGATGATATGAGGGCTAGGGGATTTGACATATGAGGACAGACTTGAGGAGCTCTGCCTGTTTTCATTGGAGGAGAGGAGAGACAGGGGGGATATGATTGAGGTCTTCAAGTACCTCAAGGGAATAAATAGGGTAAACATGGAGGGGATCTTTAGACTAAAGCAGGGAGGTATCACCAGAGGGCATGGTTTGAAGTTGGAAGGTGGAAGGGTGAGGGGGGGGAAAGAGGTGGAGGTTTTTCACTGAGAGGGTGGTAGACCCTTGGAATGTACTGCCTGGTGAGCTGGTTCAGACATCCACAGTGGAGGGCTCCAAGAGATGGTGGGACAGACACAGAAAGTGGATGTATCAGATGATGGCCTGTCCCAGGGGGGTGGGGATGGATGATAGGGGTTTCTGGAACATGGGGGGGAAGGCCTTGGCACCCAACTAGGGATCTGAGGTTCGAGCAGACTCAATAGACTGTAAGGCCTAATCTGCTGGCAAATAGTATGTTAGTATGCCTCTCTAGACCGATTATCTCATGTTACTCATAACCGACTCACTCTATATGACAGATGTTGGCAGGATTACTTCAAGTACATGAACCTAGTTCTTCTAGACCCTAATTCTTAGGGATATTTAACCCTCCTTCTTATTTTGCTATCAGATTAGGTTTTCTTGAAACTTTTGTGTACAGATTTCTCCTCTTTTTTCCCTTCTTCCCTGTTTTCTCCCTCTCTCCTTCCCTTCCTCTTTGCCTTTTTCTCTCTTCTGTCTTTCCTTGCACACTTTTCTCTTATCTTCACCTCTCCATTACTGAACATTGTTCATATTACCACATTTATCACTTTTTGCAATTTACTGAATGCCTTGCCATAGCCTGCCCTAGCATGTATTTCGTACATGGTTACTATTTCCGATCCAATAATACCCTATTGATTGTAACCTTTCTGCTCTCCACTTACATCCTATCTAGGTTTGTGTTTTATTATCAATACATGCATATAAATCTTCTCCAGTATGTTTACCCTAAATACTGTGTTTTGTTAAGTGATATTTTATACCATACATGGAGGATAGTCTTCTATTGTATAATATGTGTGCTTTCTTATATACATAAATTTCAATAAAAAGACAAAAAGTGAAAAAAAATGAAATATAAATCCCAAACTCACAATAAAAATCATAAAAAAACAACTGTATTAAACAAATTCAGGAACTAATGCCAGGAAAAAGAACACACAAGAATGAAACACAAGTACCTAGAATGTGATCCTAGCTGGGTCTAGCTCAAAAACCTCCAGAAATTTATCAACAACAGAATGATGAAGCTACCTGAGTCCAGCTACTTCTGTTTCAGCATTGCTGCTATGTGAAAAAACACACAGGTATTTAAACACATTTAGCTGTAAACTTATCCCAGCTGACGGGGAAGCACAGAAACTTCCAGAAGGTTGCTAGCAATGCCTATTGTAATATAATTTCAAGGGGGCTAGGCAGCAATAGATTTACAGTATACTGTGCAAGAAGAGGCTGTTTGTAAATGGGAGGTTAGTGTAAAAAGAAAGTGAGACTGCAAATAACGTTTACATTGGTTTCTGGGTTAGAAAGAGTACCGTTCTTATGACTGCAAATGAATCAGTCTAAAAAAAATTCTATGTGGATAAGAAATGTAATTTGATTAGTCAGCAGTATTTGTAGGGGCCAGACTCAGAAAATGAGAGAAACAAATTCCTTCACTGCATGTCTGTAGTTTGAATGTGAGCAGGGTAGCAACAAGATATACGTATTAACTGAAAGGTGAGTTTCCTGAGGTGCACTATTATGTAGCAGAACACATGACGACCTGGTGGAGTTCAGGAGAACACTGGTATGAGGGTTGGTTAAGTGCTGGGAGGTTGACAACTTGCTCAGGGTCACGCAATGAATAAATGTTACTTATGGAATTCAAACCTGGGTCTCATAGTTCAGCTCTGCTCAAATAACTTGGCCAAACTATCTCCCCTGTGCTAATTTGCATTTCAGCCTACTCCATACCTCTCAACTGTCCCACATTAAAAGGATCAGTTGACAGCCATGCTGATTATTAGAAAATTCCTAGAGCTTTCTATATGGCACACTGCATACACATTTTAGATTTAATGAGCATAGACTTGAAAATTGTCTTTACTAAATTTTATAGTGGGGTCAATAGTTCTGTTACTCTGCCTATTAGAGCTGCACGTAATATAAAATTCCACCCACAGAATGCATGTGGAATGACCATTCAGATTCCATGGAATTCCGTGGAATTTTCATGAACATGCCATGGAAGTTAGCAAAATTGTTTTAATTTCAGTTATTTCACTATAAGTTTTAATATACAAGTCCAAATAACAATACATTTTGAATGTTAATAGCACCCCATGGCTTGCAGTAGTGTACTAGATTTCAGATCTGAAGATTAAAAGGGAGCAGAGTTATGTGAGGCCAAACATTATATTGAAATGTAATTTTCGGTTATTTTGAGATTTTAAAATTTCTTATCCAACTTTCTGCACAATATCAGGATTTAGAGAAGTTCCTATAATGTGTATATGGACCATGTTTTAAGTCTCAAGCTTCAGTGGGAGCTGAGTTATGGGTAGCCAAATATTTTGCCAAAATTTGGATTTCTGTAATTTTAATATAATTTTGAGAGTATTCATTGAAATGTTGCAAAACTTGAGAGGTACACAGGTTATCACTACATTTTATATGCACATAGTTTCAGATTTCTAGTTTTAAATGGATTTGAGTTATAGCCTGCCAAACATTTTGCCAAAATTTAAACTGTGGCTAGTTTTCTTTAATTTTAAAATTGTATCTCCAAATTTAACCAGAGTTGAAACATTTAAACTACTATATGACATGATCATTTCTGAAAATGTTCATATTTTCAGCTGTAAATTGGATTGAATTAAAGTAGTCCAGCTTTCACAACATTTAAAAAATTTATTTTGCAAGAATGTAAACTACAAATTTATAAACCCCTGAAACTTTAAAACTAGAGAATGCAATTCCATTAAATTTGGCAGGTTCTTAGACCTTACAAGGAGACTGTGTGTGCCAATTTCATTAATTGCTTGCTGTGGGAAATTGCAAAATAACCTCAGTACTAAAAGTCAAATCCCATGAGTCTTTTTGAAAACTGTAGAATTTCATGAAAAATTCCATAAAACTGGAATTTTCTAATTTCACTCAGCCTTATCTGGGATTCTAATTAAAGGATAGGAGTATAAGGGGCAGGTAGTGCAGGGGGTCAACAGTTCCTGAAGTTAGATGCACAGTTTCACCAAGAAAAGGACAGCTGAGCTGGGTAGCACAGCAGTAGTAGACCCTCAGGTTGGAGGAAGATAGCATACAGTGCCATCAATTCCAACCTGAATGAAGGATACTTGAGGATAACATTCAGTAAATTTATGATTCATGGAGCCTAGTGTACATGCAGGTCTAGGACTCAGAGGTACTCAAAAAGATGTAGTGGGGGGGAGACAATGTTTTTTGCAGCAGGAAGAAAGTATTCTTGCTACTCCAACAGGGTAGGTCAATAGGAAAAAGAGTAGGTGACTCATGTTTTAAGAAAGATTGTAACTGTAAAGAACAAATAGGATATCTGTGGGATCAGTAGTTCTACCAAGTCAGTCTGGCTATACCAAAAGAGAAGGGGGGGGCACACAGGGAGGAACAGCAAGACTGCAAAAAGTTCAATCAAGCTTATCAAATGAAGTAGTGACATGTGCATTGTTAATGTTAAATTCCACAAAAATAATAAAAAAAATCTGGATGCTTCATCTACAGTATATTCTATCATAATTATGTGAGAACATGTTAATAATCATTTTTTTCCCTCGGCAAAATAAAAACTTCTTAAAAGGACAGTGTCCGCATTTCGCCTTTGGTTTTTGGCAGATGTGAGCAATGTGCCTCTTGGTGCACACCTATCAGACATTTACAGCAGAATGCCCCTATGTATGTAAAATATAAGCCTTTTTACCATTTTTTTTTTAGTTTGTCTAGTAGTAGCTTTTCGCTCGGTCCAACAGTAATTCTCCCATGCACTGGATGCACATCCAGGATGGGACAGCACGTATGCAACTAGCGTGGTCCCGGAGTACAATTTTCTCATGTACAAAATGCAAAGTCATATTGCTCCTGCCCCTTCTGTTATTATAAGTTTTCCTGGTATCTCCGACTGAAAACCGAGCACTCCGAATGGTACTGTTTACATTTTTAAATCGAAACTGAAGTCTGTTTTCTGGGGATGGGCACTGCAAATCTTTGTTGAGTGGTTGCCTACATTTTGGAATAAATGGCCTTTATCCTAACTATATCGTGTATGGATGTATTTGTGCTTTTGGAGCAGTGACGAGGAGCCAAACCTCATGGTCCTGGTCATACTGTATGTTTATTACCTTGCAGTTCTTGGCAGTAGTAGCAGCTGCATGAAATGTACATTTCTTTATTCTATTCTTGATAGTACAGTGGGTGTGCTTCTCTGTTATACACGTGCTTAGACTGTAGCAGTGATGGGCATAGTCCATTCTGCACAATATGTCATGGGGAAAACTGACAGTGACAAACTGCAATGCACGGGTATTGGGAAGAATGTAAAAATTAAAAACTTGAGATTTTTTCCTGGTCTGCAGTCCAGTAATACTTGAAAGTAACAATCCTTACAACCACTTCATTGGCCTACCTAAAATGTCATAGTATTTTATTTTAAAATAAACAATGTAAAGGGGAGCCCCTAAATTTGATGGGTACCAATCTGAGCAAACCGCTCAGTAAAAAATGTCCCTGGCTAGTCAACTGATTTCTGATTTGTTCTTCTCACTGCAGCTGTGGGGTGTAATTATTAATTTGTAATGTGATATTTATCAGCTGGATTGTTTTGCAGTATAGATGAAGACTCCAAATTCTAGGCAGTGCAGACTGGCATCGAAATAAACCCTTATCTAAAACAGGGTCAAGGTAAAGGCAGTCCTGCACTTGATCTCGTAGGATATGATTACAAGAAGACCATACAACACTGCAATAAAGTCTGACTTGCTAACATCGGTCTTATTTTCAACTTTTGACTTAAGTTACATAAGGCATATTTACCTGTGTGGCTTAACCCCCAGACCCCAATACAGGGGCTCTGTTCCCACAGACCCCCACTGAGGGCTTTGCTGCCTGATCCTTGGGTCCCACCAAAGATTTGACAAATCTGGCTCCTATGTCCTTACTCCAATCTCAGCCTTTCAATGCCACACTCTCATTTGAAGGTGGATCCCCACTGCCAACTTTCTAGGTGAGCTCCCCCCCTCCCATAATACAGTTCAACCGTGAGGTCCAAGTCAGTTACACTTAAAAATAAAAGAAACAATACATTTCTAAGGAACTCTCACTAGTCAGTGTTTCTCTCCTGTTTGACAGTTCAGATGCAGGATGCCCACAACACAAACATGAAGGTTGCTACTTCTTTGAGGCTCGCATTATTTGCTCCTCAAAACACAAGTACGCTGATGGAAATACAAAATGTAGTGTAGAGGCTATAGTGTGAGTGCTGTTTGGAAGACAGCCTCTGATGTTAATCACTCTAGATTATATCACAGCAAGGCTAGACAGAGGGGAGCTGAGTGCTCATGCTGTGTATAGAAATGTGTTGTGGTGCCCTTCTCCCCAAACTGTGCAGCAATTCAAGTGGGTGTGGGAGAGGTACCTTGTGATGCCATGCCAGCCTGCGTGGGAGGGACTCAGAGGGCTGATGCTGTGTTCCTCAGAATAGGAGGAAAAAGAATGTCCCTTAAAAAAAAGCAGAAAGGAAAACATTCTTAAACTCGAATCAGTAGTGATGCATGCTGCATAACGAATTTGGAACAAATCACTTGTGGACATAGCAATGAGAGCCCCACAGCAGGGGTGTAGTTTGATTTTTTGACAGAGGGGGCAAAGACAGATAAAAATCCTGGTCCTCCCAATAAACACTAAACCAACAGGCCAGGGGTCTGGGGGCCACCTAGGCCCCCAGAAGCTATCAGGTTTTTAATGCTTCCTGTTGCATTTTGAGGGTCAGTTTGAAATGTTTTGGCTGCTTTTAAAATTTCTTTGACTTGCTGCAAACAACAGATATCACTACCAAAATGATTAACTTCACGGAGGCTAAGATCATCACCATGTTGCCCAAACTTTTTTTTTGGTCACTGACTGAATTTGGTCAAAGATCAGCTTACTTTCTGTCACTAACAATACATTTTTTAACTGCAAAGAACACTACAAGAGCTAGGACATTCCCCGAGGAATAACTTGGGCCCACTTGTAAAACTGAGTGCCTGAGGCAATGTCAGGCTCAGGCATTCACTAATGCCTGAATACATCGGCAGCTCAGGAGGCCATTAATTCCCCAGGAAATGCTCTAGACTAGATATTTTTTTCCTTACACACTGTTTTCAGTGCAAAAAATAAAATTACCTGTTTAAACACAAGTAAGTGTGCATGTGTGTGTTTAGGCATAAACCATTAAAATTATGTTGCAGCCTTATTTGGAGCATAGGCACTTGAAAGCCCCATGAAAGCAGCCGCAATGAGCTACTGCCCCTCCCCCCCACCAGAGGCAGAGAATACCCCAGGAAAAAAAAAATACAGGGTGGGCACTAGCTATCTCACTTTTTATTTTGCAGTCACAATTTACCAAATGGAGCCCAGCTGAGATGCTACATCTAGTTTCCAGTGTGGTCCTGCTTCTACTCTACTGCAGTAGCTGGGTGTATGGGACAGAGCTCTGTGAGAGATTATGTGAGCGGTCCAAGGTCACAAGGCAAGTCTCTTGTGCTAGTGAGGTTTGAACCTCAACCTGCAATTCGATTGTTACCCTGTCCAACCTCTAGACCCCTCAGAAAATGCTACAGAATTACTGACCTGTAAGGTACCCAACCAGACTGCCTACTGCTATGGAAGCATTCAGATAGAAGCCCTCTGCAGACAGGCTGTTGCTCAAAGGGTCAGTGATTGTTCTTCAGCAAACCTTAGTACAATAAGGCTGCAAACTGCAATGCCCCCCAACTATTTTTTCTTACAAAGTTTTAGGTCTTTTTTCTTTTTTTTATTACAAAAACAATTTTGCCTGTATTTGGTTTTTCAAAGTTCTCTGCTGTCTCATGTTCCATGCAAGCAGTGAAGAGTTCAAGGATTTCTGATGGTAGATCCCCTCAAGCAAACAGTGTTTTTACAATGCCACATTCAATTTGGCATGTTTATCAGTGTAACATACTGTACATCTTTTTTGGATGGTGATCCTATAATTTTAACTAAAACATAATGACTTGTGATGGCAGTCTACACCCCACTATCCCCTGTTTATATAGATCACAGAGTGCAAACCAAAAATTACAAGTTATATATGTTTCCAGGTTACAGGATTCCACTACCAGATAAAATGTCCCAAAAATATCACTTTTATGTATCTAAGTTTGTAAGTCCAGATAGTTCCACAATCACCAAAATATGGACCAATCACACTCCTCATTTAGTCCTGTGTTTGGATTCAAGCAGGCTAATCAAGCAGCCCATAGTAGGAACATAGGAACATGTCGACAGAAAAGGACCTCCATGGCCACCTAGTCTTCCCATTAACCTAGCACCCCTAGGCCTACCCCTGATATGTTCCCCACCTTTCCTTTCAACAGCCCTCTGTGTCTGTCCCACACCCTCTTGACCCCCCCACTGAATTTTCTCCCACTACTTCCCTAGGCAGCCCATTCCAGGAGTTCACCACCCTTTCTGTAAAGAATTTCTTCCTGATGTTGCCCCTGAACTTGTTCCCCTCCAGTTGGAGATCATGACCCTTTTTTCTGGGGCACATTTTCATCTGGAAGGGTTTTTGCAGGAGCCATCTTGTTTATCCCTTTCAGGTACTTGAAGGTCTCTATCATGTGCCCCCCTCCTCAACTCCAAGGGGTACATATCCATGGCTTCCAGACTCTCCTCATACAGCAGTTGGCTAAGCCCCTTAAACATCTTGGTTACCCTCCTCTGTACTCTCTCCACCCTCTCCGCATCCTTCCCTTGGTAAGGCCTCCAGAACTGGACCCCATACTCCAGAGGAGGCCTGACCAGCTGGGTGTACAGGGGGATCAACACCTCTTTCCTTCTGCTGGTGATTCCTTTACCAAAGCATCCCAACACTTTACTGACTTTTGCCACCGTCCTACCATACTGCCCAGCCACCTTCAAGTCCTGAGTGATGATGACACTGAAGTCCCTCTCCTCCATGGTAACCGCTAGTGGCTCGCCCCCTAGCCTGCATTCCAGTCTCCCATTCCTTCTTCCCAGGTACATTACTTTGCTTTTAACCATACTGAGAGATAATTTCCACTTCCTGGCCCACTCCTCCAATCTCTCTAGGTTTCTCTGCATCCTTTCCAGTCCACCCTGTATGTCCACTCTATTACCGATTTTGACTTCCTCAGCAAACAGGCTCACTCTACTCTCCAACCCCTCCACAGTGTCGCTTACATAGATGTTAAACAGTAGGGGTCCCAGTACTGACCCCTTGGGCATGCTGCTCGTGACTCCCACCTCTCCCAAGGGGACTCCATTTATCAACACCCTCTGCGTTCTCCCCACCCACCAGTTGCACACCCACACAGTAACTACCTTCCCTAGACCTAGCCATTCCATTTTGTGCACCAGCCTACCATGTGATAACATACCAAAGGCCCCCCTGAAATTTAGGTAGGCTATGTCCACTGACCCACCCTGATCAACCACCCTAGTGACCTCGTCAAAGAATGTTACCAGATTCATCTGACAAGGTCTGCCCTTGGTAAAGCCATGTTGCCTTGGGTCAAGCAGGTCGCTTGCCTCCAGGCAGTCCATAATTCTGTCCTTGAGCAGCCTCTCCATAAGCTTGCCTACCACTGAAGTCTGACTCACTGGCCTGTAATTGCTCAAATCCTGCCTTCCCCCTCCCTTATGCATGGGGAGCACATCTGCACATTTCCAGTCCTCCGGGACTACCCCCGTTCATCAGGACTCATTGAAAAGATAGTTCGGGGAGCCATTAGCTCCTCATCCAGCTCGTACAATGCCCTAGGGTGAACCCATCTGGCCCCATGGCCTTGCCCACCCTCAGGCCTTTAAGCTCCTTCGAGATCTCCTCTTCCTGGAATGGTCCCACATTCACCCCTCACTTCCCGATGGACCACTGACAGCCCCCCTCGTAAATACTACGCTAAAATAACTATTCAGTAATTCAGCCTTCTCCTGGTCCCCCTCTACCTTCTCCCCTGTCTCCGTCCACATGCCCGGCAACCCAGTCCCCCCTTTCCTCCGCTCTCTTATATACCTAAAAAAGGTCTGGTCCCTTCCTGACCCCCTTGGCTATACTCTCCTCTGTTTGTGCTTTAGTCCATCTGAGCACCCTCCCAGCCTCCTTCTGCTTATCCTGGTAAGCCTCACAGTCCAGCTTGCTCTGTGTCATCTTGTACTGCCTGAAAGCCCACCACTTTGCCCTGATGCTTTCCCCCACTTCCCTGTTGAACCGCAGTGGCTTCCTTCTCTTCCTGCTCTTGCTTACCTTCTTTGAACAGTGCTCCATGATCCCCATGATTGCCCCCTTAATTTTGGCCCAAATATCTTTCACCCCCCTACATTCCCCCACCCCCCTAATGCCCGTCTAGTGTACTCCCTCATCTTTCCAAAATCAGCCCATCCAAAATCTAACACCTTCACCTTAGTCTGATGGCATGAGGCTGCTGTGTGTATCATGAACCACACTGTGTTGTGGTCACTGCTTCCAAGGCTGTCCCCTACTGTTACCTCACCCACCCTGTCACCATTCATAAGTACCAGGTCCAGTACCGCACCCTCCCTAGTGGGCTCCTTGACCAGCTGACTTAGGTAGGCTATCTGTAGTGGGTCAACAATCATTCTGCTTCTGGATGAGGAGGCTGACAGTGTTTGCCACTCCACATCCGGCAAACTGAGATCTCCCAGCAGCAGCACTTCTCCATTAGCCGCCATCCCAAGTATCTCCTCGACCATCTGGCTGTCCACCTCTACAGTTTGCCCTGGTGGCCTGTACACAACTCCCATTCACACCACCTTGCCCTTCTCCGTGGCCAGCGAGACCCATAGGGCCTCAGTGTCCCCACACCTGCCTTGTGTTTCCAATGCCTGGATCCCCTCCCTCACATAGAGTGCTATGCCCCCCTTTCCTGCCAACTCTGTACTTCCTGAACAGTGTATAACCTGGAATGTTCCTGTCCCATTCCTGCCCATCATGGAACCAAGTCTCTGTGATCTCCACTATGTCCAGCTCCTCCTCTATCATGATCGCCGCCAAGTCTGGGACCTTGTTGCTCAGGATCTTGATGTTTGTGCACATGGCCCTCCATTTATACCCTTCTCTAACCCTTACCTTCCCTCTCCTAATGGGCTTTGCTTTGCATGTGGCTGCAGATCTGGCTCCCGCCGGTTTGCTTGCTTCTTGGGGGGGCAGCTGTCTCCCCGCTGAGTTCACTGTTAGGTGACACTTACAGCTCCCCCTCCCATATCAGTTTAAATTGTACTGCTCTCTAAAGAATTCCCTAAGGTGAGAAGGGGAGACAAGTTATGTGTATGAAGAGACATCACTGGAAGAGTGAGACTTGAAAATTAAAACTAGTCCCCTGACAGAATCTGCAGGGGCACATAATTGGACTGGGACAAAAGACAATAATACAGCTGACAGAAGGGGCTCAACATGGGACTGGATGGAGAGGTGATACAGTAAAGGGAGCAGCTGGCAGATAACAGGATTGGTAACATCTAACTTTATAATGCAGACTTTTTTTTTAATATTGTTTTGGTAACCTGGTAAGGCCCACTAGGCATAAGTGCCTGTTTTCAGGGATGACCCAGAAGCACTGAGGTAGTTAAGTGACTTGCTCAGAGTCATACAGTATGCAAGTGGAGGTTGTGGGAATCAGACCTAGATCTGCTGGATGTACCAAGGTCATTCACAGCTGGTTACTCTAATCTGTAGTCTATATTTCTAGCCCCAAATGGGGGGCAGAAAATGGAGGGAGACCAGCTGTAACATTACAGTAGGGTGGCACAGAGATAAGCTTAACGAGTTATTAGATGTTCACAAAAGTAATTTGTTTTCTCCAACTCAACAGTGAGAAATAGCACAACAGAAAGGACCAATTAGGAGCCGACTTACATATTTTGCTGGGGATCAGTGTTCCCATTAAAGCTGCAGATCTGGGGGTGCACTGCACCCTCTCCAAAAATTTCAGGGGTACAAAATAAATTGTAAGGGTTCATTCTACCATTCGTACAACATTTTTGTGGGGTACATATACTTCAAACAGAATTATGGGGGTACATTGTACCCCCTTCACACAAAAATGTACTTGAATTTCATAATTTGTACTTGAATCCAGTACAGATGGGAGTAAATGGGAACACTGCTGGGGATGCATCATACCAGTCAACACAAGTTAAAAAGCATTAATTAAACTGCTGCTCAATAATCATTGTAAAATAATTTTTACAGTTTGAAAATAAGCACCGTCAAAATAGAGGCCCCCCATGAGCTGTAAATGAGAGGAGTCCCAGAAATGAGAGGAGTCCCAGACCCCTCCCCAAGCTGGAAATGTGAGGAACCCTCCCAGTGGGAAATGTGAGGAGTTCCAGCCCCTACAAGCTGGAAATGTGAGGACCCCCACTCTCTGAGCTGGAAATGTGATGAGTCCCAGGCCCCCCCATGGGAGCTGGAAATGTGAGAGGTCCTAGACCACCTCCTTCCTGGAGATGGAAATGCAAGGATCCTCAGCCCCCCCAGGGCATCGAATGCAAGGCACCTCAGGTCCCCACCCTCCAGGGCTGGAAAGTGAGCAGTCCCAGGCCCCCCTACCACTGCTGAAAATGCGAGGAGTCCCAGGTCTCCCCTTACTAGAGCAGGAAATGCAAGGCGTCCCAAACCCTTTCCTTCCTGGGGATGAAAATGTGAAGAGCCCCAGCCCCAGGTTAACCTCCCCAGGGCTTAAAATTCAAGGAGCCCCAGGTTCCCACTCTTTAGGGCTGGAAAAGTGAGGAGTTCCAGACCCCTCCCACCCCAGAGCTGAAAATGCGAGGAGTTCCAGTCCCCCTTCCCACAGCTGGAAATGTGAGAAGTCCCATCCACCCCCTTCCCGGAGCTGGGAATGTGAGGAATCCCAGTCAGCCCCTCCCCAGAGCTGGAAATACAAGGAGTCCCAGTTCCCCCTCCCTGGAGCTGGAAATGCGAAGTGTCCCAGGCCCCCTCCCCAGAGCTGGGACTGTGAGGGGTCCCAGGTCACTCACCCCAGAATTTGGGTCAGGACTGCAAGAGTTCCCAGGCCCCCCCGGGCAGATCTGGGGTTGCAAGGGGTTTCAGGCCTGCCTCCTCTTAGCTGGGACTGCAAAGGTTCCCAATCTTCCCTCCCCAGAGCTGGGACTGTAAGGGGTCCAATACACTCCCTCCACTGAGCTGGGACTTTGGGTCCCATGACCCCTTCCCGGAGTGGGGACTTGGGGTCCCATGCCCCCCCTTCTCTGGATCTGAGAATGATAGCGGTTGTAGGCCTCTCCAAATTTGGGACAGTTAAAGGATCCAGGCCCCATCAAAGCGCTTACTAAGAAATGGATGCAATCAGCGAACGTATCATCAGTACTGCCCCTTTATCAAAGAGCTGACTTTAAAATTACCCGAGTTAAAAAAAAAATCTAAGGTGTTCCAGAGACTGCTGCTTGAAAACAGCATGATGATTTTCCACCGCAGCTGACAAACAATGCAGCTTTAACAGGTACTACCTCTGTAAAGCCTATGGCTCCTCCAGTGGGTGTTAAATGTGTAATAACACATGACGGTGTGAATTTGGTGGGATATATGGACACTCCTCTGGCGTGTGTGCTGATGCACAAGGTCATAAGCTGAGTACTCCTCAGCATCCAATGGCAGAGTGCCTATATATCCCAAAAAAACACAGCACCCTGGAATGTGTTACTGCACTCACAAAAAGGTCTAGTATTAAAAGATTTAGTTCAGAAACTGTAGCATTATGCACTTGTGAGTACATGAAGGCAAGGCAGTTGATCTGGTTCATCTTATCAGAGAGCAGTATTTGTGGTGGCTGTCTAACCCATTTTATAATTTACAACACGGAAGCCACATGCTGTGGCAGTCAGCCACTACTGATGTCCACAATTTCTCAGCTGCCCATATTTCACTCTGCAACCATCTATCAATGTAATTCAGATCCCCAACTAAAACTAGCAGTTTTCTTCATATAGGCCTTTGTGAAGTTCAGTCTCACAGGCCATTCTCACCATCCACAAGCAAACACTGTGATATCCAATAAAGGGGGTTAAAAAAAGCAAGAATACCATTTTCGGATCTACTTCACTGCTGCCAAAAAGCGGCTTTATTTTTGTTAAAACAAAATGGGAGTCAAATCACATAAGCATGTCAAGCAGAACCCGCTGCTTCACACTACATGACAGGTCCTCACTGTTCCTCGGTGCAGCTAAAGAAAGAGTGACTTTCAATAATGTTCTCTTTACTGTTGCAGCACTTCAATGCCCAAATCCTGATGGAACTCTGGACCGACTCATTGAATCCCAGTCTAAGACACAAGGTGATTCCATATGTCATAATAAATACATGGTGCCAGATATTTAAAAGGGGCATGGCTGTTTTGCAGTAGTAAAATCTGTGATTAAAAAAACAACTGCCTCATCAAAGTAACCCTATTTAAAATTGGTTGCTCTTGACGGTTACCCCGGCATCAGTAACACAAGATTTTCAGGAAATGAGGGATTTTTTAAAAAAAAAAGTAAAGACAGAAGTATGTCAGAAAAACCAAGGGGAAGGGAGTGTTGGGATCAAAGATGTTATCCCAAAAGATACCATAGCCAGGATTGACTCACACAAAGGCAAGGGTCCTGGACCTCAGGAGAGCCAATTTTAAAAAGATGGGGGATTGCTTTAGGGATGCCATAGCGGGGGGACTTGGGTGGGTGAAGGAACAGTGGGCAAATCTGAAAGAAGGGATAGGAAAGGCAACAAACCTCTGCATCAGACAAGTATGTAAGAGCAGCTGCTTGTTCCTGTTTAATTAAATGAATACCCACAATGCAAACAAGACACAACTGGTCCCTTTAAACGTTGCAAATATGGCACGCACAGAGAAACCTGACTTTGTGCAAGAGTGCTCCAGTTATGAGAGATTGTGAAGGTCACGTGATGCAGCACGCCGGGTGAGTCATCTCTCTGTGTGCTCCGACCCCTTGGCCTTCTAAATACGAATAAAACTCCGTTTTGGTGCATGATTCACCACTGAATTGTTAACGGAAAGCTCTCGGGTAACGGGTGTACTGATCTTATTGTCTGGATGGACACGGAAATGAAAAAAGCTCCGGTAAAGCACACCCCTCCGACAATGCTGGAGAAGGCTTCTAAAAAAGCCAAGGCCTTCTCCTCGCAGCAGTCACAGTCTCCAACCGCTGCCAACGCAGATTCAGACCCTTTGACTATCTTCAGATTTCTTGAAGAATTTCAGCCTTTTAAGGCTGATATGCAAAGCATGGCAGGGGAGATTAAGAGCATATTCAGTGCATTAGAAGATCTCTCTCGGAGGACAACTGATAATGAAGCACGTCTACACTCAGTGGAAAAGAAACAGGGCAAATTGGAATTGGAACAAGTGGCGATTAAGTAACAGTTGGCGAAGCTGGAAAGCAAGGCTGAGGATCTGAAGGGGCGCAGTCAGTGCAATAACGCCATTATAATTGGTTTACCAGAAAAAGAAGAGGGTTCTGACCCGGTCAAATTTGCTCAAAGGTTTATTGAGAAGGTAGCAGGCCCCTCCCCCTATGGGGCAAGGTATACCATCGAGAGAGCCCACCACACGCTGCGACCCCCTCCTGCCTGAGGGAGCTACCCCCAGGCCCTTCATATTGAGGTTTTTGAACTTTCAGGAATGCCAGCACTTTTTATACAAAGCCAGAGATGCTCACGAAGTGCAGTGGGAGAATAGGAAACTCCGGGTGGCGCATGATTTGCCACCTCTGGTAGTGCCAGAATGTGCCACCTATCATAAATTATAAACTGCTGATCTACCGGCATTAAATTTAGAATGGGCTTCCTGCCCTACTTCAAGTTCTTTCTTAACGGTACTTGGACAAGTTAATGAGGATGCTGAGATGGCTGCTACAGGGCTTAAGGAAGCACTTCTGAACTGTTCAGAATCACTTGAAAGCTGGGTTCATGTTGTTTAAAATACTGAACTGGTTATCCCAATGGACAACTTAATGTAGTGTGTGGTATTAGACCTCCGTAACCCTATTTAGGATTTGGAGCGACTTGTGACTGGTTTTGTTGTTTGCTGATTGCATCCAGATTTTCAAGGGAACACTATTTTTTTTTTGTATACGAATGGCCAGAACACTTGGCATCTGTGTGGGCTGCCCTCTTTGATTAAGATCCCTGTTTCATGTATTAAGTCACAAGCTTTTCAGTTATTTAACCAACTTCTGATTCTTTTATAATGGGGGTGAACGAAGTTGTGCACCACGCTCAATGTGAATGATTATATTCAGTGGGCAGGCTGTTACCTTTAATGATATGTCACTTATAGCTTGGAAGCAAGTAGCCTTGGGTTAATTATTGGGTTCAGTATTGTCCGGAAGTTTCTATTTGGAATGTGTAGGGGGGTCATGTATTTTTGTTCCTAAATTTTGGGTTATTAGTAGACCAAATAAGGGGAATGAGAGTGTTATGGACTGCTCTAGGGTTACGCAAGGCCTGGTTATATTTGTCCTGTATATTTTTTAAAGCTCGGTGAAGTTGCTTTTTTTGCATAACGATCAGTTTTGTTTCAGATGCAGCCGGGCAGGGGTAGCTTTCGCATGCCATAATATGGCCGTGGAATATGCGATTGCTGCATAGTCGTTGTGGGGGGGGTTGTTTCATTGTAAGGAGGGGTTGTTTAAATCCTTCATTCTCTTGTTGGGTTATAGGTTTTGGTAATGCTATCAGGGAGCGTTAGAATTTTCTCTTTCTGGCATAGTGTTAGCACTTCTAGGCCTGTACTATCCTTCTACAGGTCTTGAATAGGAGTAGTTTTACTTAATTGCGGTGTGATTCTGGGTATTTTTTCAGTGGCATCAAAGGGAGTATAATGTGTAGTGGGTCTTCAGAATAGATCTAAGTGGATGCATAACAATTATCGTTAAAGGAAGTTAATGCTTAAGGCGTAAAAGATTAAGGTGAACTGGATCCTTTGTTTATGGGGGCAGGGAGGTTGGGTGGAGGGAGAATATTCGGATTTGCTGGTCATCATGTACCATAATAGTAGGGGGTGGGAGTGGGCGGAGGGGAGTGTAAGGTGTATGGGAGATTAGCAAGGGGTTTTATGGTGGGATGTTACTGGGCTTAGAAGGGGTGGTGGGGAGGGGGGCGGGTTAAATGACATAGCACATTTGGTAGAAGGTGTGGTACTAAGTCTATATGCAGGGATAGATGGCACCTGATTCAAAAGCAACTGGGGAAAATAAAGGGTAAAAGTAAAAATAATAAGTGTGCAGTGTTCATAAGGTGGGCTCTCAAAAAGCCTATGTTGAAAATTTGGTGAAAGAATTCCTAAAAATGACTGTTTTATGAGCGTGCGTTGCACTGTTCCTACGCAAGCTCGTAGGTTCACAAATTTTCAATATTTTCACTATGGATTTTCAACATTGCTATTTGACCACACTTCCTTATGAGTAGTACAGCTGTCATTTTTTACATCTCACCCAAAATGTGTTTCCACGCATGTAGCGCACAATGGCGCAGTCGGTGTGTGAACTCAATGCATGGGACACATTAAGAAAATCACAGTCACACTGTTCATGAGCAGAAGTGTTAAAATGGCTATGTTAAAAATTTGGTGAAAAAATTCCCAAAAATGACTGTTTTACAAGCGTTTGTTGCGCTGATCCTATGCACGCTCATAAGTTCACAAATTTTCAATATTTTCACTCTAGATTTTCAACATTGCCATTTTACCACACCTCCTTATGAGCAGTACAGCTGTCATTTTTCACATCTCACCCAAAACATGTTTCCACCCATGTAGCGCACAATGGCACAGTCGGTGTGCAAAATCAATGTATGGGACACATTAAGAAAATCACAGTGACACTGTTCATGAGCAGAGGTCTTAAAATGGCTATTTTGAAAATCTGGTGAAAAAATTCCTAAAAATGACTGTGTTACTAGAGTGAGCATTGCACAGTTTCCACGCACCCTCGTAAGTTCATGAATTTGTAATATTTCCAGTCCAGATTTTCACCAGTGGCATTTTTCCACACTTCCTTATGAACAGCACAGCTGTCATTTTTCACAACATGGCCAAAATGTGTTTTCACACTTTCAGCACAGAAATGCATGGTCACTGTGGGAAATCATTGTTTGGGACAGATAAAGAAAATCACAGTGACACTGTTCGTGACCGAAAGTCCCAAAATGCCTGTGTTGACAGTCTGCTGTAAACAATTCCCAAACTAATTACATTACGGGTGCACGTTGCACAGTTTCTATGCACGCTCGTGACTTCACCAGTTTTTTTAATATTTTCACTGCAGATTTTCAACATTGCCATTTTTTACACCTCCCCATAAACAGTACAGCTGTCATTTTTCACATCCTGTTCAGAATGTGTTTTTGCACCTGTGGTGACAAATGACGAGTCGCTGTGCAAAAGCAGCCAGCTAACAAACTGATATTGCCACTGTTCATGAGGTGGGGTCACAAAACCCATGTTGAAAATTTGGAGTGAAATACCAATGAATGCCTGATGCGTTAGGTTTCCGCACCATAACACCCCACCCTGTAGAGAATGACAGGCATCAGGGCTGTGATTGTGATTGTCACCTGCAATGCTTATACCATTCCACCCCCACCCACACCCTGCAGCCACTGAGAGGCATCAAGGGGTTCCTTGGACTCTTCGGCCCCAAAGTTCACCCCATTTTCCAGTACCGCACCCATCTCACAATATTTCCTGATGGAATGGGGTGTGTATTAGGGCCAAAGACCCCAAGGCACACCGTGACACTTGTCGGTGTCTGCACGGTAGGGTGTGGTGAAATGGCGTGGCCGTTATGCCTGATGACCCAAAGGCACACCCCAATTCCTGTCACTATCTGCAGGGTGGTGATGGGGTTGGCTTCAGTTCAGTACTTCACTGCCATTCCTATTATGCAGCTCTGTAACTCCTACACTACCAATGCCAATGCCAGCAAGCAAACATTCAGCATTGACAAATTCTTGTTTAGTACAGTAACTGTGTTCCCCTCTTTGTCCTTCCTTTTGCTACTGCCCAGCCCAGCACTTGCTCACTCCCAGTACTTAGTCCCTCATCTGTTAAGCCTGCAACAACATGTGCTTCTCTCCCACACTGCGGTCTCTGCATCTAGTAGTGAAATAAAAAACATCATCCACACAAATTGCATGCATCTTTTCATATGTTTACTACTGAAATTAAAACAAACCGCGGCAACTGCCATGTCAACAGCCAGCCACAACACTCATGTGCTTCTTACTGGCAGTGCCAGCTCCACGGCCCCCGCTATCTTGAGATGCCACATCTTTTAAACATATTTTTAAAAATAGGAAAAGTTCTAGCCCATCTAAAACTGCCAACGTCTTGGCCCCAAGCACTTCAGCTTTCTGTCAGCAGAAACTGCCCGCTCCCTGAGACTGCCCTGAATTCCCAATCCCCAGCCAGCAGTAATCTAAACAAAAAGTTTAAAATAAATAAAAATATGAATTGTAGACTACACACACTTACAGCTGTGTGGAGGAGGGTGGTGGGCATCGGGTGACTACTACATCCAGCTGACGCCCTTGTGTTGTTGTATCTTGTTGATTTGATTGAACTCCGTCTGGAACATTTAAAAAGAAAAAAAAAAAAGACATCGCTCACTGCCTGCCTCGCCGGTGCTGATTTCACGGCAGCGGCACTGTATTTTCTAAATTCTGAGGAGCTGGAGGGGAGGACTTTTAGAACCAAGTCCGACATTCAGATTCTATCAATGCTGTGTGAGTGACTGAGATGGTACTGGGCCTGGGCAGGAGAGTCTTTTCTTGGGGTTTGGGGAGCTGAATCCGATCTTGTTTGTCCGCGTGGTCGAGGTTACCCGTTATGGTTATACCCACCCAGTCAACGGCACAGCATGCATGCCCAATGACAGTCCGGCCTGGTGGGTCGATCACCGTGAAATCAAAGTGAGATGCTCAGCTCTGCTACAACCAGCCAGCCTAATTTGACTGAGTCTCATCAGGCAACTGAAGAAATGGCGCCTAAAAGTAATACACTTGTCATGCCGCCACATGCCTGAATGAGCTTACTGCTCAGAGATAGACTGCTAAAAACATGACGTGATATTTACAGCCAATCGGAAATGGGCACACCGAGCAGTGCCAGCACCAACCACCAACGATATTGTGAATCAGGATTTTTTTTACATCTCTCCCCACCACCAGGCAGTGAGCCAGGTCCACGGTCCAGCACAAGTTCAGGAAAAAAAATGGACCTATTTTAAAAGTCCTGGTCTCATTTCTCTGGGGGGGGCAGCTTGCTCCCCTGCCCCCCATAATCTATGCCACTGCCTCACAGACAGTACACTGAACTTCAAAGTATAGCCTTCATTTTCTTTTCTCCATGCGGTGAGTGTACATTGCAGAGGAAAGCAGATTAAATATGTAGGGACCACTACCACCAACCAACCTCTTTGGAACACATGCAATTAAAGTAATGGAAGCAGCAGCTTTTGATGAACAGTGTACATAACAATGTTTATATTTTGGTTAAATGACTCTTGAATATTGTAGTTATTTATTTATTTCTACAGATTATTAGAAAAGATTCAGTTTGTATAAATCTCCTAAACATTTTTTTTCTCTTGCCCCCACCCCAATGCCCCCTTTCCAAGCCTCTAAACTTCCCCATTGCCCACCACGCTCACATCTCTCTGGACATTGACCATCTCCCTATCTGTGATATTCATCTATCACCAAGGTATATTGCCTATTGCTGCTGTAGTGGCTCCCTTCCCATGCTTTGCCAAATGCACGAGGAGGAAGAATCACTACATGAAAGCCACAATACCGCCAAAGCGGCGATTTGGGAATGTGGGAGGAGGCACTTCATCCCATGCCTGCTCCACTTCCCGCTGATTCTTTTTCCTTCTCTTCTCCCAGCTGTGCAGAGCAGGCCACAGTCTAAGATCCTTATGGGCTAGGAGTTTTCATTGCCCACAGGGAATCTCCATGTCAGAGCAGTACAGCTAGCATCAGGCGGCAGCTACAGCCCAAACCTATCCTCCTGCTGTTGCCGCCAATAATTTATTTATTTATTAAATGTTTCACCAGCAAGGCACACTGAGCAACAGGTTGCTCATCTCCTGGTGTGACCTGGGGGAAGGAGTACAACAGGGATGACTCATTTTACATTAAATTTACAAATATCAACATAGCATACAATTAATTAAGGCAGTTGTTACAAACAGTGTTGTATACATATGTAATGTCTTAGAACAATTAATAAGTGCAATGGTAATAAGTGAACAAGTGCTTTTGTTAAATAAGGGGTGAAGGAGAGAGAGGATGAGATGACAGATAGTGCAGAGTCGTGTCTTGGAGAGACCCCTTCAGGATGCAGGGAACCCTGAAGAGGGACAGGGGACTGGAGTAGGGGTTAGAGAGGGAGAGAGAAAGAGTAAGTGTGATTAACACCCAGGAGGAGAAATAAGGCCTGTCCCAAAAAGAGAATCCTTCAGGATGTGATGAACCCTGCAAGGGGGCAGGGAAGTTCAGGTGATTGTAAACCATCCTGCAGTTAGGCATTGTAATTATAGAGGGACAGTGAGAGGGAGGGAATGAGAAAAAAACCTGGGAGGGAATGAGGCCTGATCCAAGGAAACCTCCAAGATGCTGGGGATCCTGCAAGGGGACCTGGAATGCCAAGGATATGTAGATGGGGGAGAAAAGGTGGCAAGCCTAGGCACTATAGGACCCCTTCAGGAGACTGAGAACCCTGCAAGAGGAGTGTAAAGATTAGGGGAAAAGGGGTGAGAGTAGGGGAAGGGAGAAAGGTATGTGAACTAGGGATGCATCAAAATAAAATTTTGCTAGCAAAATTGTGGTGAAATCAGCAATTTCACCATGTGAAAATTTCGTGAAATTGTGGTGAAATTTCACAATTCGCCCGCAAATTCGCCCGCCGGATTCTGTAAATGCTTATGTCTACCTCACCTGGGTCCACAATTGATTTAAGCCCCCCGTTACCCTGGCCCCCTCATTTCTTTTAATTAAAAAAATTCAGGCCCCACTCCCTGGTGTCATGTGGTGCCCCCTCCACCAATCACCAGCCATAATTGAATTAAATAAGCCCCCAAAGTTACCTGGCCCCCTAGTTTCCTTTTAGCTAAAACAAAATTCAACCCCACTCCTGGTGTCTAGTGGACTTCCCCACCCCATCATGAGCTAGCAGCACCTCCCCAGCTCCCTCCCCAGTACCCTGATCAGGCCACTGGCACAGCCCTCCACTCACCTCAATGGCTGGTAGCCCAACTGAACGCTTGAGTGAATGAGCATATACCCACTCATTCATTCAAGTGCTCAGTACCCACTCACTCATTCAAGCTCTCAGTTGTGCTCAGGCAGGCTTGCTGGCATGGATGTGAGTGGAGGGCCGTGCTGATGGCCTGATTGGGGTACTGGGAGGGGGAGCAGGGTGGCTACTGATAGCTCATGATGGGGTGGGTGGTCCACTAGAAACCAAGGAGTGGGGGTTGAATTTTGTTTTTAGGTAAAAGGAAATGAGGGGGCTAGGGTAGCTTTGGGGGGCTTATTTAATTCAGTTACAACAGGTGATGAGCTGGGGGGAGAGACTAGGCACCAGAGATAAACATTTGGGCCAGTGAGTGACTGCGGGGGGCACTAGACACCAGGGAAAACTTTGGCCAGTGGCCACTAAATTTTGGCATGGGAGGCGAAATTATGTTCAAGTAGCAAAAGTTCACTCGGGTAGCAACATTTTACCCCCTGGCAAATTTCACCAATTTGAGGGTGAAATTTCATTCACTCCCAGGGGTTCTGAATTTTGCCTTTTGCCCCATGAAATATTTTGTGAAATGCACAAATTAAGCAAAATATTTTGTGGCGTGAAATTTTCCAGTTCTGCACAACACTAATGAGAATTAGCACCTAAGAGGGGCTAGGGTCAGTAGAGGCAGTAGAGTCAATAGAGGCATTGGGTAAATTCTGAAGGAGGACAAACTGTAAGGAGCAAGATGAAGGAAATTAAGGTGGGTCATGACAGGAACATTTAGATGCAAGATAGTTGAGGAGGGCAGTGTTGACGGAATAGAAGGAGGAGGAGTGTCTGATTTGAGAATGTAGAGAGTTCCATATTTTAGGTAAATGGTGAGAGTAGTGGTGGGGGACAGTTAGTATTTGAGTGTCAGTAGATCTGAGAGAGTGGGAAGAAAGATGGGGTGTTATAAATGATGGGAAGAGGTAGGAAGGGAGTTTACCAAGCCAATGTTTAGCGGTGAATTAAGTGCAGTGTGAGAGGCATCTATTTGTAAGGGAGGGGAAGGAAAGGGCTCGATAGAGATCACAGTCATGGGTGCGAAAGAGAGCATCAAAGGCAAAGTGGAAGAAGGAGTTGAAGAGAGTGTCCAATCTGGTCAGGGTGGACATAGGAGCAGCCCCATAGACTACATCGCAGTAGTGAAAAATGGGGAGGATCATCTTCTGGACAAGCCCACAACTAGCTGCAGCAGGGATGCAACTGTGGTTCCCGAACAATTTGGATGTGATGTTTTCTGGATGGCGTCAGTGTGGCCAGAGAAACTGAGGTGTTGGTCTAACCAAACTACAAGGTATCTGAAGGATGAGGTGTCCTCAAGTAAAGTCCTGTTGGGAGTGTGAAAAGTGGGCAGGAAGGGAAGCCTAGAGAGTCTCTGCCTTGTGCCAAAGTCTTCTTGGTACTGAGAAATAATTGATGGTTTGCAAACCAGAGCTGGATCTTGTTGAAGTTCATGCTGTAAGCTGAATGTAACCTCACCTGGGCATGAGCCATATGCTTACAGGACAGTATCATTAGCGTGCAGGTGTATGGCGGAGGTGGGGAGCAGACAGATGGCAGGTAATTAAGGAAGATGCAGAATAGAAGGGGACCAAGCATGGAGCAAGCACCAGTGCAGATCGGGAAGGGTGATGAAATTGCATCTGCATTCTTAACTGACTGGGTTCTGCTAGTAAGGCAGGCCTTAAACTAGTTAGTGGCAGAAGGGGTTAAACCAGCAGATGAGAGTGAACCAAGGAGAAGGGCATCGGAAACAGTGTCAAAAGCATTGGCAAGGTTGACAAATATGGCTGAGGTGATTTGGCCATTGTCCATCCCTGAGAGGATGGAGTCAGTGAGCCAAAGAAGGGAGATGGTGGTAGACAGTTTTTTTCCAGATACCAGATTGGAATGGGTGAAGAAGGAGATATCAGCTATAAAGGAGGTGAGTTGAAAGAAGACTAGATGTTCTTGTTGTTTGGCTAGGGCAGGGAGTAGAGAGATGGGGCGACAGTTGCCAGGGGATAAGGGGTCTCCACCCTTAGGTAGGGAGAGGACTACTGCTTGTTTCCATGTGGTAGGGGTGTCTGAGGTTGAGAAGGAGAGATTTAAGGTTAAGGAGAGGAGTTAGGCAATGGCCAGGGCTGAGAGAGAGAGAAAGAGAGAGAGAGAGAGAGAGAGAGGAGTTTAGGGTCAAAGTCATCTGGGGAAGATCCTTTTGTGGGATTGATGGCGAGGAGGGCATTTAGAGTATTGGTGGGGGAGACTGTAGAGAATGAGAAAGAGGGGTATGGGGCAATAGGAAGTTGAGCGTTTTTTGGGGGAGGATAGAGGGCAAGCTGTGACATTTGAGAGGGATGGGGCAATTAGGGAGGGACTTCAGCAGTTTGATTGCACAGGAGGTGTAATAGGAGTTAAATTCTACAGCTAAGGCATAGAAGTCAGCTGCAAGAGCCCTTCAGCAGTGCCCACACAATATCCAGGTGCTCAGGAAGCCCCAATAAACCCTCAAGGAGGGTATTAATGTCTTTAAAAGAACACTGGTCCCATCCACTGGGGAAATAGGGCACTACACCATCAGGTGATAATTTTATACAGTGGCTCACCCCTAGAGCATTTTCTAGCCCACACAACCACCAATGCCACTACTTATTTAGACAAAAAGGGTTACTAGCCCCCCACTAGCCATCTCTAGCCACCTAGGCTACTAAATAGATTACTGTCCACTCAGCCACCATTGTGGACAAAGGGTCTTTTAGCTGAGACCCTTCTCCAAGGCACACTCCCTTTACTTTGTTTTCACTTATCCCACATCTTTTTCCTTATTACCTATCCTTTTCTTTCTTCTGTCTGTACAGTTTTAGAGGACACGGACTCCAGTCCAATCAAATAAGTATAATTTTATTTCTCTTCTGTCCTTTCCACCCTATTTAACCCCCCTAAGAACTGAGGATCCTTTTTGACTTCCTTGCCTTCTTTTGCAGGTGCAGCAGATGACATCTCCCCAGGACTACCCCGTAACACCCTGCACTCAGGTAACTTCCTCTCTTTTTCCTATATTGTGGTAGGATTGCTGTAATGGCAACTGCATCCATATTATTTAGTTCTCTGCATCTTCTGTGCCCCTTATCACCTTTTCATCATGATGTGGTAGCAGTGGCATACCATTTTCATTTAAGTAAAGTATTTGCCCATGATAGCCCAACTTCTCATTTTACTTTCCTCTTAACAGTGGTTCCATGTGATAATTGGGCAAGTGCACATCACCAAAAATGAATTATGGCAATGTACACTTGTGGCTAACGGCAAGAGGGTGCCTGATCTCTATGTTAGTCCCTCGCACCCTCACACCACAGGGGGCTTTGCTCCCCACACCCTCACTACAGGATTCTCAATTCTAGGGGGGTGCATGTTGTGGGGGTGTAAAACATAAAAAAAAACAGACTGAATGCAAAAACACAGTTTTGCCCAGAACCGAACAAGGCACCTTCTCAACCCCAGCCTGCCACCTAACCACCATGCCACACAGGAAGCTCGGCAGCCTACCACCACACTACACCCCTCAAACCCTCCCTCTCCTTCTGCTTATCACATGCCATGGTCCCTCTCCTCTCTCATGTGTGCGTATACATGGCTACATCCCACGCTATATTTGCATACCCCCTCCGGTTGCTATCCTGCCAGTTAGACCTGTACGCAGGTGCAGTGACAGAGTCGTCCTTTTTGAAATTGCTCAATTGCAGTCTCCCTGTACTCAGGATACCTTAGCAATAGTTAACATTGGGCAGTGGACTTGTTTAGGGCCACACATAAAGTCGCACACAGCATTTGAACTTCAGTTTCTTGATTTATTGTTGTGTGGTACATCCTAAGACTACATGACCTGCCCATCTACTGCATACAGTATATTGCTCCCATAAATTGCAAATAAATAAGAATCATGGGCTGGATATTCAAAAGGGTTGTGCCATGCGCAATAGGGTTGCGCCTGGGCAAGTCCGAAATTGTGCCATTCTGCCATATTCAGCCGGAGGCAGTTGTGCCACTGAAAACATGCTGAGCAACAGCGCAATGATAATGAATGCATGCACAACCAAAGGGGGTGGAACCATGCATAAAGGGCGCAGTGCAATGTTCAAAGACTTGTGCAATGCGCACAGGAGCAGGCGGAAGTTGCGCTTATTAGAGAAAAATGGCCAAAATAAAAGGGAGCAAGGAAGAGGTGCAAGAACCCTACAGGCAAGCCACATGAGACAGAGGCAGAGACAGGCACAGGGAAATAGGGAGAAAGAGGGCAGGCCAGGAAACCACACCACACAAGAGGGGTAAGGGAAAGTGTGTGGGGTCACAGAGAGCAGAGGCCAGTAGGTGTACCCGGTGCAGGGAGGTAGCAGTCAGGACAGCGGGGGGAACAAAGCAACATCAGCTGGGGGGGGACACAAGCCAGGGACATGGACAGTGCCACCTTCCACATGGATGCCATAATGAGGGGGGTGAGAAGGCATGCTGCAGGGAGATGTGGCCGTGGAAGGGCCCGTCGGCGGAATGCCCCCAACAGGCAGTACCGAGCCCACACTAGCTATGAACTGTACACAGATGTTGAGATAGTGGGCTGGTACCACCTGAATAGGGCAATACTGAGGCAGCTCTGTGAGCTGTGCAGTGATGTGATGCAGGCACCCACACAACAGAGTCATCCTCTGTCAGTGGAGACAAAGGTAACAGCCTGCATGTGCTTGCTTGCCACGGGTACCTTCCAGAGAGAAACAGGGGATACCACAGGCATAACACAGTCGGCCACGTCATGCATCCTCACCCAATTCCTCAGCGCACTGCTGCCACATGCTGTGGAGTACATCCATTTCCCCAGCACTGCGGTGGAGTGCACGGCAAACATACAGGAGTTCCACAGGGTAGCATGTATGCCTGGTATGCTAGGGGTGATAGGCTGCACCCATGTGGCCATACGCACACCACCTGGCCCTGATGGGGCCATCTACATGAATCGGAAGGGATATGCCAGTGTCAACTGCCAGGTGGTGTGTGATGCCAGTGGGCGCATCATCAATATCTGTACCATGCACCCTGGGGGAGCACATGATTCCTTCATCTGGCACCAGTCGGCACTGTGCCACCGATTTGAGAGTGAGGACATCCCACAGATCATCTAGTGGGTGAGTATGTATGTAGAACTGACATTTCGTGGGCGGGGGGGTATGGCCAGAGGTGCCATGCGTGTGGCCCACAGGGCTTGGAGCAGTCCGAGCCTGAACAAGACACTAACCTCCACCATCTCCACACAGGTGACAGTGGATACCCACTCCGTCCCTGGCTGCTCACACCCTACCGGCGGCCCACGACCCCATCGCAGCAATGCTTCAATGAGGCACATGCCACCACATGCAACGTCATTGAGTGGGTGTTTGGGATGCTGAAGGCGCATTTCTGTTGCCTGAACACCTCTGGCGGTGCCCTACAGTATAGCCCCTCAAAGGCCTGTGGCGATATTCCTGGCCTGTTGTATCCTGCACAACATGGCCAAAGACTGTGGGATAGCCATACAGGTTGAAGAGGGGGACAGCGATGGGGACGATGGTGATGCCGGTGACGATGGGGATGGGCAGCCCCCCCCTTGGCCGACGGGACCCCCGACTGATCTGGCTGGCACAGTTGCACCGGGACACCATCACAGAGGAGCACTTCAGCCAACACAGGTAAGTCGTGGGGCCATGTGCAACCACCAGTGGCTAGGGCACAACCCACAGACATGCATGGAAACACAGCAGGGGTGCATGCTGGCAAGGGATGTGGCAGGGCACAGAAGTGCACACATACAACCTGGGAGGGGTGAACAGTAACACGCCACATGGACGGACACACACACACGCACACACAATAGGCACAAAGTGCACAGGGGTCAGGTTCAAAACAGAGCCGGAATGCTAACACTAGCAACACACATGTCCACAGGCCACCACGTCCACTGACTGTCTATGTGCATGTGTCAGATGCTGGGCACCATCGCACTTTGGTGTGCAGCGCAATGCAGGCATCATCATGCACATGTACCTGTGGACAGCAGTCGGGAGGGTGTGCAGGTAGACCATGTGTCTGCATGCAGGGCCGGGCACGCACCCATGCACTGCCCACTGAAACACACAATGCACACAAGGCAACACCAGACAGTGCCCACACTGGGAGACAGGCCAGTCCTGTGGCACATTGCCACATCCGCCTCGGATGCGTGGGTGGCCCCGCCGAGACCCAGCAGCACTGGCAGGCTGACCATGGGCCTCATGGGGTGACACCGATGGTCCACCAGGGGTTCCACTGTGCAAACGCAACCATGCCTGCACAGGGGGTCTGCAGCACACTGAACACACCTGCACCAGGAGTGCGTGGGATGCCCACAGCTGAACCTGGAGTCGACAGGGTGGATGTCGCATGATGCCGGGAATGGGGAGTGGATAGCGAACTGCGTGGTGTGAGCGACTCATGGGCACCTGACTGTGTGCCCATTGTGGCCATGACAGCGATGAACGCCTGTGTTTGCCTGTCAATGGCAGCGGTCACATCCTCCTGCAAATGGTCAATCCGGGACAGGATCCTATCAGTGTCCCTGCTGTGTCGCTCCTCGACCCACTCCAGGGCCACACACAGTGCCTCCACGGACGTTGCAAGCCGCATCTGCTGCTGTACTGATGCCTGCAGTAGGTGGGTGTGCTCATCAAAGAGGTCATCTGAAACCTCGGCATCACATCCAGCAGGGTGTGGAAGGGCCTGATGTCCAGCACCCCTTGAGGGTGGGCGCTGCTCACCAGGACCAGGTATGGGCAGGTCCACAGGTGGTGCACACACACCACCGCTGAACCCTGAACCCCCAGTCCTGGTGTGTAACTGCTGCTGCTGCCCCTCTGCCTGCTGTGCCCAAGGGATCAGTTGTTCTGCCGCTGTGGCCGCAACAGTCCCACTGTCCTGACCAGCCACTGGTGCTGCCCCACTGGTGCCGACAGGCACAGCCTGGAACTGTGCTGACAAGCTGGCACACATGTCGGAACCAGCCAGGTCCATGGGCATGAGCTGGCCTGCTGTGTGTCCATTCCGTGGCACACACATGTCACTGCCCATGACGGTCGTGTCCCCATCATTGGTGCAGGTCTCTGCCACAGCCACAGCCACAGCATGCTGGCATCCTTGGACACCAGAATGCTGAGACACTGGAAGGGCCTCCTCCACACCTGTCCCAATGACATCAGTGTGGACAGCCAGGCGGACCCACTGTTGCAATGCTAGACGGCTACCTGTGGAGGTGGATGGTCCCTCCTCCACCTCCAGATGACTGTCCACAGTAGACAGGCCATCCACCGCTGACCCCTGCAGATGTGAAGGATCTGTAACAGAAAGTGAGGTTACGTTAGTGCATGTGATCTACCCTGCCTCCCCGACAGACCATGACTTACCATGCAGTGATGGGCTACCACCTGTCTGGAAGCCACCTCCTGGAACGCCCTCTATGGCACTGCACTGCATGCTTGCAGCAAGCCTGTCCTCTGCTGGTATCAGCTGCACCACCTCCAGCTGGTCCCCGCCTGTTGCAGCACGTGCCGGCCTGATGGCAGCCACCTCCTCCTGTTGGCACCCATCTTCTTCTTACACTCCTGCACGGAGCGCTGGTGGCTGCCGTGCAGGTTGACGGCACATGCCACCCCCTCCCATGCAGCAGCACGGGCCTGAGGGGTGCCCCGCTGTCCACTGAGCAGTTGCTCCTGATCGAGGTAGGCCTCAAAGAGTGCCTCTGTCTCGGCCTTGGTGAAATTGGGCCTCCTTTTCTGCCCACCATCGTTGTCCTCCTCACCTAGAACTTGCTCGGTCATTATCCAGCCTGTAAGGATGACAGTGGTTACCTGTGACTGTGCAGTACAAAGCAAGTCTCTGATACCACAGTCCAGAACCCCACACAGCATGCAACTCACCAATAAACTGCAGTAACCGAATATGGCCACTGCAGAACAGTGTCGTGTTTTATAGTGCAATCCATGCAAATTAGGTGAGAGCAACTTTAATGAGATGCAAATCGCTACTGCACCTTTGCATAGCTGATCGGATGATTTGCATATGACAGCTGAATATAGGTATCTGGCGCTTTGCAATTGTGTTGAGCGTGCTGAGCCAATGGCGAGTTCTGTGGCACGCGTAGTACACTGCCCGCGCATGCCCAGGTAGCTTACGCAGGTGTCTGCCGTGCTGATGACGTGCTGTGCACGGTAGGCAGTTCAGGGCATGGCCCCCATTGTGCCAGTGGTGCTATGGTGAGGGTCACTACATGGCGCTGTGGCACAACTGCGCAATAGTTCGCTGTGGAGATGGCACACAGGCAACCAATCATGCTAGATGCATAGACGTCCGATGGTGCTGTGCATGGCCTTGCGCCAGAGCCCCATGACCGTGTGCCCGACCTTTGCCCCCTTGGCGCTATACGTCCAGCATGGCTGCACCTCTATCACTCTGTTCGGTGACAGCGTGATAGGGAATGGCGGCACTGTACCGTGCAGCACTTCCACGTGGGGTGCCGCACTGTAGAGCGCCATATTGCCTGCTATAGCGGTAGAGATGGTACGCAGGGGAGCCCCTCAATGGAGTGCCCTTGAGCTGGCCAACCTTGTGGCCATTGTGGAGCCACACTATGGCCCACTCTTTGGCAAGGAGGCACTGGACAGGGCCAGGACCCAGGTTTGGCAAGAGGTGACCACTAACCTGGAGGTGTCCACTGGCTGCAGGAGAACTGCAGAACAGTGCTGGCACCGGTACGGGGACCTTAGAAGGAGGGAGCCGGAGCTACTTGCCCGTCTGCGGTCACGTGCCAGGAGGGGCATGGTGCCTCATCCAGGTGGGTGATACGTCTACACACTTGTATCGTCCATATGGGTAACACTGTCTTATGTGTCCAGCACATAGGGGAGGGATAGTCTAGGGTTGGCTGTGGCGGTGTTTACAGGGTATGGGGTGGGTGGGTCTGGCTGGGTGGGTGGGCACACACATTGGGGCAGAAATTTGCTTTTGGGTTTAGCACTGATGTGTTTCTCTCCTTTTGTCTCCCACAGGTGTGGCTGAGTGGGGGCGGTTGCTGGAGCAGTAGCAGAGGGAGGAGGACACTGCACAGGGACGTGTCAGGGACCAACCCCAACGCCATCAACGTCCCGATGAGGGTGAGTGCCATGACACCATGATTGCTATTGCATGCTGTGTGACAGGGTGGGAAGCAGGGCATGGCCACCATCCATGGAAACCACTGCCATGCATGCGACATGTGACAGTCAGCACTGTCCAGTGGCACTGCATGTCTGGGAGTGCATCAATGGTGGTCCATGCATGCACTGGGCACATGGCTGTGGCACTGCCTGCACACCGCATAGCCACGATACTATACGGCCTTGGTTGTGCTGTGCTGGACATGGGCGGTGGGTGGGTGTGTGCAGTGGTACACATGGCAGTTGGTGCCTGGTTGGGCATGTCTTGTGGACATGGTCACTGTGGGTGGGCGCACACCATCACAGGAGCATGGCACATGGCTGTATGCCATGCATAATGAATGGGCTGCAGGGAGATGGACAGTCACACCTATTGACTCTGATCCCTCGTCCTGGGTGTGCGGATACTCCTGTGGATCCAGCAGGCTGTCCAGGAGCTGCTGCAGATGGGGCAAGAGTCCTTGTCCATATTGAGGGACTTACAGCAGCATGGGGTCAGGAGGAGGAGGCGGCCCAGGCAACAGCCCCCAGGCAGAGGAGGACCAGGCTGGACACTGATATCTGCATGACCTGCCTACCTTCTGCTGATCAACCCTCACACACCCACCTACCTCTCCCATATGTTTACCTGCCCCTTACCCACCCCACCTTGTTCCTGTCCTTCCCCCCACATTTGTACATAGTTGTATATAGTTATTTTTGATATGTTTTTGAATACAAATATTTTGATATGAATACTGTGGTGGTCTCTGATTTGCAGCTGGCTATATGTGCTCAGCTGCAGTGGTGTGCATGGCATCTGGGTTGGTTCAGTCATGAGTATGTGTGTGTGTGCGTGGGGAAGTGTCTCTGGTGTGGGAGTGGCTATCAGTCGGTGTCTGTGGTGTGTGTGTTGTTCCCTGTGCATTGCATTACTGTGTGCAGTGGTCCATGGTGCATGCTCTGTGTCCATTGTGCCCCTGTCAACCCATCCTTGGCCTGTACAGCTGACACCCTTGCATGTCTGTGGCCTGCGAGGTCTGCTGCCTTGTCAGTGGTGGCTGTCCCTGCAGGTCATCCACTGTGACCGTCACAATGCTGGGTTGCCTCCTGTCACTGGTGTGGTGCATGTTTGCCTCGGGTGACACTGTGGCCTCCGCAGTTGCTGTCCCACCTCCATGCTGTGGCTTGTTGTGTGTGTTGCAGGGCTGTGCACCACTGCCTGTGACTTATGCTCCAGGCATATGCTGGTGGTACAGGACCACAGTCCATGCACAGGGTGGAGTGTCACCCCTGTGCCATGGAGGACTGCAGGCTGTGTGCACAGTTTTCATGGGCCCACACTGGGGGCTTGGTTGCCACACTACTGTGTCCCTGTGTTAGTGTCCCCATGGGTATGGGTGTGTGTTTGCCCCTGCACTGTGTTGCATCTGGTGTGCTGCATGCTTCCACGCACCACTGTGGGTGTCTGTGCTAGCTGCTGTGGCACGTGGTGGATCGGGATGTGTCACTTGTCTACTGTGCAGGGTGCAGTATCAATGGTGGTGGCATCAGGGGCATGCCCTTTCCCGTGTGGGGTACCTCTTGTGCCGACACATGTTCGGTCTCTCAGCTGTGCCTCAGGGGGATTGTGTGTGTTGGCACTGTGTCTGCCGTTGTTGCATTGCCATGTGCTGCCACCCACTGCTGGGTGCTCATGGTGGGTCTGGCTTGTATGGTTCTGTGGTACATGAGGTTGCAGTGTGACAGTGGGGGTGGTGGTATGCATGGGGTTTGCTGCAGTGGTGGTCACTGCTCAAGGGGGGTGTCTTGGGGTCACAGTGCAGGGTGTGCTGTGTACTGGTGGGGGCTGGTGTGGCATGGGGTGGTCCGCCCTCCTTGTCTAGCAGTCTCAGCTTGCCGGTGGGTGTGCTGGGGCACCATGGCCCATCTGTGCTTTGTTTGCTTGTCCCCATGTGCCGGTGGATATTCCAGCCCTTCCCCAGTTGTGCTGTGCTTAGGGTGTGGGGGTGCATTGTCAGTTCTGCTGTGTGTTCCTGTGCCCATCTGTGGCATGGGTGGTGGGCGCCTACCCACCTCCCTGGTTGTGCAGTTACATTGCTCTGCTGTTGGGGGGCTCCCTGCTTGCACTATGGCGCCTCTGGGCTGCTCAGCTGGGCAGCCCTTGTTGCGCCATAGCACATCGTATCTGCTCAGCTTCCCCTTCCTAGTTGCGCTATGGCACAGGTTGTGCGATATTCAGATGTTAGCTGTTGGTGCAATTTGGCTTGCTCCTTATTTGAATATCGCATCTATTGCGCATGGGTGCAATGGACTTGTGCTTGCTCCTGCTATTGAGCACTTTTTGGGTGCAGTTTGAATATCCAGCCCCATATATTTTTAGCAAGAAATAATGTTGGTCAATTGCATGTAAACAAACCTGCACTGGGAACAGTAGTCCTTTCCTACCTGGTACAATACCAGTACCAATGGTGAACTTCAGCATTGACAAATGCTTGTTCCTTTTTGCTCCTTCTCCTCCTCCTCCAACTTTTAAATGCTTCTTCACCCCCTCTCCCTTTTATTATCACCCTACTAGTTTGATTAACTTACACCCTGTGGGGTACCTCTCCCCTTGGAATCTTCTTTCTCTGTACATCAGCCTGTGGGTGGGCAGTTTCTGCTTCTCCAATTTCTTCTGCCACCCCACTCAGCTAGTTTAAATGCTCATTGGAGTAACATTAAAAATTCCCACTAAGGACTACGGGTCCCCTCCACGATGGATGCAGACCATCACCTCGGTATATGTCCTTATCCTCTAAATGAAGCCAATTTCCTCCTTTCTTCACCATTCCCTAACACATGCATTGAAGGTAGTGGTGCGGAGAACCCTCGCCTTCCCACATCATAGACAGGTACAGTAGCACCTACATAAAAGCTACTAAGCACGCTACCTGTCTAAGTCTGCTTCCAAGTTCCTTAAACTCCCCCTGCACTATTCCAGGCCCATCCTTAGGTAGATCATGTGTCCCCACTTAAACAATGACATCCAGCTCCCCTTCCTACCTGCTGCTCTAGTAATTCCTAGGATACACTTTCCATCCCTCTAGGCTCTGGCACCATGTATGGACCTGGGTTCACTCTCTGCTCACTTTCCTATTCCCAAATCTATCCCCCTAACAACTGAGTCCTCCATCAGGAGTTGCTGCTTCCTCATTTGGAGTCTTCTCCACAACTCCTTGAGGTCCTCACCGTGGAGGGCTCCCACATCCTCCCTGGCCACTATCACAGGTGCCTGTTGTGGTATGTTTAAGAACTTGTATGTTATTTCTGTTGTGTTATGGTGTCTGTCTGTGATTGGTTGTCTTGCCTTGTACTGCACCCCATAGTTGTGTGTTCTGTGTGTGTGTGTGTCTATGTCTGTGCCTGTGCCTGTGTGTGTCTGTGTGTGTGCCAGTGGCAGGAGGGATGGAGTTAGGATTGAAAACCCTAACATCTAATTTCATTGCTTTTGTCGCTGTAAAAAAACCCTAACTGTTGCAATTTTTGCAAAGAATTTCCTGACTTTTTGAGAAAGAAATAAAAATGTGAGGTTCTCTTACCACACTACATCTAAACAAGTTTACCAAAGCTTTATACAAGAGACATTCAGAACAATGACAATGCCTCACTGAAGTTATCACCTCACCCCTGCATAACAGCTACTGCATCCTAAGTCTAGAGTCATAGCCCAGCTAAGACCATGAACATCAACAGCATATCTTCCTGATAGCAACTGTGCAGTAGGTATTACACTCATGAGTTGCATGTCATCATCCATGCAATGTCCTCACCCCCTCAAACCAGTAATGGCATGCTGAGTGCACAGTAAGAGCCAAACTAAGGCCATACACATCAACAGTATATCTTCCTCATGGGACCTGCATACATCTCAGAACAGTGAGGACTTGCATGACCTGAGCCAGGCAATCCCCCCCAAAACAAACATGTAGTACATGTTCAGTACAAAGCCACAGCTGAGCTAAAGCCATGTACATCAACATCATATGCCTGTGATACCAACTGTGGAGTAGTCCTGGCTCTCATGAGTTGCATAGCCTTAGGCAGGCAATGCCACCAAACCCGGCAGGCCAATAATTGCATAATTAGTAGAGCCCTATGAGACAACTGAAGCCATGTACATGAATGGTATGCGTCCCTCATACCATCTGTTGGAAAGTTAGAACAGCAACGAGTTGCATGGTCTCAGCCAGACAATGCCCCCAAGAGGCACTCTATACTCAGTGCAGAGCCATAGCTCAACTAAGGACATGAATATCAATGTTGTAGCTCTGTGATAGCAATTGTACAGTAGTTATGACACTCATTAGTTGCATGACCTCAGCCAGGCAATGCCCCCCCACCTGCCAAAAACAGGTAATGTATCCTGAGTGCACAGCCACAGGGCAACTAACAAGATGAACATCAATAGTATACCTCTGTGATACCAACTGCACACTAGTTATGACACTCATGAGTTGCATAGCCTCAGGCATGCAATAACCCTTCCCCCCACCCAAACACATTCTGGATCCTGAATCCAGAGCCACAGCCTAACTGAGGCCATGAACATCAACAGAATACTTCTGTGATACCAGCTGCAGACTATTTATGGCACTCATGACTTGCATGACCTGAGCCAGGCAATCCCCCCCCAAAACATGTACTGCATCGCGACTGCAGAGCCCCACCTAACTAAACCCATGGACACTGATGGCATACCTATCTGACACCAACTGCAGAATAGTAATGACAGTCATCGGTTGCACAGGCTGACCCAGGCAATGTACCCACCACTCCCCAGACCATGTACTGATATTGAGTACACAGACATAGCCCAAGTAAGCCCATCATACGTACATTATACCCCTTAGAAACAAAATGCAGACTAGTTGTAACACTCATGATGTCAATTGCATTAGCCAGGCAAGAAGACGTACTCAATGATAAGTGCAGATCCACAGACCAAGTATACCCATGAACATCAATGGTATAGAAGTGTGATTGCACCTATACATTTGTTAAAACACAGAGTACTTGGATGATCTCACCCACACAACCCGACCCTTCCAAAACTAGGTACTTGATGTTCACTACAGAGCCACAAGCAAACTGAGGCTGTGAACATCAATTGTAAATATTATCGGTATCAGCTGTACACATGGTAGGACAATCAGTAGTGCATGGTGCCAATCAATGAATGCCCACATACATGTGCAGATAACTTGGTGTATCTTGAGTACACAGCTAAGATAAATGAAAAGGTGTTGACATATACAAGATACATTTCTGATATCAGGTGCACTCATTAGGACAGTGGCAAGTTGCATAAGCTGACCCAAGCAATGCCCCCAAGTACCATAAATCAGGCACAAGATGATAGGTGTAGAGAGAGAGATGGCAACTAAACTGCACTTTCTTATAGCAGTGGCACACAAATATTTTTAACAAGGAGTCAAATACATCATTGTAAAATAATATTTCATAAAATAATCATTGTATAAAAATAAAAAACGTATATGTACATTTGTTTTAATATAAAAATACAAAAATAAATAAATGTGTTCTTTACACAGTGTAAGGGGAAAGAATAATAAATAAAACATAAACACAATAAAAGTAGTTACATTGAAAAAAGTGTTACTTCACACTTCTAGTGGGGGAATATAAGTTTAAAAAAAAAAGAAAAAAAAAGGTAAGTACTGAATATTTACAATCTATGGCCAGGAGTGACAGGGAGGTGCTGGCCATTCAGGCTGTTGTGCCTTGGGGAGAGGATGGGGAGGAGGAAGTGGAAAACTCTGCAGGAGTGGGTGCAGTTTGGTGCCCCTCATCAACAGCTGGTGGTGGTGTTGTGGTAGGGGCACCTTCAAGGGGCTCTTGCTAAGAAGCTGTGGAGGGCTCGTCATCCTGTAGATGCTGTAGGTCCTGATGGAGCAGGTGGTGGATAGCTTCCATGGCCGCCACTGGTTCTCAGCCAGCCACACCATGAGACCATCCGTGGACTTGAGTGAAGCAACAGAGGCCTCCTTCAGCTCTCTCAGTGAACAATTCACTTCGGTGAGGCCCCTGTTGCTCTGTTCGAGATCACAAGTGGCTGCTAAGGCTGCATACCCTGCACGCCCATGACGCTGCAGCAAATCTATGATCTCCACCCCTTGAGCAATTACCTCCCCCCTTGATCTATGATTTAATGTAGTTTTGCTGTAGTGTCATGGGCATATTGGGCTGCAGCCCTGTTGCCACCCTGCATAGCCTTGAGCAGCTGGCTGACAGTGTCACTGATCTTGTTGAGAACGGCAATCTGCCCTGTGTACACCAAAATGACAAGAAGACACATGTCAGTAAAGTAAGATGTTCTCTAGTTTTCTGGTAATATACTGTACTGAAGGTTTTTTTTTAATTAATAATAGAGGAGATGTATTAACATATATGGTACATCACTATACCTTTGTTTATTTTATTATACTGGCATTTAAGTCTGCTGCTGACACATTTGCCCCCCCCCCCCTTTTCAGGTACTGTAATCTGCCACTCCTTGCAGCAGAATGTGCTAGTCTAAACCTCACAGTAGCTGTCAATAAATGTTGTTTCTTGAAAGACCTCAAGACCCTGTGTATGCCAGCATGTGCAACAGTTGCATAACAATAAAAGACAACAACACCGACTAGCCAAATACCCTGATATACCATCATCTCCCTGCACCTCAGCATGTTCTATCAAGCTGAAGAGATCACTAATATATAGAGAACTCAAGTTTAAAACTACACTCACAGAAACTACATACGAATGCTAGAGTACTGTTATAATAAAGCTATTTTTGCAGTACTGTGTCATTAATTTCCAGCTCATCAGGTTTCTCAAGCTCAGAGAGCACAGTTCAAATGAATTGATTGTAACAGAGGTGTACCACAGATATCCCTGATCTTCATACACTAACTCTGCTTCAACAGTGAATTTAACATCAAGCAACATGAACACTGGTATTACAGATTGCTGTTATCTGCAGAACTACTGCCTGGGATACCTGTTAACAAAAGTAGTGCAAAATAAAACAAATAAAGTAGCTATTGTTAGATTTGTTTTCATACAACAACAGAATATTGTAGATTCATTGGTCAAACCAAACAACAAGAGTTTTATTAATCCTGCAGTATATCCATAGTCAAAGGTAAAAATAACTATATAAGCTAAGAAAAGATTTGAAAAGTAAACAACAGCAAAATGCTTGTACACCCGCTTTTCAGCCACATACAGTACCAAGATACTGTGAATGAAACAAGATTTTTATGCACAGTGCACCTCAGGGGGCAAATCTTTCTCAGCCATAGTTATTTTCCAGAAAACTCATATTCAGAACAGGATGTCTTATAAAAACAGTGTTGCAACCGTTTATGTTTCTGAATTGGAGGCCTTAAATATCAGGTCTTGCAGAATATAATTAACATCTGTCCAGCAAAAGGTTGGCTGCAGTATTACGGTATGTAATGCAATGGTCCAGCTGTGAATTGGCACCTGCCCATCAAGAACATCATTCACAAGCGCACATTGAACCTTGATCCCCACCCACCCATGCGCTAGAATATGCATCATATGTTGTTGCAAGTGTCAAAAAGTAGCAGAAATAACATTTTACTTTCATTTTTTTCACAGAGATGCACAAACATAAAAATGTATAGAAGCAACACGAGATGTCGGGTCAATCAATCAACAAATCAATCAAAATCTTTATCCAAGTGGACACCATTGAGAAAGCTCATTTGCAAGGTGGACCTGCATCACACAAGTCATAAATAAATAAATATACATAATCATACATATATACAGGCATTACGACAGTACATGGAAATAACAATATAAAAAGTAAATAACAGTAAGATCAGAGAAAAAGAAGAGACACAGTGCATATGGTCACACATAAGTGCAGGCAGTATTGGAGTATGTATTGCTAGACCAGAACAATAAACTAATGGGAACAATATAGACTGATACAGGAGGCACCTGAAGGTGTATCTGGTTTTTATGCATGACAGGTGGTGGAATATATGAGGAGAGTGAAAACTGGTGAGTCTCAAGATATAGGGTGCATGGTTGGGGAGGATGGGGCAGGGGCAATGAGTTCTAATTGTGGCGCAGTAGCGAATACCTACTTGTACCTTGTAGCTAAATGGTGTAGGGGTTGGAGGCTTATTGTGTCACTGAATACCCATAAGCTTTAGCTATATGGGATGGCTGCGCTGCCAACACAGCTCTGAGCGAGCTGGGTATGGACGATGTCTTCGGAGGGGTTGACAACCTGGGCACTGAAGGTGCATATGACGACAGACTGGACAACTGGAGAGAATGCAGTATTAAGAGATAAATCCTAATATGGCTTCACAGAAGCGGCTTCTGGGTCGTTGAGCACTGGAGCGGCTTCTGGTCCGACGACCGCTGGTGGCCATGTCATTGGCTACTTGGGATAAGTGAGCTGTGGACACCGTTCTCAGGGAGTGGCATACAGATGGTGGATTTGGTGGTGTAGGCACTGTAGGTACACGCGATATCCTGACTGGGAAGATAGGGCCTTCACAGTACTAGAGAAGCATAATCCTGTTTATTGGTTCTTGGGGGCAGCTTCAGGGACATCAACCGTTGGTGGCCATAGATCTTGGGATGTCTACATTGGGTATTCTGAGGGGCAGTTTGGCACTGTAAGAAGGGAGTAGAGGCAAGAGGTGGAAGTGAGGGATGGAATGGGTGGAGTGAAAAGCCAATTTGGGTGTGCATGGCAAAAGCGCTCGTGCTGCGATGAGTTTACGGCTTTACCGTGACTCTAGGTGACTTAAGGGTCGTAGGGTAGGAGGATGATTCAGTGTCCCAACAGATGCTGTCCTCCTCCTAGCATGTGTCTCTGAGGTGCTTTGAGCACTTCATGCACCAGCGCCAGTGGAAGCATGACCATCAGGGCACTAGGCGGTTGTCTGGACTCAGGATGGGGAAGATGTTGTGGGCATTTGACAATGGCATGCATCAGCACACTGCTTGTTCATCTGTCACTCCTCTTATAATGTTATAATGTAGATTTAGGGTTATGAAGCCACTTCTATGTTAAACTCAAAATTTTGCATGTTAATAACTTTGGACCCATTCAACGGCTGTGTATTTGTACTGAAAATCTAATTCCTGGTCTGCAATGGTTGGGGCCTAACTTGTGTGCAGCTGGTATCAGAGAACTATAGTGATGATGTTCATGGCTGTAGTTGGGCTGTGGCTCTCCACTCATGATACAGTACCTGGTCTGGGGGGGATTTCCTGCATGATGATGTGCAACTGCTCAGTGTCCCATCTTCTGTGCAGCTGATATCAGTGTAGTATTCTGATGATGTCCATAGGTTTAGCTGGGCTGTGGTCTACACTCGGGATACAAAATCTGGTGTGGGGGAAGGGACATTATCTGGCTGAGGCTGTGCAACTCCTTAGTGTCATAACTTGTGTGCAGGTGGTATCAATAAGGCATACCAAGGATGTTCATGGGTTTACTTGGGCTGTGCTTCTGCGCCCACGATGCAGTACCTGATGTGAAGAGTTGGGGGGGCATTGCCTGACTGAAGCCATGCAACTGCTCAGTGTCCTAACTTGAGTCCAGCTGGTATTAGTGTGGTATACCAATGATATCCATGTCTTTAGTTGGGCTGTAGCTCTGCACTCAGGATCCAGTATGAAGTCTGAATGAGGGAGGTGGGCATTGCCTGGCTGATGCCATGCAACTGATCAGTGTCCTAACTTGTGTGCAGCTCGTATCAGTGAGCTATACAAATGATGTCCATGGCTGTAGTTTGGCTCTGGCTCTGCACTCAGGATGCAGTACCTGGTGTAAGGGGGGAGACATTGCGTGGCTGAGGCCATGCAACTTCTTAGCGTCCTAACTTGTGTGAAAGTGGTGTCAGTGAGGTATGCTGATGTTGTCCATAGCTTTAGTTGGGCTGTGGCTCTTCACTCAGGATGCAGTACTTAATCGGGGGGGGGGTTTGCATTGCCTGCCTGAGGTTGTGCAACCACTCACTGTCCTAACTTGGGTGGAAGTGGTATCAGTAAGATATACTGATGATGTCCATGGCTTTAGTTGAGCTGTCCCTGTACACTCATAATGCAGTACCTCATCTGGACAGGGGAAGGGGCATTGCCTGGCTGAGGCCATGCAACTGCTCAGTGTTCTAACTTGTGTGCAGGCGATATCAGTAACGTATACCAATCATGTTCATGGCTGTACTTCGGCTGTGTCTCTGCACTGAGGATGCACTACCTGATGTGGAGAGTGGAAGCATTATCCTAACTTCTGTCCAGCTGGTATTAGTGATGTATACCGATGATCTCCATGCCTTTAGTTGGGCTGTAGCCCTGCAGTCAATATCCAATACCTGATGTACAAGAGGGAAGGGAGGACATTGCCTGGCTGAGGCCGTACTATTGGTCATTGGCCTAACTTCTAAGCAGCTGGTATCACTGAAGTATACCGATGATGTCCATGGCTGTAGTTGGGCTGTGGCTCTGCACTCAGGATGTAGTACCTGCCCTGGGGGAGGCATTGAGTGGCTGAGGCCATGCAACTGCTCAGTGCCCTAACTTGTGTACATGTAGTATCAGCCAGGTACACCGATGATGTACATTCCTTTAGTTGGGCTGTAGCTCTGCACTCAGGATGCAGTGCCTAGTCTGCAGGGAGGAAGATGGGGCATTGCATGGCTGAGGCCATGCAACTCCACTGTGTTCTAACTTGTGTCAGGCTGGTATCAGTCAGGTATACTGATGATGTCCATGGCTTTATTTGGGCTGCGGCTGTGTCTGAACATCAGTACTTTGTGCTGACACCCTCAGGGAAGGAAAGACCAAGGAGAAGAAAACCAGAAAATACTCCTCTTGTGCCAGAATGACAACTGACTCCATCCCCAATCACCAATCCACAAGCAGACCCCGCTGTGTAAGCTCTCTACAGGAAGAGGAGCAAGGTAGGGAGACAACAGAGCAAGCCTGTCAGTATAGGGGCATATACCATGGCAGCCATTATAGGACTGGTCTTTCTGAAGAAGCGGACTGAGTGGGTAGTAATGAGGGAAAAAGAGAAAGGAAAAAAACATCATAAAAGCTACTTATGTTCCTCAGCTGGAGGCCCAGCCGGACCTGCAGCACCAAGTGGATGGCCCGCTGCTGGAGACTGTGCTGTCTTCTCCACAGAGGGGTCAGTTTTGACCCCTCTGTGGGTTTTGCTCCTCCAGCAGCACCCTCCATAGATGGTTCGTCCTCTATAAAAAGCATAGTAAAAGACAAAAATTACTTGTCTGTGAATGTTGCTATGAGCATGTATACCACTGTACTACCAGTTGTACTTAATTGTTAATTCTGAGGAGTCCAATAGCATCTACCAGGGAATTCACAATCTGCTGTACCCCTCATCCCTGAGTCAGAACAGTTACTGGATCCTGAGTCGACAGGCAGAGCTTAAATAAAGACGTGAACATCAATGGTATTCCTGTCCTGCTAGTAGCTACACACAAGATTAAATGATGAGGAATTTCAAGTCTTCATCAGGACAATTTCTCACCCATTCTCACCATTGGACCAACTAGTTGTAAAGGATCAACCACAGAATACTTCATGTGGACTCCTGCCCACAACCTCCTTGGATTAAGTGTTGTATTGCCACTAGAGATGTGCATGGAAACTAAGGCAGTGGACATCAGCAGCATCCTTTCCTGATTGCAACTATACAGTAAGAATGACACTCAGTGGCTGCATGCTGAGTACTGAAAGACACCAGAGCTAAGTGTGTGGATAGAGATGAAATAGCTTGTTGATGCAGGTTGCACATCTACTATTACAGTGACAACTTGCACTGTGTCAAGGAGGCAATATGGCCTCCTACAGTGCTACAAGTACTGTATCTTGACTGTACAGGCACAGGCTATGTAAACACGTGGACATCAATAGTAAAAGTATATCACACCTCATGCAGACAACCTGTGACACTCCGTGGTTTTAGGGACTCTAACATATAATAGCCCCCCTCCCCCTTCCACGTCAGAGGGTGGGGGGGGAACAGATCATTAATGCAGACTAACAGGTGAAGTAAACCAGCATATATCAATCTGTAAGGTTACTGATACCAGGCACAGACAGGTTTAGACAGTGAGCAGTGTGACATACGTATGAAGGCAATCATCCCACATGCAAACAAGACACAATGGATACTGACTTGTGAGTCACTCAGTAAGTAAATATCTTAATCAAAAACAGAATGCCTGTGCCAACATGGTGGTGCTGAGGGTTGAGGCACTGGACACCACACCTCACGCTCCACTGGTGATCCGGGTTCAAGTATGGACTCAGGTCGGTGGTGGAAATCGGGGAGAGGGAGGATTGAGCATACAAACAGATGCTCTCCTCCCCTGAGGAGGGTTACCAAGGGGTGCCTAGTGCACCCAACATCCCGAGAGAGCTAGTGGAAGCACATGCTCTCCACAATTCTAGCGGCTCCATTCACTAGAGTCAGGGAGGGGGGACGCTGTCAGGCACTTCACATGAGGCGTGCATCAGCATGTCACCTCTCTGGACATATGTCCTTGCACCAGTGTACAGCATCAGAACAGGGAACCATAGGAAAAATGGAAAAATCCCTCAGTGAGCCTAGATGACAGGTGCTCAAAAGACATCCAGAGTACAGACCCACAGGCACATCCCTACTTTGCTTGGTGCTCCATTGAGGCAACAGAGGGAGGTAAGGAGTAACCTGGGTACTCTAGGGGACAGACACCATGCAAGTGGACTCGGGGGGAAGGGTGGGCTTGACCAATGCATGAAAAAGTGGAACACTGATGCCGTACAGCAGGGGTATATATAGAGCAAGTAATTGCTCCAAAGTAAAAAAAGCAAAACAAAAAAAAAA
The DNA here is from genome assembly GCA_016271365.2 of Neoceratodus forsteri. Classification (NCBI taxonomy): domain Eukaryota; kingdom Metazoa; phylum Chordata; order Ceratodontiformes; family Ceratodontidae; genus Neoceratodus; species Neoceratodus forsteri. Next base: position 707,431,888 of record CM028137.1, read on the forward strand.
AAACAGTATGCCAGTGTGACAAAATGCACAGATATGTAATATTGTGACTACTTGAAGTGGCTCACACAGGAAGTGCTTTCACCCCCCTCCACACATAGAGAAGTTTACTGATACGAGTTACACATAAGTCATGATAGTAAACATTTCCATGTCAATTGTCCCATCTTCTGACAGTACACACTGAATCATGATTGCAGAGTCAGACAATAAAAAAAGTATGAATATTGCTAGTACAATTCTGTAATGTCAGTTGCACATCTTCTAGAACTGTGTGACTTGAAACTCCATCATAGTACCAATGCCTGTAACCAATTATCTACTCTCTCTAGAACATGTGCTACATACAGTGCACTCCACTTATAACGGACGCTGTTATAACGGACAGTCGGTTATAGTAGACAAAAAACCAAGCATATCAAATCCCTTACATTTTTCTCTGGTTATAATGGACACTATGAAGCTTTTATTGGCATTTGTAGTGCTTTTTGGGGGGAGAGGGTGTGTAGAGCTCGTGAGGAGATTTGGCAAATGTAGAATTAAGAACGAGGAGCTACAGAGATAACATTTCTAATAAAATAATTCTATACTTGCTGCATAAACATTTATTAGTAAATTAACTAAACTAAAAATAAATGATTTAATATTTTGATAAAACCCTTACAGGACACTTGCCTTTGTTTTTTGTGTCCTAAAACCCCAACATCCAGCCACTGGAGTTATCTTCCTCTTACCTTCTGCAATAAACTTCCTTAACAGAACTCATGTTCCCTGACAGTTAAATAACTTTAAATAAACACACAGTATACATAAACCTATGCTAGGTAGGATTCTGGGCAATCTGTTTAAGTTTTTTAATATGTTTTCATCCACTCTGAGCCCATGCTCACACACATCGACACACCTAACACATAGGCTGCACCTCCTTTGGATATAATGGACACCGGATATAACGGACAAAAGTTGTGTGCACAGATGTGCCCATTGTAACAGGCTTGCACTGTACTAAGTAGGCAGCCACAGACTAGTGAAAGATCTGTACATGAATGGAATACACCCATGATAGGCCTGCATACAATGTACAGGGGTAACTAATGTAAAAGACTCACTGAGACAATGGTCCCCCACCCCCCCACTCAAGCCAATGAAAACCGTGACAATGAAAACAGCAACTCTGTTATAGCAAGTCCACACAACTAACAACACTGACGACTTGTATGCTTTCATCCTTCAGTGGTGTCACGTCCCTAGAACAACTATTAGATCCTGAATGCACAGCCACGGACTAAGTAAAACTGTACATATTGAATACATACCTCTTTCAGATCACCTGTACACATATCAGATAAGTAACAAGTTGTAGTCTGTCAGTGAGACAATATGCCCCCTCCCCAGAGCAGTTCATCGGTGTTCAATATACTGAAGAGTTTTATAGTGTCACACAGGCAATATACCCCACTGCCATGCAAAATTTACTATTTCATTACTTTATTCCAACAGCTCACATTAAACTATGCATGGGTTCAGTGGAGAGTGCCTGCTAGACCGTGAAGATTGTACATAACATGTAGAGTACAGACCCATATCAAAAATAAAACTCATAACATTAAGATAACATGAGGCACTACAAGTAACAAAATAAATAACCTGTACAGCCTGTGCCACACAGTATGATAACAGCATATAACACTACATACTGGGCATTTACTTAAAAAACAGTTGCCAGTACATCATTGTAACTCACCAGCAGAGTCTAGCACCAGGAGCTGCTCGACTGGAGCCCCTCGTACCACACCTTCCAGGAGTGGCATGAACTGCACACGTTAGGAGGAAGTAGGGGCACTTGGTGTAGTGGTTGAGTGAGGAAAAAAGAAGCAGTGAATGTTGTACCAATCATTTCATTGTACTCAATATCATCTTAGTACTTCCTGAAGCTGCAATAGACTATATTTTTATCTGTAACATGTCAATGTCTGACTTACATCACAAAGACACTGGTCTTCATATGTGACAACTAATGCCTGTCATGAAAGACTGGATTTGATTATACTGCACAGCCGAGAGTCAAAACGAACCACAACAACAGAGATATAAGACCTCATAGACACTAATGAATGGCATACCCAATACTACCCACCCTCCACAGTACAGTTTTCAGGTACTGAATCAGCAATGTGACAAAGAAAAAAGTAAATACAATTAAAAATAATAAAGGATAATTCCCCCCAATATCAGTTATGAAATACAATAGTTTGTACACCTGCATGACCTATTCAGCTCAGTAGCACTAGCGACTATGTAGGGTAAACTGCTAAATTTGTAAAACAACAAATAAAATGTAGTAATACCACTCAATAGTACATTGTTTAGTCTATTTTTCTAACAAAAATAAGTACATCAACCACTGTCTGCTAGCAATGAATACAATATGTAAGAAGACACTTGATGGTGTGGATGACACCAGTATATAGCCATTTTTCCTGTGTTCATAAAACCTCGGGGGTATGCTCGTACCAAAATGAATCACCTCCACCTTATGTGTCTCTTCTTCATAAACATCCTGAGGCTCACCTCCTATCAGCCAGACCTTACCTCCTGCCCTCTGTCAACTGCACCCACATACCTCAACACTGTAACCCACTCACCCTCCACCATGTTAATGCACCCTGGACCCCTGCATCCATCCCCAGCTGCCCCCCCAACTCCACTACCCACTCTGGCTTTCCTTGGCTCCACCACCTTTGTGTCTTCCTGACCCTCCAAACTTTGCCTACACCTTGCTACCCTGCTGCCTGCCCTGCCTCTCAAAGTACTCCCAAAAAGTTAACAAACTGCCACCCCAGGGCTAGAACCTTGATCATTCTGTACTCCTCTCTGGTAATATCCACCCCTACTCAGGCCATGCCACCACCAGTCCACCAACCAGGTCCAATGGACTCCATATTGCATCTATAAACATTTGCAGCCTGCTGAAAAAATTCGCTGCCATTCAGTGCTGGGTCATACTACACCAACCAGACATCATAGCCCTAGTAGAAACCTAGCTAATTAAGTCCACCCCAGACTCCTTTGTCTCCCTTCCAGGCTACACCCTGTATCGTGAGGATCAAACAGGTAAACATGGTGGTGGTTGTACATTTTATGCTCATGGCACCATCATTGGCCATGCCTTCTCTGCCCCAAGCTAGTAGATGGTGTCCAGGCCCTCACCCTCAAACTTACCTCAGACCCATCCAAGAGCCCTCTCTATCTCACAGTCTCCTACATGCCCTAAAAGGAACCAGGCCCCAGCTATATCATCTCTCACTGAATATCTCTCCTCCCTCCCCAGTAAAACACAAGTCCTAGTCGGAGACCTCAACATGAACTGGCACTGTCCCTCTGCCTCACCAATAAAAGACACCTTCTCTACATTAGACCTGACCCAATTCATCTCCCAATCCACTAGACGTAACCAAGCTACTGGGACCCGTACCCTCCTAGATGTCATTATCTCCAAACGCCCCCTAAAGATTCAGGATATTCAAGTCCTCCCAGACTCCTTAAGTGACCACTCCCCTCTTCTATTCCTCTGGTCTGCCCCCACCACCAAGCTTGTAGCCCAAGCCACCCACTGCAGGCATCTCCATCCAGGAGAACTGAAAAAAATCAAACAGTTGCTCACTGACATTGATTGGTCTCCCATCTGCCATGCAAAAAACATTGATGCTGCCCTCGACCTCTTCTCACAAGTCTTTAACATGGCCTGTGATTTGATTGCTCCCTTCACTATGATCCGGTCCAGTAGGCAAAATGGACCTTGGGTCACCCCGCCCTACTCCAACTGCTTAGGGACAGGGATAACCTCTGGCATATAGCCACTGAGACTGGCCAGTTGGCTGACAAACAAGCATATAATGCAGCACGTAATAGGTGCACGTGGGCCATCTGAAATGCCAAGGTAGACCACTACCAGGCTACCCTCGCCTCCTCATGGGGATGTGCATGGAACTTGTGGGACAATATAAAAGAAATAAATGGGAAATCACGCTCCCCCCAGCCCAACTTATGGTCAATGGCTCCACCTTTACTGACCCCACTGACATTGCCAACTGCCTTAACTCCTCATTTACAGATCTTAGCCCTGTCTTCTGAGTAACTTTTGTGACCCAACCCCTGACCCACCACCCTCAGATCCACAACACCCCCAGTTCTACCTACACAAACTATCCATCAAGGAAGCCAGACCACTCCTGCTTAAAGTGCTAAAAAGCAACAGTCCTAGCAGCGACTCCCTGGATCCAAAAATACTCTGGCTAGTCCTGGATGATGTCCTGGTCCCACTCACTGACCTACTAAACCGGTCTCTCGACCTGGGACAATTCCCCACTGCATGGAAAACAGCTATAGTCACACCTATTCACAAAGGAGGTGTCAGGTCCACACCCAGCAACTATCATCCAATCTCCATCCTCCCCCCCCCAAAGCCTTAGAAAAAGTGGTGGCCACCCAACTCACCGAATATCTAGCAAAATATGACATTCTTTGCCTGGAGCAGCATGGCTTTGTGCTGGTCACAGCACAAGTACAGCATTAATGGAGTTCTCCAACTTCCTGCACTCCTCCCTGGATTCCAGTTCATTAGCTGGTGCAGTGTTCATTGACTTCTCTAAGGTCTTTGACACTGTCTCCCACTCCCTCCTACTAAATGCCCTCAACCATACAGGGCTCTCTGCTGACCCCCCTTGCCTGGTGCACGAGTTACCTATCAGCCCACTCCCAGCATGTCAAAAATAATGGGATACTTTCAGAAAACCATCCCATCTGCTCCAGGGTTCCCCAGGGCTCTACTTTGGGCCCACTACTCTTTAGCCTCTACCTAAACACCCTGCACAGTGCCTGCTCTGGCAATATTCTCCTGTACACCAATGATACCTTTATTTATGCTGCCAACAGAAATCCAACCTCCCTCCAAATCTCCCTCCAACACTCCTTCAATGATGCTGAAAACTGGTTTAAGGAGAACAGACTAGTCATTAACCTCAAAAAAACAAAGGCAATGCTCTTTGCCCACCACCAGAACAAAGCCAGCAACAACCCCCTCCAAATCCTCCCCAGCACTCATCAACCACTTGAACAAGTTTACACCTACAGGTACCTTGGGATCACTTTTGACTCAGCCCTCACCTTTCATACCCACATTACAGCCCTGGCTTCCACCGCTAATGCTCGTCTTGGCATACTCTACCATCACAAGGACTACCTCCCACCTGATGCCCTCAGACTTGCTGTAACATCCTCAGTAATGTCCCTTGTCGATTACGGCCTTCCAGTCTATGGTGCTGCTGACTTCACAGCCCTCAACAAAATTTGACTCACCCTAAACACGGCTTGCAGACTAGTGACCAGTGCCCGTAGGCTCACCCACACATGTCAGCTCTATAACATGGCCAAACTCCTTAGCCTCGACGAATGCCTCCACTACCAAACTTGCCTATTAACTAAGAAGATTCTACTCGGGCTCTCGCCCCCTGGGGTCTTTGCCTCCATCCAACTCAAACCTTCCAGAGTCACTACCTGAACCACTGACAAGGTCACACTACTGGTACCCAGAACTAGGACCACCCAGGTGCAGAGGTCGTTCAGCTACAGAGCCTCATCCTGGTTCAACTCATTCCCTGCAGCCATTTCCAACACCACCAAAATTGCCCCCTTTAAAACTGCCCTACAGAACCAATTGTTTAACACCCTCTGCTGCACCTGTTGCTAAGAGATGCTCTGCTGCTCTCTATCACTATTGACATAGCCCTCTGGGCCAAACTACCCCTCACCCCTCACCTCTCTCCCTCATGGGCCCCTGTCTCCTCTTCCAGTACCTGCTGGTATCAACCTGTCATGTCTGAAATGTCTTTTAATTACTCATTATGTTCAATCAACTATGGAAAACTATGCTACTGTATGATTGTATTCTGTACTTATGTTAACTCTGTATGTCCTCTCTGTGATGAGGTACCTTTGTAAACGAGCCTCTGGCTCAAAGGTTGTAAATCCGATTTATACAATAAATAAATAAATAGAGAATATCTCAGGGATGGCTAAATCTTGACATCAGACAGACCCTTTATTGATGCAGACTACCTGTTTCTATGTGTTGACAATCAATTCAATAGACTAAAACAATAACCATTAACAAATCATGTGGCAAAATTTCAAAATCTGTAAGTACTAACTGGCTTAATATACATTATTTAAATATTGTTATATTTAATAATAGTCCCATTATGTTTAAATTTCATAACATCATTACTGTGTCACAAAATAATGTCTGTTCTCTCTGCTGATGGGATGCTGAGTTGCATATTATACAATAGTGTGTGATAATTCTATAACCTCATTGGTCAAAACATGTTACAAGACCATGGGTAAATCCTGCATTACCAACTGAAGAAATGCATTTATGAAACAACATAATTTAACACATTGAACAGATGGGTCCATTGTATAATCACAATAAGGAACTCCAGAGTTTGTGTTATTCGGAGTTTACCCACTTCTTGTGTGGTTAAGTCACTCGGTTGCGCTTCATGACACACCACACAAGGCGTGGGTGAATGACCAATAACCCACACCCTGTTGTGCCCTATTGCTTAAATAATTTGCAGCATACTAATCCTTCAGTGTGTGAAATATCATATTACCTAATATAATATTTACAATCATTTTTCAATATAGTGAGATTGTTACTTGATAAATTGAACTGCTGTACTTGTACAAGGAACAGCTTGATGGGTTGTGTAGTTATTCTGGGGGAATTCAACATGCCAGGATTGGACTGGAGTACCTCAACAATCAGCAATAGTAGTGAGCATGTCCTCCTTGATGCCTTGTAGGACAGCGTCCTGATGCAAATGGTCAGTGAACCAACTAGGTTAGGGAATACCCTGGACCTTCTGCTGTGAAAAGAGCCATTTGAGACACAACTTACCATGTAAGAGCCATTGTCAGGGAATGACTACCACTCACTATGGCTCATATTGCATATGGGGACAGAAGCAGTGGACTGTGGCAGTAGGGTGCTCCTCTTCAGGAGGCACAACTTTGCAAACATAGAGGAATTGGTGAAAGGGTATCTGACCAAAATGCAACCCAGTATGTACAGTAACCAGAGGTGAAAGTTCATAAAGCTGTGCATAGGAGAGGCAACCAGAACCTGCAGGAAGACCCAGAGGGGAAGTGTGGGACAGATTAGCGGCAGCAAAATAATGACTGCTAGCAATACATTCAACCAGGCTTGATAGACCTCTAATGCTTTATCTGCTGTCAGATTTTATATGTTAGTATGTTTTGTACATATAACATTTAAAACATTTTAATGTAACTTTATGTTATGTCTTCTAAATGTTATCTGTTTCCATAGGAGTACACAAATCCTATAATGTACCTTTTAAAGATGTAAACAAATGTTTAAGTCTCTCTGTTGTCAGTTCAAAATAGTCCCTGTCACTGCACTGCCAGTCTCCATTTGATGACAGTTGAAATTGCATTGTCACTGAAAGCTAGATCACCATATCAGAGCTCCCAGGACAATCACAGAGGCTACGATGAACTGGAAAATGAGATTAAAACATTTGTAGACATAATTAACAGATAAATTTAAAGAGATGTCTACTGACATGCTAACAAATACCATTTAGAAGATATGAGGGTCTATATTTCATTTAGCATTATTAGTAAAATATACTTACAAGAACAATCACCAAACTCTAGCTTCCCTGCCTCCTCCCACATAGTGTATGCTATGTCATACCACTCCCGGACACTCCTAAACATATCACCCACCGCAGCCTTGGATTTAAAAAAGGTCAGGCGGGTGATCTTCCACTTCCTCCTGCACTCGTCTGGAGATCGTGTTATGTTCCTTCTCCCCAAGGCGTGGCTAACCTGCATAAAAACATAGAAAACAAAATACAGTAAATAATTTTGTTATAGTTAAATATGTAGAATCAGGAACACACAACAACAGCTGGTAATAACAGTTTCACAGAATGTCTTTCATATGTGTTAATAATAAAATATCCACACACAAGGTTTGTCACCACATTTTTTGATGTCTATTAACTCTGCTTGCATGTGCAAGTACAAGCAGTTTTCTACACCATAACATCAGTTATATGTTTCTATTCTGTTGACCCTACCTGTTCCCTGTGCAATTCTGTATTTGAGCAAATAAACATTTACAGTGGCTACCACCTCTGCAGTTAACACATAACACTGACGTGGTATGAAGTTCCATACATTAAATGTCTGTTATGTATATGTTCTATCTTACATTAGTGAGTGTGACTGCATACAACCCACTCTCCCTCCACCTCATAATTGCAAACACCACATATGTACCTGATTTGTTAGATGCCTTCAAGAGAGAAAGCGCCACACAATCATGCATCTAACAACAAAGCTTCCAGTGAGCACAACTGGTCAGAATTGTCATACGCAACATCTACTAGCTGACAACAAATGTGATCCACTATCATAGCATAGTTCTGGTACTTGTAACACTCTTAATAGTAGCACACTGTACTGTTCTAAGTTAAACATGTGTCTGTGGCTTCACATGAGCCTTAAAAAGAGTTATATATATTCATGACATACATAAATACAACTTGTTACTGCCGTTTAACTCCTTTTCTTTGCACATCTTAACATCATGGCATCTACTAGCAGTGTCCTATGTCTTATTAAACTGTACTGCAATGCCATATTCCCACAGGTATCATCATTGTACCATGCTTAACACTAAAAAAACAGAAGTATTATCTTAATTTAAATCAATGACTTACCTTACCCCACGTTTGTATGAGGCTAAGGATTGTTGCCCTCATAACAAATGTGGGGTTAGCATGGTCTTTCACAGCTTGAACCAGGGCCAGCACCTCTCTGTCACTCCATGACTTAGGCATTTTTCAATCAATGTAAAAAAAAAAGTATTTCTTTAGAAACATTTAATATAAGATATATTGTGATTAGAGTATCTGACATCAATTTCTCTCTTAACACTCAATACAGTATGTAATTGCAAATGATTGAATTGTCAAATTGAAACCTCTGTATTATTCAAACAATGCAATGCCCCCCCACCTCCTCTAGTGGCACACACAGAATAGCAACATCTAAGACACAAAGTTTCTTAATATATATGTTAACGCTGTATCCGTGTTTGTGACACAGTAGGAAATCAATGGGTTAAGTATTCAGTGGGTTGCCCTGGCTGACAAGGATTTGTTTTAGGTAGTGTCAACCGTCTCAAAATCAAATGTATACAACCAACTTATCAGGGCACAGGGATTTCTTCCTCCACCTCATAAAGATATACCAATCAATGACACAGCTGTTGTCTGATTCATGTATAGTGGTAGTGAAGAGGATGTTGTATTCATACCTGTTGCAGAGACATTTAAAAAGTAAGTAAAAGGTCTATCACCAATGCAATAAATATGTGCTTCCAAAACATAAGTACAGTGTGTCGAGAACTATCTATCTCCTGTGCCACATAGAGGATTGTGTATGAGCAAGCATACACAACAAGGCAGTTGTGATCGAGAGGTTTCCGTGGTAACCAGAGACCTCGAGGCGTAGCTCAAGAGGTCCGTTACCGGAAACCTCGAGATCTATACTGCCTTGTTTCATTTCATCTTGCTCGCCTAATGACTTATAGTGTATGAGCAAGCATAATCAGCATCCGTGATCCCCCAAACAAGTCTATCTCTTAACATAAGGCTTACTTCGGGATGTGTAGCAGCATGCCGACTTCCACATTGCCGTGGACCACTCAATTGTGCATGCGCAAATGCATTCGATCTTGTGCTGCACCGGTGACGTACTCGGTGCAGCACAACAAGATAGTGACGCACTGAGACAAGCACAACAACACTGTTGGGAGCATGGATTTCCATGCTCAACAGCATTCTACCATACACTATAAGCATGTAACCGCAGTGTACATGCCAAGATGACAGCATGGATTCTCTTTCAACTCTATGATGTTACACCATATAGACAACAGTACTATAGTGGCTGCCATTCACTGTGGCACCATCTGATTACTTGCTTTTGCTTTCTTCATAAGTGGCGTGACCTCAAGACACAACTGAACAAACCAGTGTTGTAATAGTAGTGGTTGATGTTGCTGTTGTGCCAACAACTGCTAAAATATTTTAAACATTAGTGATTTAATAGAATTTCATCACCCACCCCTCACACTGTTGTCTCTAGCTAAGACAGCACTACCTCTAAAAGACGAGACTGACAAATACACAATTGTACTAGTACTTAAATCATCATTCAATGTAGCATCATTGTGTACTGAGCTGATGATTATGCAAACAACACTGAAAACATGATTACTTACTTTTGTTTTTATTTATTTATTTATTTATTTATTTATTTATTAGAACATCAGTTTAACAACCTTTGAGCCAGAGGCTCATTTACAAAGGTACCTCATCACAGTGAGGACAAAACAGTGCAAGAAACAAACATCAAGGCAGACAAAAAATCAGAGTACATTTAGGAATCAGCCAAAAATACAGGCATATGTCAAACACAGTATACAACAGGCTTACATGTGCGCTTTACAGAGTAGACAATATACAGTAGTTACATGGAGACTGATTCAGTGGGCAGAATAAAGGTAAGGCTGGGTGGAAGACATCAGAAGAGGAGTGTGGGGAAGATAGTAGCAAGTAAAGGTAGAGCTGGACAGAAGGTCAGAGAGTGGATCGGTGAGCTTTGTCTGGAACGATAGGAGGAGGCTTAGAGGCAGGTACAGCTGCATGTTGAGAGCAGGTGATTTCTAAGGCTAGTTTTAAAATAAGATAATGAGGCAGCATCAGCGACTCTGGCAGAGAGGGCGTTATACCAACAGGGGGCTCTGTAGGGGTAAGCCCTTTGACCTTGCGAGGTTCTCACCTCAGTATAACCAGTGCAGTTTTGCAGGATATACGGGTATGCACTGTAGGGTTTGCTCGGTGGATAGTGGTTGACAGACCCGGTGGGGATAGCCCAAGGAGTGATTTTTTTGTTAGGAGGCAGGTTTAGTATTTGAGGCGCTCATCTAGGTTGAGTAGATTAGCCATGGTGTAAAGAAGGCAAGTGTGGGTTAGACTAGGAGCCCCAGTTATGAGCCTGCAGGCCTTGTTTAAGGTGAGGCAGATCTTGTGCAGGGCCGTCTGGTCTGCTGCACCATACACAGGTAGGCCATAGTCTACCAGAGATAGAACAGAGGATGTGACTGCAAGTCGGAGGACATCCGTGGGGAGGCAGTTTTTATGATGATAGAGGATACCCAGCCGAGTGTTAGAGGCTGAGGCAAGGGCAGAGATGTGGGCATGAAAAGAGAGGGCAGGGTCAAAGGTTATACCTAGGTATTTATAAGAGTGAACTGGCTCAATAGGGAGTTTAGAGGTGGAGTGGACTGTGAGAGGATAGTTACTGGATTTATTTTGGGGGTGGGCAAAGAGCATGGTTTTGGTTTTCTTTAGATTAATTGCTCAGTAAACCAGGCTTCTGCGTCATTGTAGGATTCCTGCAGAGAATCCTGAAGTGAGATGGGATTATGGTCGGAGGCAAAGAGTACAGCATCATCTGTGTAAAGAAGGATTTTACCAGTACATACACTGGGCAGGGAGTTGAGAAAAAGGGAAAAGAGCAAGGGCCCAAGAATGGAGCCCTGAGGGACTCCGGAGCGGATAGGGCAGGTGCTGGAAAGTTTCCCGTTGATTTTCATAGGTTGTGAGCAAGCCGACAAGTAGCTGGAGCACCAGGAAACAGGCCCAGTGGCAAGGCCTAAGTGACTAAGGGTAGCTAGCAGGAGGGGGTGGGAGACAGTATCAAAGGCTTTGATAGTCAATGAACACTGCACCTGCTAGAAGCCAGAGTCCAGTGAGGTGTGAAGAAAGTTAGAGAACTCCAGGAGGGCAGTATTGGTGCTGTGGCCTGCTCTGAAACCATGTTGTTCTGGGCAGAGGATGCTATATTTATCAAGGTATTCAGAGATTTGGGTGGCCACAATTTTTTCTAATGCCTTAGAGAGAGGAGAGAGGAGAGAGGATTGAGATAGGTCGATAATTGCTAGACAGGGTCCTATCACCACCCTTGTGTATTGGGGTGACAGTAGCTATCTTCCAGGCAGAGGGGAATTGCCCTAGACAGAGGGATTTGTTAAAGAGGCTGGTGATTGGTGAGATAACCAGATCCACAACCTGACGGAGAAGACTGGGATCAAGGGAGTCATTGCCAATTGTGTTACTCTTTAAGGCCTTGAGTAGGTAAGGTCTGACTTCCTGGGCAGTGACTTGGCACAGGTAGAACAAGGGGCGTGGGAGAATAGGGACAGACCTGGAGGGAGGGGGAGCGAAGAAAGTATCTGGGAGCACTGGGCTAAGGTCTGTGAAAGATTTGTTGAGGTGGTTGGCAATAAGGACAGGGTCTGAGAAGACCGAACCATTAATGTTGATAAGCGAAGGTGGGGGGGAGAAAGCGTGCCACCATTCAGCTGCTTAATGTTGTCCCAGAAGGTTCTAGCACTCCCCCATGAGGAAGTGAGGGAGGCTTGATAGTGCTCAGCCTTCGCTTTGTGTTGTTAGAACACAACAAAGAGAATCTCTTTATAGTTGTTTGCAAACTGTTGAAACAAACAGACATAAACTATTAGAAAACTGTCAATAGTCAAAGAAAGCTATCAATATCTGTGCATATTTCACTGTTATAAACTCCACATATGTTAGGATACTCATGGGTCATACAGTGACAGCCAAGAAATCCCCCCCAATGTATCAGTTATTGGACTGTGAATTGAAACCCAGAGCTTGAGTAGAGTTTTACACATCAGTAGTATACCTCCATGATGGCAACTGTACACATCCTCGAACACTTAGTACCTCTATAGCACTAATCACACTACAGCCCCCTCCCCTAGAACAGGAAATACATGCCAAATGCAGAACCACATGTGAACAACAGTAATGTAGAACTATACAATGGCAAGAAAAAAATCTGTTCTCTGATTGGTCAGTGTGTGCCTCGGACAGTGATGATATTAAGCTATAACATCATTGTATTAAGTCCAGGCACACACATATGACCCTATAACATGAATCATGCTACCACTCCTAAAGTTACTGGTGCTCTGAACTCTTAGTAAAGCCGTGACAGCGAGTGGTTTGAGTGAACTGCGCTAACCACAGCCTGCAATCACGTGTCTCACTAAAGCTGCTCATTTTCTGGACAAAATGCTGGCCAAAAATAACTCTTCTTTGTGTTCTCACCCTAATTACCCTCTCACTACTCTAGCTGGCACAACATTGTTTCACCAGTGAAGCCGTCACAGCTTCACACATTCCTCCTGTACCCTCGGTCTTCATCGCGACCGCAAAATAACGGAAACTGTGAGAAGCACTGTGAGTGCTTACCTTGCTCCATGAACATATCGCTGACTTGACTTTTCCTATCATGCTCCACATGCAGATCACACAGCTTTCCTTTCTCGACAGACAGTGACCACATTCAGAAGAGCCCCAATGTAAACATAACCAAAGAAAGCCATGATGCCAAATGGATTTCAGCCTCCTTCAAGATCACCTCAATGAGAAGCTCTACAGGACTGGGAAAGGAGCATCAGTCAAGCAACAGTGCCACCTAGTGTTGCAAAAAAATAGGGATTTTATTTTTGAAATGTAAACCTGCCCACATAAAAATCAAATAAAAATACATAAAAAATATACTTTTTTTCTTTCTTCTTTTTTTGCTACCACACAAGCCATTGTATGATAGCAATAAGGCACTCCAGGGATGTGTGTTAGTGTATAATAATGTCACTCCTGTGGTGGAGGAAGTACTCAGCTTCATCTCGTGCTTCGACCCACCCCAGGAGTGATGTTGTTACACAATAGCACACACCCTATCGTGCCTTATTGCTTAAATATAGAACAGTTACCTCATTCACGTTGCATGCAATTCAGAAAAGTGAGCAGCTACACAGCTTCAAGCAGCCAACAGCCGACCACCCCGCAAGACTAGCAACTGTATCCTCAGTATACATCCACACCAAAATCAAAGCTGTGCACATGAATGGTATACCTCCTTACAAGCACCTCCACACAGCCCTTTTTCATTTTCTCCCCAATAGCAGCATGAATCTGCAATGGCATCCATGCACGAACATGCAGACATACACTGTGCTCCAGCCCCTTTCCAGACACTTGCACATCCACAGTACCACCGAGCAACCCCTGACAGTAGTGGTATAGCAGTTGTCTTCTGGTCAATCCCAGTCCTCTCCTATCAACTGCAAATGCTATGGGCTCATTCCCAAACCAAGGTCGCCGGTGTGTATTGAGCTGTGGCACCCACCAAGTCAACCATCAGTGCCACTAGACCAGCATAATTGCATCATAGCAACTCCACAGGAGTCAGAACACTGAGGAGTTGCATGTCCTTAGCCAAAGAATGTCACCTCCTCCCCCCAGAATCAACCCGTACTGCATCCTCAGTAGAGACTCGTGAGCTAACAAAAATTGTGAGTTGTAACAGTGCACATGTCTTAAACCAGGTGAATATATGTAACAAAATTGACCAGTTGCACAGCCACAGCCAACCAATTCCACCCCCCACCCCAGAATAGGTATTACATCCTGAGTGCAGACCAACATGCCAAGCAACTCATAAACATCAGTGTTATACCACCCTGATAGCTATAGCAGGTACTGGATGTTCACTGAACACTCAGACTCTAAGCTATAGACAATGCATGTGTGTATTGTGAGTAAGTTTTTTTATTTTTTGACCAGTTAAATTGGCTCTTAAAAGAGCCGTTTTTGTCATTGCCTATGGCATGTGCTTGACAGATATTGTAGTACAGGAACACAATCACAGAAGTGCAAAGATGCTATTTCGAAGGTCCCCAACAAAAATATTGTTACCTGTGGTTTAGAGGTGCACACCATCTTTTAGATACAGACAATGTTTGTTATATGTAATTTGAGGGTGATGAATAGTGTGCATTCCCATAGCATGGAGGAATCCAGATATTTGTATGTTTACCTTTCTTTGTGATCTTTCAAGTGCAGGACAATAATCCTCACCTTTCCAGATCATTCGCTGTGTAACGTCTGAAAACAGAATGAATTTTACAGCCTAGTAACACACAGATAAGATGCTGCAATTCAGACTGTGCATCTTCTATTAAATCAATCACCCTTTTGTTCCCCAAATCATTACCTCCGAGAAGTATAAGGATTATGTCTGGTTGTGGGTGTGTTTCCAGCAAATGGTACACGGTTGGCAACAACTGCTTCCATTTCATACCACGCTTCCCAAACCAAGACACTGAGCAGTCAGGTAGCTGCAAGTCATTGCCAAAATGACTACCTCTACTAAAAACTGCTGCCCTTCTCAACAGACTTGATCCCACAATCCATACACTCACTCTTGATTTTTCTGCCATGCTGAGTAAGAAAGCTGTAAAAACTCAGATGAAGAAATATTAGAAATGTGTCCATCTAACTACCAAGCACTACCAAGCCTAATCGGCAGAATGAGTAGTGCTGAGTTCTATCTCTACGATAAATGCAGTCAGAAACAATCACAACTAATGTTCTGATCCCAGATTAGCTAATACAGGCAAAAACATCTAGTTATGTCTGTAAAGGCTGTTTCTATTGGTATTTTGTTTATTAAACATTCTTGTTGTTTTGGTGGCAGTATACTGCCTGGTCATTGGCCATACTTAATCACTTGCCAACAATAGCCATTTCCATTGGATGAAGTTAGTAGTCATTTTGGACAGTGAAGCTCAACTCCCTCTCTTTCTCAGCTAGCAGCTTGAGGGTGAGTGGAAGCACAGCTATATACCTCACAGACACAGTTTTCAACAGTTTAAAAATTAACTAGTTGTTTTCATTCTGTTACTGTACTATTATTATAGTTGTAATTATTCAGTGGTTAGTATGTGTTTTCTGAGAATTAGTGATATTATCTATTTGACCTACTACTAATTTTAAAACTGTCTCTGATGACAGTTACACAGTTAATGCCATCTTAGCATAGCAAGCAGAGAATGTAACTCCCAGTTAGCATTGTACATAGAGTAAAATAAGTACTTCTGAAAACAATTTGTTGTGCTGGTCTCACATAACAATTCACCTAGTGGAACAACGTGTAGTAGAAACAAAATGCACTAGATTTGCTCTTTCTGCAAGAAGGCTTAAATGTTGGCAAATGTCTTATTTTAATGGTAAACTGTTACAAGCAATGGTTAATTTGGTGTAGTGTGACCGTGGTGATATGATTATTTGCTCTGGGACACTCTTCATATAAGTTGCAGAAACAGTCAAACAGAATAAGAATAAAACATTTAAACTGAACTTCTTCTGGCAAGAGATAGCTAAACATTGGTAAAAAAATAGTATGAATCATGGCAAAGTGCTTGTAATGCTGTTAAAAACCCTCATATATTGTTTCCATGTAGCTTATTGGTAAATTGGCATGTTTTAAAATTAGAGATTGATCACTACTTACAATTCTAGCCGTGGAGCTGCTGCTGCTTGTCTTGCATTCTCAAAATGTCCACTGAGCTGTTACTCTTTGATTGTATTGGTTGAGAGAAGTCACATGGTGAAGTCAGCCATTTCTTTGTTTGTGATCCTACAAAATGTTTGATCGCCACTCACATTGTTCACGAGGATTGATTGCGAGTGTGCAAAATCTTTGACTGCGAGAATAATGCAAGATTTCCATACTGGACCCTGTGCAGTTTAAAAACTGTAATTATTCTAATATTTTTTAACAGAGTGAGCAGTCATGAGTGTCTGTATTAATTATCAGACATCAATATGACAAAAAAATTTTTTTTTTTTTAAATTTTAAAACATTTTACAATATCGTTGCGATCTTTGATTGTGAGCGTGCAAGTTCTTTGATCGTGGCTCGGTTTGACCGTGAGGATGCTCCATAACCATGCAGATTCTTTGACCATGAGAATAACATGAGATTTCAATTGGCAAAGAGAATAAATTGAAAATTAACATTTTTTTCACTAATTTTGAATGCACTGTGTAGCCATGTGTTTGTATAACTCAGAACACCAGTATGTGGCAGTAAAAATTAGTCTCCAATGTTTTGCAACATTTGTGTAGTAGTTTTTATTCTTTGATCGTGAGCAAGCAAAATCTTTGATTGTGGTTCTGTTTGACCATGAGGATCATTCCTGACCTTGCAAATTCTTTCATCACAAGCATAAAGCGAGATTTGAATTGTGGAAGATGAGTAGTTGAAAAGAAACATGTTTTTAACTAGTTTTTAAAGCAGCATGTACCCATATGTGTTTTTATAACTCAGAACACATGATGTGACAGAAATAATGATTTTTCAGCGTTTTTAAAAATGTAATAGTCATTTTAATTCTTTGATCACTAGCGAGCAAAATCTTTGATCGCGACTCGGGTTGATCATGAGGATCATTCACAAGCTTGCAAATTCTTTGATCACGAGAATAATGCGAGATTTGAACTGCTACAGATGAGCACTTTAAAAAAATCAATTTTTTCATACATTTTCAACACATCATACAGCCATATGTATTTATATTGCTTAGAAGAACTGTCTACCACAGTAACTATAATTAGTAAATGTTAACTACCATTTTACTGTATTTTCACGATCTTTGATCGTGAACACGTAAATTCTTTGATCGCGACCCGCTTTGATCACTAGGATCGTTCATGAGCCAGCAAATTCTTAAGTCGTGACAAATAATGTGAAATTTGGCATGTAGAACTCCTGTAGCTTTGTCAAACTTGAATTTCTTCTCAGTTCAACATCTACTTTATGGTAATACATACTTAAATTGACAAAGAACCTCTGTGCGTAAACACTGAAGCAAGGGTTACCCCAAAGGGCATTTGGCTGGGAAGCCAAGTTTCAAGAAAATACAAAATCACCCCCACAATGCAAAGCATCATGGGCTGCATATGCAAATCACCACAGAATGTTATGCTGGTCCAACTTTAAGCAGTTGGACCAGCATAACATTCTGTGGTGATTTGCATATGCAGCCCATGATGCTTTGCATTATGGGGGCATGTGTGATTTTGTATATACTTAAATTGGTCAACATAGGTAATATAATGCCTTCCAGATTTTATAAAGAGCTTCAGGTGCACCATTGTGCATAATTAAACCTCTGTGCATTATGTTCATTGGACAATCGTTCCCACCCAATCACGCTATAATTACTTCTTTAACTATCTTATTTTTTCTAAAGAGTCAGCTGCAAATTGGATACCATGGCTCCAATTCTAGAACATTTTCCAAGCTGCTGGCAAAGACAACTGGTGCCAAATGGCATTGCGACATAGAGCCTGCAGCCTATTCTGGAAGGGGTAGGGTCTGCACAGCTAACTCCTGCAACTTGTGACATGTGTAAAGGCACACCAATCAATGACCATAACTGATATGCACGTCACAAGTTGCAGCCCCCCAGCAAGTTTAAGTCACCCTCAAAACTCTGCAACGCAGCTGTGTCCCCACCACACCAGCCAGTCCCTCACTCAAACTAAACACCGAAAATTACTAATTATTCAATAACCCCAAGATGCCTGGCACTCTAGTAGCCCTTGCCCAGTCATTCATTTCGGATTGCATCTATACAGTAAGGACTCATGTGGTGCTCACTCAGCAGCTGACCATCCAGGAGAGAGGTGGAAAGTACCCCTCACTGGCTAGCAATCAGGGTGGCAGGGACATGTAGGTAGACCATGACTGCTACATGAGGAGAGGTACTGGAATGATACTACCAAACATCACAGAGTAATGTTGTTATGCACCATTTGTGCCAGTTAGTTAATTAAAGTTACTAGTGTGGGTAGAGGAGTCCAACTGCACTGCATGGTACTAGCATTCTGAGGTCAGGGCATGGTGTCTGTGGGCTACCCTCAACTGCATTGAGGTTTTGGGGGTTCTGGGAGCTGGGGATGCAAGATGCCCAGCTGGGCACATCTGCCATGGTGGATTGCGTGTGGTGTAGTGCTTCTAGGCTGCCATGTGTAGCACTGACAACACTGTTATGGGCATGGGGGGACAATGCTGAATTAAGAACAGCAGGTCATCAGATCCCCCGACAGGGTGTACGTAGACTTACACCACCTAAGTACTGGTGTTACTTACATTGCTGTTTCTTCTCCATAGGTTCATGCACAATCTCGACATTGTCCACTTTGTTGATGTCCTAGTGGAATAGGTCGCAACTCTTGCTGTTAAACCCATAACACCATGTCACAGCAGGTTTAATGACACAACTGCTGCTGTAACTACTGTTTGTCACAAGTGGCCTGCAACATGTCAAAGATCACAATTGTACAATTCCACTACTTGCAACTCTGTTGTAAGCAGCTACTTGCGTCACTCTACTTGGCACAAGTGCTGTAACGACAACCATTACTCTTCTAGAATGTGACCGAATGTTCAGATAACACTGTAGTACTCAGAATTATTGAAACTGCTTACACACTGTGATTCACATTATTACATTTAACTTTCTGTTGTATTGCATGCTGTTAATGACTTATGCAGTATACACTTCTTATGAACCTATAGTACATAACTGTTATACATGACTTCTGAGTCAGTAGTAGTAATACTTGCTGTTTCTTTTCTCTTTCTTAGGAGACTGCAACAGACAAGAAATAGAACACATAATTGAGACCTTCCATCATGATAATTTCCTGTAAAGTCAAAGGACACATTAAAAGTGCTAGGTGTACTGCTGGTTCACTGTCATGCCATGTAAACAGTAAAGGTGTAAGATGTCAGCAGAAGAAAAAGACAATTACTTCTGTTAGATGTAGACATATCACAAGACATTCGCATGTGAACAAAAACAACACCTCCCCTACTAATGTAAAAATAAGTAAACTTTTTAAAGGTACTGTGCAGACAAAATGTCCAGCACTGTCATCAGCAAGGCATACATCTGCGAGACACAAAAAAAAAAAAAAAAATGCTGGATGTGTGACTTTTGCTACTGCACAGCACAGTAAGGCAAATTTTTTCAAAAAAGTTTTCCATCAAGTTAGAATTGATCGTGTGATCTTTAGTATAGTGAGACACAAAGAGAACAAACTGTGTAGTATGGTTGCATTAATGAAGTTGCAATTGAGATTAAGACAATTTGCTAATGTGGCTCTTGCAATTCGTTCCCAGATATGGGCTGAAATGATGTCAGCTATTGATAAATTAAGTTTAAAGGTTGAGGAGATGACAAACAAACTATTGTATTTTGAACACTTGAACAGAGAAAATATCTCTGTGCTGTTTCAAGGAGACAGGTTTCACTCAGAATATTCAGAAACATTTTTCTGGAAAGCGACATACCATGTGCACTATATAAATGTCAGTTTAACAATTGATGAACATGATAAAGTTCAGAATGTTTTAGTTGTCTCACATGAAAGCCTTAACTTTCATAATGAGGCTGCAGTTGAACAGGTTGCAAGCAACTCAAAGTCATCAGCTAAGAAATGGCCATGTGGCACTACATGCAATGTCAGGGAAGAATCAATCATGTCAATTGAAACTTTCCTGTCAGCATTTGTTACCACAAAGAGATCTATATGACATAGACTAATTCACACCATTGGCAAGTGGGAGATTCAACCTCACACAGGCCTAATGGGGCATTCTCTCGCATGCTTAGAGAACACCAACTGTGACAGTGTGTTCCATCACTTTCGCATGGTAGCAGTGCATCACTCTGGCATACACAAATTTGTACAAAGATTGTATCGAGTGAGATTTGTTGTCTGAGACTATATGCACTTTCAAGCATTGCTGGATAATGGAGATGTAGAAGGACTTGTGGAGTTCATCAAACAGTTGCAAACAACCCATAGACTGAGGTCTAATGCTGCTGTTGATGAACAATGCAAATACGATGCACACATCAGTAGTGCAAGAAGCTCAGCTTCTTAGGAATTTTGGTTGTGAATCTGCTAAATTTGAAATTAGCATGACACAAAAATTCTATGTGATTTGCATATCATGTGGGTGGCTGTTCTATAAAGAGCAATGTGTCAAGATTGAACTGCAGAACATTTCACTCTAGAATGTTATGTGGGGGGGTCTTCATGCATATCTTCTGTTAAAGACAGACTTTGCAGAAGTTGGAACTGTCCCACTGTGTACTTACTGTTGTAACAAGATTAAGAGAGACACTTTACCTCTTTGCTCTTTACTTAATAAAATGGAAGTTGAAGTAACTCCTACTGAGATAGCAGTCTTGAACTTGTTTTAATGGATTCTAATTCAGACCATGAAGCCATTTCAAATAATTATCAGGCAAAATACAAGGATGCGAGACCTACCAAACAAAGAACTGGTACGGTCTCTGAAGGCCTGTGTTGTATATTTGACTTTGCTTTTGCAAGAAAATGTTAATACTATTTCTCAGGATAATAGTGTAGTAATCTTGGTGAATGATGTCCCAACTAAGGCAAAAACAATATGGCAGGAGACAGTCAATGTTGAGAAGGTGAAGCATGCTTTGTGATACCTAAGGGAGCATAACGTTTTTTTATGCTGACATTGACATTGACACATTTGCTGGTCTTTCTACAGGAAATGCTGTGGAAAACTCTGACAAAGCAATACTGGAGAAGGCTGACATCGCATCTGTACAGAATGTCTATGAGCAATTCACCATACAGCCATTGCATGAGAAGGATCCAGTGACGGATAACATTGAATTTTATCAAATGAAGCAAGTGAAGGACAATCCTGTAAGTATATGGGAGGCTACTCTAGAGGCTCATTGTTTTCCTGATCTGTTTCCACTTGGCTCAAGTGGTCAATTAGATGAGCGAGACATTCATGTCCCAGGAGCTGACTATAGGACCTCAAGAGTTCTACATAAATATGGCAAGTTCCATAGAAACATTGCGTACCTGTTCCACCTTCTTTGGGAAAGTGAACTTAGTGTTCTATCTGCTAGTATTGCTCATACATTGAAACTTGGTAAAGAGTTTGCTAATATGACAGCTGCACAGTTATTAAAAAAGTTGCAGAACAAAGATGAAACACTACAAGTCAGTCTTTCTTCCATTTTGTCCAGCATGTGTGGTACTAAAGAAAATTGGCACAGATGGCACTCTGAGGTAATGTGTATGCTGAGAGAGTTTGGACCAGTGACATCTGCTTGATCTTCTCAGATGTGCAAACTCTGAGTTTGAGAACATAGAAAGTATAACTCTCGTTCAACTATGCTCACTTGATCCAATAACCGTTTAACGTTAATTCCACCACTAGTTCCAGGCTCTTTTGAAGTTCATACTGTCTAAGACAAATCCTCCTCTTGGCGTTGTCAAGCACTACTTTTGGAGGGTTGAGTACCAAGCTCATGGAGCTCCACACATACACATGTTGCTGTGGATAAAAGATGCCCCATGTATTGTTGACAATGAGACAACTGAACTCTTGAGCTTCATATTGAAGTATGTCACATGTCAGATTCCAGACAAGTATGACAGTGCAGCACTTAGGGAGCTGGTTCAAAAATTCCAACGACACCTGTGTGGCAAGTATTGTCATAGGAAAGTGAAGAACAAGGGACAGTGGTACACTCTGTGCTGTTTCAGTCTTTTCCAAGATGAGCTTCCCTGGACGTTTGTTTGAATGATGTATTTTCTGCCATGTGGCATCACTTGAAGGCAAAATTAACAAAGCAAGTGTATGAACTACCTCGCAGGGAGTCAGGAGTCTATATCAATGACTATAGCCTTTCTCTTCCGTTGATGTGGCAGGCAAACATTGTTGTTCAGTTTGTTGCTGATAATTCAATGGCTTTGGTGAGGTCTGTCACATCATATATCACTAAGCATGAGCAGACAAACCTACAAGAAATGTGGGAAGAGTTGTCTAACTGCAATAGGTCAATGTCTTCTAGACTATGGTCACTGGGATTTAGGACACACCATGAGTGTGGCACCTATGATGCAAGTGACAACCTTACAGGTGTTGTCTATATGGCAAGTCAGACTCCATTCTTTTTTTTGAATGTGAACTACAAGCAGAACAGTTGTCGCATGCTTAAGAGCCATGAAGAGATTGAGGATCTGGCTGCTACAAGACCAACATCCACAAATATTTTGAAGGGCAACTTAATTGACAACTACTATCCACAGCGCCACAGTGCTATGGATGATCTGTGTCTCTTTGAAGTTGCTCAATACTATGATTATAAGTGGGGTGTTTCTTCTGACCCAGAGAAGAGCATATATAAAGTCACTGGATTTGATGGCTCACTTGTGAGAAAGGGAAAACCATGGCTAATTGACCTCTGCAATCTCATCTTGAATACAACAGAAAGCAAAGAGCATTACTATTTTGCTCTATTATTCCTGTTCAAGCCTTGGAGATCAGAGTCTGAATTGAAAGGATTATCTGACATATATGAACAAGAGTTCACGGTAAGTTATGATACCTTTAAGAGTCATGTCTTTGACACTTACATTGAGAGACTCGAAATGGAAAAAAATCAGCTGGAGAAAGCCAAGCAAATTCTGGATGACGATACCCCAGTAACATCACAGAATATGGTTGATGTTGAGGGAGAAGGCACTCTTGGTGCCCCTTTTCCTTCTAATGACCCAACTGTGCTGATGTCAGAGGTAGAGGGTGCAATGCAACAAACTATGCAGCTATCAGAGTCCGCTACAAACGTTGCTGAGAACTTAAACTCACATCAGAAAGTTGTGTATCACTCTGTGATACATGGTGTGCAACATGCTATTCAGCACAGTACCAGACACTGTGTTTGTGAGAAGCACACACCAGTGAGGATGTTTGATAGTGGTGCTACTGGAACTGGAAAAAAGTTTCTTAATTGAGGCTATAAGCAGAGCTGTGTGTGACCTTACTAACTCTGCAACTTCAGTTATTGTTGCTGCTCCTACAGGTTTGGCAACTTATAACATAGGTGGTGTCACACTTCATAGGTTGTTCATGTTGCCAGTTGAGCATGGCAAGAGTGGAGATTACAGAAAATTGTCATTTGACATTGCCTCTGAACTGAGATCAATGTTTGACAAGATGCATTTGCTGATAATAGATATCAGCATGATTTCAAATGTTGTCCTTACATATGTCCACGTACATCTACAGGAGATATTTGGTATCGATGATGACATACCATATGGTGGCAAGAATATTCTTGTTCTAGGGGATCTCCTGCAGCTGGCTCCTGTGAATGGCAAGCATGTTTTCTGTACTCTTTCTGTTGAAGAGGCAAAGAAAACCATTGGATGCATAGGTGGTGTCAATCTGTGGGAGTTCTTCTCATATGTTGAACTGTTACAGAATATGAGACAGCAAGCTGACATGTCTTACAAAGCATTGCTTGATGAGGCTTGCATTGGTGTATTGTCAGCCATTCATGTTGAAATGCTAAGACAGTGCATGATCGCTAGAAATAATGCTCCTATTCAGGATGCCTGTGATATCGTTACACATGTACAGAAATCTGGAGTACATGTGTGTCTATTCCCAAGACTTAAACAGTGTGCAGAGATCAATCAGATCATGATGTAGAGAGAACAGGAACCTATTGTGACTCTCACAAGCATAGATACCATAGATTGTGTAAGTCTATCATGAACAATGGTATCAAAAATGGTTGAGCATCTCACAGAGCTCACAAGTGATGTGTCACGTACCGCTGGCTTGGAAGCTGTGCTACCACTGTGTAGGAATGCATGCGTCATGCTTCACAGAAACATTGACGTTGACCGAGGTCTTGTGAATGGAGCCATGGGGTACATCCATGAGTTCCAGTATAATGTGCAGAAGACAACTGTGGAGTTTGTGGTTGTTAAGTTTGACAACTGTGAAACTCCTTGACCAATAGACAGAGTTACAGTCAAGTCTGAGCATGTCAAAGACATATATGTGACAAGGAAACAATTTCCATTGTGTGCTGCTTATGCAGTGTCTATACACAAGTCACAAGGGCTGAGCCTTGATAGTGCCATTATAGATATAGGCAATGGTATATTCAAGGATGGGATGTCTTATGTTGCTTTGTCTCATGTGAGGCGGTTGTCTGGACTACACATAGTGAATCTTATAGAAAGTAAGATACGTGCTGATACAAAATGCATTGTTGAGTACAATAGATTACGTATATTGTACCAATCAAATGCTTCTTTATTACCAGTTCACAGATATGCATCAGGAACAGACATCTCAATGGATGAAGGGCGCAAAGTAAAGAAAAAGCACACTAAGACTCCACAGTCGTCACCTCACCATTCTATTAGTAAGCAGCCTCTCCATCAACAACTCGCATCTCCACCTGTGAAGAAATGTATCAGGGTTCACACACTGCCAATATTTGACAACAGCACAGGAGTAAACTGCTATGCCAATGCTACAATGCAGGCACTCCTCCACATCCATGAATTAGCTGATGTCTTGAACTCAAGTCAGTTGACATCTGTCTCTGAAGCATTAAAGATAGTCATTAGAGATAGTCAAGAGCAGTTGCCCAGTTTACAAACTCCTCTACGACTAACTCTTGCAAAATATGCAGGAAAATCCATGTTTGCTGACAATGCACAGCAAGATGCCACAGAGTTCATGATTGGACTGATAAACAGTTTAGCAGATGATGGTATTGATCTACATCAACACTTTAAAATTTACTATGTGTGCAAGTACACATGTTGGTCATGTGGTCACAAAGAATTACGAGCAACTCAGGACATGCTGTGGTTGTCTGTCTATGCCCCTGAAAAAAGATCTGTGAAGTTTTGCAAGTTGTTTGCAAATGCAGAAACTGGTTGGCTGTGCTGAAGATGTGGTCGTTCTTGTATTTGCTCTCTGAGAGTTACATCTTTCAGTTCATACATAATGATTGTATTGCAATGTTTTAACTATCAAGGCATGAAAATCACAACACCAATTTCTCACTTCATTGCTGGGAGAATTATGTTCTCAGGAAGTCAATCTGACACTTATTCAATTATCTTCCATCACGGCCTATCCATTCACTCTGGCCACTATGTCACTTGACGAAGGTTCAGAAAGGGATGGGTGGAGTGAAACGATACAGCATGCACTATGAAAGAAAGATTACCAAGGAATCTGAAAGATGCATATATCATCATTCTCCATTGCACCAATGTTGCATAATATGTGGAGTGACGTTATCTGATCACAGCAGTTTACCTAGCCAGCATCATTGCAACAATAGCATTCCACATACATATTCCAGCTAGATGGCATTTTCTTTCCACCAGTTTACATATTTATTTTAATTTCATAGAAGTAATAGCTTTCATCTAAAACTACCACTGTACAAAACCACTCATGCTGATCTATGTGTTTTACTTCTTGTACACTGTTGGTACAGTCCATGTGAATTACTGTTATTTTCCTGCCATTGCAGAAGAGAACCACTACAGTACACCAATGTAACAGACTCTGGTAGGCAATGACTTTTTTTTTTAGTCTTTGGTAACCAGGAAAGGCCCACTAGGCACAAGTTCTTGCTTTCAGGGGTGACCTGGGAGCACTGGGTGGTTAAGTGACTTGCTCAGAGTCACACAGTATACAAGGGGAGGTTGTGAGAATCAAACTCAGGTCTAGTCTGCTGGATGTACCAAGCTCATTCACACCTTGTTCCTCTAACCTCTAGGCTATACTGCCAGCACTTATTTATCTCACTGTTATTCTGATACATTGGATGTAAACAATATTGTTTTCATCATTTATTGTAATACAATTTCTAGAAACATTTGTATTGTAAGATTGAGCATTTGCAACTTTGATGTACTTACTACAATGACTGCCATGTTACTGTTCAAGTAGACTTGAGGGTAGTGAGCTGTAATCATTAGACAGTCAGTGAGTCATATCTTTTGGCAGGTGTCTCAGTTAATCTTCTATGTTTTTTTACATGTCACTGTGTATTCTGTTGTTTCACAGTACCATATTTCATGTTGATGACAAAATCAGTAATCTAGTAACATGTTTATAAGAGTTGCAAGCAGGTTGTGCGTTGGGATCATTGGCCCTAACTCTCACCCCATCACATGTGAAAAGAAGCTGAGGTATAGGAGAATGGGGTGAGAGTTAGGGCTGATGACCCCAATACACACCCCAATGCCGGTTGGGGGTGGGCTGGTGATCCAAGGGGCTTTCAACCCTAACCCCGAATTTCCTAGCTTTTTTGTGGGAACAACCCTAACTGATGCATTAAATGGATTTTTGCCTCTAATTTCCCTTCTTTTTGAGAATGAGGATGATAAATAATGAAAGGAATGCAGGGCAGCGCTGGGCCCTTTGGTCCGGCTACTACCGCCACGTGATGTCTTGTTACACAGTAACAGGAACTGCAAAGCAAACCAAGCAGCAACAGTAATGCACATGGCAAAGCAAACATAAATGGCAAAGCAAACTTTAATAGAAACACAAGCGTAAAGTGATGCCGAACCAAACAGTTATGTAAATGGAGACATCAAACAGAAGTGCATACAGAACGCAACTGGTAACACACACATTCATGGTACCACAATTGTAAATGCAAATGGTAACAGTAACACCAACAATAACACCCAAGTAAACAGAAATGCAAGCATGTATGAAAATGCAAACTGTAACGTACACACTCACGGAACCACAGTTGTAAATGCAAATGGTTATGGTAACAGCAACAATAAAGCCAATAAAAATAGAAACACAAGCGCATATGAAAATGCAAACTGTTACACATAAGGTCATGGTACCGCAATGGTAAACATAAATGGTACCAGTAACAGCAACAGTAAAAACAACAGAAACAGAAATGCAAGCGCGTATGAAAATGCAAACCGTTACGCACACAGTGGCATAGACGGGAACGGTGATTCGAACGGTAACAGAAGTGCAACTGGAAACACTAGCTGTCACAGTAACAAAAGGGCACACCCTTCTTTCCCCCAAAACTGCATTGAAAAAACTAATTGAAAACAAAGAATGTATGCGTTATAATTGACTTCAGAGCAGAAAAGTACGACTTGGAATACTAAATTGCCTATATCTGTATGACGTAGGAAAAAAATAAAATTTTGTATGAATTATTACTTTCCTGGCTCGTTTTTTTGGGGGTGCTAAGCATTTTTTTTGACAAAAAGTCCATATCTCGCACCGTTTCTGAGATACGGGCCCTGAAAGATGCGACAGATGCCATAATGTTATCATATGGGACAAATCGTCAACTTCAGAGTGCTGTCACTTTGCCATCCTAGAACATTTTTTCTCCAAACTACAAAAAGGCACATTTGTAGGATGTTGGCTTTCTTCCCTCCAAATTTCAGCTCAAAAGACCAAACCGTTATTTTCCAGCAGAGCGGCAAAAAATTCCTGTAATATATCAGACGCCATAATGTTATCCTACGGGAAAAAGTGCCAAATTCATAGTGCCGTAACTTTGCTGCCCTGTAATATTTTTTGACTAGTCCACTAAAAGGCACATCTGTGGGATGTTGCCTTTCTTCCCTCCAAATTTCAAGTAAAAAGACAAAACCGTTTCTGAGATATTCAATGTCAAAGATTGGCAAAATTTCCCTATCTGTTCCATTATAAGAAATCTGGTCATCTTGTCCCTATTTTGTGATCAAACATCATGATCAAAGAATCTCACAATCAAAGAATTTGCAGCCTCACGATCAAAGAATTTGCAGGCTCACAAACAAAGAATAAAAAATTTAATAATTCAAAAAATAGAAGCAATTGCAGTAAACCACCACCAAGATTCAACAGAACGAAGTCCCCTGAGTAAAATCCATGCTCATTTGACTTCATAGGACACCTGTGGGCTAAGAAAATTTAATTTTAAATTGGGCCATCTTGTCCCTTGCTCGCGATGCAAGATCGCGGTCAAAGAATCTCACAATCAAAGAATTTTCAGCCTCATGATCAAAGAATTTGCAAGCTTACGAACAAACAATAAAAAAACTTAATAAATCAGAAAATTGGAGGAATTACAGTAAACCACCACCGTGGTTTGACAGAACGAAGCTCCCTGAGTAAAACCCACCCTCATTTGACTTTCTAGGGCACCCATGGGCTGAGAAAAATGATTTTTAAATTCTGCCATCTCGTCCCTCACTCACGATGCAAGATTGCGATTAAAGAATCTCACAATCAAGGAATTTGCAGCCTCACAATCAAAGAATTTGCAGACTCACGATCAAAGAATAAAAAAAGGGTGAAACGCAATTTATTCACAGATTTGAACCACACCAATGGCATGGTTCAACAGAACAGACCCTTCTTAGCAAAACAAGCCCTCATTTGTGTCCCTAGCCCACCCCTGAGCTGAGATATTAGTGTTTTAGGTCACGATGCAAGATCGCGATCAAAGAATCTCACGATCAAAGAATTTGCAGGCTCACGATCAAAGTTCGTCAACAAGCCACAAATTAAGATTTTAAAAGCTCATAACTCTATTTTTTGACCGATTTGGATGGAACCAAAGGCATGGCTTGATAGAGCAGGGCTCTCTGAGTAAAACCCATCGAAGTTTTACTTCAGAAGTGACCCCTGAGCCGAGATATTTGTGTTTGTGTGATTGGAAAACTGAAAACAAGATGGCGGACCTCGTGATCAAAGAATTTTGAAAATTCCTCGGGAACAACGATTCTTGAACCATGAGGCTGCAAGTTCTTTGATCGCCAGGCGAGACCAGATGGCCAGAACCCCCATTCTTTGATCACAAGATATACATATAAATTTTCCCATTGACTTATAATGGGAATTTAAAAGTGCCATAACTTTTGAATGCCTTAATATTTTTTCACCAAACAAAAAGTGGCATGTTCAGCCACCAAAGCTTTTTCAAACAAGCCATCTTGCAGCCATGCAGGACCACATTAAGAATGCCAAAAGGTGCCTTCAAAAATGGATAATTTTGCATTTTTAAGCGATTTCGTACACAAAGACCAGCACTCTGACACAAACACAATTTGGCAAATCAAGAGATCACCCCAATATGTGTACCAAATTTCAGGCAAATCCATTGAACGAGTCCAAAGTTATTAATGTCCAAACTTTTGACTTTAGTATGTTAGTGGTCATTAACCTAATTATAGTGGCGAATGCCACGCAACTATAATATATATATATATATATATTTTTTGTCTTTTAAATAGTTTTTTATTTTAATGGGTTCACCACAATATATCCAAGGCACACTGCCTTAAGGGTAGCTGGTCCATTCCACTGGGGTGTCAAGCAGACGAGGCATACTGATGAGTCTTCTGTTAGCACCCTTTGCAAACTGTGTGAGAGGCCTTTCGGCACCATGCAATTCTGCTTAAAGTTGGACCAGCATAACATTCTGTGGTGATTTGCATATGCAGCCCATGATGTTTTGCATTGTGGGGGCATGTGTGATATATATATATATATATATATATATATATATATATATATATATATATATATACTACTAATATTATCAGTGTCTCTTCCCATTTCAAAACCAGAACACATCGGTGTGTACAATACAATGTTTGTGACACAGACATACTGTGTTACTTACCTCTCTTCATTTTTCTGTTTTTCACTTCTTGATATTGGTTGGTCCACTTTCAAATAAATAACCACTAACAAACTAAAAGCAGTCTTTAAAGATATAAATGGATGACTTAAAAAGTACAAAGATATTCAAATAGAATATGGAAAAATGTCTTCTAGATTACTAATGTACAATAAATACATAAAGATAAATAAAACTTAATAATGTCTCTATTGACATGCAAGTAAAACTGTCTGATCGTATGTACAATATTGCTAGTTACTTTAACACTGTTTACATAATCTACACATGTGGCTTTTCTATAAAACAATATATTCATGTGCTCATGAGAACCACTAAATGTTTCTTACTGTCTCAGTGCTTATGCAGTGAATAACTAAATGTAATAAAATGTGAAATTTAAAAAAAAATTCTAATTTTGTTCTAATGACTTTAATTAAATAGGTGTCAAATGGTGATACCCGCATGTGCAATAATGTATTGTTAGCCTTGATTATCTAAACGTGTAACTGTGT
Organism: Neoceratodus forsteri; assembly: GCA_016271365.2. Classification (NCBI taxonomy): domain Eukaryota; kingdom Metazoa; phylum Chordata; order Ceratodontiformes; family Ceratodontidae; genus Neoceratodus; species Neoceratodus forsteri. The sequence goes on from CM028137.1 coordinate 707,463,007, forward strand.
AGTCTATTTCATTAATTCAATAGTGTCGATGGGCGCATTATCAATACTACTTAGTGACAGGTGTAAGCAAAATTAGAAGTTGTTCTCTACATCTTCTGTTACATAAATGTGCATATGTTATCACTTACTCATTCTATATAAAAACTAAACTGAATAAGTAATACGCAGCAAAATGTTATACTGTAGATTTACTTTGTGAAATACCAAAAATCACAAAACACACAAAAATGATTAAGAATGTATACTAAGAACTGGTTTTCTGCCCATCCCATGAGCAACCAAACAATTCGGGCCTAAAGATACTTAAATGCTTAAATAATAAAAGAAATGTAAAACCTTATGCTATGTCCCTTGAGTATTATTTAAATACAATCGGTATGACAGAGATATAGTGTTGATATCCATGCCTTTTATTGGTCTGTGACTGTGCACTAAGAATCCACTATCTGCTCGAGGTGGTGCCACAGATATCACCTGCCTCAGCCTGTGCAACCCTTAACTTTAATAACTACTCTGTATTTGGTATATACATGTATACCATTGACGATCATGCTGTCACTTCAGCTGTAGCTCTGCCCTCAGTATCCACTGCCTGATCTGGGGAAGGGGGGCAGAGACTGTGCTCTTGGGGGAAGGGGTTGCTAGACTGAGGCTGTGGAACACCTCAGAGTTCTAACTTGTGTGCAGCTGACATGAAGTAGGATTAGTGCTCATGTCCGTGCCATTAGTTGGGCTGTGCATTTGTACTCAAAACTCATTTCTTGATCTGCGAGGGTTCGGACACTTAACTGGTTGAGGCTGTGCAACTGCTCACTGTTCTAACTTCTCTACACCTGGTATGAGGCAGGTATACCATTCACGTCCATCTCTTTATTTGGGCAGTGCGTCTGCACTCAGCACGCAATTCATGCTCTGTGGGTGGGAGATACAGTGTGGGCATTACTTGGCTCACTCCATGTAACTGATGAGTCTAGTAAATACCCTGCACATAGCATCACAAATGCATACCATAGATGTTCATAGACTGACTTGGGCTGTGGCTCTATAGTCAGCATCCAGTACCTCTTTGTGGCAGTGGAGACAGCACAGGGGGCTATTGCCTGGCTCTGCCTGTGCAACTCTTCACTATTCTAAGTTGTATACAACTCATAAGAGGTAACTATACTATATATATATATCTACATGGCTTTTTTTGGCTGTGCCTCTGCACTCAGCATCCAATTCGTGGTCTGACAGGTTGTGGGCATTCCCTGGCTGAGGCCATGCAACCCATGAATGTAGTAATGAGTATGCACTTACTATCACAGAGATACACCATTCATGTTAATGACCTTACTTAGGCTATAGCTCTGTACTCAGCATCTAGTGCCTCTTTCGTGGGAGGGGGTGTGGTATTGTGTGGCTCAGCCTGTACAACTCCTCAGTGTTTGAAGTTGTGTGCAGCTGTTTTGAGGGAGGTATACCATTTATTTCCATGTCTTTATTTGGACTGTGGGTCTGCACTCAGCATCCAATTCCTGGTCTGGGGCAGGTGTGACTGGAAGCATTGCCTAGAAGTACTGTAGCCATGCAACTCCTCAGTGTCCTACCTTCTGTGCATCTGGCATGAGGGAGGTATAACATTTATGTCTATGTGTTTATTTGGCCTGTGACTTAACACTAACCATCCAGTCCCTACTCTAGGTAGGTGATGGGTATTCCCTGGCTGAGGCCATGCAAGTCATGAGAGTAGTAACTAGTGTGCAGATGGCACTGCACAATTATACTGCTGATCTTCATAGACTTAGTTGAGCTGTAGCTCTACACTCAGCATCAGGCACCTCTTCAGTGCAGAGGGTAGAGGGGCAGTGCCTGGCTGAGCCTATTCAAATCATCACTATTCTAATTTGTGTGTAGTTCATAAGATGCAGGCATACCATTTATATCCATAGTTTTATTTGGGCTGTTGTCTCCACTCAGCATCCAATTCCTGGTCTGGTGGACTGGAGGCATTCCCTGTATGAGACCATACAACTCACAAATATCATAACTAGAATACAGCTAGTATCACAGAGGTATACCGTTCATGTTAATGACCTTATTTGAGTTGTAGCTCTACATTCAGCATCCAGTACCTCTTCTGGAGGGTGTGATGGGGGGGGGATTGTGTGGCTGAAGCCGTGCAACTCCTCACTGTTCTAACTTGTGTGCAGCTGGTATGAAGAAGGTATACCATTAATGTCAATGTTTTTATTTGTGCTGTAACTCTCTTCTCAGCATCCAATTCCTAGTCTGATGGGTTCAGGGCATTCCCTGGCTGATGCCATACAACTGTTTAATGTAGTGATGAGTATGCACTTGCTATCGCAGAGGAATACCGTTGATGTTAATGACCTTACTTGGGCTGTAGCTCTGTACTCAGCATCCAGTACCTCTTGGGTGGGGAAGGGGGTTGGGGCTTATCTGGCTGAGTCCATGCAACTCCTCAGTGTTCTAAGTTGTATGCAGCTGGAATGAGGCCGGTATACCATTATTTCCATGTCTTTATTTGGCCTGTGGGTCTCCACTCAGCATCCAATTCCTGCTGTGGGGGAAGGGGGTGGGGTGAGAGACATTACCTGGTTAACTCTATGCAACTCATGAGTGTACTAATGACTATGCAGTTGTTATCACAGATGTATACCATTCACGTTAATGACCTTAGTTGGCCATAGCTCAGCACTCAGCATCCACGGGGCTGGATTCAGAAAGGTCCACCGCAAGATGTGGCAATGGCAGCTTGAGGTGACCATCCCTGTGACCTGGCCCTTGCAGCCAGTTCAGGATCACAGCAGGTGAGCAGTCTGCACCCTGTGACTTGTGGTAGCTGCACAAGGTAGGGTGCAGTATCCAGGAATGCCGGAGGTTGCAGGACAGGGTACATGGCAGCTGCATCAGTCGAGGGCTGTCATGGCGCCCCTATGCCCACCTCCAAGGCCCCGTACAGTGTGGGCTCCAGCCCCAAGCCCCTTGCCATGGATCCCCCCAGGTCAAAGACCCTTACCCGCCCTGGTGCCCAGTGGTTCCACACACCCCCAACACACAAGCACCCGGTGGGTGAGTTGGCAACTAGCCCTGGTGGTGAGGGAGGGCTGTGCCAGTCACTGGTGGGGTATTGAGAGGTCTGGGGGGTCACATTGTGGGGTGGGGGAGTGGAGGCCACTAGACTACCAGGGGGTTACAGGGACGGTGGGGGGGATTGTGCCCCAGCACATGTGGGGAGGACCTCGGCATGTGTGTGTGTGTGTGGGGTTTGGGCATAGCGGGTGTGCCACCCACCCAGTCAGACATCATGTGTGGCATGCCCAGGAACCGGAGCCCATGGGGGGTCTGTAACCCACAAGGGTTGTCAGGCTGGGGCACAGTGGCAACCTCCACTGAACAGCAAAGACAAGTTAGACCACCTTTTTGTTGGTGTAACTGGTCTTCAACAGATGTTCACTAGTGGTTGTCTCTGAATCTCTTGCCCACCTCCGAGGTCCCTGTACAGTGTGGGCTCCAACCCCAAGCCCCTTGCCATGGCCCCCCCAGATCAAGGACCCTTATTTGCCCTGGTGCCCAGTGGTTTCCCATCCCCCAACACATACACACACACCCGTCGGGTGAGTTGGCGACTGGCCCTGGTGGTGACTGAGTGCTGTACCAGTCACCAGCAGGGTATTAGGAGGTCTGGGGGGCTTGCACTGTGGGGTGGGGGAGTGGGGGTCACTAGACTACCAGGGGGTTATGGGGATGGCAGGGGGGATTGTGCCCCAGGGCATGTGGGGGAGCCTTGGCGTGGGTTTGTGTGGGGATCTGGTCATGGGGGGTGTGCCACACACTCAGCCTGACACCGTGTGTGGCATGCACAGGACTCAGAGGCCATGGGGGGTTTGTAACCCACAGGGGTTGTCATGCTGGGGCACAGTGGCAACCTCCAGTGAACAGCAAAGACCAGTTAGACCACCTTTTTGTTGGCATAATTGGTCTTTGACGGATGTTCACTGGTGGTTGTCTTTGAATCCCATTTTGTGGATGTAGTGGCCACCCTACCTGAATAGGGTGCAAATACTGCCAGAAACCCCCTTGCGCCATGTCACAAGGGGGTTTTAGGCACATAGGTGCAGTTGGGTGCAGGCAGTGGGTACTCAACACAGGACGCAAGTGCAACTTGCACCATTTTTTCCAACGCAAGTTACCTTGCATCCTGCTTTGGCGTTTCTGAATCAGGCCCACAATCTCTTCACTAGGGAGGGATGAGAAGAGGCATTGCATAGCTAAATACCCGAGAAAGAATAGAAAAGTAAAAAGTCACGCAAGTTGGTGGGAGCACGGGGCCCTTCTGGCCCCATGCTCCCACCAACTTGCAGGTTTCTGGCTACATTACACACCTAATGAGTAAAAGCTACATTGACAACAGCAAGACCAGGTACTGTACAATTTCAAACCACTACCACAATAGAAAACGCTGTTTGCAGACCGTGAAATACGCAATGCAATATCTCTACAAAAAAAAAAGTCTCCAACACATAAACAATGAAACTTACATCTACAGGACATGGTGTAAACATCCTCAAAATGTCAAGTAAAAAGACCAAACCATTTCCAAGATATTTAAGGTCAAAGATTGTTGATAATTGGCCCATTTATTCCGTTATAAAATCTGGCCATCTTGTTGATCTCTCGTGATCAAAGATCGCAATCAAAGACTCTCACGATCAAAGAATTTTCAGGCTCATGATCAAAGAATTTGCAGCCTCACGTCAAAGAATAAAAAATAGTAAAACTCAAGTTTTAGGCAGGATTACATGAAACTACTGCCATGCCTAGATAGAACAAAGCCTCCTGAGCAATACCCACCCTTATTTGAGTTCCTAGACCACCCCTGAGCTGAGAAAATTTGCATTTTTCAAAGGCCCATTTCATCCCTTGCTCACAATGCAGTATCTCGATCAAAGAACTTCGTGATCAAAGAATTTGCAGGCTCACGATCAAAGAAATTGCAAGCTCACGATTAAAGAATAAAAAATGGTGAAACTTGTGTTTTAGGCAGAATTAAATGAAACCACCACCATGCCTCGATAGAATGAAGCCCCCTGAGCAAAACTTAACCTCAGTTTTGTTGCTAGGCCACCTCAGAGCTGAGAAATTTCCATTTTTCAAATGGCCATCTCATGCCTCGCGATCAAAGAATTTGCAAGCTCACAATCAAAAATCATTAGAGAGCTGCGATCAAAGAATAAAAAACATTATAACTCTATTTTTGACCATTTTACATCAAACCAAATGCATGGCTCGATAGATTGAAGCCCCCTAAGTAAAACCCATGTAAGTTTTTCTTCAGGAGTGATCCCAGATGCCACACCTCACACCACGCCGGTGACCCGGGTTAGGGAATGATCCCGGGTTGCTGGAGGTCAGCAGGGGAAGGAGAGGATTGAGCATTTGGAGGACAGCTGTCCTCTTCCGGGAGGGATAGGGGTCCCTGTACAGCACCCAACTGCTCTCTGGCAGAAGCCGGAGACACAGCAAGCACTCAGGAGCAGAAGAAGAGTGGGGGAGTGGTGGACGTTGGAATCAATGCCTTGACGTCAGAGAGCCAGCCACTTCCCAGAATAGGGGAAAAATTCCTCTTGGCTCTGGCAGAGATGGAGCAATGGAGCTTGCCACCAATTTTCAGCCACCCTCCTGGCACCCTCCCGACTGATGCTACTGCATTGTAGGGGTATTGGGGCCCACCTCGTCCCCACCCAGGGGGTAAACTGAGGCTACATGGGTGACGGAGGACTGTCCAGGTAGGAGCAGAACACAGGGGGATGACTCCTTGGTGCTCCCGAGAAGACCAGAGCCAAGGGGGAGAAGGAAGAATAAATAAGAAAATAAAAAAAAAAAGGAGTGACCCCAGAGCCGAGATATTTGATTTTTTACAATCGGAATTTAAAAACAACATGGACAAAAAACCTCATGAACAAAAAATTCTCGGGGACAAAGATTCTTTGACTGCAAGGCTGCAAATTTTTTGACCACCAGGCAGGACCAGATGTCCAGAACCCCATTCTTTATTCACAAAACATACATATAAATTCTCCCATTGACTTATAATGGGCACGTAAAAGTGGCATAACTTTTGAATGCCTTAATATTTTTTCACCAAATGAAAAGTGGCATGTTCAGCCACCAAAGCTCTTTCAGATGAGCCATCTCACAGAGTAGCATTCCACACAATGGCTGTGCAGGGCCATGGACAAAATCCCAAAAGCTGCCTCCAAAACTGGGTAATTTTGCATTTTTCAGCGTTTTCATGTGCAAAGAATGTAAGTGCAATCAAAATGAAATTTAGCAGATCAAGAGATCTACCATGCCTCCCCCCTCCCGCACATACCAAATTTCCGGGAAATCCATTGAACGGGTCCAAAGTTATTAACGACCAACAATTTTGACTTTAACATAGAAGTCCCTTCTTAACCCTACCTATAGTGGTGCAAATGCGCCACTATAATATATATGTAGATATATGTAATAGATAACCCACTCTTGGGTGTGCAGTCGTGCTCTGATATACGCACACCTTGGTGTGCGTTGTGATGCACGAGGCCGAAGGCCAAGTGTGTTCAACCAACCAAGGCGTGCGTATATCAGAGCACGACCGCACACCCAAGAGTGGGTTATCTATCTTATCAAATGACCCATGTTGTGATAAAATAGTGCTATGTGGAAATGGTATAAGGTGAAAGAAATACAGAATAGGCTGTTTGATATGAATTTCTTTTAATGAAGAAACATTGAACAGAACAACAGTGGAAGTGTATACTGTTTAACTTTGCTGAGAACTAGTGGTTATGTATAGCATTACCATTTCAAGTAGGTAAGGTACTGTGGCTTTAAGAGTTGAACATTAACTGTAACTGAATACTATCACTTTAAGAGTGGTTCATCTTGCAAAGACAATGTGTGCTGAACAGTGCCTTCGAGTGGCAAGAAGTGCTGAAGTTTTAGCTAAAAGGTTTGCAGTTTTTATTTGAACTGGTTGTTACTTCTTTCTTATTTGTAATAGATATTGAACTGCAGGTTGCTGTGCACTGTGACGTTTTGTGTGTATGGTGCAAGTGGATGCAGTCCTGCAGGTAAGTGATGGGGGAGTACTTGAGGCTCTTCATTTTTTGTTGGACTGCTTTGTATTGCTTTTCTGGACGTCTTTTGTAGCACTTGTGGTGGTTCTCTGAGCAACGGTTGGAGGACGGCTGCGGTTTGGGGCTGCACGGTGATTTATATGCAGCTTCTGGGTGCATTTTGTGTGGGGAAATCCACTTCATAGTCTTCAGACTCTGTATTTGTCTGGATGGGGTGAGTTTGTGTGTCCTCTGTTCCTCCATGAGACGTGTCTAGTACATCTGTAGGAGAAAGTGTTTTAGCTTCCAGCATCTTGGAAAAGGCGGGCTGCTGCTCCACGGTAGTGTACACAGGGCTCTGCGGTGGTTTGGCTGCAGTTCGCTTGTGAATGTCTGCGGTTTGGGGCAAAGCTGTGGATTTGTGTACTGGTTGGCAGTCTGATGAGCTTGTGCCAGCTAGTATATTTGACCAGTTTTTTCTATCATGTAGCGTGGGTGCCCAGTATGATTTTAGGCTCCCCTCAGATTTGTGGCCTGTTACAGCCATGATCTGTCTTGATTCGAGACCCGCTGAGGAGCGTAGCTGAACAACAGTTGATCTTAAGCAATAATTTGTGTATCAATGATAGAGTCCTGCTTCCATAGACAGGCGAGGCATTAGAGAAGATAAGTAATTAATTCTCATAGGCTCTTTATTGTACCAGGTTTTTTGCTTGTCTAATAAGTCCTGTGAGGCTCTTTTGGGGTGTAGAAAAAAAGCTATAGTTTCAGGTGGGCATTTACTGAGGTACTTTTCGAAAGAGAGAACAGGGCACAGAGGATCATTTGGCTATGCAGAAACAAAGCCCCTTAAAGTGGTTTGATTTAACTCTCTGGCATCTTTATGATTTTTGCTGTCTGGGTTGTACTTTAGCATTATATACTGTAACCCATTTTCATCAGTTTTTATATGGAAATAGTCTCTTTTTAGTTCTCTTTGCCCTTCACTTCCCCTACGAGCCACGAATATTTGTAGGTCGAACCAGACCTTTCTGACTAGTCCTGCAGCAGTGTTTGGTGATAGTGCTGGAGAGTGCTTCAACTTTTTGAAGTCTGATTCTGTGAGACATTCACGGTGTTGAGTGCTGTCTCTGCCATCTTTCCTGTATTGTTTTATGACGGACACAAAAACATTGTTTGCAGATTGAAAATCTGTGTCTCTGACAAGATTCATTTGTCATGATAGAGGCAGTGAATTTAAATGCCTGTTGAGTCCTGCTCTTAAACAATAAAACTTGACACGCCATACTGTTCTCCTGAAGAATTTCTAACTGTGGCATAAAATTCTCTCAAGGTTGTGTTTAATTTATCTGGTGTTACTGTTTTTAAATCGAGGTCTATTTGCTTTTCAGCTACCCAGACTGTAAATACTTTTGTTGCCCAGACAATTTTTTTTTTTTTTCAGCTTTGTCTTCTTCTATGCTATCCATTTCTTCAGGGTCAAGGCTGGCATGTCTACTCACTGTTTGCTGTTCAGGATTCTGAAGTGGCTGCTCAGGTAAGTCCTGTTCAAGTTCTTTGAAGAGATCATCATTGCACCAGTCATCTTTGCTGAGGATTGATTCAAGGTCCTTTGAGGTATGTAGTAATTCTGCCATTTCTTGAAATGTTTCTGTCAGATGTTTTGGTTTCTGTCAGAGTGAGGCAGTGGTGTGCTGCTTTTCTTTCAGTGGTCTCTGTGTGAGTGATGCTATTGTTTACAGTTGTGGAGTGATACTGCAGTCAGTTTGTGATGAGGTTCTGGTCAGAGTGGGAAGTAGTTCAGGCATGCAGTTGCGCTGGGAGGTGTGCGATCATTGGGAAATAATGCACGGTCATGTGATTCATTCTGTCCAATGATGTTAGTGGAATTTCTATGATTTTACCACCCCATTTTATAAATACTGTATATATATCTTTCTTTCTCTCTCTCTCTCTATATATATATATATATATATATTTATATATATATATATACAGTATATATATATATATATATATATATATATATGACAAAGAACCTCTGTGTACAAGCACTGAGGCAATGTTTTACCCAAAGGGTATTTGGCCAGGAAGCCAAGTTTCAAAGAAATACAAAATCACACATGCCCCCACAATGCAAAGCATCATGGGCTGCATATGCAAATCACCACAGAATATTATGCTGGTTCAACTTTAAGCAGAAATGCATGGTGCCACAAAGCCTCTCACACAGTTTGTAAAGGGTGCCTATATATATATAGATATATATATATATATATATATATATATATATACACACACATATATTAGAGGCAAAAAACTCCATTTAATGCATCAGTTAGGGTTGTTCCACAGTGACAAAAGTGAGGGCGTTCGAGTGTTAGGGTTGAAAACCCCTCTTGGACCCAGCCCATCCCCAACCGGCATTGGGGTGCACATTGGGGTCGTCAGCCCTAACTCTCACCATCACATGTGTAAAGAAGCAGAGGTATGGGAGAATGGGGTGAGGGTTGGGACGAACACAATCGCACCCAATGCCAGTTGGGGGGTGGGCTGGGGGCCCAAGGGGGTTTTCAACCCTAACACCGAATTTCCTCACTTTTGTCGCTGTGGAACAACCCTAACTGATGCATTAAACAGAGTTTTTTGCCTCTAATTTCCCTTCTTTTTGAGAATGCTAACGAGAAATAGTGAATGTAATGCAGCGGCGGGAGCACGGTGCCCAACAGGAACAGCAACGCAAACAGAAGCGCTAACAGTGGTGCACATGGTAATGCAAGTGCAAATGAGAAATGAAAGGGTAATGCACACTGTGGCATAGACGGGAACGGTCCGCCACGTGATGTCTAGTCACACAGTGACATGATGCCCGCAAACAGAAATGACAATGAGCATGGTGATGCAAAGGGAAACAGAAAGAGAAAGAGTACTGTAGACACAAATGGCAAAAAATAATGGAAACGCAAGCGCAAATGGAAACGCAAAGGATAACACACATGGTGGCGTAGATGTGAACGGTAAGTGAAACAGGTACAGAACCACAAGCGGAAAGGGCAACGGTAACAGTAATGTAAGCGCAGAGGCTGGTTTTCCCCAAAAGCTGCATAGAGAAAGACAGTAAGTACAAAGAATGTATGCATAATAATGGGTCTCGGAGCAGAAAATGAGGAGTTGGAATACTAAATTGCTTATATCTCAGGAAGCGTACGACATAGGAAAAAAATTTAAAAGTCATATGATTTATGACTTTCCTGGCTAGTTTTATACTTAGGCCCTTCAAGGGGGCTAAGTATTTTTCCAACGAAAAGTCCGTATCTTGCACCGTTTCTGAGATACGGGCCCTGAAAGGCACGGTGAATGCCGTAATGTTATCCTATGGGAAAAAAAGAGAAGTTCAGAGTGCCATAACTTTGGCTCCCTGTAATATTTTTTCACCAAACCATGAAAAGGCACATATTTGGGACGTTGGCTGTCTTCCCTTCAAATTTCAGCCTAAAAGAGCAAGCCGTTATTTTGTAGCAGGGCGCCAAAGGATTGCTGCAATGCATCGGATGCCATAATGTTATCCTAGGGGAAAAAGCGTCAACTTTGGAGTGCCGTAACTTTGCCGCCATGTAATATTTTTTCAACACAATACTGAAAGGCACATCTGTTAGATGTTGGCTGCGTTCCCTTCAAATTTCAGGCCAATGCACCAAACCGTTCTGTTGCAGCAGGGTACCAAAGAATTGCTGTCATTTTCCCACAGCCTAGAAAAGTACTGTCGCAATTTGCAAAAGCTTTCACAAATGCATTCGACAGTGTCGCAAGTGTGACAGTATTTTGCGAAAGTACTTTTTCCAGAAATTTGAAAAATATATTTCTGGGGAGTTTTATCCCAAAATAAAGACATGGCTAGCATCCTCAGGGCCCAACTACTGTAGGTGAACACAAAAAGAATTAGGTTGCTAGAGTGTCCCAAATTTAAATGCCAAGCATTTTTCTGATCACTAACTGAAAACAAAATGGTGGATTTGCGACAGTAAAAGGGCCATTTGCGACAGTAAAAAGTACATTTACGACACTGTTGAACTTTTTAGTTACTTTTCCCATTGATTTATAATGGGAAATTGTTCTTTGAATAACTTTTGAACTGTTTCATATTTTTTCATGAAATCTTCAAAAGACACATTGGGGACATTGGCTGCATGTTCCCTGAAGATTTCAGACTGGTCGCACAAACCGTGCAACCTGTAGGCGCGACCGTAGAATTCTAGAAAAAGCTCAAATGCACACACAGATCACGCTTAATAACTCCGCAGCCGTGTATCTGACCAGTACAAAACTTGGCAGATCCCAAGGCGTATGGCTCTTGATTATGTATTCTAAATTTCAGGCAAATCTGTTGAACAGTTGCAAAGTTATTAAGGTACAAAATTTGGGGTTTTACATATAAATGGCTCCTCAACCCTAACTATAGTGGCACTACCGTGCCACTATAATATATATATATATATACATGTATATATTTTTTTTTTTTTTCAGAAAACTAGTTAGTGTTAAAGTGACAAAAGTAGGGAAATACAGGGTTAGGGTTTCCAATCCTAACACCCCACACCCCCACCCTGCACAGACCAAGAGGTGTCAGGGGGCAGCATTAATGTTGTCAGCCCTAATGCAGAATCTTGCAAAATCAAGAGGAGACCTTGTGTCACAGACAGTTCATACTAGCTTTTGTGCAATTCTGCTAAACAGTGGCAAAGTTATTAAGGTGCAAAATGAGTGGTTTAACATTAAACATCCTACTCAACCATAGTTAATGTGCTGCTACTGCACCACCATAAAATTTGTTTTGCAAAAAACATCGTTAATGCAGCAATTATGGTTCAACTTATTGCCACAAAGTAAGGAAATGTGTTGATTAGGGTTTCCAACCTTAACTCCACACCCCATCCCTCAAGAAGCCAAAGAAAAAATCATTAGGCATTTGGGACTCTGGAATCTTAGCAAATCAGTGGTGGAGCCTTCCTTGTGGTTGTCACACCTAATGCCCATCCCATTCCTTATGCAAACAACATTATACATGACCTCCTTTCTTCAAGCAGGACATGCAGAGCCCTGCATGAAGAAAGAAATAATATGTTGTCTTGACCATATGTGGCAAGACTTACTGTACTTGTCTACCTTTGATTGCTGAGTGTATCACTATGAGGCACTGACTTAGAACTGTACCTTGTGCTTCAGAGAGGAGACTATGGGCTGGGGGAATGGGTGAGCATTTGGCATGACAGTCCTATGGAAGACCCCTCCATTGAGTTCACCATGACTCTGGAGATCCAAAACCTTCTTGCCTTTTCCTATTGCTGCTTGGGAGGTGGTGGTGGAGAGATCAGGTGGGACATCCTAATTCCACATTTCCCCACTTTTGTGCCATTAACATGACCCCTAACTGGTGCATTAGCAAAGTTTTTTGCAAAGAATTTCCTTTCTGGTTGAGATAGTTGAAACATATCCTAATTCAAGCAGATCTCATAGAGATGAGTCCGTCCACCTACAGAAGTGTAGTGACAGACAACAAGAATTCATGAGGATGTCTGGTGAGCTGTGGAAGTGCAGGGGCCTCTGGTCACAGTGCTTCCATGTGGCTACATATACAGATGCACAGGATAAAGGGTCCATCTGTCAGTCAATGCACAGGGCCCTTTGGCACCCACAGGAGCAGAGGTGCTGGGCCCTATGCCAAGAGGACAGTTGTCTTTCCTATATGGTACCTAGCCCATGTGAATAATCTTGCAGCTTTCTTACTCTAGCTGGGGGACTGCATAACAGCATCATCCCCCCACCCTTGACCCATCCACTGGGTCACTGAGTTCACCTTCAAACTGATCTCACAGGCACAGGATCACAAAGCGTACCTGCTGGTTTAAAGACTGGCACTACATATGTTGTTTGTTTGTTTTTTACCACAAATATTAAAGATAATCATGTTATAACTCCACTTATAAATATGACATGTAGCATTTATATTATATTAGTAGAACTGTCATTCCACATCAGAAAAACAAAAACATGACTCATCCAGGGTTTCAAATTTTACATCTGTCACATTTATGAGGTGGTATGAAAATATTGCTACATTCAAAGAGTGGAGTCAAAAACTGAAAATGAACAAACTTATGAGTGAACATTGAGATATTTCAATGTTCACTCATAACCTGGGAATTTTACAGTATTTGTATGCCAAATTTTAATCATTGCCTTGTAATTACACCACTTCATGAACCTGTAGGTGAAAATGTTCAAATTCCCACAAAAACATCCATTCATGCAACACGTGCAAAAGGCATTTTGGGCAGGATTTGAAAACTCTCAGCTGTTGCATTCATAGGGTGGTGCAAAAAAAATGGTTATGTTGGATATTTGGGGTCAAAATGTTTACAATTACAAAAGTTATGGGGGGTAGAAACGTTTCAATGTACGCTTATAATGTTAGCATTTTTCCCAGATGTTCAATATAGCCTTATTATGACACCACTTCATGAACATGGGTGATGTAAATAAATGCTGCACAAAAGGCACACCCTTTCAATCCTGAAAATGTCATGTAATTGTTTAATACCATCTAAGCATTTTTTCTGTTGTTTTGGTGCTCTATTTCTTGAAATTGCACAAGATGCTGTCACAAAACTTTTCATATCCTAAGAGTTGACAGACTGACAGCACATTCCAAGTCTTGTGCTATTTTTTCAAATGTCACCATGGGTGTTACCATGCTTCTATAACATGTAATAACATTTGCTATCTTTTCATTTTGTATTACTGAGTATGTTCAAATACTTTTATTATATCTGTTTAACCTGCTGTTAAACAGTTTGTGATATTTTTCATGTGAGAGATGTTATACAACATTAGATCTACTGTTTTTACAATTTTATCTTTTCTCTGTTCAGTGTTTTTTGCTTTAGCTATCCTGAGTTGGGCTATAACTTCATCCTGCTATAAGAATGTGTCAAACAGACTGAAGCTAAGAAACGAAAACCATATTCTATTTGATTTTTCCTGAAGTATTACAAAACAAACCACTTGCACTTGAGGTGTTGCATTAAAAACCATAATCATGTCTTTAACTTGTTCCTTGTTTGTTGTTCTACCTGTCCTGAGTTGGTATTCAGCTTCATTTCACAATAAAAATATGAAAAGCAGATTGAGGCTAAAAATGTGAAACTGTTTCAGTTCTATTGTTCCTTGTTTGTTGTTTTACCTGTCCTGAGTTGGTATTCAGCTTCATTTCACAATTAAAATATGTAAAGCAGATTGAGGTTAAAAATGTGAAACTGTTTCAGTTCTATACAGTTCCAAAGAGTTACAAAAACAAATAGTTGCACTCAGGGATGTGCTCCGGTAAAAGGCTGTCTTACTGACAATCAAATTTAATTGTCTATTTTTATACAATATAGATGTAATCAGAATTGCTTATCCACTCTACTTGATGACATCAAATAATGGAACAAAGCCAAATGAGTCTGCTTGCAGTTATCGTATCTGTTATAAATATATTTCTGCCTCCAAGGTTTATTTAAGGGCTTAGATTCAAAATGTGGATGGTTTTGCATGTCTCTAAACTTATAGTATTTCTGAAGAGTGAATGTTTGTCACCTTTTTAAAGACCAACTCTTTCTTATAATAAAAAGCTTAAAACCCTAGACTTTCACAAAGTATTTTTAATTTGATTATTTTTAGTTACAGTGTTTCCTAGTGTTTTTTTATTTACTCCTGCTCTTTGTCTGCTAAGTATTGTAAGTACTGCAATGATTATTTCCCTGAGTCTTTTCAAAATGAATCTGTCTCCCCCCTGCTAAACACACATTTGTTGGTTGTGACCTCATTCTGTTATCATAATGAGCACTATGATGTCATAAATAAAGGCACTATAAGTGAATTGTTTTCAAATGTTTTCTATGCAGACTTTTTAAATGGACTATCAAGAGGTGCTGTAAAGTATAGAAAAGGACTCTGAAAATGAACTAAATGTATTGTGTAGTAAATTGTAAGAGCTGAAATATCTAATTTATGAACACACTTGCTGAGGTGTTGTGTTGTTCTTTAATATATCTTGACAAGTGCATATCATATGAGAGTAGAGCTCCCCTGCTAATACACAGTCCAATGATAGCTTCAAAGCATCATCTACAGAATCTACATCATCTACAAAATCAATACATTTACATACTACTTGCTTGTCTATAACCTTACAAGATGTATTTTTATTTTTAATTAAAATATTTGGTGACCAGGAAAGGTACAGTACACTGAGCCAAGGCTCATCTCCAGGTGTGACCCAGGGAACAGGGAGCATGGGAATCACAGTATATAGTACAAGGCATTCAATAAAAAAATTACACAATAGTTAGCATAATAAAATGTATCAGTGAATGCAATACAGTAAAACAGGCTACACAGAGAGATAACTGTACAATGGAATGGAGTATCAAAGATGGGAGTAGTTACAACAAGGGAAAAACATTTAAAGTGAAATGAGAAAACTGTAAACGGTACAGTGTAACTCAAAATCAGTGTTGTCACAATGGAAGTATGACGAAATGTCAAAAGTCGGTATCCCGACATTCAGGATCCTGAGTTCGGCTGCCTGACACTCACCTGCCTGACAGACAGACAGACACTGCTGCCGGCAGGGGTAAGGTAGTGGATGTGATGAACCACTACCCTGCATCTAGCCATGCACCACAAGAAAGGGAAAAATCCATTGGTTGGCCAAGCTGCTCCCGTGGCATGGAGGGCTAAGCCATTAGCAGCTCAGCCACCAATGCACTCAGACCCGACATCTATTCCCAGGTCTCCACTTTTGCATGGTGCTCTTTTGCCTCCCATAAACTGTTTTAACCTACTCTGAGGTCTGCTCCACTCGGATTTGGTTATTTTAGTTACAAGGATGTGGGGCAGAGCACACCTTGTCGGAGTGAAGGGGTCTTGCCCCCCACATTGCAGCAACACCTTGTCAGTCTTCCAGCAGTCAGTCTCCTAAACTCAGGCTTATGGAGTTTGGGAGACTGACTGTCAGAATTCAGTAGTAGATCCTGTTACAATAGGGGCAAACACTTCAAGTGCAATGAGGCAACTGTAAATGGTAGAGTGTAACTCAAAATCAGTGTTGTTAGAATAGGTGGCAGGCAGTTCAAGTGTTAAAAGGTGTTATGGGAGCAAGCAGAGAAAGGTAGGAGATGGAGCAACGATTTGACAGAGGAGTAAGAGGAAGAGTTGTTTAAGAGCAGAAATTGGGTGTTCCACAGAGAGGGGAGATGATAGTGGAAAGCAAATTTAAAACACAATTTTATCTTACTGTAATTGATTTTAGTCAAATGTTTCTTCGTCTTCTCTCCACATTACAACAACCTTTAGCCTATCCCTCCCTAGATGCTATTTACTGTATAAATTTTATCCATTTTTGCCTAAACTGTATAACTTACTACTCAGTGTTCTTTGTAATACAAATTGTATGCCTCAATGGTTCTGTACAAATATCTTGCAAAATACTGGTGACACTCTTCCTTAGCTCTCAACCTGGTTACTTCATAACAAGAGATGTTGTGATGTTTTAATTTGCCAGCAAAGTTTGCAGGAATTTTCAGCAATTTGCAAATGGAAACATTAGCAAATTTCATGGCAGATGCACCAGTTTTGCCACACAATTTTTTTTGGGGGGAGGACACAGGAACTTAAAAACACTTCCCCCGTCCTACTGTGCTGTAAAGCTACCCTCTCTCATCTCCCAAAAATGTATGATAAAATACATTCTTCCCATCTTCATTGGCAATCCCCATGCTCTGATGAATTGCAGGCTGCAATAAACATTAAAATGCTAATTAAAAGCAGAAGTCTGACCTAACCCTGTATTCTCCCCACCCATGTGCCAAACACACTCCTCCAACTATCCCACTTGAGTCACATCAAGTAAGTCACTGCTCAATCATCACCTTAAACACCCTCCATCCAATCTCATCCAGTCTCTAGCACCATCCTACCCACTCTGGCACCCAGTAAAATAATCTGTAATAAAGAAACCATCCCCCAGTGCAGATTATCTGCTCTGTTCACAGTCTAACTTACAACTGTGTGAATGAATAAATGATGACTTATTTTCTCTTATTAAAACCTGCTTGGCTAATTAAACTTGATTACTTTTTGCTGCAACCTACTGCAATTCGTTAGAGTAACATGGGAGGGTGCCAGCAGAGAATTGGAATGGCGTATGTTAATGAATATAAAATTTTTTGAGTGAGGTGGAGGCATACAATGCAACTTGTGTAGCTCTTCAACAGCAAATTGGCTGTTAAGCTAGATTAGACATGAGAATTTGGTCAAATTAAGTGGTGAATAACAAAGAAAATGGCCATTGTCTGCTTCCCGAATTCATCAAAATTTACATTTATTTTTTGTAGAGTGAATTTTAACTTTCAACTACACTATCCATAATAGACATAAATGTACTATTTTTACATTGTTTTTGTCTTTTTTTTAAATACATTACTTAAACTGTGATTTTATTACACATGTTCACGTACATATTTTTCTCACTTTGTTATTGCTGTTTCATTCCCTGCTGTATCCCACACCTGGAAACAAGCCCCTGCTCAGTATACCTACAGTATATCAGTCAACAAATTTTAAATAAACAAATAAATACAATAAAGTGCTTTACTGAAAGTTACCTAAAGTTAGTATAGGAATATAGGTACTGTATATAGACTACAGCAAATACTGTTTGTTTGTCATTTTAGATTACCTCTGTTGAGTATTCCTTTGTCTGTTTGTTACCTTCACATACTGAAGTGGAGAGTTTGTATTTGCTATAGGCTGCCAAATGCAGGTACTGACATAACTGATGCTATATGCAGAAAACTCAAAAGAGCTTGTGAAATTTGGGAAGTGATCTTCCTAGGAGACCTGATTTTAATGACATTGATTGGGAAAATAAGTTAGCAACAAAATACCAGAGTAATGAAGTCCTAAAAGTAACAGAGTATCTGGGCCTAAAACAACATATATACTCACCAACATGAGGAACTAACACTTTGGATATTGTGCTAAGTAGCAATAAAATTAACATCACTGACTATCATATTGATGTTCCTTTAGGTTGTAGTGATCATAAGGGCATATACTTCTACTACCAGCAATGTCTACCAATTAACAAAGGTTGCAGAGAGATTTATAACTGTAAATCTGCTAATCAATCTCCTATTAGTGATGAGCTAAGCAGGATACAATGGAGCACTCTCCTAGTAAACAAAATGTATGACAAACATATAGATAAGACAAAAAATGTAAGAAAGGTATCAAACCAACATGGCTTACCAATAGCTTAAATAAGCTTCTTAGGAAAAAAACAAATACTACACAATAATTATGCTAAACACAAGATGGAAGAAAACTGGACAAAATATAAGGAAATCTTAAAGAAATGTAAACAAAAAATCAAGACTAATAAACAGACTTGAAAGCTCACTAGCAAAAAAAAAAGTAAAAATAAGGACACTATGAGGAAATTTTATGCATATGTTAACTCCAGAAGAAATTCTAATAGAGGTTTGTGTTCAATCAGTACACAAAATCAGAAAATTGCTGAACCCACTGAAATGGCAGAAATAGTTAACACATACTTCACATCTGTTTTCTTAAAGAAAGACCCTTATACCAAACCAATTTAAGGAAAAAATACAGATATGTCTGTAATCAATGAGGAAGACATCAAAGTCAAATTAGCAAAATTTAAAAAATTGCATTTCAAAGGGCCCAATGACATATCTCCAAGATTACTAAAGATTCTCAAAACACACATCTTAAAACTGCTAAAAATGAAATTTCAGTCATCCTTAGAAACATAGAAACATAGAATTTGATGGCAGATAAGGACTGCTTGGCCCACCTAGTCTGCCCATTTCCCTACCTAACGGATAAGCTGCAGATCCTAGTTAACCAACAGCCTACTTCCTCCTACCCCCCACTAGAATTGCCTTATGTCTGCTCCATTCATTCTTGAATTCCCCCACTGTTTTTGACTCTATGACCTCCTCAGAAAGGCTGTTCCATGTATGCACAACCCTCTGTGAAGAAATACTTCCTCACATTATCTCTGAGCCGTCTCCCCTCTATCTTCAAATTGTGCCCCCTTGTTTTTGCACATCTCTTTTTCTGAAAGATGCTACCCTCTTGGACTTTGTTGATTCCCTTGAGGTATTTGAACGTTTCTATCACGTCCCCATCTCTCTCTCCTTTCCTCGAGGCTATACATCTTTAGTTCCTTTAGTCTTTCTTTATACGTCTTCTGATCCAGACCCTGCATCATTTTGGTTGCCCTCCTCTGGACAGCCTCCACCCTGTCTATGTCTTTGCAGACATGGGGTCTCCAAAACTGTACACAGTACTCCAGATGTGGTATTACCAACTGACTGTACAGAGCGCCAACAACTTCCTGTTTTCTACTGGTGATGCCTCTCCCTATGCATCCCAGTATCTCCCCCAGCCCTTCTTACTGCTTTCTCACATTGCTGGCCCCCTTTAGGTCATCAGATATGACTACTCCCAGGTCCCTTTCCATTTTTGTTGTTGTCAGTATCTCACCCCCGATTTTGTACTCTTCCCCTGGGTTTTTGTTTCCCAGGTGCATTACTTTGCACTTCTTTGCATTGAATCTAAGCTGCCATACATTTGACCATTTCTCCAACCTTGCCAAGTCCCTTTTCATCCTTTCCACCCCTCTTTGTGTATCAACCCTGTTGCAAATCTTTGTGACATCTGCAAAGATACATACCTTCCCTTCCAGTCCCTCTGGAATGTCACTTATATAGACATTAAAAAGGACTGGCCCCAGTACTGAACCCTGTGGTACCCCACTAGTAACCCTCCTTTCTTCACTGTGGACTCCATTTACTTTTCCTGCTGTGTCCTGTTGTCCAACCAGTGTTTTACCCCGGCTACCACCCTAGGACACACTCCCAGGCTGGCTAATTTGTTTGTGGGACTATGTCAAATACCTTGCAAAAGTCTAGGTAGGCCATGTCCACAGTCCCACCCTGGTCTACTGCTTTGGTCACCCAGTCAAAGAAATCAATTAGATTTGTCTGACATGACCTTCCCACTGTGAATCCATGCTGTCTTGGGTCCTGTGCCCCACTGGCCTCTAGGTACTCAACAATTCTTTCCTTCAGAAGTGATTCCATCATTTTCCCTACCACTGAGGTCAAACTAGCAGGTCTGTAGTTTCCTGCCTCTTTCTTGCTCCCACTTTTGTGAAGGGGAATCACATCCGCCCTCCTCCAGTCCTCATGTACCACCCTATCCTCCATGATTTATTAAAAGGATAGTCAGTGGTGTTACTAGTTCTTCCTAGTTCTTTTAAAATCCTGGCGTGAATCCCATCAGGCCCCATTGCTTCCACCTTCAGTTTTAAGAGTTCTTTCAGAACCCTTTCTTCTGTGAAAGGACTAATATCAACCCCCCCTATCCAGAGTGTTTCTATTGACCGGATTAGGTATTTCCCCTTGCTTTTCCATTGTGAATACTGGGCAGAAGTATTCGTTCAGTATCCCTGCTTTTTCACTGTCGCTCTCTGCCCAACCACCTTCCTCTTTGTTCAGCCTCAGTATCCCTGCCTTAGTTTTTCTTTGCACCCTAATGTAGCTATAAAAGGTTTTATCCCCCTTCTTAACTGAGTTGGCTATCTTTTCCTCAGTTTCTGCCTTTGCTATTCTGACTGCCTTACCCGCTTCCTTTTGCTTTAACTTGTACAGTTCTCTGTCCTGCTCCTTCTGTGTTTCCTTATACTTCCTGAATGCTATATTTTTTCTCTTACCTTCCTCGCAACTTCTTTTGAGAACCTTAGTGTTTTTTTCTTTCATTTTGATTTGTTCATTTGCTTCACACAAAGACTTGTTGCCTCTGTGATGGTGGTTTTGATGTTTCCCCATTGTTGCTCCACCCTACCTTCTTGCCTGTTTGCTAGTGCTTTTCTGAGGCACTCTCCCATTTTGACAAAATCAGCCCTCCTGAAGTCCAGTACCTTCACGTTTGTGTGGCTTGACTCTACAGCTAAGTTTATCATTAACCATTCTGTTTGGTGGTCGCTTGTTCCCAGATGGCTACCCACTTCAAGATCAGAGATCCTCTCTCCATCCCCATTGGAGAGTACCAGGTCTAAGATTGCTCTCCCTAGTGGGTTCCAAAACTAACTGTCTGAGGCATGCCCCCTGTAGGGCATTAAGAATGGCCCTGCTCTTGGATGTGGCTGCAGCAAAGGTGCTCCAGTCAATATCTGTCATATTCAGGTCCCCCATCAGCAATATCTCCCCTTTCTCTGCCATCCCAAGATGCCTTCTATCATTTTCTTGTCCATTTCCTCCCCCTGAGATGGGGGTCTGTCTATAACCTCTGTGCGGATTGTGGAGCCATTGTCAATCTCCAGGGTGACCCACAGTGCCTCCTGTCCTCCCTGTTTACCCTTTAGTTCTGTTGCTTTGATCCCTTTCCTTACATAGAGAGCTGCTCCTCCTCCTCTTCTTCCCTCCCTGTCCCTCCTGTAGATTGTGCACCCTGGTATGTTGACATCCCAGTCATGGATCTCCATGTACCATGTTTCTGTGACTGCCACAATATCCAGGCATCCCTTACAAAAAATGAAGTCTCTTCAGACTGGCTCACTGCTACTGTGATTCCAATACACAAAGAAGGGAACCAGACAGACTGTAAAAATTGTATGCCGATTAATCTGACCTCAGTGCTAGACAGGGAAACTCTTGGAGTCTATAATAAAGAATATGATTATAGCACACCTGGAGAACAATGGGCTGCATGATATGGAACAACACAGTTTTACCCAGAACAGGTCATGCATAACAAAACTGATATGTTTCAATGAGAAAGTATCAGCATCCTTAGACAGGGGTCTGTCAGTTGACTGTATATATCAAGATTTTTTAAAAGGCTTTGTATACTGTAACTTATGTAGCCATAATCCAGAAATGAATAAACCTATAGGTAAATACAATTTTCAAGTGGATACAGAGCTGGTCAACAATAGGACTAAGTGGATGAGCATACAGGGATACTATTCTAGCACAAGGGAGGTGACTAGTGGTGTGCTGCAGGGCTCTGTCCTAGACCCCTTATTCTTTCAGATCTTTTTTTTTTTTTTGAAATTCATCTTTATTGTTTTCCAAGTATATGGGGCAGGTACACAATAAAACAATGAGAGATTAGAACCATCCAGACAATTCCAAAGTAACATGGCACCCTAACTCCCCCCCTTTCCCCCACCTTGCTGTATGACTCCAGACTCTGTCTTAGGGAGACACCTCAATAGATACACTCACACATAAATCACCCTCTGCAGGGAGCCATCCTTCTGGATAGATGCCATCAAGATGTTAAGGCCCTGACATGGGACAGGTATTGAGTTTGAAATTTATTCCCAGTCATAACATACCTTGGGAGGGTGTTTCTTATGCTAGCTCCCATTTGTTCCACTTTAAGATTTGAAAACAATTCTCTCAGCCATTCTGAGTAACTCAAATGCAGATCATCTAGCCAATGCCTCAAAATAACTTTTTTAAAGGAAGAGGAAATTAATGCCATGTAGTACCTCCTTTGCTTTACCCTAATCATCCTATAATCTCCAACTAGACAAATCTCTGAGATAAATAACTCTGCTATGCCCAACAATGGGTCAGCCTTAGTCTTAATCAGTTCCCAAAGCTCTTTAACTGGAGGGCAATCCCAAAAAATGTGCTTTAAGGAGCCTTCCTCCTGATGGCATCTATTACACAGAGGATGAGATACCCTCCTAATCTTATGCAATCTCAGTGGCATCCAATACATGTTATTGACAAGTTTATACTGCATTAACCATAGTTGGTTCTGCGTGATATATTTGTAGTTCTTCAGCCAAATTCTAGACCATTCCTCTAATAACTCTGGAAATTGTGTTGACCAGTAAGTAGGGGTACCATTAACCTCTGGGAATGCCAGGTCATATAGGGAGCCATACAACTTAGATACTACATGAGGTCTCCATGCCCCCAGGGCCATCACTTCAAATGTCCTTTCCTCCTTTCCAACCCTACTCACCTGATCTTGAACTTTTAGAAGCATATGTCTCATCTGGAAAGCTTTGAACACCTGATCTTTGCTCAGATGGTATTTTTGTTGAATAGTCTCTACCGAGAGACACCCATCTTCAGCTAAAAGATCCTTGATCCTGGCATCATTTAATTGCGGGATCTAGAACTCTATAATCACCATCCCCCTCCCCCCATTTTGAAATTAGGATTTTTAATAAGGGTCTGATTAGGTTCCTTACTTCTTTCATACTTAAGGAAGGAGAAAAGATGTAAGTGGATTCTAAGTGATACAGCTATTGGAGAGACTGCCAACTTCTTGGGGAGTCATCTGTAATTAGAGTAAAGGGTAACCACTGGTGAAAGACGAGACTTCTTAATCATCTCTAATTCCAGACTTACGCAGAAAGGAACTCCATCTCCTCCAGGGTTATTATCAGCCACTTTAAATATTTACTGGTGCTACTAGCCCAGTAATATAGGTCAATATGCAGGAGTCTCAGTCCTTATCTGGATTTAGGGGCTGCCAACCTATAGTACACCCTTCTAGGAGCTTTACCCTGCCATATGAATTCCAAAATCATAGCATGTACTGTATTCTTTTGAACCATTTCAGAAGTACCCAATTATTCAACATGTTCCGAGGATACAATACTCTGGGCAACACATTCGTTTTAATTATATTGATGCGTCACCAAAGCACTATCATTAAGCTCTGCCACCTAGACAAGTCTTGTTTAATTATTTGCAGAAGGGCATCTAGATTAAGTTAGATCACTTTATGAGCACTTCTAGTTAATACTATACCTAAATATTTCAGAATCTTCGGGCTCCATTGCAGCCCCAGTTTACAAAAATCTCCATTCTGTAGCTTATGATTAACTGGGAATACTGTGGTCTTCCCTACATTCATTTCATAGTTAGAAAAAGAACTAAAGGCCTTGATTATTTCCAGGGCCACTGGAAAGGAGGATTGAGGGTGACCCAAGTGGAGGAGAATATCATCAGCATATGCCAATACTTTAAATTCATTCATAGGCTCCCTATATGACCTGGCATTCCCAGAGGTTAATGGTACCCATAGACTACCCCCCGTACTTGGGGATTGTCTCTCAGTCAGGTGAAAAGGGGCTCCAGGTATATGTTGAAGAGCAGAAGTGACAGTGAGCACCTCTGCCTAGTACCTGAATATAATGAGAAGGGAGATGAGAAAATACCATTACAATAAAGCTTTGCCTTCTGGCCATTATATAGTGAAAAGACCCACTTAGTAAAAGCTGAGGGGAAGCCTACCCTACCCATAGTGCAGAATTAAAATTGCCAATTTACACGGTCAAAAGCTTTCTCTGTGTCCAGGGACAACAAACTCATTGGGGTATCGGTTTTCCTGGACACAGAGAAAATAATGAGACAGTTTGTGAAGATGGTCAGAGGACATCCTCCCTGATATGAACCCAACTTGATCCTGGTGTATAATGTAGGGAAGGACTTCAGTTATTCTATTCGCTAAGAGTTTGGAAAGAATCTTGACATCATAATTAAGTAATGAAATAGGGCAGTAACTAGTTACTTGCTCCGCTGTTGTCTCAGGCTTGGGGATGACAATAAAAAGGTAATCTAATAGATGGGGATCTATTACACCAGCTTTAATAACTTCTAGAAATAACTTTATAAGCCATGGGACTAGTTGTTTGAGAAACATTTGTAAAAGTTTAGAGAGAACCCATCCAGCCCCAGCACTCTTTCTAAAGGCAAGGATGTTATTACTTCTAGGATTTTAGTCTCTGAAAAGGGAGACACCAGTCCCTCTCTAAGCTCTAGTGGGATTTCTGCAAGCGGGGTTGTGGCTTGGTATTCTTCTACCTCTGATTATTCAGGTGATTGAAGCATAGGACTATATAGTTCTCTATAATATTCCTCAAATTCCTTCACAATGTCTTGGGGATGTGTTTTCATGGAATCATCCCCTCTGGCCCTAATACTCTGGATGATCCTAGAGGATTTCTCTTTCCTTAACCTAAAAAGCCAACAATTTCCCTGCTTTTCCCCCGGTCTATATAACTCCCTTTTGTCATGAGGATGGCATATTCAGCCTTATCTTTTAGAAGAACATTTTATTGGTGTCGATATCCTTCCAGCTGACCCTTTACCCTCTCTTTTGTATGAGGACACAAATTCTTTTCCACTTCCCGGATACAGGACAGCAATTTCAATGCCTTTTGTTCCCTGTTCTTTTTCCTCCTGGCTGTGATGTGAAATAATTCCCCTCTCAGGACACATTTTAATGCTTCCCAGTCTAAATCTGCCCTTCCTGTTGAGTGTAAATTCGTTTTCTGATATGGCTCTATTTTCTTTCTAATTTCCTCAATCACTTTCTCATCTTTAAGTAACTGATTATTAAGCTTCCAAATGGTCTGCTTGGGTATGTTCGGGGAAGGGGCAAGGCTTCAGTAAACCAGTGAATTGTCAGAGACCACTCTTGGGTCAATTCTACAGTCCTCCATCCCGGGAAGGAGGGACTGACTCAATGGAGCCATGTACCTCGGATCTAAAGGTAAATTCCTTAACACTTGGGTGTAGAATCCTTCAAGGATCACTAAGTCCTAACTAGTCATTCAGATCCCAAATCACTCTCTGTGCTGGCATGAGACCTTTATTTTTCCTCCCAGACTTATCCAAGTCCGGGGAGAAGGGCAAGTTCTAGTCTCCACCTAAGACAATAGGCAAGTGAGTGAAGGGTATCAAAATGTTAATCAGCTCCATAAAAAACACAGGTGAATCTGCATTAGGCCCATAAATACTGCCCCAAATTATATCAGTTTGATCCAGCAGGCCTTTAAGCAAAATATATCTGCCTCCCGCTTCCCTCATAGATTGCTCACAGAGGAAGGGTGTAGATCTGGAAAGCAAAATCGCCACACCTCTGCTAGCCATACTGTCCCCCACAGTAAACACTTGTCCAACAAACTGCCTTCTGAATAAGTGGGCTTCTGCCTCTAGTAAGTGTGTTTCCTGCAACAGCAGAATATTACCCCCAAGAGTTGCAAATGTTTTAAAATGTTATACCTTTTGGATTTATTTCAAGCTCTCTTTATAATCCACAAAATAAAAACCTTGTTATTCGCCATCATTACCTTCCATATTTCTGGTCCCTGTACCTTGAATATTGACATCAAACCACTCTTTATTTTGTTGCATATGATATCCCCTGTCTATAACTTTACCAGCAAGACCCCCCTTCCCCACTTCCTCTACTGTTTTGTTACATGCCCACCCCATCCTCCCATTCCCTTCCTGCTATCACTCCCCCCTCTCTCCCTCTCCCCTACCCCCAAACTCCCCCATACATATTCCAGGAACACAAACCCCCACCCACCTGACCAACACAAACTTTCTCCAGTACGTGATACACACCTACTAGCATGCTGTCTACTTTCACCCCTGCTCCCTCCCGTCACCTCTATCTAAGCTGTCCTACTCACCTCCCTTTATACCTTCCCTGTCCAGGTAATTGAAAGTTATATTGAAAAATATATCCTCATGTCCACTTATATAGCCATCAGTGATCACTAGTTCCCCTCACTGGAGGCTTCAGGTGCTGCTCCCTGATGGCAGCCCTACCAATAATTATTATCAGCATAATTTTTTATAGCAGTTATTTTGTGTGTTCATGCCCCTTATGACATGCTGCAGCATGTGTGCACTCCACCTGCCTGAACTGTGAAGAGAGCGATTCCCTTCCCACCCCCTCTGCTTCTATTGAGTGGTACATTTTTTTTAATTGTTGGCTTTGGTGCCATTTTTGCTTTGGATTCCAAGGGTAAGGAGAGTGGGCTAATTCTTCTGGGAGACAGCAAGTGTGTGGAGTCAATGTTGAGTAATGATTACAGTGGGTATCATAGATAGGCAATGACTGGGAGAGAGGATAATCTCTGTTCTCTCATCCTCATTGTATCCCCCTTCAGGTCACGCCATGAGATGAGAAACTTGTTGCTCAGTGTGCCTTCTTGGTTAAACATTTTAATAAATAAATAAATAAGCAAGCAAACAAGGAAGCAGGGGTCGGTCGAAAAGTGAGGGCTGAGGAGTTAGAGCAGTGGACACGGACCAGTGCAGCATGGCTGTCTGGTGGTGAAATAGTGAGTAGATGTGCTGACACTAGGGGACAGGTCCCACATGCACAGTTTTGTATGGCCACAGAGGAATTGAGAGCCCTCATTAAAAGTACAATGAACCAGCAATTTCTTAACTTGATAAAATATGAGATTTATATTTCAAAAATAGAAACACAGAAATTGTTGGCAAATAAGGACAGCTAAGTCCATCCAGTCTGCCCGTAAGTCCTGTACTTGATTACAGCTTTTGACCCCCCCACTTAACCTCTATGGTTTCCCTATGCCTGTCCCATGCATGTTTAAATCCTACTACAGTGCTCACTCCCACAACCTCCTGTGGCTGACCATTCCATACGTCCACCACCCTCTCTATGAAGAAAAACATCCTCACATTCCCTCTTAACCTGTCTCCTTCCAATTTCAAGTCATGTCCCTTAGTTCTTGTACTCCTCCTGTATTGGAATATTTCCTTTCCCTGCACCCTGTTTATGCCCCTGAGGTACTTGAATGTTTCTATCATGTCGCCTCTCTCCCTCCTCTCCTCCAGTGACTACATATTGAGGTCCTTTAATCTCTTCTCATAAGTCTTGTGAAGCAAGACCTGTACCATCTTAATCACCCTTCTCTGGACCGCCTCCAGCCTGATAATGTCCTTTAGAAGGTGCGGCCTCCAGAAATGCACACAGTACTCCATGTGAAGGTTTTGTTTAACGGCATCACCACCTCATGCCTTCTACTGGTGATACCCCTTGCTATGCACCCCAGCATGCCACTGGCCCTCCCTGCTGCTTTTGTGCTCTACTTTGACATTTTCAGGTCATCTAAAATAGTAAGCTCCAGGTATTTTTCCTCTTTGGTAACTGTCAGCAACTCCCCTCCCCCCCCCCAGATTCCTGTAAATCTCCCCAGGGTTACTGTGTCCCAGGTGCAGAATTTTACACTTTTTTGAATTAAACCTCAGTTACCACTCTGCAGACCATTTCTCTTGCTTCCCTAACTCCCTCCTCATTTCCTCCACTCCTTCAGGAATATCCACTGGCACTAGGTCAGGATAGTGCTGACAATAATATTGCAGTCAAGAACCATGTGGCAATAATGGTGTCATTATGTTTTTGTGGGGGGCTTTTCCACCTGCATACCCCAAACTGAAGGACTGTCTCTTGGGGAGGGGGAAGCAGATCACAAGAAAAGTTAAGATTCATGGGGCTGTGGAATACTGTTTCCATGGCCCCATGTAAAATATTCTAAGTCCCAAGTGCACAAAAAAGTTGGAGACCAGGATTAGAACCCTGGTCTCCAATACTGCTGGTCAAGCTGCTTGATGCCCCAGCATTCCACCTCATGGAAGCAGCTTAGCCAACCTCCTGAATCCTGGTACCCTTGTGTGCTGAAAGCACCATAGACAGCTACCAGGGAGTACTTACTGAAAGTGCTGTAAATACTCTCTCGCTGTCCACATTAGCACTACAGGGACTAATGCTCTCTTAACTGGCACTGGTCTTGTAGTGCTAATCTAATCAGGTACCATATCCATCATATTACAGATCTTTGTGTTATCGCAAATAGGCAGACCTTTCCTTCCAGCCCTTCTGCAATGTCAGTGATGAAGACATCAAACAGAAATGGTCAAAGGACTGAGATACTCAGCTGGTCACCGTCCTCTCCCCAGATTGTTTTCCAGTTACCACCACCCTCTGTCTGCTGTCCATTAGCCAGTTTCTAACCCAGTTTTCCAAATTGCATACATGTGATATCTCCCTCTTTACGCAGGAGACTCCTGTTTTTTTTTACTGAGCTCTCTCCCTCCCTCCTGGGAAACAAAATCTCCTGCTTAAGTAAAATTATGTCCAAAATATCCATCTTTTTTGGGCAGATAAACACACATAAAAATTAAATCAGTGATGCACAATGTATCTGATAACTTTATATAACTAGTTGTTTATTCTTTTTAGTGCTTATTCTTGACAAAATGAAATGCATTACATTTTTGTAATGACTTTTTTCTTATGTTTTTGGCGCCATTTAAGGACAAACGCATGACGTTACGGCATCTCCCTACTAGCAGGCCAATCTCCCTCCTAATTTGACCCAAATCTCCCTCTTAAGCAAGGTGGCAGGCCAATCTCCCTCCTAATTTGAACCAAATCTCCCTCTTAAGCAAGTTGGACATATCACATATATGAAATTGTCTCCCATGCCCAGACTACCCATCTTGTTAACCAGCCTTCTATGTGGGACGGTGTTGAAGGCTTTTCTGAAATCAAAGTAGGCTATGTCCACCATGCCCCCTTCCCTCAATTTACTTCCTTCATCACCAAGTCAATGAAGTCTATGAGATTTGTCTGACACAATCTACCCACTGTAGATGCATTTTGCCTAGGGTACTGGGTATCGACGGTTTCGAGATGTCCCACTATCCTTTCCTTAAGAAGTTCCTCCATGATCTTCCCCATTACTGAGGTGAGGCTGACTGACCTATAGTTGCCCACCTCTTCCCTACTGCATGATTTGTGTAGAGGGATGACATGTGCCCTCCTCCAATCCTCTGGCACCACTCCTGTGTTAAGTGACTAGGTGAACGCTGCTGCCAGAGGTTC
The DNA here is from genome assembly GCA_016271365.2 of Neoceratodus forsteri. NCBI lineage: Eukaryota > Metazoa > Chordata > Ceratodontiformes > Ceratodontidae > Neoceratodus > Neoceratodus forsteri. The sequence continues at coordinate 707,492,934 of CM028137.1, forward strand.
TGCTAGCTCTCTTCACAGCTCCCATATTATCCTTGGGTGTATGCCATCTGGTCCCATTGCTTTATCCACCTTCAATTTAGTGAGTTCTCGCAGGAATCTCTCACTGTGAATGGACTATTGTCCACCTCTTTCCCCACTTGGCACCTGATACTCGGCTGTAGTCCCTGTCCCTCACCCTCTTCTGTGAATACTGAACAGATGTATTCATTCAGTATTTCTGCCTGATCCATGTCTCCCTCCTTGCACTACCCATCCTCCCCTTTAAGTTGTACAATTCTCCCCCTGGTTTTCTTCCTTTCGCTGTTGTACCTGTAGAATGTCTTGTCCCCTTTCTTTACTGTCTATGCTAAATTTTCCTCAGTCTGTGCCTTTGCTCTCCTCACCACCTTCCTTGCTTCCTTTAGACACTCCAGGTACACCTCTCTTGTTGTCCACCCTTTGGGTCTCCTTATATTTCCAGAACCCTGTCCTTTTATCCCTTACCTTTTCTGCTACCTCTTTTGAGAACCATAGTGACCTTTTCTTTCTCTTGCCTTTTGATACCAATCTGATGCATTTGTTTGTTACTTCCAGTATGACTCCTTTTAGGTTATCCCACTGTTCTTCCACCACCCCATCCCCCTATTCTTCAGGGCACTTTTGGTAACTCTCCCCATTTCAGTGAAGTCTGCCTTTTTTTTGAAATCGAAAACCTTTGCCCTAGTGTGACTCGACTGAATCCCTGTCTGTATGCTGAATCACATTATGTAGTGGTCACTGGATCCAAGCTGTCCCTCCACCCGGACATTAGTGATTCTTTCCCCGTTGGTCATTACTCGATTAAGAATCATCCAGTCTCAAGTGGGATCAAGCACCAGCTGCCTGAGTCCTGCCCCTTGTAGAGAATCCAGGATGCCTCTGTTTCTGGCTGAAACAGCTGCCTGGGTGGTCCAATCCACACAATTCACTCAGTTGCACACTTCTGTGAGCAGTTCAGTGCAGAGCAGCATTTGCGTAACCTGCACTGGCCTGTCAGTGATTTGTTGATGTTTTTTTGTTTTTGTTTCTAAGTGTCTACTTTTCCATTTGCAAATTACACTGTAAAACCACTAGAGGGCAACAACACATGCAGATTGCAATCCTCTACCAACTGCTCTACCTTAACACTTCTAGTCCTGGGTCTGTCATACCTAAAGCAAATCATCAACGTCTTAACATTTAGTGGTGTGATCCAAATCTGTAAGCCTGTACAAAGCCTCTGCTACCCTACCCAGCATGGTTTCTATCTCCCTCCTATTCATGCCCTTCCTGATTCTTACCCTTATCCCAGTCTCCCCCTCTATACCTATTGCCACTTCTCTCTCCCCTTCCCTTCCAGATACTGTAGCTCCTTCATTCTGTCAATCAACCCTACAGCTCCCCTTGTAAGTAGGTCCCACTTTCCCTACTACCCTCCAACATCTCTGTTTTCCCTTCCTAGTCACTTTGCCTTTCTTCATTTCCTTATCTCCTTCTCTCCACCCCTCCCTCCCTTTTCTCCTCCCTCGCATATTTCCTACTCCAATTACAAAAGTCCTAAACTTCACTCTTTTATCCTTGGCCTCCTCCTTCTTTCATCAGGGAACATCCACCCCAACTCTGGTCCTATTTCTTCTCCTACTCTGGCTCCTTTCCCAAATAACATGTCTCCAAACCCCACTACCACTACAACCCTCCCTAATGGGTTGAGGCTCCTCCACCTGAACATCTGCAGCCTGCAACCTAAAATTGACCTCCAACAAACCTCTTGTGATTTCACACATCCATGACATCCTAATTATTACCGAGACATGGCTCAAAAAAACCATCCCTGACAGTGCCATTGCTATCCCTGGGCATTCCATCTCCAGACAAGATCAATCGGGTCATGGAGGGGGAGTGGCCATGTATATCCTGTCATCACTGCAGTTTACTACCACCCTATCTATCTCCATCCCAGCTACCTATGATGCCCTTGTCACCTGCATTACCCTTCCTTTCTCAATCCCAGTCTTTGTGGCTGGCATCTATTGCTGCCCAAGCATTCAACCCTAGTCACAACTGAACTCTTAACCAGTATCACCACCCACTCACAATCTGGTGAACTTTCATAATGGGTGACATGAATCTAAATTGGTTGTCTACCAAGTTAAACAAGCTACACAATGATGCCACTGCTCTAAACCTCACTCAACTTATACTTAAGCCCACACACCCTAATCCCAAAGCACAAAACCACACCCTGCTTGACTGGGCACTCACAATCCACCCACATTGCATCATTAAATCTGGTCTCCTCCCCAATGCCTGTAGTGACCACAATCCTATTTTCCTTGTATGTAAGGTTCACCGCCTCAAACCTCCCCCTAACATCATACAGCTCCAGTCCTTTAAATCCTTAGACCTTACCCCAACTAGCTCTACATTCGCTCCACCAACTGGGCCCCCCTGTCCACTGCCATTTCTGTCAACCAAGCAGTTGACTATTTTAAGGATAAATTCATTGCCACCTGGAATGTCTATGCTCCTTTCAGTCAGACCAGAGTCTGTGGACTTCACCTCCCCTGGATCACTCCCGAACTACTGGCCTGCTTCAGGGAGCGTGATTGGGCCTGGAGAAAACACAAATCTACTAAGCATCCAAACAACTATGCCAAGTACAGAATGATATGCAATTCATGTACTAAAGCTACTAGACTGGCTAAGTCTGATTATTTCAACTCCTCAGTCCTGACTAACACTAACTCTCCATCTAAATTCTGGAGGGTAGTTCATGCCCTATTCTCTCCCCTCTCCCCTCCTCAGTTCTCAAAATAAATAACTCCCTAGTTTCCAACCCTGGCTCTGTGGTCAATGAATTTAATGCCTACTACACCTTGTGCACCACATCTCTTCTAAATTCCCTCTCCCCATTGCCATCTACTAACTTCAACCCTTCGCCTCAGCCAGTGCCTACCCTCTCCCCCATTTTCTTTTTCTACTATCTCCCCTGACAATGCCCTTAATTCTTTCCTATCCCTCAACCCCTCTAAAGGCTCCTCACCAGATGAGCTTGATCCCAGCAGGTGAGAATCTTTGATTCCATCTCCCCTCCACTCCCCATCAACACTGGTGTCCCTCAGGGCTCAGTGCTTAGTCCCCTACTCTTCTCCATTTTCCTTACTGATCTTCCCACAGCTTGCTCATCCTCTTCTATCCATATGTATGCTGGCAATTCTGTTTTGTACAGTTCCAACAAAAACCCTGCTGCTGTGCAGACCAGTTTAGAACATGACTTTAACCAAATTCAGCTCTGGTTTGCTTCTCACCAGCTTTTTCTAAATGCCAAGAAGACAGTCTCAATGACCTTTTGCACCAGGCAGAGACTCTCAAGGCTCCCATCCTTACCCAACTTCCACACCTTTGATGGGACCATCTTGGAGGACACCTCCTCATTTAGATATCTGGGAGTTTGGCTGGACCTGCACCTCAACTTCTCTGTGCATATCGATGCTATCCTGAAGAAACTGTGCCCCAAGCTTGGTGCTCTGTACAGGAATCGTAGTTGCATCCCGCTGACTGTGAGGCACTAAATTGTCCAGAAGATGATACTCCCTATCTTTGACTACTTTGATGTAGTCTATGGTGCTGCTCCCAAATCCTCCCAGACAAAGTTGGACACTCTCTTTAACTCCTTCTGCCACTTTGCTATCGACTCCCCTTCCCGCTCCCACCACTGTGAACTCTATCACCCTCTAACCTTCCTTCCACTATCTCACAGACGCATCTCTCACTGTGCCAAATTAACCTCCAAATTCTGGTTCAGGAGGGGGCTCTCCTCCTGTTTCTCATCCTCTCTCTCTCCACTCCTCCTCCCCCCAACCACTCTCTCAGATCAAATGATGCCCGCACCTTGATGGTGCCTCGCCGCTCCACCCTCATTGGTCAGTCTGGTTTCGCCCATCATTTCCCTAAAATATGGAATTCCCTCCCACCTGAAATATGACACCTGCAAACTACTACATTACCTCTGCCCTACACAATTACCTTTCACTCAACTGTTCCTGCTTTAACCCACCTTAACACCTATCCCCAGTTTCTGCCTTTGTAAGGGTTAAGACAAGGGACTCCTAATAGTCCTGCTATAGGATTTCCCACAAAGAGACGGAGACAAGGCGATCACTGAGTCTGGTAAGATTTTATTAGGCACAGAATCACACTTCTCTGTGTAGCTTCCTCGGAGTACTCAAAAACAGTGCAGATTTACAAAGCTTATGTACAGTTCTTCTCAGCACATTACAAAACCAGCTAGGCTCCACATAATTGCAGGTCAGCATGAGAAGTAGGTCACCATATATAGTCTGATCATGCTCTGCAGGGGTACACATTCTTCTTTCCCTCTTCCTACAGTACCTTTCCATTTGCAGTCCACCTTGTGAATGGTCAGTGGGAGTGGCCACCACAATTACAGCGTAGTTCTGCAGCCTGACCTTCCAGCCCCTGACCTGTGCTTACATGCACTTTCAGTCTATTGTAGTGATTATACATTCACCTTAGATAATTACAGGTTAGCTTTCCAAGCTATCAGATAGCTACAGGCTGGTTCCTTGAGTACATGACTACAGTTATGCTTTCATTTGCAGCTTGACATGTGCTTACATGCACTCACATTCTCTCATGATGGTTCCCATAATACAGTATCTACACATTCATATTTATATTAGTGTCAGTGGCTCAGTAAGTAGCACACTCACCTCTGAGGCTAGGATATTAGAGGGCTGTGGGTTCAGTTCCCACATCTGGCACTTGGGTTAATATCCCAGTACCGACACTGTAGTACAGCATGAGAGGGGTGCTGCACTTCTGAGGTGCCGTCTTTCGGATGAGACGTTAAACCGAGGTCCCATCTGCCTGGATTGGTGGTAGGTCAGGTGGATGTTAAAGATCCCATGGCACTTATCAAAAACAGTAGGGGAATTTTTTATTAAATCATAACAAAATATATACAGATCAGTATTAAGTCATACAAAGTCATTAAGAGAAAAAAATCTAACATAAGTAAGTATTGATTCATACAAAACCCACACATAAAGAATACATTATAAACAATATAACCAACTTAATCCCCCATAAGAGTAGGGGAATGTTTTTATTGGTAAATAATATAACAAAGCAAAAACATTCAAACAAATACAATAACATACAGTTGAGTAAGAAACGAAAATATCAGAAAGACTACCCAAGCCATAAAGTATCATACAAAAAGTACATACAAAAAAATAAACCAGCAAACTAATACACTCCCCCTCCTTTGTTTATAAACTTTAAGTAACCCCTTCAAACAGTATTAATGGCAATGCCCTCCACCAGAATGTGACTAAAGCTGCAGGTAATGATTTCTGTTCAGATCCATAGACAAGAGCAATTTCTTTCCTAATACAACATTTTAACTCTTGTAATGTAGTATGTTTTTGCTGAAGAACAAACATACATCTATTCTGCCATGTACACCATTTGAGAATAGCAGAGAGAACACAAAGAGTGCCAGGATAAAAGATTTTCCAAGCAGGCCCAAACTTCCCATAAACCAAGTCTGAATATGTTATACCAGCAAGCACTGGTACAGACCACTCCTGTGCCAACTGAGCCCATAATGGTGTTATAAAAGGACAATCAAAAAATAGATGTGACATAGTTTCTACTTGGCAAACACCAGTCTCCCTAACACAATACAGCTCCTCCATCTGTTTATGTGCCTGATTCCCTTTAACATTTAATTTATTATGACAACACAACCATAAGGTATCGCACATTTTTTTCTGGGATCCGACCATCCAGTAAGTGTTTAAGTAAACATTAACTGTCACAAGGCAAGTCAAAACAGGGCGATAACAAAAAAATCCTATCCAAAATAGAGGAATATAAAAGTTTTCTATTTTGCAACTCCAGCACCCGACAGGACACCTGCCATTGTTTTATTTTTTTGAAAAGCTCAATAAGATACCCTGAGGTCCCTGGTGGAATCTTAGTAAAAGGTTTCCACTTTGGTGCTTGCCACTTATCTATAAAATATTGAGGTCTGGCTTTGAAACTCGGTACCCAAAAATCTGAATGACTCACTATACAAGGGTAAACATTAGAATGAACAAAAATAGTAAAGAAAAATAATACCGGATTCACCATACTAAGACTTCCTTGTTTTATAGGCCAATATGTAATGACTCGTTTGACAGGGTTCAACCTGCTGCCCCGTAAAAGCTGAAAAAATAAATTATACAGACGGGCCTCAAGATGCAGGGGAAGAGGAAAAATATAACTTACTAATAAAAAAATGGGAATGATAAAAGTTTTCAACATATGAATCCACTTTTTGTGTGACATAGGAAAAGATTTCCATCTTAAGATTTTCTGTTTTGCAACAGAAATAGCAGAAAGCCAATTACTTTCTGTCACCGAAGGTATTCCAAATGACAGGCCCAAAATCTGCATCTTCTCAGACTGGATAGTGATCCCCCCAGTGTCTGTAGACACATCCAGTAAAGCAATATGTACAGTAAGATCAACACTTTTTTGTGTATTCGAGGCAGATACAGAGATTAAGGAAAACAACTGCAAAATGGCAATAGCCTGCCCACCTGAAACCTGATCTGCTATTAAAACATACATGTCATCCGCGTAAGCCAAAGCAGTAGGAAAAACCAATTCTTCTTTGTCAGTAATATGTCTAATGGAAGTGTCAGTATTCAATCTCCTGAGGAGAGGGTGTATAGAAAAATCATACAAAAGGGAACTTAAGGGAGAACCTTGCCGCACCCCTCTTTTTATCCAAATATGGGATCCCTTCACCCCATTAACTATCGGAGTCATGGAGGCATACCGGTACAGATTCCTAATCCAGAAGACAAACTCTATTGGTACCCCATATCGCTCCAAAACTGCAAATAAATAGTTATGCGGAACTCGATCAAAGGCCTTTGATTGGTCTAAACTAAGTACATATCCTTGTGTACTAGACCCTTCAAAAACTTCCCGTAAAATTTTTAAATTAGTAATCATGGAACGGTCTGGAATAGCACACGTTTGGGTATGAAAAATTACTTTCTTGGCAACAGTAGAAAGTCGAACCGAAATAAGTTTACATAATATTTTCCAATCAGAATTTAGGAGACTAATAGGATGCCAATTGTCCAAATATTCCTTATTATTTTTTTGTTTAAATAGAAAAAATTAAGTTACTATCAGCTAACCCAGCAGGTATTGGCAAAGTGCCCTGGACAAATACGTTGAATACAGCTGTTAGGCATGGTAACAAGACCGCTTTGGCTTTTTTATAGAACTCATTTGAATTCCGTCAGGACCAGGGGGTCACAGTATTTTACAAATGGCTAATAACTGAATCAAGCCTCAGCACTGGTGATAGGCCGATGTAAATCACCAACACTGTCAGGTGATAAGAAAGGAATAGTCAGAGAATCAAAAAAACTATTCCAAGCTTGTGGCTCATATTCCTGCCCAAATAAATTTTGGGTATGGTAGGACACTTCTTTTACAATGTTTTGATTATCAGAAATCCGGGAGCCAGTATGAGAAATTAAAGAGGGCATATATTTGGACTGAACCTGCCGCGGGTTAACCTCTTTGGCCATCCCTTTCCTCCCATATTTTTGTTCCAGAAAAAGAGAAGTGGATGTATCATACTGATATGTACACATTTCTGCTTTCACTTGGCGGATCTGAGCAGAATAATCCAACTGAAATTCAATTTGCCAGGATAGTAATTTTTGCAACTGACGATGGCAATTGAGTATTTAAGATACCTACTAGAAGAATAGTTTTTAGAAAGCCTTTGGCAGAATTTTCTAACTTTTAATTTAGCATCCTACCACCAGAAGGCCGGATTATCATATAATTCAAAAACTGAAATTTTGTCCTGAAGAAGTCTGTACAGGTTCTGCCAACCATGATCCTCCTCTAGAACAGAGATTCATTTTTCCAAAATTATGGGAAACCAGTTTATTCTGAGGACAACCTAAAGCTAACACCAACAAACAATGGTCAGAGTACTCACAAGGAAGAACTGAATACTGTACACCCAGAAACCAGCTAGAAATAAAAAAATAGTGTATCCTTGTGGTAAATCTACCCCGATGAATTGTGTGTGCAGGTTGTGGGCCAAAAGAAGCCCCATCATGAAGATTAGGTGTAACATATAAGGACTTAAGATAATTTGAATCAGAATACAATTTTTGCGTGACCCCAGTTTTATCTGAAAGAGCCAAAATACAATTAAAGTCCCTCCCCCCAAAAAATTATTGATTTTGTTGAATGAAGAAGTAGCTGAACAGTTTTAAAAGTAGCTGTTCTCTGTGATTTAAGTTGGGGGCTATATATATTGATCAGCCTCCACTCTTGTTGTTGAATAATTACGTCCAAAATAAGAACCCGCCCCTGGATAAGGTCAAGAAGTTTAATGACCTGTACTTCTAAATTTTTAATAAGAATCTCCACTCCGGCACACACTTCGTCTGACAAAGACCAGAAAGATAAGCCACCCCTCCAATCACGAGATGCCTGACTACTCTCCTGAAGGGAGTGAAGCCTGGTATCTTGCACAAAAATAATGTGTAGGGATACTGAGGCAAGGAAAGAAAAAATAGCCCATCTCCTTTTAGGATTTTTAAGGCTATTGGCATTTAAGCTGCCAAATGACACAACATCCCCCATTTAGGTTAACACAAATTTCAGGACTTTTTGTTACCTCTCCCTTTTCCCGATGATTTCATTTTACACCTCTTCTTCCTAATGGTCTTAGTATCTCCAGAAAGCTGATCAGTGTCTGTCAATAAATCTATCTGAGAAGAGGCAACAGAGGAAGCATCAGACTCCTCCTCAGTCTCAGTGGCTTGTTTGTGTTTGTGTAACACAACAAATCTATTTTGTGGAACAAAATCAGAGGACTGAGGGTGGAGCTTCTCATCTGTCTCCTGGTACCCATCGGCACCCAGTCAAAATCCTCAGGAGGGGGCATAACCTCTTTCGGATCACAAACAGTGGAGGAAATACTAGGTATATCAGAAATGTCAGCCAGCAACTCAGGGACAGCAGAGTTCAACGGCTCAGATAGGTTTATCATACTGGTCTCAGCTGGAGCATCATCAGAGAAAGATGGAGCCTCACCTGAGGTCTCTTGAGACAGATCAGGGGTTAAAGGATGCAAAGCAGGACGTAAAGGGGGAAGGGAATGCTGAGGAACAAAAGGCCGAAAATGGGGCCTAGCCTGGGCAGTCCATTGGGCCTTAGAAACATTCTCGTCCTGACTTTCTGACGGCATTTCAAGGTTATTATGGGAGGCCCAAGGACACTCTCTATAGGAATGGGAGGCTTCTTCACAAAGATTACAATAAGTCGGGTGAGGACAATTAATACTAACATGTCCTGAGCCTAGACAAGAGGAGCATTTCAGCCTATCACAGGCATTACTAAGATGTGTGTGGGCCCCACACCTAAAACATGATTTAGGCTGACCTGGATAAAACACAAAACCCCTATCTCTACCCAAATAAAAACAACTGGGTAAATGCTGAATCACCCCATTCACTGCTGGTAATTTCACCTGCAATTTCCATCCACCTGTCCAAAAGAGTTCTGAGTCAATAATAGGATCAGGCAAGCCTAACACAGTACATTTAGAAGACAATCATCTCACAATATCATCAATTGCCACTCCATTTTTAAATAGAACTGTAATGGTTTTTATAGTAGGTTTAGTAAGAGGTACAGCAAAAAAAGGTGACCATAAAGGAGTATGCCTGACTGCTTGATACCTATGCCAGAATGTGTCTAAACCCACTGATGTTTTAAAACTTATATAAAAATAGTTATCCCCTTAAGTATGAATAAGAGCATAAATTTCAAAGGGTGCAAACTGTAAACTGGCTTTGATTAAGGTTTTCCCAACATATAACCGATCTGAAAATACTTCCAGCCCACCCTTATATCTAAGCTGTACAGCATTTCACTGTTTGGCTTGTTCAGGAGGAGAATGAAAAAGGCCAGCAAACGACTTAGAGTTCTGTTGACCATTAGTTTGTTCAGGAGCTCTGAGAGCATGGGCTTGAGGACCTGTGGAAGAAGGAATATTAGTCCGATGAAAAAAATCACCAGAGGAAGTTCTAGGGCCTTCACTGTCCACAGAGCCAAGAACTTTACCGTCGCCTGCCCCAGTCTGAGGCTCAGGGAGATCATTCAACCGCAATAAACCTGGTGAGTTTGATTGTGGTGACGAGGAAAAGGGCCCATCTTGTAAAGCAACCCCCACAGTAGCAGGAGACTGTTCAGTAGAAAGTAACCCCTCCAGGTCCTGTGTTCGAGTCCCACCAACACACCATTCAGGGTTCTGGGTAAGATGCAAGCCAGAGGGCAGCTCAAGGGATCCAAAATATCTAACAAATCTCCCTGAGGTGCAGGACTAGACCCTATAGAAGAGGCCCACGAATCATCCAGGGGAGATTTTTTCTACCCCGCTCCTCGCAGCGCTTCTGCGTTGGTTAATCCTGTAACAGAAACATTCTCATCAAAAGCGAACCTGGGTGAAATCACAGTAGAAAGCAGATGTAAATCATGCCCTGTCCCATCCCGCTGTCGAGACTCTGGTTGAGCAGTGTCAGCTATCTCAGTTACAGAAGTGGTCAAAACAGTACCTTGTGACGTGGAAGCAGGCAAGCAGGCAGACGCGGAGCTCGCAAACAGCTAAGCTGGTAGACATGGACTCCGTTCCTGTTCTGTACTCCGCAGATGTGCATTGTCAGTTAGCTGAAAAACCTCCGTACCAACATTGGGGAAGCACACACAAGACTCTAGGCACTCGCTTTTCAGTGAAACACAACTACCAATCTTGAAAGCACCCTGAAATGTCTCCACCGAAAGACCTCGAGAGCCGCCAACAGCTGATTCGGCAGTCAGACTCTTCACTCGCAGCTGAGCCCTGTCAGGCAATGTCACTCCTCCACTTACAGGATTCCTAGCTGCCGGAGCCAGCGATGTCTCTACGGAGTCTCCAGTAGGTTTCACCAGCAGATTTACTGGCACGCCAGGTACATTAGCAATTTTACTCTCCATACCTTCAGAAACAGGCATACTATCCATGGCTTTCATAGCTGCGTGAGGAACAGATTCAGAATCCAAAACCCGAGCTTCCATTTTCCAAGGTGGTCTCAAGCTGAGAGGAGATAGAGAGGGAGACTGACTCCCCTACCTCCAGTGCATCCACACTCTCCAGCACCGGACTACAAGTGGCCATCTCAGAGAAATGGCCAAGCCCCCTACCGACAGAGTAAGGGAATTTCCCCCTTGTCCTGGCCAAATTTCCCTCATTCACTAAAAATACCACCAACAGATTAATATGGTTCAAGGTCAGTTGGAATTCATCTGTATCCCTCTCCCCCAGGTCGTGCCTGAAAATACTAACATACTATTTGCCAGCAGATTAGGCCTTACAGTCTATCGAGTCTGCTCAAACCTCAGATCCCTAGTTGGGTGCCAAGGCCCTCCTCTCCCTTGTGTTCCAGAAACCCCTATCATCCATCCCCACCCCCTGGGACAGGCCATCATCTGATACATCCACTTTCTGTGTCTGTCCCACCCTCTCTTGAAGCCCTCCACTGTGGATCTCTGAACCAGCTCGCCAGGCAGTGCATTCCAAGGGTCCACCACCCTCTCAGTGAAAAACCTCTTCCTCTTTTCCACCCTCACCTTCCACCTTAGAAATTCAAACCATGCCCTCTGGTGATACCTCCCTGCTTAAGTCTAAAAGATCCCTCCATGTTTACCCTATTTATTTCCTTGAGGTACTTGGGAGCCTCAATCCATGTCCCCTGTCTCCTCTCTCTCCTCTCCTCTCTCCTCTCCTCTCCTCCTCTCCTCCTCCTCTCCTCTCCTCTCCTCCAATGAAAACAGGCAGAGCTCCTCAAGTCTGTCCTCATATGTCAAATCCCTAGCCATCGTATCATCTTAGTTGCCCTCCTCTGTACCCTCTCCAGGAGCTGTATGTCCCTCTTCGAGTGTGGTCTCCAGTACTGTACACAGGTGTGGTCTAACCAGTCCATTGTACAGCAGCAGAATCACTTTCTTGCTCCTAGAGGTGATCCCCTCACGATGCATCCCAACATCCTGTTTGCCTTGCTAGCCGCCTCCTGCACTGCTCAGAGTTATTCATACATGCATCCACCATGACCCCTAGGTCTTTTCCCCCATTGAGGCCTCCAGCTCCCCTCCCAGGGGTGTACCTGTGTTTAGGTTTCCGCCCAAGATGCAACACCTTGCACTTGGTGATATTGAAATTTAATTTCCATGTGTGAGCCCAGCTTCCCAGGGTGTCCAGGTCTCCTTGCAGGGCCAACCTCCCCTCTTCTCCCTCAACTACTGCTCCCATCTTGGAGTCACCAGCCAAGAGACTCATTTCACACCCTATACCCTCCCTGATGTCCGATATGTATGCATTAAACAGGATCGGACCCAGGACTGAGCCCTGCAGTACCCCACTACCAACCTCTCTAGGGTTCAAGAGCTCCCCACAGACCACTACTCTCTGGGTGCATCCAGCTAGCCAATTTTCAATCCATCTGACCATCAAAGGGCCTACTCCTAACCCCATCAGTTTCTCCACCAGACCATTGTGGGGGACAGAGTCAAACACCTTGCTGAAGTCCAAGAATAATACATCCACAGGCTTTCCCCTGTCCAGTTCTGATGTTACCCATTCGTAGAACTCCACAAGATTGGTTTGACATGATCTACCTGGCACAAACCCGTGTTGCCGACTATCCAGACCTCCCACCTCCTCCAAGTACACCCCTAATTGTTCCTTTAGTATACTCTCCATTAATTTTCCCACCACCGAGGTCAAACTGATGGGTCTATAGTTACCTGGTACTTCCCTTGACCCCCCTTTATGGATTGGCACCACATGTGCCTCTCGCCAATCCCTAGGTACCCTCCCTGTCTCAAGTGACCTATTGAAGAGCTCCCTGGGGTGCAGCCAGTATGTCCGCCAATTCCCATAGTACTCTAGGATAAATGCCATCCGGCCCAGGAGATTTGTCTTTCTTTAGGGCCTTGAGGGCTAACCACACCCTTTTGGCGGAGATAGCATCATCCATCCCCTCCACCTTACTGGCCTTTTTATCCTTATCCAGATGTGACACCCCTGGGGTACCTCTCCCTCCCTCTTGCTCCATTTCTGTTGCTCCCTTGATCCCACTCACTGCTGCTTCTATCCCCATCATGCCTTGCTTTGTAGCTATCCCATCCCCCTTCCTAGTGAACACAGAGGCAAAGTACTCGTTAAATACCTCTGCCTGGTCACTCGCCTCTTCCACCCACCCTCCTTCTGATCTCAATCTGCTGAGATGACCCTTAGTTTTTTCCACTCCCCAATGTACCGGAAGAACCCTTTCCCTCCATGTATCCCTGTGCCAGCTGCTGCTCTTTACTGGACTTTGCTCCTCACCATCTGGGTGACTTTTCTAGATGCAAGATGGTACATTTCCTTATCCCTATCCCTCTTGTTGTTTTATATTTTTTGTAGGCCGCCTTCTTTTCTCTGACTGCTACCTGTACCTCACTGGACCACCAGCATGGTTTATGTGATCTTGCTCCCTTACGTTTCAACTTAGCGCAGATCCTGACTGCCTCATGAAGTCCCTGTTTTATGACCTCCCATCTCCTTTCCACACTTGTCATTGATGTAATCCCCTTCAAGTGATCCTTGAGAATATTTCCCATGCCCACAAAGTCTGCCCCCCTGAAGTCCACTGCCAGTGTCCTAGATCTCCCCATGCTTATTTGAAACCAGACAGTATTGTGGTCGCTCCCAGTCAGGGGGTCCTCTACAACCAGGTCCCTTACCAGATCCCCATCTGCCAGAACCATGTCCAGGACATGCCCATCCCTTGTGGGCTCCATCACATGCTGTGTTAAGAACACATCCTGGAAGCCGTCCAGCAGCCTCTGCTCCTTGGCCACCTTAGAGGACATGGTTCCCCAGTTTGTACCTGGCATATTAAGGTCCCCATCAACACCACTTTCCCTTTTGGTCCACACTGGGCAATGATGTTGTCCAGCAAACCATCCTCTAGAACATCACTCATCCCAGGGAGCCTATACTACACCCAGCTTGACCTTATCTCCTGCTGGGGATCGTGGAGTGACCCATAAGGCCTCCGCTTTCCTCTGCCTCTTCTACCTAGCAATTTCTATGTCATCTCTAATGAACATAGCCACTCCACCCCTCTGCCCTCCTTTCTGTCCTTCCTAAGCATAGTGTACCCCACCGTTTGGGTCCCAGTCATGGTTTTTGTTGGCCCACGTCTCCGTGACCACCGCCACATCCACCCCCCCTTGAACAGCATGGCCTGGAACTCTGGCAACTTGTTTCCCAAGCTCCTGGCATTTACTAACACCAACCCCCACCCCTTATCCCTGATCCCCTTTGTTGAACCCCACCCAGGTTCCTTATACTTCCATCCTCCCTCTGCTCCTCCTGAAACCTCCACCCCCAGTCTGTTTCCCCTCCCTCTTGGGTTTGAAGGCTACTCCCCTCATCTGGAGGAGAGGGCTTCTGGTCAGCTCCTCCCTTATCCTTCCCCTCACAAGTTTAAACCCCACCTTTCTTGAATGTAGTCAGCCATCCCCTGTTTAAGGACTTCCTTCCCTAATGGGGCAAGACGAAGCCTGTCCTTGGCATACAGTCACTTATCCTCCCGAACTCCTTTCCAGTTCCCTAACACCCCCAACCCACTCTCTTCACCCCACTTCCTGAGCCAGTCATTAACCTCTGTCATCTTCATTTTTTTCTCCACTGAGGCCTTTGGTACTGGCAATATCTCCGAAAAGGAAATGTTGCATCCATTATCTCGACAGACTCTGGCAAGTTCTTGGAACCTTGCTTGGATTTCCAAAACGCTATTTCCCTCTAGATCGTTAGTTCCCAAATGCACCAGGAAATCCGGTTTCCCTCCACAATCCCTAACCAGTTCATACACCATGAACTTTGCTCTGTGCACTGTCAGCCCAGAGATACTCACTACCTTCACCTGGCTATGGCACCCACCCCCCTGTCCTTCCCACTGGATACCCCTAATCATCGAGTCTCCCAATAAGAGAACCTTAACACCGCCATCATCCTTATGCTTACCTCCACTATGCCCTCTCAGCCCCCCATCCCCCCCTTTTTTCATGATCTCAATTCCATGGGAGGCTTCCTGCCTTATTAGAGACCCTCTTGTCACCCTCCCCTTTCTGCCTCCCTCATTATTTTGCCCACTTAACTCAGACCCCCTCTGAATAGGTGTCCCCTTTAACCCTCTCTTATCCAAACCATTTATCCTGGCCCTGATGGTTTCCCCTTCCCCCACACCGCCATCTTCCCCCCTTGTAATAGTACCCCTGCCTCCAGAGGCTCTCTGTGGGTCCCCTTTAGCTAGGGCCCCATCCTTGGTACTGACCCCCCTGCTGAAGGGGAGCTACTCTCCCACCTCTTTGTCTCCCAGTTTCTCTCCAGTCATACTCTCCTCCCTCATGTCTGCAATATGTTGCATCTCCCCCATCTGCTTAACGTTTATGTTTCCCCTTCTCCCTCTGGAACTATTTCTATCCTTTCCATTGCCTGTCTGTGATGCCCTATGGGTATCCGACTCCCTCCCCCCCGTAGCCTCTGTATCAGTTTCCTCATTTCCACCAACCCCTTCCTCCCCCTCTAGGTTGCTTAGTAGCTCAAATTTATTGTGACACTCTATGTCAGCCTCCATCAAGTAACCCGAGTTTCCCCTGACTGCACCTCTAAACTTCCCCTCTTCTTCCCCTCTTGCTCTGTTCTCCTTAGGAGCTCCCTTCCCACAGACTGCCATTTTAGGCTTCCCCACAACAGCCCCTCCTGACTCTTCCTCCTCCACTCTCTTTGTATTCGGAATGTTCACCCCGTACGCTTTCCCCTTAGCGTCAACATCCCTATCTAAGGGTCCTCTGTCCCTAATTTCCCCTCTCCTGCTTGCTGTAACATAACGTCCTGTAATTTCAGAGCGTTGCCCCAGCCTCCCCTCAGCCCCACCCTTCTGCTGCCCATATCCACACCCCTTATCCTTGGACACCCCCCCCCAAGCTTACTCCTTAACCAATATACCTCACTCCTGATACAAGATAGCTGTCTACAGAGTGGGCAGCCTCCCTCTCTCCAGGCCCAATTGAGAATTATTGCCATGCCACAGCCTGTGCAGCCTACAACCCTTCCGAAGATGCCTGCCATGGTGGAATATGGCCACCCTGTTTGTCTCCCTCTGTTTATAATGGCACACACCCTTTTCTCAGTCCCTTCCCTCTGGAATACAGTTTCTCTTTATACTGACTGCAGTTATTTACAAACCCAATTTCAACCCCACCAATAAAGTTCCCAAGTCTCACAAACACATACAGTCCAGTGTGTGTCCAGTCCCACTAAGAGTGTGTGTATGCAGACATCAGGTACCATATGATGTCACAGGCCCCACCAGTTCCTGTTGCTTTGAATTTCAGTCCCAAACAGAAATACACAGCCCTTCAATCCCAACCCCCAGTGACTTTTCAGTATTTAAGAAAGCCAACAAAACAGGATGGGTGGGAGGGCTCTTACTAACACCAGGCAAACATCACATTTAAATTACACTCTAATTATCACTGCCAAACAAGTGTTCCCAAGCCTCAAAACTTACAATATCACAGCCCAAGTAACAGTTCTAACTCAAAGTAGTAATTTTTAACACATAGAACTAATTTCACATACAAAACTATTCAAATATTTCAGTTAAAACAGAATATAACCCCAGACCTCTGTCCTTACCAGCCTCCTGCTTATGTTCCCAAGTGAACAATGCATAATAGGCAGGATTTGTCTAGTGCACTTATCCGTTCAACAAAAACTAACTAAATAAATAAATATACACCTTCCCATTTCCTTGCAACCCCCTCTTCGATCCTATTTTTGGGATCATAGAGGACCTTATATTACAATCCCCTCTCTTTGAAACCTGAGTTGCCTTGGGTATCACAGTAACTGTTGATCATTAGTAAATAGCTTAAATGTCCTGAAATATTGTTGAATGTACTTGTATATACAATATGTACACATAAAAAGAGCTATCTAAATTACTACGAATACAACAACTACCACTAGAGTAGGGCTGGTTCCCAAAGTTCCAATGGACCAATCCCACCAGGAAATAACTGGTATCCATTCAGCCTGTTGAGCAGCATCTGTTGCTAATGTTTTCTGCTGTAACACCAAGGCTTGAGCTGCTTGTCTCTATCGAAGAACCTTAATAGATATGGGTGAGAAACGTGGAATGACTACATGTGGAGGTTCAATCAGGTGGTACAGACTTTTGCTACTGTAATCCACCCAGCTATCTGCCAAATGGGTCTCATTGGCAACACTATACATGGGACAAAGCATGAAGGGTTAGATTCATGACATTCCAAGTACCATCATTGCAGACCCAAATGTTCCATGACTCCCCAGCAAGGACACACCATGATTGATTCCACATTTCAATCTTTTTAATACCCATGCCCTCAAGAAGCTTGAAGGTGTTCTCTTTCTGCTTTTAAGAATAGGAGGGTACCTGATCTCCACATAAATAAGTCAATTTATAATGTAAGCATTGCTTATGATCTAGTATAATTGGACCATGAGGGATCGATAACACCACATTTCCTGGTAGTTGTAACTGTATAATATGGCTGTCCATTAGGAACCCCAGGTTTATCACCCCCCACCCGTAAGCTCTAGGGGCAAATGATACAGGTATAGCCAAAATTAATGGAATTACACTGATAGCTGGCATTTTATTATGGAAAACATAAACTAGGGAGCGAGACACCAGGACTGCCTTCGGAGATGTTATGTTAACCAACCACAACAAATTGTGATTTGTAATACCCCACGGTAATACCCCTGCTTCTACCATTTGTAGTTCATACTGAAGCACATTTACCACCTCATTGGCCAATTAAGAACACAGCAACTGAGTGGTGCTATTGGTAACACTTTGCACCATGGTGTAATTTGATATCTTAATCCACTGTGTAGTAATCAGATAGTTATTTAAAATCTCTGAGAACATATCCTAGTCTGCTTGTTCATTGTTGGCAGAGGACTTAAGTGAAGTAGCCAATGGTCCTGTCATTATTCCTTTTTATTGTTCCTCCATATTTCTGATGCATCCCTTAAAAATCATTGAATCTATTCCATTGGCTATGTATGCCTAAAAGTCCTCCTGCCCATGAAGCAAAGTCCCTTTTCCTTCTTTTGACATGTAATTCAGTTCTAGCCTCATATTCTCTCAGCGTATCATTAAACACATTTTGCAATACCTTAATAGAAGGTTGATCTACACATCTTGTGGGTAACTTGGGAAAGGGTAGATGTAACATTACATTATACAATTCATATCTAGCTGGATAATATACTGACTCAGTCATCTAATTAGTAAGTACCCCATCAGAAGGGGGCGGGAACGTCCCTTCCATTTGCTGGTGGACCACACACTGTACATTAGCGAAAGCATTAACAGTGAGGATTTTCCATCCCACCAAGCACAAATGCAAAGTAACAAACTGTGAATCTTGCTGTGATGTTAAAAATAAAAGTTGTTGGTACATAGTAACATTAATTACCCTGCATACAAACTTGTTAATGCTACATCTATACCCATCTGTAATTCCCATCCCATGAAAGCTATGTAACCTTCTATCTTTCTTTTCATCAGTGACCTTTCCTCTTACACCTTTTAAACCTTTAACTAACAAAGTAGTGTTTTTATGTACATTCATCAAACATAATTGATGTCTCCCAAAGATGTCTAATGGGATGTGTCAAGAGCCATTATCAAGCCCATAAATGGTGTATAAGTATCTCACCATTCCCTAAAATTTGCATTGACCATCCCATCTGTCCTTTTTCATTTCTCCACTGGTTCCATGAATCGTGACAGCTACAATTTGTTTCTATTGTGAAGATACAGGTTATAGTACAAGAGTCAGCTTTTAACAGAGTCTATGGCATTCAACCTATATCTGAGTCCAAATCTTTGCTCTGCATAGGCCCAGGAATAGACTCACAGCTCCAATGAGATGAATTATTGTCAGACAGGACCCATCACCTCTCCCAGCGCGTCAAGGATGATTCTTCATATTTTTCTTTCTGAAAGGAAAAAAATCAAGCGCAGTATCAATTGCTCTTGTTTGTAACATCTGAGCTTGTTTTATACAGCTTACAATGATCTGTATGCACCCATAATGTAATTTTCATGTTGCCTTTTTGTTTATCCTGAGAAACTTTAACCACCCTGGGTCCCAATTTGTCCAAGACCTGATATGGGCCAGTCCAATTTGCCTCCCATAGTCCAGCTTGTCCAAATTTCTTGATCATTATCTGATCACCAATTTGTAATTCTTTATGTGGCAGCAGTCCCAGAAATCAAACCAGTTAGGCTAGCTAGGGGACAGCAAAGACTAATTGCTGCTATCCTGTATGTAGCCCAAAATACAGGAATGCCACTGAGCTGTTGCAACAAATACATGCATTCCTTTAGTTAATTAACCATGATTTTTATTTATTTTATTTATTTTTTGTTGACCAGGTAAGTGCACTAGACAAATCCTGCCTATTTTCAGGCACAACCCGGGGGAGGAGGATACAGATGAATGCAAACTGACCTTGAACCAGATTAAGCTGTTGGTGGTATTTTTAGTGAATGAGAGATATTTGGCCAGGACACCGGGGACATTCCCCTACTCTTTTTGATAAGTGCCATGGGATCTTTAACATCCACCTGAACTACCACCAGTCCAGGCAGATGGGACCTCAGTTTAACGTCTCATCTGAAAGACGGCAACTCAGAAGTGCAGCACCCCTCTCATGCTGCACTACAGTGTCAGTACTGGGATATTAACCCAAGTGACAAATGTGGGAACTGAACCCACAGCCCTCTGATCTCCCGGCCTCAGAGGCGAGTGTGCTACCTACTGAGCAACTGACACTGCTAATGATTACATCATTGCCTCAGGTAGGAATACATGTGGAGCAATTTGTGAAGAAGTTACCCTGTGACATCACCAAGACTAATTTGAAAAGTGAATGACACATTTTTGTATTGCTCTAGATTAAAAGAAACCTTAATATATGGATAATGAATTTAATGCCACAGTAAAGCATACAAAAAAATTTTGGTAGTACTAACACTCACAAAGTGATAATACCACGCTTCGAGAGTGATAATACTATCGTTCACATCTGGTAATAGTATCGTTCGGGACCTGAAAGATAATATTACCAGACAAGCTGAAGAGCGCAAGCCCACAACTCCCGACATCAGTAAATGTCCCACAGGTCAATCATCTATTCACGCTCATAACGTGTGTAATGATTGGCCGCTTTTTGACTGTGGGTGGCTGAAATGGTTTTGAAAAGATGAGGGTCATGTCTCGCTTAGTGAGAGTGCACAGTGTCCACGTCGAGCTCTGCTCTCAAGGTTCTTACATGTCCTGAACCTCTCGATGGTATTACTGACCGGTAATACACTGTAAACTATTCATTATTCTCTATTTAACTGATGAAACATTTAATGCACATACCTCCAATTTATGTGGCTTAATTACAATATGTTTCTTGTTGTAAACCAGAGTGCTTTTTACCCAACAAACAAAAGGCAAATATTTCCTTTTTTATGACAAAAGTAACTTTGTTCAACTTTTAAATGAAGCAAATGTATGCAGTTTGCACTGTAATTAACCTTGCATTTAATACTAATGCGAAACAAAAGCTATCAAGCAGCATTAAGACATACTTTTTATGCAAACCAAAGGTAGTTTATGTTCTTTTATTTAGTGGGCTTGGCTGACTGCACTCCATCCTCTTTTCTTTAAGGTTAGAAAACCTTGCTATAGCAGTTGATTTTGCAACAGGTAGCATTTCTAACAAATAGTAAATACATAGCACCAAATCAATACACTTTTTGATTTACTTTACTGCTTTAAGCCATGCATGTAACTTATTGCTTAACTGTGGATGTGTGTGTGGGGGGGGGGTAGATAGGTCTGGCATGCTGTAATTCTATAATTTTTGATTTTCAGCATGCCAGTGTTTACCTGTTATTGTCTAACCATTATCATCATGCTGAATTCGCAAATAGACTACAACTGCTGAAGCCACTGGAAAGGTTTTGTTTTTCATCTTTATTTTCACCTTACTTTTTCCACCTTGCTGCACATACTGAAGCCTGTCTTGTTTTTTATTAAACACAGGGTATAAACCTTGACGTTTTGCTATTTTATAAGGTGAAGGCTCTGTAGTTACAGACTGAAACTCTCCATTCCACCCCTTTCCCTCTTTCCTATATGTTTGCTCTAACTCATAAAAATCCACTTTTGGGTGGAGGGTTAGAGTCTTTGCATTATAGGGTGATGGGTCTGTGACTACAGGTATTATTTCTGGTGTTGTTACAATCTTTATTTCTCTCTCAGCATTTATGTTTTCTTTGGCCTCCTGTTGTTTTTTAAGCTGCCTATTTTCTTCTCTAAGAGCAAGGCATGCCTCTGCCTGTACCCTTAGCTGACATGTATATGACGTGCCTTCATTTTGTAATTTTCATTCCTCTGTTTTTAACTGGTCATTTTCTACTCTAACCTGCACAAGCTGTTCTTGTTGAGCATAATATTTTTTTTTCCATTTCAGCTACATATTGATGTAGCACATATAATTCATTTTCCAATTGCTTTTTATAGTTTTTCTGATTAGTATTATGCTCCACTGCCTGTGTTTTAACATATTGCAAAGGATTATTATTAGTCGAACAGCAGGGCGGATACTGCCCCTCTGATAAATGCTTATCCACATAAGCACAGACCCTCTCCATTGCAGGAGATTCCATTGCCAAGCAATGCCTAGCAAAAACTCAGGAACCTTCCCTGCCCTTTGACTGGGCTATGAGCAAAAACTCAGGGATCTTCCCTGCCCTTTGACTGGGTGATCAGTCCAGCTCAAACGGGCCAACTGTAAATGGGATTTTTACATAATCCCACTGCCTTTTAGTATTATTTCAGTACTTAAACTTATCCAGTCAGTGCTGCCTTTGACTTCTCCATCTCCTTTTCACATCTGCTGCAAAGCAACTTCAAAGGCTCCAATTCTGCTGCAAATGTAGCCAAAGCTAAAGCTTGAGCATCCACGTCATGGGACCAATTGTAAGGGTAAGACAAGGGACTCCTAATAGATCTGCTATAGGATTTCCCACAAAGAGACGGAGACAAGGCAATAACTGAGTCTGGTAAGATTTTATTAGGCACAGAATCACACTTCTCTGTGTAGCTTCCTCGGAGTACTCAAAAACAGTGCAGATTTACAAAGCTTATATACAGTTCTTCTCAGCACATTACAAAACCAGTTAGGCTCCACGTAATTGCAGGTCAGCATGAGCAGTAGGTCACCATGTATGGTCTGATCATGCTCTGCAGGGGTGTACATTCTTCTTTCCCTCTTCCTACAGTACCTTTCCATTTGCAGCCCACCTTGTGAATGGTCAGTGGGAGTGACCACCATAATTACAGGGTAGTTCTGCAGCCTGACCTTCCAGACCCTGACCTGTGCTTACATGCACTTTCTGCCTGGTATAGTGGTTACACATTCACCTTAGATAATTACAGGTTAGCTTTCCAAGCCATCAGATAGCTGCAGGCCGGTTCCTCAAGTACATGACTACAGTCATGCTTTCATCTGCAGCCTGACCTGTGCTTACATGTACTTAAGTTCTCTCATGATGGTTCCCATAATACGGTATCTACACATTTGTATTCATATACACCTTCCTATTTCCTTATAATCCCCTCTTTGATCCTATTTTTGGGATTATAGAGGAGCCTTATATTACAGCCATCCTACCATGACCCCTGAGCAGGGTTCTCAACATCCTGAAGGTGGAAATCAGGAAATGGCTACCCCTTCTCCTCATATTCAGTTCTTGCCTCTCCCCCCCTCTTCTCCACCTGCCCTTTTGGGTCACCATTGTGCACAACCTAACCCCATCCTTTTTACTCCAACAGCACTTGTGTACTACCTTGAGCCTGCTCCTGGTACACTTATGCACTATAAATGGTTCTATCACATTATTACTGTTTTGTACGTTCATATGTTCTTTTGTATGATTTTGGACATGTACAGTATTGTAATTTATTCAGTGTTCCACTACTGTTTATTGTGCAATACATTGTGTTCCAACTGTTGCACAATCTTACAATGTTGTATTGTTTGTACTATCCACATACCCCCCCCCAGGTTGAACCGTGAGACAAGCAACTTGTTGTTCAGTGTGTCCTCCTGGTGAAACATTTCAATAAATAAATGAATAAATAAATAAAAATATCTGGCATATTGAAATCCACCATCAGCAGAATTTCACCTTTCATGTATTTCATCCTCAAGGTCCCTGTCCACTTCTTTCCCTCGATCTGGAGGCCTGTATATCACCCCTGTGTGTATTGCTGTGCCTTTTCCTCATTCAAGGGTCACCCACAGATCCTCAGCCTCCCCCTGCTACCCTGTATCTGTGTTGCTTTTATACCCTCCTTGACATACTGTATAGGGCAGCTCCTTAGCCTTTTTTGCCTCCCCTATCCAACCTAAACAGAGATAATCTGGTATGTTTACTTCCCACCCATGATTGGCAATGTACCAGGTTTCAGTTATTGCTACTAAGTCCAAGTCTGCCTCAACTATCACAGCCTCCATGTCTGGGATTTTATTCTCCAGGCTGTGGGCATTTGTCACCATAGCCTTCAAAGTGTTACTGCCTGTTCTGCCTCCACTCCTGGTTTTGGTCCCCTGCAGTTTCCTCTCCTTCCTGCTAACTTTAACATGTGTCCCCAGTTTCTCTGCTTCTCCTTTTCTGCCTGGTCCAGGTGACCTTGGCAACATCATTCTGGTGTCTCTACCATTTTGGGGGTGGGCTGCTAGAGTTTGCCTGTTCTTGTTGGCCCCCCGGGCTAGTTTCAATGATCATGAGTGAAGCTTTTGAAAAGTTCATTGAGGGCTGCTTTCCCCTTTCTGGACAGATGCAGCTCATTCCCCACAGTACAGGGCCACATTGTTCCAGGTAGGACCCCAGTTCCTAGTGAAGCCATACCCCTTCTTGCTGAACCAGGCCTTCAACCATGAGTTGAAGTTACTAATGTGGAGATTTCTATCCCCTACCCTGCCATAGACTGGCAGCACCTCTGAAAATGGCATGGAGCTTGCTACTTTACGCAGTATCCCCCCAAACCTATATAGTCTTCTTTCACCTGTTCCAAGCTAGTCCTGTTCTTGGATAGGTCATTTCTTCCAAGATGGACAACATTAAGTCCCCTCTTGCCACTGCTTCAGTGATCCTCTGGATCTTCTCCATCTCTGTCTGAGCTGTGCCTCCTGGAAGGCACTTGACCTTACTTTTCTGCCTCCTATTAGAGTCCTCATCCACTCCTCAGACAATGGAATCCCCCACCAGGAGTAACTTCTTCCTCCTTTGGGATTCTCTTCCTCCCATCTCTGGGTCTCTCCTGCTGGAGGATCCTGACATCCTCCTTTGTTTCAGCCTCAGGTTCTTTTGCAGACTCTCCCACTTCTCCAAAACTGTGAAGGGGATCTTCAGCTGGACTGGGTGGAGGACGTGTCTCTTCCCCCTTCCCTATATCTTCCTGAGCCCACCATAGTCCACACTGCTATTTGCCTGGGCAGCAACTGTGGCATTGGTTTGGTACATGGTGGCCTCCCGGTGGGGGAGAGGGTCTTCAGTACTCCTGCCAGCTTGGCCTGGAGACTGGCAACCTCTGCCCTTATCCCAGACAGGTGCTTGCATATGGGGCAGCACTGCAGTACCCAGAATGTTTGTCTGAAGACTGCTGCACCTCACCCAGAGCACTGCACCACTCTCTGCATCATTCTGAGCCTGCTTACTACTACCACCCCTCCTTCTTGGTTACTTTTTTCTCTTCTCTTTCTCCCATTTCCAACTAAATTACTCCTCTGCTTTCTGCTTCAACCATCTTTGCTAACCTAGCGGACTTCTCTTTCCTTCTATTGCCACCTGTATTCTCAGATAGGCCCTATCTTGTATGGTGCTGCCAAATGTTCCCCATGCTTTAAGTAGGTGTGCCTCTGTCGATGTCTATAAAGGCAGAGCACCCAGGGGAAAGTGGGAATGGGGTGGGTGGGTTGGCTGTCTCCTTTCATGCCCGTCCACTGTAAAAAACAATCAGGTACCTGGAATGTGATCCTAGCTGCAGGTAGCATAGAAACATGCAGAAAGTTACCAATAACAGAAAGGCAAAGCTACCTGAGCCAAGCGACTTCTGCTTCAGCACTGCTGCTATGTGAGAGAACACACAGGTATTTAACACAAATTGTTGTAGACTGATCCTAGTTGATAATGCACAGAAGCTTACAGAAGGTTGCTAGCAATGCCTGTTGAAATATAAATCCCAAACTCACAATAAAAATCATAAAAATAACTGTATTAAACAAATTTAGGAACTAAGGCCAGCAGAAAGAACACACAAGAATATAACACAAGTACCTGGAATGTGATCCTAGCTGAGTGTAGCTCAAAAACCTCTGGAAATTTATCAACAACAGAAATACAAAGCTACCTGAGTCCAGGTACTTCTGCTTCAGCATTGCTGCTATGTGAAAGAACACATGGGTATTTAAACACAATTAGCTGTAAACTGATCCTAGCTGAGGGGGAAGTACAGAAGCTTCCAGAAGGTTGCTAGCAATGCCTATTGAAATATAAATTCAAGGGGGCTAGGCAACAATAGACTTATAGTATACTGTGCAAGAAGATGCTGTTTGTAAATGGGAGGTTAGTGTGAAAAGAAAGTGAGACCGCAAATAATGTTTACATTGGTTTCTGGGTTAGAAAGAGTACCATTCTTATGACTGCAAATGAATCAGTCTCAACAAAATTCTGTGTGCACAAGAAATGTAATTTGATTAGTCAGCAGTATTTGTAGGGGCCAAACTCAGAAAATGAGAGAAGCAAATTCCTTTACTGCATGACTGTAGTTTGAATGTGAGCAGGGTAGCAACAAGATATATGAACTGATAGGTGAGTTTCCTGAGGTGCATTATTATGTAGTAGAACACATGAAGACCTGGTGGAGCTCAGAAGAATGGTGGTATGAGTGTTGGTTAATTTCTGAGAGGCTGACAACTAGCTCAGGGTCACACAGTGAATAAATGTTGCTTATGGAATTCAAACCTGGGTCTCATGGTTCAGCTCTGCTCAAACAACTCAGCCAAACCATCCCCCCTTTACTAATTTGCATTTCAGCCTACTCCATACCTCTCAACTGTCCCACATTATAAGGATCAGTTGACAGCCATGTTGACTGATTGTTAGAAAATTCCTAGAGCTTTCTATATGGCATACTGCATACACATTTTATATTTAATGAGCACAGACTTGAAAATTGTCCTTACTAAATGTTGTTGGGGGGGCAATAGTTCTGTCACTGCCTATTAGAGCTGTGTGTAATATAAAATTCCACCCACAGAATGCATGTGGAATGACTATTCAGATTCCATAGAATTCCATGGAATTTTAATCAACATTCCATGGAATTTAGCAAAATTGTTTCCATTTCAGTTATTTCACTATAAGTGTTAATATACAAGTCCAAATAATAACAAAATTTGAATGTTAACAGTACCCCATGGCTTGTAATAGTGTACTAGATTTCAGAGTTGAAGATTAAAAGGGAGCAGGGTTATGTGAGGCCAAACATTACATCGAAATGTAATTTTCAATTATTTTGAGATCATTTTACAATTTCTTATCCAACTTTCTCCACAATATCAGGATTTAGAGAAGTTCCTAGAATGCGTATATGGACCATGTTTTAAGTCTCCAGCTTCAGTGGGAGCTGAGTTACAGGTAGCCAAATATGTTGCCAAAATTTGGATTTCTGTAATTTTAGTATAATGTTGAACGTATTCATTGAAATGTTACAAAACTTGAAAGGTATACAGGTTATAACTACATTTTATATGCACATAGTTTCTAGCTTTAAATGGAATTGAGTTATAGCCTGCCAAACATGTTGCCAAAATTTAAATTGTGGCTAGTTTCCTCTAATTTTAAAACTGTATATCCAAATTTAACCAGAGCCGAAACATTTAAACTACTATACGACATTGTAATTTCTGAAAATTTTCATAATTCAGTTAAGAAGGGGGATAAAACCTTTTATAGGTACATCAGAGAGCGAAGGAAGACCACGGGAGGGATAGTGAGGCTTAATAAAGGGGAGGGAGGGTGGGCAGAGGGTGACTGTGAAAAGGCAGAGATACTAAACAAATATTTTTGCTCAGTATTTACAAAGGAAGAGGGGGAGGTACCTAAAACAAACAGTAGAAACACTCTGGTTACAGAAGTTTATACCAGCCCATTTACAGAAGAAAGGGTTCTGACAGAACTCTTAAAACTGAAGGTGGACAAAGCAATGGGGCCTGATGGGATTCATCCCAGAATTCTAAAAGAACTAACGGTAGAACTAGTGACACCACTGACTACCCTCTTTAACAAATCATGGGAGGATGGGGTGGTACCCGAGGACTGGAGGAGGGTAGATGTGGTTCCCCTTCACAAAAGTGGGAGCAAGACAGAAGCAGGAAACTATAGACCTATTAGTTTAACCTCAGTGGTAGGGAAAATGATGGAATCACTTCTGAAGGAAAGAATTGTTGAGTATCTAGAGGCTAGAGGGGCACAGGACCCAAGGCAGCATGGATTCACAGTGGGAAGGTCATGTCAGACAAATCTGATAGATTTCTTTGACTGGGTGACCAAAGTAGTTGATCAGGGAGGGGCTGTGGACATGGCCTACCTAGACTTTAGCAAGGCATTTGACACAGTCCCACACAAAAGATTAATATACAAGTTAGCCAGCCAAGGAGTAGGTCCCAAGATGACAGCCTGGGTAAAGAATTGGCTGGAGAATAGGGCACAGAGAGTAATAGTAAATGGAGTCCACTCTGAAAAATGTGGGGTTAGTAGTGGGGTACCGCAGGGTTCAGTATTAGGACCGGTCCTCTTCAATGTCTTTGTAAGCAACATTGCAGAGGGACTGGAAGGAAAAGTATGTCTCTTTGCAGATGACACAAAGATCTGCAACAGAGTTGATGCACAAGGTTGGGTGGAAAGGATGAGAAGGACTTGGCAAGGTTAGAGGAATGGTCAAATGTATGGCAGCTTAGATTCAATGCTAAGAAGTGGTAATGCACCTGGGAAACAAAACCCAGGGGAAAGTACACAATGGGGTGAGATACTAACAGCAACAAAATGGAAAGGTACCTGGGGTAGTCATATCAGATGACTTAAAGGTGGGCAAGCAATGTGAGAGGGCAGCAAAGAGGGCTGGGGATACTGGGATTCATAGGAGAGGCATCACCAGTAGAAAACAAGAAGTTATTATCCTCTGTACAGACAGCTGGTGAGACCCCATCTGGAGTACTGCGCAGTTCTGGAGACCCAATCTCTGCAAAGACATAGACAGGATGGAAGCTGTCCAGAGAAGGGCAACTAAAATGGTGCAGGGTCTGCACCGGAAGACATATGAAGAGACTTAAGGAGCTTAATATGTATAGCCTCGAGGAAAGGAGGGAGGGGGACATGATAGAAACTTTCAAGTACCTCAAGGGAATCAACAAAGTCCAAGAGGGTAGCATCTTTCAAAAAAAGAGGTGTGCAAGAACAAGGGGGCACAATTTGAAGATAGAAGGGGCGGCTCAGAGGTAATTTAAGGAAGTATTTTTTCACAGAGAGGGTTGTGGATGTATGGAATGGCCTTCCGGAGGAGGTTGTGGAGTCAAAAACAGTGGTGGAATTCAAGCATGCATGGGACAGTCATAAGGCAATTCTAGGGGGGTGGGGGTAGGAAGAAGTAGGCTGCTGGTTAACTAGGATCTGCAGCTTATCCATCAGGTAGGGAAATGGGCAGACTGGGTGGGCCAAGCGGTCCTTATCTGCTGTCAAATTCTATGTTTCTATGTTTCTATATTTTCAGCTGTAAGTTGGATTGAATTAAAGTAGTCCATCTTTCACAACGTTTTAAACATCTATTTTGCAAGAATGTAGACTACAAATTTATACATCCCTGAAACTTTAAAACTAGAGAATACAATACCATTAAATTTGGCAGGTTCTTAGACCTTACAGGGAGACTGTGTGTACCAATTTCATTAATTGCTTGCTGTGGGAAATTGCAAAATAACCTCAGTACTAAAAGTCAAATCCCATGAGTCTTTTTGAAAATTGTAGAATTTCATGAAAAATTCAATAAAACTGGAATTTTCTCATTTCACTTGGCCTTATCTGGGATTCTAATTAAAAGATAGGAGTATAAGAGGCAGGTAGTGCAGGGGGTCACCAGGTCCTGAAGTTAGATGCTCAGTTTCTCCAAGAAATGAACAGTTGAGCTAGGTAGCACAACAGTGGTAGACCCACAGGTTGGAGCAAGATAGCACAGAGTGTCATCAATTCCAATTTGAATGCAGGATATTTGAGGATAACATCCAGTAAATTTATGATCCAGGGAGCCTAGAGTACATGCAAGTCTAGGACTTAGAGGTACTCAAAAGGATATAGTGGGGAGAAGAAAATGTGTTTTGCAGCTGGAAGAAAATATTCTTGCTATTCCAACAGGGTAGATCAATAGGAAAAGGAGTATGTGACTCATGTTTTAAGGGAGATTGTAACTGTAAAGAACAAATGGGATATCTGTGGGATCGGTAGTTCTACCAAGACAGTCTGGCTATTCCAAAAGAGAAGGGGGGGTCACACAGAGAGGAACAGCAGGACTGCAAAAAGTTCAGCCAAGCTTATCAAATGAAGTAGTGTTATGTACATTGTTAATGTTAAATTCCACAAAAATAATAAAAAATTCTGGATGCTTCATCCACATTACATTTTATCATAAATATGTGAGAAAATGTTACTAATCATTTTTTTCTTCGACAAAATAAAAAACTGCTTAAAAGGGCAGTGTCTGCTTTTCCCCTTCTTTTTTTGGCAGATGTGAGCAATGCACCTCTTGGCACACACCTATCAGACATTTACAGCAGAATGCCCCTATATATGTAAAATATAAGCCTTTTAACCATTTATTTTTCAGTTTGTGTAGTAGTAGCTTTTCACTCGATCCAACGGTAATTCTCCCATGCACCGGACGCACATCCAGGATGGGACAGCACATCTGCTACTAGTGTGGTCCTGAAGTATGATTTTTTCATGTACAAAATGCAAAGTCATATTGCTCCTGTCCCTTCTATTATTATAAAATGTTCCTGGAATCTCCAACTGAAAACCGAGCCCTGCGAATGGTACTGTTTACATTTTTAAATCGAAACTGAAGTCTGTTTTCTGGGGAGGGACACTACGAATCTTTGTCGACTGGTTGCCTATGTTTTGGAATAAATTACTTTTAGCCTATCTATATCATGTATGGATGTATCTGTGCTTTTGGAGCAGTGACAAGGAGCCAAACAGCATGGTCCTAGTCATACTGTATGTTTATTAACTTGCAGTTTTTGGCAGTAGGAGCAGCTGCATGAAATGTACATTTCTTTATTCTATTCTTGATAGTACAGTGGGTGCGCTTCTCTGTTATGTATGTGCTCAGACTGTAGCAGTTATGGGCATAGTCCATTCTGCACAATATGTCATGGGGAAAACTGACAGTGGCAAACTGCAATGCATGGGTATTGGGAAGAATGTAAAAATTAAAAACTTGAGATATTTTCCTGGTCTGCAGTCCAGTAATACTTGAAATTAACAATCCTTACGACCAATTCATTGGCCTACCTAAAATGGCATAGTATTTTATTTTAAAATAAACAATGTAAAGGTGAGCCCCTAAATCTGATGGGTACCAGTCTGAGCAAACTGTTCAGTAAAAACAGTCCCTGGCTAGTCAATTGATTTCTGATTTGTTCTCACTGCAGCTGTGGGGTGTGATTATTAATTTGTGCTGTGATATTTATAAACTGGATTGTTTTGCAGGACAGATGAAGACTCTAAATTCTAGGCAGTGCAGACTGGCATCTAAATAAACCCTTATCTAAAGCAGGGTAAAGGTAAAGGCAGTCCTGCCCCGATCTCGTAGGATATGATTACAAGAAGACAATACAACACTGCAATAAAGTCTGACGTGCTAACATCGCTCTTATTTTTAACTTCTGACTTAAGTTACTTAAGGCATATTTATCTGTGCGACTTAACCCCAAGACCCCAAATACAGGGGCTCTGCTTCCACAGACCCCCACTGGGGGCTTTGCTGCTTGATCCTTGGGCCCCACCAAAAATTTGACAAACCTGGCTCCTATGTCCTTACTCCGATTTCAGCCTTTCAATGCTGCACTCTCATTTGCAGGTGGATCCCTACTGCCAGCTTTCTTGGTGAGTTTCCCCACCTCCCATAATACATTTCAACTGTGAGATCCAATTCAGTTACACTTAAAAATAAAAGAAACAATACATTTCTAAGGAACTCTCACTAGTCAGTGTTTCTCTCCTGTTTGACAGTTCAGATGCAGGATGCCCACAACAACACAAACATGAAGGTTACTACTTCATTGAGGCTTGCATTATTTGCACCTCGAGGCATACAGTAAGTATGCTGATGGAAATACAAACTGCTGTGTAGAGACTATAGTGTGAGTGCTGTTCGGAAGGCTAGACAGAGGGGAGCTGAGTGCTCATGCTGTGTATAGAAATGTGTTGCAGGCCCTTCTCCCCAAACTATGCGGCAATTCAAGTGGGTGTGGGAGAGGTATCTTGTGACATCATGCCAGTCTGCATGGGATGGACTCAGAGGGCTGATGCCGTATTCCTCAGAATGGGAGGAAAAAGAATGTCCCTTAAAAAAAGCAGAAAGGAAAACATTCTTAAACTTGAATCAGTTGTGATGCATGTTGCATAACCAATTTAGAACAAATCGCTTGGGGACATAGCAATGAGAGCCCCACAGACACTACACTGAACTTCAAAGTATAGCCTTCATTTTCTTTTTCCATGCAGTCAGGATACATTGCAAAGGAAAGCAGACTAAATAGGTAGGGACCACTACCACCAACCAACCTCTTTGGAACACATGCAATTAAAATAATGGAAGCAGCAGCTTTTGATGAACAGTTGACCTTCTCCCTATCTGTGATATTGATCTATCACCAATGTATATTGCCTATCCCTTCTGTACTGGCTCCCTTCCCATGCTTGGCCAAATGCACGAGTAGAGATGCAGCGAATTATTAATCCGCCCACGAAGTGGATGCGAAGCGGGCACTTCGTGTCTGTGGAGCACAATGCGAAGTGGACCCTGTAAAGTGCTCACTTCGTGTTATCGTCATTACAACTTCACGTTGCTATTATGCCTTAACGTGAAGTAAGGTGAAGTGAAAAGAAAATAGGCTTATCACATGGCTTGCAGTACTGTAAGTCACATGCTTATGCCAGGCAGGAAGGAAGTGAGTCACAGAAGCAGTTTCACTTTCTCCTTTGCATTTGTAGAAGGAGAAAGCATTTGTGAGAGGAGAGGAGTTAGTGCTTGCCTTTCACTGCTTTTCAGTGCCAGAACAAAACAAACAGCTTTTTTAAAAGCTATTTTATTTAGTGTTTGCATTGTATTTGTGTGTTTTTTTGTTAGTGAATATTTTTGCACAAGTTTTGTTTTGTTTTGTGTGTGTGACTGACTGTGTGTGTGTCCACTGTCTATGTGTGTGTGTTGGCCCGTGGACTTCAGGAGGATAGACGGTCACATAGGAAAAGGCGAGTCACTGGCCCATGGGTGCAGTAGGAGGGGAGGAGTGTGGACCCGTGGGGGGAGCGGGATGGTCGTGTGATGTGGGACCGCTCCCAACTCCTGGTTGGTGTTGCTTCCCCTGTTGAAGCAACAGGAGCAGCGGCAGCAGCACCAGTACCACTGGTGGCTGCTGTGCATCCACCTTCTCCGCCACTACCACCACCACCACTAGCAGCAGCTGTTGGGGCTCCAGCAGCACCCCCTCCACCACCTCCACAGTCATAGGAGGTATCCCCAGAAATTGTAGGTGGTGGTGGGACTCGTGCCCGATGTGTGAGAATTGTGTCTGGTCCTCCCCCACAGCTCCCCAGTGTGAGAGTTTTTTAATTGTGTGGGGGGAGACAGCACAGTGGTGGAGTGCTGTGTGTATGCTGTGCTGGTGGAACTGTGGCCCCCCTGGGATACATATGGGGACTGGTGGCCACACACCCACATGCTGAAACACCACAGGGCAGAGTGGCAGGCTGCCACAGAAGGGGCCAGTCGTCCACCTGCTGGCCCTTCCATGGCAGTGGCCAAGGGTGCTTCTCGGGTGGGAGATGTGCCTCGCAGTCACCACCACAGCAGGAGGAGGAGGAGGAGGGCTACTGCAATAGCTGCTCCGCCACCACCGCCACCACAGTCACCAGCACCACTCTATCCACCACCAGCTCCACTACCTGGATTCCCCACTGCAGTGGACCCCACCACAGTCCCTGCAACTCAGTCTGACATTGGTCTGGTGTGGGCAGTGCTCAAGGAAAATAATGAGTGGTTCAGTGCTTTGGAGCAGCAGGTGAACAGAGTGGAAGCACAGCAGCAGCAAATACTTTCAATGCTGCACCTGCTGCTGGACCACCACAGTATTCCACGGCCATAGTAAGTGAGGGGATTGTTTTCTGCCCACCCCTGGCCCCACCCCACTACTGTGTTGTACCTTTTTTTGTGTGTTTTTTGTTTGTTATTGTTTAATCATACACATTTTCCCTTCTTGGGGAATCTTTCTTGTATCACATAGTGCAATACATTTTTGTGAAAACCACCCGTAATTTCATTACAATGTGTCATAGGACAGAGGAATTCCAGTTCTGAAAATCTGCCCACATTCTGCCTCCCTTCTCAGCAATGTTAGGACGTGATGGCAGGGAGAACGCGTGTGCGTGTTCCTTACAGTGAATATCTGATTATCCGTCAGGTTTCCGAATGTTTCTTTACGTTATGATGGTCAGTTTGTGGTGAAATGTGTGGCCAGATTTCCAGTAAGAAGAGCCTTCTTAGTGGAAACATCCCACATTTCACCACAAAGTGAACCTTATAACATAAGGAAACATTGGGATCACTCCCAGACATTCACTATAGTGGAGCATGCACCTGCGCTCCCCCTGGCATCACGTCCTAACATTGCTGAGAAAAGGTGGCAGAATGTGGGTGGCTTTTCTGATTGGTAATTCCTCCATCACGTGACTCACTGTAATGAAATTATGGGTGGTTTTCACAGAAATATATTGCACTCTGTGCAGCAAGAAATATTCCAGTGGTAGTAATGCCCCCACATATTAGATTATGTGCATCACCATAACTATGTAATGTGGTGAATGTCTTTAAAGCAGCAGCACAACAATCTGTTGATATCTCTGACCTATATTTTTTAATGCTATGTTACAACTTCCTTTACTTACATCCTGACTGACTGGAATGATATGAGAATTTACAGTAGTTGAGTCTGCTGTACTACCTTTTTTCATGTGTGAAATAATGAAAGGAGCATTCTTTTTAAATTGGTGCTGACCAGGTCTTTGTCATTGTTTTCCTCTGCTTTCCTCCATCACATCAAGTAGTTGTTATAT
Organism: Neoceratodus forsteri; assembly: GCA_016271365.2. Taxonomy (NCBI): domain Eukaryota; kingdom Metazoa; phylum Chordata; order Ceratodontiformes; family Ceratodontidae; genus Neoceratodus; species Neoceratodus forsteri. The sequence goes on from CM028137.1 coordinate 707,527,655, forward strand.
ATCACTTCTGTTGTTAATTAACAGTTATGCATCAGGCAGTGTTTTATGACACCACGGAACAATAGTTATTGAAAAGCAGCTGCAAATAACTACAAACCTGGTCCAAACAATATTGGAAGACATGCTCATTTTTTTTTCATACATGAAAAATAGTAGTCAAGTAAGGAAAGCAGACATAAATTGTTTTTTTTCCATTTAATAAACTTTATTCATTTTAGGTATTTAACAACATACCAAAACAGACAACATGACAATGCTATGAAAAGAACAACTAGCAATACACGATTACATGAATTATTGCATTCGGTAATAAATTGCTGTCTAAAAACCAAAAACTGTAATATGGTTAAGTTGTCTATATCCCCCCTTTCCCCCACCCTTCCTCCCACCCCATCTCAGTTTGCCACATGGTTTTATTAAAAAAAAAAGTTATGAAAAATATAGATCTGAAGTGCTGGCTATGGGGTTACACCTAATGGATATAACCATCATAAAGAACACTGGTAAAGGTAAGTATGTATTAGATCTATTGTACCAAAATAAGAGTATGGAGTGTTTCTCATCTTTGCTTGTATGTTCCCAGTCTATTCTTGACTCCTGCAATTATGAGTTCTGCCTGTAGGGCAAACATGATTTCCTTGAACCATTCTAAATAAAGGGGAGTAGATGAGTCTAACCAATGTAGTAAGATTACTTTCTTAGCACAAGCAGTAATTAAAGCCATATGGGCTCTCTGTTGTGACCCCTGAACCTGCCTATAATCATCCAAACTACAAATTTCAGGATTAAATTTGTCAGCAAGCACAAGTAATGGATTAAGATGATTCTGAATCTCCATCCAGAAGGAATTAATAGTATTGCACGTCCATAACATATGAAATAAATCAGCAGGTGCTTGTTGACATTTTGGACATCAACTGGAGGGTATAGCCCCCATTTGATGAAGTTTGAATGGTGTATAGTATAAATTGTGGTTAATGTAGTATAGCATGAGTCTGTACCTATCCCACTTGATGTATTTATATAGGTATTTCCAGATGCTGGGCCAATTCCTCGAGGGGGAATTTGGTGGTAAAGTATTATTCCACCAATAAGACCTTTGAACTTCTAGGATAGCTATTTCTTTTAGGAGAAATTTATGTGAATAGGATATAATGTGAGATATAGGGGTGGATTCTACAAATGGGAGTACAACAGAAATGAGGGGGCTTTTCCATACTCCCGAACCGAAATGAGTCACCAATAAGTGGGATATTTGAAAACATTTAAACACTTGGTTATCAGGCCATTTAAAAATGGATTTGGCTTCTTTGAAGAAGAGCATTTTTTGATCTCGGACCAGTTGGTCTACATGGTTTACTCCCATCAGTGGCCAAAAAAGGTGACATTTAATTAATTTACCTGAGATTAAAAAATTAGGAATAGAGAAAAAGGGTTGGGCAATGTCCCTGTATGCATCTACTTTAAGGAAATTATTTAACTGATGTTGAGTGCGAAGTAAGGCATACAATGGTGTTTCCTATAAGGATTTAGGGAGATTCTTCCTGGCAATAAAAGGAAGAGTCTTAGGATCAATGCCATTCACCGAACATAAAACCTGTTCAATTCTGACCCAGGAGGGACAATAGATGGATTCTAGGATAGCTTCTGAGGAATGTAACCAGAATCTAATTCTCGCAAGATGTAGGTAAATAATATATATAAAAGTTAGGGGTTTGAAGGCCTCCTTCAATTTTCTGATGTGCAGGTTTGAGATAGTTTTGCCTAACTTTCTTCCCTTGCCATATAAAGGTACTAATAAGTCTGTGTAACTGCGAAAACCATGACAGCGGGAGGGCCCCGTTGAACATTTGTAAAGGATATAAGATCCGAGGCAGGACATTCATTTTTATTATACTCATACGACCCCATAGAGAAATAGGCAATTTTGACCATGGCTTGAAATCATCTGATAAGGTCTTATTTAGAACTTCTAGATTTAGTGTTTTCATTACATGGGGAAGGGGGTGCATGAAGATTCCAAGGTATTTGAATTTTTCAGTATTCCAACGTAAGCCCAAATGCTCAATATCACTCCTCAATGTAAATTTATTGAGGGGGAAAACTTCCATTTTTTCCATGTTTGTCTTATAATTTGAGATTACTTCAGACTGCGATATAATTTGAAAGATTGCTGGGAGGGATAAGCAGACATAAATTGTGAAAAGAAACATATCATTCAAGTCACAACTCGGAGGTAAGTGGTGGTGGCTGTGGCAATGTAAAGTAGCATAAAAAAGTACAGTTCAGAACTGTGAGGACATTCTTGCAATGCTGCTTTAGTTGTAAAAATGTCAGTATGACATCGTGAGCTCACAGCAACAATCACAGAACACATAAAAGTGGCACAGAGTCCCCAGATTTTTTCTGCCAGCCCAAAATGCATCCTGCTTGTCTGCAGAAAATTGAGAAGTGGTAACGAAGTGAAATGGGATTGTTTCAGCAAATACAAAGTCCCCTAGAATTAATGGCACACTCAGTCATGCACACAAAAGTGGCACAGAGTCCCCAGATTTTTTCTGCCAGTCCAAAATGCATCCTTCTTATGTGCAGAAAATTGACAAGTGGTTACACAGTGAAATGAGAGTGTTTCAGCACATACAAAGTCCCCCAGAATTAATGGCACACTCAGTCATGCACACAAAAGTGGCACAGAGTCCCCAGATTTTTTTTGCAGGCCCAAAATGCATCCTCCTTGTGTGCAGAAAATTGACAAGTGGTTACACAGTGAAATGAGAGTGTCTCAGCACATACAAAGTCCCCCAGAATTAATGGCGTACTCAGTCATGCACGCAGTGGTGGCACACAGTCCCCAGATTTTTTCTGCAGGCCCAAAATGAATCCTCCTTGTGTGCAGAAAATTGACAAGTGGTAACAAAGTGAAATGGGATTGTTTCAGCACATGCAAAGTACCCCAGAATTTATTGCGCAGTCACTCATGCACGCAGTGCCCCACAATAAAATGATGACCGTGAGCGAACTGTTGCTGGTCCAATGTGTGCTGTGATTTGAGCAAATGCAATGTGATCATCTCAACTGGATGGAAGGTGCCCTTTGTCTGTACACTAGTAGTAGCCTTGGTGAGTTGATATATATAGATACATTTCTGTATTTTGTAGGTGAGGGGGTTGACATGGACATGTACTCATGGTATTGTTCTGTATCATAGGTCACAGATACTGTTGGTGTGCACATTCCAGTGCTCAATTAGAACTTTTTGTGTAGAATTTTGCAACAGATAACTGTCAAGCACATGAAGGTAAGCATTTTTTTTTGGGGTGGGAGGAAGCATATTTGCAGGTTTGTCTGTAATGGTTTCTTATTTTCTTACTTATTCACAGATTTCATCTGCATCCTTCTCGAGTCTGGTTGTTAATGATGGTCATGGTCATCTAATAAAATGACTTCTGCGTGTTGCATGTGTGCACCAGCCCCGGGGGGGGCCTGATGTTGAAGAACTTCTTTGGATAAGGCCACTTTGTCAGAACAGCACAGCATCTGGAAGTTTCCTAAAAAAAGAAATGAATGACTTCTTACAACTTAATTGTTATGTGTCCCTCCCTGGTTTTCAAATCTCAATCCCTAAAGTCAAGTTACATTTCAAAGCCACATCTTGTCAACTAACACAACCTGCGTGCAATATTTGCTGCGGTCTTTACAAAACAATGAAATGAATGAAATAAAATCTTCATACTTACCAGAATGGATTTCACGTGGATATTACATCGCTTCCTTTTGGTATGGTACAGCTACAGTATCATTCTTAATGAGTTTTAGCAATGGAGCCTTTTTTTGTTACCCTGTAAAAAAAACAAAAGAAGTGTACTGTATGTGTTTTACCATTGCAGCTCTGAAAAGCTACAGAAAACAATACATACAACTAAAGGAACTGAAGCAGCATAACAAACGTGAGTACACATACTCACCTTATGGTTTAAATATTAAGAAGCTTTCTGTCTGTGGCTGATGGACGTGGTGGTCCGGACAGACTCATGGTGGCAGTGGTGGGAGTGGATAACATCTGTCCCAGTGGTGGTGGTCCGGGGGGGGCAGACAGACTCATAGTGGCAGACTTGGATAACATAAGTCCTGGTGGTGGTGGTCCGGGGGGGCAGACAGACTCATGGTGGCAGTGGATAACATCAGTCCCGGTGGTGGTAGTCCGGGGGAGGGCAGACAGGCTCATGGTGGCAGACTTGGATAACATCAGTCCCAGTGGTGGTGGTCCGTGGGGCAGACAGACTCATGGTGGCAGACTTGGATAACATCAGTCCCGGTGGTGGTGGTTCAGGGGGGCAGACAGACTCATGGTGGCAGTGGTCCTGGTGGTGGTGGTCCTGGGGGGCAGACAGACCCGTGGTGGTAGTGGTGGCAGTGATTAACATCAGTCCCAGTGGTGGTGATCCGGGGAGGGGCAGACAGACTCATGGTGGCTTGGATAACATCGGTCCCGGTGGTGGTGGTCTGGGGGGGCACACCGCCTTTTAAAAACTTCAGTTAAAACCTGCCAACATTAACCACATCATCATCTTCATAAAGAAAACTGCCCTCACAGTCATCGATGTCTGAAGTCTGACCACTGGGAAATTTTTTCTGCATTGTGTCGTCATCTACATCAGTGGTGGGCCATTTCAGGCAGCCACTGCCAGTGCCACCAGGATGCTCCATTTCCATATCAGCAAGACCACCATGACTAGGCCAGGGTACGAATACCGAGGTTGCAATCTCTGCTGGTATGTGCCTCTCATTCATTTTAATGAATGTTAGCAAACTAACATTTGCAGGAGACAGGTTTGTCCGACGATCCCTGACTATTGCACCTGCTGAGCAGAATACCCTCTCAACACTTACACTGGAGGGTGGGCATGTGAGGTACTTCAGTGCCACTGCAGTCAGCTCTAGCTGTTCACTGACCTTTCCACTCCAGTACAAAAGAGGATCTTCAGTTATTGTTAGATGCCTGTTTTCAGACAAATATGACTCAACCATTCTCTGTGCTGCACCAAGTCCAATTGTTGATGCATCATCCTGTTCTCCCGAATCATTTATTTCACAAATACACACTTGGGTCAAAGCCTCCTAAAGCGGGTTGATGCCAGCCACTTTGGATGACAGACCCCCTGGAACTGTAGTCCCTTTTCCCTTGCAGGATATGCTTGATGGTCCTCCAGGTACAGTAGTAGCCACAGACATTGCAAGCTATTTCCAGATATTTCGCGAAATTTCTGAAGAATTTCTCTCTGTTGCCCCTACTGTGGAACTACAGAAAGCTTGAGATATTTCTGGAAACATCACAGAAATTTCGGGAAATAGCTGCCAGCGTCTGTGGCTGCTACTGTACACCTTCAGCTGGATTATGCTGCTGAGCTTTGCTGACCTTGGCATGTGACTTCTGTGCCCTACAGGAACCAAGTGCACCAGTTGACCACTGATATTTTTTACTTGTTCAGGTCCTCCCTCCAGTACTGATGCAATTCCATGTTTGTATAGTGGGTCCAGCATTGTTGCTACAGCAAAGTTGTCACTACGCTGAATGCTCACAACGTGACAATTCTGGTCGAATACTGTCAGAATCTGTTACAGCAACATACTGCTACCACCATCTCTGGCAACATCAAGGCTATGCTGTACATTCACCAATGTCTGCCTCAGCACCCGCAGCAGTGGAATTGATTGGCTAATGGAGGCAGACTCACCACTCACTGCCTGTGTGGCATGTTCAAAAGGCCACAAAATTGTTATTACAGAGTCCATGAGGTGCCATTGTTCAGTCATCATAGACATGGAGGGCCTGGAACTGTCACGGCTAATGTGCAGATATTCTGAAATGGCTTTGTATTGTTCATACAACCTCTCTGCCATGTATAACGTGGAGTTCCAGCAGGTGACAACTTTCAGCTTCAATCGGTGCTGAGGCAGGCTGTTTTGTATCTTCAACTGCCGTAGTTGGTCACAGGCCTTTCCAAATCTTGAAAAGTGAGGGCAGATACGTCGTGCAATGGTCAGCATTTCCTTTATATCAGGGTGCTGCAGAAACTCCTGAACCACAAGATTGAAACAGTGGGCCATGCATGTAACATGAAAAAAAAACACCATTCATGATGCATTTCACCACATTTGACCCATTGTCACTTGCTATGAACCCAGCTCTCAGTGACAGAGGGTTTAGCCATCTGTCAATTTCAGTCGGTACAATGTCCAACATGTTCTCACCAGTGTGTGAACAGGTCACACTGCACATAGCAATCATTGCATGCTGTCAAATTCCAGAAAGATTGTTACCGCAACAATCCACCTTACTGCACTGATTATTCACACTACCAACATCACAAACAACCCCCGGTACCTGCGCCCAGTGTGCAGTTATACACAGATATGAACTTCCCGCTGTTTTGCCACTTGCCCATATATCCATACTTAAATGGATGAATGGAGAGAAGGAATGTTGAAGAGCATGTCTTACTTAGTCGGAAACAGTGCGGAACAACTTGGGGACAGCATGGGAAAAAAAGTGTGTCCTGGACTTTCCATTTTGGACAGGCACGTGCAGCAAACCACAAGAACCAAGAATTCTCCACAAAGGAGAAGGGCAAAAGATCAATTGCCAGCATTTCTGCTACAGCAGCATTGAGTTCACGTGACACTGTATGATTCGGGGGGGGGTACTTCAGCTTATGCGCAAAAACACTCTGTAACGTGGGTTGACTTAAACGTTTTACATGTGGTGTGTTGATCACAAATGGTTGTGCTCTGTGATGAATGGCATTGGCAGGGCGTGGAGTGTGGACATTTAATGAAGATGGTTGCACAAGTGATGATGACAAACCCAGAAATGATGTTATTTTGCCAGATTTGCCAACAGGGGTTGATGTACCACTTGCACTAGACGTACTGCATTTACCACCACCACCACAAAAACTGCTACTCTCACCAGCACTGGACAACATTTCAAAGTCATTATGGTCCTCCACCTAATCATGCCTGTAGTAATCCTCTGCTCTTATTACCGCACTACTGCACATGTTTAATTTCCTACTGGGCTTAACAGTCATGGAAGGGGATAACATGCTGGCTATGGATGCCAGTGACACACAGGTGAACACCTCACTGTGGTATTAGTTGCCAGCTTGTGTTGGGTCCACAGTGCCAAGTGCCTATTCTTAAGATGCGTATGCTTTCCTCCTGTGCCCAGATGGCTCCCCTTTTTACCTCTACTCACACGCACATGGCAAACCTGGCAGATTGCAACTGAATCATCATTTGTATCTTGAACAAAAAAATCCCAAACAAGGGAGTGTGATGCTCTGCTTTTAACATGTCCATGATGATGTGGCAAATTTAAGTCTGTTATTTTAAGCACTGAAATGGGGGGGGGCACATGATGTTTCGGGCACTGCACACCTGGACTGCAACTGACCACCACGACTACCTATCATATTGATTACTGGGTCATCATGATCATCACTAAAACCGGTAGATCACAAGTTTTTACGGGGGGGAGATTCCTGCAAACAGACTCAGACACTGCCCCTTTTAATTTTTTTTTCTCCGGTTCCCAACTGGGGTCAATTACATCATCATCATATTCATCAACGTCACACACATCCACATCTTCTGCTTGGATGCTAGCATGTGGACTGCATGTTGCAATAACAGCAACATCATCATCATCACATTTATCATCAGCATCTACACCACCATCACCTGATATTTTTTCACCACACTGAGAATCACTGCATGGAAAATGCATGATGTTAAGTGCCACGATGGATGGAATATCACATTGTATGCTATCTTTGACATGATCATCAGAATCCTCAGGTTCAGTTACTGGGATGTTACTAGGAAGTATGACATCATCTACGCTGACACTCACTTGCACTGCTTCACACTCAGTATTTTTGGAAACAGTATACTGGTCGGAATTAGAACTTGATGCAACATAGAAACATAGAAACATAGACTTTGACGGCAGATAAGGACTGCTAGGCCCATCTAGTCTGCCCATTTCCCTAACTACAGGATAGGCCGCAAATCCTAGTTAACCAACAGCCTATATCTTCCTGCCCCCCACAAGAATTGCCTTATGTCTGTCCCATGCATTCTTGAATTCTCCCACAGTTTTAGACCCCACAACTTCCTCAGGAAGGCTGTTCCATGCATCCACTACCCTCTCTGTGAAATAATACTTCTCACATTGCCCTGAACCGCCTCCTTCTATCTTTAAATTGTGTCCCTTGTTCTTGCAAGTCTCTTTTCTGAAAGATGCTACCCTCTTGGACTTTGTTGATTCCCTTGAGGTACTTGAAAGTTTCTATCATGTCCCCCCTCACCCTTCTTTCCTCAAGCGTATACATATTAAGCTCCTTTAGTCTCTCCTCATACGGCTTCTCTTGCGGACCCTGCACCATTTTAGTTGCCCTCCTCTGGACTGCCTCTATCCTGTCTATGTCCTTGCGGAGATGGGGTCTCCAGAACTGAACACAGTATTTCAGATGGGGTCTCACCAACTGTCTGTACAGAGGGATAACAACATCCTGTTTTCTGCTGCTGATGCCTCTCCCCATACATCCCAGTATACCCCCGGCCCTCCCTACTGCCTTCTCACATTGATTGCTAACCTTAAGGTCATCTGATATGATTACCCCCAGGTCCCTTTCCTGTTTTGTTGTTGTTACTACCTCCCACCCATTGTGTATTCTTCCCTGGGTTCTTGTTTCCCAGGTGCATTATTTTGCACTTTTGCATTGAATCCTAGCTGCCATCGTCTGACCATTCCTCCAACCTTGCCAAGTCCCTTTCATCCTTTCCACACCTCCTTGTGTATCAACCCTGTTGCAGATCTTTGTGTCATCTGCAAAAAGGCATACTTTCCTTCAGTCCCTCTGCAATGTCACTGATGAAGACATTAAAGGACTGGACCCAATACTGAACCCTGCGGTGCCCACTAGTAACGCCCTTTCTTCAGAGTGGACTCCATTTACAATTACCTTCTGTGTCCTGTTGTCCAGCTAATGTTTTACAGGCTACCACCCTGGGACCCACTCCCAGGCTGGTTAATTTGACTAATAATCTTTTGTGTGGGACTGTGTCAAATGCCTTGCTAAAGTCTAGGTAGGCCATGTCCACAGCCCCTCCCTGGTCTACTACTTTGGTCACCCAGTCAAAGAAATCTATTAGATTCGTCTGACATGACCTTCCACTGTGAACCCATGCTGCCTTGGATCCTGTGCTCCACTGACCTCTAGGTACTCAACTATTCTTTTCTTCAGAAGTGACTCCATTTTCCCTACACAGAGGTCAGACTGACAGGTCTGTAGTTTCCTGCCTCTGTCTTGGTCCCACTTTTGTGAAGGGAATCACATCCGCCTTCCTCCAGTCCTCAGGTACCACACCATCCTCCCATGATTTATTAAAAAGAGTAGCCAGTGGTTTCACTAGTTCCTCCCTTAATTCTTTTAGAATTCTGGGGTGAATTCCATCAGGACCCATTGCTTTGTCCACCTTCAGTTTTAGGAGTTCTTGCAGAACCCTTTCTTCTGTGAAAGGACTGGGATCGACCCCCCTATCAAGAGTGCTTCCGTTAATTGGATTAGGCACTTCCCCCTCCTCTTTTGTGAATACTGAGCAGAAATATTCGTTCAGTATTCCTGCTTTTTCACTGTCCCCCTCTGCCCACCCACCGTTCATTCTATTCAGCCTCACTATCCCTCCCTTTGTCTTTCTACGCCCGCTGATGTACCTATAAAAGGTTTTATCCCCCTTCTTAACTGAGTTGGCTATCTTTTCCTCAGTTTGAGCCTTTGCTATTCTGACTTCCCTCCCTGCTTCTTTCTGCCTTAACTGGTACAGCTCTCTGTCCTGCTCCTTCTGTGTTTCAACAATACTAATACTACCTCCACCACCACTAACACCAGTAACACTAACACCACCGGCTAGGGAAACACCATCTCCTCCAACTATGAGTGAAGCTACTGATTGGGCTGTAAAAAACATTGCAGGAGAAATACCTTTCCTCACATCAGCAATGCACTTCTGCATCTGTGTACTACTACCACACTCACAGACCATCTTGCTGCCAACATTGCCATGGCGAGAAACAGCTTTGTTTGCAGACCTCTTTGCAGGCATTTTGTGTGATCAACCTCAAATATTATAACCAAATTCAGATTTTGATACATTCACTCTCTGATTGGAGGGATGCTGGCTGGATGTGAAGCCAAATAAACAACTGTGGCTTCAGCAACAGGTAAGAGACTACTCTGAGACTGTCACGGAATTAAAACAACTTCAGTAACCAGTGGTGCTGATAAGGTCACAAAAACAATTCAATCTGGTAAAAAATACCTTTTCAACGTGGGGGTGAAGGGGAGCACTGAATACAGACAGTGCTGATTTTTACAGCACTACAAGCAGCAAAACTATGAATAGATACCACGATTGCAGTACAAAATCAGGCAGCTGCAGTGGCTAGCATGTTTACACCGCTGCACTTGCAATTACACTAGTCTGTGGTACAATAAAAGGTGTATTATTTGATGCATGCAACACTGCACACACACACTCACACACAGAATAGTTTGTGTACAATGCTGAACGAGGAATGCGCCACAAATGCAAAAGTTCAGTACTATGCCACGTTACGTATTGTAAATTTATAATTTAAACAACCGAAACTTATGAACTGCTGCACCACATCCACACAACGAACAGCAAGAAAATTTCTACTATCACTGACAATATTACTATGTGTACATTAACACAGTCAGTTATATAACAAAAATATAACCAAAAAACAAAGAAATCACTATTTCTCCAACTTAAATCTACCTACACCACAGATACGCCCCTCCACCAAAGCACACTTTCACTGTCTTTCACCACACACACTCAATGTTGTAAATTAACATTCAAAATCCACACAAAAACAAAAACACTCGATGATATGTACACAGGAGGGTTTCCTACAATCGATGAACTAAAGTTGAATCCCCCCAAAAAAGCAAAAATGCTTTTTGAACAGCTTTACAAGATTCCTATCAGAGCATACTGTCTCCTACTCCTTCCTACTCATACTACCCCGAACTGACGCTATGCAGACAAATATAGAGCCCATGTGACCTGAAATCCCATGAATCAATAAAAGTTCACCTTTGGAGCTCAAAAACAATGCAAAGTGAGGCGAAGTGCATTACACTTCGCCTTAAAATTGGAAGAGTAGTGGCCTGGGAAGGCAGAGTAATGCAAGGCCTATGTTTCTAACGGACTTTGCATTCCTCATTATAACATGAAGTACTCTGCTTTGCATTGTGGAGCACTCCACAAATCCACCTTTGCTCCATGAATCGCTTCACGGAGCGGATTGAGCCCACTTCACCCACCACTATGCACGAGGAGGAAGAATCACTACATGAAAGCCACAATACCACCAAAGCGGTGATTTGGGAATGTGGGAGGAGATGCTTCAACCCATGCCTGCTCCACCTCCCGCTGATTCTTTTTCCTTCTCTTCTCCCAGCTGTGCGGAGCAGGTCACAGTCTAAGCACCTTATGGGCTGGGAGTTTTCATTGCCCACAGGCAATCTCCCTGTCAGCGCGGTACAGTTAGCATCAGGCTGCAGCTGCAGCCCAAACCTATCCTCCTGCTGCTGCCACCAATAATTTATTTATTTACTTATTGAAATGTTTCACCAGTAAGGCACACTGAGCAACAGGTTGCTCATCTCCTGGTGTGACCTGGGGGAAGGAGTACAACAGGGATGTCTCATTTTACATTAAATTTACAAAGATCAACATAGCACATAATTAATTAAGGCAGCTGTTACAGTGTTGCATACATATGTAATTTTTTAGAACAATTAATAAGTGCAATGGTAATAAGTGAACAAGTGCTATCATTAAATAAGGGATGAAGGAAAGAGAGGATGAGATGACAGATAGTGCAGAGTTGTGTTTGTGGGGAACCCTGAAGGGGGACAGGAGACTGGAGTGGGGTTAGAGAGGGAGGGGGAGAGAAAGAGGAAGTAAGTGTGATTAACACCTAGGAGGAGAAATAAGGCCTGCCCTGAAGAGAGAATCCTTCAGGATGTGATGAACCCTGCAAGGAGGCAGGGAAGTTCAGGTGATTGTAAACCCTCCTGTGGTTAGGCATTGTAATTACAGAGGGACAGTGAGAAGGAGAGAATGAGAAAAAACACCTGGGAGGGAATGAGGCCTAATCCAAGGAACCCTCCAGGATGCTGTGGACTCTGCAAGAGGACCTGGAAGGCCAAGGATAGGTAGATGGGGGAAGAAAAGGTGGCAAGCCTATGCACTATAGGACCCCTTCAGGAGACTGAGAGCCCTGCAAGTGGAGTGTGAAGATTAGGGGAAATGGGGGATCGAGTAGGGGAAGGGAGAAAGGTATGTGAACTTGGGATGCAGCAAAACAGAATTTTGCCAGAAAAATTGCGGTGAAATCAGCAATTTACCAAGCGAAATATTTCATGAAACTATGTTGAAATTTCACAATTAGCTGCATAAATTCAGCCCTTGGCTTCCATAAATGCTTGTGTCTACCCACCTGAGGCCAAAATTGATTTAAGCCCCCTGTTACCCAGGCCCAATCATTTATTTAATTAAAAAAAAAAAATCACCCTCACTCCTGGTGTCCTGTGGTGCCCCCCCTGATCACCAGCCATAACTGAATTAAAGCTCCCTCAGTTACCCTGGCTCCCTAGTTTCCTTTTAGCTAAAAAACAAAATTCAACCCACCCCTGGTGTCTGTGACTTCTACCCCCACCCCATCATGAGCTAGCAGCACCCATCCCGCTCCCCCCAGTAGCCTGATTGGGCCACTGGCATAGCCCTCCACTCACCTCCATGGTCGGCAGCCCAACTAGCACTTTAATGAATGAGCACGTACCCACTCATTCATTCAAGTGCTCAGTTGTGCTCATTCGCGTTGCCAGTTGTGGAGGTGAGTGGAGGGCTGTGCTGATGGCCTGATCAGGGTACTGGTGGGGCAGTGTGGGTGCTGCTAGCTCATGATCGGGTGGAAGGGTGGGGGGTCCACATTAGAAACCAGGGAGTGGGGGATGAATTTTGTTTTTAGGTAAAAGGAAATGAGGGGGCTAGAGTAACTTTGGAGGGGCTTATTTAATTCAATTACGACAGGTGATTAGCCGGGTGGGGACACTAGACACCAGGCATAAACATTTGGGCCAGTGAGTAGCTGGGGGGGGTCCTAGACACCAGGGAAAACTTTGGCTAGTAGCCACTAAATTTTGGCATGGGAGGCGAAATTATGTTCAAGTGGAAAAGTTCACTTGGGGTGGCAACATTTCACTCCCGGGCAAATTTCACCAGTTTGCAGGTGAAATTTTGTTCACTCCCAGAGGGGCTGAATTTTGCATTTCGCCTCATGAAATATTTAGTGAAATGCACAAATTAAGCAAAATATTTTGTGGACTGAAATTTTTCAGTTTCGCACAACACTAATGAGAACTAGCACCTAAGAGGGGCTAGGGTCAGTAGAGGCAGTAGAATCGATAGAGGCATTTGGTAAATTCTGAAGGAGGACAAACTGTAAGGAGCAAGATGAAGGAAATTAAGGTAGGTCATGACAGGAACATTTAGGTGCAAGATAGTTGGAGTGGGCAGTGTTGATGGAATAGAAGGAGGAAGATTGTCTGATTTGAGGATGTAGAGAGTTCCATATTTTAGGCAAATGGTGAGAGTACCCAGACTGGCCAGAGAGGGTGTAGTGGTAGGGGACAGTTAGTATGTGAGTGTTGGTAGATCTGAGGGAGTCGGAAGAAGGACGGGGTGCTATAAATGATGGGAACAGGTAGGAAAGGAGTTCACCAAGCCAGTGTTTAGCAGTGAATTTAGTGTGGTGTGAGAGGCATCTATTTGTAATGGAAGGGAAGGAAAGGGCTCGACAGAGATCACAGTCGTGGGTGTGAAAGGGATCATCAAAAGCAAAGCGGCAGAAGGAGTTGAAGAGAGTGTCCAGTCTGGTCAGGGAGGACATATGAGCAGCCCCATTGACTACATCGCAGTAGTGAAAAATGGGGAGGATCATTTTCTGGACAAGCCCACGCCTAGCTGCAGCAGGGATGCAACTGTGGTTCCCAAACAATCTGGGTGCAATGTTTTCTGGATGGCGTCAATGTGGCCAGAGAAACTGAGGTGTTGGTCTAACCAAACCACAAGGTATCTGAAGGATGAAGTGTCCTCAAGTAAAGTCCTGTCAGGAGTGTGGAAAGTGGGCAGGTAGGAAGCCTAGAGGGTCTCTGCCTTGTGCCAAAGGTCTTGAAGACAGTCTTCTTGGCACTGAGGAATAATTGATGGTTTGCAAACCGGAGCTGGATCTTGTTGAGATTAGAGGGGGGCCGATTAAGGGGGAATGTGAGGAAATTCTTTTTCACAGAAAGGGTGGTAGATGCATGGAATGGCCTACCTCAAGAAGTGGTGGCTGTGAATGCAGTGCAGGGCTTCAAACAGGCATGGGATAGGCATAAGGGAGCAATACAAATGAGTATGAATAGATAGGCCACTGACAGAGCAAAGGTCGATGGCACATTTATAAGGTAGAAAAAGAAATGGGCAGACTGGATGGGTCTTGAGGTCCTTATCTGCCATCAACTTCTATGTTTCTATGTTTTTATGTTGTTGTAGTTTGTGCTGTAAGCTGGATGTAACCTCACCTGGGTATGAGTCACATGCATACAGGACAGTATCATGGGAATGTAGGTGTATGGCAGAGGAGGGGAGCAGACAGATGGCAGGTCATTAAGGAAGATGCAGAATAGAAGGGGACCAAACACGGAGCAAGCACCAGTGTAGATCGGGAGGGGGTGACGAGATGGCATCTGCATTGTTAATTGACTAGATTCTACTAGTAAGGCAGGCCTTAAACTAATTAGTGGCAGAAGGGATTAAACCAGCAGATGAGAGTGAACCAAGGAGAAGGGCATGGGAAACAGTGTAGCCTTGGCAAGGTTGACAAAATGGCTGAGGTGATTTGGCCATTGTCCATCCCTGAGATGATGGAGTTAGTGAGCCAAAGTAGGGAGATGGTGGTAGATTGTTTTTTCCAGATACCAGACTGGAATGGGAGAAGAAGGAGACATCAGATATAAAGGAGGTGAGTTGAGAGAGGACTAGATGATCTTGTAGTTTGGCTAGGGTAGGGAGTAGAGAGATGGGGCAATAGTTGCCAGGGGATGAGTGGTCTCCACCCTTAGGTAGGGGGAGGACCACTACGTATTTCCATGTGGTAGGGATGTCTGAGGTTGAGAAGGAGAGATTTAAGATTAAGGAGAGGAGATAGACAATGGCTGGGGCTGAGAGAGAGATAGAGAGATAGAGAGAGAGAGAGAGAGAGATAGAGAGAGAGAGAGAGAGAGAGAGGAGTTTAGGGTCAAGGTCATCTGGGGAATATCCTTTTGAGGGATTGATGGCAAGGAGGGCATTTAGAGTATTGGTGGGGGAGACTGAAGAGAATGAGAAGGGGGGTATGGGACAATAGGAAGTTGAGCGTTTTTTGGGCGGAGGATAGAAAGGCAGCCATGACATTTGAAAGGGGAAGGGTAATTAGGGAGGGACTTCAGCAGTTCAATTGCACAGGAGGTATAATAAGAGTTACGTTTTGCAGCTAAGGCATAGGAGCTGGCTACAAGAGCCATTCAGCAGTGCCCACACAATATCCAGGTGCTCAGGGAGTCCCCAGTAAACCCTCACGGAGGGTATTAAAGTCTTTAAAAGAACACTGGTCCCATCCCCTAGGAACATAGGGCACTACACCATCATGTGATAATTGTATACAGTGGCTCACCCCTAAGGCATTTTCTAGCCCAACACAACCACCAATGCCACTACTTATATAGACAAAAAGGGCTACTAGCCCCCCACTAGCCATCACTAGCCACCTAGGCTACTAAATAAATTACTGTCCACTCAGCCACCATTGTGAACAAAGGGTCTTTTAGCTGAGCCCCTTCTCCAAGGCACACTCCCTTTACTTTGTTTTTACTCATCTCACATCTTTCCCCTTATTACATATCCTTTTCTTTCTTCTGTCTCTACAGTTCTACAGGACATGGACTCCATTCCAATCAAATAAGAATAATTTTATTCCTCTCCTGTCCTTTCCACCCTATCTAACCCCCCTAAGAACTGAGGATCCTTTTTGACTTCCTTGTCTTCTTTTACAGGTGCAGCGGATGACATCTCCCCAGGACTACCCCGTGACACCCTGCACTCAGGTAGCTTCCGCTCTTTTTCCTTTATTGTGGTGGGATTGCTGTAATGGCAAGTGCATCCATATTACTTAGTTCTGTGCATCTTCTGTGCCCCTTATCACCTTTTCATCATGATGTGGTAGCAATCTATGTCAATCCAGAGAGGCACAAATAGATGGGGAAGTACTGCAGTCTCCAGAAGGCCTCTCTGAAAAATGCTGGACCACACCACTCTCCACATTCTCTATTCCTGCACACCCCAAATTGTTTGGAAATTATTTCCCTTGTATTGTTTGTTATATTCCTCTGCATACCTTACCCTTGACAGGGTGGTGCTCCTGTTCCTATTTTTGGCCTATTTCTAGTCTTTTACTCTAGTATTTGGCCAGTACAAGGCTTCTTGAAGTAAATAGGACTGTTGTACTTGAGATATAATACTGTATTTGCCTGACTAAAAATGGCACCTATTGTTCAATAGGTGCAATTTTTCTTTACAGCAAAACAAATTTGAAGTTTTTGACAGGATTGCTTCTGAACTGCAGATTATTTATTGCACTGAATTCAAACAATCTTCTTTAGCTTTATTAGCAGACAGATGGCACAATATGGCTTGCATTACAAGGCCAGCATGCCTATGGCTGGATGAGATTTTTCTTCTTCCCTTTCCCACTCTGTGTCGAATACATGCCATGTTTTTGCTTTAAACTTTTAGTTAGCCATTAAAATAATATTGCTTTATTTCCAAACAGCTTTTGCATACTTATTATCATTCTTGGTTCTTGAATTGCTTTGTTTCTGTTATGTTATTTTTTTTTGTTTGTTTTTTGATTTGTCTTGTCTAATTGTTTTATCCATAAAATTTCACCTACTCTTCTGAGATAACGGTCTGTGGAAGGGCGAGTTCCTGGTTAATGGAGAGGGGAAGATGTGGCCCAGATGAAGGAGCATGCTTTCCTTCCTGTCTGGTGTATTGAGGGGGTAAACCTGGAAAATCTTGTGAAAAATACATAGGCCCAGATATTCAAACTGCGCTCAAAACTGGCGCAACAGCAGGAGCAAGCACAAACCAGTTGCGCAAATGCGTAACAGGTGCGATATTCAAACATGGAGCAGAGCAAATTGCACAAGCAACCAACGTCTGAATATCGCACATACTGCGCCATCGCGCAACCAGGAAGGAGAAGCTGAGCCAAAATGCTGCGCTATGGCGCAACCATGGAAGCTCAGCTGAGCAGTGCAGAGCTGCCATAGCGCAAGCACAGCCCCCCCAGAGCAATGGAACTGCACATCCAGGGAGGCAGGCTGGGGCCCACCGCCAGCCATGCCACACATGGGCACAGGAACTCACTGCAGAACCCACACCACACTGGCACCCCAAGCACAGCATCACTGGGGTGGGACGGCTGATCCACGTGCCCATGGGGACAAACCAACTAAAGCATAGCAGAGCCATGACACCCCAGCACAACCACTGGCAGGCAGAGAGTGCCACACCCAGGGGTTGACAACCACAGTGCACATCAGTCCCCTGTACGCACAGCACAGCGTGCACCAGTGCCCCCAAGACACGCTCATGTGCAGTGACAGGCACTGCAGGAAACACCATGCACCCCTGTGCACACGCCAACCCCATGCTGCAGAGAAGCAGACCACCCAGACTCACCCTGTGCACCCAGCAGTGGGTGGCAGCAGATGGCGAGAGCAACAGAAAGGCAATGCTATGCTGGTGATACCTCCCCATGGACACACACACACACACACACACACATATAACCAGGACCATAGTAGCCCAGATGGCATGTACACCCCTGCAACGGAGCACCCAGAGCCAGTTGCAAAGCAGACACCAACACAGCAGTTGTACCAAAATAGAATTTTATATTCAAACAAAAGAGGTAACAAAACAGCTAAAACTATGTACAAGTTGGGGGAACGGGTAAAGGCAGAGGTGTGCAAGGGAGGGAAACAACTTGAGAGGGAAGTCAGGGTGAAAGGGATGGGGAAGGGCAACAAAAGGTGGGCTACGCCCAGCAGGCTCCTGCTCCTCCCCTGCCGTCTTCCCTCCTGTGTCTGTGCCCGCTCCCCTGTTGCTGTAGGGGTTGCAGGAGCTCTCTGTTGTCGCCGCCAGCTGTGTCAGGGCGCCGACATCGCGCCATGTGCCAAGCACACTGAGGCCCAGGAAAATGGGAACACAGTCAATGGCTGAGACTGACCACAACCCTGAACACCACCCAACCTGCAACCCAGCTAACCTAATGTGCTGCACATGTGATGGCATGCACCCACCCACAGTGAACATGCACATGGCCATCACAAACAGGCGGCACCAGCCATGCGCACCACCGCCCACACACACTGCCCACGTCAATCACAGTACAAACTAGGCTGTCATGTGATGTTGCAACGCAGTGCGATGCCAGTCACACAGCTATGTGCCCAGTGCATGCCTGGACCACCTGTGATGCATACACAGACGTGTCGTGATGCTGCACTGTGATGCAGGTCACCTGTGTCACACCTACATACATGGATACATAGACAGTGTCGGCAGATAGGGGCCTATGGGACACCTAGTCTGGCCATTTGGCCTTGTACGATCACCTCATGTCCTATAAGTCCATTCCCTCACCCCTGACCTCCAGAAGTCCCTCATGGCGAGCCCACACATACAGATCTCCCGTGACCAAGTCAGCCCCACCACATCCTCTGGCAGGGTGTTCCACTCGTCCACCACCCATAATGTGAGGAAACACATTCGATGTTTCCTTTAAACGAGCCCTCCAACTGCATCCCATGCCTCTACACCTGGAACATCCTCTACGCTGACAAATATTGGTTCCTGCACACTGTTCCCCCTGTACAATACTCGTATGACCCCATCATATCCCCACACCCTCCTCCCCTCCAGGGAGTACATGTTCAGTTCCGTCAACCTGTCTGCATAGGACATGTGATGCAATCCATGCACCATCCATGTCGCCCTCCTGTGAACACTCTCCACCAGTCCCTGTCCATACGCAGCTATGTGTTCCGGAACTGTACACTGTACTCCAGTGTGGGACTCACTAGTGTTACGATAGTGGAACTACTACCACCCATCTGGTTGTGTCCATCATGGTTGGTGGTCCTGCCCCCCCAGCATGCAATAGCATCCATGACGTAATGATACTCACACTCCTCCAGCAGCTCAGTCTGCCGCTGCTGCTGCTGCTGTTGATGCTGCTGCTGCGGGCCGAGGGCCTGTGGGACTGGGGCCCTGGCATGGCCCACATCAGCCGCGTCCGGCGCCATCACCATCCGGCCTGTGGGAGACATATGGTGAGACAAACATCAGTGTGACTCAAAAGCAGAGTGCCCCCTGCCCCAGTAAGACTGCCTGCCCACACAGCCATAACCATCCATCGCACAGCTGCACACACTGACACACCGATGCACAGCCACCCAGGCACACACACCCCTACAGAGAATATAGGTGAATAGATGGTACACTCACGTGGCCTAGGCACCAGGCCCCGCCTGGCACGGGAACGCAGCCCGCGCTAACAGCTCCGGTCCCTCCGGCGGAGATCACTGAACCGGTGCCGCACTGCTCCGCAGACCGCCCCGCCAGTGACCCCACCAGGTCAGTGGCCACTTGCTGCCACATGGGTCTCGGTCCGTGAGGGGGCTCACCATACAGTTGGTCATAGTGGGCTCCACTAGGGCCACCAGGTTGGCCACCTCAACTTGGCTCCACGGCACCGCCCTCCTCCGCCATGGCACCAACTTTACAGCAGGCAATATGGCGCCCGCTGCGCTGTGACCCGTGGAGTTGTTGCGCAATAGACCAGCACAGGCACCTGTCGCGCTGTTAGCGCCTCCGTCACTTACATGGCGCTGTGGCGAGACAGCACAATAGGGCGTACACATGGCATGCACTCAGCGCCAGGGTCAGAGGCATACCAAGGTCACGGCAATGCGCAGGCTACGCACAGCGCCATAGGATGCAGAGTCTCCTGGCGCTACCGCGGCTACAGCACCAGTGCCACAGGGACTATCGCACAGAGGTGCCATAGCACCATAGAGTGCCCAGTGCTGCAGCGCCACTGGCACAATGGTGGCCATGTCCAGAATAGCCTATCGCTCCAGCAGTTCTGCAGCGCGATCGACGTATGCGTAACCCGTCTGGGCATCGCAATGCAGTGTAGCACACAACCACAAACGTGCGCCATCGGCTCAGCGGACCTTCCCTATTGCGCTAAGCGCATTCACGCGATATTCAGCCGACGCTGCAAAGCGAGGCGATCAGCCATTCAAAGCGCGGTGGCGCGATTAGCATGTCATTAAAGTTGCGCCACACTCATTTGCATGTGTTGCGCATAAAATACGACACTGGGTTGTGGCGGCCAGATTTGTTGTTGCAGCTGAGAGGTGAGTTACATGCTGTGTGATGCTCAGGACAATGCACATGGGCAGGGGTGCTGGAGGGTGTCACGGATGAGGGGCTGAGCATGATGAGGGCACTTAGAAGGGGCGAGAGGCACCCTTTCCATCAGTATCTCCCAGGCAGCGAGGAAAGGGTGGGGCTTCTGCCCCCCCCGGCCTGCAGCTATGCTCATGGGGAAATGCTGTGGACTGCAGTGTGACAGGTGTCCACTTCCACCCATACAGATCAGCATGACTGACGAGAACCAGGCCGAGGGTGTGGACGGCGGGCGTAGGAGGAGGCCGAACTTCACCACAGCAGAGACCGAGGCCCTCCTCCAGGCCTACCTGGAGGATGAGCCGCTTTTGAGTGGGCGGAGGGGCACCCCTCAGCAGCGTGCAGCTGCATGGGAGGGGGTAGCTCTGGCCGTCAACCTGCACGGAAGCCACCAGCGCTCCGTGCAGGAGTGCCGCAAGAAGATGGGGACTGACCGCAGGAGGCTGAAGGAGAAGGTGGCAGCCTTCAGGGTGGCACGTGCTGCCACTGGTGGGGGACCACCAGTGGTGTTGCAGCTGACCCCGACCGAGGAGACACTGGTCGCGGCCATGCAGCCGAGTGCCATTGCGGGTGTTCCTGGCGGAGGATTCCAGACAGGTGGAAGCCCATCACTGCACGGTATGTCATGGTGATGTTGTTGGGGGGGGCGGCTGTTGTTCACATGCACTCACATGTACTTTCTTTCTGTTTCAGATCCTGTTCGTCTGCAGGAGACGGTGGTGGTGGGTGCTGACAGTGAGGCAGACCTGCTGGACCAGGAGGAGGGACCTTCCACCTCCGCCAGCAGCCTGCACGCACTGCAGCAGCAGAGGCCGGCTGGGCTGACAACTCCGCCGGCAGTGATACGGGTGCAGGGGTGCACAGCCTGTGTCACAGCAGTCTGGTATGCAGGTGTGCCAGCATGCTGTGCCTATGGCAGTGGCACGCACTGGCACTATTGATGATGGCAGGCCTGCAATGGCCAGTGAGGTGTGTGTCCCACGAGGGACACACGGCAGGCCAACATGTGCCCCGGGCACGTCCAGCTCCACACCTGTGTGCCAGCATGCTGGCACAGTCACAAACTGGGCCTGTCAGCACCGGTGGGGCAGCACCGGTGGCTGAGCAGGTGTCTGGCACTGTTGACAGCACAGGGTGGAACAGGTGGACCTGGGGGCTCAGCAGTTGGAGGGAAGCAGCAGCAGTTGCACACCAGGCCTGGGGACAGCGTCAGGCAGTGGCACTTGTCCACCGCCCTTGGATCAGCCCATACCTGGTCCTGGTGAACAGCGGCCACCCTCAAGGGTGCTGTGCACCAGGACCATCCACATCCTGGGGGTCACGATGCCATTGGGGCACAGTACCCTTTGGACGTGCACACCTGCCTGCTGCAGGAGTCGGTACAGCTGCAGGGCGGGTTGCAAGGTCCGTGGAGGCACTGACTGTGTCCGTGGGAGCGGCATAGCAGGGAGTGCTCGGACCGGGCGAGATGGTCCATATGCGGACGGATGTGACCGCTGCCATCGACAGGCTGACCCAGGCAGTGGTCTCTGTGGCGACTGCATTGACCACACTGTCTGGTGACCCTGTACCATGCACCCCACACAGTGCGCACTCCACTCCCCGTTCCCGGCGTCGTGCGACACCAGGCCTGTCGACGCCGGGTTCTGCTGTGGGCATCCCGAGCACCCCTGGTGCAAGTTTCTTTCGTGGGATGCAGACCCCTGTGCGGGCAAGGTCGCGGTCACGCACTGGGACCCCTGGTGGTGCAGTAGTGCCACCCGATGTGGCCCCTGCGCAGCCTGCCAGTGCTGCTAGGCCACGGCGGGGCCGCCCACGCATCCGTGGTGGCTGTGGGACAGTGCTCCCTGACTGAGCTGTCTCCCAATGCAGGCCCTGTCTGGTGCTGCCCTGTGTGCAATGTGTGTCATGGTGGGCAGTGCACTGCTGGGTGCTCTGCTCACCAAACTGACACACGGACCACCTGCACACTCTCCCAACTGCTGTCCACAGGTGCGTGTGGATGATGATGCCTGCATTGCACTGTACACCAAGGTGCAAGGTTGCCCAGGTCCTGACACACGTACGTGGACAGTCCAGGTGGTGAGGGTGGTTGGTGGTGCTGTGTGATAGCGTGTAATTTCCGCATTGCTGTGCTGCTGCCCCTGTATGCTGCCTGGTGTGTGTGTGTGTGTTATTTGAGTGCTCACCCCTCTGCTAATGTGTTGGTGTGAGACCTTCAACTCCCTGACCTTCATGCACGGTGTGTTCCCCTGTGTGCCTGTGGTTTGCGCATAGACAGTGTTGCCTGCACATGTCCCCTTGACTTACCTGTGTTGTGCGTAGTGCTCTTCTGCAATGGTGTCCCGGTGCAGCTGGGCCTGCCGGGTCAGTCGGGGGTCCCTCCGTCCTAGGGGGGGCGGCTCATCACCCATATCACCGGCGCCACTGGCGTCCCATCGCTAATCCCCTCTTGGACCTGTACGGCTATCCCATGGTCTTTGGCCATGTTGTGCAGGGATGCAACAGGCCAGGAATATCCCACAGGCCTTTTGGGGCTGTACTATGAGGCTCCGCCGGTGTCCAGGCATCGGGCGTGCCTTGAGTATCCCAGTCCAGCTCTATGATGTTCCGTGTTGCAGCTGCCTCATTGAAACCGTGCTTGCGCTGGGGTCGTGGGCGCCGGTATGGTGTGATCAGCCAGGGACGGGTGGGTATCCACAGTCACCTGTGTGGAGATAGTGGAGATCAGTGTTAGGTCAGGTAAATATTGCCCATATCCTTGTGTGCCACTACCATGGCACCTGTGTCATTCCCACCCTTGCACAGAGTTTGCATTCCATACATGTGTACTCACCCACTAGATGACCCGTGGGGATGTTCCCACTCTCAAATCGATGGCACAGTGCAGATTGGTGCCATATGAAGGCATCATGTGCTCCGCCAGGGTGTGTGGCACAGACATTGATGATGCGCCCAGTGGCATCACACACCACCTGGCAGTTGACACTCGAGTAGCCCTTTCGGTTCCGATATGCTTGCCCGTCGGGGCCAGGTGGCGTGCGAATGGCCACATGGGTGCAGTCTATGGCACCTAGCACGCCAGGCATTTGTGCTACCCTGTGGAACTCCTGCATGTTTGCTGTACGCTCTGCCATGGTGCTGGGGAAATGGATGTACTCTGCAGCATGAGGCAGCAGTGCGCTGAGGAATTGGGTGAGGATGCGTGACGTGGCCGACTGCGTGATGCCTGTGGTGTCCCCTGTCGGCCTCTGGAAGGTGCCCGTGGCGAGCAGGCACATGCAGGCTGTCACCTTGGTCTCCACTGACAGAGCGTGACTCCGTCGTGAGGGTGCCTGCATCACATCACTGCACAGCTCACTGAGCCGTCTCAGTATTGCCCTGTTCAGGCGGTACCGGGCCACGATCTCAACATCACTGTACAGCTCGTAGCTGATGCGGGCACGATACCGCCTGTCGGGGGCATACCGCCGACGGGCCCCTCCACGGCCACGCCCCTGCAGCATGCTGTCTCACCCCTCATTACAGCTTCCATGTGAAGCTGACACTGTCCATCTCCCTGGCTTCCGCCCCCAGCTGCTGTTCCTGTGTTACCCCCACTGCCCCCACTGCTGCTTCCACTGCACCGGCACCCCACTGGCCTCTCTGTCCTCCAGGACCCACTGTCCTCTGTCCTTCCTGCTCCTGTCTCTGTCTCTGTCTCTCTCTCTGTCTCTCTCCCCCGGTTTGCGGCCTGCTCGAGTTCTTGCGCCGCTCCCTTGAGCCGTTTTATTTTGGCTCAAATCCGGTACTGCGCAACTTCCGGCTGAGCCACTCTTGCGCAGTGCGCAAGTGTTCAAATATCGCATTGCGCACTTTATGCATGGACCCGCCCCCTGCGGTTGCGCATGCCTTCATTTCCATTGCGCTGTGGCTCAGCGTGTTTTCGGTGGCGCAACTGGCCCCTTCTCAATATCGCAGAATGGCGCATTTTTGGAGTTGCGCACGCGCAACCCTGTTGCGCATGGCGCAACCCTTTTGAATATCTGGGCCATAGAGTGTGTCGTTACTTGAGGCTCCAGTAATGGTTTCCCAGGGGATTGCAGTTTATGTGCTGACTGATGAGGAACTTCTAGAGAAGGAAATGAGGAGGAAAATGCAAGCTTTCTTGATCTTATGGCAAAGGATGAAAAGAGGCATGCAGAAAACAAGGCCCAGATGCAGTTACAACACTGGGTTCAGCAGCGTGTGACAGCTGGTTTGAAAGCTGGCTCCACCACTCATAAGTGTAGGAGGTCAAATATAGCTTCTGAATATATTTCTACTATCTCACTATCACCCAGGGGGTTTCACGTGACAACGGTGATTGTGGAAAAGCAATCACCACTACGATGAGTGGACAACGCTGAAAAAAACAAAATGCTATGTGCACTGCAGTGAAAAAATTGGGTGACAAGGAAAACCATGTGAGGGCTATGCCCCCCCACACCCTGCTAAATAAAGAGTACTAACTCAAAGGGGGGGTGCACATCAGGGAAGGGGTGAAACTACCAAAAAAAACCTAACATTGCAGTGAACAAAACCAAAAAAACTCTGTATCCCTCCGCAGCCCCAAACCTTGCACCCTCCCCACTGTAGCCAGCCACCATCACCACTCCACCAAGCTGCCAGCCCAGCAGCTACTTGCTGCTCTACCCCTGACATACCCTCCCTCCTCTTCCTGTTTACCTCCTACTCTTCTTCTTGTCGCCCTGTCCTTTTGATCACTACCCCTGAAGGGTAGCCCACATAACCATTGCTACCCTTGTAGAGTAGCCCACATAACTGGTGCTGAAAGTGAGTCGCTCATATTCAAGTTTCTCACTTTCAGTCGCCATTATAATGTCATACCCACCCATGTCATATCCTGTCTGTCTGTCTGTTTATCTATCTATCTATCTATCTATCTATCTATCTATCTATCTATCTGTCTGTATGGCTCTCTGTTTATCTATCCTGTATATATACAGTACAGTAACTAGTTACTATATATATATATATATATATATAGAGAGAGAGAGAGAGATACATATATATATATATATATGTGTATATATATATATATATATATATAGTATATTATGGTAGCACGGAAAAGCTACCATAGTTAGTTACAGCACTTTTAAGGTTAAAGGGTCAGATTGTGCACCTTAATAACTTTGCCACTGTTCAACGTATTTGCCTGAAATTTGGTATGCACAATTGGCATGGTAGATCTTGGGATCTGCCAAGATTCGTATTGGTCAGATATACAGCTGCGGAGGTATTAAGCAACAACCAATTGTGCAATTACGCTTTTTTGTGATTTCTTTGCTCGCACCTACAGGTTGCATGGTTTGCGCAACCAGTCTGAAAACTTCAGGGAACATGCAGCCGGGGTCTCCAATGTGCCTTTTGAAGATTTCGTAAAAAAATATTGAACGGTTCAAAAGTTATTCAAAAAACAAATAAGTCAATGGGAAAAGTTAACAAAAAGTTCAACACTTTCGCAAATGCAGTTTTTACTTTCACAAATGGCCCTTTTACTTTCGCAAATCCACCATTTTGTTTTCAGTTGGTGATCAAAAAAATGGATGGCATTTAAATTTGGGACCCTCTAGCAACACAGTAATATTTGTGTTTACCTAGTCAGACCCTGAGGATGCTAGGCATGTCTTTATTTTGAGGTTAAACACCCTAGAAATGTGTTTTTCAAGTTTCTGGAAAAAGTACTTTCACAGACTAGTGTCACACTCATGAAAGTGTCACAAGTTTTGAGAAAGCTTTCGCAAATTGAGACACTACTTTTCCAGGCTATGGCAAAATGACAGCAATTCCTTGCCACCCTGCTGCAAAAGAACGGTTTGGTCTTTTGAGCTGAAATTTGGAAGAAACGCAGCCAACATCTCACAGATGAGCCTTCCATATTTTGGTGAAAAAATATTACAGGGAGGCAAAGTTACAGCACTCCAAATTTGACACTTTTTCCTCTAGGATAACATTACAGCATCTGCCGCATTACAGGAATCCTTTGCCGCCCTGCTGCAAAATAACGGTTTGGTCTTTTGGGCTGAAATTTGGAGGGAAGAAAGCCAACATCCCTCTGATGTGTCTTTTGGTAGTTTGGTGAAAAAATATTACTGGGAAGCACAGTGGCGGCACTCCGAAGTTAATGCCTTTTCCCATTAGATAACATTACGGCACCCGTCATGCTTTTTGGAGCCCGTATCTTGGAAACGGTGCAAGCTACGGACTTTTGGTCACAAAAATGCTTAGCCCCCTAACCAGGGGCTAAGTACAAAACTAGCCAGGAGAGTCATAATTCATATGAAATTTAATTTTTTTTCTACGTTGTACGGTTCCTGAGATATAAGCAATTTAATATTCCAAGTCCTCATTTTATGCTCCGAGGCCCATTGTTATGTATACATTCTTTATTTTCACTGTGTTTTCCAATGCATTTTTTGGGGAAAAGAAGGGTGTGCCCTTTTGTTACTGTGCCAGTTGGTGTTTCCAGTTGCGTTTCCGTTACTGTTTGTGGCACCATTACCATCTACGCCACTGTGTGCATTACCATTTGTGTTTTCGCTTGTGTTTCTGTGTCATTTATCGTTATTGTTGTTGTTACCATTACCAGTTTCATTTGCAATTGCGGTACCATCCACGTGCATTACAGTTTGCATTTTCATACACGCTTGTATTTCTGTTTCGTTTCTGTTTCCTTTGGCGTTATTTTTGCTGTTACTGTTACCATTTGCACTTACAATTGTGGTATCATGACAGTGCACGTAGCGGTTTACATTTCTGTACTTGCTTGCATTTACATTTCTGTTTCCTTTGACATTATTGTTGCTGTTACCGTTACCATTTGCATTAACAATTGCAGTTCCGTGACCAAGCGCGTTACAGCTTGCGTTTCCATATGCGCCTCCATTCCCATTTCTGTTTCTGTTTCCTTTGGCATTTTTCTTCATGTTAACTTTACCATTTGTATTTACTATTGTGGTACTGCGGCTGTGCATGTTACGTCTTGTGTTTACGTGTGCTCTTTAGTCATAGCTCGCTTTCTGTTCTCTTTCACGTTCTTTTGCTGTGAAACTTAACATTTCCATTTAAAATACCGCTGCCATCACTGTTCATGTTACCAGTTGTGTTTTCAGAGCGTTTCAATGTCCGTTTAAGTCCACGGGTTGCTTTGGCGCACTTTGTGCTTTATGCTTTATTAACATTCTTTACCATTTACATTTCATACTATGTGCACCACTGTTGGCACATTTGTGTGTGTTGCTGTTCCTGTTATTATGTTACAAGACATCATGTGGTGGGAGCGTGGGGCCCTTTGGGCCCACGCGCCCGCTGCTACATTACTTTCACTATTTGTCGACATCATTCTCAAAAAGAAGGGAAATTAGATGCAAATAAAATCAGTTTAATGCATCAGTTAGGGTTGTTCTACAGCAACAAAAGTGAGGAAATGCAGTGTTAGGGTTGAAAACCCCTTGGATCCTTCAGCCCACCCCCACAACCGGCATTGGGGTGCGGCGTTGGGGTCACCGGTCTAACTCTCCCCATTCTCCTATACTTCTGCTTCTTTACACATGTGATGGGGTGAGAGTTAGGTCGATGACCCCATCAGCACTCCAATGCCAGTTGTGGGGTGGGCTGGGGGCTCAAGGAGGTTTTCAACCCTAACACCGAATTTCTCACTTTTGTCACTGTGGAACAACCCTAACTGTTGCATTAAACAGAGTTTTTTGCGTCTAATCTATATATATATATATATATATATATATATATATACACACACATATACATCTATTTGCAGAAAACTAGTTAGTGTTAAAGTGACAAAAGTAGGGAAATACAGTGTTAGGGTTTCCAGTCCAAACACCCCACACCCCCGCCTTGCACAGACCAAGAAGTGTCAGGGGGCAGCATTGTTGTTGTCAGCCCTAATGCAGAATCTTGCAAAATCAAGAGGAGACCTTGTGTCACAGACAGTGCATACTAACTTTTGTGCAATTCTGCTAAACAGGGGCAAAGTTATTAAGGTACAAAATGAGTGGTTTAACATTAAACATCCTACTCAACCCTAGCTATTGTGCTGCTACTGCACCACCATAAAATTTG
Source organism: Neoceratodus forsteri (assembly GCA_016271365.2). Classification (NCBI taxonomy): domain Eukaryota; kingdom Metazoa; phylum Chordata; order Ceratodontiformes; family Ceratodontidae; genus Neoceratodus; species Neoceratodus forsteri. The sequence goes on from CM028137.1 coordinate 707,556,509, forward strand.
TTTTGCAAAAAACATTGTTAATGCAGCAATTACAGTTCAACTTATTGCAACAATGTAAGGAAATGTGGTGATTAGGGTTTCCAAACATAACTCCACACCCCATCCCTCAAGCAGCAAAGGGAAAAATCATTAGGCCTTTGGGACTCTGGAATCTTAGCAAATCAGTGGTGGAGCCTTCCTTGTGGTTGTCACACCTAATGCCCATCCCATTCCTTGTGCAAACAACATTATACATGACCTTCTTTCTTCAAGCAGGACATGCAGAGCCCTGCATGAAGAAAGAAATAATATGTTGTCTTGACCATATGTGGCAAGACATACTGTACTTCTCTACCTTTGATTGATGAGTGTATCACTATGAGGCACTGGAATAAAACTGTACCTTGTGCTTCAGAGAGGAGACTATGTGCTGGGGGAATCGGTGAGCATTTGGCATGACAGTCCTATGGAAGACCCCTCCATTGAGTTCACCAAGACTCTGGAGATCCAAAACCTTCTTGCTTTTTCCTATTGCTACTTGGGATGTGGTGGTAGAGAGATCAGGTGGGAAACCCTAATTCCACATTTGCCCACTTTTGTGCTATTAACATGAACCTTAACTGGTGCATTAGCAAAGTTTTTTGCAAAGAATTTCCTTTCTGGTTGAGATAGTTGAAACATATCCTAATTCAACCAGATCTCATAGAGATGAGTCCATCCACCTACAGAAGTGTAGTGACAGACATCAAGAATTCATGAGGCTGTCTGGTGGGCTGTGGAAGTGCAGGGGCCTCTGGTCACAGTGCTTCCATGTGGCTACACATACAGCTGCCCAGGATAAAGAGTCCATCTGTCAGTCAATGCACAGGGCCCTTTGGCACCCACAGAAGCAGAGGTGCCGGGTCCTATACCAAGAGGACAGTTGTCTTTCCTATATGGTACCTAGCCCATGTGAATAATCTTGCAGCTTTCTTACTCTAGCTGAGGTGCTGCATAACAGCATTATCCCCCCACCCTTGACCCATCCACTGGGTCCTTGAGTTCACCTCCAAACTGATCTCACAGGCACAGGATCACAAAGCGTACCTGCTGGTGTAAAGACAGGCACTACATATGTTTTTTTTTTTTTTTACCACAAATATTCAAGATAATCATGTTATAACTCCACTTATAAATATGACATTTTGCATTTATATTATATTGGTAGAACTGTCATTCCACATCAGAAAAACCAAAACATGACTCATCCAGGGTTTCAAATTTTACATCTGTCACATTTATGAGGTGGTGTGAAAATATTGCTACATTCAAAGAGTGGAGTCAAAAATTAAAAATGAACAATCTTATGAGTGAACGTTGAGATATTGCAATGTTCACTCATAACCTGGGAATTTTACAATATTTGTATGCCAAATTTTAATCATTGCCCTGTAATTACACCACCTCATGAACTTGCAGGTGAACATTTTCAAATTCCCACCAAAACATCTATCCATGCAATAGGTGCAAAAGGCATTTTGGGCAGGATTCGAAAACTGTCAGCTGTTGCATTCATAAGGTGGTGCAAAAAAATGGCTGTGTTGGAGATTTGGGGTCCAAATGTTTACAATTACAAAAGTTATGGGGGGGTAGAAACATTTCAATGTATGCTTATAATGTTAGCATTTTTTTCCCCAGATGCTCAATATAGCCTTATTATGACCCCACATCATGAACATGGGTGGTGTAAAGAAATGCTGCACAAAAGGCATACCCTTTCAATCCTGAAAATGTCATGTAATCGTTCAATACCATATAAGCATTTGTTCTGTTTTTTTGGTGCTCAGTTTCCTGAAACTGCACAAGATGCTGTCACAAAACTTTTCATATCTTTAGAGTTGACAGCCTGACAGCACATCCCAAATCTTGTGCTATTTTTTCAAATGTCACCAAGGGTGCTACCATGCTTCTATAACATGTAATAACATTTGCTATCTTTTCATTTTGTATTACTGAGTATGTTCAAATACTTTTATTATATTTGTTTAACCTGCTGTTAAACAGTTTGTGATATTTTTCATGTGCAGGATCTTATACAACATTATATTTACTGTTTTTACAATAGTATCTTTTCTCTGTTCAGTGTTTTTTGCTTTAGCTATCCTGAGTTGGGCTATAACTTCATCCTGCTATAAGAATGTGTCAAGACAGACCGAAGCTAAGAAATTAAAACCATGTTCTATTTGATTTTTCCTGAAGTATTTCAAAATGAACCACTTGCACCTGAGATATTCCATTAAAAACCATAATCATGTCTCTAACTTGTTCCTTGTTTGTTGTTTTACCTGTCCTGAGTTGGCATGCAGCTTCATTGCACAATAACAAATATGTAAAGCAGATTGAGGCTAAGAATGTGAAACTTTTTCAGTTCTTTACATTTCCAAAGAGTTGCAAAAACAAGTAGTTGACCTCAGGGACGTGCTCCGGTAAAAGGCTGTCTTACTGACAGTCAAACTTAATTGTCTATTTTCATACAATATAGATATAATTAGAATTGCTTATCAACCCTACTTGATGACATCAAATAAAGGAATGAAGCCAAACTAGTCTGCTTGCAGTTACCGTATCTGTTATAAATATATTTCTGCCCTCAAGGTTTATTTAAGGGCTTAGATTCAAAATGTGGATAGCTTTGTGTGTCTCTGAACTTACAGTATTTCTGAACAGTGAATGTCTGTCACCTTTTTAAAGACCAACTCTTTCTTATAATAAAAAGCTTAAAACTCTGAACTTTCACAAAGTATTTTTAACTTCATTATTTTCAGTTACAATATTTCCTAGTGTTTTTTTACTACTCCTGCTGTTTGTCTGCTAAATATTGTAAGCACTGCAATGATTATTTCCCTGATCCTTTTCAAAATGTATCTGTCCCCCGCTAAACACACATTTGCTGGTTGTGACCTCATGGTCTGTTATCATTGTGAGCACTATATCATAAATAAAGGAATTATAAGTGAATTGTTTTCAAATGTTTTCTATGCAGACTTTTTAGATGGACTACCAAGATGTGCTATAAATCATAGAAAAGAACTCTGAAAATGAACTAACATAGAAACATAGAATTTGACGGCAGATAAGGACCACTTGGCCCACCCAGTCTGCCCATTTCCCTACCTGATGGATAAGCTGCAGATCTTAGTTAACCAGCAGCCTATTTCTTCCTACCCCACCCCCTAGAATTGCCTTATGACTGTCCCATGCATGCTTGAATTCCACCACTGTTTGTGACTCCACAACCTCCTCTGGAAGGCCTCCTCACATCCACCACCTCTCTGTGAAAAATACTTCCTTAAATTACCTCTGAGCCGCCCCTTCTATCTTCAAATTGTGCCCCTTGTTCTTGCACACCTCTTTTTGAAAGATGCTACCCTCTTGGACTTTGTTGATTCCCTTGAGGTACTTGAAAGTTTCTATCATGTCCCCCCTCCCTCCTTTCCTCGAGGCTATACATATTAAGCTCCTTAAGTCTCTCTTCATATGTCTTCCGGTGCAGACCCTGCACCATTTTAGTTGCCCTCCTCTGGACAGCTTCCATCCTGTCTATGTCTTTGCAGAGATTGGGTCTCCAGAACTGCACGCAGTACTCCAGATGGGGTCTCACTAGCTGTCTGTACAGAGGGATAATAACTTCCTGTTTTCTACTGGTGATGCCTCTCCCTATGCATCCCAGTATCCCCCCAGCCCTCCTTGCTGCCCTCTCACATTGCTTGCCCACCTTTAGGTCATCTGATATGACTACCCCCAGGTCCCTTTCCATTTTTGTTGTTGTTAGTATCTCACCCCCCATTGTGTACTCTTCCCCTGGGTTTTTGTTTCCCAGGTGCATTACCTTGCACTTCTTAGCATTGACTCTAAGCTGCCATACATTTGACCATTCCTCTAACCTTGCCAAGTACCTTCTCATCCTTTCCACTCCACCTTGTGCATCAACTCTGTTGCAGATTTTTGTGTTATCTGCAAAGAGACATTTTTCTTCCAGTCCTCTGCAATGTCACTTATAAAGACATTGAAGAGGACTGGTCCTAATACTGAACCTCATGGTACCCCACTACTAACCCCCTTTTCCAGAGTGGACTCCATTTACTATTACTCTGTGTCCTGTTCTCCAGCCAATTCTTTACCCAGGCTGTCATCTTGGGACCCACTCCCAGGCTGGCTAACTTGTATATTAATCTTTTGTGTGGGACTGTGTCAAATGCCTTGCTAAAGTCTAGGTAGGCCATGTCCACAGCCCCTCCCTGATCAACTACTTTGGTCACCCAGTCAAAGAAATCTATCAGATTTGTCTGGCATGACCTTCCCGCTGTGAATCCATGCTGCCTTGGGTCCTGTGCCCCTCTGGCCTCTAGATATTTAACAATTATTTCCTTCAGAAGTGATTCCATCATTTTCCCTACCACTGAGGTTAAACTAACAGGTCTGTAGTTTCCTGCTTCTGCCTTGCTCCCACTTTTGTGAAGGGAATCACATCTGCCCTCCTCCAGTCCTCGGTACCACCCCATCCTCCCATGATTTGTTAAAAAGTGTAGTCAGTGGTGTCACTAGTTCTACCCTTAGTTCTTTTAGAATTCTGGGATAAATCCCATCAGGCCCCATTGCTTTGTCCACCTTCAGTTTTAAGAGTTCTTTCAGAACCCTTTCTTCTGTAAATGGGCTGGTATCAACTTCTGTATCCAGAGCATTTCTACTGTTTGTTTTAGGTACCTCCCCCTCTTCCTTTGTAAATACTGAGCAAAAATATTTGTTTAGTATCTCTGCCTTTTCACAGTCACCCTCTGCCCACCCTCCTCCTCCCTTTATTAAGCCTCACTATCCCTCCTTGGTCTTCCTTCGCTCCTGATGTACCTATAAAAGGTTTTTCCCCTTCTTAACTGAGTTGGCTATCTTTTCCTCGGTTTGGGCCTTTGCTGTTCTGACTGCCTTCCCAGCTTCCTTTTGCTTTAACTGATACAGTTCTCTGTCCTGTTCCTTCTGTGATTCCTTGTACTTCCTGAATGCTTTCTTTTTCTCTTGAACCTTCACTGCCACTTCTTTTGAGAACCATAGTGGTTTCTTACCTCATTTCATTTTGTTTATTTGCTTTACACAAAGGCTTGATACCTCTGTGATGGCAGTTTTTATTATTCCCCATTGTTCTTCCAACCCTCCTTCCTGCCCATTTGCTAGTGCATTCCTTAGGCACTCACCCATTTTGACAAACTCAGCCCTCCTAAAATCCAGTACCTTTGTCTTTGTATGGCTTGACTCTATTGCTGTGTTTATTGTGAACCATACTGTTCGATGGTCGCTAGTTCCCAGATGATTACCCACTTCTACATCTGTGATCCTCTCTTCATCTCCATTTGAGAGAACCAGGTCTAAGACTGCTCCCTCTCGAGTGGGCTCCAATACTAGTTGTCTAAGGCATGCCCCCTGTAGGGCATCTAGAATAACCCCACTCTTAGAAGCGGCTGCTACAACTGCACTCCAGTTAATATCTGGCATATTCAGATCACCCATCAGCAATATCTCCCCTTTTTCTGCCATTCTAAGTATACTTTCTATCATTTCCTTGTCCATTTCCTCCCCCTGAGAAGGGGGTCTGTATACTACCCCTGTGCATATTGTGGTGCCATTGCCGGTCTCCAAATTTACCCACAGTGCTTCTTCTCCTCCCTGTTTACCCTTTTGTTCTGTTGCTTTGATTCCTTCCCTTATGTAAAGAGCTACTCCTCCTCCTCTTTTACCCTACCTGTCCCTCCTGTAGATAGTGTATCCTGGTATGTTTACATCCCAGTCATGGTTTTGTGTGTACCATGTTTCTGTGACTGCCATGATATCTAGATGTTCCTCCTCCATCAAGGCCACTAATTCAGGAAGCTTGTTACTCAGACTATGGGCATTGGTACTCATTGCTCTCCATTTTTGATGGCTTTACCTTCTGTTGCAGCATCCCCACTGACCTTTCTACCTTGGTCTTTTTCTCATTTAGTACCCTGTTTTGTAGGGAGGCCGGATTTTCCTGCTGCTTATCAGTGCCTTCCCCCTTGACTAGTTTAAAAGCTTGCCAATGAAGCATTTAAACCGATTGCTCAAAAGACTTGTTCCCTTCCTGGACAGATGCAGACCATCCTGCCAGTATAGGCTGGTGTCCCTCTATCCCTTCCTAGAAGCTATTTACATATTTTACCCATTTTTGCCTAAACTGTATAACTTACTGCTCAGTGTTCTTTGTAATACAAATTGTATATTGTAATACAACTAAATGTATTGTGTAGTAAATTGTAAGAGCTGAAGCATCTCATTTATGAACACCCTTGCTGAAGTGCTGTGTTGTTCTTTAATATGTCTTGACAAGTACATATGAGAGTAGAGCTCCCCTGCTAATACACAGTCCAATGATAGCTTCACATCACCAACTACAGAATATATATCATCTACAAAATCAATACATTTACATACTACTTACTTGTCCATAACCTTACAGGATCTTTTTTTTTTTATTATTTAAATATTTGGTGACTGGGAAAGGTACACTGAGCCAAGGCTCATCTCCAGGTGTGACCAGGGGACAGGGAGCCTGGGAATCACAGTATATAGTGCAAGGCATTAGATACAAAATTACACAGTAGTAAGCATAATAAAATATACCAGTGACCACAATACAGCAAAACAGGCTACACAGAGAGATAACTGTACAATGAAATGGAGTATCAAAGATGGGAATAGTTACAACAAGGGACAAACATTTCAAGTGAAATGAGAAAACTGTAAATGGTACAGTGTAACTCAAAATCAGTGTTGTCACAATGGAAGTATGATGAAATGCCAAAAGTCTGGATCTTGACATTCAAGATCCTGAGGTTGGCTGCCCGACACACATCTGCCCGACAGACAGATGCTGGTGCCAGCAGGGGTAAGGCAGTGGATGTGATGAACCACTACCCTGCCTCTAGCCATGCACCACAAGAAAGGGAAAAAGCCATTGGTTGGCCAAGCTGCTCCTGTGGCGTGGAGGGCTAAGCCACTAGCAACTCAGCCACCAGTGCACTGAGACCTGGGTTCTATTCCCGGGTCTCCACTTTTGCACGATGCTCTTTTGCCTCCCATAAACTGTTTTAACCTACTCTGAGGTCTGCTCCCCCTCAGAGCTGGTTATTTTAGTTATGGGGGTGTGGGGGCAGAGCACCCCTTCTGGGGGGTGAATGGGTCTTGTCCCCCACATTGCAGCAACACCTTGTCAGTCTTCCAGCAGTCGGTCTCTTAAACTCAGGCTTATGGAGTTTGGGATACTGACTGTTGGGATTCAGTAGTAGATCCTGTTACAAAAGGGAGCAAACATTTCAAGTGCAATGAGACAACTGTAAATGGTAGAGTGTAACTCAAAATCAGTGTTGTTAGAATAGGCGGCAGACATATCAAGTGCTAAGAGGTGTTATGGGAGCAAGCAGGGAAAGGAAGGAGGTGGAGCAATGATTTGACAGAAGAGTGAGAGGAATAGTTGTCTAAGAGAGGAAATTGGTTGTTCCACAGAGAGGGGAGATGATAGTGGAAAGCAAATTTAAAATATGATTTTATTTTACTGTAACTGATTTCAGTCAAATGCTTCTTCATCTTCTCTTCACATTACAACAACCCATAGCCTATCCCTCCCTAGAAGCTATTTACATATTTTACCCATTTTTGCCTAAACTGTATAACTTACTGCTCAGTGTTCTTTGTAATACAAATTGTATGCCTCAATGGTTCTGTACAAATATTTTGCAAAACATTGGTGACACTCTTCCTTAGCTCTCAACCTGGTGACTTCATAACTAGAGATGTTGTGATGTTCCAATTTGCCAGCAAAGTTTGCAGGAATTTGCAGCAATTTGCAAATGGGAACATTTGCAAATTTCATTGCAGATGCACTGGTTTTGCCACACAATTGTTTTTTTGGGGGTACACAGGAACTTAAAAACACTTCCCCTGACCTACTGTGCTGTAAAGCTACCGCCTCCCACCTCCCAAAAATGAATGATAAAATACACTCTTCCCATTTTCATTGGTGATCCCATGCTCTGATGAATTGAAACATAGAAACATAGAAACATAGACTTTGACAGCAGATAAGTACCGCTAGGCCCATCTAGTCTGCCCATTTCCCTACCTACAGGATAGGCCGCAGATCCTAGTTAACCAACAGCCTATATCTTCCTGCCCCCCACAAGAATTGCCTTATGTCTGTCCCATGCATTCTTGAATTCTTCCACAGTTTTAGACCCCACAACTTCCTCAGGAAGGCTGTTCCATGCAACCACTACCCTCTCTGTGAAATAATACTTCCACATTGCCCTGAACCACCCTCCTTCTATCTTTAAATTGTGTCCCCTTGTTCTTGCAAGTCTCTTTTCTGAAAGATGCTACCCTCTTGGACTTTGTTGATTCCTTGAGGTACTTGAAAGTTTCTATCATGTCCCCCTCTCCTTCTTTCCTCAAGCGATACATATTAAGCTCCTTTAGTCTCTCCTCATACGGCTTCTCTTGCAGACCCTGCACCATTTTAGTTGCCTTCCTCTGGACTGCCTCTATCCTGTCTATGTCCTTGGAGATGGGGTCTCCAGAACTGAACACAGTATTCCAGATGGGGTCTCACCAACTGTCTGTACAGAGGGATAACAACTTCCTGTTTTCTGCTGCTGATGCCTCTCCCATACATCCCATTATACCCCGGCCCTCCCTACTGCCTTCTCACATTGCTTACTAACCTTAAGTTCATCTGATATGATTACCCCCAGGTCCCTTTCCTGTTTTGTTGTTGTTACTACCTCCCCACCCATTGTGTATTCTTCCCTGGGTTCTTGTTTCCCAGGTGCATTATTTTGCACTTTTTTGCATTGAATCTTAGCTGCCATATGTCTGACCATTCCTCCAACCTTGCCAAGTCCCTTTTCATCCTTTCCACGCCTCCTTGTGTATCAACCCTGTTGCAGATCTTTGTGTCATCTGCAAAAAGGCATACTTTTCCTTCCAGTCCCTCTGCAATGTCACTGATGAAGACATTAAAAAGGACTGGACCCAATACTGAACCCTGCGGTACCCCACTAGTAACTGCCCTTTCTTCAGAGTGGACTCCATTTACAATTACCTTCTGTGTCCTGTTGTCCAGCCAATGTTTTACCTAGGCTACCACCCTGGGACCCACTCCCAGGCTGGTTAATTTGACTAATAATCTTTTGTGTGGGACTGTGTCAAATGTCTTGCTAAAGTCTAGGTAGGCCATGTCCACAGCCCCTCCCTGGTCTACTACTTTGGTCACCCAGTCAAAGAAATCTATTAGATCTGCCTGACATGACCTTCCGCTGTGAACCCATGCTGCCTTGGATCCTGTGCTCCACTGACCTCTAGGTACTCAACTATTCTTTCTTTCAGAAGTGACTCCATCACTTTCCCTCCACAGAGGTCAGACTGACAGGTCTGTAGTTTCCTGCCTCTGTCTTGGTCCCACTTTTGTGAAGGGAATCACATCCGCCTTCCTCCAGTCCTCGGGTACCACACCATCCTCCCATGATTTATTAAAAAGAGTAGCCAGTGGTTTCACTAGTTCCTTCCTTAATTCTTTTAGAATTCTGGGGTGAATTCCATCAGGACCCATTGTTTTGTCCACCTTCAGTTTTAGGAGTTCTTGCAGAACCCTTTCTTCTGTGAAAGGACTGGGATCGATCCCTATCAAGAGTGCTTCTGTTAATTGGATTAGGCACTTCCCCTCCTCTTTGAATACTGAGCAGAAATATTCGTTCAGTATTCCTGCTTTTCACTTTCCCCTCTGCCCACCCACCGTTCATTCTATTCAGCCTCACTATCCCTCCTTTGTCTTTCTACGCTGCTGATGTACCTATAAAGGTTTTATCCCCTTCTTAACTGAGTTGGCTATCTTTTCCTCAGTTTGGGCCTTTGCTATTCTGACTTCCCTCCTGCTTCTTTCTGCCTTAACTGGTACAGCTCTCTGTCCTGCTCCTTCTGTGTTTCCTTATACTTCCGGAATGCTATCTTTTTCTTCCTGACTTTCACAGCCATCTCTCTTGAGAACCATAGTGGCTTTTTCTTTCATTTTGATTTGTTTATTTGCTTCACACAAAGGCTTGTTGCCTCTGTGATGGCAGTTTTGATGATTCCCCATTGTTGCTCCACATCTCCTTCTAGCCTGTTTGCTAGTGCTTTTTCAAGGCACTCTTCCATCTTGCCAAAGTCAGCCCTCCTGAAGTCCAGTACCCTCACTTTTGTATGGCTTGACTCTGTAGCTGAGTTTAACGTGAACCACACTGTTTGATGGTCACTTGTCCCCAGATGGCAACCCACTTCTAGATCTGAGATCCTCTCACTGCCCCCGTTTGAGAGTATGAGGTCTAAGATTGCTCCCTCATGAGTGGGTTCTGAAACTAGCTGTCTAATACCTGCCACCTGTAGGGCATCAATAATGGCCCTGTTCTTGGATGTGGCTGCAGCAAATGTGCTCCAGTTAACATCTGGCATATTCAGGTCTCCCATCAACAGTATCTCCCCTTTCTCTGCCATTCTAAGAACGCCTTCCATCATATCCTTGTCCATTCCTTCCCCCTGACATGGGGGTCTGTACATAACTCCTGTGTGGATTGTGGTGCCCTTTCCAGTCTCCAAGGTGACCCACACTGCCTCCTCTCCTCCCTGTTTACTCTTTTGTTCAGTTGCTTTTATCCCTTCCTTTACATAGAGAGCTACTCCTCCCCCTCTTCTCCCCTGCCTGTCTCTCCTGTAGGTTATGTACCCTGGTATGTTAACATCCCAGTCCTGGTTTTCTGTGTACCATGTTTCTGTGACTGCTACGATATCCAGGCATCCCTCTTCCATTAAGGCCACCAGCTCAGGGAGCTTGTTGCCCAGACTACGGGCATTGGTACTCATTACCCTCCATTTCCTGATGGCCTTACCACCTTTTGCCCCATCCCTGTCCTTCTTGCCTTTGTGACTTTTTCCATTTACCCCTGCCCTTCTCCCTATCGACACCTCCATGTTGGTGTTTGCCACACTTACTACCGTGATTGTTTGGGGGCTAGGATTTTCCTGCTCCTTTCAGTGCCTCCCCTTGCTGGTTTAAAAGCTGCCAATGAAGCATTTAAACCTATCACCTAGGATCCTGGTTCCCTCCCGACAGATGCAGCCCATCATGCCAGTATAGGCTTGCATCACTCCAGGTGGACTCCCAGTCCCCAATGAAGCCAAATCCCTGAGCTCCACACCAGTTTTTCAACCACTGATTGAATCCCATGGTACGGAACACCCTAGCCTCTCCTATGCCATAGATGGGTAGCACCTCCGAGAAGGTTACCATGCGTGCTACTTGATTAAGGCCCCTCCCCAATTCCACAAACTCTTCCTGCACTTCTCTAATCCCTTTCTTAGCCAGGTCATTTGTCCCTAGGTGGACAATGACATCCAGCTCCCTCCCCTGTGCAGCTGCTCTGGCAATCCTGAGGATTCGCTCCCTGTCCCTCCAAGCCATGGCGCCAGGCAGGCACCTTACCTCCCTCTCCCCTTCCTTGCCCAGTTCTACCTTCCTAACAATGGAGTCCCCCACCAGGAGTTGTTTCCTTCCCTGCAGGGTCCCCTGCCACACTCCTGTGGGTCTCCTTTGTGGAGGTTCCCAGCATCCTCCTTGGTCTCCACTGTGGGTGCCTCCATAGAGGAACCACACTTTGCCAGAATGGCATAGGAATTGTGGAGAGGTACAACTGGAGGGATGTGCCTCTGTTCCACCACCCTCACCCTCCCTGAGCCCACTGTGGTCCAACCGCTCCTCTTTCTTGGCAACCTCTGAGGCAACGGCAGTGGCACTGGTGGCCCCTGGATGGAAGAGGAGGTCCCACAAATCCTGGCCAACTCAGCCTGAGATGAGCAACCTCCTCCCTCAGCCCAGAGAGGTGCCTGCAGATGGGACAACACCGCATCCTCCAGAACATCTCCCGGAAGACTGCTGCTCCACAGCCACTGCACTGCACCACTCCAATCATGTCTTATTTCTGGCCCCTTAACTGTTTGCAATCCTTTCTCTTTCCTCTGTTTTTTTCTCTCTCCTTACTTTCTGCCTGTGTGCCTTTAAGCTCCTGATTGTCCTGTTCTGAGACAAGAATATCCTATATTTCTCAGTAGACCACTTACTTGTTCAGAGGAAGACCTCCAGCAGCTAGAAGGGGCCGGAGAGCTACTCTTGCCCTTCTAGGATGGTGGGTCCTTGGTGGTTCTGTGATCACTCACTTCCTGCCCCTAAACAGGAAGTTCCTGTTGTCAGTCAAATCCTGTGCCTATAAAAATAGAACTAGCTTTGGGTGGGGGAGGCAATATAGTCCCAGCAGAGAAGTTCAGTCACACAGCAGTCCTTTCTCCTGGTGTCTTCTGCCAAGCTATTAGCAGAATCTTTGTAAGGCAGTCTTTAAATGTAGCTTCCTTCTAGCTAAGCCACTCCCCCTACTTAACAGATCTTTCTACAAGTAATTTAAACCTCACAGCAGTTAAGTCCTTTCAGTCACCTGAGATTTACACCTAGATGACTTTTCAGTTACCCATTCAGTTCAGTTAACCCAAACACACACTTGTTTTTTGTTTTGTATGTTAGTTTTTTTACCCTAAATTAAAGGTCAAATACAAAAGTTCTTCTACTTTAGTCCCAGCAGAGAAGTTCAGTCACACAGCAGTCCTTTCTCCTGGTGTCTTCTGCCAAGCTATTAGCAGAATCTTTCTAAGGCAGTCTTTAAATGTAGCTTCCTTCTAGCTAAGCCACTCCCCCTACTTACCAGATCTTTCTACAAGTAATTTAAACCTCACAGCAGTTAAGTCCTTTCAGTCACCTGAGATTTACACCTACATGACTTTTCAGTTACCCATTCAGTTCAGTTAACCCAAACACACACTTTTTTTTGTTTTGTTTTATATGTTAGTTTTTTAACCCTAAATTAAAGGTCCAAATACAAAAGTTCTTCTACTTCAGTCCCAGCAGAGAAGTTCAGTCACACAGCAGTCCTTTCTCCTGGTGTCTTCTGCCAAGCTATTGCAGGCTGCAATAAACATTAAAATGCTAATTAAAAGCAGAAGTCTGACCTAGCCATATATTCTCTCCACCCATGTGCCAAACACACTCCTCCAACCATCCCACTTAAGTCACATCAAGTATGTTACTACTCAATCATCACCTTAAACACCCCCATCCAATCTCATCCGGTCTCTGCCACCATCCTACCCACTCTGTCACCCAGAAAAACAATCTGTAATAAATAAATCGTCCCACAGTGCAGATTATCTGCTCTGTTCATAGTCTAACATGCAACTGTGTGAATGAACAAATGAAGACTTATTTGCTCTTACTAAAACCTGACTGGCTAATTAAACTTGATTACTTTTTGCTGCAACCTGCTGCAATTTGTTAGAGTAGCATGGGAGGGTGCCAGCAGAGAACTGGAGTGGTGTATGTCAATGAATATAACATTTTTTTGAGTGAGGTGGAGGCATTGAATGCAACTTGTGTTGCCCTTCAACAGCAAATTGGCTGTTAAGCTAGATTAGACATGAGACTTTGGCCAACTTAACTGGTGAATAACAAAGAAAATTGCCATTGTCTGCTTCCCGAATTCACCAAAACTTACATTTATTTTTTGCAGAGTGAATTCTGTTAACTTTGCACTACACTATCCATAACAGACATACATGTACTATTTTTACATTGTGTATTGTCTTTTTTTAATTTATTACTTGAACTGTGATTTTATTACACATGTTCATGTACATATGTTTCTCACTTTGTTATTGCTGTTTAATTCCCTGCTGTATCCCACACCTGGAAACAAGCCCCCGCTCAGTATACCTACAGTATATCACTCAACAACTTTTAAATAAACAGATACATACAATAAAGTGCATTGCTTTACTGAAAGTTACTGAAAGTTAGTATAGTAATATAGGTACTGTATATAGACTACAGAAAATACTTCTATTGCATTCTGGAATCATTAAAAATCAATGTACCAACAGTGATAAAATGCAGCAAAAATATGCAATTGGTTTTAAAAATTATTTTGTTGTTAAATTACATTACATATTCTTTAGTGGCAATATGCAGTACAACACAGCAAGTGCAATTGTTATTATACATTTAAATCACAAGCTAGAGAAATGGATCTAGATTTTCTGAAATGTTGCAACCATTGGAAACTAGGAGCTTGAAGTCCACAAAGATTCAAAAGGGAATACAAAAAAAAAGAAGAATACACATTGCATTTAATTACTACTCAAGTAATACACAAGCATTAAAATGAGAAGCAATAAGGCCAGGGTAAAAAAGAACAGCCATTCGTTGTCTTGGACGATGCAAAGTAAGGCAAGGAAAATTTTATTTATATGGTTATAACAGTTATTGATTAATAATTTTAAGTAAATAAATAATACTATTCAATAAGGGTACTATGCAAAAAATGATCCAGGGTCCTAGACACCATGATGCATAACACATAGAGTCAGCATATGCAGATACAACAGAAAACAGTGGATGTACTAACCACAGGCACCTGCTGCACACACCTGTAGGGCCATCTGTGCTGGTTCTTATGTAACTGCACAGCAGTTTCAAGTGGGGGATGGGAGTGAGTGTGCCCACAGAAGACCATAGGTGCATGGCATGCACAGTGCCCTTTATGCTCTGTTGGGCCAGTGTTGGGGGAATTTCTGTTACACTATCCAGAGGGCTGCCATAATGGGTGTGCACCCAACCTGACCAGAGTTCACATGGTTGCATGGTACCCTGCATTCACAGCCACCAGTCTCCATCCATGCAGAGAGGAGGGTGGATACCAACTGTGGAGCACAGGTTGTGGCAAAAAAAGAAAAAAAAAACATGGTGCTCTGTAGGGGATATGGCAGTACATATGTGGGATGCCATGTCCCTTGAGCCCTGTTCTTGCACAGATTTTTTGTCAATATCACTTTTGAAGTATAGATTTTTTGGGAGAGGGGGAACTCTTCTCCCAAAAGGTTTACATTTATGTTCATCATTGCCACCAAAGCCCCACCAATTGGCCACCAATGGTCTGGTCAGACAAGACAAATTACTTGGAGGGCCACCTCTGGGGTTACCCTGAGTTCACAGTCAACTGGAGGGTAGCAATAGAGTGACCCTGCTCCCAGATTTGAAAGCACCAATACTCCAACTGGAAGACCACTGCCCAGGATTAAGTACACCAACTCTCAAAAAGGAGAGATGTGACTGTGGAGAATTTACTCCCAAAATCACATCATCAATACTCCAGCCAAGGAACTGTCTCTAAAGAGCTATGCTCTCGAAATGTCAAGTTGCTGTCATCGGCCATCACCTCTCCTTCCTCCAGAAATTCATGCTTCAAACCAGGGTACTCCTCTGCCTTCATGCCAGAGCCCACAAACATAAGTAGAAGAGTCTCAGAATAAGAATCGACTGATATTTAAAAACTAAGCACAAGACCAGATAGAGACATAAATCAAACTGATAAAACTAGAGGAGGAAACAAGAAACAGACACATGAAGAAACTACTCTCATTTCAAAAATGGAGGCAATTGCAGCAACAACCCAATATTGATCAGTTTACATCAAAGCATCAAGTTTTTGTTTTGTTGCTTCAGTGATAAAGCATATTGATACGTAAATCTGTAACCCCAAAAAAGAATTCCATACCTGCAGTAGCTTTAGTGGAGCCACAATAAAAGACATTATACACATTGTACCCAACATATTAAAGAATGCAAGAGATCACAGATTAGTGATTACACACATAGGGACAAATAATACAAATAGGTCAACACAAGCTGAAATTCAACAGGATTTCATTAGTCTGAATGAGACACTACACAACCTTTGGTGCGAAACTCATTTCTCTGAAATACTTCCTGTCCCAAGGGATGGCTCTGCAAGGACCCAGAAAAGAAAATCCGTTAATGAGTGGTTGCATAAATGGATGCTCAAAAATGACTTGAAATGTATAACACATTGGGTAATGTTTAACAACAACCGAGGACTGTTTAGTTGGGACAGCTTGCAACTGAGCAAAGGTGCTCAAACTTGCTAGGTAGAAACCTTGAACGCATCATTTCCAGTCACTTAAACTGAATATGGGGATGGTCATAAGAAACACATAAACTTTAAGCCATCATAATGAGGAAGAAAAACATGTTAATAACCATTTAATGCCCAACGTAAGAAGTTTAAACCTCACCAAAAAAGCAGAGCTTGAGGTATATCTTATTTTTTTTTTTTGTAGAATTTATTTGTAGCTCCTATCTTGTGGCCGATTCTTTCCAGAGGGGAGACTCATCTGGAGCTCTGCTGCCTGCCTGAAACTCCAGACTCACACATGCTCCAGTTCTCCTTATACCCTCCAACCTCCTCTGGACGCACAACCCCCCCCCCCCACTTGGCTCTGAGCCCTAGGGGGCCAGACAGCCAACTCCTCCAGCATGCTATCTATAATCAAGTGGAGCAACCAGTGGGGAGTAGGGCAACCAGGAGCACAGTTTGGAATGGGCCAGCACTGGGCATGGGGCCCTGCCACTGATCTTCAGCATCGCCTATCACCATGGCAGGGTTTTTTCCTGTAGTTTCCTCCTCACAGGATGTGGCATGCAATGGCACCCTGCATGGCACATTTGCCATTGGACCTGCTGATGTCCCACCCTCTTTCTGCAGTCCAATGTCTGTGCCCCCCCAGGTCTCCACCAGAGGCTGCTACTGTGCTGGGCACCCAAAGAAACCCACCTCAGAAGAGGACAACAGTCCTCTGTGTGCTCAATCCTCTCCCTCCCTTGCTGAAACATGAGAACCCATGTCTGTTCCAGAACCTGGATAATGGGTGTGGTGAGAGGTGTGGTGTCCAGCACCTCAACCTTCAGTGCAACCGGGCCAAGGCATATCTTATTAAACACAACATAGACATAGGAATAATAAACAAAACATGGTGAGATGCCTCCAATGAATCGATGATTATATCCTCAGGTATCAACTTTTCCCCCCAAAAAATAAAGAAGGCAGAAAAGGAGGTGGGGTCTGTTGCTATGTTACAAATACCATAAAATCTTATCTTTTGGAATTACAAAATAGGTTGAGAGAGCAAAATGAAACCTTGCGGTTGCAATTTGAATTCAAAATAGACCCAAAATCATACTGGAAAACTGTTACTGACTGACCCCTTCATGTAGCAAAGAACACTGGGAGGTCCTGAGTAGGACTACCGGCAGTGTTGGACCTATTGGGTGTGGAGGTTGCATGTGTTACCGGGATGGATGAGGCAGTGGCAGCCTATAATCAGGCTGTCATTGCTGTCTTTGACTCATTCACACCCACTAATGTCTGACCCCTGTCTACTCGGCTAAGACTTCCTTGGTACAATGAGGAACTCAGGGGATTATAGACTATTGGCCAGAGGTTAGAGAGATGCTGGTGGAGATCTGGTCTGATGGAGGACAAATGGGCACTGAAGGAACATTACGCTGACTGTCAGTGGTCAATCTCCGAAGAAAAGGCTGATTTTTTTGTCTAGGGAGTTTGCTGCAGTGAGTAGCACACCAGCTCAACTCTTCCTCATGGTAGGTGATCTTCTACATCCCACCTGTCTTTGTGTTGGTGGGGTAGATTCAAGCACTAGGTGCAAAGAGCTTGCTCTGTTCTTTGTCAGCAAAGTGTCGTTCATCAGGGCCAGAGTCTCTAAGCATCTCTCAAAGGGGATACAGAGTCCATTCTGAACTGTGTGTCTAAGCACTCCTCTTGTTTGGGATGAGTTTGAGCTAGTTGGGGTGGAGAAGGTGGTGGAAATGGTCGTGAGGTTTGAGGCTGCAACCAGCACAGTGTGATCTGGACCCAGGTCCGACCTTCCTTTTGTCTGGATGTTTTCACCTGATTGGACCTGTGGTTGCAGAGATTGTCCAGAGTTCCTTGAGGAGTGGAGTCTTTCCATCAGTCTTGAAGGAGGCTCTGGTTAGACCCCTTTTGAAGAAGTTGTTATTGGACTTGGACTGTCTCAGCAACTACAGGCCAGTCTCTAACCTCCCAGTTTCAGGGAAGGGTAAAGAAAAAGTGGTGGCTATCCAGCTCAAGAACATCTTGCCTCCTCCTCCACCTATGAGTCTTTTCAATCTGAGTTCCGAGCTGGGCATAGTATGGAGACTTCCCTGGTGATGGTGCTTATTGATCTCCTGATGGCAAGGGACAGGAGAGAGCATACCATCCTAGTTCTCCTGGACCTCTCAGTAGTATTTGACACTGTGAATCATGAGGTGCTACTCAATCACTTGCAGTTCTGATGTTGCCTGTCCATTAATGTCATCAACTGGCTCAGGCCATACTTGACAGAGTGCAGAGTGTAATGATGGGGTTGGTGTTATATAGCCTAAAGCCTCTGAGCTGTGGGGTTCTGCAGGGTTTGGTATTGCTATCCTTATTGTTTATGGTGTATATGCTGCCATTGGGAGACATTATCAAGTGGTATGGGTTGGGTTTTCACTGCAATGCAGATGATACCTAGCTATACCTGTTCTGCTCAACCAATACTCAGATGGCTGCCTCTGTGTTTAACAGCTGCCTAGAAGAAATTCAGACTTGGATGACTCAAAACTGTCTTAAATTAACCCAGAAAAGATTCTATCTATCTGTCTATCTATCTATCTATCTATCTATCTATCTATCTATCTATCTATCTATTACAAGAAACTGGTACAGCATCCACTAAGAGGGAAGTAATAATTATCGTGGACTTTAACTCTCCACACATCGATTGGGTAAACCTAAGGGGTAACTTTCCTTTTGAGAAGGACTTTGTTGAATCTATTATCTCAAATAGTTTTGAACAACTAGTAAGAGAATATACAAGGGTCCACAATATCCTGGATTTAATAATCACAAATATAGAGAATCAGATCTCTCATCTATCAGTTGACAGTCTATTAAGTACTAGCAGGCATTTTATGGTCATATGCTCTTTAATAACATGTCATCTCAAAAACCATAATGGTAGTTCTTTCAAAGACTATAACAGTGCAGACTGGAAAAAAAACAAAGCCTCAATTACACAAACTGAGTGTTGTCTTCTCATACAATATAGATGTGGAGTAGTGTTGGGACAAGACTAAAAACATTATACTGGCCATAGAATCAAAGTATGTTCCCACCAAGAAAAAAATACAACAAAAGAGGAAAGATTCCAGTTTGGTTAACTAAATCAATCCAGAAGCAGCTGGCCTGGTGGCAGAGAGTTGAGGCACTGGATGCCACACCTCATACCATGCCAGCAGCCCATGTTCAGGAGCGGGCACGGGATACTGGGGGTCAGCCAGGAGGAGGAGGATTGAGCATCCCTGAGACAGCTCTCCTCTGGAGAGGGTGGGTGGGGAAGACCACCGAAGTACCAGCTCCTGGTGGCAGCTGGGGATTGTGCAGTCTCAGCACCAACAGAAGTGGACGGCAATGGCAGTGTCTGATGAGCAGCATTTGGAAGCGTGTGTTGCAGCATCATTGATGCCATTGCACACCAGTGCGGGGGGGGGGGCTTCCACTAAAATCAGAAACCTCCTCAGTGGCATGATGGCTTTCTCAACAACGCTGTCATGGGCATGTCCAAGTCAGCTCCTTCTTGAGCCAGCCCTGCAGGTTTCCACGGTGGTGGGGTAAGTACCTGCTGCAATGCAACTGGGAAAGGGCTGCAGCTGGGAGGTGAGCTCTGGCCAGGGCTGGGTCTGTGAGGGCTGGCTGATTGGGGAAACCAAAAGTATAGCCCCAACCAACTGAGGATATAAACACATATTTAAAAAAAAATCAATACAGAAGCAGATAAATTGAAAACACAGGGCATATACAAAACAGAAAATAAATCCAAAAGTCACTGCAAAAAAACAGATTTAAAACTGAACCAAGTGCATTAATCAAAATTTATTTATTTATTTATTTGTCTTTGTTAACCAGGTGAGCACGCTAGACAACAGGTGCCTATTTTCAGGTGTGACCCGGGATGATGATCAAGAAGTGTAAAATTCAGTTTGAATTCAAATTAACACACTCAAAATATAATAACAAAGTATTCAATGCTTATGTTAACAATAACAAAAATTCAGATAAAACACTGGGTCCATAAGTGCAAAATGGAAATACTATATCTGATAGTGAGGAATTGGCACATATCTTCAATTAATATTTCTGTTCTGTATTTAATAAAATATCACACAAATTGGATACATTTCATCTTACATCCCAATCAAGAGAATATTTTGCTGAAAGTGATGTCTTGGATGCACTATGAAATGTTAAAACAAAACATCACCTGGCCCTAACAATATTTCCCCAAAGATCCTTATGGAACTAGCAGAATACCTGTTCCTGCCCCCAGTAAAAATACTGTTTAACAGCCAGCCCACTGACATTCAGGGTTTAGACACTAGGTGTCACACCTTGCGCCATGCCAGTGATCTGGGTTCTGGAATGAGCCCTGTTCGCTGGGGGGGGGGGAGGCTTGATCATCTGGAGGACTGCTCTCCTCTCTGAGGAGGAGGGTCCCACATTGTCCCGCTCGCTGATTGCCCTCTGCTGGTGACTGGAGGGCAATAAGAGTCAGGAGGCACGCTTCAACATAATTATGTAAGTAGGGAGGGGGAACAGGAGAAAACAGGATGGAAAAAGGAGCCTGTCAGGCCTCCATAATTGTCCACCATGCTGAGGGCTGACCCTGGCATCTGAACTGGATCTCCAGTGAGGGGGCACCACCTCTCTGGCCCAGCCATAGGGGGGCAGGCTGTGGGGGAATCTCAGGGGTCAGTGTGTGCGGTTTTGCAGGACCTGAAAGAGTGTCCCTCTCTCGGAGGGCCAAAGCCCCTGCCAGGGTTCAGGGAGCACAAACAGCTAAATAAAAATAAATAAATAAATAAAGATACTGTTCAATAGATCATTGGTGTGTGGTGTTGTCCCAAAGGATTGGAAAGGAGCTACAGTGGTCCCCATTCACAAAAAGGAAAATAGAGGCGATGTTATGAACTATAGACCCAATAGCCTCACTTCAGTATGTGGGAAGGTTACTGAAAAACTTTTAAAACAAATTCATAAAAACAAAAGAAAAAAATAAAGGTCTTGATGACGGTTGTCAACATGACTTTAGAAGAGGACTCTACTGCACAAAGAATCGTATTAGGTTTTATAACACAGTAAGCACAAGCATCGATTTAGGAAAATCAGTAGCTGTAATCCTCTTGGATCTCGAGAAGGCTTCTGATACCATCCCCCATGAAATTTTTGTAACAAAAATAAATAAAAATGGGGTTTGACTCTAACATGGTGAGATGGATACAAGAATGGTTAACTGACCGAATACAACAAGTTAGAATAAATGCGCACCTTTTATCTAGTGGCAATGTGAGTAGTGGGGTACTGCAGAGATTAGCCCTGGGTACAATACTTTTTGGCCTCTACATAAATGACATGAATGTTAACATTGTCAATAAAATCACCAAGTTCATGGATGATACTAAACTTGGTGGTATGGAGATGCCATGGACAAATTAATGTCTCTGACTAAAGATCTGCAACATACTGAGGCTTGGGCAACAACAAACAAAATGAAATTCAACCTGAATAAATGCACTGTATTACACTTCGGAAAAAAATTTGTCATTCACATACTATCTTGAAAGTACATGCTTTAAGCAGAGGCAAGGGAAAGGGACCTGGGAATATGCAAGCAATAATACCTGACAGGGGAGGTGATATTGGGCAATACCCGACTGCCCAGGGGAGCAACGAGGCCTGAAGTTACAGGCGGAGGGCCTTATAGCTCCTGGAAGGTTCTGTATTGCCCATACCGCTTACCTTGGAGGGTATTATTGTGCTTGGAAAATGGGTTAGTAAAGAAAAAAAGATTAAAAAAATAATTCTTAGTGTGTTTTTTTCCCTTTCATCTTTTTTTGGTGTGTAGCTATAGGTTTGCAAAAAAGTCCATTGTTGTGTTTTGCTCTGGTAGAAGCGCAGCATCTACACTGTCTTCTCTTTCAGCCCCTGCTGTTAATTTACTACCCCCACAATGAGAAGATAAGTAGACACTATTGTTTTATTCTCCCAAGTACAGTGAGCATATAGAAAAGCAGCTTCATTTTAGCTGTACCTTTGTTTAAACTGTGTGTTTGATAGTAGCAGTAAGCAGGAAGATGGGGGCACAAGAATTAAAATGGCTGCGAAAGACTTGTGCAGCAGAAATCACCATTTTGGAGAAATGCTGAATTGATGAATCTATGTAAATAAATAAGAAACTGAACTCTGGGCAGTATTTTGTTGAGTGACAGTAATTCCAGTGTTTGATCAGCTGAAGCACCATGTCTTGAGAGGCTGTTGTTGGCAGCACTGTACATTGGGCTGCTGGGTCACGAGAAGAACGAAGGTCGAAGCAGGTACTGTTGGAAGAAAAAAGTTCAGATACCAAAGACACAAAGAAGATGAGTTCTTGTAAAAGAGCAGAATTAGGGTAGAATCGGGGTAACTCTCAGACCAAACCTACAGAACTGATGTCAAGTGCTGAGCAAGCGACATGCTAGCGTTACTGATACGAAAATGAAAAGTTTTTTTTTTAAACAGTAACTTGAACTGGCAGAGTCTATCATACAAAAAGAGCTGCTAATTTATTTGGGGAATCTGCTAGCAGGGGTGGCCTTCTATCATTGAGGAGGAGGGACTAGCACTCTCCTAGGGAGTATTGGGGGGCCAGTAAAACTCATTAAGTGAGAGAAAAACATGGCTGCAATTTCATATTTAGTGATGATGTTTTGACCAATGAACAAGCATAGTGAGCAAAAGGATACCTTAGGTGGTGATGGGTTCAGCTGACTGCCACTTTTTATTTGCTGGGCATCTGTTGAAAGTTAATGTACCACCCTGGCTGAGGTACTAGCCAATCAGAACCCAGCAAAAAAGGCCCATTTTCTAACAGTAAATAGTGAACTAACTACCTTTGGCCACTGTACAAAAGTGCTAAAAACAACAAATAGGCTGATGAGCTCAATTAAGCGCACATTTGTATCTAGGAACCAACAGTGTATTATGCACCTGTACAGAACATACATAAAACTGTGCCTGGATTTCAGATCCCCATTCTGGAATGCCTATTTGAAAATGGACATTGCTCTAGATGAAAGGGTCTAGTGAAGAATAACTAAACTTAATAGGGGATGCACACTCTGAGTTATAAGGAGAGATTAGAATTACTAGGATTATTCAGTTTGGAGGAAAGAAGGATGAGAGGGGATCTCCTGTTGTTATATAACATCACAAAAAACTCTGAACTAATGATCCAATGTGAGCTGGAATTCATAAAAAGATCAACAAATGTACAGTAACGTCACATAAAAATCAATTGACACGTTCAAGGGCATGCACAAATAAGAGAGAAAATGTTTTCACAGTGAGAGCAGTACGTCTTTGGAACAAACTCCCTTGTAAAATAATAACTATGCCATCATTTGATAGATTTAAAAAAGAGTTGGATGACTTCACTTTATCCACAAGAACAAAATAATATACCCACTCAAAATGGGAGATATATATATATATATATATATATATATAGGCTGTCAGGCCTTTTTTGTCTGACCAAACCAAGTAACAAGCAGGCATATCCGTACAGGAGCAACAGTTCCCACCCAACCATCTCAACTCCCATATTTACCATGCCATGAAACTGGAACTGACAGTGGGGAACACTAGAAAACTGCACAGTATATAGGAAGTATTTAGCAATACCAAATAGCAACAGGGTCCCTTATCTGGAAACTAGCATGAATTGGTTCTAAGTGATAACGGTGAAAGCCTAAAGGCGATCGCCTTTATCACAAAGTCAAAGTGCAGAAAAGATTTTTTGGCACTCTGACACCCTGGAATACAACAAAACATCACCATGGACTTCATTTTTTTATGTTTTCTGTAGGGTGCTGTGTCCTCCTGCACCACCTACTAAAGAATTTTCAGCTACAGGGGGGTGCATGTTGGGGGGTGAAAACATAAAAAAAGAAGTTCAGACCAGACACAACAAAAATGTACCAGCACCCAGACCTGAACCCAGTAGCCTGTGGACCGACACACTAGCAACCACCACAAGCCACAGGGTTGGCTAAGCAACCACTGTGGCACCACCTCACATCCCCTCCTCCCCTCGCCTCTGCCTGCCCACACCCACCCCCGGCTCATGTATGTATAGCAACATCCTGTCACTATACTTGCCCCACCTCTATCAGCTGCCCTACCATCTGGTGGCCATCCCTGTAATGCACTGGGGAAGGGGTTGTCATTATTTTAGGCACCCTTTCCCCAGAGTCAATATCATAGGATACCCATGAATTCAAAATAAGGATGTGCACAACAAACTTACGTAGCTTCTATAAGCCAGTCAATGGGGAGGATGGTAGTGGGGCAGTGAATGTAACATTTTTAATTTTGGTAAGGTTTTAAAATTGGTCCTCATAAAGAAGCAATAATGAAATTCAGACCATGAGGTACTGTAAACAGCACAGTACAATTGATTGAGATTTATCTGAGTGATAGGAAACAGATGGTGAGGATATAAAACAAATGTTTGTAGCATTATACATGATAGTATAAAAACATACATGTATAATCACGAATATGGATGATGTTTGTGATGCGATGATGAGCAAGGACTCCCAGGAATTAGTTCTGGAACCAGCATCTTTAAACTTGATCTATGCATGAGACTGGAGAACTGGCAGATAACGTTAGCTGATGAGATGAAACTGAGAGCAACTGTCAATGATATGAACAATAGTGTGTCTCTTCAAAAAGATTTGGATAGCATTACTGACTTAGCAGCAAAACTGAAGAAGGATTTAAATGCTGAGAAGTATAAAGTGTTGCCTAGTGGATAGAAAAATGCACAAGAGGATTATCTAATTGTATTAAGAATGAGAAAGAGTGCCAAGGAAAGGGACATGTCCTTCATCACAGAGACTTGGTGAGCCACAAAGAAACAAAACATGGGGTAAGGATATCCCAGGTTACCAGCATTTTAGATTTGATAGGGTTGGAAAAAAGGGGGGAGCTGCAGCATATATACCTGAGACAGTAAAGACAATACACGTTCAGTTAAAACAAGATGGTACAAACACTGAATTTTTATTTGTGAAAAATAATGAAAAATAAGGGCAAGAACATCATTCTTGGTATTTGCTACAGGCCGACAAATGCACGTACAGACATAACTGATGTTATATGCAGAAAACTCAAAAAAGCTTGTGAAATCTGGGAAGTGAACTTCATAGGGGACCTGAATTTTAATGACATTGATTGGGAAAATAAGATAGCAACAAAATACCAGAATAAAAAATTCCTAAAAGTAACAGAGTATCTGGGCCTTAGACAACATATATACTCACCAACATGGGCAACAAACACTTTGGATATTGTGCTAAGTAGCAATAAAATTAACATCCTTCTCCTACTGAGCTCCCCTGTGGTTCAATTCCTTGCATTTGGTGGATCTTCTTCACCTAAAATGGGCCAGTTCAAGAGCCTGCTAAAACAGTACCTGGCAACTAACAGTTTCTGTGACTGCTTCCTCCAGTGACTCCCCTTATCATGCATATGTCACTGCCTCCATTGTCAAAATCTTACCCTTTGTCAAATGCCTCCCCTAGACTCACTCCTTCCTCCCCTTCTCTTTTTTCCCCTCCTACCTCAACCTCTCTTCCTCTGGTTCCTCTTCTTCTTCCACTTCCATCCTCACCCCACCCATCCTTTCCCAATTTTTTTCTCTGCCCCATTTTAGCTCCACCTTTGGTCTACCTTTTCCACCCCCCCCCTTTTTGCCTATTGCTTAGCTTGACAAGACTCAGGGATGGTACTCCAACCCCTCCCCATTACTGTTCTTTACCTCACCTCTCCTTAATTGCTGATATGCTTAGTGTGTTTACCTATTAATTTCATTGATTTGAGTTGTTATTTTGTCATTTAGACTACCACTGTTAGTTCTCCTGAATTTTAACTGTTTGTCATTTTAGATTACCTCCGTTGAGTATTCCTTTGTCTGTTTGTTACCCTCACCTACTGGAGTGGAGAGTTTGTATTTGCTATAGGCTGCCAAATGCAGGTACTGACATAACTGATGCTATATGCAGAAAACTCAAAAGAGCTTGCGAAATGGGGGAAGTGCACTTCCTAGCAGACCTGATTTTAATGACATCAATTGGGAAAATAAGATAGCAACAAAATACCAGATAAATGAATTTCTAAAGGTAACAAAGTATCTGGGCTTAAAACAACATATATACTCACCAACATGGGGAACTATCACTTTGGATATTGTGCTACGTAGCAATAAAATTAACATCACTGACTATCGTATTGATGTTCCTTAAGGTTGTAGTGATCATAAGGGCATATACTTCTACTACCAGGAATGTATACCAATTAACAAAGGTTGCAGGGAGATTTATAACTGTAACTCTGCTAATCAATCTCTTATCAGTGATGAGCTAAGCAGACCAATTAATCTGACCTCGGTGCCAGCCAGGGAAACTCTTGGGAGTCTATAATAAAGAATATGATTATAGTACACCTGGAGAAGAATTGGCTGCATGATATGGAACAACACAGATTTACCCAAAACAGGTCATGCATGACAAAACTGATATGTTTCTATGAGAAAGTATCAGTATCCTTAGACAGGGGTCTGCCAGTTGACTGTATATATCAAGATTTTTTAAAGGCTTTCAATACTGTACCTCATGCAGCCATAATCCAGATATGAATAAACCTAAATGTAAATACAATTGTCAAGTGGTTACAGAGCTGGTGAACAATAAAACTAAGTGGATGAGCATCAAGGGATACTATTCTAGCACAAGGGAGGTGACTAGTGGTTTACCACAGGGCTATGTCCTAGACCCCTTGCTCTTTCAGATCTTTTTTTTTTTTTTAATTCATCCTTATTGTTTTCCAAGTATACAGGGCAGGTACCCAATAAAACAATGTGAGATTAGAACCATCTAGACAATTCCAAGGTAACATGGCCCAGTAACCCCCTTCCCCTTTCCCCCACTTTGGTGTATGACTCCAGACTCTGTCTTAGGGAGACACCTTGATAGATACACTCACATATAAATCAAGCTCTGCAGGGAGCCATCCTTCTGGATAGATGCCATCAAGGTGTTAAAGCCCTAACCTGGGACAGGTATTGAGTTTGCAACTTATCCCAAGTCATAACATACCTTGGGAGGGTGTTTCTTATGCTAGCTCCCATTTGTTCCACTTTAAGATTTGAAAACAATTCTCAGCCATTCTGAGTAACTCAAATGTTGGTCATCTAGCCAATACCTCAAAATAACTTTTTAAGGAAGAGAAATTAATGCTATGTAGTACCTCTTTTGCTTTACCCTAATCATCCTATAATCTCCTACTAGACAAATCTTTGAGATAAATAACTCTGCTATGCCCAAAAATGGGTCAGCCTTAGTCTTAATCAGTTCCCAAAGCTCTTTAACTGGAGGGCAATCCCAAAACATGCGCTTTAAGGAGCCTTCCTCATGATGGCATCTATTACATAGAGTGTGAGATACCCTCCCAATCTTATGCAATCTCAGTGGCTTCCAATACATGTTATTGACAAGTTTATACTGCATTAACCGTAGTCAGTTCTGAGTGATATATTTGTAGTTCTCCAGCCAAATTCTAGACCATTCCTCTAATAACTCTGGAAATTGTGTTGACCTGTAAGTAGGGGTACCAGTAACCTCAAGGAATGTCTGGTCATATAGTGAGGCATACAACTTAGATACTAAATGAGGTCTCCATGCCCCCAGGGGCAGAGCTTCGAATGTCCTTTCCTCCTTTCCAACCCTACTCACCTGATCTTGAACTTTTCGAAGTTTATGTCTGATCTGGAAAACTTTGAACACCTGATCTTTGCTCAGATGGTATTTCAGTCAAATAGTCTCTACCGAGAGACACCCATCTTCAGCTAAAAGATCCTTGATCCTGGCATCATTTAATTGCGGGATCTAGAACTCTGTAATCACCTTCCCCCTCCCCCCAATTTGAAATTAGGATTTTTAATAAGGGGCTGATTTGGTTCCTTATTTCTTTCATACTTAAGGAAGGAGCAAAGCTGTGAGTGGATTCTAAGTGATACAGCTGTTGGAGAGTCTGCCAACTTCTTGGGGAGGCATCTGTAATTAGAGTAAAGGGTAGCCACTGGTGAAAGACCAGGCTTCTTAATCATCTCTAATTCCAGACTTACCCAGGAAGGAACTTATCTCCTCTGTGGTTATTATCAGCCACTTTAAATATTTACTGGCGCTACTAGCCCAGTAATATAGGCCAATATACGGGAGTCTCAGTCCGCCTCTGGTTTTAGGGGCTGCCAACCTATAGTACACCTTTCTGGGAGCTTTACCCTGCCATATGAATGCCGAAATCATAGCATGTATTCTTTTGAACCATTTCAGAAGTACCCAAATATTCAATATGTTCAGAGGATAAAATACTCTGGGCAACACATTCATTTTAATTATATTGATGCGCCCTAGAGTGATATCGGTAGGCTCCGCCACCTAGACAAGTCTTGTTTAATTATTTGCAGAAGGGCATCTAGATTAAGCTGGATCATTTTATGAGCACTTCTAGTTAATACTATACCTAAATATTTCAGAATCTTTGGGCTCCATTGCAGCCCCAGTTTACAAATATCTCCGTTCTGTAGCTTATGATTAACTGGGAACACTGTGGTCTTCCTACATTCGTTTCATAGTTAGAAAAAGAACTAAAGGCCTTGATTATTTCCAGGACCACTGGAAAGGAGAACCGAGGGTGACCCAAGTGGAGGAGAATGTCATCAGCAGATGCCAATACTTTAAATTCATGGGAACCAAAGACTACCCCTTGTACTTGGAGATTGCTTCTCAGTCTGGTGAAAAGGGGCTCCAGGTATATGGTGAAGAGCAGGAGCAACAGTGAGCACCCCTGCCTAGTACCTGAATATAGTGAGAAGGAAGAGGAGAAAACACCATTACAATAAAGCTTTGCCTGACCCATTATATAGTGAAGAGACCCACTTAGTAAAAGCTGAGGGGAAGCCTACCCTATTCATAGTGCAGAATTAAAATTTCCAATCTACATGGTCAAAAGCTTTCTCTGCGTCCTGGGACAACAAACCCATCGGGGTATCGGAGTCCCTGGACACAGAGAAAATAATGAGACAGTTTGTGAAGATGGTCGTAGGACATCCTCCCTGTCATGAATCCAACTTTATATTGGCGTATAATGTAGGGAAGGACTTTAGTCATTCTATTTGCTAAGAGTTTGGCAAGAATCTTGACATCATAACTAAGTAAGGAAATAGGGTGGTAACTAGTTACTTGCTCCGCTGCTTTCTCAGGCTTGGGGATGACAATAATAAGGGCCTATAATAGATGGGGATCTATTACTTCAGCTTTAATAACTTCTTAAACTAACCTTATAAGCCATGGGACTAGTTGTTTGATGAAACATTTGTAAAAGTTCAGAGAGAACCCATCCAACCCCAACACTCTGTCTAAAGGCAGGGATGATATTACCTGTAGGATTTCAGTCTCCAAAAAAGGGAACACCAGTCCCTCTCTAAGCTCTAGTGGGATCTCTGCAAGCGGGGTTGTGGCTTGGTATTCTTCTACTTCCGATTTTTCAGGTGATTGTAGCATAGGGCTATATAGTTCTCTATAATATTCCTCAAATTCCTTCACAATGTCTTGGGGATGTGTTTTCATTGGATTATCCCTTCTGGCCCTAATACTCTGAATGATCCTAGAGGATTCCTCTTTCTTTAACCTCAAAGCCAACAATTTCCCTGCTTTTCCACCTGGTGTATATAACTCCCTTTTGTCATGAGGATGGCATAATCAGCCTTATCTTTTAGAAGCACATTGTATTGGTGTTGATATTCTTCCAGCTGACCCTTTACCACCTCTTTTGTATGAGGAGACAAATTATTTTCCACCTCCCGGATACAGGACAGCAATCTTAATGCCTTTTGTTCCCTGTTCTTTTTCCTCTTGGCTGCAATGTGAATTAATTCTCCTCTCAGGACACATTTTAATGCACCCCATTCTAAATCTGCCCTCCCCGTTGAGTGTAAATTCGTTTCCTGATATTGCTCTATTTTCTTTCTAATTTCCTCAATCACTTTCTCATCTATAAGTAACTGATTATTAAGTTTCCAAATGGTCTGCTTGGGTATGTTTGGGGAAGGGGCAAGGCTACAATAAACCAGTGAATGGTCAGAGACCACTTCTGGGTCAATTCTACACTCCCCCAACCTGGGAAGGAGGGATTCTGGACATGGAGCCATGTACCTCGGGTCTAAAGGTAAATTCCTTAACACATGGGTGTAGAATCCTCCAAGGATTATTAAGTCCTAACTAGTCATTCAGATCCCAAATCACACTTTGTGCTGGTGTGAGACCTTTATTTTTCCTCCCAGACTTATCCAAGTCTAGGGAGAAGGGCAAGTTCCAGTCTCCCCCTTAGACAATAGGCAAGTGAGTGAAGGGTATCAAAATGTTAATCAGCTCCATAAAAAACACAGGTGAATCTGCATTAGGCCCATAAATACTGGCCCAAATTATATCACTTAAATCCAGCAGGCCTTTAAGCAAAATATATCTGCCTCCCAGTTCCCTAATAGATTGCTGACAGAGTAAGGGCGTAAATCTGGAAAGCAAAATCGCCACTCCTCTGCTAGCCATATTGTCCCCCATAGTAAACACTTGTCCAACAAACTGCCTTCTGAATAAGTGGGCTTCTGCCTCTAGTAAGAGTGTTTCCTGCAACAGCAGACTATTCCCTCCCAAGAGTTGCAAATGTTTAAAAATGTTATACCTTTTGGATTTATTTCAAGCTTCCTTTATGTCCCACAAAATAAAAACCTTGTCATTCGCCATCATTACCTGCCATATTTCCCGTCCCTGTACCTTGATTATTGACTTTTAACCACTCTTTCATCTGTTGCATACTGTATCCCCTGTCTATAACTTTACCAGCAAGGCCCCCCTTCCCCACTCCCTCTACTGTTTTGTTACATGCCCACCCCATCCTCCTATTCCCTCCCTTCTATCACTCCCCTCTCTCTCTCTCTCCACTACCCCAAACTCCCCCCCCATACATATGCCATAAACACAAACCCCCACCCACCCGACCAACACAAATTTTCTCCAGTATGTGATACACCCCTACTGGCATGCTCTCTCCTTTTGCCCACACTCCCTTCCGTCATCTATATCTAAGCTGTCCTACTCACCTCCCTTTATACTTCCCTGTCTAGGCAATTGAAAGTTATAATGAAAAACATATCCTCATGTCCACTTATATAGCCATCAGTAGTCACTAGTTCCCCTCACTTGAGGCTCCAGGTGCTGCTCCTTGATGACAGCCCTACCAATAGTATCATCAGCATAATATTTTTATGGCAGTTATTTTGTGTGTTCATGTCCCTTATGACATGCTGTGAACGCTGTGCACTCCCCCTGCCAGAGCTGTGAAGGGCGATTCCTCCACCCCTCTGCTCCTATTGGTGGCATTTTTTTAATTGATGGCTTTGGCATCTTTTTTGCTTTGGATTCCAGGGGTAAGGAGAGTGGGCCAATTCTATTGGGAGGCAGCAAGTGTATGGCGTCGATGTCGAGTAATGATTGCCGTGGGAATCATGGTTAGGCAATGACTGGGAGAGAGGATAATCTCTGTTCTCTCATCCTCATTGTATCCCCCTCCAGGTCGTACCATTAGATGACCAACTTGTTGCTCAGTGTGCCTTCCTGGTTAAACATTTAAATAAATAAATAAGTAAATAAATAAATAAGCAAGCAGCAGTCAGTTGAAGAGTGAGGCTGAGGAGTTAGAGCAATGGACATGGACCGGTGCAGCATGGCTGTCTGGTGGTGAAATGGTGAGTAGATACGCTGACACTAGGGGACAGGTCCCACATGCAGTTTTATGTGGCCACAGAGGAGTTGAGAGCCCTCATTAAAAGTACAGCGAATCAGCAATTTCTTAACTTGATAAAATATGGGAGTTATATTTCAAAAATAGAAACAGAGAAATTGTTGGCAGATAAGGACTTCTAAGTCCATCCAGTCTGCCCATAAGTCCTGTACTTGATTACAGTTTTTGACCCTTCTCCCGCTTAACCTCTCTGGCTCCCCTATGCCTGTCCCATGCATGTTTAAATCCAACCACAGTGCTCACTCCCACGACCTCCCATGGCAGACCATTCCATACATCCACCACCCTCTCCGTGAAGAAAAATGTCCTCACATTCCCTCTTAACCGGCGTCCTTCCAATTTCAAGTCATGCCCCCTAGTTCTTGTACTCCTCCTGTATTGTAAGATTTCCTCTCCCTGCACCCTGTTTATACCCCTGAGGTACTTGAATGTTTCTATCATGTCCCCTCTCTCCCTCCTCTCCTCCGGTGAATACATATTGAGATCCCTAAATCTCTTCTCATAAGTCTTGTGGTGCAAGACCTGTACCATCTTAGTCACCCTTCTCTGGACCCCTTCCAGACTGATAATGTGCTTTAGAAGGTGCGGCCTCCAGAACTGCACACAGTACTCCATGTGAGGGTTTTGTATAATGACATCACTACCTCATGCCTTCTGCAGGTGATACCCCTTGCTTAGCACCCCAGCATGCCACTGGCTCTCCCTTCTGCTTTTGTGCTCTTTGTCATTTTCAGGTCATCTAAAATAGTAAGCCCCAGGTCTCATTCCTCTTTGGTAACTGTCAGCAACTTCCCTCCCCTTCCCCAGATTCCTGTAAATCTCCCCAGAGTTACTGTGTTCCAGGTGCTGAATTTTACACTTTTTTGAATTAAACCTCAGTTGCCACTCTGCAGACCATTTCTCAAGCTTCCCTAACTCCCTCCTCATTTTCTCCACCCCTTCAGGAATATCCACTCACACTGGGTCAGAATAGTGCTGACAATAATATCGGGGTCAAGAGTTGTGTGGCAGTAATGGTATAATTTTGTTTTTGTGGGGGGCTCTGTCACCTGCACCCCCCAGACTGAAGGATTCTCTCTCTGGGGAAGGGGAAGTGAATCATGATAAAAGTTAAAATTCGTGGGGCTGTGGAATACTGTTTCCATGGCCCCATGTAAAATATTCTAAGTCCCAAGTGCACAAAAAAGTTGGAGACCAGGATTAGAACCCTGATCTCCAATGCCGCTGGTCAAGTTGCTCGATGCACCAGCACTCCACCCCACAGAGGCAGCTTAGCCAACCTCCTGAATCCTGTTGCCCTTGTGTGCTGAAAACACCATGGACAGCTACCAGGGAGTACTTACTGAAAGTGCTGTAAATACTCTCTTGCTGTCCAAGTTAGCTCTACAGGGACTAGCGCTCCCTTGACTGGCACTGTTCTTGTAGCGCTAATCTAACCAGGTACCATATCCATTATGTTACAGATCTTTGTGTTATCGCAAACAGGCAGACCTTTCCTTCCAGCCCTTCTGCAATGTCACTGATCAAGATATTGAACAGAACTGGTAAAAGGACTGATCCTGGGAGTCTCTGCTGGTCACCTTCCTCTCCCCAGATTGTACTCCATTTACCACCACCCTCTGTCTGCTGTCCATTAGCCAGTTTCTAACCCAGTTTACCACCTTGTCTCCCAAGCCCAGACTACCCATCTTGTTAACCAGCCTCCTATGTGGGACGGTGTCGAAGGCTTTCCTGAAATCAAGGTAGGCTATGTCCACCATGCCCTCTCTCCCCAATTTACTTCCTTCATCACCCAGTCAAAGAAGTCTATGAGATTTGTCTGACACGGCCTACCCACTGTAGACCCATGTAGCCTAGGGTCCTGGGTATCGACGATTTCTAGATGTCCCACTATCCTTTCCTTAAG
Source organism: Neoceratodus forsteri (assembly GCA_016271365.2). NCBI lineage: Eukaryota > Metazoa > Chordata > Ceratodontiformes > Ceratodontidae > Neoceratodus > Neoceratodus forsteri. The sequence goes on from CM028137.1 coordinate 707,590,445, forward strand.
TAGTTCCTCCATGATCTTCCCCATTACTGAGGTGAGGCTGACTGACCTATAGTTGCCTGCCTCCTCCCTACTGCATGATTTATGAAGAGGGATGACATGTGCCCTCCTCCAATCCTCTGGCACCACTCCTGTGTTAAGTGACTACGTGAATGTTGCTGCCAAAGGTTTTGCTAGCTCTCTTCACAGCTCCCATATTATCCTTGGGTGTATGCCGTCTGGTCCCATTACTTTATCCACCTTCAATTTAGTGAGTTTCTGCAGGAGTCTCTCATCATGAATGGACTATTGTCCATCTCTTTCCCCACTTGGCATCTGATGCTCGGCTGTAGTCCCTGTCCCTCACCCTCTTCTGTGAATACTGAACAGAAGTCTTTATCTAGTATTTCTGCCTGACCCTTGTCTCCCTTCTTACACTACCCATCCTCCCCTTTAAGTTTTACAATTCTCCCCCTGGTTTTCCTCCTTTCGCTGATGTACCTGTAGAATGTCTTGTCCCCTTTCTTTACTGTCTATGCTAAACTTTCCTCAGTCTGTGCCTTTGCTCTCCTCACCACCTCCTTTGCTTCCTTTATACACTCTAGGTGCACCTCTCTTGTCCTCTGCCCTTTGGGTCTCCTTATATTTCCAGAACCCTGTCCTTTTACCCCTTACCTTTTCTGCTACCTCTTTTGAGAACCATAGTGACCTTTTCCTTCTCTTGCCTTTTGATACCAATCTGATGCATTTGTTTGTTACTTCCACTATGACTCCTTTTAGATTCTCCCACTGCTCTTCCATGTCCCCCATCCCTCTATTCTCCAGGGCACTTTTGGTAACTCTCTCCATTTCAGTGAAATCTGCCTTTTTTGAAATTGAAAACCTTTGCCCTAGTGTGACTCGACTGAATCTCTGTCTGTATGCTGAACCACATTATGTAGTGATCACTGGATCCTAGCTGCCCACCACCCGGACATCAGTGATTCTTTCCACGTTGGTCATTACTGGATTAAGAATCATCCTGTCTCTGGTGGGATCAAGCACCAGCTGCCTGAGTCCTGCCCCTTGTAGGGATTCCAGGATGCCTCTGCTTCTGGCTGAAACAGCTGCCTAAGTGGTCCAATCCACATAATTCACTCAGTTGCACACTTCTGTTAGCAATTCAGTGCAGAGCAGCATTTGCATAACCTGCACTGACCTGTCAGTGATTTGTTGATTTTTTTTGTCTACTTTTCCATTTGCAAATTATACTGTAAAGCCACTAGAGGGGAACAACACATGTAGATTGCAATCCTCTACCTACTGCTCTCCTCTAACACTTCTAGTCCTGGGTCTGTCATACCTAAAGCAAATTATCAATGTCTTAACATTCAGTGGTGTGATCCAAATCTGTAAGCCTGTACAAAGCCTCTACTACCCTACCCAGCATGGTTTCCATCTCCCTCCTATTCACACCCTTTCTGGTTCTTACCCATATCCCAGTCTCCCCCTCTACACCTATTGCCACTTCTCACTCCCCTTCTCTTCCAGATACCTCCTTCATTCTGTCCATCACTGCCTACAGCTCTCCTTGTAAGCAGAGCCCACTTTCCCTACTACCTTCCAGCATCTCTGTTTTCCCTTCCTAGTCACTTTGCCTTCTTCATTTCCTTATCTCCTTCTCTCCACCCTCCTCCCTCCTCTTCCCTCCCTCATGAATTTCCTACTCCAATTATAGAAATCCTAAACTTCACCATTTTAATCTTGGCCTCCTCCTTCTTTCATCAGGGAACATCCACCCCAACCCTTGTCCTATTTCTTCTCCTACCCTGGCTGTTTTCCCAAATAGCATGTCTCCAAACCCCACTCCCACTACAACCCTCACTAATGGGTTGAAGCTCCTCCACCTGAACATCTGCAGCCTGCTACCTAATACTGACATCCTACAAACTCTTATGATTTCACACACCCCTGACATCCTAATTATTACCGAGACATGGCTCAAAAAAGGCATCCCTGTCAGTGCCATTGCTATCCCCGGGTATTCCATCTCCAGACAAGATCGATCTGGTCATGGTGGGGGAATGGTCATGTATATCTTGTCCTCACTGCAGTTTACTACCACCCTATCTACTTCCATCCCAGCTACCTATGAAGCCCTTGTCACCTGCATTACCCTTCCTTTCTCAATCCCAGTCTTTGTGGCTGGCATCTATTGCCACTCAAGCATTCAACCCTCGGTCATAACTGAACTCTTAGCCAATATCAACTCCCTCTCATAATCTGGTGAGCTTTTCATAATGGGTGCGTGAATCTAAATTGGTTGTCTCCCAAGTTAAACAAGCTACACAATGACGTTGCTGTTCTAAACCTCCCTCAGCTTATACTTGAGCCCACACACCCTAATCCCAAAACACATAACCACACCTTGCTTGACTGGGCACTCACAATCCACCCGCACCGCATCATTAAATCTGGTCTCCTCCCTGATGCCCTTAGTGATCACAACCCTATTTTCATTTATGTAAGGTTCACCGACCCCAAACCTTCCCCTAAAATCATACAGCTCCAGTCTTTTAAATCCTTAGACCTTACCCCAATCAGCTCTGTACTCGCTTCCACCGACTGAGCCAACCTCTCCACTGCCATTTCTGTTAAGCAAGCACTTGACTATTTTAAGGATAAATTCATTGCCACCTGGAATGTCTTTTGCTCCTTTCAGACGGACCAGAGTCCATGGACTTCACCTCCCCTGGATCACCCCTGAACTACTGGCCTGCTTCAGGGAGCGTGATCGGGCCAGGAGAAAACACAAATCTACTAAACATCCAAATGGCTATGCCAAGTACAGAATGCTATGCAATTCATGTACTAAAGCTACTAGACTGGCTAAGTCTGATTATTTTGACTCCTCATTCCTGACTAACACTAACTCTCCATCTAAATTCTGGAGGGTAGTTCATGCCCTATTCTTTCCCGCCTCTTCCTCTCCCCCTTCAGTTCTCAAAATAAATAACTCCCCAGTTTCCGACCCTGGCTCCGTGGCCAATGAATTTAATGCCTTGTACACCTCATGTGCCATGTCTCTTCTAAATTCCCTCTCCCCATTGCCACCTACTAACTTCAGCCCTTCGACTCAGCCAGTGCCTACCCCTTCCCATTTTCCTTTTCTACTATCTCCCCTGACAAAGCACTTAATTCTCTCCTATCCCTCAACCCCTCTAAAGGCTCCTCACCAGATGAGCTTGATCCTAAACTTCTCTACCATTCTGCTCCTGCAATTGCTTATCCTATCTCCCTAATCCTTAACATGTCCTTTATTTCTGCCCAAGTACCCTCATCCTGGAGCATGCTGTAGTCCTTCCTCTCCCCAAGGGTGGTGACACATCCACTCCTGGCAACTATCACCCCATTTCCCTCCTTCCTACCCTTGCAAAACTTCAAGAACACTTGGTTCTCTCTCAACTATCACTCTTCCTCTCTGATTTCTTCTTCTTCACCCCCTTCCAATCTGATTTTTTGAAGAACCACTCAACAACCACCTCCCTCCTCAGGCTTCCTGACTTCATCCTTTCAGGGATGGATGATGGCGTGATCACCTCAGCCATCTTTGTTGACCTAGCCAAAGCTTTCAACACTGTTTCTCATCCCCTGCTTCTTAATTCACTCTTCTCAGCTGGGCTTGCTCCATCAGCCACCATCTGGTTTAAATCCTACCTCACTGGCAGGACCCAGCAGGTGAGAATCCTTGATTCCATCTCCCCTCCACTCCCCATCAACACTGGTGTTCCTCAGGGCTCAGTGCTTGGTCCCCTACTCTTCTCCATTTTCCTTAATGATCTTCCCACAGGCTGCTCATCCTCTTCTATCCACATGTATGCTGACGATACTGTTTTGTACAGTTCCAGCAAAAACCCTGCTGCTGTGCAAACCAGCTTACAGCATGCTTTTAACCAAGTTCAGCTCTGGGTTGCTTCTCACCAGCTTTTACTAAATGCTAAGAAGATAGTCTCAATGACCTTTGGCACCAGGCAGAGACTCTCTGGGCCCCAATCCCTGCTCACCTTTCACACCCTTGATGGGCCCATCTTGTAGGACACCTCTTCATATTGATATCTGGGAGTTTGGCTGGACCAGCACCTCAACTTCTCTGTGCATATCGATGCTATCCTGAAGAAACTGTGCCCCAAACTTGGTGCTCTGTACAGGAATCGTAGTTGCATCCTGCTGACTCGGGCGTGAAATGTCCAGAAGATGATACTCCTATCTTTGACTACTGTGACGTAGTCTATGGTGCTGCTCCCAAATCCTCCCAGACAAAGATGGACACTCTGTTTAACTCCTTCTGCTGCTTTGCTATCGACTCCCCTTCCCTCTCCCACCACTGTGAACTCTATCACTCTCTGACCTTCCTTCCACTGTCTCACAGATGCATCTCTCACTGTGCCAAACTAACCTCCAAATTCTAGTTCCGGGGAGGGCTCCCCTCCTGTCTCTCATTCTCTCTCTCTCTCTCTCTCTCTCTCTCTCTCTCTCCACTCCACCTTTCCCAACCACTCTCTCAGATCAAATGAGGCCTGCACCTTGACGGTCCCTCACCGATCCACTCTCATCAGACTGGTTTCACCCATCATTTCCCTAAAATCTGGAATTCCCTCCCACCTGAAATATGACACTCCTCCTCCAACTACTCCCTTACCTCTGCCCTACACAATTAACTTTGCCTCAACTGTTCCTGCTTTAACCCACCTTAATACCTATCCCCAGTTTCTGCCTTCCTACCATGACCCCCCCTGGCAGGGTTCTCAACATCCTGAAGGGGTAAATCAGGAAATGGCTACCCCTTCTCCTCATATTCAGTTCTTGCCTCTCCCCCCTCTCTTCTCAACCTGCCCTTCTGGGTCACCAGTGTGCACAACCTAACCCCATCCTTTTTACTCCATCAGCACTTGCGTATTACCTCAAGCCTGCTCCTGGTACACTCATGCACTATAAATGGTTCTATCGCATTATTACTGTTTTGTACTTTCATATGTTCTTTTCTATGATTTTGGACATGTATTGTAATTTATTCAGTGTTCCACTACTGTTTATTGTACAATATCTTGTGTTCCAACTGTTGCACAGTCTTAGAATGTTGTATCGTTTGTACACCCACATACCCCTCCCCCCAGATTGCACCGTTGGACAATCAACTTGTTGTTCAGTGTGCCCTCCTGGTGAAACATTTCAATAAATAAATAAATAAAAACATCTGGCATATTTAATTCCCCCATCAGAAGAATTTCACCTTTCATTACCATGTCATATATTTCATCCTCAAGGTCCCTGTCCATTTCTTTCCCTTGACCTGGAGGCCTGCATTTCACCCCTGTGTGCATTGCTGTGCCTTTTCCTCATTCAAGGGTGACACACAGATCCTCAGCCTCCCCCTGCCTACCCTGTATCTGTGTTGCTTTTATACCCTCCTTGACATATAGGGCATCTCTTCAGCCTTTTTTGCCTCCTTTATCTGACCTAAACAAAGTATAATCTGGTATGTTTACTTCCCACCCATGATTGGCACTGTACCAGGTTTCAGTTATTGCTACTATGTCCAGGTCTGCCTCAACTATCAAAGCCTCCATGACTGGGATTTTATTTTCCAGGCTGTGGGCATTTGTCACCATGGCCTTCAAAGTTTTACTGCCTGTCCTGCCTCCACTCCTGGTTTTGGTCCCCTGCAGTTTCCTCTCCTTCCTGTTAATTTTAACATGTGTCCCCGATTTCCTTGCTTCTCCCTTTCTGCCTGGTCCAGGTGACATTGGCAACATCTTTCTGGTGTCTCTACCATGTGGGGGGTGAGCTGGTAGAGTTTGCCTCTTCTTGTTGGCCCCCCCAGCTAGTTTCAAAGGTCATGAGCGAAGTGTTTGAACAGTTCATTGAGGGCAGCTTTGTCCTTTCTGGACAGATGCAGCCCATTCCCTACAGTACAGGGCCACATTGTTCCAGGTAGGACCCCAGTCCCCAGCAAAGCCATACCCCTTCTTGTTGAACCAGGATTTCAACCATTAGTTGAAGTTACTAGTGTGTAGATTTTGATCCCCCTTCCTGCCATGGACTGGCAGCACCTCTGAAAATGACATGGAGCTTGCTACTTTCCCCAGGCTCCCCCCAAACCTATGAAGTCTTCTTTCACCTGTTTCAAGCTAGTCCTGTTCTTGGATAGGTAATTTTTTCCCAGATGGAAAACATCCAGCCCCCCCTTGCCACTGCTTTAGTGATCCTCTTGATTGTCTCCCCCTTCCTTTAAGCTGTGCCTCCTGGAAGGCACCTGACCTCCCTTTTCTCCCTCCTATTTGTGCCCTCATCCATTCCTCGGACAATGGAATTCCTGACCAGGAGTAACTTCTTCCTCCTTTGGGATTCTCTTCCTCCCATCACTGGGTCTCTTCTGTGAGATGATCCTCACATCCTCCTTTGTCTCAGCCTCAGGTTCCTTTGCAGGACTCTCCCGCTTCTCCAAAACTGTGAAAGGGGTCTTGAGCTGGACTGAGTGGTGGATGTGTCTCTTCCCCCACCCCTGAATCTTCCTGAGCCCACTGTAGTCCACATTGCCATTTGCCTGGGCAGCAATTGTGGCATTGGCTTGGAACATGGTAGCCTCCAGGTGGGGGAGAGGGTCATCAGTAATCCTGCCAGCTTGGCCTGGAGACTGGCAACCTCTGCCCTCAGCCCGGAGAGGTGCTTGCAAAAGGGGGCAGCACTGCAGTACCCAGAATGTTTATCTGAAGACTGCTGCACCTCACCCAGAGCACTGCACCATTCTCTGCATCATCCGGAACCTGCTTACTACTACCACCCCTCCTTCTCGGTTAATTTTTTCTCTTCTCTTTCTCCCATTTCCAACTAAATTACTCCTCTACTTTCTGCTTCAGCCATCTTTGCTAACCTAGTGGACTTCTCTTTCCTTGTATTGCCATCTGTATTCTCAGATAGGCCCTATCTTGTATGGTGCTGCAAATGTTCCCTGTGCCATTAAGTAGGTGTGTCTCTGTCGATGTCTATAAAGGAAGAGCACCCAGGGAAAGTGGGAATGGGGTTGGGTGGGCTGGGTGTCTCCTTTCCTGCCCTTCCACTGTAAAAAAAAAAAACAATCAGGTACCTGGAATGTGATCCTAGCTGAGGGTAACCTAGAAACCTACTGAAAGTTACCAATAACAGAAAGACAAAGCTACCTGAGCCAAGCTACTTCTGCTTCAGCACTGCTGCTATGTGATAGAACACACAAGTATGTAACACAAATTGCTGTAGACTGATCCTAGTTGAGAGGGAAGCACAGAAGCTTCCAGAAGGTTGCTAGCAATGCCTGTTGAAATATAAATCCCAAACTCACAATAAAAATCATAAAAACAACTGTATTAAACAAATTCAGGAACTAATTCCTGGAGAAAGAACATGCACGAATTTAACACAAGTACCTGGCATTTGATCCTAGCTGAGTGTAGCTCAAAAACCTCCAGAAATTTATTAACAACAGAAAGACAAAGCTACCTGAGCCCAGCTACTTCTGCTTCAGCATTGCTGCTATGTGAAAGAACACATGGGTATTTAAACACAATTAGCTGTAAACTGGTCCTAGCTGAGGGGGAAGCACAGAAGCTTCCAGAAGGTTGCTAGCAATGCCTATTGAAATATAAATTCAAGGGGGCTAGGCAGCAATAGACCTACAGTATACTGTGCAAGAAGAGGCTGTTTGTAAATGGGAGGTTAGTGTGAAAAGAAAGTGAGACCACAAATAATGTTTACATTGGTTTCTGGGATAGAAAGAGCACCGTTCTTATGACTGCAAATGAATCAGTCTCAACAAAATTCTGTGTGCTCAAGAAATGTAATTTGATTAGTCAATAGTATTTGTAGGGGCCAAACTCAGAAAATGAGAGAAACAAATTCCTTCACTGCATGACTGTAGTTTGAATGTGAGCAGGGTAGCAACAAGATATACTGTATGAACTGAAAGGTGAGTTTCCTGAGGTGCACTATTATGTAACGGAACACATGAAGACCTGCTGGAGTTCAGGAGAACGCTGGTATGAGGGTTGGTTAGTGCTGGGAGATTGACAACTTGCTTAGGGTCACACAATGAATAAATGTTTCTTATGGAATTCAAACCTGTGTCTCATGGTTTACTTCTGCTCAAACAACTCAGCCAAACTATCTGCCCTGTACCAATTTGAATTTCAGCCTGCTGCATACCTCTCTACTGTCCCACATTATAGGATCAGTTGACAGCCATGCTGACTAATTGTTAGAAAATTCCTAGAACTTTCTATATGGCATACTGCATACACATGTTATATTTAATAAGCAAAGACTTGAAAATTGCCCTTACTAAATTTTATGGGAGGGGTCAATAGTTCTGTCACTCTGCCTATTACAGCTGTGTGTAATATAACATTCCACCAACAGAATGCATGTGGAATGACCATTCAGATTCCATGGAATTCTGTGGAATTTTCACTAACATTCCATGGAATTTAGCAAAACTGTTTTAATTTCAGTTATAAAATGGGTCAATATAATGGTTCAAACTGATTGGCTGAAAGGACCTTTCACCCGTGTCCTTATCAGCCGATATCTATGCCAACCGGCACTTTTCTTCCCTGGCTGACCTCACAACATGAAAATATCAGTAACCTGTGATAGCTTCAAACTGCTTTCACAAGCGAGCAAACACTGCACAGGGCATGTACTGCCCTGGCTGACCTCAACTCCCCACCAAACCATGTACAAGTGAACCCAACTAAAACATTAAAAGCAAAGTCTGACCTGTAGTACTCGAAATTCAAAAAAACCCAAAAGAGCCGCTCGCAATCCCCACTTCAAGATAAGCCGTTCGCAGTTCACTGAGCTTCGTCGCGTGCTCGAAAAAATTCATTTTAAATTAAAATTGACACTAGCGCCTCCAGAAGTCTTCTCACCACAAGTATTGGAAATATTCATTTAACTGCACACACTTGGGCACAACTCTGACTGCCGTCTCTTTCAGAAAAACGCAATGCGAATAAAACCGCTCTGTATGGAAGCCGCTAACGGACATACTCGCTCCCGATCCAACTGGAGACAAGTAAATACTGTAAGCACAGAAAAGCAGTGTGTACTTTTACAGCCTGGCAAAACAAAATTCAAGAGAAACTCCAGGCAGGCAAAATACAATGAAATCTATATGTGTCAGTGAGTGGCGGAAGCGTGGTACTAAAATGGAAAATCACGATAGGCACACACACTCGCTCTCACTACCAGTTGTGCTGGCCACTCCGGCTACTGACAGCTACTAGACAAAACGAGAACATGGAAAACAAATAAAACAAAACTAGAAACAAAACATAAAAAAAAATGAAGTGTGGCAGGGGCAAAAAATACAAAGAGTGTGTGTCTGTGTGTGTGTCTGTGATTTTACATATGTTCTGCACTTCAAATGCTGGGACTATTTTTTTTCCACTTGTCTTAACCTAATTTTTTAACAGTTATCAGACTTCTTTCATTTATTAACTAAATTTTCACTGTAAAGTTTTTATGGGGGACCCATTTTATAAGCGCAATAAGACACTCCGAGGTGTGGGTTATCTCCTGATAAGAACACGCCCAGGTGCATAAGGCACTCAGCGCAAGCGCTCACGTGCCTAACACAGCGCACCTGGGCGTTATGCTGTATAACTAGCATACTAATTTGCTATAAGTGTTAATATACAAGTACAAATAACACAAATTTTGACTCTTAAGAGTACCCAATGGCTTGCAATAGTGTACTAGATTTCAGAGTTGAAAACTAAAAGGGAACAGAGTTATGCGAGGGCAAACATTAAATCGAAATGTAATTTTCAGTTATTTTGAGATCATTTTAAAATTTCTTATCCAACTTTCTTCACAATATCAGGATTTAGAGAAGTTCCTAGAATGTGTATATGGACCATATTTTAAGTCTCAAGCTTCAGTGGGAGCTGAGTTATAAGTAGCTAAATATTTTGCCAAAATTTGGATCTCTATAATTTTAATATAATTTTGAGAGTATTCATTGAAATGTTACAAAACTTGAAAGGTATACAGGTTATCACTACATTTTATATCAACATAGTTTCAGATTTCTAGCTTTCAATGAAATTGAGTTAAAGCCTGACAAACACGTTGCCAAAATTTAAATTGTGGCTAGTTTCCTCTAATTTTAAAATTGTATATCCAAATTTAACCAGAGTTGAAACATTTAAATTACTATACAACATGGTCATTTCTGAAAATGTTCATATTTTCAGCTGTACATTAGATTGAATTAAAGTAGTCCAGCTTACACAACATTTAAAAAAATTAATTTTGCAAGAATGTAGACTATAAATTTATAAATACCTGAAACTTTAAAACTAGAGAATGCAATACCATTAAATTTGGTAGGTTCTTAGACCTTACAAGGAGACCGTGTGTGCCAATTTCATTAATTGCTTGCTATGGGTAACTGCAAAATAACCTCAGTACTAAAAGTCAGATCCCATGAGTCTTTTTGAAAATTGTAGAATTTCATGAAAAATTCCATAAAACTGGAATTTTCTAATTTCACTCAGCCTTATCTGGGATTCTAATTAAAGGATAGGAGTATAAGGGGCAGGTAGTGCAGGGGGTCACCAGGTCCTGAAGTTAGATGCTCAGTTTCACCAAGAAATGGACAGCTGAGCAGGGTAGCACAACAGTGGTAGACCCGCAGGTGTGAGCAAGATAGCACAGAGTGCCATCAATTCCAACCTGAATGCAGGATATTTGAGGATAACATCCAGTAAATTTATGATCCAAGTAGCCTAGTGTACATGCAAGTCTAGGACTTAGAGGTATTAAAAAAAGATGTAGTGGGGGAAGACAATGTCTTGGGCAGCAGGAAGAAAGTATTCTTGCTATTCCAACAGGGTAGATCAATATGAAAAGAAGTAGGTGACTCAGGTTTTAAGGGAGATTGTAACTGTAAAGAAAAAATAGGATATCTGTGGGCTCAGTAGTTCTACCAAGTCAGACTGGCTATGCCAAAAGAGAAGGGAGGGGGGAGTCACACAGAGAGGAACAGCAAGACTGCAAAAAGTTCAGCCAAGTTTATCAAATGAAATAGTGACATGTGCATTGTTAATGTTAAATTCCACAAAAATAATAACAAATTCTGGATGTTTCATCTACAGTATATTTTATCATAAATATGTGAGAAAATATTACTGATCGTTTTTTTTTTCTTCTGCAAAATAAAAACTGCTTAAAAGGGCAGTGTCCACTTTTCCCCTTCTTTTTTGGCAGATGTGAACAATGTGCCTCTTGGAACACACCTATCAGACATTTACAGCAGAATGCCCCTATGTATGTAAAATATAAGCCTTTTTACAATTTTTTTTCAGTTTATGTAGTAGTAGCTTTTCACTCGGTCCAACAGTAATTCTCCCGTGCACTGGACGCACATCCAGGTTGGGAAAGCACGTCTGCTACTAGCGTGGTCTCGAAGTATGATTTTTTCATGTTCAAAATGAAAAGTCATATTGCTCCTGTCCCTTCTGTTGTTATAAAATATTTCTGGTATCTACGACTGAAAACCGAGCCCTGTGAATGGTACTGTTTACATTTTTAAGTTGAAACTGAAGTCTGTTTTCTGGGGAGGGACACTGCTAATCTTTGTTGACTGGTTGCCTACATTTTGGAATAAATTACTTTTATCCTAACTAGATCGTGTATAGATGTATTTGTGCTTTTGGAGCAGTGACGAGGAACCGAACAGTTGTACTTAGTCAGGCAGCTGGCCATGGAGGTGAGTGGAGGCTGTTCCAATGGCCTGATCAGGTACTGGGGTGGGGGAGCAGGTTGGGTTCTGTTAGCTCATGATGGGGTGGGGGTCCACTAGAAACCAGGAGTGGGTGTTGAATTTTGTTTATAAGTAAAAGAAATGAGGGGCTAGGGTAACTTTTGGGGTGTGTTTAATTCAATTCGACAGGTGATCAGCCAGGGGACACTAGACACCAGGGGGTAAACATTTTGGCCAGTGAGTGGTTGGGGGGCCACTAGACACCAGGGAAAACTTTGGCCAGTGGCCACCAAATTTCACCATGGGAGGTGAAATTATGTTCAGGTGGCAAAAGTTCACTCCGAGTGGCAACATTTCACCCCGGGCAAATTTTGCCAGTTTGCGGGTGAAATTTTGCTCACTCCCAGTGTGGGAGGAATTTCACACTTCATCCCATGAAATATTTTGTGAAATGCACAAATTAAGCACAATATTTCGTGGAGTGAAATTTTCCAGTTTTGTACAACACTAATGAGAACTAGCACCTAAGAGTGGCTATGGTCAGTAGATGCAGTAAAGTCAATAGAAGCATTTGGTAAATTCTGAAGGAGGACAAACTGTAAGGAGCAAGATGAAGGAAATTAAGGTGGGTCATGATAGGAACATTTAGGTGCAAGATAGTTGGAGAGGGCAGTGTTGATGGACCAGAAGGAGGAGGTGTGTCTGATTTGAGGATGTAGAGAGTTTCATATTTTAGGTAAATGGTGAGAGTACCCAGACTGACCAGAGAGGGTGTAGCGGTAAGGGACAGTTAGCATGTGAGTGTCGATAGATCTGAGGGAGTGGGAAGAAGGATGGGGTGTTATAAATAATGGGAAAAGGTAGGAAGGGAGTTCACCAAGCTAGTGCTTAGCAGTGAATTTAGTGCAGTGTGAGAGGCATCTATTTGTAAGGGAAGGGAAGAAAAGGGCGCGATAGAGATCACAGTCATGGGTGCAAAAGGGAGCATCAAAGGCAAAGCAGCAGAAGGAGTTGAAGAGAGTGTCCAATCTGGTCAGGGAGGACATAGGAGCAGCCCCATAGACTACATCACAGTAGTGAAAAATGGGGAGTATCATTTTCTGGACAAGCCCACGACTACCTGCAGCAGGGATGCAACGGTGGTTCCCAAACAATCTGGGTGCAATGTTTTCTGGATGGCGTCAATGTGGCCAGAGAAATTGAGATGTTGGGCTAACCAAACCACAAGGTATCTAAAGGACAAGGTGTCCTCAAGTAAAGTCCTATTGGGAGTGTGTAATGTGGGCAGGTAGGGAAGCCCAGAGAGTCTCTGCCTGGTGCCAAAGGTCATGAAGACAGTCTTCTTGGCACTGAGAAATATTTGATGGTTTGCAAACCAGAGCTGGATCTTGTTCAAGTTCTTGCTGTAAGCTGGATGTAACCTCACCTGGGTATGAGCCACATGCATATAGGAAAGTGTCATTACAGTGCATGTGTATGGTGGAGGGGGGAGCAGACTGATGGCAGGTCATTAAGGAAGATGCAGAATAGAAGGGGATAAGCACGGACCCCTGAGGAACACCAGTGCAGATCGGGAGGGGTGACTAGATGGCATCTGCATTCTTAACTGACTGTGTTCTACTAGTAAGGCAGGCCTTAAACTAGTTAGTGGCAGAAGGGGTTAAACCAGCAGATGACAGTGAACCAAGGAGAAGGGCGTGGGAAACTGTCAAAAGCCTTGGCAAGGTTGACAAATATGGCTGAGGTGATTTGGCCATTGTCCATCCCTGAGAGGATGGAGTCAGTGAGCCAAAGTAGGGAGATGGTGATAGACTGTTTTTTCCAGAAACCAGATTGGAATGGGTGAAGAAGGAAACATCAGCTATAAAGGAGGTGAGTTGAGAGAGGACTAGATGTTCTTGTAGTTTGGCTAGGGTAGGGAGTAGAGAGATGGGGTGATAGTTGCCAGGGGATGAGTGGTCTCCACCCTTAGGTAGGGGGAGGACCACTACGTATTTCCATGTGGTAGGGATGTCTGAGGTTGAGAAGGAGAGATTTAAGATTAAGGAGAGGAGATAGACAATGGCTGGGGCTGAGAGAGAGATAGAGAGAGAGAGAGAGAGAGAGAGAGAGAGAGAGAGAGAGAGAGTTTAGGGTCAAGGTCATCTGGGAATATCCTTTTGAGGGACTGATGGCAAAGAGGGCATTTAGAGTATTGGTGGGGGAGACTGAAGAGAATGAGAAGGGGGTATGGGACAATAGGAAGTTGAGCGTTTTTTTGGGGGGGAGGATAGAGGGGCAGCCTCCTTAGGTAAGGGGAGGACCACTGTATGTTTCCATGTGGTAGGGATGTCCGAGGTTGAGAAAGAGAGATTTGAGGTTAAGGAGAGGAGAAAGGCAATGGCCAGGGCTGAAAGACAGAGAGAGAGAGAGAGAGAGAGGAGTTTAGGGTCAATGTCATTTGGGGAAGATCCTTTTGAGGGATTGATGGTGAGGACGGCATTTAGAGTATTGGTGGGGGAGACTGAAGAGAATGAGTAGGAGGGGTGTGGGGCAACAGGAAGTTAAGCATTTTTGGGGGGGAGGATAGAGGGGCAGCCGTGACATTTGAGAGGGGAAGGGCAATTAGGAAGGAACTTCAGCAGTTCGATTGCACAGGAGGTGTAATAGGAGTTAAATTCTGCAGCTAAGGCATAGGAGTCAGCTGCAAGAGCCCTTCAGCAGTGCCCACACAATACCCAGGTGCTCAGGGAGTCCCCAGTAAACCCTCAAGTAGGGTATTAAAGTCTTTAAAAGAACACTGGCTCCATCCCCTTGGGACATAGGGCACTATACCATCAGGTGATAATTTTATACAGTGGCTCACCCCAGGGCATTTTCTAGCCCACACAACCACTAATGCCACTACTTATTTAGACAAAAAGGGCTACTAGCCCCCCACTAGCCATCTCTAGCCACCTAGGCTACTAAATAAATTACTGTCCACCATTGTGGACAAATGGTCTTTTAGTTCTCCAAGGCACACTCCCTTTACTTTGCTTTTATTCATCTCACATCTTTCCCCTTATTACCTATCCTTTTCTTTCTTCTGTCTCTACAGTTCTACAGGACATACTGTAGACTACAACCCAATCAAATAAGTATAATTTTATTTCTCTCCTGTCCTTTCCACCCTATTTAACCCCCTAAGAACTGAGGATCCTTTTTGACTTCCTTGTCTTCTTTTACAGGTGCAGGGGATGACATCTCCCCAGGACTACCCCGTGACACCCTGCACTCAGGTAAGTTCCTCTCTTTTTCCTATATTGTGGTGGGACTGCTGTAATGGCAAGTGCATCCGTACTACTTAGTTCTGTGCATCTTTTGTGCCCCTTATCACCTTTACATCATGATGTGGTGGCAGTGGCATACCATTTTCATTTAAATAAAGTATTTACCCAGGATAGCCCAACTTCTCATTTTACTTTCCTCTTAACAATGGTTCCATGTGATAACAGCAATCGCAGAATAGCGATTGCTGTTTGGGCAAGTGTACATCGCCAAAAATGAATTATGGCAATGTACACTTGCAGCTAATGGCAAGAAGGCACCTGATCTCTATGTTATTCCCTCACACACACCCCGCACCACCCTACTACAGGATTCTCAACTCCAGGGGGGTGCATGTTGAGGGGGTTGTGAAACTTTTAAAAAAAAAACAGACTGGATGCAAAAACACAGTTGTGCCCAGATCCGAACAAGGCACCTTCTGAACCCCAGCCTGCCACCTAACCACCATGCCACACAGCAAGCTTGGCATCCCACCACCACACTACACCCAGCAAACCCTCCCTTCCCTTCCACCCATTGCATGCCATGGTCCCTTCCCTCCCCCACATGTACGTATACATGGTGACATCCCACTGCTATATTTGCCTATCCCCCTCCGGTTGCTATCCTGCCAGGTAGTCCTGTGCGCAGGTGCCGTGATTGACTTGCTCTTTTTGCAAGTGCTCAGTTGCAGTCTCCCTGTATGCTGGATATCTGAGCAATAGTTAGCATTGGGCAGTGGACTTTTTTAGGGCCACACATAACGTGGCACACAGCATTTGAACTTCAGTTTCTTGGTTAATTGTTGTGTGGTACATCCTATGGCTATATGACCTGCCCATCTACTGCATACAGTATATTGCTCCCATAAATTGAGAATAATTAAGAATCATATATTTTTAGCAAAAAATAATGTTGGTCAATTGCATGTAAACAAACCTGCACTGGGAACTGTAGTCCTTCCCTACCTGGTACAATACCAGTACCAATGGCAAACTTCGGCATTGACAAATTCTTGTTCCTTTTTGCTCCTTCTCTTCCTCCAACTTTAAATGCCTCTTCACCCTCTCTCCCTTTTATTATCACCCTACTAGTTTGATTAACTTACACCCTGCGGGGTACCGCTCCCCTTGGAATCTCCTTTCTCTGTACATCAGCCTGTGGGTGGGCAGTTTCTGCCTTGCCAATTATTTCTGCCACCCCTCTCAGCTAGTTTAAATGCTCATTGGAGTAACATTTCAATTTCCCAACGAGGACTGCGGGTCCCATCCACAATGGATGCAGACCATCACCTCTGTATATGTCCTTATCCTCTCAATGAAGCCAAGCCCCTCCTTTCTTCACAATTCCCTAACACATGAGTTGAAGGCAATGTTGTAGAAAACCCTCTCCTTCACACATCATAGACAGGTAGCACCTATATAAAAGCTACTGAGCATGCTACCTGTCTAAGTCTGCTTCCAAGTTCCTTAAACTCCCCCTGCACTATTCCAGGCCCATCCCTAGGTAGATAATTTGTCCCCATGTAAACAATGACATCCAGCTCCCCTTCCTACCTGATGTTCTAGTAATTCCTAGGATATGCTTTCCATCCCTCTAGGCTCTGACACCATGTATGGACCTGGGTTCACTCTCTGCTCCCTTTGCTATTCCCAAATCTAGCCCCCTAACAACTGAGTCCTGCATCAGGAGTTGCTGCTTCCTCATTTGAGGTCTTCTCCCCAACTCCTTGAGGTCCTCACTGTGGGGGGCTCCCATATTCTCCCTAGCCACTGTCACAGGTGCCTCCTCCCAGCAGTCCTACCTCAACAGAATGGAATAGAAATTTTGTAGTGGTACTGGTTGAGGAACGTGCCTGCAACCCATCTTTTTACTGCAAAACTCCCTTACCTTTCCTGAGTCTACCACAGTCCAGCCGCTCTTCTTACCAGGTATCATTAGAGGTAACTGTGTCAGAATTCATTACCCCTGCTAGGGGGAGAAGGTTCTGTGAAATCCTAGCCGACTCAGTCTCAAGTCTAGGAAACTTCTCTGTCAATCCAGAGAGGTGCACATAGATGAGGCAGTACTACAGTCACCAGAAGGTCTGTCTGAAAAATGCTGCACCACACCACTCTCCACATTCTCTATTTCTGCTCACCCCAATTTTTCTGGAAATGATTTCCCTTATGTTGTTTGTTATATCCCTCTGCATACCTTATGCTTGACAGGGTGGTGCTCCTGTTCCTATTTTTGGCCTATTCCTAGTCTTTTACTCTAGTATTTGGCCAGAATAAGGCTTCTTGAAGTAAATGGGACTGTTGTACTTGAGATATAATAATGTATTTGCCTGACTAAAATGGCACCTATTGTTCAATAGGTGCAATTCTTCTTTACAGCAAAACAAATTTGAAGTTTTTGACAGGATTGCTTCTGAATTGCAGATTATTTATTGCACTGAATTCAAACAATCCTGTTTAGCTTTATTAGCAGACAGATGGCACAATATGGCTTGCATTACAAGGCCAGCATGCTTGTGACTGAATGAGATTTTTCTTCTTCCCTTTCCCGCTCTCTGTTGAATACATGGCATGTTTTTGCTTTAAACTTTTAGTTAGCCTTTAAAATAATAATGCTTTATTTCCAAACAACTTTTGCATAATTATTATCATTCTTGTTTCTTGAGTTGCTGTATTTCTGTTGTATTATTTTTTGGTTTTGATTTGTCTTGTCTATTTTTTTTTCCATTAAATTTCACCTACTATTCCAAGATAATGGTCTGTGACAGGGTGAGTTCCTGGTTAATGGAGTGGGAAGAAGTGGTCTAGATGAAGCATGCCTTCCTTTCTGTCTGGTGTATTGAGGGGGTAAACCTGGAAAACCTTGTGAAAAATACATAGATTGCATTGTTACTTGAGGCTCCAGTAATGGTTTCCCAGGGGATTGCAGTTCCTGTGCTGAGGAACTTCTAGAGAAGGAAATGAGGAGAAAAAGGCATGCTTTCTTGATCTTATGGCAAAGGATGAAAAGAGGTATGCAGAAAACAAGGTCCAGATGTAGTTACAATAATGGGTTCAGCAGCATGTGACAGCTGGTTTGAAAGCTGGCCCCACCACTCATGAGGTTAGGAGGTCAAATATAGCTTCTGAATATATTTCTACTATCTCACTATAACTCAGGGGGTTTCATGTGATAACAGTGATCGTGGAATAGTGATTGCCGCTATGATGAGTGCACAACGCTGAAAAAAACAAAAGGCGATGTGCACTGCAGTGAAAAAATTGGGTGACAAGGAAAACCATGTGAGGGCTATGCCCCGCACCCCCTCTAAATAAAGATTACTAACTCCAAGGGGGAGTGCATGTCAGGGAAGGGGTGAAACTCCCAAAAATTAAAAAAACTAACATTGCGGTGAACAAAACCAAAAATCTCTGTATCCCTCCGCAGCCCCAAACCTTGCACCCTCCCCACTGTAGCCAGCCACCATCACCACTCTACCAAGCTGCAGGCCCATCAGCTACTTGCTGCACTACCCCTGACATACCCTCCCTCCTCTTCCTGTTTACCTCCTCTTCTTCCTGCCGCCCTGTCCTTCTGATCACTACCCTTGAAGGGTAGCCCACATAATCATTGCTACCCTTGTGGGGTAGCCCACATAACAGGTGCTGAAAGTGAGTCACTCATATTCATGTCTCACTTTCAGTCACCATTATAATGGCATACCTACCCATGTCATATCCTATCTATCTATCTATCTATCTATCTATCTATCTATCTATCTATCTATCTGTCTGTCTGTCTGTCTGTCTATCTGTATGGCTTTCTGTTTATCTATCCTGTATATATACAGTATAGTAACTAGTCACTTATATATAATTATATATATATATATATATATATATATATATTCATGAAAAAAACTCTGTTTAATGCATCAATTAGGGTTGTTCCACAGCAACAAAAGTGAGGAAATTTGGTGTTAGGATTGCCACCCTTGAACCCCACCACCCCCACCAACAGGCATCATGGTGTGCATTGGGGTCATTGGTCCTAACTCTCACCCCATTCTCCTATACTGCACCACCTCAGCTTATTTAACATGGAATGGTGTGAGAGTTAGGGCCGGCGACCCCAGCGCACCCCGATGCCTGTTGGTGGGGGCGGGGTGGATGTGGGTGCAGGGTGGCAACCCTAACACCAAATTTCCTCACTTTTGTCAGTGTGGAACAACCCTAACTGATGCTTTAAACTGAGTTTGCCACATAAAAAAAAAAATATATATATGGGTTCTTGTACAGTACTGGAGAGACTCATACCCTATATAGTTTGACCCCCTGTAACTTTTTTAAAAAGTAAAAAATATTTTTTCTTTCATGTCTATTTTGTAGCTGTCTAATAAAATATTTAATATAGTCCCACTGGCCTGGTGGCGCAGAGGGCTGAGGCGTTGAACGCCACACCTCGCTCCACACCGGCGAGCCGGGTTCGGGAGGGGCCTCGGGTAGCGGTGGGTGGCTTGAGGAGTTAGGCTTGAGTGTCCGACAACAGCTCGCCTACTCCGGGGTGGGGATATGGCCATATTCTAGCTTTGTGCGACGGCCGGCGGAGGACCGAGAAAGCACATGCCGCACAGAGATTGGTCGGATGGCTGCCAAGCAGATCAGACGTCGATGTAGCGTCATGAGCGTCAGGGGAGTATCTGCTAAGGGAGGGAGAAACAGGGAAAATGGAACCTGCCTCGTCCGGGAGAAGTGGGGCCCTGGGGCGATGCCGGCGATTTGCCAGCGCCCACTCGGCATTCCGCAGGGGCTGACGAAACTGTAAGTTACAGAAGTGCCCTACCTCATCTCCCTGGTAAACCGCTGACTCCATGGGGGCTCTGTGGACTGTGTGAGCTGGGTCGCAGGTAGCGGGATGTCCGCGGGACAACACCGAAGGGTCGGAGGAGGCAGGCTAGAGGAGAATAAAGTACAATTTCAAAAAAAAATATTTAGTATAAATAATGTCATTGTTTTTGGTATGTGTGTATTGTTTTAGTGGATCTTCAAGTGCCTTCTGACCCTCCTAAACGGCTTCATTTTGTGACATAAATGTTAGAGTAGCAAAGAGCTTTTAATATTGTATCCACACAGAGCACTACATCAGCAGCTGTAGTGCCTTTAACTCTTAAGCATTCTAAATATGCTCTCTGACAAACTTGTTTTATTCTGACCAATTTATATATTTTATTTATTCGCATTTATATTGCCCCCTTATGTTCCCTACACGTGGTGTCCCATTTTGTACTGCTTTAATACAGTGATTTCTCACGTTTGCAGAACAATGGAAAGTTAATGCAGACCCCTGTAAGGATACATGACCTAGTATCCTTTATGTATCACCCCTTAGTTCATTTATATTATTTTTCTATTGTGCACACTCCTTCATTTGTTTTCCTCTGCCTTCTTTGAGTCCAAAATTCATGAACGTAAGTTTGCTGTTCTGCCAGCAGTCCCGATATCCCAGAAATGGAAGTGCACATGAGCACCCGATTCTGTCACTGTCTGACGGTATACATTAGTGGGGCTTTAGGTTTAGAGCCCCTTTCTTTATTATCTGTGCCACTTTAAAGCTGTGTCTTCTTCAAGAATCGCCGTGTAGGGAATGGAGATCAGGACGAGCCAGCATTTGCGCACCTGACTGAAAGCCAGCCTGCTATTCCAAGGAGCGCCCACCATCAGAATATTTTAAACATTAAGGTACAGTGCTGCAATATGCAAATATGGGTAGAAAGGTGGCTAGTACTTAAATCACATAACAGGTGCTGAAAGTGAATCACTCATATTCATGTCTCTCACTTTCAGTCACCATTATAATGGCATACCCACCCTTGTCATATCCTATCTATCTGTCTGTCTGTCTGTCTGTCTGCTTATCTATCTATCTGTCTGTCTGTCTGTCTGTCTGTCTGTCTGCCTGTCTGTCTGTATGGCTCTCTGTTTATCTATCCTGTATATATACAGTACAGTAACTAGTCACTTTATATATAATTTTATATATATATATTCATGGAAAAAAAAGTTTTGGGAAATTACTGTGTGGTCTGATGTAGGAAATTAATGCCACTTAGAACAGTGTCAGCCTGCATTTCAATGCAAGAAGGTCCAAACAATGGAGATCAGGACTAGCCAGCATTAGTGCACCTGACTGAAAGCCAGCCTGCTATTCCAAGGAGCGCCCACCATCTGAATATTTTAAACATTAAGGCACAGTGCTGCAATGTGCAAATATGGGTAGAAAGGTGGCTAGTACTTAAATCAGTTTTGGGAAATTACTGTGTGGTCTGATGTAGGAAATTAATGCCACTTAGAACAGTGTCAGCCTGCATTTCAATGCAAGAAGGTTCAAACATTGGGATATTTTGTAAATACAGTGCTCCCTCGTTATAATGAATGAATTTGGAGCAGTAGCGGGCGTTCATTATAGCCTGCCATTTGTTACAGTGAGGAATACTGCATTTGCCACTGAAACTCACAGGCCCATACTAAATACAGCAGTGCGTTATAAAATATGCTTCAAGCAAACTTTATTTCATTCATTTAACAAAAGAACAAACACTTAATAGATTTTATAAAAAAAAAATGTACTGTGAATCCAATACAGTACAGTAATTTAATCTCCAAAGGTCCATAATTTTGGTCTGAACCAGTGCTCTCCGACAGAGATCACGGGTATACGAGAGCAACTGGTGTAGTTGCAGTACCTTCAGGGAATCAGCCTCTTCCTGACACTCCATCCAGGATAAACATGTTTGCAGTCCTTTGATTGCTTCAGTCAGACTTGGGGTTCCTTCTTCAGCCACCCCCCCCCACCTTCTTCAGCACTTTCATTGCCATCCAGTGTGTAATTCAAGACTACGGCTATGATAGTGAAATCACTAAGCTACACAGAATAACCGGATCGCTTCATTTTGCAAACACTGTACTGAAAGGTAATTGGCACGATGTAAGTGGCTTTTTAACTGTTTATCTAATGACATTTCCAGCTAATACTGATACTTAACTGCATACTTAAATACAATTACAGTACAGTGTTGTAGGCAGTTAAGTGAAGATATTTTTGATTTGCTGCATTACAATAAAGTACGTATTTAGTGGCCAGCTGAATCCATGTTCTGTGCCAGGGAGCCAAACTATCCATTCACTATAACCGTGCATTCGCTATGATGAGGTTCATTATAGCAAGGGAGCACTAAGTTAAGGAAACTAAGTGGTTCTTGCAAGTGATAAAGGTGGGCAATACTGGAGAATCAAATATGATTAAATCCTCCGTTTTGTTTTAATTTAAAATTAGGTAATCTTAGGAGTGTGTAGCTAATGAAATAAAGCCACATGCAGTATAAAAGTGGCAGGCTGCTTTTCTGTGGAGGGTCCAACATCAGGATTAAAAATGTTAAATAAATTATTTAAACTCTGTGGTGCACAAAGGTACTGGAGGATCAAATAAATGTGCAGGTCCTCTGTTTTTTAACATACTGTGGAAAGTCTGTAAGAACAGGACTTTCTTTCTTTTTTTTTTAATTTGTAAAAATAAATAAATGAGTTGGGGGAGAGATGTTGCTGGAAAAAGTGTAGCAAGTTAAGCAAACGGGAAAGCAGCTGCATTTTAAAAGGGGTATCTTAAAAATAAAATGTAGCTAGGAAGGGGGAATGACCTACAGAATGTAAGAATGTAGAAAATACAGCATGTGCGATTTGTGGAGGTAAGATTTAAAAAGATATGTGTGCATGTATTTCTGATCATTTTCTGTGGAAAAGAAGTAGAATAATGTTCTTTCGCATTTGAGTAATTCTATGTTGCACCAGTTCTGAGAAAAAAAGATATATAGACTAATGTTTCGTGACATGGGTTGGATCTAGCTTGTAACTGGCTAATGCTGCCTTCAGTGCTTTTGTTTTCACATGATTTTGACTTTTTTCGTAACATTTGGGCAGTCTGGCTGGTTCCTTTGTTCTGAACATAAGCTTGGGCATATCAGAGCTTCAAATACTGAATTTACCTCTCTGTCCCCCAGATGCCTGCAGCTTGCCTGTAAGCACATTTGTATTTGAAATATTTTTTTTAAAAGCATTTTAGACCAAGTTCAAGTGCATTTGAGTAATTGTTTGGTGTGCAGTGTGCTGCGTGTAAAGCTCTGCATGCCTTTAACTGACGAAAAGAGATGTAAAATAGAGTTTTGTAACAGGGGCCAGCTCTGGCCTGTAACTGGCTCATAATTACCTTCGATGCTAGTGTTTTTCTCACATTTTGTAGACTTTTTTGTAACATTTGGGCAGTCTGATTGTTTCACTTGATGTTCAGAACAGGGAAAATTAAAATTATTTATTTATTTATATATTTAGTTTTTGTTGACCGGGTAAGTGCACTAGACAAATCCTGCCTATTTTCAGGCACGACCCGAAGGCGGGAGATACAGATGAATGCCAACTGACCTTGAACCAGATTAAGCTGTTGATGGTATTTTTAGTGAATGAGGGAAATTTGGCCAGGACACCGGGGAAATTCCCCTGCTCTTTTCGGTAAGTGCCATGGGATCGTTAACATCCACCTGAACTACCACCAATCCAGGCAGATGGGACCTCGGTTTAACATCTCATCCGAAAGACGGCACCTCAGAAGTGCAGATCCCCTCTCTTGCTGCACTACAGTGTCAGTACTGGGATATTAACCCAAGTGCCAGATGTGGGAACTGAACCCACAGCCCTCTGATCTCCCGGCCTCAGAGGCGAGTGTGCAACCTACTGAGCCACTGACACTGAAAATGGCTGGTTCCTTTGTTCTGAACATAAGCTTGGGCCATCTCACAGCTTTAAATGCTTAATTTGCATCTCTTTTCACTAGATGCCTGCAAAGGTCTAACAATTTTGTATGTAGGCACCTTTTTTTTGCAAAGTGTGATTTTTAATGTATTTTGGAGCAAATCCATGTGCTTTTGAGTAATTGTTTGATGTACCATGTGTTGAAAGTAAAGCCCTGCATGGCATTTTCTGGTGAAAAGAGATGTAAAAAGAAGGTTTTGCTGCAGGGGCCAGCTGTGGCCTGCAACTGTCTCATAATTACCTTCAATGCTAGCCTTTTTTACATTTTGTAGGCTTTTTGGAAACATTTGGGCAGTCTGATTGTTTCACTTGATGTTCAGAACAGGGGAAACTAAAATGGCTGGTTCCTTTGTTCTGAACATAAGCTTGGGCCATCTCACAGCTTTAAATGCTGAATTTGCATCTCTTTTCCACAGATGCCTGCAGAGGTCATACAAGTTTCTCTGTGAGCACCTTTTTCCTTGGAAAGTTTTGCCTTTTTAATGCATTTCAGAGCTAATCCTGGTGCTTTTGAGTAATTCTTTCGTGTGCAATGTGCTGAACGTAAGGCCCTGCATGGCATTTCCTGGTGAAAAGAGATGTAAAAAGAAGGTTTTGCTGCAGAGGCCAGCTCTGGCCTGTAACTGG
The DNA here is from genome assembly GCA_016271365.2 of Neoceratodus forsteri. NCBI lineage: Eukaryota > Metazoa > Chordata > Ceratodontiformes > Ceratodontidae > Neoceratodus > Neoceratodus forsteri. The sequence goes on from CM028137.1 coordinate 707,614,952, forward strand.
CTCATAATTACCTTCGATGCTAGCCTTTGTTACATTTTGTAGGCTTTTCTGTAACATTTGGGCAGTCTGATTGTTTCACTTGATGTTCAGAACAGGGGAAACTAAAATGGCTGGTTCCTTAGTTCTGAACATAAGCTTGGGTCATCTCACAGCTTTAAATGCTGAATTTAGATCTGTTTTCACCAGATTCCTGCAGAACTCTTATAGGTTCCTCTGTAAACACCTTTGTATTTTGAAAGTTTGACTTTTTCTTAATTTCAGAACAAAGGATGATGCTTCTAAGTAATGTATTGTGTGCCATGTGCTGCACATAAGTCCCAGCATAGCTTTCTGTTTGGGAATGGGCTGGCAGTATAGCCTTGAGGTTTGAGTAACAAAGTAAGCTGTGCATGAGCTCGGTACGTCCAGCAGACCAAACATGGTTTTGGTTCTCACAACCTCCATATGCATACTGTGTGACTCTGAGCAAGTCACTTAACTGCCCAGTGTGCCTAGGTCACCCCTGAAAACAGTCACATGTGCCTAGTGCACTTACCCTGTTACCAAATAAATAAATAAATTATAAAATAATTGTTTGGAACCTGGTCCAAGACTGTCTTTTTATGCATGCATGAAAGTGTGCCAGACCATTAAGAAATGTGTCACTGTCACCAACACCCCCAAAGCACATTTTTATGACTACCTCTCAGCTGCTATGAATTCTGCATAGTGCTTTGATTTTCACATTCAAATTTACCCTTACTCATCACATGTTTACCAATGTTCCTCATAATGTTAGAGCTATTTCTGGACACGCAAACTATGAATCATTAAACCAAGGTTCAAAAAATATTCCTTATCACTATTTGGGGCTCACTATCTGTAGATATAATATTCTTTAAAATGAGAATGTGCTACACATTCTGGTCCTGTGCTATGATTTTTGAGGGCCAGTGCTATGATATTTAATGCTGAGAGCTTGAGAGATATGTTTTCATGTGTAATTTGAAGAGTCATACAAACTCACCCAACCTTTGAATCACATTCCATTTATTTATTCTTTGGCAACTGGATAAAGCCCACTGAGCACAACTGCCTGTTTTCATGTGTGACCTGGGAGCATTGGGATGGTTAAGTGACTTGCTCACAGTCACAAAGCAATGCAAGTGGAGGCTTGGGAATAAAACACAAGTCTGCTGGATGTAGCAAGCCCATTCACAGCTCATTACTCTAAACTCTATACAATATTTCCAGCCCCATTTAGACTGAAAGTATTTCTTGACAGAAACTTGGTGTGCTATTCGAAAGCATGCTTTGCAGTTAATTGTCCATTTTACTAAATGGTACAAGTCACACCTTTTCTCACACCTATTGTTGCAAGCTCAGGGCAGAAAAAAATGTTTCTGATGGTCTAGCCAACACAGTTTAAGTACTTAAAGCAGCAGTAAGTCTTAACAATAATTTAAATAATTTGTTGAGCAGTTAGAGAAAGCCAAAACATCAAGGAACCGGACTTTCTTTTTGCTTTATTTCACTCTTAAGGCAAGAAAAATGATTTTTAGGTTCTTAAAAGTTGATGATCTTTTGCCATGTCAACAATCATGGATGTAAGTAAATCAAGGTGGTGTGCTGCTAGTTCACAGAAACATGTGCAGGCAACACTGTGACCTAGTCCATCTTCTTCCAAGTTGTGTGCTTTGAAACAACTGAGAAGCTGCGTGGGATATACTATATTGGACTAAATATCTGTAACTAATCTCTCTCTCTCTTGCTTACATCTGAGAGAAGTTTTCCTCACTTTTACAGAGGTATTGCTTTGTGTTTAATTATTTTAGTTTTTAATTCAGGAAGGGGGTTTTCAAAACTGCTTATCTTGTCAGCATCTTCAGAAGGGCTGAAATAACTGCATATTTGATTTTTCTTTGTGGCTAACAAACCACCAGGCTGTTTTGGGGCTGGAGAGGTTTACCTGTGTCTGACTTGGATGTCTGGATTTTTCTCTGTTTGATTAGCAGGGTATTTTCTCTGTCAAATTGTTGTGTAGGGTATCTTGCTGACAGGAAGGCACTCATCGCAGCAGTGGGTGAGAGCTTTTAGCTGATTGTTTTGTGAGGGCACAGTTAAGCCCAACCCTTCCCACCCCTCATCCCACCCACCCTGGAAATAGTTCCTTTATACCTGAGGTTCTGACATCATTTCCTCAAGAGTACAAGGTGCATATCACTGTCATATCTTCTCTAGCACACTGCACTGACAATATAAGCATACGCATTGTATAATATATATATATTTCTATATAACCAATCACACATGCACACATACAAAAACAAACAAACAAAAAAGTAGATAAACATGTGGGGGTAGTGCAATGTAATGGCTGTGGGGCAGCAGTCTTCAGGAGTCTTTCTGGAGGCTGAGATGCTGCCCTATTTGCAGACAACTCTCTGCCCTGAGGGAGGAAGTTGCCCGTCTTCAGGCCGCACTGGACAGTAGTAAGGAAACCTTCCCCCAGGCCACACTGGACAGTAGGAAGGGAACCTCCCCCATCCAGGGAGCACTAGGGCCACCACCACTACCTCAGAGGTTGTGAAGAAAGCACAGCAGTTGGACCACAGTGGGCTCAGAGAGGGTGAGGATGGTGGAACAGAGGCACACCCAGTCAGTTGTTCCACTCCACAATCCATACACCATTCTGGGGGAGCATAGCTCCCCTATGGATGCACCCACAGAGAAGACTGATGACAACTGTCACAAGGGAGGCCCACAGGAAGGAGGCAGAGGACACCACAGGGAAAGGAAGCAGCTCCTGGTGGGGGACTCAATTATTAGTGGTATAGAACTGGGGGAAGCTGGGAAAACTAAAGTAAGGTGCCTACCTGGTGCCATGGCTTGGAGGGACAGGAAGCGCATCCTCAGGATCACGAGAACAGCTGCAAGGGAGTCTGAGCTGAACATAATTGTCCACCTAGGGACAAATGACTTGGCTCATCATGAGATTAGAGCCGTGCAGGAGGACATTGCAGAGTTGGGGAGGGGCCTAAGACAAGTAGCACACACAGTATCCTTCTCAGAGGTGCTGCCTGTCAAAGGCATGGGGAGGCGAGGTAATAGCACCATGCAGTTTAATGAATGGTTGAAAAATGGTGTGGAGCACAGGGTTTGGCTTCATTGGGGACTGGGGTTCCACCTGGAGGGACACCAGCCTATACTGGCAGGATGGTCTGCATCTGTCCAGGAAGGGAACAAGTCTTTTGAGCAATCGGTTTAAATGCTTCATTAGCAAGCTTTTAAACTAGTCAAAGGGGGAGGCACTGACAAGCAGCAGAAAAATCCCAACCTCTCCCTACAAAACAGGGTACTAAATGAGAAAAAGACCGAGGTAGAACGGTCAGTGGGGGATGCTGCAACAGAAAGTAAAGCCATCAAAAAATGGAGAGCAATGAGTACCAATGCCCGTAGTCTGGGTAACAAGCTTCCTGAATTAGTGGCCTTGATGGAGGAGGAACATCTGGATATTGTGGCAGTCACAGAAACATGGTACACAAAACCATGACTGGGATGTAAACATACCAGGATACACTATCTACAGGAGGGACAGGGAGGGTAAAGAGGAGGAGTAGCTCTTTACATAAGGAAGGAATAAAAGCAACAGAACAAAAGGGTAAACAGGGAGGAGAAGAAGCACTGTGGGTATATTTGGAGACAGGCAATGCCACCACAATCCGCACAGGGGTTGTATACAGATCCCCTTCTCAGGTGGAGGAAATGGACAAGGAAATGATAGAAAGTATACTTAGAATGGCAGAAAAAGGGGAGATATTGCTGATGGGTGATCTGAATATGCCAGATGTTAACTGGAGTGCAGTTGCAGCTGCCACTTCAAAGAGTGGAGTTATTCTAGATGCCCTACAGGGGGCATGCCTTAGACAACTAGTATTGGAGCCCACTCGAGAGGGAGCAATATTAGACTTGCTTCTCTCAAATGGAGATGGAGAGAGGATCACAGATGTAGAAGTGGGTAGCCATCTGGAGACTAGCGACCATCGAACAGTATGGTTCACAATAAACACAGCAATAGAGTCAAGCCATACAAGACAAAAGTACTGGACTTTAGGAGGGCTGACTTTGACAAAATAGGTGAGTGCCTGAGGAATGCACTAGCAAATGGGCAGGAAGGAGGGTGGAAAGAACAATGGGAATAATAAAACTGCCATCACAGAGGTAACGAGCCTTTGTGTGAAGCAAATAAACAAAACAAAACGATGTAAGAAACCACTATGGTTCTCAAAGGAAGTGCAGTGAAGGTTCAAGAGAAAAAAGCATTCAGGAAGTACAAGGAATCGCAGCAGGAGCAGGACAGAGAACTGTATCAGTTAAAGCAAAAGGAGGCTGGGAAGGCAGTCAGAACAGCAAAGGCCCAAACCGAGGAAAAGGTAGCCAACTCAGTTAAGAGGGATAAAACCTTTTATAGGTACATCAGGGAGGCGAAAGGAAGACCAAGGAGGGATAGTGAGGCTTAATAAAGGGAGGAGGGTGGGCAGAGGAGACTGTGAAAAGGCAGAGATACTAAACAAATATTTTTGCTCAGTATTTACAAATGATGAGGGGGAGGTGCATAAAATAAACAGTAGAAACACTCTGGATACAGAAGTTGATACCAGCCCATTTACAGAAGAAAGGGTTCTGAAAGAACTCTTAAAACTGAAGGTGGACAAAGCAATGGGGCCTGATGAGATTCATTCCAGAATTCTAAAAGAACTAAGAGTAGAACTAGTGACACCACTGACTACCCTTTTTAACAAATCATGGGAGGATGGGGTGGTACCCGAAACTGGAGGAGGGCAGATGTGATTCACCTTCACAAAGTGGGAGCAAGGCAGAAGCAGGAAACTACAGACCTGTTAGTTTAACCTCAGTGATTGGGAAAATGATGGAATCACTTCTGAAGGAAAGAATTGTTGAGTATCTAGAGGCCAGAGGGCACAGGACCCTAAGCAGCATGGATTCACAGCGGAAGGTCATGCCAGATGAATCTGATAGATTTCTTTGACTGGGTGACCAAAGTAGTAGATCAGGGAGGGCTGTGGACATGGCCTACCTAGACTTTAGCAAGGCATTTGACACAGTCCCACACAAAGATTAATATACAAGTTAGCCAGCCTGGGGTGGGTCCCAAGATGACAGCCTGGGTAAAGAATTGGCTGGAGAATAGGACACAGAGAGTAATAGTAAATGGAGTCCACTCAGAAGAAAGGAAGGTTACTAGTGGGGTACCGCAGGGTTCAGTATTAGGACTGGTCCTCTTCAATGTCTTTATAAGTGACATTGCAGAAGGACTGGAAGGAAAAGTATGTCTCTTTGCAGATGACACAAAGATCTGCAACAGAGTTGATGCACAAGGTGGGGTGGAATAGATGAGAAGGGACTTGGCAAAGTTAGAGGAATGGTCAAATGTATGGCAGCTTAGATTCAATGCTAAGAAGTGCAAGGTAATGCACCTGGGAAACAAAAACCCAAGGGAAGAGTACACAATGGGGGGTGAGATACTAACAACAACAAAAATGGAAAGGGACCTGGGGTAGTCATATCAGATGACCTAAAGGTGGGCAAGCAATGTGAGAGGGCAGCAAGGAGGGCTGGGGGATACTGGGATGCATAGGGAGAGGCATCACCAGTAGAAAACAGGAAGTTATTATCCCTCTGTACAGACAGCTGGTGAGACCCCATCTGGAGTACTGTGTGCAGTTCTGGAGACCCAATCTCCGCAAAGACATAGACAGGATGGAAGCTGTCCAGAGGAAGCCATCTAAAATGGCGCAGGGTCTGCACGGAAGACATATGAAGAGAGCGAAAGGAGCTTAATATGTATAGCCTCGAGGAAAGGAGGGAGAGGGGACATGATAAGAAGCGTTCAAGTACCTCAAGGGAATCAACAAAGTCCAAGAGGGTAGCATCTTTCAAAAAGAGGTGTGCAAGAACAAGGGCACAATTTGAAGATAGAGGGGCAGCTCAGAGGTAATTTAAGGTAGTTTTTTTCACAGAGAGGGTTGTGGATGCATGGAACGGCCTTCCGGAGGAGGTTGTGGAGTCAAAATCAGTGGTGGAATTCAAGCATGCATGGGACAGTCATAAGGCAATTCTAGGGGTTGGGGGTAGGAAGAAGTAGGCTGCTGGTTAACTAGGATCTGCAGCTTATCCAGTAGGTAGGGAAATGGGCAGACTGGGTGGGCCAAGCGGTCCTTATCTGCTGTCAAATTCTATGTTTCTATGTTTCTATTTGCATTTTAAATGGGAGCACAACGAAGTTAAGTGACTTGCTCATGGTCACACAGAATGCAAGCATGGGCTGATGGGATTCAAACCAAGGTGTCCAGGTTAAAAAACATAGAAACTGATGGCAGATAAGGATCACCAGGCCCATCCAGTCTGCCTGTATACCCTATACTTAATTAGCTGCCACTGACCCTTTTGGTCTACTACTGCTGCCTCTCCTTCCCCATTCTTGGGATCCCTCATATCGATCCCATGCCTGTTTATATCCCCCAATTGTGTTTGCCCCCAGCACCTCCTGGGTCAGGTCATTCTAAGCATCCACCACCCTTTCCATGAAAAAGTACTTCCTCATATCCCTCAGTCTACCCCTTCCATTCTCATGTCATGCCCTCTTGATTTTTTGAGCAGCTTCAGTTCTGAAAGATGCTGCCCTCCTGTACCTTATTATTTATCTTGAGGTATTTGAAGGTCTCTGTCTTGTCTCCCCTCTTCTTCCTCTCCTCCAGGGAGTACATATTGAGTTCATGTAGTCTCTCCTCATATGACATGTGTTGCATGGTCTGTCCCATTTTTGCTGCCCATCTCTGGACTGTCTCCACCCTGTCTATGTCCTTGCTGAGAAGAGGCCTCCAGAACTGGATGCAGTACTTCAGATAAGGTCTCAATAATAACCTGCATAGTGTCATTATGCCTTCCTTTTTTCTGTTTGTGATACATTTCCCTATGCAGTACATAATCCCACTGTCTCTCACCACTGCCTTGGCCCATTGATTGGCCAACTTTAGGTCATCAGATATGATGACCCCAGATCTCTTTTCTGTTTTGTGTCAGCTAACATCTACCACTTCATCATGTAGTCCTCCCCAGAGTTCCTGCACCCCAAGTGCATTTGAACATACAAAATCTGCGAGCAGATAAAGGCCTAGTAGTCCATCAAGTCTGCTCAAATGTACAGCTAGCACCCAAATTCTACCCTTCCCCTCCCTTCTTCCCACTCTCCCCCTCCTTTGACCCTCCCTCCCTCCTGCCCTGTCCCCGGCCTTTTTGAAGCAGCCCACTCTTCTACCAGATACCACTTCCACTGTAAATGCATTCCACCCAGCTACCACCAACTCTGTAAAAAGTATCTCCTCATCTTTCTCCTGAACCTTCCTCCCTCCAGTCTCATAGCATGGACCTTTAAGTTTCACCCCTTCCTTACTTTGAACAGCCCCTCCATACCTCTCTTGTTTATTCCTTTCATGTACTTGAAGGTTACAATCATAACCCTTCTGTCCCTCCTCTCCTCCAGTGAGTATATGTTCAGCTCCCTCAGCCTACTCACCTATGGTAAGTTCCCCAGCCCTTGGATCATCTTTTTCACCCTGCACTGCACCTTCTCCAGTAATTTAATGTCCCTCTTCATATACTGATGCCAGTACTGCATGCAGTATTCTGGGTGCAGTCTAAACAGTGATCTATATAGTGCCAGAATCACCTCACCCCACTTAGAGGATATACCCCTAACAATTCAACCCAACATTTTGTTGGCCTTTGCAGCTGTCTTCCTACATTGTGCAGAGTTGTTCATTGATCCTGTAATGAGCACCCTCAGATCCTTTTTCTCTGTCTCGGCTAGCTGCACTCCCCCCAAACTGGTAACTCCTCCTTGGATTTTTCATCCCAAAATGCAGCACCTTGCACTTTTTAGCATTGAACCCCAGTTGACAGGTGTCTGACCAGGTTTTCAGCCTTTCCAGATCATCCTGCAATCCCTGTCATCACCCTAGGTCATCCACCACTGCTCCCATCTTGGTGTTGTCAGGAAACAGGCTGCTTTTGCTCTTGATGCCCAATGATATATCTGCAATGAATATCCCAAACAACACAGGTCCCATTACAGAGCCATAGCAGAACACCACTTATCACTGCCATTGGGGAAAAGAGCTTCCCACCCACCACCACCCTCTGTTGACTTTCCTGAAGCCAGTTCACTACCCATCTCACCAGCCTTGCACCCACCCCTGTGCCTTTTAACTTTCTCCCAGCCTCCCATGCAGCACTGAGTTGAATGCCTTACTGATTTCTAGGTACAGGACATCCACTGCATGGCCCCATCCAATTGCCTAGTTACCCAGTCATAGTTCTCCACCAGGTTAGTTTGTCAGGATCTGCCACTTATGAAGCCATGCTATCTGCTGTCCTGTAGCCCTTTGGCCTCCAGGAAGGACACCAGCTTCTCCTTCAGGATAGTCTCCATCAGTTTGCCCATGATGGATGTGAGGCTCACCAGTCTGTAGTTCCCCAGTTCATCCTTGAGGCCAATCTTGTGGAGGAGCAACATGTGAGCCATCCTCCAGTCCTGAGGTATACACTCTGAGTGTAGTGATGCATTGAATCGGTCAGCCAAAGGTCCCACCAGGACCTCAGATATCTCCTTTAGTACCCTGGGTGGATGCCATCTGGCCTTGGTGCCTTGCCCACCCCCAGCACCCTTAAACTCTCCAGAACCCTGCCCTCCATTATTTTCCCATTGGTCACCCCCTCCCATTCTGTTCTTTGCTCTACGGTATACATATTGAGCTCCATTAATCTGTCCTCATATGTTTTCTGATGCAGTCCCTGCACCATTTTGGTTGCCCTTCTCTGGACTGCCTCAATTTGGTTAATGTCCTTGTGAAGGTGTGGCCTCCAGTACTGCACTCAATACTCCAGATGGGGCCTAACCAGTGTCTTGTAAAGAGGGATTATTACCTCCCTCTTCTGACTTGTGATACCCCTACTAATGCACCCCAACATCTCCCTTGCCTTACCTACTGCTTTAGTGGTCTGCTTGGATGATTTCAGGTCATCGGTGATGATGATGCCCAAGTCTCTTTCTTCCCTTGTGACTGCCAGCAACTCTCCTCCCAGCCTATAGGCGGCTTCAGGGTTTCTCTTCCCTATGTGCATGATCCCACAGTTAATCTGGCTTCTTATGTGTATTCTGAATTTCTGTAGCTTTGATATTTTCATTGACATAAAGGTCCACTCCACCCCCCCTTTTTGCACTTTGGTCTCTTCTGAACAGTATATAGCCAGGTACAGATGTCTCCCAAGTGTGGTTACTGGTAAACCATGTCTCACTAATGGCTAGTATGTCCAGTTTAGCCTCTGTCATTATTGCCTTCAGATCTGGGATCTTGTTTCCCAGACTGTGAGCATTTGTGTACATGATTTTCCATGGGCCAGATTTAAGTGCTTTAGTTGTTGGGTGAGGTCTGGCATTTCCCCTGAGTGTCATATGGGGAGCCTGACCTTTTTTCTTACCTGGTGATGCAAATGAATTACAAACATGCTGAACTCCTGTTTGACTACTAGCTGGGGGGGTTCTTCCTATTCAACGTATGGGGTGCTGCACCCCTCTCCCCATTTGCTAGTTTAAATATTCTGCAAAGACTTCAAATTTCTGCCCCAATGCATTGACTCCCTGCTGTCCTTAGCACGAACAATACTGTATTATGGTCTCTTGTGCCTAGTTAGGGATCACACCATGAAGAGTATGATCCCTAATATGGTGCTCACTAACTCAGCCATGGTTGGTGTTGTTCGTGAAGGGGGCCACTGGGGCACAGTCACCATAACACAGTTTTGTGAGAAATGGTCACTTCATCCCTATTCCTTAGTTATCCAGTCTTCAGGTAGCCAGATTTATTACCACCATTGTGTAGTCTAATACCACCTGGAACCACACTAGTCAGCATGATTAGCTGTCTTTTTGTGGTAATTGAGTGGGACTGTTTACACAGGCCCTCTACTTTAGCAGTTGTCTCTTGTGTCCCTGCTAGTGTCTTGTGGTCACAGAAAGGTCTGGATAAATAGTATAGCTTGTCTGGTACTATTTGTCATTGTTGATATAGGACATTATGTTTAATGGATAGAGCCATTGTTTTTTTGCCACCAGTATCATCCAACTTTTCCCAGTACAGAGTTGCATGGAACATACCACCGTACAGTGTGCTTGCTAGACTGCACCTCGAAGCCTATGTACAGTTGGAAAGCAAGCATCTAGAAAAATATGGAGGCCTAGAACTGCCCCGGGTCATTATGTCAAGCTTTTTTTCTGCTGGCAGAGCTGGACTGATTATGCAGGCCGTCTACTTTGGCAATTGTCTTTTGCTGCTCTGATACTGTCTTGTGGTCATAGAAAGGTCTATGGATTAATAGAACTGCTTGCAACTTGAGTACCATGCACAGGTTGGAAGCCCATATATGAAAAAAGACAGAGAAATACTGAAATCTTTATGGAGGTTGAAAACACAAGTAAATGTTTAAATTCATAATGAGTATTAGAGTGGGAAAATTATAATTTTTTCACAGTTGTAGTCTGGAATCTAGATCAAGCCAGGCATTTAGCCAACTAGATGGGCCTGGCGTCTTGTTCTTTCCATTACAATTTTTCATTTAGTGCTCCCTTGATTATGTCTACACACTTGACATGTTGGAGAATTCTGTTTCCAAAAAAAGTACAAGCTGTAAATCCTTCTTCTGGATCTTGTGTTTCTTGGAATTTTGAGAAACAACCTGAGACAGCGTCAACCACAGCATGATGTTGTTGCATCCACATCATGCTGTGGCAGTGGTGGTGAGACTGCTTGCTTGGATTCAAAGAATACAACAGGTGGTCGAAAGACACAATCAAGATCACATAAAGAGTACATGAGAGTGTACCGTGCAAGAATTAAAAATTATCCCTAAAAATACAATCTTATTGTGAGAAAGAAACGGAGAGAGTGAAACAGTATAAAATGTCAATGCCTGAGGAGACCAAAGTACAGTACAGGGAAAAAGATAGGCTTTGGATGCAAAGGTATAGAGAAAATAAAAAGGCAAGTCAAGTACCTGATGGCACAGAAAAGAAGAAACATACAAGAGCGGAAGCAGAGAAGATGAGAGTTTTATGGCAGGAAAATAAAAAGAATCAGAGAGCAAAAATGACAGCTCAAAAAAGAAGGCAGATTAATGAACGCAGACAGTTTCTGTATGCTCAGAAGAAATGTGCCAGACTGCAAACTATCACTGTGGAATCAAATGCACACAACTTGGATGCAGCTGAAATGCAGTATAACATCATGGCCTCAAATGCTTCTCCTTTGGCTAATCCACAAATAGACAGTCCACAATCAAGGATACCACAGACTCCATTTAGCAGTGATGCTGCAAAAAGAAAAGCCATCTTATGATCACTAAAAGCAATGCCAAAAAGCCCAAATAAATTTGCTGAAGTTTTCTTTGCAATGCTACTTAAGTCAACACCATGAAAGCACAAAGTTATTGAGGCGAAATCTATATTAACGCCATCCAAAAAGAAACGGTTGGATTTTCTTGAGGAAACAAGCTTGAAAGCCACATTGGAAACAATTAAACACTCAAGACAAAAAGATTATATTCAAATCCATCGACTGCTGCACAAGTCACTGTTGGTGAAGAAAAAGTTCAGAAAATTAGACTTACACAGAGAACTGGGATTTAGCTGGAAATATTTGTGTGCATACTCTGTATATTGCAATGACTATATTGAGAGGCATAAGAGGAGGAATGATGCTTGGCCAGAATTAATAATTCAGAAGATACAGGACTTCTACCAATGTGGGGATATCTCTCGAGAACTTCCCATTGTGAAAATAATTGGGAAAAAACAACTTTTACCAAAGAAGGCACTGGAATCATTGGTCCTAACTATGTATGAACAGTTCAAGGAAGAAAACCCAAATGTACAAATTAGTTATAGTAAATTTGTAAAACTTCACCCTAAAAATGTTTGTGTCATGTCCAGACATAAGCTTTTGCAGTGCCTATGTGATTAGTGCCTGAACATAGACCTTAAACTGAACAGCATTGCTTTACAATGTGCACAGTTAAAAATACCAGACAGTGCCATAAAGCACAAGTATGAGGCTTCAACCCTTACAATGTGCTGCAGAGTAGGTGAATTTCACAATAAAAGATGCATCAACAGGGAATGCTTGCAGTGTGGCACTAAAGGCATAGAGACAAAACTGATGTCACTTTTAAATGAACACGTGACCTTTCCAGTCACCTGGAGAAAATGGCAAAATGAGGTTGTCACCATGAGAAAGGAGGGGAAAGTGACACATTCAAAGCAAATGAGAATGAAAATAAGACTGGAGTCATTGGAGACCTAATAAAAGAACTGCAAGAAGAGCTGGAGCCATATGCTAAGCACTTGGCAAATGCAAAGTGGCAGTCATGACAATTTGATGCTATTAGAAAAAATGTACCAAATAACTGGGTAGTTTTCTGTCTGGACTTTGGAGAAAACTATAATTGCCACTACCAAGACAAAGCTCAGAGTGCACACTGGGCATACAACCAAGCTACAGTTCACCCAGTTGTGGCCCATTATAGATGCCCTAAACCAAACGGTGGCATAAACATGCTAGCACACTTATTTTTATTACTGATGACCAAAAGCATGACTTCCATGCTGTTCACCACTTCACAAATATAGGAATGAAATATCTTAAAGAACAGGGGGTTGCCATGGTTAAGCAAATTCATTTTTCTGATGGGGAACCAACATAGTACAAAAACAAAGGCAACTTTGCCGATGCATCATTTGGTGTGGTGGATTGTAGTGTCTCCACTGAAAAACACTTCTTTGGCAGTCGGCATGGCATAGGACCGTGTGATGGAGAAGTGGGTCTCTTGATAAAGAGTGCATTACTGGCAGTAAAATCATGAAAAACCATCCTTGACAGTGCTTTTGAATTATACCAATGTTGCAAAAAATACCTCACATATCCCAAAAATGAGGAGGATCATGTGCACGTGACACGAAGCTTCTTTTTTATCAAGGAGGACAAAATAAACAGGCAAAGACTTATTAGAACAAATGTGAAAACATTACCAAACACACGATTGGTACACTGTGTGAAAGGAATAGATCCACATATTGTATCTGTTAAAGAGAGAAGCTGCTTCTGCAGACCATGTGTTACAAATGAAGGACAGTGCCCTAATGTATTATTCACAGGAGATTGGAGAACATTTTCTTTGAAATATGGGACAGAGGTGACTCCACCACCTTTGACACAGTCTCCAACGCCACCAACAGTTAACTTAACTAAAGTTAAGGTTGCCATCAACAACAACATGGTCTCCAGCTTCACCACAGTCAAGGTTTCCATCTCCACCACCACCATCACCAGCTTCAATGCATGAAAGGTCTCCTTCTACACCACTACCAGCATCAGTGCAGGACAGGTCTCATTCTCCACCACCAGCATCAGTGCAGGAAAGGTCTACTTTTACACCACCAGGAACACTGCAGGAATGGTCTACTTCTCCACCACAACCAGATTCACTGCAAGAAAGGTCTACTTCTACACCACCTCCAGCAGCATCAACAGAGGCAAGGTCTCCATCTCCACCACCACCCGAATCATCACCTCCGGCAATGTCTCCATCTCCACCACCACCACCACCACCACCAGTGCTGCAGGCAAGGTTTCCATCTCAGCCACCATCATTACCATCAGCAAGTTCTCAACCACCAAAGGACACATCACTCTCAGTGTAAGTGCCCATGTGATTAACATTTTGTCAAAGCCACCTACTGGCCTCATCACCTTATCCATACAGTTTCTGGTGTGCAAGACAACACACAATGCTAAAGTAATAATGTGACTTACTGGAGGAGATGGGTGTTTTAATCCCTGGATATGTGTTCGTGCATGAATTCATGTGTGTGCTACTGCATGTACACAATGAGAATAAAACTTCCATCATGCCAAATACCTGAACATATCACCCATATCCACTATGGTGGCAGTTAGTTTGGGAGTCACTTACAAGCCATTTGAATGTCCTTATGTCTTGCCATTGGATGAATTCTAGCTATTTAGATTATGGAATAGGGTATACCATTCCCCATTATATGCCACCCCCAAAGATTTCAGGTGTCTTGACAATCAAAATGCTCAGGTGGATGATTTATTCATTTTATACTTTCTGCAGTGCTCTCCAGGAAGGTGATTTTGTGGCTGTCCTGTTCCAGACTGGGCGAAAGAATATGGCCTACATATACTTGGCAGAGGTTGTTTCATCCACGGATGAGGAAGTAACTGTAAAATATCTGGTCAGGAACAGAAACTATATTTACCAGTGTCCAGATGAAGACATGGCTGAATACTCTACCCAGCCAATCACAGATATTGTTTTCAAATTTACTGAACCTTCTCAGAAAAATTACAGTAAAGAATTGCACTTTGCTCCAGATGGATTTGACAACATAAGAAATGCCTTTGTTGGCCTTCAAGTGCTTTTTAAATGATTTTTCCCAAACCCTTAGCTGTGACTTGTGCCTAAAACCTGACAGTCATTTTATCACAGCAATATTCTCATGGTTATGGTTATTCATTTAGTACATTGGATTCCATCACTCTTTTTCTGGGTTTGGGACCAGCTGGTATGAGAACGGATGAGACATACCAGGCACGTTTAAATGCCTTGTACATAGTGTAATCATGTGTAAATATTTTTTTTATAAGTAGCTTAACTGTTTGTGTGTGTCAGTATGACATTGTTTTATGAAAAAGTACTAGTTAGCAGTAATGTGTATGGTGAGACAGTATCATTGTGATGTTGTGGTGTCCCTGTAACATATATTAACTCTAAAAAAAACTGTTAAAAATAAAATTTCTTTTTTTAACCATGAGATGCAGAGTTGGCTGGCTTAAATACTAACATGTAGAAAACTGCATAGCATGGTTACTCAGGGCTATCAGAAATATTCAGGTCACAACTAAACTGTTACATTACGAAGTTTAGCATACAATGGTTTTCTATGATAGATGGCTGTGTAAGACCACTCCCAGAATGAATAACAAAGATACAATGAAAGAGCCATACTACAGCCCATAAATAGAAGCAGAAGTCATGGTATTATAAAAAAATTATTTTATTTATGTAACCATAAATTAAACAAGTAGGACACCATGTTATGAACGTTAGAGTTTACATATTCAAACTTTCAATACATTTTTCCATAACTTAGACTTCATAAACTATCTTTATATTTGGGATAGCAACAGTAGTATATGTATGTATCGTAACAGAGACATAGTCATGAGAACCAAACAGACTTTTTTTTTTGCCTAGATAGTCACACTAGATCTCTCCAGTAGCAGAGAGATATATATATATATATTCCATGCAAAAAACTTGGTTAATGTATCGGTTAGGATTGTTCTACAGCAACAAAAGTGAGGAAATTTGATGTGGGGTTGCCGCATACCCCACCCCACCAACAGGCATTGGGGCGTGCGTTGGGGTCATTGGCCCTAACTCTCACTTCATCCCATGTGTAAACAACCTGAGGTGGTGCAGTGTAGGTGAATGGGGTGAGAGTTAGGTCTGATGACCCCAACGCACACCCTGCTGCCTGTTGGTGGGGGCAGGGTGGGGTGCAAGGAGTGGCAACCCTAATATTAAATTTCCTCACTTTTGTCATTGTAGAACAACCCTAAATGATGCATTAATGACGTTTTTTTGCATAAAATTTCCTTACTTTTTAAGAAAGAATAGAAAAGTAGAAAGTTGCACAAGTTGGTGGAAGCGCGGGGCCCTAACCAACTTGAAGGTGTCGGGCCACATTACACACCTAATGACTAAAAAGTACATTGACAACAGCATGGCCAGCCACCAAACAAATGTTAATCTACTAAACAAAAGAAAATGCTGTCTGCCAAACAAAAACTGCGCCACGCAATATCTCCGAAAAAAATATATTGTCCGACATGTAAACACTGCAATTCACATCTACAGGACATGCCGTCAACACTCTCCAAATTTCAAGTGAAAACATGTCAAAGTTTGAAATTTTCATTCGTCAGAGTGGCACAGTTCCACACCTGTTTCAAGTTTCAAAGTTTATTGATCCGCAATAAAGCCATTACAATATACTTAAATAATTTAGACTAGCCATGCACACACATAGCTTAAGGCATTGTCAAATACTACAATTACATCCCTTAAAATTGCAGAAATGCATGTACCTGGGACCAAATTACATTTTGAATCACATATCTGAATCAATCAAAATATATATTAAAACATGAAAATTACAAATTTTCCTGAAAACACACAATATAAATGGTAAGTTTATCAGTCCAAATATCTAAAAGACTGCTTGTTGAATTCTAATAGCAATTAGTCCAGAAAAGTTTCACTCCTACTTGAGTATGAAAATGTAAACTTTCTATGAGGCTCAGTAGTTCTGCAAGAATAACAACGAGCATTTCACTAATTCTAATAACACTACCATTGTTTATAGCAATCAGTACACTTTTAACTTAATCCATGGGGCCCTTACATTTTCAAAAATTACATTCTCCAAGAGTAATTAGGGTTAATAGCTTTTAAGAAGTTCACAAAATTCTATTTTCCCTAGCAGGGACCAAATGTTTTCTTGCACACATGAATGAAACTTATAGCCCGATTTATTAATGCCTTCCATAAAGAATAAACATAATTCTACTACAGGCATAACTTAGGCTGAGAGGCTCCTATTTTACACTGAAGTCCATCTTCTTTGTAGCATTTGGTACCCATTATCTCCTAAAAAGCCCTTGGATAAAGCAACATGAGTGTCCAAAATGTCACTCTCTAAATATTCCTGTACAACATCAGCAGAACACTTCCTCAAACAATGGGGGCCCACGACTGAGCATTAAAAGTGCTAATATATATATATATATATATATATATAAAGGCAGACCACTGATTTCCTTTATGCAAATTATACAAGTTATTCAAGTTCACATCATAATATGCCATAAAAGACTAGGGGGCCATCCTCTTGGAGGAATTGCTCATAGCACTCGTAGCGCTCGTAGCGTGTCAAAAAAACAGACGGGTTTTAAAACAAAGGCTCATAAAGACTCATAACACACCCCATTATAGGGTAGCAGCTGTGCAGAGTTAAACTCTTGGAACTTTGGAGCCCATGCTCCTAGCAATAAATTTCACAGCAGATAATAACTTCGTACAATCAGATTAAAAATACGTAAGTTGTCCTGTTTTAGGGAATTCACCATGTGAGAGAAGCACATTTTCAGAACTGTATATAGATTACCATTTGCACGTGTTCAAAAAAATCAGCCACCTAAACATATGCCATGCGGCTTCTTAACTAAGAGTCCAGTCAAAGGAATGGTTATCTTTCTCTGTAAAACATTATCTAAACGGGAAAAGTTGTATAAATCCTTGTAGCAAAAGGATTTTCAATAATTCTGCGTACCATTTTCCAGCAGTTATAAACATTAGGGCAGATCACCTGTCTGTCCACTTTCCAGCCCAGCCCAGAACTAAAACACCACTCAATTCTTCTCCCGTTGAGCGTAATGGCTCCATGCTTACCATTCATCTGGACCCATGAATAAAGACAAAAATAAAAATATAAATACTCCCTGGCCTTTTGAGAGTACTCAGTCGCTCTCGGTCACATTCTGGCTCCTCTTTTCAAATCTCAGAAGCCAGGCAATTCCACTAGGATTCGAACTGCTGCCACTTGCCATTTTTCCTCTCATTCAGCAACCTTACCTGCAAATTAAAGAGAAGAAAAAACTCTCCACTGAGCATAATAACCTCGGGGTGAACAGTACAAATGAACAGCAACAGTCCTCCCCCTAGGCAATATTGGCATACCTTTAGCAGGCCGACTTCAGGCATATCAGCAATGAGTACAATTTGAGATTCCTCGTATTCACCTCTTTGAGATTTCTCAAGTCTCAACATCATAAAGGATTCCAGTTCTGAGAAGCACCTTTCAAGCAGTTTTTCATTTCTAGTCTTGTGAACTGCCACATAAGTTATAGGTTAAAATAAGATCAGTTTCATTTGTAAAATTAAAATTTTCAGTGGCCAGCATCCAACTTTCCAGCTTTTGAGAGGATGGAACCCCTCTCGCTCTATAAGCTTCTCCAGTATTTCCTGGTTTCCTGCATGCCAGAACGCCATAGCACCATAGCACCAAAATCTGTCAGGTTATACATTCAGCTTACTTGTCTTGTTAGACAGATTCTCTGTAAATATACTCATTTACCAAGTGAAAAAAAAAGCTTCCCTGCTGTGGTTACACTCTCCATATACTAACCGGAGAGACAGCTAGGAAGCCCAAACCATTCAACCATCCACCAGTTGACAATGCTCAGCGACAGAAGCAATTTTCAAGGTCTCCATTATGTTTTGGGTTAAAAAGTAGCTGTAGTTTCATTCATACTTTATCAAGATTAAGCTTAGAGAACTAATAAACATAGTAAAAACTATAGTGCCAGAGCACTCGAACAGCGTGGCGAGGGGCTAAGCAGCAGCACAGCCATCTTGCTGCTCCGCCCCTTCACAAATCATATAATGTCCCACAATTCCCTCCCCCTCACAGGTGAGGAAATCACAATGTTGACATTTTACAGACACAATGATGGAAAACTACATCCATGACACTAAGGCTAGGTATCCTATCAATTTCAAGCCACCACCACAAGCAAAACACTGTCCACAGAACATAAACTGCACCACACCAGATCTCCACCACAAAAATATTTTCCAGCATGTAAACACTGTAATTTACATCCACATGGCATTCCATAAACACACTCCAAATTTCAAGTAAAAAGACCAAACCGTTTCTGACATATTCAATGTTAAAGACTGGTTACATTTCCTTATCTATTCCATTATAAAAAAATCTGGCCATCTTGTCCCTATTTTGTGATCAAAGATCGTGATCAAAGAATCTTGAGATCAAAGAATTTGCAGGCTTATGAGCAAAGAATAAAAAGTGCTATAAATCAAAAGATTGAAGGAATTGCAGTAAACCGCCAAAATGGTTCAATAGAATGAAGCCCCCTGAGAAAAACCCACCCTCATTTTACTTCCTAAGGCACCCCTGGGCTGAGAAAATTGATTCCTTAATACGGCCACCTCATCCCTCGCTCGCGATGCACGATCGTGATCAAGGAATTTGCAGGCTCGTGATCAAAGAAATTGCACGTTTGAGGCCAAAGACTTTAAAATACTGAAATGCGACTTTTTCACTGATTTGAACTGAACCAACAGCATGCCCCAATAGAACAAAGCCCTCTGATCAAAACCCACCCTAATTTGCGTCCCTAACCCATCCTTGAGCCAAGATATTTGGGTTTTTCGGTCGTGATGCAGGATCGTGATCAAAGAATCTCGCGATCAAAGAATTTGCAGGCTCGCAATCAAAGATCATTAGAGAGACACAATCAAAGATTTTAAAAGCATATAACTCTATTTTTTGACTGAGTTGGATGAAACCAAAGGCATGGCTCAATAGATCATAGCCCCTTGAGTAAAACCCATCCAAGTTTTAGTTCAGGAGTGATTCCTGAGCCGAGACATTTGTGTTTTTCCGATCAGATGGCAGACCTTGTGATCAAAGAATTCTCGGGGACAAAGATTCTTGAACTGTGAGGCTGAAAATTATTTGATAGCCAGATGGGACCAGATGGCTGGAACCCCATTATTTGTTCACAAAACATACATATAAATTTTCCCATTGACTTATAATGGGAACGTAAAAGTGGCATAACTTTTGAATGCCTAAATATGTTTTCACCAAATGAAAAGCAGCATTTTGGCCAACAAAGCTCTTTCAAATGAGCCATCTTGCAGAGCAGTATACCACATGATGGCTGTGCAGGGCCATGTCCAAAATCCCAAAAGCTGCCTCCAAAAATGGATGATTTTGCATTATTCAGCATTTTTGTAAGCAAAGACCGAGGCCCAGATATTCAAAAGGGTTGCGCATGGCACAACAGTGTTGCACCATGCGCAACCCACTGATGTACCCAACGTGATCACTCAAAGGGAAAAGTGCGGCGCACACAACCTGATGCGCCGGAGCGCATCAGTAATGTAGGCAGGCATGGTAGGGGGCGTTCCCATGCATAACCTGCACAGCACGATATTCAGCCCAGGATGTGCAGAGCCATGCATGCACAACCTCTACTTGCCTGCACAAAGCTAAGTAAAAAAGGAACAACTGATGGCCACCCACAGGTGAGCTGCCACATTGCAGGGTGCAACACGGCAGCTGCCACCTGTGGGTGGCCACCCGACTTCTGGATGCACCTTGCAGTGCCCCCCATGCCCGATCGTGGGCATCTGTTTAACCCCCCAATATCCCTGGTGGTCCAGTGGACCTATTGCTGCCCGATCACGAGCACTTGTAATGAAAGACTTCCCCGTCCAATATCCCTGGTGGTCCAGTGGACCGATCACTGCCCGATTGTGGGCATCTGTTTAAATAACCCCCCCTGGCCAATATCCCTGGTGGTCCAGTGGACCGCACTCTGCCCGATCACGGGCATCTGTAAAACATAAAAAAACGTCCTATTACCCTGGTGGTCTAGGGTACCCCCATCCCCACCTGCCCACTGAACCCCACTGCCCCACTTCCCCGGTCAGCCGGCGGGCGGCAGCACCCCACCCATCTGCCACCCTGCCACCTGCCAACTGACAGCTCAGTAGGGCTGCATGCCCATTGGTTCACGCTTTAGCATAGAAGTGATAACTGAACCCTAACTATAGTGGCGCAACCATGCCACTATAATATATATATATATATATATATATATATATATAGCTGTGTGGACAGTATTCAAGAGACAAAGACATTCATACACTCAAAAAAAGTTTCATAATTAGGCATGACTCAACCTTAATTTTAATGTGTATATGTGGTAGTTGCATAATACAAAATGTAAAGATAGTTCTGTATTTCTAAGTTTGGAAAAATGGCACAGTTATTTATGACATGTAAACTACTTTCGTGGGTAACTCAGTGTCCGTTATGCATTATTTCTCATTTCTAGTAATAAATATAATTTTCAAATGCAGTGTATCTGTCTTCTGTTTAAGTGTATTCATTTGCAACATCTAATGATTTGATGTTCTTCCATACCTATGTGTTGTTAGCTATCCTCCAGTGTAGACAACACTAAAAATACAAACAGGAGGTTACCAAAGTTTCATTACTTCATTCTTATATTGTTTATGCCCAGTCTACATGCCTTTCTCACTTAAGCTGGACACTAAGCAGAAAGATAAACATGAAAAAATCACTTGGTTGCATTTGATTTATTACGTGACCATCTCCATCACATGCTACTACTGTGAGTAACGCGGACACCGCAGTAGCAATGCAACATGTGAAATACATGGTACAACTTTTATTAATGGCTTATTATCAACCAAACAGCCAATACACATTGATAAGTACCATGCCACACCAGGGGCCATTTTGACATCCCTGTAGCTCTGCAGAGACAGACTGAGGAGAGGCCCAACCACAGTTAGCAACCAGATAGCACCCAGACAAGCTGTTTGGTACTGATAACTATAGATGAGGGGGCCACATGATGCTCCTTGGCAACCCCATGCTGGCTTTTGAGGGGAAAATGATGCCAAAATATCACACAGGCCCACCTTAAGCTCACCACCATGTGCATCACAGGGATGCCACTGCAGCAGGGTTCTTGTTCTGCAAGTGGAATGCCACATCCAAACTGCTCTACAAGTCAAAACAATACACCAAAGTTCCCCATGAACAAGCAAAGGTGAGGCAAGAGACAGCTGGATGTTACACAGCAGGCCTGAGCCACATCAGGGGTAATTTTGACATCACTGTACCTCCACAGAGTCAAACTGAGGGCAGGGCCAACCACAGTTACCAACCAGAAAGCACCCAGACAAGCTGTTTGGTGTTGACAACTGTAGAATCAGGCACTGCATGGTGTCTCCTGGCAATCCAGTGCCAGCCATTATGGGGAAAATGATGCCAAAATATCACACATGCCTACCCGGTGCTCACCACCATGTGCATCACAGGGACACCGCTGCTGCAGGGTTTTTGTACTGCACATGGAATGCCATATCCAAACTGCCTGAGTCAGGCCCAGGTGATGTATTTTTTATTTTCAAACAGTTCCAAGATATTATGCCAACACTTGACATTTAATTTATAGGCAGTCTCATTATAAATAAATTGGCTAAATGTTTTTGCCAGATGAATCCAAACCACTGATGTTGCCCAACAGGCACTAGAACACCCAGGCAATGACCAGATTCTAGTACTACACATGGTATCCCTCCCATACCCCTGAATGTACCAAGCAATGCCATGAGCAGCCTTTCTGAGGTAAGCCCAAGTGCTGTATTTTTTTTTAATTTTAAACAGTTCCAACATATTGTGCTATCACTTGACATCTAATTTAGAAACAGTCTTATTATAAATAAATCAGGAAAATGTTCTTGCCAGATGAATCCAAAACAATGATGTTGCCCTACAGGCACTAGTACACCCAGGCAGTGACACAGTTATTACATATGGTACCCCCATGACATGAGCAGCCATTTTGAGGTAGGTTCAAGTGCTGTATTCTTTTAATTTTAAACAGTTCCAACATATTATGCCACCACTTGATGTCTAGTTTAGAAGCAGTCTCATTCCTACACGTGGTAACCCCCCATAACCTCGAATGAACTGACCAATGCCATAAGAAGCATTTTTGAAGTAGGCCCCATTGCTGTAGTTTTTTTTTATTTCAGAGAGTTAAAACATATTATGCCACCACCCACACTTGATCCCCTAGTTCAGTTCGGGACAAGTGTCAGTGGCTCAGTAGGTAGCACACTCGCCTCTGAGGCCGGGAGATCAGAGGGCTGTGGGTTCAGTTCCCACATCTGGCACTTGGGTTAATATCCCAGTACTGACACTGTAGTGCAGCATGAGAGGGGTGCTGCACTTCTGAGGTGCCGTCTTTCAGATGAGACGTTAAACCGAGGTCCCATCTGCCTAGATTGGTGGTAGTTCAGGTGGATGTTAAAGATCCCATGGCACTTATCGAAAAAGAGTAGGGGAATTTCCCCGATGTCCTGGCTAAATTTCCCTCATTCAGTAAAAAAATACCACCAACAGCTTAATCTGGTTCAAGGTCAGTTGGCATTCATCTGTATTCCCCCTTCCCTGGGTCGTGCCTGAAAATAGGCAGGATTTGTCTAGTGCACTTACCCGGTCAACAAAAGCTAAATAAAAAAAGGTAAAAGTATGACAATACAATGATACTTCTTTATAATCTTACATCAAGAAAGGCAACTTCATCATTTTAAAATAACACCACACATGCACACGCACATGCACACATATATACACACACACACACACACACACACACACACACATCCTTACCTTAACCAGAGCCAACATCACCCCTTCTTTCCAAAAATCACAAACATCTCTCACAAATTGGATTTATTTTTATTTAAAACATTTTAAGAGTGCAGATTTTATATTCATTCCATATACACACTTCTAAAATAGAGCCATCGTCACATCAACAGGTGCAGCATTCATTCAACAAATACACATTCTTAAAATTTGCCAGTAGGAGCCCCACAGGTGTTGTTTTTTCCCCATTTAAATATGATTAAAGTCTTCACCAGGGGGAAGTTCATTAATATTAGCAATAGTCTGAAAAAATCAAATTATACAATGAAAACCCACTGGATGGATTGTAAACAAAAACACTATACATCTCAAACAAAACTCTATTTGATTAGAAGGATCACATATATGCACAGTCCCATTTTGAAGAGGGGCCCTTCACAAACAGCTGGGCCATGACAGAATACACAAATTTAATTGTTCTGCCCCCAAAGATGATAGAACACAACCGTTGCACTATAGCCAGATAGTATCTAATATGCCCCATATAAACAGTGCCAGCACCAGAGAAAAGTTCAGCTGATATACTTCCCAAACAAAACTTTAAAATATACTATTTAATATGCCCCATTTAAACACTAACCACACCAGAAGAAAGTTTTGCTGACATACTTCCCTTACACAACTTTCAACTATACTATTTAATATGCCCCATTTATGCAGTGTAGAACCAAAGGAAAGTTCTGCTGATGTACTTCCCAAGCAAAACTTTAAAATATACTCATTGTGCTGTACAGCCCACTAATCCAATCATCCTCTGTTCTGAAGAGGGGCCCTTCACAAACAGCAGGACCATGAAGTCTTCAGGTGAATACTTTTTCTGTCCCTAAAATGACACAGAATAACTGCTGCACTTTAGCCAGTCACTATTTAATATGCCTCCCAGAATTTTAACTTGCTGTTTTGTAGCAGAATGCTGAAGATCATGTTTTCTAGTGACTGGAGACCTCTGAGATCCACCCAGACTCCTGTGCAGCACACCAGATTTAAAATGGACGAAGCTTCATTCTACCTGTTTTTAAGAATGGCAAATGGGAGAAGCAGTGGGAAGAGAACAGTTTTGCTTGGAGCCAAGGTACCAAAACTGATTGTCTGATGTCACCTTCTGGTCCCAGCTATTTGTACCAATACCAGCATCATCATCATCCACATGGGAAACATGGACATGACAACAAGAGCCACAGCTTTTGATGCTGCAGCTCCTAGCAGGCTCTGTGTACCACTGCATTAAGATTGCAGATTTGTGTGGGGGAAACACATTAAGCAATGTGAACTGACACTGAAAAAAAAAAACTCAAAGCATAAAGGCAGAATACACACAAAAGAAATTATGCAACTATATAAGACACCACAGCAATGCACGAAAGTAATAAATTACATGTGGTGTCATGTAAATGTAATTTTATCTGTATAAAATCAATAATTACTGGGGGACAGTTACACATCCACTCTGTCCACTAAAAAAGAAAACTTTAGTATTGTGCTTTAAATACAGTAAATTTAATGGTCATCAAGATGTGTAGCACAGCCATGTCACAAAATGGCTGCCTTTTTTTAAGGCTATTTTCATTATTAAAATGTTGCCACACTAAAATAAAAATACATACACCTTCTTTTTATGCACACTATCTCTTGAGCATATTGGCAACAGTACAGAGCACAAATTCTCTATTTTTAATAAATTATGAGTAAAATACAGAACTTATTTTAAGTGCACACCCAAGTCTCTTGAACACTGTCCACACACACACACATATACATATATATACATATATATATATTTGCTACAGGGTTAGGGTTTCCAGTCCTAACACCCTACACCCTCACCCTGCACAGACCAAGAGGTGTCGGGGGCAGCATTGGTTTTGTCAGCCTTAATGCAGAATCTTGCAAAATCAAGAGGAGGCCTTGTGTCACAGACAGTACATATTAACTTTTGTGCAATTCTGCTAAACAGGGGCAAAGTTGTTAAGATGCAAAATAAATAGTTTAACATTAAACATCCTACTCAACCTAGCTAGTGTGCTGCTACTGCACCACCATAAAATTTGTTTTGCAAAAAAACATTATTAATGTAGCAATTACAGTTCAACTTATTGCCATGATGTAAGGAAATGTGGTGATTAGGGATTCCATCCTTAACTCCCCACCCCACTACTACCTACTGAGCAATGTCAGTGGCTCAGTAGGTAGCGGACTCACCTCTGAGGCCGGGAGATCAGAGGGCTGTGGGTTCAGTTCCCACATCTAGCACTTGGGTTAATATCCCAGTACTGACACTGTAGTGCAGCAAGAGATGGGTGCTGCACTTCTGAGGTGCCTTCTTTTGGATGAAACGTTAAACTGAGGTCCCATCTGCCTGGATTGGTGGTAGTTCAGGTGGATGTTAAAGATCCCATGGCACTTATCGAAAAGAGTAAGGAATTTTTTATTGAAAACTGAAAACAAAATATACAAATCATATGACTTCATGCAAAACCATAAGAAAAGAATTCAAAAACAGAAATAAGTATTACTGCATACATGGAGTACAAACAAAAATAATCCATATGGGCACACGACCCCCATCCCATTCCCACTAAAAGAGTAGGGGAAGTTGCAGTGAAAACAAATTATACTAAAACATATTGCTTCATACAAAACCATAACGGAGGAGGTCAAAAAACCAAAATAAGTACCACAGCGTACTTGAACTACAAACATAAATAACCCGTGGTTGTACATAACCCCCATCCCATCCCCACTATAAGAATAGGGGAATCTTCCATTAAAAACTTAAGAGAAAATATACAAAAATGTATGGCATCAGACAAAACCATAATAAATTAAATAAAAAAACAAAAGTAAGTATTACAGCATACATGAATAACAAGCAGTGAGAATCCATAGTAGTATATAACCCCCATCTCATCCCCACTAAAAAGAGTAGGGGAGTATTGTATGGTATACAAACATTGCAAGAACAGTAGTACATCATACAAAATTATAATGAAGAAAAGCAAAGAAAACACAAAAAAGGACTGCAACATTAGGAAAAAATCCAGGAACAGAAGCCCCAATAGCGCCGAAAAACTTCACGCGATATGGAGGTTTTCTCAGAACTATAAACAGCCTGTAAGCCCTTAAAATCTGAGTGACAATCTGAGTAGGACTGCAGACTTTCTGTTGTAGTAAAAAATGTACATCTGGCCTGCCACAAATAGAAGAGAGAAAATGCAAAAATTAAACGTAAAGTACTAAGATGGTAATGAACCAAAGTAGGGGAATAAATACCATAAATCAAAATATTATACATGAGAAAAGGAAGGGCCTTTTCCTTCCATTTATGGAGGAGAAGAGTCCATACCAGTTGTGAATAGTGGCAATCGAGAAAGAAATGCATCATGGTCTCTGGAATGGAAAGGCACGTATCCCGGGGACAAGTCCTTCCTTCATGAGCCTTATGCTTCATGTTACCACGAACACCTAGTCTGCCATGACAAGAAAACCAGGTTACATCCCAAACCCTTTGGGGATCCGTGGATCAGTCAGTTGGCGAAAAACTCCAGAGGAGTCCAGTTGAATGCCAAGGGAATCTCGTAGCACCGAAAGGTCCAAAAAGGATGTTTCCAAAACAGACCAATATAAGTGCTTCCTTGAGGAAGACAGAATCACTGTAGGGGTCAGAGACCACTGATGAATTTTTAAAAAGGTGGGAATGATAAAATGGGGGAGCTTAAACTTACAAAAATTCTGAGGGATTTTGAAAGGGGGGAGACACCAGGTGGTGCTCAATGGAGCAATATGATGATGAAGAAGAGAAATCCAAAAGACCGGGGTGTATTCAATAGATAGGAAATAACAGTCTTAAGAAACAAACTGTGAAAAAACACCAAGGGGTTCAACACCCGAACCCCACCGTGGCAATCATCAAGATATGTGTAAGAACGTTTCACTGGATTTAAACAGCAGCCCCAGAATCCCTGAAAGAAAACATTATACAAGCGAGCCTCCAAGGAAAAGGGGACCGGAAAAACTGAAGCCACATGAAGAAATAAAGGAAGCACTAAGGTTTTCAACAACAAAACCCACTTTCTCTTTGCAATAGTATGATCCTTCCAGGATGTAACCAAATGAATGGCCTTGTCCAAAACAACAGTCCAATTTGAGTGGGCATCATCAGGGGAACCAAAGGTCAATCCTAAAATTTTAACCAGGGAATATTGTGCAGGCACTCCCGAAACGCAGTGAAGTGAATATGGGGGTGGTGGAATTGGGAGGTATAATGCCGCACTCTTATTATAATTAAGCTTAGAACCAGACACACGTTCAAAATCTGTTAAAAGGAGGACTAAGTCTGCCTCTTGTAGGTGCGGGGTGATGAGAATGCAGAGATTGTCTGCATAAGCCAATACTGTAGGGACAGATCACCCGGAAGGAAAGGACAAATGAGGGATCGATGAGTGACATAAGAGTCTATGAAGTAATGGATCTATATGAAAAACATAAAGAAGAGGACTGAGAGGGCAGCCCTGCTGAACCCCGGTACGACTCAAAAAGGGGGGGGGCAAGTTGCTCCATTCATGCAAGGATGGATCCAGGTAGTGGAATAGAGCAATCTAATCCATTGAATAAAGCACTGTGGAATACCGTAATGAGACAAGACTTGAAAGAGGTAGTCATGATTCACTCTATCAAATGCCTTCTCCTGATCCAGTGAAAAAAGAAGCGAAGGAGAAGAAGAAGAGCTAAAGACAGAGGCATCTCTAAGCAGGGAAAGATTAGAAACAATAGTTCATTGAGGAATAGCACAGGTCTGTACTTCTGAAATAACGTGGGATGCGACAGGAAGAAGACGGTGAAGCAGGATGGATGTAAAAATCTTATAGTCCACATTCTAGAGACTCAAAGGCTTCCAATTCCATATGTCCGACCTACCTCCTTTCTTGAACAACAGAAACACAATTGCGACTGAAAAATTCCGAGGAACAGAATGAGTAGCAATGATAGTATTAAAGAGCAAGGTAAGAATGGGTGAAAAAACATCCGAAAAACTGATAAGTTCAGCAGTAAGGCCGTCCTGCCTGGAGAACTACATCGCTTTTGTTTCTTAATAGCCGCCTGCACCTCTAACAAGGAAATTGGGGCTGTCAACTTGGCGTAAAGATCAGGAGGAGGAGGAGAAGGGGTCAGGAAATCAAAAAAGGAAACAGCAGTGGATGTAGCCACTGAAGGAGTCCCAAAAACACTGGCTAAATGGGAAGAGACCTTTAGCTGGAGAGAGGTTATAGTATCATAAACCTTAGAAGAGTCAGGATCAATAAGACGTTCAATGTGCATGGCTGCCACCTTGTCAGAACAGCACTTGTATATATCAAAAGAGGCTTTGAAGAGTGGGTGCCACAAGTAGCCTCAAGACGCAATGAGCGGGCCCTGTTATATTGATACTCTTCCATCTGGGTCTTCAAGGAAGCAATAAGAGGGGAGCAGTCTTGAGCAGTCTCAGCAGCCCTAGAGATTACATCCTGTAAATGTCACTGTAATAGCAAATACTGACGATAAGAGGAAACAGATTTACTCCTGGCATACCTAAGAAAAAAGCGTTTAAGATCCGATTTGGTTTCGTCCCACCAATGTAAAGGGGAGGTGTAAGCATTCAGAACCGAAATTTGGGCTAACAGAAATTCCCGACAGTCTCAAAAAATGCTGCCATCAGACAATAGGGAGCTATTCAGCTTCTAGCATGAAGAAACAAGAAGAGGATGAGAAGCCGTAGAAGGAAAACAAAGCAATGAGATGGCCATGTGTTCCGAGGTCTCGCAAGGAATGACCTTCACCTGTTGTACCATAACATTCTGGGAGAGAAAAATAAAATCAATACGGGTGGCCAGAAGGCCTCTATGATAGGTCATTGTTCCTTTGGGATGCACCTCGCAATAACCATCCTTAAAAGAGGCGTACTTGAGAATAATACATAATGCAGTAAAGTCCCCGAAAAGCTTCTGTGTGGAGCCTCCTCTGTCAGCCAGAGTGAGACCACAATTGAAGTCTCCAGAAAACAAAATATCCAACCCATCACATGTATCCTCACCAGAAGACCAATAGGAAGTGCCTCTAGTCCAGCCAGCAGAAGCCTGGGTCAGCTGATATCGAGTCTTCAGCCTAGTATCCTGAAGTAAGTAAAGATCATGCGGGAGATCCAAAAGATACTGTAGAGAAGCAAGATGTTTTCTATGGGATTTCATGCTGCACACATTAAGTGTGAGGCAGTGAAGACCCAAACCCACAGGCATAAGAAGAAAGAAAAAGACCAAAAACCAGCAGAAAAACATGAAGAATTAGGCAAAGAGGCATCAAGTAACTGCCGATTGCTGCCTGGTGTCAGATGTAGTTAGGGAGGGATCTTGTAGGGAGTCAGGGGAGTAGTCTAAATGGAGGGAAGAGGCCTGTGAAGATTCAGAGTCATTTTCCTAGTCCATTATATCACTCTACTGCTTCTATTTGGACAGAGCTTGATAGCGATTCCGGGTCAAAATGGATTGTCCAGAGGAAGGGCTGGGAGCCTTACGCTTACCTTTGGGCTTACCCTTTCTTCCCTGAGAAACCTCCGTGAAGGGGTCCAAAGCAGGAGGGGGAAGGGATGGCATGGGGTCAGAGGAGGCAACAACCCCAGGCCCCAGGTCAGTGCCAGGAGGGGTCAGATCTTGTAACACAGGATCTGCCACTGGAAGAGCAGGAAAATCAGAGGGAAGATCCTCACTGGAGGGAGGGGGCACTACAACCTGGCCGTTCTCTTCATGCTGGCGAAGAACTTGAGTCTGAGAGTCCGTGATAAGGGCTACCTGATCCTGAGGGGGACAGTCCAAATGATTATGGTCAGCCTATGGACATTGATGGTAAGTATGGCCAGTCTCATCACAGAGATTACGCCTCCGGGGATTAGGGCAACTGAGACTCACATGACCATAGGCCAAGCAAATAGTGCACCTTGGCTCATTGCAGGTATGGCTCAAATGTGTCCGAGAACTGCATTTATGCTAGGTGCGGGGTTGACCGGGATAAAAACACAAACCTCTATCACTACCTATATAAAAACTACCTGGCAAATGAGCTATACCCCTGTCATCCTGCTTCAATTGCACCTTAGCCTTCCAACCCCCTGTCCAGACAAGGTCCTCATCCAAAATAGGATGAGGAGCCTTGAGAATGGCACAGCGCTGCTTAAGCCAGTATTGAAAGTCTGCTATGCTCACTTCTTCATTACGAAAAAGAAGAGTAATCAATTTTACCATAGGTTTAGTAAGAGGAATGAGCATAAAGGGGGTCCATAAAGGCTGTGACTTCACCACAACACATTTGATCCAACATTTTTCTAGAGTAGAAACAGTCTTAAAACTTAAATCATAAACTGATTCCCCTTTAACATGTATGAAAGCAAACAATTAACTTGCTGAAATACCCATAGAGTCACGCAACAGGGAATGCAAAACAGTTTTCCTATGAGGTGCAGTAGAGAGGTCACCAAAATATTTCAGACGAACTGCATTCCTACGTCGGACTGGTTCGCCCAAGTTCTGAAACAGGTCACTGAGATGAAAGGGACGGTCAGTCAAAGCCTCACCTGTACTTAGAGTAGGCAAAGGAAGATTATCCAAGTGGGGAATAGAATCAGCTGTCCAAGAAGAGAGTACTGCCAGAGGAGAATGTGGTACCGAAGGAGAATCCTTAGCTTGCATAGGGCCTGAAGTTTCAGGAGTTGGTTGGTCAACAGCAGAAATTCATGTCGAAGTAGAAGGGCGTAGGAGCAATGAAGCCACTGAGGATGAATGAGGGAAGGAAGTGGATTCAGCAGGCTGTTCAGTGACTGTGTTTCCCTGCATAATGTCCTGTGTGCTTACTGCTTGAGGAGAAGACCAGGGTGCACCAGGAAGCAGTTGAGTCCAACCCACAGCACGCAGAGTGGAAGCAGGGGACCATGCAGAGTCTGGAAAGGAAGTACCTCCATGAGTAGTCAGAGAGGAAAGCCTGCCTGTAGTAGCTGAAGTGGTACTGGTAGGAGCTGTAAGTAAGTCCATTGTTGATGTGTGCGATAGTCCAGAATGTAATTCAGCCTGGTCAGAGGTAGTAGGCAGGGTGGAGTGCAGTGCGTCGTCCTCCTGCACGAAGTGCCATAAGAGAGAACGGTTTTGTTCATATAACAGTCTCAAACACGATGGAGACATAGTGTTAGTACTGGTCCCAAGAACTGTAGGAGAATGCTGGTCCAAAATCTGGGTGAGAGTTCCAAAATTAGGAGGAGAATCAGGAGGTGTACGAACAACTAGTTCTGGCGCAGAGTTCGATTGATTATTACTGCAAGCACTAGGCAAACCAACAGGCATACTAGGCTGGAGATCTGGAGCAGAAACCACAAAACAGAGAGCTGCATCACCTCCACCTCCTCCTGGGTCTGGGACAGCAGCCATCTTGGTCCCGCAGGAAAAAGAGTCCCCCCTGCTCACAGGAAACAAGAGTAGGGGTATTTTTAATTAAAAACAAAACATATGTACAAACTGTTTCAGAAACAAAACAAAAATACAGCAATAATACAAATATCAAAACCAGAAAAACATCAAATATGTGAAAAAATACAGTAAGAAAACATCTCATAAGCAAATAACACAGTGAATCAAAAGAAATTCTAATATCGTTCCCATATGCCTGTCTTAAGAGATTTCCTTTCTTTCTCTTTGAAGTAATCAAGGTAATTCAAGATTTTGGTAAATAATTAAGTCAGGGGTGAAATAGCGCTGCTGAAATAAAAACCAACATCTAATCTGCCACACCCAGTACAATATTACAACTGCCACTATGTTCAAAGTACTAGGATTGCAAGATGCCCAAGTATCTGGAAAAGACCAAAGAAAGAGCTTTCTGATCCCAGTGGCACCATACCTTGTTCCAAAATTGTTGGCGCATAAAACCAGAAAGCGAAGAATAAATGGGCAAGAAAAATATAAATGAGACATTGTCTCTACCGTATCTGGACAAGAATCACGGAAACAATATCTGTCAGCTATTTGCTTGTGTTTTAAGTTACCGCATACATTAATTCTACCGTGGACTCTAACCAACTAATATCCCACATTGTGATAGGGATCCGTGGATCAGTTAGCGATTACCAATTTGTGTCCGTTCTGGTAACGTAAAGTCTGGAAAAATGTCTTCGATAACGTGAGGCGTAATAATATGTGTATATAACTGTTTTCTAGTGAGGGTTTTGATCATCTGTACTGTTATATGCCATGTTTTTAACATATCAAACGTTATCATCCAATCTGGAGATAAAACATAACGTCTTTTGTTTTATGTAGAAAAATATCTACAGTCCATTCCTGAAAAATTTCAGTGAGGACATATGCACAAAGGGATCAAAGTTTTAGAGATTCCGTAACCAAAGGTTTCAAATTGGTAATAAAAAAAAGAAAAAAGAATACTATTGGGTGAATCATAGTCACACCTCCCTGACGATAGGACTGTAATAAAACATTGCGTTTAATGGGATTTAAACGACTACCCCAAAAACAAGAAAAGAAAAGGCTAAGGAGAGGGACGAAAAAACATTTGGGCAACGGAAAAACATGTGCTACATGTAAAAAAATGGGTAGTAAACAGGTCTTAATCAAAAAAATACGTTTCTTTTTGCCTAGATACCATTTATTCCATGTACATATCCTTTCCCTGCCTTTGTTTATACACAGCTCCCATTTATATTTGGCCATATCTGGAATACCAAAATAAAGTCCTAATAATTTATGTGGAGTATCCACTAGTTGAATACCAGCAATCGAGCCTACAGTTGTGATAGACACAGTTAGATTAAAGCATACACTTTTTTGTAAATTTAACTGAGAGCCAATAACTGATAAAAAAATGGGCAATACTGTACATAGCAATTGCCCTATCGGGGCCATAGGGACAAGAACACATAAGTCATCTGCATAACAAATTACTTTTGGAATAGTTTTATCATGAAGGCCTAGAAGTCTTGGGGATTTGGAAAGAAGTCGAATTATAGGGTCTAGGCGATAACAAATAATAAAGGGCTTAAAGGGCAACCCTGCCGCACCCCCCTGCGGATGTAGCAAGGGAACCAATTCTACCATTAACATATGGTCTGACATAAGCTAGGGAATAGCATAAGCGAAGCCAATTAATAAAAGGACTCGAAACCCATAAGCATTAAGTGTTAACCAAATAAATTCTTGAGAAATCTGGTCAAAAGCTTTGGAGGGTCAAAATTAAATAAATAACCATTAAGGGCTCCTTGTTGACCTTGGGAAAATAATTCTCTAAGTAAAAGCAAAGCATCATGAATAGATCTGCCAGTGACTGAACAATATTGGGATGGGGAGAGTACTGACGGTAAAAGTTTAGACAGTCGATTCCCTAACAATTTAGAAAAAATCTTATAATCAGTATTAAGTAATGTGATCGGTCTCCAATTTGTCAGGTCACATCTATCACCTTTTTTATAGAGAAATAGCATTAACCCCTCATACATCTGGTTAGTCAGTCGGTCTTCCTGCAGAAAGGCATTAAAAATAGCTAGTAACTGACTTGGCATATATTGCCATAAAGATTTATAAATTTCCGCTGAAAGACCATCTGACCCAGGAGCTACCCTATCTTTAAAACTAAAAATAACCTGTCTCACTTCCTCAGAGGTAAAAGGTGCCAAAAGTTTAGACTTCTGTGATGTTGATATAGTCGGTACAGCTAACGTCTGTAACAGAAGTTCCATATCAGGTGATTCAACAACAGGGGTCTCAAAAGTTGTTTTGATAAAAATGTTACATATGTCATGAGATTGTTTTGTCCAGTAAGTACAGGTGTTGATCATCAAGCAATTGGTGTATTTGTTTACTATGAAATTTGTCAGTAGCTAGTTCAAAGGGTTAAATGATACTGTGTCCCAGTAGTACGATATTTTTGTTCAAAGAGAATAGTTCTTTGTCTGTCATATTGTTCTTTAGCCAGAGCAATTTTAACTTCCTTAATCGGCTGAACAATCAACATTATATATATGGGATTTAGAAAACAATTCCAACAGTTCAGCCCTTAAAAACTTGCAATGCGGTGTCATGTGTCAGCTAGAAACCTAGCATAGTATTTAAAGTAAGAAATCACATAGTTTTTAGTGTCAGTCCACCAGTCTATTATAGAATCATAAAGAATCTCAACAGAGATACGGTCTGTAATTAGGTTCTGAAACCGTTAAGAAACTCAGGAAGAGTAGCAGGACGAGTTTACTCTCCAAGTCCCCGGACCCTGTGCTATAGTCTCTCCTAACGGTATTCAGAGACCTATTAAATGGTGGTCCGAGGTAGCCATAGGTGTAGTAATACCAGCTCTAACCTTGACAGTCTGAGAACAAAACCAAAAAGTCTATTCTGGAGGTCAATTTTCCTTTTGAAAAGGTAGGTAACGAGGATTGAGGCCAATATGTCAAGTAGATGTGTCTCTTTAATAATGGTATTTAAAACAGGCGTATCACAATAGGTTTTCTTATTGAGGGGATGTCAAGCTGGTATTAAAATCACCACCCCAAAGAATAGTTTGGTTAGTAAACAAAAATGGTTTGATCAAGCGGAAAAGCTGAACTCTGGTAGCTTTTTGTTGTGGTGCATAGATATTAATAAGTCGATATGGGAATCACACCATAATAGATCCAAATTAATACTCTTCGAGAACTAAATCTACCATTTTTGCAAAGGAAAATTGAAGAACGAAAACAAAAGCCCACACCAGAACATAAATCCTGCCCTACAGACCAATAAGAGGGCCCTAAACCCCAGTTCCGTGAGGCAGTTGTGACTTCCTCCGCTGTATACAACCTAATGTCTTGTAGCAAGTAAACATCATAATTTAAACTTTGTAATGCTGAAAAGGTTGCAGTGCGCTTATATGGAGACCGAATACTATTAACATTAAGACTGGCTAGTCGTAAAAAAGACATAAGCAAAGGGAAAAAGGTAAACCACAGATAGCAATAACACTTCATTTCTTTTTCCGTGTTCTGACTGACTTTTCCGTACAGGAATCCTAAAGTAGTAGGTAATGGCACTGAGGCAGCCGTGGAAGGTTGGGAAAGAAAAGAGTCCTCTAAGTCCTCTTCTTCCGCATCGCCCTAACTTTGTAAGGGTCATAGGGATTTGAGACTGGGATGGAAGGCATAGTTATTGGGTCTACCTGTTTGGTAGAAGCGAAGAAGCAGTTGTCGGTGGGGGAGGGGTGGAATGATCCCAGAGCCTTACATCGTCACTAACTGGAAGAAGTAGGTGGGTCTACAATCGGGCTGGAACAACAGAAGTGGTGGGCAGCGTACTGCACACGAAATCTCCATAGATTCGGGGGTTGGGGATCAACCATATCTGGTAAACTCTCAGAAGGAGGAGAAACCTTCACAGACTGAGGTACCGAAGTGGAGAGGCCTATAACTGTGTTCCCCATAGTGTGCACAGAGCTTGGGGGGGTGTTGTGCAGTAGCCGATGATTTGGCTATATATGAATTATGCTCCGTGTAATCCGTAGTATTATGGGCCGCCCATGGACAAGTTTCAAAAATGTGGGAAGAATCACCACATAAGTTACAAGTAGGTGGTACCGTGCAAAATAGCACCGAATGACCTAGCAGACCACAAGAAGCACATTTCAATTGTTCACAGTCTGAACTTAAATGGGATAATGAACACATCTATAACAAGAACATGGCTGACCAGGATAAAACAATACACCTCGGTCCCTGCCTAGATAGAAACAATTAGGGAGGTGTTGTACCCCTGCTTCAGTGATTTTAAGTTGTACAGTAAACTTCCACCCTCCCGTCCAAAACCCATTGTCATCAATGACTGCATGTGGAACACCAGTTACTGTACAGCGTTGCTCTAACCAATTTACAATATCTAGTACATTAACTCCTTCATTTCGAAAGAGAACAGTTACAACTTTAGCCGTTGGTCTGGTAAGAGGAATAACAATAAAATGTTTCCAAACTGAGTCCATCCGGGCAGTATAATAAGCTGCCCAAAATTTATCTAATAATGCAGCAGTTCTGAATGAGATATCAAAGTTCTACGATCTCCAGAGGTATGAATAAAGGCATAAACATCAGCAGGCGAATCCTAGAGAGTCAATTAGTAGAGATTTGCCCACATAATACGGCGGTCAGGGGAAGTTCTAAGCCTCCTTTATAGTGAATTTGGGCAACAAAACGTTTTCTGGCTGGTATGTCCTTATTTTTAAAGAGGAGGCATAACTTACTGGTTTAAAGGCTGGTTTGTTTGGGGGGGAGGTGAGTCAGGAAGAACAGTACCTTCAACAGCTGTAGAGTCCCGATCAATACTCCGGTCTTGTGGCATAGGGTCCGATGCTGTAGTGTCCAGAATCTCTGTGTCCGTGTTGTCTGGCGTTTTAATTCTTCCTTCGACGTTCTCTGTGGTGCAAAGGTCCATTTTCGGCTGGGAAACATCGGGGCTCCTGGATTCAGCCGAGGAAGGCGGAAGTGACACGGTGTTCCGGTCCGTCACAAAAATTGGTCCCTCCATCAGCAGTGTACCCGAAAAGCGGTCCTCCTGGCTCGAAGAAGCTATTCCTAGCAAGGATCGACGGATCTGGTAGCCATGCCTCAGGGTCTGTATCCAACCTGCCGCCTGCAGTGCTCTTTCAGGGACCAAGCAGAAAAGCGGGCTGAAAAGGGAAAGAATCCCCATCCATTTCTTGAGATGCCAGCAATATCACCTTGCAGGTCAGCAGTGTTTGTCTTAACACTTTTTTTTGCCATATTAGAGCAAACTGTCTGTCCCAGTTCTAAACGTTTCCGTTTCTTATCCTCCTCAGCAGCTATATTCATTGAGGCATTGGTCTCACCTATATCAGTGAATAAGTCAGACTGGGGTAACTCTTCATTTACCACTGCAGAATCATATTGTAACTCCTTTGCTGAAGAAAAAGCAACCTCCTCAAGTGTTGCATTGGGTATCTGAGGACCATCGTCCACCACCTCCCTCCTGCGGTGACTGAGACATTCTGAACCGAGGTCAGATGTCTCATGGGAAGGGTTCCCCACCCCTCAGAGTAGGGGAATTTCCCCGGTGTCCTTGCCAAATTTCCCTCATTCACTAAAAATACCACCAACAGCTTACCCTGGTTCAAGGTCAGTTTGCATTCATCTGTATCCCCTTCCCCGAGGTCGTGCCTGAAAATAGGCAGGATTTGTCTAGTGCACTTACCCGATCAACAAAAACTAAATAAAAAAAATAAAAATGAATAAAATAAATAAATTCCTCAAGCAGCAAAAGGAAAAATCATTAGGTGTTTGGGTCTCTGGAATCTTAGCAAATCAGTGGTGGAGCCTTCCTTGTGGTTGTCACACCTAATGCCCATCCCATTTCTTGTGCAAACAACATTATACATGATCTCCTATCTTCAAGCAAGACATGCAGGGCCCTGCATGAAGAAAGAAATAATAAGTTATCTAGACCATATGTGGTAAGACATACTTCTCTACCTTTGATTGATGAGTGTATCACTATGAGGCACTGGTTTAGAACTGTACCTTGTGCTTTGGAGAGGAGACTATGGGCTGGGGGGATGGGTGAGCATTTGACATGGCAGTCCTATAGAAGACCTCTCCACTGAATTCACCATAATTCTGGAGATCCAAAACCTTCTTGCTTTTTCCTGTTGCTGCTTGGGAGGTGGTGGTGGAGAGATCGAGTGGGAAACCCTAATTCCACATTTCCCTACTTTTGTGCCATTAACATGAACCCTAACTGGTGCATTAGCAAAGTTT
The DNA here is from genome assembly GCA_016271365.2 of Neoceratodus forsteri. NCBI lineage: Eukaryota > Metazoa > Chordata > Ceratodontiformes > Ceratodontidae > Neoceratodus > Neoceratodus forsteri. Next base: position 707,653,309 of record CM028137.1, read on the forward strand.
TTTGCAAATAATTTCCTTTCTGGTTGAGATAGTTGAAACATATCCTAATTCAAGCAAATCTCATAGTGATGATTCCGTCCACCTACAGAATTGTAGTGACAGACATCAAGAATTCATGAGGCTGTCTGGTGGGCTGTGAAAGTGCAGAGCCCTCTGGTCACAGTGCTTCTATGTGGCTGCAGATTCAGAAGCACAGGATAAGGAGTCCAACTGTCAGTTAATGCACAGGGCCCTTTGGCACCCACAGGAGCAGAGGTGCCGGGCCCTATGCCAAGAGAACAGTTGTCTTCCCTATATGGTACCTAGTCCATGTGAACAACCTTGTAGCTTTCTTACTCTGGCTGGGGGGCTGCATAACAGCATCATCCCCCCCCACCCTTGACCCATCTACTGGGTCATTGAGTTCACCTCCAAACTAATCTCACAGGCACAGGATCACAAAGCGTACCTGCTGGTGTCAAGACTGCCACTACATGTTTTATTATTTTTTTTTTTTTACCACAAATATTCAAGATAATCATGTTATAACTACATTTATAAATATGACATGTTGCATTTAAATTATATTGGCAGAACTGTCATTTCACATCAGAAAAACAAAAACATGACTCATCCAGGATTTCAAATTTTACATCTGTCACATTTATGAGGTGGTGTGAAAATATTGCTACATTCAAAGACTGGAGTCAAAAATTGAAAATGAACAAACTTATGAGTGAATGTTGAGATATTGCAATGTTCACTCATAACCTGGGAATTTTACAGTATCTGTATGCCAAATTTTAATCATTGCCTTGTAATTACACCACCTCATGAACCTGTAGGTGAAAATTTTCAAATTCCCACCAAAACATCCATCCATGCAACAGGTGCAAAAGGCATTTTGTGCAAGATTCGAAAACTGTCAGCTGCCTCATTCGTAGGGTGGTGCAAAAAAATGACTATGTTGGAGATTTGGGGTCAAAACTTTTACAATTACAAAAGTTATGGGGGGCTGCATAGAAATATTTCAATATAGGCTTATAATGTTAGCATTTTTTCCCCAAATTTTCAATATAGCCTTATTATGACCCCACATCATGAACATGGGTGGTGTAAAAAAATGCTGCACAAAAGGCACACCTTTGGCATTGGCTCTTTCAATCCTGAAAAGTTCAAGTAATCAGTCAATACCATCTAAGAATATTTTCTGTTTTTTTTGGTGCTCTCTTTCTTGAAACTGCACAAGATGCTATCACAAAACTTTTCATATCCTAAGAGTTGACAGCCTGACAGCGCATTCCAAATCTTGTGCTATTTTTATATTGCTTGCGCGCATGTGCAAGAAACATGTTGTGGCAGCTTGCTGCAGAAGCAGGTTGTGGAGGTGCGGCACTGTTGTGGCCAATTCCCCCACTGCCTTTGGAGGCTTGTTTCCTCATTCCCCAATGAGGTGGCATGTTGCTGTTGACACTAGTTCAGCCAGCTTGCCACCACCTTGGAACATTTTAGCCACTGCAATCAGGGGCTGCCTCGTCATTGCAGCATCATCACTGCAATGAGGGAGCGACCCCTCATTGCAGGGCTTGCTGACAGTCCCCACTTCCTCTTGCCAACAGAGGAGCCCACTCCCTATCGGCATAAGTCCCCCCCCCACTTTAATTCTGTGCTGATGGGGATGCCCAATCCCCCTGGGCTCTTATTTCCTCCCCTTCGTTATGTGCCGATGGGAGTGCCCAATCCCCCATCAGCTACAGATTCTGCCCAAAACACTCAGATGGCACATTGGGAGCCCACCCCGGTGTGCTAAATATCCCTGAAAAAGAAAAACCATCCTGCAATGTTTTTTTTTAAACCCATTAAAAAGAAAATGGTCCCTCGTGGTCTCCCTGCCACCTCCCCAACCCGTCCCCACCCTCTGCATGCCCTGCCTCCACACACTCCCCCTCCATACTTACCTCCAGAGCCTGGCCCGATGATCTTCAGTGGACCAGGAACATGTCTGCACTCTTCAAAGCCGACCGTGAACTAAGGAAATGCCGGTAAGCTGTATAATGGCATAAATAGGGTTTTTTCAACTTTGGTGCATATCTCAGGCATTTTGGGGAATTTTGGCACCACATTTTCAACATCAGGTTATTGGGACCCCTCCTCATGAATTCAGCCACTGTCATGGCATTATTCCGTCCCGAAAGGTGATTTTGCGGTCACTGCATGGAATCACTTTTTGGGACAGATTAATGAAATGGCAGTGCCAGTGTTCATGAGGTTGGCTCTCAAGAAGCCTATGTTGCAAATTTGGTGGGAAGAATAAAAAAAATTACTGTTTTACGAGCATGCATTGTGCAGTTGCTACGCAAGCTCATAACTTCACGAATTTGCAATATTTTCACTCCAGATTTTCAGCATTGGCATTTTCTGCACCTCCTTATGAACAGTACAGCTGTCATTTTTCACATCCTGGCCAAAATGTGTTTTCACACTTGTGGCACAGAATAGAGCGGTCACTGTGGGAAATCAGTGTTTGGGACACATTAAGAAAATCATAGTGACACAAAAGAAAGTGTCCTACAAGAGCTCGCTAAGCTCAGGGTGGACAAGGCAATGGGATCTGATGGCATACATCTCAGGGTACTTAAGAAGCTAAGGGTGGAACTAGCAGAGCCATTAGCAGAACTGTTTAGTGAGTCTCTGAACACAGGAGAGGTCCCAGAAGACTGGAGAAGTGCTCATGTGATCCCGCTCCACAAGATTGGTAGCAGGGAGGAGGCAGGGAACTACAGACCAGTCAGTCTTACCTCAGTAGTGGACAAGATTATGGAGGCACTCCTTAAGGAAAGGATAGAGTAACACCTGGAATCCATAGGGGCACAGGATCCATAGGGGCACAGGATCCAAGACAGCATGGGTTTACAAAAGGAAGGTCCTGTCAAACTAATCTCATAGATTTCTTTGACTGGGTAACAAGAGTGGTGGACCAAGGGGGAGCAGTTGATGTCACCTACCTTGACTTCAGCAAAGCTTTCAACACTGTTCCACATAGATGATTGATAAATAAGCTGGGTAGAATCGGGGTGGGTCAGAAGTTGGTCAACTGGGTGGCAAACTGGTTGACGGACAGAAAACAGAGAGTGGTGGTAAATGGTATACAGTCAGAAGAGATGCAAGTTACAAGTGGGGCACCTCAGGGATCAGTCCTGGGGTCAGTCCTCTTCAATATCTTCATTAGTGACATTGCAGATGGACTAGAGGGTAAGGCTTTGTTGGTTTGCAGATGACACCAAGATCTGCAACAGAGTAGATGATCCAGATGGGGTGGGCAGAATGAGAAGAGATCTGGATAAACTAGCAAAATGGTTGGAAGAGTGGCAACTGGGATTTAATGCAAAGAAGTGCAAGATCATGCACATAGGGAAGAGAAACCCTGAAGCCGCCTATAGGCTGGGAGGGGAGTTGCTGGCAGTCACAAAGGAAAAAGAGACTGGTATCATCATCACAAATCATCCAAGCAGACTTCTAAAGCAGTAGGTAAGGCAAGGGAATGTTAGGGTGTATTAGTAGAGGTATCACAAGTCGTAAGAGGGAGGTAATAATCCCTCTTTACAAGACACTGGTTAGGCCCCATCTGGAGTACTGCATGCAGTACTGGAGGCCACACCTTCACAAGGACATTAACCAAATTGAGGCAGTCCAGAGAAGGGCAACCAAATTGGTGCAAGGACTGCATCAGAAGACATATGAGGACAGATTAATGGAGCTCAATATGTATACCCTTGAGCAAAGGAGGGAGAGAGGTGATATGATCGAAACATTCAAACACCTTAAGGGCATTAACAATGTGAAAGAGTCTAACATGTTTAAATATAAGAAAAATAGCAGGACAAGAGGACACAGCATGAGAATAGAGGGAGGCTGATTAAGGGGGAATGTGAGAAAATTCTTTTTCACAGAAAGAGTGGTGGATGCATGGAACAGCCTACCTCTGGAAGTGGTGGCTATGAATACAGTGCAGGGCTTCAAACAGGCATGGGATAGGCATAAGGGAGCAATACAGATGAATATGGATAGCTAGGTCATTGACAGTGTAAAGATGTGTGGCACATTCATAAGGCAGAAAAAATGGGCAGACTGGATGGGCCTTGCGGTCCTTATCTGCTGTCAACCTCTATGTTTCTATGTTTCTACACTGTTCATGAGCAGAGGTCCTAAAATGCCTATGTTGAAAATTTTGTGATGAAAGTCCATAAAATGGCTGTGTTATGAGCATGCGTTGTGCAGTTTCTTTGCACCCTTGTAACTTCACAAATTAGTAATATTTTCACACCAGATTATCAACACTGGCATTTTTTCACACCTCCTTTTGAACAGTGTAGCTGTCATTTTTCACATCCTGGCTGAAATAAGTTTTCACGCTTCCAGGGTAGAATAGCGCAGTCGCTTTGGGAAATCAGCATTTGGGACAGATTAAGATCGAGTGAGAGAGGGGGGAGTGACCAAGCTCAATTGAGCTCTGTCAGGACTGCTGCAGATTTTGTTGTGGGCAGAAAAAGGCACCATTGCAGGCAGGAGCCCAGTACAAAAGGCAGCCTGCAACACGGGAGAAACAATGAGCAAGTGAGGGATGGGGAGTGAGCGACCTCAGCGGAGCTCTGTTGGGACTGCTGCAGATTTCTTTGTGGGCAGAAAAAGGCATCAAAACAGGCAGGGGCCCAGTACAAAAGGGCAACCTGTAGCGGCAGGAGAAACAGAATGAGCGAGTGACAGATGGGGAGTGAACGAGCTCAACGGAGCTCTATTAGGACTGCTGCAGATTTCTTTGTGGGCAGAAAAGGGCACCAATGCAGGCAGGAGCCCAGTACAAAAGGGCAGCCTGCAGCGTCAGGAGAAACGGAATGAGCGACTGAGAGAGGAGGAGTGAGCGAGCTCAACAGAGCTCTGTCGGGACTGTTGCAGATTTCTTTGTGGGCAGATAAAGGTGCCAACAGAGGCAGGAGCCCAGTACAAAAGGGCAGCCTGCAGCGCCAGAAGAAACAGAATGAGTGAATGAGAGAAGGGGAGTGAGCAACCTCAATGGAGCTCTGTCAGGACAGTTGTGAACATCTTTGTGGGCAGCAAAAGGTGCCAACACAGGCAGGAGCCCAGTACAAAAGGGTAGCTTGCAGCGCCGGGAGAAACAGAATGACCAAGTGACAGAGGAGGAGTGAGCGAGCTCAACGGAGCTCTGTTGGGACTGCTGCAGATTTCATTGTGGGCAAAAAAAGGTGCCAATGCAGGCAGAAGACCAGTACAAAAGTGCAGCCTGCAGCTCTTGGAGAAACAAAATGAGCGAGTGAGAGACAGGGAGTGAGCAAGCTTAACGGAGCTCTGTCAGGACTGCTGCAGATTTCTTTGTGGGCAGAAAACGGTGCCAACACAAGCAGGAGCCCAGTACAAAATGGCTGCCTGCAGCATCTGGAGAAATAGAATGAGCGAGTGAGAGAAGGGGAATGAGCAAACTCAATAGAGCACTGCCGGGACTTTAGAGTTGCACACCCTCCCACCCTGGGTCCTCTGTGGTCTTATATTACAGCAGGGTCTCTGGAGTGGACACAAAGCAATGACTGGATAATTTTAGGATTGCTGTAATAAAACAGATTTAGTTGTTTTGTTTATTTCTCTAACTGAGCTAAGTACTGAGCTATGTTTTTATGATTGCTGTAATAATGCAATGAATGGCTTGGGGGTGCGGGGTTCTTAGTTCTTAGCCAAGGAACTTTCACTTCCAAATACCGAAAGAGCACATATAAGCAAGCAACATTCAGCATTGACAAATACTTGTGTCAAATGTCACCAGGGATGTTACATTGCTTCTATAACATGTAATAACATTTGCTATCTTTTCATTTTGTATTACTGAGTATGTGCAAATACTTTTATTATATTTGTTTAACCTACTGTTAAACAGTTTGTGATATTTTTCATGTGAGAGATGTTATACAACATTAGATTTACTGTTTTTACAATTTTATCTTTTCTCTGTTCTGTGTTTTTTGCCTTAGCTATCCTGAGTTGGCCTATAACTTCATCCTGCTATAAGAATGTGTCAACTAGACTGAAGCTAAGAAATTAAAACCATGTTCTATTTGATTTTTCCTGAAGTATTACAAAACAAACCACTTGCTCCTGAGGTATTCCATTAAAAACCATATTCATGTCTTTAACATGATCCTTGTTTGTTGTTTTACCTGCCCTGAGTTAGCATGCTGCTTTGTTTCACAATAACAAACATGTAAAGCAGATTGAGGCTAAGAATGTGAAACTGTTTCAGTTCTATATAATTCCAAAGAGTTACAAAAACAAGTAGTTGCCCTCAGGGATGTGCTCCAGTAAAAGGCGGTCTTACTGACAGTCAAACTTAATTGTCTATTTTTATACAATATAGATGTAATCAGATTTGCTTATCCACCCTACTTCATGACAACAAATAAAGGAACGAAGCCAAACTAATCTTCTTACTGTTACCGTATCTGTTATAAATATATATTCTGCCTTCAATGTTTATTTAAGGGCTTAGATTCAAAATGTGGATGGCTTTGCATGTCTCTCAACTTATAGTATTTCTGAACAGTGAATGTTTGTCACCTTTTTAAAGACCAACTCTTTCTTATAATAAAAAGCTTAAACCCCCTAGACTTTCACAAAGTATTTTTAAATTCATTATTTTTAGTTACAGTATTTCCTAGTGTTTTTTTTTACTTACTCCTGCTGTTTGTCTGCTAAGTATTGTAAGTACTGCAATGATTATTTCCCTGAGTCTTTTCAAAATGTATCTGACTTCCCCCTTATAAACACACATTTGCTGGCTGTGACCTCATGGTCTGTTATCATAGTGAGCACTATAATGTCATAAATAAAGGCACTATAAAGTGAATTGTTTTCAAATGTTTTCTATGCAGACTTTTTAGATGGACTATCAAGAGGTGCTGTAAAGCATAAAAAATAACTCTGAAAATGAACTAAATGTAGTGTGTATTAAACTGTAACAGCTGAAACATCTAATTTATGAACACACTTGCTGAAGTGTTGTGTTGTTCTTTAATATGCCTCGACAAGTGTATATCATATGAGAGTAGAGCTTCCCTGTTAATACACAGTTCAATTATAGCTTCAAAGCATCATCTACAGAATCTACATAATCTACAAAATCAATACATTTACATACTGTACTTCTTGCTTGTCCATAACCTTACAAGATATTTTTTTTTATTTAAATATTTGGTGACCGGGAAAGGTACACTGAGCCAAGGCTCATCTCAAGGTGCAACCCAAGGGACAGGGAGCGTGGGAATCGCAGTATATAGTACAAGGCATTCGATACAAAATTACACAATAGTAAGCATAATAAAATCTATCAGTGAATTCAATACAGCAAAACAGGCTACACAGAGGGATAACTGTACAATGGAATGGAGTATCAAAGATGGGAGTAGTTACAACAAGGGACAAACATTTCAAGTGAAATGAGAAAACTGTAAATGGCACAGTGTAACTCAAAATCAGTGTTGTCACAATGGAAAAATGATGAAATGCCAAAAGTTGGGATCCCAGCATTCAGGATCCTGAGTTTGGCTGCCCAACACACACCTGCCCGATAGACAGATGCCGGTGCCAGCAGGGGTAACATAGTGGATGTGAAAAGCCACTATCCTGCCTCTAACCATGCACCATAAGAAAGGGAAAAATCCATTGGCTGGCCAAGCTGCTCCCGTGGCATAGATGCAAGTGATTTGGAAAAAGTCTTTGAGCACAAGTTCTTTTACAAAAGTTCTACATCATAGATTGCAAAACAAAGTACAGTAGGAAAAAGCAAAGGTACATTACAATGAACGATACAGCTTGGATTTGGAACTTACAGAATAACTCAAAACATAGGTACAAGTTAAATAACAAGAGAAAACACTTTATGAGGTGGGGGTGGTGGGGGGAATAAGCAACCACAATGTGCTTTGACAGTATTTCAGAGGGACAGGGATAGCTGGCAGAGGAGTGAAGAAAGTAGATATGAGAGAGAAAAGTAAGTACTGTGGTGGAGGTGAGAGGTTGGGGGAAGAGAGATGATAAGGTATAGGGAGAAAATGGTGTGGTGAGGGGAGGCTGAGTAGAGAGGACATGCTAGAGTGAAATGGTGGGGTGTGAGGGGGCATGGTCAGGCAGCCAGCATTAGTAGTGACTGTTTGGGAAACTCACAGGACTGTGAGTTGGGGGAGGGGGAGAGGGTGGCAGGTGCCAAAGGAGCATGACGCAAACTGATTGCTGGGGCAAGGCATGAGAAGAGACAGAGGGATGGGGTACCTGAGGCCTGCCTAGTGCTTGCTGGGGGCAGAGAGAGCAGGTTGGCTGGACTCAGGGGGCAAGTGCACTTAGAGAGTGTGATTAGGTGCTGTTTGAGGTCAGTTTTGAATTGTGCCAGACAATTGGTGGCCAACAGGTTCCCAGGAAATTCATTCATCCATAGAGGGGCCTGGTAGGCAAATCCATATTGCCCAAGTGAGGCGTGATGAAAGGGGATCACCAAGTCTCCTCTAGTCCTCCCTCTGGTGACCTGTAATAAGTTGGCCACCTTGATCAAATTGCCTACACAAGGTGATATTTTACCCATTAGAGCCTTCTTCCCTGGGATGCAAGTCTGGAACTTGTCAGTGTTTCTTAATGACAGCCAGTTTGCATGTTCATACAGAGTACAGGTGTGAGTGCCATGCTCAGCATCCAGGGTGAGTCTACAGGCTTTGTTGAGCGCAGTCTAAACCCTCTTGAGCACTGTATCCGTTGCCGGCCCATAGACCACTAGTCCATAGTCAATAGTAGATATAATTGAGCTGTGGACTGAGAGGTGGAGGGTCCCAGAAAGAGGTACTGCCTGTGCCTGTACAGGACACCAATCTTGGTACTGACTGTCTTGACCAGAGTCAATATGGTGCACAAACATGGAGGTATCATCTATTATGACCCCCCAGATATTTGAACAAATGAACTTGTTCCAGCGGCTCACTGCATGAGTTGTAGTTGATGGGGGGGTGCTTATTTTTGTTGTGGGGGCTGGACATAAGCAAGGCCTTGATGTTCTTGTAGTTTAGTAGCAACTTATGACTACAGAACCAGTCCTTAAGTTTGGAGAAGGAATTCTGCAGCTGAGATAGTAGGGCAGTCTGAGATGTGCTGCTGCTCAGGAGCACAGCATCATCTGCATACAGTATGAGTTTGGTGTCACAGGCTGTGGGAAGGTCATTTAAGAAGAGGCTGAAGAGTAGGGGCCCCAGTATTTATCCCTGGGTACCCTAATGATACCTCTCTTGCCCTGGATACTGTTTGTCCAATTTTGACACATTGATTTCTCCATATCAGGTAGTCTTGGAACAAGCAAAGGGCATTGGGTGCCACACCCATGTTTTGCAGTTGGGTCAGTAACAAGGGGTGGTTGACTGTATCGAATGCTTTGGTGAGGTCAATAAAGACAGGCCCCATCAGTTTACCTTCATCCAGGGCCTTATGTGCATAGTTTGTGTAGTCCAGCAGGGCAGTGGTGGTACTGTGATTTTGTCTGAAGCCATGCTGGTTGGGGCATAGTAGATTATACTTACTGAGGTAGTCGATGAGTTGACCTGCCACAATCTTTTCCAGTGCCTTGGAGAAGAGGGGGGAGGATCAAGATGGATCTGTACTTGGCTACCAGAGACTTGTCACCTCCTTTATGCACTGGCATAACTAGGGCCTGCTTCCAAACCACCTGGAATTGGGCCAGGGCCAAGGACTTATTGTACATCATGGCAATGGACACTATAAGAATTTCCAGAGTGAGGGATAGAAGTTTCATGTCTATCCTGTCACTGCCCAGTCTGGTTTTACCTTGTATTTTCTTGACCACAGTAAGGGCCTCCTTCACCATCACCCTTTTAAAGTAGAAGGGTGGGTGAGAACACTAGGTAGATACATTGTTTGATTGGTTCAAACCAGGCTTTCAAGTCAAATGAGAAAACTGTAAATGGTACAGTGTAACTCAAACTCAGTGTTGTCACAATGGAAGTATGAAGAAATGCCAAAAGTCAGGATCCTGAAATTTAAGATCCTGAGTTTGGCTGCCCTACACACACCTGCCCGACAAACAAACCCTGATGCTGGCAGGGGTAAGGTAGTGGATGTGACAAACCACTACCCTGCCTCTATCCATGCACCACAAGAAAGATAAAAATCCAGTGGTTGGCCAAGCTGCTCCTGTGGCATGGAGGGCTAAGCCACTAGCAGCTCGGCTACCAGTGTGCTCAGACCTGGGTTCTATTCCTGGGTGTCCACTTTTGCACTGTGCTCTTTTGCCCCCAACAAACTGTTTTAATGTACTCTGAGGTCTGCTCCCCCTCAGAGTTGGTTATTTTAGTTATGAGGGTGTTGGGGCAGAGCACCCCATGTGGGGGGTGAAGGGGTCTTGCCCCCCACATTGCAGTAACACCTTGTCAGTCTTCCAGCAGTCAGTCTCCTAAACTCAGGCTTACGGAGTTCAGGAGACTGACTGTCAGGATTCAGTAGTAGATCCTGTTACAATAAGGGACAAACATTTTTAGTGCAATGAGACAATTGTAAATGGTAGAGTGTAACTCAAAATCAGTGTTGTTAGAATGGAGGGAGACATTTCAAGTGCAAAGAGGTGTTATGGGTGCAAGTAGAGAAAGGTAGGAGATGGAGCAATGATTTGACAGAGGAGTGAGAGGAAGAGCTGCTTAAGAGAGGAAATTGGGTGTTCCACAGAGAGGGGAGATGATAGTGGAAAGCAAATTTAAAACATGATTTTATTTTACTGTAACTAATTTCAGTCAAATGCTTCTTCATCTTCTCTCCACATTACAACAACCCATAGCCTAACCCTCCCTAGATGCAATTTACATATTTTACCCATTTTTGCCTAAACTGCATAACTTACTACTCATTGTTCTTTGTAATACAAATTGTATTCCTCAATGGTTCTGTACAAATATCTTGCAAAACATTGGTGACACTCTTCCTTAGCTCTCAACCTGGTGACTTCATAACTGCAGATGTTGTGATGTTCTAATTTGGCAGCAAAGTTTGCAGGAATTTGCAGCAATTTGCAAGTGGAAACATTTGCAAATTTCATGGCAGATGCATCGGTTTTGCCACACAATTTTTTATTGGGGGAAGGACAGAGGAATTAAAAACACTTCCCCCACCTACTGTGCTGTAAAGCTACCCCTCCCACATCCCAAAACTGCATGATAAAATACACTCTTCCCATCTTCATTGGCGATCACTGTGCTCTGATGAATTGCAGGCTGCAATAAACATTAAAATGCTAATTAAAAACAGAAGTCTGACCTAACCCTATATTCTCCCCACCCATGTGCCAAACACACCCCTCCAACCACCCCACTTGAGTCACATCAAGTAAGTCACTACTCAATCATCACCTTAAACACCTCCATCCAATCTCATCCAGTCTCTACCACCATCCTACCCACTCTGGCACCCAGAAAAACAATCTGTAATAAAGAAACCATCCCCCAGTGCAGATTATCTGCTCTGTTCACAGTCAAACTTGAAACTGTGTGAAAGAATAAATGATGACTTATTTGCTCTTACTAAAACCTGATTGGCTAATTAAACTTGATTACTTTTTACTGCAACCTTCTGCAATTTGTTAGAGCAGCATGGGAGGGTGCCAGCAGAGAACTAGAATGGTGTATGTTAATGAATATAACATTTTTTGAGTGAGGTGGAGGCATAGAATGCAACTTGTGTTGATCATCAACAGCAAAGTGGCTATTAAGCTAGATTAAACATGAGAATTTGGCCAAATAACTGGTGAATAACAAAAGAAAATTGCCATTGTCTGCTTCCCGAATTCACCAAAATGTACATTTATTTTTTGCAGAGTGAATTTTGTTAACTTTGCACTACACTATCCATAACAGACATACATGTACTATGTTTACATTGTTTTTTGTCTTTTTTTTAAATTTATTACTTGAACTGTCATTTTATTACACATGTTCATGTACATATTTTTCTCACTTTGTTATTCCTGTTTAATCCCCTGCTGTATCCCACACCTGGAAACAAGCCCTCACTCAGTATACCTATAGTATATCACTCAACAAATTTTAAATAAACAAATAAATACAATAAAGTGCATTGCTTTACTGAAAGTTAGTATAGTAATATAGATACTGTATATAAACCACAGAAAATACTTGTATTGAATTCTGGAATCATTAAAAATCAATGTACCAACAATGATAAAAGGCAGCAAAATATGTAATTGGTTTTAAAAATTATTTTGTTAAATTACATTACATATTTTTTAATGGCAATATACACTACAACGCAACAAGTACAATTGCGATTAAACGTTTAAATCACAAGCTAGAGAAATGGATTTAAATTTTCTGAAATGTTGCAACCACTGGAAACTAGGAGCTTGAAGTTCACAAAGATTCAAAAGGGAATGCAAAAAAAAAAGAAAACTACACTTTGCATTTAATTACTACTCAAGTAATACACAAGCATTAAAATGAGAAGCAATAAGGTCAGGGTAAAAAAGAACAGCCACTCGTTGTCTTGGACAATGCAAAGTAAGGCAAGGAACATTTTACTTCTATGGTGATAACAGTTGTTGATTAATAATTTTAAGTAATTAAATAATACTATTCAATAAGGATAGTATGCAAAAGATGATTCAGGGTCCTAGACACCATGATGCATAACACATAGAGGCAGCATATGCAGATCCAGCAGAAAACAGTGGATGTACTAACCACAGATACCAGCTGCACATGCCTGCGTGGGGCTACCTATGCTGGTTTCTGTGTAACTGCACAGCAGGTTCACGTCGGGGATGGGAATGAGTGTGCCCACAGAAGACCATGAGAGCATGGCATGCACAGTGCCCTTTATGCTCCATTGGGCCAGTATTGGGGAATTTCTGTTACAATAGCCAGAGGGCTGCCATAATGGGTGTGCACCTGACCTGACCAGAGTTCACATGGTTACATGACACCCTGCATTCACAGCCACCAGTCTCCATCCATGCAGAGAGGTGGGTAGATGCCAGCTGTGGAGCACAGGTTATGGCACAAAAAGAAAATAAAATTGTGATCTGTAGGGGATATGGCAGTCCATATGTGGGATGCCATGTCCCTTGATCCCTGTTCTTGCACAGATTTTTTGTCACTATCACTTTTGAAGCATAGTTTTTGGGGGGAAGGGGAACTCTGCTCCCTAAAGGTTTACATTCATGTTTATCGTTCCCCCCAAAAGCCCCATCAATTGGTCACCATTGGTCCGGTCAGACAAGACAAATTACTTGGAGGGCCCCCTCTGTGGTTAACCTGAGTTCACAGTTAACTGGAGGGTGCCAATGGAGTGACCCTGTTCCCAGAGTTGAAAGCACCAATACTCCAACTGGAAGACCACTGCCCAGGATTAAGTATACAAAGTCTCCAATAGAAGAGATGTGACTGTGGAGAATTTACTCCCAAAATCACATCATCAATACTCCAGCCAAGGAACTGTCACTAAAGAGCCATGCTCTTGAAATGTCCAGTTGCTGTCATCAGCCATCACCTCTCCTTCCACCAGAAATTCATGCATCGAACCAGGGTACTCATCTGCCTTCATGCCAGAGCCCACAAACATAAGTAGAAGAGACTCAGAATAAGAACCAACTGCTATTTAAAAACTAAGCACAAAACCTGAGACATAAATCAAACTGATAAAACTAGAGGAGGAAACAAGCAACAGGCACATGAAGAAACTAGTCTCATTTCAAAAATGGAGGCAATTGCAGTAACAACCCAATATTGATCAGTTGACATCAAAGCATCAAGTTTTTGTTTTATTGATTCAATGATAAAACATATCAATATGTAAATCTGTAACCCAAAAAAGAATTACATACCTGCAGTAGCTTTAAAGACATTATACACATGGTACCCAACATATTAAGGAATGTAAGGGATCACTCATTAGTGATTACATACATAGGGACAAATAATACAAATAGGTCAACATGAGCTGAAATTCAACAGGATTTCATTAGCCTGAATGAAACACTATACAGCCTTTGGCGCGAAACCCATTTCTCCGAAATACTTCCTGTCCCAAGGGACGGCTCTGCAAGGACCCAGAAAAGAAAATCCATTAATGAGTGGTTGCATAAATGGATGCTCAAAAATGGCTTTAAATGTATAACACATCAGGAAATGTTTAACAACAACCCAGGACTGTTTAATTCAGACGGGTTGCATCTGAGCAGAAGGTGCTCAAACTTGTTAGGCAGAAACCTTGAACACATAATTTCCATGGGTGTGGCCATGGGAAACACCTCAACTTTAGACCATCATAATGAGGAAGAAAAACATATTTATAACCTTTTTATGCTCAATGTAAGAAGTCTAAACCTCACCAAAAAAGCAAAGCTTGAGGCATATCTTATTATTTTTTTTTTAAACTTTATTGGTAGCTCTTATCTCGTGGCAGATTCTTTCCAGTGGGGATACTCATCTGGAGCTCTGCTGCCTGCCTGAAGTTCCAGACTCATACACGCTCCACTTCTCCTTGAACCTTTCAAGCTCCTCTGGACACACAACCCCATCGGTTCTGAGCCCTCCGGGGTGGGACAGCCAACTCCTCCAGCACTCTATTTTAATCAAGTGGAGCAACCATTGGGGAGGAGGGCAACCAGGAGCACAGTTTGGATTGGCCCCATACTGGGCATGAGGCCCTGTCACTGATCTTAACCATTGCCTACCACCTTGGCAGGGGTTTTTCTTTTAGGTTCCTCTTCACTGGATGTGGCATGCAATGACACTCTGCACTGCACGTTTGTCATGGAACCTGCTTCTCTCCCACTCCATTTCTGCAGTCCAATGTCTGTGCCCCCTGGTCTCCACCAGAGGTCACTACTGTGCTGGGCACCCAAAGAAACCCACCTCGGAAGAGGACAGCAGTCCTCTGTTTGCTCAATCATTTCCCTCCCTTGCTGAACCCTGAGAGCCCATGTCTGTTGCCAAACCTGTGTCACGGGCATGGTGCGAGATGTAGTGCCCAGCACCTCAACCCTCAGCGCTTCCGGGCCAAGGCATATCTTATTAAACACAACATAGACATAGCAATAATAAACAAGACATGGTGAGATGCCGCCAATGAATTGATGATTATATCCCTAGGTATCAACTTCCCCCCCCCCAAAATAAAGAAGGCAGGAAAGGAGGTGGGGTCTGTTGCTATGTTAAAAATACCATAACATCTCATCTTTTGGAATTACAAAATTGATTGAGAGAGCAAAATTAAACCTTGTGGTTGCAATTTGAATTCAAAATAGATCCACAATCATTCTGGGAAACTGTTACTGACTGACCCCTTCATGTAGCAAAGAACACTGTGAGGCCTCAGTAGGACTACAGGCAGTGTTGGACCTATTGGGTGTGGAAGCTGCATATGCTACTTGGATGGATGAGGCAGTGGCAACCTATAATCAGACTGTCACTGCTGTCTTTGACTCATTCACACCCATTAATGTCTGACCCCCCCATCTACTTGGCAAAGACCTGCTTGGTACAATGAGGAACTCGGGGGACTATAGACTATGGGACAGAGGTTAGAGAGATACTGGTGCAGATCTGGTCTGATGGAGGACAAATTGTCCCTGAAGGAGCATTACGCTGACTATCTGGAGTCAATCTCCCCAAAAAAGGCTGATTTGTTTGTCTAGGGAGATTGCTGCAGTGAGTAGCACACCAGCTCAGATCTTCTTCATGGTAGGTGGTCTTCTACATCCCGCCTGTCTCTGTGTTGGTGGGGTAGATTCAAGCACTATGTGCAAAGAGCTTGCTCTGTTCTTTGCCAACAAAGTGTCCTCCATCAGGGTTAGGGTCTGTGAGCATCTCTCGAAAGGGATGCAGAGTCCATTCTGAGCTGTGTGTCTAAGCACTCCTCCTGTTTGGGATGAGTTTGAACTAGTTGGGGTGGAGAAGGTGGTGGAAATGGTCTGGAGGTTTGAGGCTGCAACCAGCACAGTGTGATCTGGACCCAGGTCTGACCTGCCTTTTGTCTGGATGTTTTCACTTGATTGGACCTGTGGTTGCAGAGATTGTCCAGAGTTCCTTGAGGAGTGGGAGTCTTTCCATCAGTCTTGAAGGAGGCTCTAGTTAGACCCCTTTTGAAGAAGCTGTCATTGGACTTGGACTGTCTCGGCAACTGCAGGCCAGTCTCTAATCTCCCAGTTTTAGGAAAGGTTAAAGAAAAAGTGGTGGCTATCCAGTTCAAAAACATCTTGCCTCCTCCTCCACCTATGAGTCTTATCAATCTGGGTTCTGAGCTGGGCATAGTATGGAGACTGCCCTGGTGATGGTGCTTATTGATCTCCTGATGGCAAGAGACAAGAGAGAGAGCATACCATCCTAGTTCTCCTGGACCTCTCAGTAGCATTTGACACTGTGAATCATGAGGTGCTACTCAATCACTTGCAGTTCTGATGTGGCTTGTCTGGTAATGTCATCAGCTGGCTCAGGTCATATCTGACAGAGTGCAGAGGGTAACGATGGGATTGGCGTCATGTAGCCTAAAGCCTCTAAGCTGTGGGGTTCTGCAGGGTTCGGTCTTGTTATCCTTATTGTTTATAGTGTATATGCTGCCATTGGGAGACATTATCAGGTGGTATGGGCTGGGTTTTCACTGCAAAACAGATGATACCCAGCTATACCTGTTATGCTCAACCAATACCCAGATGGCTGCCTCTGTGTTTAACAGCTGCCTAGAGGAAATTCAGACTTGGATAACTTAAAACTGTCTTAAATATATCCCAGACAAGATTCTATCTGTCTGTCTATTTATCTATCTTTCTATCTGTCTGTCTGTCTGTCTGCATGTCAGTCTCTCTAGCCATCTATCTATCTATCTATTACAAAAAACTGGTACAGCATCCACTAAGGGGGGAGTAATAATTATGGTGGACTTTAACACTCCACATATCGATTGGGTAAACCTAAGGGGCAACTTTCCTTTTGAGAAGGACTTTGTTGACTCTATTATCTCAAACAGTTTTGAACAACTAGTAATAGAATATACAAGGGTCCACAATATCCTGGATTTCATAATCACAAATATAGAGAATCAGATCTCTGACCTATCAGTTGACAGTCTATTAGGTACCAACAAGCATTCTATGGTCAAATACTCGTTAATAACGTGTCATCTCAAAAACCAAAATGGTAATTCTTTCAAAGACTGTAACAATGCAGACTGAAAAACAAAACAAAGAATCAATTACACAAACTGAGTGGTGTCTTCTCCTATACAATAAAGATGTGGAGTAGTGTTGGGACAAGACTAGAAACATTATACTGGCCATAGAATGAAAGTATATTCCCACCAAGAAAAAATACAACAAAAGAGGAAAGATTCCAGTTTGGTTAACTAAATCAGTCCAGAAGCAGTTGGCCTGGTGGCAGAGAGTTGATGCACTGGATGCCACAGCTCGTACCATGCCAGCAGCCCATGTTCAGTAGTGGGTACGGGATGCTGAGGGATGGCCAGGAGGAGGAGGATTGAGCGTCCCAGGGACAGCTCTCCTCTGGAGCAGGTGGGTGGGTGGGGAAGACCAAGTACCAGGTCTTGGTGGTGGCTGGGGACTGTGCAGTCTCAGGGCCAACAGAAGGGGATGGCAATGGCAGTGTCTGATGTTCAGCATTTGGAAGCATGTGTTGCAGCATCATTGTTGCCATTGCACACCAGCCCCTGGGAGCTACCACTAAAAACAGAACCCCCCCCCAGTGGCATGATGGCTTTCCCAACAACACCATCATGGACACGCCCAAGTCAGCTCCCTCTTGTGTCAGACCTGCAGGTCTCCACGGTGGTGGGGTAAGTACCTGCTGCAATACATGTGGGGAAGGGCTGCAGTAGGGAGGTGAGCTCTGGCCAGGGCTGGGGCTGGAAGGGCTGGCTGGATGGGGGAACCAAAGGTACAGCCCCAACTAGCCGAGTATATAAATACATATTAAAAAAAAAAATCCAGAAGCAGATAAATCGAAAAGACAGGACATATAAAAACCAGTAAAGAAATCCAAAAGTCACTGCATAAAACAGATATAAAACTGAACTAAGTGCATTAATCAAAATAATCTAGAAGTGTAAAATTCAGTTTGAATTCAAATTAACACACTCAGAAGATAACAACAAAGTATTCAATGCTTATGCTAACAGTAACAAAAACTCAGATAAAATACTGGGTCCATTAGTGCGAAATGGAAATACTATATCTGATAGTGAGGAATCTGCACATGCCTTCAGTTCATATTTCTTTTCTGTATTTAACAAAATATCACACAAATTGGAAACATCTCATCTTACATCCCAATAAAGAGAATATTTTACCAAAAGTGATGTCTCGAATGCACTATGAAATATTAAAACAAAATATCACCTGGCCCTAACAATATTCCCCCAAAAATGCTTATGGAACTAGCAGATTACCTTTCCCCTCCCAGTAAAAATACTGTTTAACAGCCGGCTCAGTGGCACTCAGGGTTGATGCACTATGTGCCACACCTGTGACCTGGGTTGGGGAATAAGCCCCGTTCACCAGGGGGGGAGAGGCTTGATCATCTGGAGGACTGCTCTCCTCTCTGAGGAGGAGGGTCCCACATTGTCCCGCTCGCTGATTGCCCTCTGGTAGTGACTGGCGGGCAATAAGAGTCAGGAGGTACCCTTCAACATAATTATGTAAGTAGGGAGGGGGAACAGGAGAAAACAGGAGGCAAAAAGGAGCCTGGCAGGCCTCCATAATGGTCCACCATGCTGAGGGCCGACCCTGGCATCTGGAGTGTGTCTCCAGTGAGGGGGCGCCACCTCCCTGGCCCTGCCATGGGGGGAAAGCTGTGGGGGAATCTCAGGGGTCAGTGCATGCGGTGTGGCAGGACTTGAAAGAGTGTCCCTCTCTTGGAGGGCCAAAGCCCCTGCCAGGGTTCAGGAAGCATAAACAGCTAAATAAAAATAAATAAATAAATAAATAAAGATACTGTTCAATAGATGGTCCCCATCCACAAAAAAGAAAACAGAGGCGATGTTATGAACTATAGACCCATTAGCCTCACTTCAGTATCTGGGAAGGTTATTGAAAAACTTTTAAAATAAATTCATAAAAACGAAAGAAAAAATATAGATCTTGATGACAGTTCTCAACATGGCTTTAGAAGAGGACTCTCCTGCACAATGAATCGTATTAGTTTTTATAACACAGTAAGCGCAAGCATTGATTTAGGAAAACCAGTAGCTGTAATTCTCTTGGATCTCGAGAAGGCTTGTGATACCATCCCCCATGATATTTTAGTAACAAAAATAAAAAAAAAGGGGTTTGTCTCTAACATGGTGAGACGGATACAAGAATGGTTAACTGACCGAATACAACAAGTTAGAATAAATGGGCACCTTTTATCTAGTGGCAATGTGAGTAATGGGGTACTGCAGAGATTAGTCCTGGGTACAATACTTTTTGGCCTCTACATAAATGACATGAATGCTAACATTCTCAGTAAAATCACCAAGTTCGCGAATGATGCTAAACTTGGTGATATGGAGATGCCATGGACAAATTAATGTCTCTGACTAAAGATCTGCAACATACTGAGGCTTGGGCAACAGCAAACAAAATGAAATTCAACCCGAATAAATGCACTATATTACACTTTGGAAAACAAAAATTGTTTTATTTATTTATTTATTATTTATTTCAAATTCAGATTAATACATTTGAGCCGTGGGCTCGTTTACAAAGGCTCCAAGTCAACAAGGAATACAAGACATTTACAGGTGATGAAACATTGCAGAACAGAAAGACATCAACTAACAAGTGGTATTATTGTGCAGTTACAACATTAAGCAGGATACAAGAAGTAAGGAGAAACAGGACCACACTTCCAGAGAAACATATTAATGCAGCACTAATTAAGTGCAGTACAGTGTTTAACAATCATGTTACAGTTCAGACGGGGTGCTCCCAGTCTGCAGAAATGCATGTTTTAGCAGCCAAGGTGAGGCTTTGTCAAGGGGAGGTAGTAGGTGGTGGAAGGTGGGAGGAGGAAGTGGGCAGTTGTGGAACAGGAGGGTGGGAGTGAGAGAGGGTAGCATTTGATGGGTGCGAGAACCGCTGTCAGACGCCATGGGTTAACAGAAACACTGGCAGTCAGATTTGCTGGCAAGAAGAGATCGAAGCCCATTGTCATTCACATACTATCTTGATGGTACCATGCTTTAAGCAGAGGCAAGGGAAAGGGACCTGGGAATATGCAAGGAATAATACCTGACAGGGGAGGTGGTATTGGGCAATACCAGACTGCCAAGGGGCACAATGATGCCCGAAGCTGCAGGCGGCTGGCCTTATAGCTCCTGGTAGGTCTGGTATAGCCCATACCACTCACCTTGGAAGGTATTATTGTACTTAGAAAATGGGTTAGTAAAGAAAAAAAGATTAAAAAAATGTTCAGTATGTTTTTTTTTTCTTTTCATCTTTTTTGGTGTGTGTAGCTATAGGTTTGCCAAAAAATGTCAGTTGTTTATGTTTTGGTCCAATAGAAGGCGATGCAACTCTACACTGTCTTCTCTTTCAATCCCTGTTGGGGCACAAAAGTTCAAATGCCTGTGAAAGACTCATGCAGTGGAAATCACCATTTTGGAGAAATGCTGACTTGATGAATCTGGGTAATTCCAGTGTTTGGTCAGCTGAAGCACCATGTCTTGAGAGGCTGTTGTTGGCAGCACTGTACATTGGGCTGTTGGGTCAAGGAAGAACGAAGCTCAAAGCAGGTACTGTTGGAAAAAAAAAGTTCAGACACCAAAGACACAAAGAAAATAAGTTGTTGTAAAATAGCAGAATTAGGGTAGAGTCGGGATAACTCATGGACCAAGTCTACGGAACTGATGTCTTTAAAAAGTGCTGAGCACATGATATGCTGACGTTACTGATTTGAAAATGAAAGTTTTTTTTTAAACAGTAACTTGAACTGGCAGAATCTGTCATACAAAAAGAGTTTCTAATTGTTTGTGGAATCTGCTCGGAGGGGTGGCCTTCTGTCATGGGGGGGGGGGGGGGGACTGGGACTCTCCAAGGGAGTATTGGGGACGAGTAAAACTTGTTAAGTGAGAGAAAAACATGTCAGCAATTTCATATTTAGTGATGCTGTTTTGACCAATGAACAAGTAGAGTGAGCAAAAGGATACCTTAGGTGGTGATGGGTTCAGCTGACTGGCACTTTTTATTTGTTGGGCATCTGTTGAAAGTTAATGTACCACCCTGGCAGAGGTACTAGCCAATCAGAGCCCAGCAAAAAAGGTCCATTTTCTAATAGTAAATAGTGAACTAACTACCTTTGACCACTGTACAAAAGTGCTAAAAATAATAAATAGGCTAATAAGCTCAATTAAGTGCACATTTGTATCTAAGAACCAACAGTGTATTATGCAGCTGTTCAGAACGTACATGAGACTGAAACTGGATTTCAGATCCCCATTCTAGAATACCTGTTTAAAAAAGGACATTGCTCTAGAGGAAAGGGTCTAGTGAAGAATATCTAAACTTAATAGGGGGATGCACACTCTGAGTTATAAGGAGAGATTAGAATTACTAGGATTATTCCATTTGGAGGAAAGAAGAATGAGAGGAGATCTGTTATTATACAACATCACAAAAAACTCTGAATTAATGATCCAATGTGAGCTGGAATTCATAAAGAGATCAATAAGCCGGCCCAGTGGCACTGAGGGTTGAGGCACTAAATGCCACACCTTGCACCACACTGGAGACCCGGATTCAGGAACAAGCACGGGTCATCGGGGGTCAGCTGGGACGGAGAAGGATAGAGCACCCGATGGCAGCTCTCCTTCTCCAGGGGAGGGGTACTGCAGTCTCCCGCCGCAATGCTGCCACCTAGGGAAGCCCAGGTGGATGGTGCAGTAGGGGGAGCAGCAGCCAGCAGATTTGGTGATGGTCGGCAGAGGGGCGGAGCAGGAGGTATGTCTCAGCATGCCTCCTAGCTCATAGCCCCTCATTGCACGCCGATGTTGGGGGGAAAGGAATAAGGGAAAAACACCTCGCTCCTCCTAGGCGATGACGCCTCCGTGAAGCTTCTCCAGGGCCCATCAGACAGACCCCACTGTGCCAGATCCACATGAACAGAGCGCTGGTTTGGAGAGTGGTAAGTATCGGGGGTTGCCCTCTCCACCCCTTACCTAGGGGGTATTCAGGGGAGTGTGGATGGGGCACTCTAGGGGCAGATCATGACGGGGGTCTGGGGGGGTTCAAAGGATGTCATCGGAGAGAGTGGAGGGAGGAGGCAGACAAGGACCACAAACACAAGGTTAAAAAAAAATAAAGCGATCAATAAATCTAGAGTAAAGTCACATAAAAATCAGTTGACACTCCCAAGGGCATGCACAAATAAGAGAGATATTGTTTTCACAGTGAGAGCAGTACATCTTTGGAACAAACTATCTCATAAAATAATAACCATGCACACATTTGATAGATTTAAAAAAAGAGTTGGATGACTTCATTTTATCCACAAGAACAAAATAATACACCCACTCAAAATGGGAGACATATATATGGGCCGTCAGGCTTTTTTTGTCTGACCAAACCAAGTAAAAAGCAGGCATATCCGTACAGGAGCAACAGTTCCCACCCAACCATCTCTACTGCCATATTTAACATGCCATGAAACTAGAAATGACAGTGGGGAAGACTCTAGAAAACTGTACAGTATATAGGAAGTACATAGCAATATCAAATAGCAACATGATCTCTTATCTGGAAACTAGCATGAATTGGCTCTATGTGAAAATGGCGAAAGCCTAAAGGTGATCACTGTTATCGCAAAGTCAAAGTGGCAACATTTTTGGGGGGCACTCTTGACACCCCAGCACACAGCAAAACATCACCAGGGACTTCATTTTTTAATGCTTTCTGTGGCAGTCTGTGCCCCCCGCACCCTCCTACTAAAGGATTCTCAGCTATAGGGGTGCATGTCAGGGAGGGTCAAAATGTTAAAAAAAAAGTTTGGGACGGTCACACCAAAAACGCACGAGCGCCTGGACCCGAACCCGAACCCTGTGGACTGACACCGGCACCCCACCCACCAAGCCACAGGGTCAGCTCAGCAACCCACCATGGCACCATATCTCACATCCAAGGGTGCCATTTAGGGGGAAGGGGGCAGTAGCCCCCCTGCACTGCAGGCCATTGTTGTTTTTCTTGTTTTCCAGCACCTGGATCCACCCCCATAGCCCCTCTGACCAGTTGCTGCCCTCCTGTTGAAATTAGAAATGGCTCCCCTGCTCACATCCCCTCCAACCCATTGCTGTACATGCCCGCTACCACCCCCCACTCACGTATGTATAGTGACATCCTGTCGCTATACTCGCCAACCTCCTATCCAGCTGCCCTACCATCCAGTGGCCATCCCTGTAATGCACTGGGGAAGGGGTTGTCATTATTTTAGGTACCCTTTCCCCAGCATCAATATCACAGGATACCCATGAATTCAAAATAAGAATGTGCACAACAAACTTACGTAGCTTCTATGAGCAGTCAGTGGGAAAGATGGTAGTGGGACAGTGGATGTAATATTTTTAATTTTGGTAAGGTTTTGAAATTGGTCCTCATAAAGAAGCAATAATGAAATTCAGACTATTAGGTACTGTAAACAGCACAGTACAATTGATTGACATTTATCTGATAGGAAATAGAAGGTGAGGATATAAAACAAATGTTTGTAGCATTATAGATGATAGTATAAAAACATACATGTATAATCACGAATATGGATGATGTTTGCAATGCGATGATGAGCAAGGACTCCCAGGAATTAGTTCTGGAACCAACACTGTTCAGCATCTTTAAAGGGGATTTATGCATGAGACTGGAAAACTGGCAGATAACGTTAGCTGGTGAGATGAAACTGCGAGCAACTGTCAATGATATGTACAATAGTGTGTCTCATCAAAAAGATTTGGATAGCACTACTGACTTAGCAAAACTGGACCTACAAGCCTAGTTCCCTTAATCCGAGATGGCCCTGCCTATTCTCTACCTTTTACCTATTCTGGCCTCCCTCTTGGCTGCCTACTCTTTCACCCCAGTTTCTACCCTATTCCTTAATAACCCCTTATTATTTATCATTTAGGTATGGGCTCTTACTTAGGGGAGACTATATGGGATTGTTGTCTTTTATCATTCCAGTAAAACTTATCATTATGTACCTTTGCATGTTAATTATGTATTGTATAGGCCCATATCGACAGGCACCTTCACAACGTTTTTTTTTTTTGCACCACTGTCCACCGTAATTGTAATCTTATGAAGTGTAGTGTATTGTATTAATGCCCAGGACCACCTTGAAAATGAGCTTGCGCAATGGTGTTTATGCCTGGTTAAATAAAGTGATTGATTGATTGATTGATTGAAAACTGAAGAAGGATTTTAATGCTGAGAAGTATAAAGTGTTGCCTAGTGGACAGAAAAATGTGCAAGAGAATTATCTAATTTTATTAGGAATGAGAAAGATTGCAGAGGAAAGGGACATGTCCTTCATCACAGAGACTTGGTGAGCCACAAAGAAACAACACATGGGGTAAGGATATCCCAGGTTACCAGCATTTTAGATGTGATAGGGTTGGATAAAAGGAGGGAGTTGCAGCATATATACCTGAGACAGTAAAGACAATACACATTCAGTTAAAACAAGATGGTACAAACATTGAATTTTTATTGTGAAAAATAATGAATAATAAGGGCAAGAACATCATTCTTGGTATTTGCTATAGGCCGCCAAATGCAGGTACTGACATAACTGATGCTATATGCAGAAAACTCAAAAGAGCTTGTGAAATCGGGGAAGTGAACTTCATAGGAGACCTGAATTTTAATGACACTGATTAGGAAAATAAGAAAGCAACAAAATACCAGAGTAAAGAATTCCTAAAAGTAACAGAGGATCTGGGCCTAAGACAACATATATATACTCACCAACATGGGGAACTAACACTTTGGATATTGTGCTAAGTAGCTATAAAATTAACATCCTTCTCCTACAGAGCTCCCCTGCGGTTCAATTCCTTGCATTTTGGTGGATCTTCTTCACCTAAAATTGGCCAGTTCAAGCACCTGCTAAAACAGTACCTAGTAACTAACAGTTCCTGTGACTGCTTCCTCTAGTGACTCCCCTTATCATGCATATGTCACTGCCTCCATTGTCAAAATCTTACCCTTTGTCAAATGCCTCCCCTAGACTCACACCTTCTTCCCCTCCTCTCTGTTTTCTGTCCTGCATCAACCTTTCTTCCTCTGGTTCCTCTTTCTTCACTTCCATCCTCACCCCCCTTTCCCAATTTTATCCTGTGCCCCATTTCAGCTCCCCCTTTGGTCTACCTTTTCCACTCCCCCCATCCTTTTCGCCTATTCCTTAGCTTGACAAGGCCAAGGGATGCTACTCCACCTCCCTAATAACTGCTCTTTACCTCACCTCTCTTTAATTGCTGATATACTTGGTGTGTTTATCTATTATTTTCCTTGATTTGAGTTATTATTTTGTCATTTAGACTACCACTGTTAGTTCTCCTGGATTTTAACTGCTTGTCATTTTAGATTACCTCTGTTGAGTATTCCTTTGTTGGTTACCCTCACCTACTGAAGTGGAGCCTTTGTATTTGCTATAGGCCACCAAATGCAGGTACTGACATAACTGATGCTATATGCAGAAAACTCAAAAGAGCTTATGAAATTGGGGAAGTGATCTTCCTAGGGGACCTGAGTTTAATGACATTGATTGGGAAAATAAGAGTAACAAAATACCAGAGTAATGAATTCCTAAAACTAACAGAGTATCTGGGCCTAACACAACATATATACTCGCCAACATGAGGAACTAACACTTTGGATATTGGGCTAAGTAGCAGTAAAATTAAAATCACTGACTATTGTATTGATGTTCCTTTAGGTTGTAGTGATCATAAGGGCATATACTTCTACTACCGGCAATGTATTCCAATTAACAAAGGTTGCAGGGAGATTTATAACTGTAACTCTGCTAATCAATCTCTTATCAGTGATGAGCTAAGCAGGATACAATGAAGCACTCTCCTAGTAAACAAACCATCTAACAAAATGTGGGATACCTTTAAAACTCAGATATTTACAATATGTGGCAAACATATAGATAAGACAAAACATATAAGAAAGGTATCAAACCAAAATGGCTTACCAATAGTGTAAAGAAGCTTCTTAGAAAAAAACAAATACTACACAATAATGATGCTAAACACAAGATGGAAGAAAACTGGACAAAATATAAGGAAATCTTTAAGAAATGTAAACAAAACATCAAGACTAATAAACAGACTTGAAAGATCACTAGCAAAAAAAAAATGAAAAGTAAGGACTATATGAGGGAATTTTATCCATATGTTAACTCCAGAAGAAATTCTAATACAGGTTTGTGTTCAATCAGTACACAAAATCAGAAAATTGCTGAACCCACTGAAATGGCAGAAATAGTTAACACGTACTTCACGTCTGTTTTCTCAAAGAAAGACCCTTATACCAAACCAATTTAAGGAAAAAATATGGACATGTCTGTAATCAATGAGGAAGGCATCAAAGTCAAATTAGCTAAACTTAAAAAATTGCATTCCGAAGGGCCCAATGACATACCTCCAAGATTACTAAAGGTTCTCAGAACACACATTTTAAAACTGCTAAAAATGAAATTTCAGTCATCCTTAAAAAAAAAAACTGAAGTCCCTTCAGACTGGCTCACTGCTACGGTGATTCCAATACACAAAAAGGGGAACAAGACAGACTGTAAAAATGATAGGCCAATTCATCTGACCTTGGTGCCAGTCAGGGAAACTCTTGAAGTCTATAATAAAGGATATGATTATAGCACACCTGGAGAGGAATGGGATGCATGATACAGAACAACACAGTTTTACTCAGAAGAGATCATGCATGCCAAAACTGATATGTTTCTATGACAAACTATCAGTATCCTTAGACATGGGTCTGCCAGTTGACTGTATATATCAAGATTTTTTAAAGGCTTTCAATACTGTACCTCATGCAGCCATAATCCAGAAATCAATAAATCTAGATGTAAATACAATTGTCAAGTGGATACAGAGCTGGTGAACAACAGGACTAAGAGGATGAGCATAAAGGGATACTATTCTAGCACAAGGGAAGTGACTAGTGGTGTGCCGCAAGGCTCTGTCCTAGACCCCTTGCTCTTTCAGATCTTTTTTTTTTTTTTGGAAATTCATCTTTATTGTTTTCCAAGTATACAAGGCAGGTACACAATAAAATAATGTAAGATTAGAACCATACAGACAATTCCAAGGTAACCTGGCCCCCTAACCCCACCCCTTTTCCCCCACCTGCTGTATGACTCCAGACTTTGTCTTAGGGAGACACCTCGATAGACACACTCACACATAAATCAAGCTCTGCAGGGAGCCGTCCTTCTGGATAGATGCCATCAAGGTGTTAAGGCCCTGACCTGGGACAGGTATTGAGTTTGCAACTTATCCCAATGCTTAACATACCTTGGGAGGATGTTTCTTATGCTAGCTCCCATTTGTTCCACTTTAAGATTTGAAAACAATTCTCTCAGCCATTCTGAGTAACTCAAATGTAGGTCATCTAGCCAATGCCTCAAAATAACTTTTTTAAGGGAAGAGAAAATTAATGCCATGTAGTACCTCCTTTGCTTTACCCTGATTCTCCTATGATCTCCCACTAGACAAATCTCTGAGATAAATAACTCTGCAATGCCCAACAATGGGTCAGCCTTAGGCTTAATCAGTTCCCAAAGCTCTTTAACTGGAGGGCAATCCAAAAAAATGTGTTTAAGGAGCCTTCCTCCTCACGGCATCTATTACACAGAGGGTGAGATACCCTCCCAATCTAATGCAATCTCAGTGGCTTCCAATACATGTTATTGACAAGTTTATACTGCATTAACCACAGTCAGTTCTGTGTGATATATTTGTAGTTCTCCAACCAAATTCTAGACCATTCCTCTAATAACTATGGAAATTGTGTTGACCAGTAAGAAGGGGTACCAGTAACCTCTGGGAATCCCAGGTCATATAAGGAGGCATACAACTTAAATACTACATGAGGTCTCCATGCTCCCAGGGCCAGAGCTTCGAATGTCCTTTCCTTCTTTCCAACCCTACTCACCTGATCTTGAACTTTTAGAAGCATATGTCTGATCTGGAAAACTTTGAACACTTGATCTCTGTTCAGATGGTATTTCAGTCAAATAGTCTCTACCAAGAGACACCCATCTTCAGCTAAAAGATCCTTGATCCTGGCATCATTTAATTGTGGGATCTAGAACTCTGTAATCACCCCCCCATTTTGAAATTAGGATTTTTAATAAAGGGCTGATTAGGTTTCTTACTTCTTTCATACTTAAGGAAGGAGCAAAGCTGTGAGTAGATTCTAAATGATACAGCTATTGGAGAATTTGCCAACTTCTTGGGGAGGCATCTGTAATTAGAGTAAAGGGTAGCCACTGATGAAAGACCAGCCTTCTTAATCATCTCTAATTCCAGACTTACCCAGGAAGGAATATACTTCTGGAACTCCATCTCCTCTGTGGTTATTATCAGTCACTTTAAATATTTACTGGCGCTACTAGTCCAGTAATATAGGTCGATATGCAGGAGTCTCAGTCCACCTCTAGGGGCTGTCAGCCTATAGATCACCCTTCTGGGAGCTTTACCCTGCCATATGAATTCCAAAATCATAGCATATATGCTTTTGAACCATTTCAGAACTACCCAATTATTCAACATGTTCAGAGGATAAAATACTCTGGGCAACACATTCATTTTAATTATATTGATGTGCCCCCAGATCGATATTGGTTAGCTCCGCCACCTAGACAAGTCTTGTTTATTTGTAGAAGGGCATCTAGAGTAAGCTGGATTAATTTATGAGCACTTCTAGTTAATACTACACCTAAATATTTGGGAGTCTTTGGGCTCCATTGCAGCCCTAGTTTACATGTATCTCCATTCTGTAGCTTATGATTAACTGGGAACACTGTGGTCTTCCCTACATTCATTTCATAGTTAGAAAAAGAACTAAAGGCCTTGATTATTTCCAGGACCACTGGAAAGGAGGATCAAGGGTGACCCAAGTGGAGGAGAATGTCATCAGCATATGCTGATACTTTAAATTCGTGGGAAGCAAATACTACCCCCTGTACTTGGGGTTTGCCTCTCAGTCTGGTGAAAAGGTGCTCCAGGTATATGTTGAAGAGCAGGAGCAACAGTGGGCACCCCTGCCTAGTACCTGAATATAATGAGAAGGAAGAGGATAAAACACTGTTACAATAAAGCTTTGCCTTCGGGCTATTATATAGTGAGGAGACCCACTTAGTAGAAGCTATGAGGAAGCCTACCCTATCCGTAGTGCAGAATTAAAATTGCCAATCTACATGGTCAAAAGCTTTCTCTGTATCCAGGGACAACAAACTCATCAGAGTATCGAAGTTCCTGGACACAGAGGAAATAATGAGACAGTTTGTGAAGATGGTCCGAGGACATCCTCCCTGTCATGAACCCAACTTGATCCTGGTGTATAATGTAGGGAAGGACTTTAGTCATTCTATTTGCTAAGAGTGTTGCAAGAATCTTGACATCATTATTAAGTAATGAAATAGGGCAGTAACTAGTTACTTGCTCCGCTGCTTTCTCAGGATTGGGGATGGCAATGATAAGGGCCTATAATAGATGGGGATCTATTTCTTCAGTTTTAATAACTTCTAGAAATAACCTTATAAGCCATGGGACTAGTTGTTTGGCAAAACATTTGTAAAAGTTCGGCGAGAACCCATTCGGCCCTGGCACTCTGCCTAAGGCAGGGATGTTATTACCTCTAGGATTTCAGTCTCCAAAAAGGGGGACACCAGTCCCTCTCTAAGCTCTAGTGGGATTTCTGCAAGTGGGGTTGTGACTTGGTATTCTTCTACCTCCGATGTTTCAGATGATTATAGCATAGGGCTATATAGTTCTCTATAATATTCCTCAAATTCCTTCACAATGTCTTGGGGATGTGTTTTCACTGAATTATCCCCTCTGGCCCTAATACTCTGTATGATACTAGAGGATTCCTCTTTCCTTAACCTCAAAGCCAGCTATTTCCCTATTTTTCCCCCCTGTCTATATAACTCCCTTTTTCCTTGAGGATGGCATATTCAGCCTTATCTTTTAGAAGCAAATTGTATTAGTGTCAATATCCTTCCAGCTGACCCTTTACCTCCTCTGTTGTATAAGGAGACAAATTCTTTTCCACCTCCCAGATACAAGACAGCAATTTCAATGCCTTTTGTTCCCTGTTCTTTTTCCTCTTGGCTGCGATGTGAATTAATTCCCCTCTCAGGACACATTTTAATGCTCCCCATTCTAAATCTGCCCTCCCCATTGAGTGTAAATTTGTTTCCTGATATTGCTTCATTTTCTTTCTAATTTTCTCAATCACTTTCTCATCTTTAAGTAACTGATTATTAAGCTTCCAAATGGTCTGCTTGGGTATGTTCAGGGAAGGGGCAAGGCTACAATAAACCAGTGAATGGTCAGAGACCACTTCTGGGTCAATTCTACACTCCCCCAACCCAGGAAGGAGGGACTGACTCGATAGGAAGTAGTCGATTCTGGACATGGAGCCATGTACCTCGGATCTAAAGGAAAATTCCTTAACACTTGGGTGTAGAATCCTCCAAGGATCACCAAGTCCTAACTAGTCATTTGGATCTTGAATCACTCTTTGTGCTGGTGTGAGATCTTTATTTTTCCTCCCAGGCTTATCCAAGTCCGGGGAGAAGGGCAAGTTCCAGTCTCCACCTAAGACAATAGGCAAGTGAGTGAAGGGTATCAACATGTTAATCAGCTCCATAAAAAACACAGGTGAATCTGCATTAGGCCCATAAATACTGCCCAAAATTATATCAGTTTGATCCAGCAGGCCTTTAAGCAAAATATATATGCCTCCTGGTTCCCTAATAGATTGCTCACAGAGGAAGGGCATAGATCTGGAAAGTAAAATTGTCACACCTCTGCTAGCCATACTGTCCTCCACAGTAAACACTTGTCGAGCAAACTGCCTTCTGAATAAGTGGGCTTCTGCCTCTAGTAAGTGTGTTTCCTGCAACAGCAGAATATCCCCTCCCAAGAGTTGCAAATGTTTTAAAATTTGATAACTTTTGGATCTATTTCAAGCTCCCTTTACGTTCCACAAAATAAAACCTTGTCATTTGCCATCATTACCTGCCATATTTCTGGTCCCTGTACCTTGATTATTGACATCTAACCACTCCTTCTTTTGTTGCATACTGTATCCCCCATCTATAACTTTACCAGCAAGGCCCCCCTTCCCCCATCCTTTCACTGTTTTGTTACATGCCCACCCCATCCTCCCATTCCCTCCCTCCCTACTATCACTCCCTTTTCCTCTCTCCTACCCTAAACTCCCCCCATACATATGCCATGAACACAGACCCCACCCTCCCCACCAACACAAACTTTCTCCAGTACGTGATACACCCCTACTGGCATGCTCTCTCCTTTTGCCCCTACTCCCTCCTGTCACCTATTTCTAAGCTCTCCTACTCACCTCCCTTTATACCTTCCCTGTCTAGGCAATTGAAAGTTATATTGAAAAACATATCCTCATGTCCACTTATATAGCCATCAGTGGTCACTATTTTCCCTCACTTGAGGCTTCAGGTGCTGCTCCTTGATGTCAGGCTATCACACTATCCCCAAAAATAAATTGTGGAGGGACCTAACATAAACTTCCAGGAACTTAAACTATAACATCCTAAAAACCACATTACCCAGGAATCCCTTCCAAATTTTCATATTTGTAACCAACCCTGTCCTCAGGGTCTTTTAGTTAGCCTAATAAAAATCCCTTGAAAACCCTGGGTACTATAACCTCATGTTCACATCCTAGAACTCGTCTTGGAACAGTGATATCTTAAACATGGGGACATCCCCTTGTATTAAAGTATCTACTCAGAAGATATACCCCAGTCTAACAAAAAGGAAAAACCCCTCGGGCACAGAGGCTCATCCCAACCAGGAAGCTCCCAACTCCCAAACAGCAAAAGGTTGAAATATACAATAAAGAAAATCATGTTAAATTTGGCCACCCCAAGATAACGTTCTATTCGAAAGGAGCCCATCACTGTTCAACTGCCCATCCTTTCTTTCATATTAACAAGAAATAAATGATTTCCAAATATTCTGTGATAAAGTTCAAGACAAAAACACAAGCTGATGGCCAATTATGTCAAGCAGTGTAGATACAGTCTTGGATCAGTCCTTTAAACTGCTGAACTCCAAAAGCCACAGAAAAAAAAAGAAAAACACAAAGCCCCCCAAAAAAGGGGAGCATTCGAAGGGACCTTCCGATCTCAAAAAAAATGCTATATGGAACTGAAACTTCTTAAACAGCCCATGTAGAACCCTCCAGTAGAATTATAGGCCCAAATCCCCAATGTCCAAACTCCATCCAGTTCCCAAAGAAGACTCAATCATAAATTAAAAGTTCAAACAGTTAATGGGCATTTCCATCTGGTAAACAAAATATACTCAAACGAGTATTCGAACAGTTCTACTATCTCTGTAGAACTTCCCAAGCCTCTGTATACCATTAACACTTCTAGACTTAACAGAGCCAGTTCCATTTATTATCTCAAATGAACATACTGTGCTCTCAATGATTACTAAACAGCTCTGGCATTTTCTGTCTCAGGGCTGAGTCTGCCATCTGCAGATTTTTGTAAGTCTCCCACACTCCACCGTGCATGACCTGAAATCTGGCAGGGTATCCCATTCTGAATTTTATTCCTGCCACCATCAATATTGTTATAATAGGGTGAAACTCTGCATGTCTCTGCCTGATGGATAAAGGTAGCTCCTGAGTCAATCTTAGCTGTGAGCTTTCCCATCTCACCTCTTTAATCTCTCTCACCTTCCTCCCAAAATTTTGTTTTTCCAGATAATTGAGGAAGCGGAATATCAGCACTCTCGGTGGACCACTCAGGGGCAGAGTGGGTCTTGGTGCCCGGTGTGCTCACTCTATGATATAGCTGGACCCATAGGGAGAAGAGGCTGCTATTTTAGCCACCAGTTTTTGAATAAACAGTATAGTGTCTGTGCCCTCTTCCTGTTCCGGTAAGCTTATAATTATAACATTATTTCTATGGCTCCTTCTTTCTAAGTCCTTTACCATATTTGTAAGCTTCGGTAATTTTTGTTTCATGGCTTGAAGATCAGGATCCAATTTTTCAACTCTGAGCTCAACTAAAATCACCTGGGCCTCAACAAGGCACCTTGTAGTGGCCTCCAGCACTCTGGTCACCAATTTCATCTCTGCCATAATAGATTTAAGCTCTTCCTGAAAGGGAGCAAACTTCACCAGGAATCTTTTGATGGTGAGTACTCCTTGGTCTGATGATGCTCCGGACATTTTAGCAGCTCCTCCTGTTTGCAATCAATTCTTTTTGGCTGCTTTCTAGGGGGTTGGTGGCGGGTATGTCGGGTAGTATGGTCCTCATCTCCACTTCCATAGTGAGGGTTAAAATGCATGAATCAGCCCCAGATCCACTCAGTTCTTGCTGTTAGACCTTCTGGCACCAGGGAAATATCAGGTACTCACCTGAAATGTGAATATTACTTGAAAGATAATGAAGTAAAGATGAGGGAAGCGGGATATCTATCAGAAAGCGCCCTATGCCATCAGCCACATCATGTGATCTCCGCTCTTTCAAATCTTTATACTTTATATGGATAGGAAAGTGACTTGCTGGATCAGTAACCATGCAGACAACACAAACATAGCTAGTACTGTAAACACCGAATATGAAAAAATAATTCTAAAAATGAATCTGAATAACATTATGACCTGTGCTAAGACTTGGAGCATAAAATTACTTAGAAACATAGAAGATGACAGAAGAAGGGGACTTGTGGTCCATCAAGTCTGTCCAAGTGAAGTATCCCATGACACATTGTGCACCAGTGTTCTGTCCTCCTAGACACTCAGCCTAGCCCATATCAGTACCTTGTGTTTGTTCCAAATAATTGATCCCACCTGTGCTTAAAGTTTGATACTGACTTTGCAGCCAGTTCAATAGGGATAAGTGCTGCGTCATTCACCTAGGTAACCAACATCAAGTAAAGGCCTATTTCCTGGATGGTTCCCCTTTTAGAGAATCCAAAGAAGACAAAGATTTGGAATAATAATAAAAAATAATGTGACCTGCAGATCACACTGTGAAGAGCAGATAGCTAAAGCAAAAAGGTTAATCTGGACTATTAAACAGAACTTCAAGAATAGAAGTGAGGATGTGATAATAAAAAAAAAAAATTTTGTCTGTGCAGTATTTTTGGACCTAAACAAGGCGTTTGACACTGTCAACGTTGCCTGCTCCTTTCCTCCCTCCAGAACACTGGTCTGGATCACCTATCCCTGAGATGGTTCTCTAACTACCTCGCAGGCCAGCTACAACAGATAAAGGTGGAAGGGGAACTCTCATGATTAAAACCCTTAATGAGAGGTGTACCGCAAGGTTCCATTCTGGGTCCCTTGCTTTTCATAATTTATATTAATGTAATCAATGCTAGCATCAAAGAGGCTAACACACATCTGTTTGCAAATGGCACAGTGCTTTATATTAGCAGATCTACCCCCGGAGTTGCATGTAGTGATCTCCAACTTGAATTCAATCAGCTGCAGCTTCAGTTTCTAAACCAGAAACTACTCCTAAAAGCCAAGAAAACCAAACTGATGTTCTTTTCACCTTTTGTCCATGCATTAAATCCGACCACCTCTGGAACATTACCACAGATCACTACAATCTTAGGTGAACCGTTGGAATATGTAATGAAGTTCAAATATCTGGGGGCTTGGATTGACCATTGACTTTCCTTCACTGATCATGTAGAAGAGCTGATAAAAAAACTCAGAGACTCAGTCTCTTTTTCAGGATTAACCATCTTCCCTCAAGGGATGCCAAGTTGAGACTGGTCCAAACTACCTTCCTTTGTCTATTAGATTATGCGGTCTTCCTCTATAGCCAGGGCCCCACTGTGGCACTTGCTAAACTTGGCACGTATTATCATAGAGCTTTAAGATTTATTACTGGTCTTCCCTACTCCACGAATCACTGTTCCTTGTACACTGTTGTGGGATGGACATCCCTTAATTACAGATGTTGGAGAAATACTGCACTTTGAACCATCAGAGCCATCACCAAAAAGCTGCCCCAATATATTTCAGATTGTCAACCGCTAAGTGCGATAGGCAAGTATGCTTTGAGGTGTACCTCCTATATTTCCCTGAATGTACTGAAGATCAAATCCCATTTTGGAAGGGTATGCATAAGTTATGTGCTGCCTCTAATGTGGAATAAGTTGCAAAAAAACTTGAAACTGATCCACCCCTTTAACTTAACAGCATTCAAAACACTATATGCTTGTTCCTACAGGGAATCTTGTAATTGCTTCCCATGACCCTGGACTTACCCTAAATATTTTAGAGTCTACCCATGATCTTGCCCTCCCCTGTTCCAGAGTCCACCATGGATTGCCTTATTTAACACTCAGTAACCCTCACTCCCCTCCCCACTGCATCTTAGTATCCCTACATTACTTTCAGTCCTTGGACTCCACGTCAGGTATTGCAACTTCTCTCTGTGAATGACCTCCTCTACTACCAAAAGCCTGGAGCCCATACTTTTTCCTCTTGATTGAGCCATCCACCCTTAGTACTCTGTGGCTTTTTCACATGATCACCCCTCCCTACTTATGGTTCCATCCTTCTCCCCCCGCCCACTCTATTGATTTTGGCTGGTACCCTATACAAATCCTTGGATCCTCTTTCTCTTGCCAGACATCCCTCAAGCCCATTGTGTAAATATTGACCTTATTCCTTGATACCCCTTATATTCTGTATATATATTTGACTATACTATTGTTACTCTACTTGTATATTGTAATTGTTATTGGCTCAATTTTGGTTTTATATATTTGTTGTATATTGACTTTGTATCCTACACAGGTCAGCCTTAAAAATTAGCATTGCTCAATGGTGCTTGCCTGGTAAAATAAGGATTTTGCTTGATTGATTGATAATGGCACTTAATAGGCCATATGTCAGGCCAATTCTAGACTATGTGAACCCTGTGTGGAGCCCTGTAGCAGCGGGGGCTATTGATGGGGCTGAGATGGTTCAGAAGCAGGCAACCAAAATGTTATATAAGATCAGGACTTTACCTCATGTAGAACATTTAAGAAAATTAAACCTAATGACTGTAGAAATTCAATGAATAAGAGGAGACTTACTTCTATGCTACAAAATCATACATGGCAATTACATAATTAACTAACTTAATTTAGAATGCAAAAATGACAAGAAGGGTACTAGAGGTCACCCTCTTCAGTTAAGACCAAGACATTTGCATACAAGTAGGAACACTTTTTATACACAAAGGATAATAAATCATTGGAATAAACTGCCACTGCAGATTATCATCAGCAAAGACATTGAGCAATTCAAAAATACACTGGACTCTTACATACTAAAAGGCAACAAGCTATCTTATGGATAATTGCAAAGGAGCATCAATGGGCAACCGCCTCTCTCAGCTCATCTCTCTTTAGTAAGAACCTTAGTGGGGGTTCCTGTCCCTAAGGATTTAAAAGATAAATCACAGTGTGAAAAGATGAATAAGAAAGCATCTCAGATCTATAGATGTATCCACAGGCATTTGTGAGTTGGTCCAGTGGTACTACTGTCTCTCTAAAGGATGCAGGTAGGACCACATAAGTATTACTGTGAGTAGATATGGGCTTCCCACCTTAGAAGGGATGTTTTGGGCACTAAAAGGGAGAGTAGAGTAAGTGACAGAGGGAGGGTAAGACCTATAAGGAATGATTGTGGAAACTGAGTGTTCTTATCCTGGATGGCTGGAGAATCACAAGCAGTTTAGTTCTGCTGTTTTAAATCATGAGGAAGGACGAATTAAAATTAAGCCTAAATACTGTGTTTTCTTAAGTTACTGGGGTGGGCCAGACTCATTCACAAAGGCACAGAGTGCTGGTGGAGGAGGGCACAGGCTATGCATGCAGGTATTCTGCCGTAGCCTATATGTGCCCCCTCCATCCCATGACTGGCAATCTGGTGGGGAAACTGCCACTCTCATAAAGTAGCCCACAGCCATCCTGACATGTTGTATTTGCCAGAGGCTACTGAGCAGCACCTGCTGGTTGTGCACAGGCAATGGCATGTATTGCAGTATAATGGCACCAAGAATCCCCTGCTCTGCACAGATCAGGGGTCTGGTCCATAGGAGGGACAGGCACCCAACTGGATGCTTGCCTGTGTCCACTGCCTTGCAACCTTCCATTACTGTTGTACTCCAGAATGTCTGTGGGGTGGGACCACAGTCAGATGCACCAGAGTTGTGAATAGTGCTCGGTGCACCCATGTTAAGAGGTTAGGGATGGACGGACCAAAAAAGATCATGATTCTTATTATCAGCATTAAGATCCAGGTCAGATTCCTGATTAGTTTTGATTGGTTCTGATTCAAATCTGTAAGAAAGGAAGGACACTGAGCACGGATGCAGGGGATGGAAGGGTGGCAATCCTAGGTGACTCCATAATTAGGGCTATTCACTTGGGAAGGAAAGGGAAACCAAGTGTAAGCAGGAGGATGTTTTTTATGCTAGGGATAACTGCAAGGAAGGAGGACCCAAGAATAAGGGAAATAGTAAGGGAGGTTGCAGGAAAACCTAATTTAGTTATACATTTGTGAATCAACAACCTAGTTAGAGAAGAGGTTGAGGCAGTGCAAAGTAGGTTCAGGGAGTTACGGAAGATCTTCAGGGATGAAAGAAGTTTGTTGGCCTTCTCAGAGCTGATACCAGTACCAAGGGCTAGCACAGCCAGGAAAAGAAGTATAGAGGATTTTAATGACTGGTTGAGGAAATGGTGCAGGGAGGAGATGTTCATCTGTATTGGGGACTGGGAGGATACCTGGTCAAATAAAGCACTCTTTTCACCAGAGAGGCTAGGCCTCAGTAGGGAGGGTTTGAAGGTACTCAGGGACACACTGGGGGAATACATAACTACTTCACTTAATTTAAACTACTAAGGGAGGGGCAGCATGTGTGCAGGCCCATAGACTCTAAGAAGGAGGTAAGTGACCACCCCCAGTGATGAAAGAGATCTGGAGGGAGGAGGTGCAAAGGGCAAGAACACAATTAGCAAAGGGTGGAGGGGGTGAGGAACACATAACAAGGGTATTTGGAGGGGTGCACACAGAGGGAAAAAATGTGATTAGAAGACTAGGGGAAGAGAAGGATAGTCATATTCTAGGTAGAGGGTGGTGTCTCTGAATGCATGGAGTCTTAAAAACAAGATGGATGACCTGCAGGCACTATTAGCAGACAGGCGGTTGGACATAGCTGCAGTAACCAAGACTTGGGCAACATCACACCATGACTGGGGCCTTGCAATCTCTGGATATACACTATACAGGAGGGACAGGGTAGTTGGGAAGGGGGAAGGGTAGCAGCGTATATTGGGGAGAGGATAACTTGCATGAGAGAGGAGTTGGAGGAAGGGGAGATGGAGGCATTATGGGTTTAGTTAAGGTCCAATAAAGGGAGAAAGGTGAGGTTGGGGGGTGGTTTACAGACCACCCAGTCAGGATGAGGAGAGAAACAGGGAACTGAGCTCACAAATATTGGAAGCTGAGGGAAAAGGTGAGGTGGTTATTGTGGGGGACTTCAACCTGCCCAAGGTAGAATGGAGCATACCATCCACAACATGTGCTAGGAGTCAGGTGATCCTGGAAGGACTGCAGAGTGGGTGCCATACTAAGGACGTCACTGAATCGATAAGAGCTGAGGCAATCCTTGATTTGGTGCTCACAAATGGGGATCATGTACAGGAAACAATGATCAGGGAGCCACTGGGTGGAAGTGACCATTGCACAGTGTGGTTCCAGTTGGATATGGGCAGGGAAGGAATCCTGAGTAAGACCCATATCATGAATTTCAGGAGGGCAGACTTCAGGAAAATGGAAAAAGTGCCAAGGAGCCATCCGTTGGGCATTAGAGCAGATATGGGGTGGACCAAACGTGGTCCATCATTAAGGAAGGAATACTGGTTGCCACAGATGAGTGTGTTAGACTCAGGGGGAAGAACACACAGGCCAAAGCTCCCTGTTGGTTCAATTCCTGGGTTGCCCAGGCAGTAAGGGAAAAGAGGCTGGCCTATAGAAAATTCAGGAAGACCAAGAGAGAGGTGGATAGGGAAAATTATCTAGGATTGGCTAGAGATGCAAGTAAGGAATTCTGCTGAGCAAAAGCACAAAATGAGCTGCAGATAGCTGAAGGAATTAAGAAGGGGGAAAAGACTTTCTATCGCTATATAAGTGAGAAAAGGGACAAGAAGGAAGGGACTGTTAGGCTTAAGAAAGGGGTGGAGTGGATGGAGGATAATGGAGGATAAGCAGAGATACCAAATGAATGCTTCTGTTTCATCTACAGCAGGGATTAGAATGGATCAGTGCCTTCAGGAGGGGAAAAGAGGACCGGGGGAGAGGGGAGCACAGATGTGATCGAAGAGGATAGAGTGAGGGAGGGAAGGGCTGCTGGCATTGAAGGTGGACAAATCACCAGACCCAGACAGAGAACATCCAAGTGTACTAAAGGAACTGGCTGTGGAGCTGGCAGGGCCATTGGCAGACCTATTTAATAGTTCACTAGAGTCAGGTGTGGTACAGCAGGACTGGAGAACAGCACATGTAGTGCCCCTTCACAAAAATGGTCTCAAGGATGACCCATGGAATTACAGACCAGTCAGTCTGACCATCATTATGGGCAAGCTCATGCAGACCATACTAAAGGAAAGGTTGGTGAAATACCTAGAGGAGCATAGTTTCCAGGATGAGAGGCAGCATGAGTTCATAGAGGGGAAGATCATGTCAAACAAATCTGATTGATTTCTTTGACTGTGTCACTTAGACAGTAGACAGGGGTCAAGCAGTAGACATCCTCTATCTTGATTTCAGCAAGGCCTGTGACTCTGTGCCCCACAAAAGATTGATCAGGAAGCTATTGGATCTTGAGGTTGGGGAAAAGATTGCCAGATGGGTGGAAAACTGGCTGTGGTACAGAACCCAGAGGGTGGTTGTGGGAAGAGAGTTATCTGGCACCAGAGAAGTAACCAATGAGGTCACGCAGGGCTTAGTGCTGGGGCCAGTGTTGTTCAATGTCTTCATCAGTGACATTGGGGATGGCATTAAGGGCAAAATGTGCCTATTCAAGGATGACACCAAGCTCTGCTGGAGACTGGACACAGCTGAAGGGATACAGGACCTACAGGAAGATCTGGAAAAGCTGGGGAGGTGGTCCAGGATCTGACAGCTTGGCTTCAATGCCAAGAAATGTAAAATTATACATATTGGAGGCAAGAATCCCAGGACAGACTACTACCTGGGTGGAGTCTGAGTATCTACATCAGAGAAGGAGAAGGACCTGGGAGTCAGTGATAATCACTAATGACCTGAAGCACTCCATGCAGTGCAAGAAAGCAGCAGAAAAGGCAAAGGCAAACAAGAAGATGGGATGCATATCTAGGGTGATCAGTAGTTGGAGAGAGGAGGTTATACTGCCCTTGTACATGTCACTGGTAAGGCCGTATTTACAGTATAGAGTTCAGCACTGGTGCCCACACCTCAAAAAGGATATTAACTTGCTGGAGAATGACCAGAGGAGGGCAACAAAGTTGATAGCCAGTAAGCAGGGTAAGGCATACAAGGAAAGGTTTAGGGCACTGAACATGTACTCCCTGGAAGACAGGAGACAGAGAAAGGGGACATGATTGGAACCTTAAGGTACTTGAAAGGAATAAATAAGGTTGATAAGGAGAGTCTCATTAAGCTGAGTGGCAGCCATAACACAAGGGTACACGGTCTTAAGTTGAAGGGTGGGAGGTTTAGGAGGGAGGTCAGGAAGCACTTCTTCAGAGAGAGGGTGGGGGCACTTGGAATGTGCTGCCAGAAGAGGTCATCTCGTTGAAGGCAGTGGGCAGCTTTAAGAAAGGCTGGGATAGGCATAGGCAGAAGGTAAAGATCATGGGTAGGGAGGATTGTAGAAGTGGGGAGGGAGGGCAGGGACCATGCAATAAGAGCAGACTTGATAGACCAAATGGCCTTCTTCTGCTGGCTCCTTCGCATGTTCATATGTAAATCCGAACCTTCAAGCAACTGATGAAAATACCAAAAATAATCACTACTACAGTAAAACATTAAAAATAAAGTATTTATTCTTACCTGTGTATCAGTCTGTTTTGCTGACTTCATTCTATGTTTTCATCTGATGGCTATAGAAAATCCACTTGTTTTCATTTCCCTTACTCTTTTGGTAGAGGGACATGGAGGGGCATCTCTGATTAAACACATCTCAAGCCTCCATCCTGCCCCTGTAATTATGCATAGTGCCTTTCACTCCTGGTAACACCTTTCCCACCCCAGTATGCAGCACACTCATGATCCCCCCTCCTGTTTAGTGACACCCACACTGCCGTAGCATGTACACCATGCCACAGTATGCACACCACTAATCACTCCATCTGCTGATACCTACCTTTCCCAGTACAAGTACCACTGTAATTCCTCACATCTGCTAACACCCGTGTCTCAGAATGACTACCCCACCCCTTCTCTCAGCTACTAATGCTCACCCTGTCCTAATACAAATATTGATTCCCTCTCCACCCAACAGATTACACCCTCACTGTTCCATTATTAACACTTCTACTCCTCCTAATTGATGATACCCCATCCCAATATTAATACCCCTACCCCTCCTTCCATCTGCCAATTCCCACCCTGTTCCGGTATAAATACACTTTCTCTTCCTCCCATCTGTCAATACTAATCCTGTCCAAATGCGAATACCCCTACCCCCCCTGCCATCTGCTAATCATACCTATTACCCATTCTGTCAGTCACAGAATGAATAACACATTTGTGATCAACATTGGTTAGTATTGACTAACACTACAAAAAAAAATCTAGCTGTGAGAAAGAATAACATATCCTTCCTCCCATATTCTTACACTCACCCTGTCACAAGTGAATACTCCTGCCCTACTCCCTCTTTGCATCTGCAATGTTGAATCTGATATGCTTCATGTCATACACACTTACACACACACACACACAATAATGCCCCTCTTGCAG
The DNA here is from genome assembly GCA_016271365.2 of Neoceratodus forsteri. Lineage (NCBI taxonomy): Eukaryota > Metazoa > Chordata > Ceratodontiformes > Ceratodontidae > Neoceratodus > Neoceratodus forsteri. The sequence goes on from CM028137.1 coordinate 707,695,658, forward strand.
CAGCCAGATTCACTGATTAAAAAAAAAATTCTAACCTCTGGTCAGGTCTCCCTTGAGACCTATGCATGTACCCAGTACAGCCACTGTCTTTCACTAGCCAGCCCGCTACCACATTCTTTCCAACTAATGCTAGAACAGTGCTGCAAGCGTGCATACTTGCACCATTGTGATTGAAGCAAGTGGCAGTTGGGAGAGCCCAAAATGAAAAAAAAAAACATAGCAGCTATTTTTTTCTTTCTTGTTTGTTTCCTTATAAACAGGGGTGCAGTGGAGTTTGGTAGATGGAAGGAGAGTTATTTTTATTATTAAAGAGCAACTGAGCACAGCAGCACATGCTTTCAAAAATAAGATGTTTTAACTGTTACAATTAACTACAGAATATTGTTTTTCATTGTCAATGTCCCTTTCCAAGATTTACAGCACATTTAGGTTTCAAAGAAATACAAAATCACATACACCCATAATGCAAAGCATCATGGGCTGTATATACAGACTTTAAGCAGAAATGCATGGTGCTGGAAGGTCTCTTATGTAGTCTGCAAAGGGTGCCAGCAGAAAACACAGGCATGTGTTTGTACTATCAGGACTCATCAGTTGGCCTTGTCCATGTGACACCTCAGTAGAATGAACCAGCTACCCTAAGTTGGTTTGTCTGGGTTGGGTTGTGGTGAGCTCAATAAAAACAAAAAAATAAGGTAAAACACAAAGAACCTTAGTGCGCAAGCATTGAGACAAGGGTTACCCAAAGGGCATTGGCCAGGAAGCCAACTTTCAAAGAAATATAAAATCTCACATATCCCATAATGCAAAGCATCATGGGATGTATATGCAAATCATCACAACATATTATGCTGGTTCAACTTTGCTCAACTAGAAATAAAAAAACTAGAAGGATCTGAAACCAGAAACTTGCAGGTTTGATAGAGTTTGGCCGAAGGTGTGTGCTTTTGTGTTTTTTTGTTTCACGAAGTTAAAGTTTTTATATTATTTAAGAAAACAAACTTCCATTTGTGAGTGCATGCAGTTCAAATGAACTTTTGGGACAACATGATGCCATGTTGTCTTATTATGAGAAGTTTGTAGTAGCTTGTAAATGGGTGTGGCTGGATCTTCAGCTGCTGGAAGTATTCAAGGGGATTTTCAGTTAATTTCTGACTAGAGGTCCTCTCTTAGTTTCTGCTTGATTTGCGGAAGCTTGTAGCATCTTGTAAGTGGGTGTGGCTGGACCAGCCACTCCCCTTAATTCCTTGGCTGATTGTTTTATTTTTTTTTTGAAACAGTCTGTGGATCAGTACTGGGACCAGTCCTGTTCAATGTCTTCATTAGTGACATTGCAGAGGGGTGGGAAGGAAAGATCTGTTTAGTTGCAGATCACACCAAGATCTGCAACAGGGTGAATACTCCAGAAGGGGTGCAGAAAATGAAGAGGATCCTAGAGAAGCTTGAAAGATGGTCAGAGGTGTGGCAATAGAGGTTCAATGTAAAAAATTGCAAGATAATGCACCTGGGTAGGGGTAAGTCTGGTGAGAGCTAGAAATTGGGGTGGAGGTGCTGACTGTCACCAAAGAGGAAAGGGACCTAGAGGTTATCAAATCTGATGGCATTAAGGTAGCAAAACAGTGCACAAAGGCTGCAGGGAGAGCCTGTGGCATGCTGGGGTGCATAAGCAGAGTCAGTACTAGCAGGAGATAGGAGGTGGTGATGCCATTGTATTAAACACTGGTAGGGCCAGAACTGGATACCACACATGTATAAGGACATAGACAAGGTGGAGGCTATCCAGCGAAGGGAGACAAAGATGGTGCATGGCTTGCATCACAAAACATATGAAGAGAGACTAAGAGACCTCAATATGAATTCATTGTAGGAGAGGAGAGAAGAGAAAGGGGGGACATGATTGAAACTTTCAAGTACCTTAATGGCATAAACAAGGTGCAGGTGGAGGATCTTTTCCAAGGTAGAAAAGATATCAGAATGAAGGGATGCAATATGAAATTGAGGGGGGGTAGATTAAGAGGTAATGTGAGGACATCTTCTACACAGAGAGGGTGGTGCATGCTTGGAATAGCCTGCCACAAGAGGTGGTGGGGGCAAGCACAGGGGAGGGGTTTAAACATGCCTGAGACATGCACAAGGGAACATTGGGTGGGGACGGAGTGATGAAAATCCAGTGATAACATACGGTCAGTGACTGCATACAAGTATAAGGCTTATGGGCAGACTAGATGGGCCTAATGGGCCTTATCTGCAGACAATTTCTACATATCTATGAATGTATCTCTCATTTGCCAACTGGCAGGACCATCTCCCTGATGACAAATGCCATCCTCATTGTTTTTTTCAGCAGGGATAGGGCTATGTGTTAGTGTCTAGACTACCCCTGCTGAGTGTGCTGCGTGTGCACTATATGGGGCCAATGCATTCCAGAATATTGTCATGGAAAATCCCAATGCCCACTCACTGTAGAATTTTAAGTGTGATCATATAAAACAAGGAAGATTCATCTCACAGGAGCAAAGAGGACTGGCAGAGGACTATGAGGTCAAGAGATGTTTGATGTATCCAGGGCCCTGACCATATAGGTCCTTGTATTTTAGAAAGCATTTTTTAAAGTTGATGTGCTGCCAAATATTAAGCCAATGCAGATTACAAAGCAAAGGAATTATCTACTCAGACAAGGGAGTCCTAGCAATCATCTGGGCTGCCACACTCTGTACAAGCAGCATATCATGTACCAACCCCACAGATAACCCCAGGAAATGGGCTTTACAGTAAACCAATCTAAACAGAACAATACTGTGTATCAGTATTATCATGTCAGCTGATAAAGGCAATGTTTCAAAGTTGGAAAAGGCCTTTGCAGACTACCACTTACTGATTCCTGATGTTCTAGTGACAGTTGGCAGTCCACAATGACCCCAGGATTACTGAACCTTTCCTCTGCTTCCAGTGTAGTACCATTTAAAGATGATGAAACAGCACCAGCACTGTTCAGTGCAAGTGACCTGGTTCCATCATTAACAACTCAATTTTTAATGGATTAAGACTGAGGCAGATAGTGACCATCTAGTCATGAATATGAGCAAGGCAATCATTCAGCAACAAGAGGGCAGCGTTCAGTTTTGTGCACAAGGCAGAGCAGAATATCATCGGCATACCACTGAAATCTTAGCCTGTAGTATCTAATGATCTGACTCCCCAAATGGCAGCATATACACAGAAAACAACATGGGAGACATGATTAAAACCCTGAGGCCAGAGGCGGGTGAAGTGGCCAAAATTTGCTTTGCAAATTAATTTTGCAAATTCAGCAACATTTGAAATGCAAATTCACCAAGGTCACTAAATTTTATCTGAAAAACTTAAAGTTGCCTTTTTTTCCAATGAACTGACCAAAACTTGCTTGTGAATTGGCCACTTTGCTGTAAAAACTGCCACTTTAATGTAGAAATGTTGCAGTTTCATTAAAGTTGAAGTTCTTAAGGTCCAGGGAAACTTTGTGTAGCTATGTGAAGGCGATTTTTGTCAAGTTTGTTGCTATGTCACCAGAGAAGTTTAAATTTGCACAAGCTATGGTGGAGCACAGCCCTATCCAAATGTACAAAACCAGTGCCAACTGCTGCACCCTACCAGACAAGTAGAACACAAACCACTGTAACACTTTTCCCATGAGTCCTACATACTACCTCAGGCCATGCAAGCAGCACCCCATGGTCCCCATGTGAAACCACCAAAGAGATATCCAGAACAGAACAAAGTCACTGTCTCTCACAAGGAGGAGATCCTAAAACACCTTAATGAGAGTGTAAAGAGGTTCAATACCAACCAGAGAGGCTCATACAGTAGGTGTCATACTTTTCCTGGCCTCTAGTCTACTGTGCCACTATCACCTTTTCAATTAGCTTCAAAAGGAAAGAGGGTGTGAAACAAGCTTGTAATTGAACAGAACATTACAGTCCAAAGCTGATTTTTTTTCTGGAGGGCATCACCACTGCCCTCTTTAGAGTGGTTGAAAAGACTCTCTCCTTCAAAGAACATGCAATGATCATAACAAAAAATTGAACCCAGGGTCTCCCAGCAACCAGGGAGAAGCCGGGCATGCCCCAGGTCCAAAGTTCTGTAAACCGAATGTAGCTATTAAATCATATGGAACACCAATTCTGCTAAAACTGGCTCAGACTCCTTACACAGCAGCAAAATGTCCAGATCAATCACCAAATGGGTACTGGTGCAGATGTGAATTGTTAATCTGCCAGTGAAGTTTGGAAAAATCATAGAAACACAAAAAACAAAGAAAGTGACGGTAAATGGGGACCAAAGATCCATCTAGTCTGCCCTGAGTGCTAACCCCCCCCCCTTAGAATTTGTTAGAGACAATCACCTTATGCCTATCCCAAGAAGATTTGAATTGCCCTACTGTTTTGGAGTCAATGTCTTCTGCAGGTAGGCTATTTTATGGAACCACCACCCTTTCTGTAAAGAAGAACTTACGCATGTTACCACGGAACCTCCCTCCCCTTAATTTCATTTCATGACCCCTTCTCCTTGTGGATCTATTGATCAGAAAGAGTTCCTGGGTAGGGACTCTGCTTATGCCCTTCAGGAACTTGAATGCCTCTATTATGTCACTCCATCTCTGCGCTGCTCCAGTGAGTACATGTTGAGTTGCCATAATCTGCTTTCATATGGCAATGTATAGATCCCCTTGTACCATTTTATGCCCTCCTCTGTACTGTCTTTAGTCTATCCAAGTTCTTCCTGAGATATGGCCTCCAGAATTGTACGCAGTACTCAAGGTGTGGCCTTACTAGGAAGTTGTATATTGGTATGATCACTTCCCCCTTCCTACTTGTGATGCCCCTTCCTATGCATTCCATCATTTTGCAGGCTTTTTGTACTGCTTTGTCACATTGTCTGCCCACTTTTAAGTCATCAGAGATAATGATCCCAAGATCCCGCACCTAATTGATGGATGTTAGTTGCTCCCCTCCCAGATAGAAGACCATCCCTGAGTTGTTCCTATCTAGATGCATTGCTTTGCATATTTTTGCATTAAATTTTAACTGCCACATGTTGGACCATTTTTCTAGTTTGAGCAGGTCACTTTTCATTTGTTCCACTCCCTGAGCAGTGTCCACTGTGTTGCAGATCTTTGTGTTGCCTGCAAACAGACACCTCCCTATCCAGCCTCTCAAGTGATGTCACTTATGAAAATATCGAAGAGTAAATGACCCAGGACAGACCCCTGTGACACCCAGCTGGTCACCTTCTATCCCCTGATGCTGCCCCGTTAACAATCACTGACTGGTTCCTCTGACTAAGCCAGCTCCTAACCCATGATGCCACTTCCTGTCCCTCTGCTGTATGCTTAAGCTTATTTATCAGCCTTTTGTGTGGGACTGAGTTAAAGGCGTTGCTATAGTCGAGGTAGATAACATCCATGGCCCCCCCCCCCAGTCCACTATCTTAGTAACTGAGTCAAAAAACTTGATCAGATTAGTCTGCCAGGATATTCCCTCCATAAAGCCATGTTGCCTGCTGTCCAGCTGTCCAGTTTGTGGCAGGAAAGTTGAAATTCTCTCCTTTCGCAGGATTTCCATCAGCTTGCCTACCACAGAGATGAGACTGACAGGGTGGTAGTTATCCGCCACCTCCCTGCTCCCTCCTTTATGTATGGGAACAACTATTGCCCTTTTCTAGTCTTGTGGAACAATTCCCTCTTTCAGGGATCTGCTAAAAAGATCTGCTAGAGGTGCTGCCAATTCATCCCCTAAGTTCTCTCAGTATGCAGGCCAATTTTGTGCCAGGTTTGAGAGTGACCCACAGACCCGCTTTCTAGTTTAAACTACTGGTGATTACATCAAATTTTTGTACAAGTGCCCTTACATACTCCTTGGTAAGGTGAAGGCAGTTGAATCTAAAGTATGCCATTTCCCCAAATTTCTTCCAGTCACCGATGAAGGAGTGTCCTTTTTCTGAACACCACGTGCAGAGTCATGCAGTTAGTTTTTTAATTTCAGTGACTCTAACTTGTCACTGCCCTCCTCCTTTCTTCCATACTGGGCGTACCTCGGAGAAGTGCAGGGTAAATGAATAAGAGGACAGTCTATTATTCAGTTGTGAGATGTGCTCCTTGACCTGTTTGATGGAATGGCTGGCAATATCATTTGTGTTTAGATGAACGACGATGGCCCTGATATCTTCCTCATTACAGGAGTATTTCTCACGTTGACCTGCAACACTTTTTGCTGTGGCCCCAAGGAGACATCTGACCATGATCTCCAGTTGGTTGGTCCCATTTAGGTGTCCTTCGACCCCTCAAATCATGGAGTCCCCCAGAATAAGAAGTTTCTTTTTCTCCTTTTGGGAGTGTTTGCCCTTGCAGGTTTGTTCTGCCGGTGTGGGTGGTGCAACAATCCTTCCTTCCTTGGGCCTGAGTCACTATACTTACATGCATGTGACTTAGACACTTCTGTGTTCCTACTACTCACATTTTGCTCAAGATTTGGGTTGATGACTGGTTTGTGTTATTGCATCTTAAACCCATGGCTTGAGCAGAGGTTCGTCCCTTGCATGTACTTGCCAGCAGGGCAAATCTGTTTTGCAGCTGAATTTCTGTTTTATGACTTTTGTCCACCTGTTGAGCCCTTTTGTGGTGGGCTTTGCCCCTTTGCACCACTTGCCATCCCCCTGGATGAGCTGTCCTCTGTGGTAGAGGGACAGCATCCAGGCGATTGAGGTGCTGTAGTGGTGTCCAGAATCGATGGAAATTCGAAATTCGTGAATTCTGAGACAGACCAACCAATTTTGCTGTCAGATTTTCTTTCATAAAAAGTTTATCAAAACCTCCCTTCTTTCACAGTTCTGTAAAAAACAGTCCCCTTCCCCAACCCAGAACAAATAAAATCCATAATACCCCTTCCACCCACTCAGTTCACACCCTGCTCAATCCTTATCTCAGGCTTCAGCAACTTGCTGCTGTATCTGCTGCTGATCTACTCAAAAATACAACCTTTTTCTCCCAACTGTGCACCAAGCACACTTCACTTACCTCCCACCACCCTAGCTCCACTACCTTTATTAAGCAGAACAAAGTCTCCAGTGTGTTCAGCGTCCATCTCAAAAATAGTAGTGACTTTTTTGTTCCTAGTAAACCCTGATTGGCTGAAAATTCAACAATGTGGTTTTACTAGGAGCAAAGATGTCACCATTCATTCATTCATCCATGGACATTGAACAGAGCAAAAGCTCTGCATCAGGGGACCATTTTTTTTGTTTAAGTTTGATTTGTGGTGGATGCTGGGGGTAGGAATATGGTGGTGGTGACCGGGGGAGGGGTTGGTGTGGGTCAGAAGATGTGTATACTACTTAATAAAGACAGTGGGATTTAGGGGGAAGGCCGGTGTAATGTGTTTTGTGCATGGGTGGAGGGAAGGGTTTACTTTTTTAGCAGATCAGCAACAGATGTCGTAGCATTTTGATGGGGAGAGGAGGGTGCCAGTGGGGGGAAGGGATGACATGGTACTTATTGCTTCTGTGTGGGAGAGGGGGTTGTTTTTATCATTTTTGGGTTCAGGATGGGGTGGAGCACAAATTTACAATGGGATTCGCTCACAAAGTGGCCATTTGCCATGTTAATTTCGCCAATTTGTCTGGTGAATAACAACACAAAGTGTGTTCTGAAATTCATATTTTTTTAGCAGAGCAAATTTGGCAATATCACACACCACTGGTGGCTAACTGCCTACGATAGGGTGCTTGGAGAAATCCCAGCTTGGTTGGAGAACACCTTATTGAAGAAGAACTGATTAATCTCCTTGTGTCTTTCTGCTGAAAATACTCTACCAGACTGCAGACGAGGAAGATATAACAGATTGTTAACAGTGTGACACTGAATGATTGGAGTGGTCAGTTCTTCCCTGCAGCAATTGCCCGTAATGAGAATTCTGACTTTTGTAGGGTGATTGCCCAATGACACTGTTGTGAGTTCGCATTGCCAAAATATCTGCCTGTTACTTGGACCTCACCCAAGAGTGCTGTTACAGGGGAGCATGGTCTGGTTATTGAGCATGATGGCAGCTCATTAGCTGGCTTCCCAATGCATTGCCACTAAAATGGCTTAAATTAATTTTCACATTTCTCAACTCCTGGCAACTGATTGTAGCTCCTAAAACTGGAAAAAAGCAAACAAAGCTTAATTTCTGACAGCTTACCAAAAACTAAAGGTTCAGCGGTGGAGGACTGAACATGATCACAGGCAATGATAGCGGAACCATGAGTGAGAAAAATGCTCCAGAAGAAAGCAGCAGTGGGACTACACTGTCCTAATCACCAACCTCCAGCAGAAGATGAAAGCTGGATTTACTAATTTTGCAGCACAGCTAAATAATTTGCAATGTGTAATAACAGGGCCTGCTGAAACATCAGCCACACACACATCTTGACAAGGTAAAAAAACCACATCATTGAACTGAAGGATGCCCGTCAAGACCTGACTCAAGATCAAACTAATTTAGAGGAGAAGATGGCAGCCAAGGCTCCTGAACCTCTGCAGCACTGTAGACTTAAACATAGAAACATAGATGCTGTCGGCAGATAAGGACCTCTTGGCACACCTAGTCTGCCCTATTTTCCCTACATACAGTGCCACAACAAACCGTACTCAGTCTCCGGCTTGCGCCCCCTCTTGCCTTACTTCTAAGATCCCTTTGTGTCTATCCCATGCTTTCTTAAAGCCTGTAACCATTCCAACCCCCACCACCTCCACTGGGTGGCTGTTCCATGCATTCACCACCCTTTCCATGAAGAAGTACTTCCTCACATTTCCTCTTAGCCTCCTGCTCACCAGCTTCATAGGGTGACCCCTTTTCCTCAAGCACATTTTTCTCTGGAAAATGTTCCCTTTCTGTACCTTGTTTATACCTGTGAGGTATTTGAATGTTTCTATCATACCCCCCTTTCCCTTCTTTCTTCTAGGGAGTACATATTTAATTCCTTAAGCCTCTCTTCATAGGGTTTCTGGTGCAGACCCTGCAACATTTTGGTTACCTTCCTTTGTACTGCCTCTAACCTGTCTATATTCATTCAGAGGTGGGGTCTCATGAACTGGACACAGTACAAGAGGTGGGGTCTTATTAGTAATCTATGCAGGGATATTATTACCTACCTCTTTCTGCTAGAGATACCCCTGCCTATGCATCAGAGCATCCTGCTACCCTTTGCCACTGTCTTGTCACACTATTTAGCTACCTTCATGTTATCAGAAAGTATTAATCCCAGCTCACTTTCCTGTTTTGTGACTGCCAGTATATCTCCTCCCAGTTGATACATTGTCCCTGGATTTCTGTGCCCCAAGTGCATCATTTTACACTTATTTGCATTGAAGCCCAGCTGCCAAACCTATGACCATTCTTTCAGCTTTTTTAGAGCTTCTCTCATTCTTACCCCCCACTGGTGTGTCTATTTTGTTGCAGGTTTTTGTGTCATCTGGGAACAGGCATACCTTCTAGGGCTGTACACAGATTTAAATTATTTTCTGAATACCACGAATAATGGGCTGTCTAAATATTTGGAACCAAACAACCCACTATTCGAGTGATGTTCATTATTCAGCCGGGGGTGGGAGTGTTTAAAAAGTAAAGAAAAAAGTGTCTTGCCCCCTCCTGGCCAACATCAAAATAAATTTGAAGGATCACTATGATAGCTGATGTCTCGTGATCCCAACCCCCCGGCCAATCGCTGGCCCAGTATGAAGAATTCCTTCCCCTCCAAGATTAACACCCATCCACTGTCCAGAAATTTAAATAAAAGTAAATAAAAATGTTCCTGGTGTCTAGTGGTCCTGCTCCCCCTGGCCAATCGCCAGCCCAATATGAAGAAAGACCCCCCCACACAGAGATTCACACCCTGTTCCCATTGTCCAGTGACACTGTCCACACAGTTCCACACATTTAATAAAAAAAAACTTTCCCTGGTGTCTGTAGTGGACACCTCCAACCTGTCCGGCAGTAACCCCCACCCTGCTCCCCCCTATCCACAACCCCATCAGGCCATCAGCACAGCCCTCCACTCACCTCCATGGTTGTCAGCCTGACTGAGCACTTTCAATGAATGAGCCTGACTGGGTGCTTTCAATGAATAAGAGTGTTCTTGGCTGTTCCAGTGGTCAGATGGGGTTGTGGATGTGGGGGGAGGGCAGGTTAGGAGTCACTATCAGACAGTGTGGGGGGCTCACTAGACACAAGGGAATTTTTTTTTTTAATTAAATGTGTGAAGCTGTGGAAGGTGGCACTGGACAACGGAGGATGGGGCATGAATCTTGGTGGGGAAGGGACATTCTTCTTATTGGGCTGTAATTGGCCAGGTGGGGGTGGGACCACTAGATACCCGGGGCATTTTTATTTATTTTTAATTCAATTTCTTGATGGGGAACAGATGTGAATCTCGATGGGGGATTCTTCATATTGGGCCTGTATCAGCCAGGCAGGTGGGAACACTAGACACCTGGGATCGATATATGTTTTTAATGTTGGTCAGGAGGGGGGAAAAGCTGGAAAAGTCTTATTTTTTATTTTGAACAACCCCCCGGCCACCACAAATAATGAATAATGAATATTTAGCATCGAATAACAAATATTCAGCCAAATATTGGGAAAAAGCTCTTCGCACAGCCCTAATACCTTCTCTTCCAGTCCTTTTGCAATGTCGCTGATAAAGGCATTGAAGAACACTGAGCCTAGTACTGATCCTTGTGGCACCCCACTGGTAACTTTTCTCTCTCCAGAGCTGATGTTATTTTCCACCATCCCCTGTCTCCTATTGTCCACCCAGCTCTTTACCCATCTTATTATTTTATGACCCACTCCCAGGCTTCTCAGCTTGCTCATCAGTCTTTTATGTGGAATGGTGTTGAAGGCTTACTAAGTCCAGGTAGGCTATGTCAGCTGCTCCATCTTGATCCACTTGCTTGGTTACCCAATCAAAGAACTTGTTCAGGTTTATCTGGCAAAACCTCCCCCCTATGACCCATGCTGCCTCAGATCCTGAAGACGTTTGGAAACAAGGTCTTCCTCAATTCTTTCCTTAAGTAGTGATTCCATTGTTTTGACAACTACCAGTCAGGCTGACAAGCATGTCATTTCCAGCCTGCTTTCTGTTTCCTTGTTTGTGGATTGGGACTACATCAGCCCTCCTCCAGTCTCCCAGGACCTCTCCCATTTCTAGTGAAAGGTTGAACAGGGCTGTCAGAGGTGTAGCTGACTCCTCCTTTAGATCCCTTAGTAACCTGGGGTGCACCCTGTCTAACCCCATTGTCTTGCTTTATTTTAACTATGGGTTTCCCTCAGGACTTTTTCCACTGTAAAAGGGCTAGTGTCCACCTCCCTCCCCTTAATGCCCTTGTCTTTTATTATTGGCCAGCTACCTGCCCCCTCCTTATTAAATACTGAACAGAAGTATTTGTTCAATATGTCTGCTTTTTGGTGATCCTTTACCACACACACCCCTCCACCCCCTTTCTTGCTTACTTATCCCTCCTTTGCTCTTTCATTCATGTATCTAAGAAATGTCTTGTTCCCTGTTTTTTTTTTTACTGATTTGGCAATATTCTCCTCTGTTTGTGCTTTTGTGCTCCTCACTGCCTTCCCTGTCTCCCTTTGCTTCTCCTGATAAATCTCCCTACCTTTCTGTTTCTGTGTTTTTTTTGTACTTTCTAAAAGCCATTTTTTTACTTTTTTCACCACCTCACTAGAGAACCATAGCATTTTTTTTCTCTTGCTCTTGCTAATTTGCCTGACAAATAGACTTGCAGCTTTTTTAATATCCTCTTTTATTTTTGCTCACAAGTCCTTGACTTCCCATAGTTTCCCGATCTGTGCCATGGTGTCTCTGAGGCCTTCACCCATTTTCTTAAAATTGGCCCTTCTGAAGTCTATGACCCTCATCCTTGTGTGGTGTGATTCTTACCCTGTTCTCATATTAAACCACACTGTGTGATTGTCACTGGTCCGTAGGTGGTCCCCCACTGTGACATTAGCAATACTGTGCCCATTTGTGGATACCAGGTCTAGCAACACCCCCTCATGAAAGGGTTTCATTACAAGTTGCCCGAGGAATGCCCACTGCAGCAAGTCCAGGATGTCCCCTACTCCTGGTTTTTGTTGCAGCCTTGAGGCTTCAACCCACATCCAGTAGATTGAAGTCCTCTGCTAGTATCACATCTCCCTTGCAAGCCATCCTATGGATTGCTTCCTTTATTTTCCCATCCACTTCCTCCCCTATGAGCTTGAGGTTTGTATATCACTCTTATTCTAATAATAACCCCCTTTCTGTACTTCTGCATCAGAGATTCTAAAGTTCTGAGGCACAGTTGGGTCAAGTTCTGAGGTAAGGTTTGAAGTTCTATGGCACTTTAATAAACAAGCGTTTGTCAATGCCAAATTTTGATTGCGTTAGTCTGTTGAGCTCACACAGTGGGCCTCTGTCACTGGCTCAGTCTGTTTGTCCCGGTGCTGCAGGCTGCTATTTTGTACTGGGCTGCTGCATGCGTTGGCACCTTGTTCTGCCGAGGAAGAAATACGCAGCTGTCCTGACAGAGCTCCATTGAGGTGGCTCACTCCCCCAGTCTCACTCGCTCATTCTGTTTCTCCTGGCGCTGCAGGCTGCCCTTTTGTACTGGGCTCCTGCCTATGTTGGTGGCTTTTTCTACCCATGAAGAAATCCACGGCTGTCCTGACAGAACTCCGTTGAGGTCGCTCACTCCACTTGTCTCACTCATTCATTCCGGTTCCCCTGACGCTGCAGGCTGCCCTTTTGTACTGGGCTCCTGCCTCTGTTGGCACCTTTTTCTGCCCACAAAGAAACCTGCAGCAGTCCTGACAAAGCTCCATTGAGCTCGCTCACTCCCTTTCTCTCACTCGCTCATTCTGTTCTGCCGGCGCTGCAGGCTGCCCTTTTCTACTGGGCTCCTGCCTGCGTTGCTGCCTTCTTATGCCCATAAAGAAATGTACAGCAGTTACAATACAGCTCTGCTGAGCTCACTCACTAGCTCATTCTGGTTTTCCTGTCACTGCAGGCTGTCCTTTTGTACTGGGCCCCTGCATGCATTGCTGCCTTTTTCTGCCCACAAACAAATCTGCAGCAGTCCCAGTAAAGCCCCATTGAGCTGACTGACTCCCCCTCCCTCACTCACTCATTCTGTGTCTCCTGGCACTGCAGGCTGCCCTTTTGTACTGGGTTCCTGCCTGCATTGGTGGCTTTTTCTGACCAGAAAGAAATCTGAAGCAGTCCCGACACAGCTCCACTGAGCTCGCTCACTGCCCGTCTGTCACTCTTGCATTCCGTTTCTGCCGGTGCTGCAAGCTGGTCATTTGTACTGGGCTCCTGCCTGCATTGCCACATTTTCTGCCCACAAAGAAATCTGGACCAGTCACACTAGAGTTCCATTGAGCTTGCTCACTATCGCTCTGTCACTGGCTCGTTCTGTTTGTCTTGGCGCCGCAGACTGCACTTTTGTATGTGGTTCCTGGCTGCATTGGCACCTTTGTCTGTCCACAAAGAAATCTGCAGCTGTCCTGACAGAGCTCTGTTGAGGTTGCTCAGTCTCTCTCTCTCTCATCGCTCATTCTGTTTGTCCTGGTGCTGCAAGCTGCCCTTTTGTACGGGGTTCCTGCCTGCATTGGCCCCTTTTTCTGCCCACAAAGTAATCCCAGCAGTCCTGACAGAGCTCTGTTGAACTCCCTAAGTCCCCTTGTCTCACTCACTCGTACTGTTTGTCTCACCGCTGCAGACTGCCCTTTTGTACTGGGCCCCTGCCTATTTTGATGCCTTTTTCTGCCCTCAAAGAAATCTGCAGCAGTCCTGACAGCGCTTCGGTGAGTTCGCTCACTCCTCCTCCCTCACTCGCTGTCTCGTTCTGTTTCTCCCAGTGCTGCAGGCTGCCCTTTTGTACTGGGCTCTTGTGTTGGGGCCTTTATCTGCCCACAAACAAATCCGCAGCAGTCCCAACAGAGCTCAGTTGAGCTCGGTCACTCCCCCCTCTCACTCGGTCAATCTTAATCTATCCCAAACACTGATTTCCCAGAGTGACCGTGCCATTGTCCGGCAGGTGTACAAAAACATATTTTAGCCAGGATGTGAAAAATGACAGCTGTAGTGTTCATAAGGTGTTGTGAAAAAATGTCACTGTTGAATATGTGGTGTGACAGTATTACAAATTTCCAAAATTAGAAGGGTGCGTGGAAACAGTTCAATGCACGCTTGTAACACAGTCATGTTATGGCAGTCCCAACAAAGCTCCGTTGAGCATGCTCAATCCCCTTCTCTCACTCTCTCATTCTGTTGTGCTGGCACTGCAGGCTGCCCTTTTCAACTGGGCTCCTGCTTGCATGACTGCCTTCTTATGCCCACAAAGAAATTTGCAGCAGTTACAATACAGCTCTGTTGAGTTCACTCACTCGCTCATTCTGGTTTTCCTGCCACTGCAGGCCTGCCATTCTGTACTGGGCCCCTGCATGCATTGCTGCCTTTTTCTGCCCACAAACAAATCTGCAGCAGTCCCAACAAAGCCCCATAGAGCCCACCAACTCCCCCTCCCTCACTTGGTCGTTCTGTGTCTCCTGGCACTGCAGGCTGCCTTTTGTACTGGGCTCCTGCCTGCATTGGCGGCTTTTTCTGGCCAGAAGGAAATCTGAAGCAGTCCTGACACAGCTCCACTGAGCTCGCTTTCTCACCCTCTGTCACTCTCGCATTCTGTTTCTGCCGGTGCTTCAAGTTGGCCTTTTGTACTGGGCTTCTGCCTGCGTTGCCGCATTTCTGCCCACAAAGAAATCTGCAGCAGTCACACTACAGCTCCGTTGAGCTCACTCACCACCGCTCTGTCACTCACTCGTTCTGTTTCACTTGGCGCCGCAGACAGCGCTTTTGCATGGAGCTCCTCACTGTGTTGACAACCTTGTCTGTCCACAAAGAAATCTGCAGCTGTCCCGACAGAGCTCCCTTGAGGTAGCTCAGTCTCCCTCTCCCATCGCTCATTCTGTTTGTCCTGGTGCTGCAAGCTGCCCTTTTGTATGGGGCTCCTGCCTGCATTGGCCCCTTTTTCTGCCCACAAAGAAATCCCAGCAGTCCTGACAGAGCTCCGTTGAGCTCATTAAGTCCCCTTGTCTCACTCGCTCGTACTGTTTCTCCCACTGCTGCAGGCTGGCCTTTTGTTCTAGTCCCCTATGCCTGTATCGACACCTTTTTTCTGCCCACAAAGAAATCTGCAGCAGTCCTGACAGTGCTTCGGTGAGTTCGCTCACTCCCCCTCCCTCACTCGCTGTCTCGTTCTGTTTCTCCCAGTGCTGCAGGCTGCTCTTTTGTACTGGGCTCTTGTGTTGGGGCCTTTGTCTGCCACAAACAATCTGCAGCAGTCCTGACAGAGCTCAGTTGAGCTCGGTCACTCCCCCCTCTCACTCGGTTGATCTTAATGTGTCCCAAATATTGATTTCCCAGAGTGACTGTGCTATTGTCTGCAGGAGAGCAAAAACATATTTTAGGCAGGATGTGAAAAATAACAGCTGTAGTGTTCATAAGCAGTTGTGAAAAAATGTCACTATTGAAAATGTGGCGTGACAGTATTACAAATTTGCGAAGTTACAAGGGTGCATGGAAACAGTTCAACGCACGCTTGCAACACAGTCATGTTATGGAGTTTCGTCACCAAATTTTCAACATAGGGATTTTAGGACCTCTGCTCAGGAACAGTGCCACTGTCATTTTCTTAATCTGTCCCGAACACTGATTTCCCTCAGTGACCATGTTATTCTGCGCCGGAACTGTCAAAACACATTTCGGTCAGGATGTGAAAAATGACAGCTGTACTGCTTATAAGGAGGTGTGAAAAAATGGCACTGTTGAAAATCTGGTGTGACAATATTACAAATCTGCGAAGTTACAAGGGTGTGTGGAAAGTGCATAACGAACACTTGTAACACAGTCAATTGATGGGCTATCATCACCAAGTTTTCAACATAGGCATTTTAGGACCTCTGCTCATGAACAGTATCATTGTCATTTTCTTAATCTGTCCCGAACAGTGATTTCTGACAGCGACCGCTCTATTCTGAGCTGGAAGTGCGAAAACACATTTCGGACAGGATGGGAAAAATGACAGCTGTACTGTTCATAAGTAGGTCTGGGAAAATGGCAATGATGAACATCTGGAGTGAAAATATTAGAAATTCATGAACTTACCAGCATGCGTGCCAACTGCGCAACGCACGCTCGTAACACAGTCATTTTATGGAGGATCGTTACCAAATTTTAAACATAGGCATTTTAGGACCTCTACTTAGGAACAGTGTCACAGTCATTTTCTTAATCTGTCCTGAACACTGATTTCCCACAGCGACCGTGCTATTCAGCTGTCCTGACAGAGCTCCGTTGAGGTCGCTCAGTCTCCCCTCTCTCATCACTCATTCTGTTTGTCCTGGTGCTGCAAGCTGCCTTTTGTACAGGACTCCTGCCTGCATTGGTGTCTTTTTCTACCCACAAAGAAATCCCAGCAGTCCTGACAGAGCTCTGTTGAGCTCACTAAGTCCCCTTGTCTCACTCACTCATACTGTTTCTCCCACCACTGCAGGCTGGCCTTTTGTACTGGGCCCCTGCCTGTATTGATGCCTTTTTCTGCCCACAAAGAAATCTGCAGCAGTCCTGACAGTGCTTCAATGGGTTTGCTCACTCCCCCTCCCTCACTCGCTCTCTTGTTCTGTTTCTCCCAGTGCTGTAGGCTGCCCTTTTGTACTGGGCTCTTGTGTTGGGGCCTTTGTCTGCCACAAACAAATCCACAGCAGCCCTGAAAGAGATCAGTTGAGCTCGGTCACTTCCCCCTCTCACTCGGTCGATCTTAATGTGTCCCAAATGCTGATTTCCCACAGTGACCATGCTATTGTCCGCAGGAGTGAAAAAACATATTGTAGCCAGGATGTGAAAAATGACAGCTGTAGTGTTCATAAGGAGTTGAAAAAATGCCACTGTTGAAAATGTGGTGTGACAGTATTACAAATTTGCGAAGTTACAAGGGTGCATGGAAACAGTTCAACGCATGATTTAACATAGTCATGTTATGGAGTTTCTTCACCAAATTTTCAACATGGGGATTTTTGGACCTCTGCTCCTGAACAGTGCCACTGTCATTTTCTTAATCTGTCCCGAACACTGATTTCCCTCAGTGACCATGTTATTCTGCGCTGGAACTGTGAAAACACATTTCAGTCAGGATGTGAAAAATGACAGCTGTACTGCTTATAAGGAGGTGTGAAAAAATGGCACTGTTGAAAATCTGGTGTGACAATATTACAAATCTACGAAGTTACAATGGTGCATGGAAAGTGTGCAACACACACTTGTAAAACAGTCAGTTGATGGCTACCATCACCAAATTTTCAACATAGGCATTTTAGGACCTCTGCTCATGAACAGTACTATTGTCATTTTCTTAATCTGTCCTGAACAGTGATTTCCCACAGTGACTGCTCTACTCTGCGCTGGAAGTGTGAAAACACATTTTGGCCATGATGGGGAAAATGACAGCTATACTGTTCATAAGTAGGTCTGGGAAAATGGCAATGTTGAAAATCTGGAGTGAAAATATTAGAAATTAGCAAAGTTACGAGCGTACGTAGCAACTGCGCAACGCACGCTCATAAAAAGTCATTTTTTGGAGTATTGTTACCAAATTTTCAAAATAGGCATTTTAGGACCTCTACTCATAAACAGTGTCACTGTCATTTTCTTAATCTGTCCTGAACACTCATTTCCCACAGCGACCGCGCTATTCTGCGCCGGAAGTGCGAAAACACATTTTGGCCAGGATGTGAACAATGATAGCTGTACTGCTCACAAGGAGGTGTGACAAAATGCCAATGTTGAAAATATGGCATGAAAATATTGTAAATTCATGAAGTTACGAGCGTACGTAGCAACTGCGCAATGCTTGCTCGTAAAACGGTCATTTTTTGGATTTTTTCCACCAAATTTGCAACATAGGCTTTTTGACAGCCCATCTCATAAACACTGGCACTGTCATTTCATTAATCAGCCCTGAAGGGTGATTCCACGCAGTGACCATGAAACCACCTTTCAGGGCCGTTTAACGCCATGACAGTTCAAGAATTTATGAGGAGGTGTCCCAAAAACCCCATGTTGAACATTTGGTGAATAAAATTCCCAAAAATGGCCGAGATATGCACTAACATTGAAAAAATCCTATATATTGCGTTATACAATGTGATGCTCCCTCTGTATAACTGCTTGGTGAGGCCACACCTTGAGTACTGCTTGCAGTTTTGGAGGCCACACTTAAAGAGGGACATTAAACTCCTGGAGAGGGTCCAGAGGAGGGCAACCAAAATTATTTGGGGCTTGGGGGACAGGACCTATGAGGAGAGGCTCAAGAGCTAAATATGTACACATTGGAAGAGAGAAGGGACCAGGGGACATGATAGAGGTCTTTAAGTACATGAAGAGGGTAAATAGGGGAGGAACAGTCAGGGTGCTTGAAGGAAGGAGGAGGGGGCCACTAGAGGGCATGGGTGGAAGCTGGAGGGGGGAAGACTCAGGGGAGAAAGGAGGAGGTGCTACTTCACTGAGAGGGTGGTGGAGCCATGGAATGCACTGCCTAGGGGGCTGGTGGAGGCTGAGACGGTGGAGGGGTTCAAGAGGGGCTGGGACAGGTACAGGGGAAGGGTTCTGGAAGCAAAATCCAATGAAGCAAGAATATCCAGAACTGGGAAGGGAGAAGCCAGAGAAGGTGAGGGGGGCAGCAAGGTCAGCACCCAGGGTGGGGGCTGACCAATTGAGCAGACTCGAAAGACCTTTAGGCCTATTCTGCTGGCATTTTAGTATGTTAGTATACAGCTTACCGGCATTTCCTCAGTTCGCAATCGGCTTTCAAGAGTGCAGACGTGTTCCCGGTCCATGAAGCTCTGTCAGGCCAAGCTCCAGAGGTAAGTATGGGGTATGGGGGTGTGTGTGGGAGGCGGGGTGCACAGTGGGTGGGTGCAGGTTGTGGGGGCCAAGGAGACTACGAGGGACCATTTCCTTTTTCAGGTGCAAAACCTAAAAAGACTTTGCGGGACCATTTTTCATTTACAGGGGCATGTGGCATGCTGGGGTGGGCTCCCAGCATGCCACCAAAATCTTTTTTGGGGGCAGCTGTGGCCGACGGGAGTTAGGCACCCGTGTCGGCACAATAAGGGGCATGTGGCACACTGGGGTGGGCTCCAGCATGCCACCAGAGTTGTTTTAGAGGGGCAGCTGTAGCCAATGGGGACTGGGCATCCCCATTGGCAAACAACAAAAGGGGTGAAATTCATTTCTGCCGATGGGATTGGGCACCCGTTGGCAGGCAATAAAACTGGGGGTTACATTATGCCGAAGGGGAGCAGGCTCCCCCTTCGGCAAATAAACATGGAGTGGTACATATTGTTTGTGAATACGGCGGCAAGCCACCACCATGTTCACAAACAATATCACAGATCCTACATCCCGCCCTGCAATGATGGGTCGCTCCCTCATTGCCGCGGATGGCTGACTCTGCAATGACGAGGTGGCCCCTGATTGCAGCGGCTGATTTTTTAGAAAGTTGTGGCACACTGGCTGAACTAGTGTCAGCAGCAGCATGCCACGGCATTGGGGGATGGGGGACAAGCCTTTGCAGGCTGTGGAGGCATTGTTCACAACAGTGCCACACCTCCACTACCTGCTTCTGGAGAAACCTGCGCAACATGTTTCTTGCGCATGCGCGCAATCAACATAATAAATGACACAGAGCCAGCCTTACAGTTTTGGGTGACCCAACGAGGATGGCTTTGGAGAAGGACTCATAACTTCCACCACATAAACAAAAGTTACATAATTTCCCTAAAAAATCCAGTTTTATGCTTTTTAGTAGCTGTTCTGGTTCTCTGTATTTAGCTAAATCTTTTTTAGGACTTAGTGCCATTATATGCAACATTAACCATAACTACTAGCAGGCATTCCCCTGCTCAACCTGCTGGTAACAAACACCCGCCTGAATAGTTTTTCTCAAAGGGGGAGCTTGAAGTAGCTTAGCCTTGGAATACCCAAGACTCCACTTTTCTGCAAACACCTAACATGCGCCCCATACACAGTTGCAGTTGGAGGTATCAGGCTTTGTGGAGTCACAGATGCTTCCCATATTGACTACTAGCAGGCATCCCCCTCTCAACCTGCTGGTAACAAACACCCAGTTGAATAGTTATTCCTAAAAGGAGAGCTTGAAGTAGCCTAGCCATGGAACACCCAAGACTCCCCTTTTCTGCAAACACCTAACTGGTGCCCCATACACATTTGCAGTTTGGGATGTCAAGCTTTGTGGAGGCACAGATACTTCCCATACTGCCACCCACAAAAAGTGCCATACATTAATAACATTATGCATCTGCAGTGTTAATGTGCTTATTTCTCTTTTTTCTATTTCACCCGTTGTTTTGTTTTCTTGTTTTGAAAAATTATTTAGTTTGGGTGTCTGCTTTCTTACCTTGGCCTTATTTTTCTTTGTTTTCTTTTATGTGTCCCTCCATGCCCATGTCCATGCCCCTTCCACCTCTCCTTTCTACCCAACTTGTCCTCCCCTAAATCTGACCCCTGTCAAGATTCGTAGCACCCTGGCAAGGTCTACTCTCAGGTACACTTTCTTCCCTCCCTCCTTCTTTTTTCCTTTCCTCTTCTGTCCCCCCCCCCCACACCATTCCTGTGCCCAACTTGTCTTTGCCTAATTCAATTCCCTGGCAGTTTTTTTTTGCATCCTGGAGGGGCCCAGCACTGGGCAATTACTCGTCCTTCACTCCCCCTCCCCTTATATCCTTTCTACCCAACTAGTCCTCACCTGATTCTGCGCTGTGGCTGGGTTCTCAGCTTCCTGGAGTGGCCTAGTTTTAGGCAAGCTTCTTCTTTCCCTCCTCTTCCCTCCTTTCCCTTCATTCTTTCTTTTCTCTCTTCCCAACTTGTCCTCATCTGGTTCTGCCCCCTTGCAGGGTTTTCATTATCCTGGAGGGTCCAGCACTGGGACATAACACTTACTCACCTCCTCCATCCCCTCCATCCTCTCTTCCTAACTCATTTTTGCTTGACTGATCTCTGGCAGGGTTCTCAGCATCCTGAAGAGGCCTAGTCTTAGGCAAGTTTTTCCCAACCCTCCTCCTCCTTCCCTTTACCATCCCCTCTACTAGCTCTACCCAACTTGTCCTTGCCTACTCCTGCCCCTTACTCTATGTCCTTGCCTCATTCCACCACTGGCAGCTATCTCTGCATTCTGAAGGGGCCAGCTCCAGGTATGACTCGTCCTTCCCTTCCCTGTCCCTTACCCCCACCTCACTCCTGCCCCCCTACCTCCCTGCACTTATTCAAAGAAATTAGTTCACTTGAGCAAATAATTTGCACTTTTTGTTCTGTCTGAGGTGCTCCCTGATTGCACTAGCACTGTTAACTTGCCCTTCATAGCTGATTTTTTTTGCCTCACTTTTCTCCAGTAATGTTCCCCCATCTCTATCCTCTCCTTCCCCCAGTTTGTTTCCTCTGTCTACCCCTCTACTCTCCTTGATGTCCCCCCACTGAACCTCATTCATTCAATAATTGCTAAATAATCTGCTCTTAACCATGATCCATTCCTGCAAGGAGTTGGCTCCAAGGCTACATTAAATTTCTGTACTATGTTCCTCAGATAAACCACTTGAAATTAAATGCATATTCCACAGGTATGATATAGTTAATTGTATGTTATGTTGCAAATGCGACTGTATGATTATTTATGATATTTTTTAACTGCATGTCTTGCTACAAATGTAATTAAATGTTTAATTTCTCAGATATGATAAATATTAAACTGTATGTTGAATTTTTCATCCAATTGTACTCCCCCAGGTTGCACTGGGAGACAAGTAATTTGTTGTTCAGTGTGCCTTCCTGGTGAAACATTTCAATAAATAAATAAATAAAAATGCCTTAGCCAGTTCACTTCAGTTTATTAATACAAGCATTGATAAAAACATATTTGTTACATACAATTTTAAAAACATTATAATTTATATTTAACATTCCTCTCACAATTTACATTTCACAAACTCACAATACAACCAATCACACCCCATAAAAATATAATCAACTCTGAGGGGGACACACTCAGGGACGGGGACAAAATTGGGATGAGACGTCATTTTATGGCACATATAAATGTTGATGGGGAGCCAGCAAGGGGTGGGTGAAAGAACAAAACAAAAATGATGTGACGAGTTGAAAAAAAAAATTCCAGTGCAGGGGTAGGCTTTGAAGCCCTGACTTCTTCCTCTGTGCTGCCTTTCAGGACCATGGCTCTAGCCTCTGAACCATGCTGGCCGCACACTGATTCTACCTGCATTTTCTCCCTTTAAGCAGTCAGCGTGACTGAACACTGCTATGGATATAGTGCTCCAATGTTCAGTGCTATATTTTACCCGTAGCTGTATTCGCTCACATGCTTTTTCCTTTGTGGTTATTACCGCACTGATATTGTTTAGAGGTATCGATCGCATACCTTATCAGACCATTCTGTTTGTTCTATATTTTCAATTCCCTTTTCTCCTTTTTCCTGTATTACCAATTTTATCAGTCTATTATCGCTGCCCCAAACCTCTAAAACTTTTAAACTAACCACCTCCTTAAAGGAAAACACATCTACCACCACATAGTGCATCACACTTCCTCTTCTTTGATAATTGTGAGTCAATTTCCCACTCCTGTTGGCACTACACCTTCCATTAAGAATGTGCATGTTCATTGTATTTAGATATTCCAAAAATAGCTGTCCTTGTTTATTCATTTTTGCATCCAATGAATATCTAATAGGGATCTTTATAATATCACCCAGATTCCAATTTCCATTTTTTTCTTTCAGAGCTACCCAGTACCAGCATTGTCATCACCCCCAATTAAAATCATTATTCCAGGGTATTGTACTTGAATTTGTAATACTGTTTGTCTTAGTTCTTTCAAAGGAGTTGCTACAGGGGTGTTAGATGTGTGTGTGTGTGTGTGTGTGTGTGTGTGTGTGTGTGTGTGTGTGTGTAAGTGTGTGTATGGTGGGGGGAAGCATACATTAATTAAGATACAAACAATCCTGTTCTTCCATAGTACCATTAAGCCCATGATATAATTCCTAATATCCTTTATTATGCATTTGCTACTTAGTTCATGACCAATTCATATAAATGACCATACTCCTCCTGCCACTCTTCCATATTTTCTATGTCTTGCTGCTATGTACCAACATTGGTATCCTTCCAATTTACAGTCATCTTGTGAACTAGCGCATGTCACTTGTAACATTATTATCGGGTATATTATTAATTTTACACAACCCACATCGCTATATTTACCCATCATTCCTGCAATACTCCAAATCAGAATTTCTTTGTTACATTGGGCTAAGTCTGGATTTTTTTTTCTTTCAGTCAACATACTTCTACTGAATCTTCTAGTACATGGCAGCAGTTACTTCCTTGGATTGAGGCCAATTCCAAGCCAAATGTCACTGCTCACAGATGTCTGGGGACCCTGCACCATATTCCAAGAATAGCAGGGTCCCAGCACCTATGACCTGCGACTTGTGGCAGGCGTAGACAAGCTCCGCAGGCATGGTGCAATAGCCCTGCATACCACAAGTTGCAACCCGCTGCAAACTGCCTGCCCAAGCCCCCTCCACCCCAGAACACTGCCACATGCACCAGGGGGCATTGGGGGGCTGACCAGGTGGCACTGATGTTTTGGGGGCACAATGATTATTGGACCCCAGGGGTCCCCAACATTCATGGGATGGGGGGCATGGATGTGTTCAGGGGGCATGAGGAGCACAGTGGTATGCCTATTGCTGCGCTGCTGATTGGGCATCCATCGAATGACACTGGCGGATGCCCCTAAGAGCATTTCTGGGATGTTCTAACTCTGCTTCATCATTGCAGCTCCTAGAATAGCATAAGTGGGTTATGGCAGTGGCTGCTGTAACCCACCCTTGCTCCATGTCATTGTGGCTTGCAGCATAGTGGGTGGGGTATCCCATATTTGGTGCAACCTGGATATGGCATGCCTTTTGGAATCATACCCAGCGTAGGGCACGGCACAGATTGTGCTTTATGCCATTGGGTTTGGTGTAAATCAGCTTGCTCCACTGTAAGCCATCTTGGAATCGGGCCTCAGATTTATATACTGCATTTAAAGTTATATCCTCATCATTTTCTCTTATAACTAACTCTTCCTGGCTCTCCAGAATTATACTTGTATTGATTCTTGGACCGTTTTAATCTCTCAATATTATTCATTGTTCTTGCTGTAATAAATCCTCTTCAAGTAATAATATACGCTCTTGTTTATTTGGGATCATATAAGTTGTAATTCTTTATGTACCTTTTGGTTACTCTTGACTTGTTTTCTGTCTATCTTTTTTTGTATTTTGGATCTGAATCTTTATCATCTTGGCCTGGTTCTTCATACTGTACATCTTCTATTGTAGTTGTTCCTGTTGTTTTCCCAGCTCACTGAAATGATGTTTCGCTGCTAATAATGTATGTCTTATGGTAATAGAATTAGTAAGTATGCATATCCAGCCATTTTCCTTTCCTGTTTGTTATCTATACACTGGGCTAATGTCTGTTAAGGCAAAACTCCATCCCAAGATACCCTTACATGTGTTATATATAGCTATTTCCAGTGTCATAATATTTTCAGTTTTTGCTTTTGGAATTCCCTTTAAATAAACTGTAGATGCTATCATTCCTTCTTCTAGCCTCCAGTCCTTATTTTTATTTTCCAGCTGTTTTCCCTTATCAGCTCTTCCCTTTTTTCCTATATACTGAGATACGGACTGAGGTTATGATTACATTTCTATCATTTGGATTTTTTTTTATTTTCCCATTTTCTTCCATAGTAAGGTCTTTCTAATGTTTTCATGCTCTCCTTTCTTCCTTATGCAAACATAAACTGATCCTCAACTACAAGAAAACCAAAGTAATGATGTTCAGCAGCACCTGAAACAAGCACAAATCCCATATACTTGCCATCAGAAACTGTCTTGGAGTCCCACTTGAACAAATACCACATTTCAAATACCTGGGGGTCACCCTAGACAGCTGTCTATCCTATGATAAACATACAGATAATGTAGCTAGGGCAGTCAACATCAAGATTGGTCTCCTACATAGACATAAACACTGCCTTACTCCAGAAGCCTTCCGACTTGCTAAATATCGTTCCATCATATCCATTGTAAACTATGGTCTTGTAATCTATTGAGCAGCCCCCATGTCTTCATTGAGCAGGATATCCATTGCTCTCAACAAGGCATGCAGACTACTCATGGGGTCCACATGTTTCACCCACACCTGTGATCTTTACTCTGAGACTGGTTGGCTACAGCTCTCCAGGAGGCTCTAATACCAAACCTGTCTTTTAGCTAAAAAAGCACTTCTTGGCCTCCTGCCATCAGGCACTGCAAACCTGCTAAGCCCCCATTGCAGTTCACAGCATACGCCAAGCTTGAACAGCCACCATCTCCATGTTCCTAGATGCTGGACAGCCCAGGGGCAATGCTCATTTATCTACAGAACACCTCACTGGTTTAATACTCTACATAGTGATATAACTACCCTTCTTAAATTGGAACCATTCAAACTGAAGTTATACCAGCATCTTACTGCAACAGTTCTTGTGACTGCTTCACCTGACACTCCCATCTACTAGCATTAAATCTTTTTCTCACAACTGGATAACCCTGTATCTCTGCTGTTACCTCTATAATTCTGAGGCTATCCCCCTTTTTGCACTTTGACAAGATCCCTGGCTACCACCGTCCACCTTACCCTGCCCCTACCCCTCCCACCCCAGCTTGACAAGACCTATGGCTGCCACTTCTACCTTTCTACAACCCTATCCGCCTCACCCCTACCCCTGCCCCCCCACACCAGCTTGACAAGGCCTATGGCTGCCACCTCCTACATTTCTTACCCCCGCCCACCTCACCCCAATCCATGCCCCCCACACCAGCTTGACAAGGCATATGGTTCCTACATCCTACCTTTATTTCTTTCTCCCATCCTTATCCTTCCACCTCACATCTACACTTTCCTCCTATTAGAACAATAACACTGCGTATAGATACATATGTATTTGCTCACTTTATTTTACTGTTTTGGAAACATTGTACTTTTACCCCTTTGTATCTTTCGCCTCTCCTCCTCACTAACATGGGACCTTTGTAAATGAGCTGTATGTGCTTCTAGGCATTATAATCCAAGAATGAATGAATAAATGAATAAATAAAACAATTAATTGCAGTACATCTACCTGTTGCTGGGTTTTAAGATTTCCTTCTTTTATTTTTTTTACTTTCTAAATTTCTGATGTCTATTTAATTCTTGAACTGAGATTGCTGTTTCTTTCTTTATTTTCCCTGTACCCACTATCCTCTGTAATAGTGCTTATTAATTTTTCTATTAACTCTTCCACTCTGGCATCCTAATTTTCTTCTTTATGCTTTTGTATCTCTTGGTGACTTTGTTTAATTGCATACTCATTTTTTTTCTGAGAATAATTACCCTTGGGGAATTCTTTACTCAGCAATGATGTTAAATTTAGTAGTTATTCATTATTCAATGTAATTCCATCTCTAATTTCCTTCAATAGTTCCAATGAACAGCCACCATTCCAGTTCAGTGTATTGTTTATGATTTCATTATATCTCCTCAGATCTCTCTTTGCATTTGTCTCCATTTTATTTATACAGGAGGTCCATATTTGTGAAATGTCTGGAGGTTGTTCAGTCTGTGTGATTTCTACCCTGTTCTCAAATTAAACCACACCGTACGATGGTCACTGGTCCCCAGGAGGTCCCCCACTGTGACATTAGCAATTCTGTCCCCATTTGTGGATACCAGGTCTAGCAACAATCCCTCATGAAAGGTTTCATTACAAGCTGCCTGAGGATTGCCCACTGCAGCAAGTTCAGGATGTCCCCATCTCCTGTTTTTTGTTGCAGCCTAGAGGCTCCAATCCACATCAAGTAGATTGAAGTCCTCTGCTATTACCACCTCTCCCTTGCAAGCCATCCTATGGATTGCTTCCATTATTTTCCCATCCACTTCCTACCCCATGAGCTTGAGGTTGGTGCATCACTCTTGTTCTAATAAATGCCCTCTTTCTGTACTTCTGCATCAGAGATTCTAAAGTTCTGTGGCACAGTTAGGTCAAGTTCTGAGGCAAGGTTTAAAGTTCTGTGGCACTTTAATAAATAAATGACACAGAGCCAGCATTATAGTTTTGGTGACGCAATAAGGAAGACTTTGGAAAAGGACTCATAACTCCCACCACATAAATATAAGTTACATAATTTCCCTTAAAAATCCAGTTTTATGCTTTTTAGTAGCTGTTCTGGCTCTACATATTTAGCTAAATTCCTAAAAGGGGAGCCTGATGTATCCAAGGCAACATTTTTAGTATAAGGGGTCAAGAAGGCATCAAAATCCTTCAAAAATGATCTGCTATGAAATTGTTGTGTTTTATCCTTGCAGTCATTATTTTTTGCTTCATTTTGTATGTTTCACCCTCCTTTTTTTTCCTCAGTTATAATTTTCAGCTTGTTCAATCACTTTTCTATCAGCAATCATTTTTTGAACTTGTTCATCATCTATCATTTCCTCTATCTAAACCACTGCATCTACATGTTTATCCACAACATTAAACTGATATCCCCTTTGCCAATTTCCCTGATTGTTTTCATCAGGCGGTGCTCCAAATTACTATCATCTGAGTTGAGAGGGACAAAACTGGAAACATGTCATTACATGAAATAGTGAAATTCGTGCATTGTGCAAAATATTATGCAAGTGCGAAATGTGAAATTCCACTTGCAAAAGACAGAATTTTGATCACAAAATGTGGAATTTTGCTACCTGTGGGTGAAATTCTGCTGTTCACAGGTGAAATTCCACATTTTATGTGTGAAATTCTGCATTTAGCCAATGAATTTTATACCCGCAAAATATTCCATAAAATGCATGAATTTCACTAACTGTTTCACAGGGTGAAATTCATAATTTCTCCAGAGTTTCACTGTTGAAATTAAATTTTCTGCATCTCTACATATGAGTTAATTATAACTGAGGTTGATCTAATATGGGATGAATTTAATGGAAGTAAAATAGAGATCTGAATTCTTGAAACCTCCTTCTTTCCTATTAAATGTATTTGGCTTCCTGGAACCAAAATATAACTTGTTATTTTCTTTTCCCCCAAAACTGTTTTATTAACTTTTTGTCTTCCTTTGCCATTTTTTTTGTCTCTTCCATTTATTTTATTTTTATGTGTCTTAATATTAGATTCAAGTGATTTTTAGTACGTCTGGTTTCCATGATGAATACCCTAGGGGATTCTACAAATACACAGATACTCAGTAAATGAATATTATAAAAATTCACAAGAAATTTGTACAACTATTTCTAACTGCAGAGAAATAAACTTTATCAAAAGCACAATACAGAAAAAGGCCTCTGAGAGCTTTATTCACAGAGACTCTTTAAGGCTAATTAAAGCTTCTGCCGTTAATAAATTAGTATTCATAAAATCCCTTGAGCAATTACATAGAATAATGTGCAACATTCATTCATAAGTCCTTTATTATAATTACTAGATTTTCTTTTTTTAGTCTAATAGTCTGTGCAAATCTGTGCAAAAAGTCTCCCCCTCTTTTGGACTTCCAAATTTCCTTTATATAAGTCCAAGGTGCTGTACTCTACTGTAGCTGGAATGGAAGGAAAACACAATGCAGGAGCTCTCCACAATTTCAAGGCACCAGCCACTCACCAAATAGCCTTAACATTCAGACATAATGTTTTCTATAGTAGTGTTTCTTCATACAGTGTGCTGCTAATGGATCAGTAGATAATGCTTGCCACAAATCCACCTTTTCCACCTTCTGTAGCTGACAGGCATAATAAAAATCAGAAGCAAATTATTAGTAATTCTATAAAATCTACACCAGGCCTAGCTCTGCTAAGCCAAATAATTATTACTTTTCTTATTACTGTAAAAATCTCTTTTTATAATAGATTACTATACTGCAATATACTGAACTGTTCTTACTAATTTTTCTAAAATACTATTTACAGTTTTTCTCTCAAGAAAAGCAATATTTCCTACTTTACCCCACTGTTATTTTTAACTTATTTTTCAATTCACTGTTGCTTTACTTGGGAAAACCTTTCTCTGCCTGCTCTCCTGTCCACCTCGAGAATAATGCAAGCTTTCCTTTCTCTCCTGGAGGTGACTCTAAGCCTCAGGCAATGCTGAATAACTCCAGGCAACAATGTTGCAAGAGGGAAAAATAGCTGAGATAGTAGCTCCCACTTCTATTCTGTCTCTGTTTTCCTTGCTTTCTCTGCTCATGCTGCTCTCTGTCTCACCACTCCACTGATCCCCAGATAAAATGGCACATCTGCCAGCAGAACGCCATGTGTGTGCTTTTATAAGGGTAAGCAATGGTAATCATGTGACTTACTGGTGCAAAAAAATAAACCAATTAACTTAACTGTTATCAGAGACCACCACTACAGGCATAATAAAGCAAATATATTGTAAAGATCAAACAAAACTATATGCAGCTATTTATAAAAGGTTGGGAGAGCTACAAACAAGGTGGGGGTGGGTAAGGGCAGGGGTGAATAAATGGTGGAGGGAAGGAGGGTGTGAGGGTGGGTCTGGGGGTAGGGAAATCATGGGGTTTAGAATGCTTAGTGGGCGCCCTGCTCCCTGCTCTGGCTGTGCCTTCCGTCATGCCGCCGTCGGACTCCCAGATGGTCTAGTCTTTCCAGGATCTCCAGGGAGGCCCTGGAACCTGCAGTATCTCCTGCAGCATCTCTTGTATTGCCTGCAACTGCCATCCACCTAGGACAAGGGAGCAGAGTCAATAGGTGTGAATGCACAGCCCCCTGCGGCCCACCCACTGTGCATGTTATATGGCCATGGGACATGCCTCTATGATGGTATGTGACCACCCACAGTGATCGTGTCCACAAGACCTGCCCAACCAGGCACACACAGCCATGTGGACCACTGCACACACCCACCGGCCAAGTCCCACACAGCACCACCATGGCTGTACAGTGACATGGCTATGCGGTGCTAAGGCAGTGGCACAGCCATGTACCCAGTGCACGCATGGACCACCACTGATGCACTCTCAGATATGCAGTGCCACTAGACAGTGCTGACTGTACCAAGTTGTGTGCATGGCAGTGGTGTCAATGGATGGTGGCCATGCCCCGCTGCCCGCCCTATTACACAGTATGCAAAAATAATCATGGATGTAAGGAACTCACCATCATCAGGCTGGTCCCTTCGCCAGTCTGGTCTGGCTGCCCTTGCAGCATGCTGTGGCTCACGGTGCAGCTTCCCTTCCCTGGCACTCCTGAGGGCCTAGGGTGCAAACATGGAGAGAGGAACATCAGTACAATCTGGTAGCAAAGTCCCCCCACCCCTGCATGTGTACAATCCCACACAGCCATACCCATCTTCTCCCCACCCCTATACCACCACCACGGCTCACATTGGACAGCTCCCCCATGTGCTGAACACATGCCACCGTGATACCCGTATGGACTTTATCAGTGTATGGATGGGGCACCTACCTGGCCATGGCACTGCACCCCTCCTGGCATGTGCCTGCAGGTGGGCAAGCCTGTCCGGGTCTTGACACTGCAGGTCCCCATAGCGGTGCCTGCACTGCTCCGCCATGCACTCCATGCCCGTGGCCTCCTCCAGGGCCACCGCCACCTCTTCCCACATGGCACTCCTGGCACTGTCCAGAGGTGCCTCCTCAAATAGGGCAGCAGCATGGGGCTCTACCAACTACACTAGATTGGCCACTTCAACCTGGCTTCAGATCGGTGCCCATCTCCGTACCATCCTGCAATCTTTCAGTATCAAAATGGCACTCTGTAGTGCACATCCACCATGTGCGGATGCTGTGAGGTACTGCGATGTCATTCCCCAACGCGCTGTCACCTATCAGCATGATAGAGGTGCACCCATGCAGATGCATGGTGCCTAGGGGCAAAGGTCGGCACAGGGTCAGGGGTTTCTCGCGCACGGACCACCACAGCGTGATTGGTACTCACCGCATGTAGTGCGGTAGGGTGCCTGTGTGCCACTTCCTGTAGTGGTCTACAACGCTGTGGCCCCAATGCACCTACGGTGCCCCAGTGCCAGAACACCATACATGTGAACAGTGCAGTAGTGCCACTGGCACAATGATGGCCGTGATCTACATTGCCTCCTGCACACAGCACATCAGCAGCATGGCAGGCGTTGGTGTCAGCACCCCAGGCATGCACAGTTCAGTGTCCACTGTGCATGCCACAGAAATGCGCCCTTGCCCGAGCACGTTCAACACAATTGTGGAAGGCGCAACAGCGCGATATTCAGCCGGCATATGCAAATCAGCTAATCAGCTATTTAATGGCACAGACACTGCATTAGCATCCACTTAAAATTGCGCCTCACCTCATTTGCATGTGTTGCACTATATAAATGTGACATTGGGCTGCAGAGACCATAGTCTGGTATTGCAGTCTATTGTGGTGAGTTGCATGCTGTTTGGGAGTGTGGACTGTGGGACATGCATGGGACTGCACAGTCACAGGTAACACCTGTCATTACCACAGGATCAATAATGAGCTATCAGGAGGTGGAGGAAGAGGAACACAGACATGGGAGGAAGAGGAGGCCAAACTTCACCTCGGCAGAAACATATGTCCTGTTTGAGGCCTACCTTGACCAGGAGCTGCTGCTCAGTGGACAGTGGGGAACACCACAGGCCCATGCTGCTGCATGGGGAGAGGTGGCACGTGCCATCAACCTGCATGGCAGCCACCAGCAGTCCATGCAGGAGTGCAAGAAGAAGGTGGGCATGGACAGGTGGAGGATTAAGGATAAGGTGGCTGCCATCAGGGCAGCATGGGCTGTGACCGGTAGGGGCCAGCCAGCCGTGCAATGCCTGACCCCACAAGAAGAGCGGGTTGCTGGCAGCATGCGGTGTTGTGCCATCAAGGGTGTTCCAGGTGGTGTATTCCAGATGGGTGGTAGCCCGTCACTGCATTGTAGGTCCTGATCTGTCACTGGAGGGGATGAAACAGAGTAGTGCAGATACATTAATGCTACTGTGTTCTCTTACAGCTCCTGAGCATCTACATGGGTCAGCGGTGGTGGGCTCATCCACTGAGGACGATACCATGGACATAGAAGAGGGGCCCATCCACCTCCACAGGTGCCCGAGAGTCCAAGTGAGAGTGGGCCCACCTGGCTGTCTGGACTGATGTTGGTGGAGCAGATGCGGAGGAGTCCCTGCCCATGTCCCAGCATGCCAGCATCCATGGATGCCAGGATGCTGAGACTCAGACTGGTGCCAGATCCATTACTGATGATGATGGCGCTCACATCATGGACAGTGAAACGTGTGGGCCGCAAGATGGCCACACAGCAGGTTACAGCACGGGCATAGCTGTGGGTGGTGCCACCATGGAGGACTGCATGACATCGCAGTCCCAGTCTGTGCCCGTCTGCACCAGTGGGGCAGCACTGGTGTGTGTCCAGGACAGTGGGGCTGTTGCAGCTGCTGTGGCAGCACTGTTAAGCCCTGGAGAGCGGCAGCCAGAGGGGCAGTGTCAGCAGTTGGCTAATGGCCATTGGGGTTCAGTGTCAGGGGTTGGTATCAGTGCACTGCCTGTAGATATGACCAGGCCTGGCCCTGGTGTGCAGTGCCCACCTTCAAGGGGTGCTGCCCATCATGGCCGTGAACACCGTGAGGGACAGCATGCCGATCAGGCGGATGACCTCCTAGATGAGCACACCCGCATACTTCAAGATTCAGTCGATCAGCAGTTGCGGCTTGTGACGGCGGTGGATGCACTCAGTGTGGCCCTGTGCCAAGCAGAGGAGTGGCACAGCAGGGACACCGGTCTGCTCCTGGCAGGGATTGACCGGCTGCGGGAGGATGTGACCACTGCCATTGACAGGCTAACACAGACAATCACAGCTGTCATGGCCACAGTGGGCACACAGTTATTTGCCCATGCATCGCAGACACCATGCAGTGCAATGTCCACCCCCCATTCCCGGCATCGTGTGACACCCTCCTTGTTGACACTGGCTTCAGCTGTGGGCATCCCGAGCATGCCTGGTGCAGGCATGTTCAGTCTCCTGCAGACCCCTGCGTGAGCACGGTCATGTTCATGCAGCAGAACTCCTGGGGGACCGTCGGTGATACCCTATGAGGCCATTGGTCAGCCTGTCACTGCTGGTGGGCATTCGTGGTGGCTGTGGCACTGTGATGCATGACTGACCTGTCTCCCACCAAGGCTACTGTCTGATGCTGCCCTGTGTGCAGGGTGTTGTTCAACGTGCAATGCATGGGTGAGGTACCTGGCCCTGCACACACACACACACACGCGCGCGCACACACACACACACCTTCCATCTGCACACCCTCCCGGCTGCTGTCCACTGTGGCATGTGCATGATGATGCCTGCAGTGCACTGTCCACAGCTGTGCAATGGTGCCCAGCATCTGACACATGCACAATGACAGGCACTGGGCGTGGTGGTCTGTGGACGTGTGTGTGGCTAGGAGTGGAGGTTGGGGTCAGCATGCCTCCTACCCTTTGTGCATGTCTTGTGGGGTGTGTGTGTGTGTGTGTGTGTGTGTGTGTGTGTGTGTGACTGCGTGCTGTGTTAGACCTTGCCCATCCCTGAAAGCGTGTGCGGTTCCATGCTCAACCAATTCCCTTTACCACATGCACCCCTGGGGTTTGTCCATGCATGTTTGTGGGTTGTGCCCTTGCCATTGGTGGTTGCACATGGCCCCATGACTTACCTGGGTTGGTTGAAGTGCTCCTCTGTGATGGTGGCCTGGTGCAGCTGCACCATCAGGATCAGTAGGGGGTCTTGACCAAGGGGAGGCTGCCCATCACAATCTTCACCAGTGTCCTCATCGTCCCCATCGCTGTTCCCCTCTTTGACCTGTACAGCTATCCCACAGTCATTGGCCATGTTGTGCAGGATGCAATAGGCCAGGAATAGCCCACAGACCTTTGAGGGGCTGTACTTTACAGCACTGCCAGACATGCCCATGCAATGGAAATGTGCCTTCAGCATCCCAAACACCCGCTCGATGACATTGCGTGTGGTGGCATGTGCCTCATTGTACTGTTGCTGCGATGGGGTTGCTGGCCACTGGTATGGTGTGAGAAGCCAGGGACAGAGTGGGTATCCACTGTCACCTGTGTGTAGAGGGTGGACATTAGTTTGGTGATCAGCGATGCCCAGCCATGGGCCATCTAGGCCAGTAACCATGTCACCTCTGACCATGCCCCTCCCAAGTGCCATGTCTTTCTGCGTGATCTGCATACTCACCCACTAGGTGGCCAGTAGAGATGTCCCCACTCTTGAACCTGTGGCACAGTGCAGACTGGTGCCAGATGAAGGCATCATGTGCTCCCCCAGGGTGCTGGCACAGACATTGATTATGCACCCCCTGGCATCGCACACTATCTGGCAGTTGATGCTTGCATACCCCTTCTGATTTATGTATGCGGCTCCTTCAACACCAGGTGGCATATGGATGGCCACATGGGTGCAGTCTATTGCCCCAAGCATGCACGGCATATGTGCTATCCTGTGGAACTCCTGTATGTTTGCTGTGTGCTCCGCTGGTGTGCTGGGGAAATGGATGTACTCCACAGCATGTGGCAGCAGTGCGTTGAGGAATTGGGTGAGAAGGCATGATGTGGCTGACTGGGTTAAGCCTGTTGGTATCTGGAAGGTACCCATGGTGAGCAGGCACATGACAGCTGTCACTTTGGTCTCCACTGACAGAGCATGGCTCCATCATGTGGGTGCCTGCATCACATCACTGCACAGCTCACAGAGCCACCTCAGGATCACCCAGTTCAGGCGGTACCGGCCCACAATCTCAGTGTCAGTGTACAGCTCGAAGCTGGTGCGGGCTCGGTACTGCCTGTTGGGGGCATACCACCAACAGGCCCTTCCACAGCTGTGCCCACCTGCTGCCTGCCTTCTCACACCCCTCATTACTGCCTTCATCTGAACGGTGGCACTGGCCATGTCCCTGGCTTGTGTTACCCTCTCCGGCAGCTGTTTTACCGTTCCCCCGCTGTCCTTACTGCTACTCCCCCTGCACCAGGAACATCTCCCAGTAGTGGTCATACTGCCCACTGTCCCTGCCTTCAGTGCTGTGCAGAACTTCCCCCTTTTGTCCTGTGCAGTGGCATAGGCTCCCCACTCCTTCCCTGTTCCTGGTAGTTCCAGGTGCTCTGTCCTGCTCCTGCGCTGTCCTGCTCACAGTTGCTGTGTGCCTACTTGCAGTTCTCCCACATGTTGCTTTCCTGTAGCATTCTTGCACCTCTCTCTTGTTCCTTTTTATTTTGGATAATTTCCCCTGTTGTGCAACTTCCATTTGCTCCCCTATTGCGCATGGCGCATGTTGTTGAATATCGTACTGTGCCATTTTTTCATGGTTCCTCCCTCTTCAGTTACGCATGCATTCATTACCATTGTGCTCTTGTGCATTGTGAGTTGGGAGTACATCTGCCTCCCACTGAATATCACACAATGGCGCATTTTCAGACTTGCGCAGCCTTGTTGTGCATGGCGCAACCCTTTTGAATATCTAGGCCAGTGGAACTGTCATTTCATTAATCAGTCCAAAAAGGTGATTATGCACAGTGACAGTGAAATCACCTTTTCTGACTGAGTAATGAGATGGCAGTTCATGTGTTCATGAGGTGGGGTCCCAAGAACCCCGTGTTAAAAATATGGTACCAAAATTCCCCAAAATGGCTGAGATATCCACCAAAGTTGAACCCCCCCCTTGACTGCCATTATAAAGCTTACTGCATTTTGTTCAGTTCCTGGTCAGCTTTTGAAGAGTTCAGACATGTTCCCGCTGCACAGAAGATTGCAGCACTGGCCCTCAGAGGTAAGCATGAGGTGAGAGGGATGTGCGGAGGTGGGGGGCGCTGAAAGTGGGTGCTGGTTTGGGGAGGGGGCGTGGCAGGACAAGGGACTTTTTTTACAGTTAAAAAACAGACTTCAGGGGAAGGATTTCTTTATTTGCAGGTAAAAAAATTATTTGAGGCACACTCGGTTGGGCTCCTAGTGTGCCATGAGTTTGGGGGAGGACATGACTTGGCACCCCCCTGTCAGCAAAGAAAGTGTGTTTGGGGGGGTACATGATGTCAACGGAGATTTGGCATCCCCATTTCAG
This sequence comes from Neoceratodus forsteri, assembly GCA_016271365.2. Lineage (NCBI taxonomy): Eukaryota > Metazoa > Chordata > Ceratodontiformes > Ceratodontidae > Neoceratodus > Neoceratodus forsteri. Next base: position 707,732,019 of record CM028137.1, read on the forward strand.
CAAAGAAAGTGTGTGTGGAGGGGGGGACATGATGTGGACAATGATCTGGTACCCCTGTTGGCAAACAAATTGAACTGGTGGGACATGTCAACACGGGAATTAAGCATCCCCAATGTCAGTTTGTGGGGATTGTGTGGCGGGTGGCAGAAGCTGACCACCATATTTATTGGAATGTTTCACCAGGAAAGGCATGTAACCGTGCCTTGTCATCCGACACTCCAATGTGGAAAGTGCACCAAATTGAAGTGACAGATTTCTTTCAACTCCGTGACTATCTTTGAAACTGCTGTCATCACCAGCATGCTCACTGATTGGTGATTGAGGGATGCACCAACTAAATCATCGCCTGCATTGGCCACGACACTGACACACCTCTGAAAGTGCGACTACCACAAAGATGTTGCTTGCACACTAGCAAGCCAACATATAAAGGACCTTACTGGAACTTTAACTGTGTCCTGGTCATTGGTTGCTGCTATGGGTGCTCATATTCTTGTTTTGCTGCCACATTTCCAAGTGAAGAAGTGCAGCACTGGTCCTGGAACTCCTCGTCCATTTGATTGCTGTAGTCTATCCAGTGCTTGCTCTTTCATTTCATGTCTCAACAATTTTGTTCAATTAGTTGTCCCATTGCTTTCTTTTTCTATAATTCACTCTTTTCTCCCCCAAGCACCAGAGCTGACCCATCATGTTAACAACCTCCTTGCCCCACCCACGGCCACCTATTGAGTTCAACCCTAAAAGGATTACAGATTGCGCCGTACCCCAGCAAGCACTTTTCCTCTCATGGTTTTAAACAGATAAAAGTAACCCCACCCATCTCTGCCCCACCACCTTCCTAAATAGCCTTAAGAGTGCCATTGAGTGGCTTTGTAGTTTTAAATTTGTCATTATCCAGCCCAATACTGTACAATGATCATCTGCATATTTCTTCCTCAAAAGTACTGTAAGGTCTTATCTTATGCATTAATCTGCTGCCCCATAAAACAAAAAAAACCTAACCTGCATATCTCAACAACAAAACTCACCCCACCCAGAACCTCACTGAGTCACTCTGTGTTGTATATTGGCACACTTTTTTGGTTCAGCATTATAGAATGAACCCATGCTACTTTGTATTACTGCTGACCTCAAATGCTGGATTCATGCCCCAGTATGGCTTTGTATGGGCTAAAGAAAGCACTACTGGGATGAGGAAGAAGCATTCCTTTCTAGCTGATTAGTAGTGATAGGAAAAGGCAATAGATCATTAAGCTGCCTTCAACCAGGAAAGGGTACCATTATGAAATATAGTGTGACTCATGGTGGGGGGGGGTCTCAGGGCAGGCTGGGGAGGGTTTGAGTGGATGAGAGATTTGGGGTGAATTTTAGTTCTTATAAAACTACAGTACACAGAGGCAGAGCAGTGGGCAGAATTGAGTGGGGGGTAGTCTCTGCTAATTTACCAGGTCGGTTTTCTGTGCAAATTCTGCAGCCAGACCCAAGCTCTGCAGCTGACTTTGATTTCTCTGGCAATCATCACATGTCACAAAACTGCTGAAAACAGGGGGATTGGTGGTAGCCCTATATGCCATAGCAGAGGATCAGTAGAACAGAGTTCAGTGGTCAAACATTTAGCTCAATGCTCCCCCCACCCCAAGAGAATGAAAGGGTGAGAAAGAGGATGAGCACTGCAGCAATGGCTCTCTGACAAGTTGGTTCTGGAGCCAACAACCACCAAGGAACAGTTACAAACTCACCATAATAGTAAATCTTTGAAAAAATCTCTTTCATCAGGCCCCACTTATGGAATTATAAGCCACCAGGCACGAGGACCACGTGAAAACTTTTCCAAGCAGTCTGCTAGGGGCCACCCATGACAATGTCAGATATCAGCTTTCCTGTACAAATGTGGACAACCCCTTCCCCTCATCCATTCCTCGACAGAGATTATGCTCAGACAGTTTTAGTGAGATAGAAGTCTTGCCATCTTATGCAATAAAGGTCCTTTGAGAAGTTGTCACTATTGATGTCCATTGGTTCCTTTTGTAAATATAAGTGGAAGTGGAGGGTAATTTCAGAGTTATGCGTACACACGCTATGATACAATGATCGCTTAGATATTTAAAGAACAATGCAGACAGGGAAATGTAATGAGGTTTATTTACTAAGATAAGGTCAAGCAGTGAACTACAGTATCAGCAGGATTTTTATTGCTGAGGTAGGTTGGTTCTGATATAAGCTTGGAGAGGCTGTATTTATCGCAGAGCTCTTTTAAAGGACATGAACGTGGGGAGAGTCAGTCAAGATTTAGGTCTCCCATAATAATCACTTCAGAAGAAAAACTGCCCAAATGGTGGTGTAAGTGATTAACCACTCTTGAGTCCCCCTGAAGGAGGTCAGTAACATCCAGTAATAATTAATGACTCAGATGGAGATAGTTGAATCCTTGGTGAGAGACATTCAAATTGTTTGGGTATAGAGGTGGATTTGATTAGGGAGACCATGAACTTAACTTGGATGTAAATTACTACACCCCTTGAGTGTCTATCCACTCTAAAAACAATATAGGAGGGGAGGTTTATTTCTTGGTCCTGTATTGCACATTTAAGCCAGGATTCTGATATGACAAGCACGTCAGGCTTGATCTGACAGGTCCAAGCTTGCATAGAGTGGAAATTCTTGAGCAAACTACATGCATTGATGTGCATAAAACGTATACCTTTTAAGTTTGCTAGTTAAGAGGGGGATGTGATGGGCTGAAGTTGTCCCAGGTTTAGTTCAACATTACCAGAGCATATTAACATTATGAAGAGTAGTTTTTTTGGGGAGTTAAGAAGTTTCACAAGTAAGAGTCTTGGTGGGTAATGGGAGTAAGGTTTTCCATAGTGAAATCTGTTCAGCTTCCCCCAAGGATCCTTTATACTATACACTGGTTCGGGGGAGGGGGGCATTCAAGTTATACTCAATTACACTTTCAAGTGTTGTTTAAAATTCTCTTTATTAGTTCCCTTACGTTTCGCTCTGTCTTGGAGCTTGATCTCGGTGTAATTATTTTTTCATTGCTTTTTACATCTGTTGATACATAAAATAAATGTTTTACAAGAGTACATTACATTTAGTATCAATACATTTATATACTTTCAAATTATTTCAATGTTGTGTAAATATAGATTTCATACCATCCATAGCACTACTTCTGAGCTCTTTTAACTTTTTTCTTTCTAGGGCTCCTTGTGTTATGTTAAAGTTCACATTATATTCATTTGTCCCTGTAATAGACCATAGCCATTGCTTTTGTTAGTGTTATCCACCTCTGTATTTTATGCTGCTTTAATATATCTGCTGCCTACTAGAGGCATGATCCCCCCCCAAAATATCTTCAGGCACATTTTTTACCTTAAAGTTGTTCACAGTCTTAAACAGGAAATTGTTTGGCTGTTTCTGTAATACATAATAAGATAAACGTTTGATTACTTCCCTTTCATTTAATATTCTTTTATAAAGGGAATTGCTCACATCTATCTTTTGTTATAAAAACTTATTGACAAGTTCTTACCTGTTGGTCAAACTGCTTATTCGTGGGATAAGAAGTGAAATACACCAATTGCCTCCATAATGGCCGACTGGCTCTGTTGCATCCAAGATTGCTTCCCTCTTGAGTGCCTCTTGTGTAAGCCTGTGGGAGCTCCAAACATGATGTCACTCCCAGAACTCTCATGGAACCCTCATGAGATCCCGAGTGTTCACAGTGTATAAAACACTGTCAAGGCTTCACAAGATGGACTCTTAATGCAGCATAAATCAGAGGTGGATATCACTTCTCACAGTAAAATTGAAAAACATAGAAAAAAGACATCACATTTTGATTTAAAGTCTTAAAGCCAAGAAGTAACTTAAGAAGCTGAATCCTTCTTCTTTTAATTGTGGATGAGATAGATAGGTTGTGATCCAAGACTATATGAGGACCAGAGATAGAGGATGTAAAGAGAAGGGCTCTGATAGCAAGTGTAAGATGGGGGAGGTCCTGAAGAGGTTGAATGGTCTTTGCAGAAGATGTTATATTTGTTTGGTAATTGGTGCCTGAGGGGGATGAGCAATGATACAGGATGAAGGTACTGGGATCAGCAGTGTAAGCAGTTTTGCTTACGGTGGACTCCTACATGAGACTGATGTTGAAAAGCAGCTGTACACAGCTGAGCTGCAATCTAACACCAGTAATGACATTTTGCCAAATAATAGAAACAATGAACAGAGACTGAACTTCAAGTCCTAAGACAGTTTATAAGACAGGGTACAGTAAGCCTTAGAAAGTTGTGAATGCAATGTAGTCAAAAGGAAATGAGATTAGTATGGGAGTGTGGCACAACTGTATTTAACAGAAGCTGGATATAACAAAAGCTAGGAAAAAAATAACTAGGACAAGGAAGAAAGTATAGGATAGCAGGAAGGCACAGGGAAAAAGGGGACATAATAGTACAGAGGAAGGTTGTCCACCTTTAGTGTAGATGGCAAAGAGTTCAAATCTAGGTGAAGGAAGGTAGAGAGATCCAGGGGAAAGAGGCAGTAGGAGGGAGCAGAGAAGCTGAGGGAGACAGGAGGAGCTGAGCAGGAGAGAGACAGGAGATAGAAGGGAAACAGCTAGTAAAGGTAGAGTTCGGTGGGCAGAATATTGACCTCTTCTGGCGAGTGATGATAAAGAACAAATGGGAGTATAGGGACTTAGTATTTAGCAGCGGGGGTCAGATGACCAATCACATGAGCAACCACATCCAACATAGCTAGGCACACCCCTCGGTGAGAGGGTGGTTGGTGTGGGTGGGGCAGTCGACAGCTACACCCTTACAACACACAGGCTGTCCTTATGTGGAGGAGCTGCTGCCAAAAGAACCATATCTTGCTTTCTGTCTGCGGGAGTTTCAGCTGCTCCTTGGCTCTTGATGAGGAGCTCTTGGGCGGAGGGGGGTTACAGGATGCCTGAAAAAGGGAGAAGAGCAAAAGGAATTTCAGGAGCAGAACAGCAGGGACAAAAGAAAGAAAGAAGACTGCCTGTCTGAGCATGTGCATGACTGGAAGGACACAGACAGTACAACACAGCAGGTCAGTAAAGAAATCTGGTCTAAGTAAATTCGAATTAAGGTTCCCTGTGCTAGTCAGGTACAATACAATACAAATATGGAGTCTTTAAGATGACAGTGTCTCAGTCACACACATCTCATTCCCCAGTAGTGGTTGACCAGCAAACACAACAAACCAGCTAGAAAGGAACTGTCAAACACAACAAACCTGCATGGAAAGAACCAGCAAAACAGAGCTGTCTCCTCACCTTGCTAAGTACCAGGGCTCAGGGGAAATAAAAAAGCACTACTCAGTTAAGCATATCCAAAGAAAAACAAAATATTAATTTACAGTGCTGCCATCTGAACTCAAATTTTCCAATCTCCACTTCCTGGATTGACGTGGCAGGTTGTGCAAGGTTATACGCCTTTTAGCAGCCTCTTCCAATCGTAAAATGAAACAAAAAAAAAATAATATACAGTAACAACTGCTTTGTCACCACAAGCAAGGATGTCAAGACACAGCTAAGTGGACACTGCACAAAACAGGGCATCTTGCAAGTTAGGGGAATGGTATGGGGTGGGGTGGATTAGTAAAACAAATTGACTGGGACCTCTTGTTCTTTGAGGGGGAAGAGGGAGACATCAGATGGAACAGGACACAAATTAGACTACTTTACCTAAAAAGTGTTTTTCTTTTTAAAAGATTAAAGATGATCACCATTGTTCTTCTATTATTTAATTTAAATTTACACACATGTCCATTTCCTAAGTGCGATAATACCCTCCAGGGTGGGCATTATGGGATAGAACAGACCTTCCAGGGGCTATAAGGCCCTCCAATTGTAGCATCGGGCCTCATTATGCCCCTGGGTAGTCCATTATATCCCAATAACGCCCACCCTGTCAGGTATTATTGATTACATGACACACTTCAGGTGTGTATTAAATTCTCAGAATGCACTCCACCATTTTTTATATTTATTGGACATCAACCCCCCCCCCCCAAGCAGAAATCATAATCTCTAAAATAATCTGATGCCACTTTTTTTTGCATGATATTAGTAAGGTCAAAGATGTAAAAGTGAACTGCCCCAATGCAAATCAGGTAGTGAACTTGTGAGATCAAAAACATGAACTTGTGAGAGGAATCAGGTCGGTAGCGAGAGGTCTTTTTAACCACAGTATTTTGATAGTGAGTGGATGGCCAGCAGTGAGTGCTGTGAAAGAGGACACATTTACAGTAAGAAAAAAAGGAAATTTTTTGTTGCTGTTTTAAATCTGATAGCTCAGATGGAAGCAAAATTTTTAATGATGGCCATTTCAGTTGCAGTTCTGAGTCACTGAGCACGATGCTCTAGAGAGCAGTTTCTTTTGCTTAGCGCATGTTTGCCACAATAAACAGCTGGTTATTATGGCAAATAATAACTGGCCATTCACATAACAAAAGACTGGTGGCCAATAATTATTTGTATTGTATTGCAATATATTGTATTGCTTGCAGTCTTTTAAACATTCTAAACTGATGTAAGGTTGTTGTTTTTGCATGTAATAATCAACGATTTTTTACGCATTTCTTACCATTACCTTCGAAAGTTTGTACAGTACATGTTACCTACCAGGGCTACTTCCAAATCAACAGGGATTCCAGTGTTTTTCAGGAGAAGTCATGCAGGTGTCTACAGGTCAGGTAAGATGACCGCTGCTGCAATAGTATGGCTTGGAGGAGGTCCATGTGGATGAGCCACCATCACGAAAGTCACTGGACAAGGAGATGCAGGCAGTATTACTCACAGGGCCAAAGCTATACAGCAGGAGGTGGCTACATCAGAACTATCATGGGAGTTCAGGATGCAATAATAGAAACACTAATATGATGTGTGAACAGTTTTGAAAAAAAAAAGATCTCAGGGGGACTAAAAATGCTACTGTTTGTGTTTTTGGAAAACAGGAACAAAAAGCTCAAAAATCAGTCTCTTTTCATTACATGTGCTGTATACTTGCTTTATCAAATAACCAAAGTAATCAAAGCAGGGGAGCAGGAGAATGATAGCATGGTACACATCATTGCTGTGAAGTAATGTTAGAGTTAAGAGAACTGTGGGGCATGTTGCACCCCACTGGCATGAAGTAATGCTTGAAGGTAGGGGACTGGGGGACATGGTGCTGACCACCAGCATGAAGTCACCCTGGAGTGCAGGAGGTTAGACAGCATGGTGCATGTCACAGGCATGAAGTAATGCTTAATGGCAGGGACTCGGGGGGCATGCTGTAAACTTTGGTCTTGAAGTAATAGCTGATGGCAGGGACTGGAGGGACTAAAGGGTATGCTGTATGCCATGGTCATAAAATAATCCTGGGTTTCTGGGGACTGGGAATCATGCTGCACATAACATGCAGAACAGAAACAGCTTGGCAGAAGACACCAAGAGAAAGGACTGCTGTGCGACTGAACTTCTCTGCTGGGACTAAAATAGAAGAACTTTTGTATTTGGACCTTTAATTTAGGGTAAAAAACTAACATACAAAACAAAAAAAAAGTGTGTGTTTGGGTTAACTGAACTGAAAGGGTAACTGAAAAGTCATCTAGGTGTAAATCTCAGGTGACTGAAAGGACTTAACTGCTGTGAGGTTTAAATTACTTGTAGAAAGATCTGGTAAGTAGGGGAGTGGCTTAGCTAGAAGGAAGCTACATTTAAAGACTGCCTTAGAAAGATTCTGCTAACTGCTTGGCAGAAGACACCAAGAGAAAGGACTGCTGTGTGACTGAACTTCTCTACTGGGACTATATTGCCCTCCTTCCCTCCCCCGCCACCCTCCACCCAAAGCTAGTTCTATTTTTATAGGCACAGGATTTGACTGACAACAGGAACTTCCTGTTTAGGGGCAGGAAGCGAGTGATCACAGAACCATCAAGGACCCACCATCCTAGAAGGGCAAGAGTAGCTCTCTGGCCCCCTCTAGCTGCAGGAGGTCTGCCTCTGAACAAGTAAGTGGTCTACTGAGAAATATAGGATATTCTTGTCTCAGAACAGGACAATCAGGAGCTTAAAGGGCACACAGGCAGAAAGTAAGGAGAGAGAGAGAAAAAAACAGATGAAAGAGTAAGGATTGCAAACAGTTAAGGGGTCATAAATAAGACATGATTGGAGTGATGCAGTGCAGGGGCTGTGGAGCAGCAGTCTTCCGGGAGATATTCTGGAGGATGCGGCGTTGTCCCATCAGCAGACACCTCTCTGGGCCGAGGGAGGAGGTTGCTCATCTCCAGGCTGAGCTGGCCAGGATTTGTGGGACCTCCTCTTCCATCCAGGGACCACCAGTGCCACTGCCGTTGCCTCAGAGGTTGCCAAGAAAGAGGAGTGGTTGGACCACAGTGGGCTCAGGGAGGGTGAGGGTGGTGGAACAGAGGCACATCCCTCCAGTTGTACCTCTCCACAATTCCTATGCCATTCTGGCAAAGTGTGGTTCCTCTATGGAGGCACCTACAGTGGAGACCAAGGAGGATGCTGGGAACCTCCACAAGGAGACCCACAGAAGGTGGCAGGGGACCCTGCAGGGAAGAAAACAACTCCTGGTGGGGGACTCCATTGTTAGGAAGGTAGAACTGGGCAAGAAGGGAGAGGGAGGTAAGGTGCCTGCCTGGCGCCATGGCTTGGAGGGACAGGGAGCGAATCCTTAGGATTGCTGGAGCAGCTGCACAGGGGAGGGAGCTGGATGTCATTGTCCACCTAGGGACAAATGACCTGGCTAAGAAAGGGATTAGAGAAGTGCAGGAAGAGTTTGTGGAATTGGGGAGGGGCCTTAGTCAAGTAGCACGCACGGTAACCTTCTCAGAGATGCTACCCATCTATGGCATAGGAGAGGCTAGGGTGTTCTGTACCATGGGATTCAATCAGTGGTTGAAAAACTGGTGTGGAGCTCAGGGATTTGGCTTCATTGGGGACTGGGGGTCCACCTGGAGTGATGCAAGCCTATACTGGCATGATGGGATGCATCTGTCAAGGAGGGGAACCAGGATCTTAGGTGATAGGTTTAAATGCTTCATTGGCAAGCTTTTAAACTAGCCAAGGGAGGAGGCACTGGAAAGGAGCAGGAAAATCCTAGCCCCCAAACAATCACGGTAGTAAGTGTGGCAAACACCAACATGGAGGTGTCGATAGGGAGAAGGGCAGGGGTAAATGGAGAAAGTGACAAAAGCAAGAAGGACAGGGATGGGGCAAAAGGGGGTAAGGCCATCAGGAAATGGAGGGTAATGAGTACCAATGTCCATAGTCTGGGCAACAAGCTCCCTGAGCTGGTGGCCTTAATGGAAGAGGGATGCCTGGATATCGTAGCAGTCACAGAAACATGGTACACAGAGAACCATGACTGGGATGTTAACATACCAGGGTACATAACTTACAGGAGAGACAGGCAGGGGAGAAGAGGGGGAGGAGTAGCTCTCTATGTAAAGGAAGGGATAAAAGCAACTGAACAAAAGAGTAAACAAGGAGGAGAGGAGGCACCTTGGAGACTGGAAAGGGCACCACAATCCACACAGGAGTTGTGTACAGACCCCCATGTCAGGGGGAAGGAATGGACAAGGATATGATGGAACGCATTCTTAGAATGGCAGAGAAAGGGGACATACTGTTGATGGGAGACCTGAATATGCCAGATGTTAACTGGATCACATTTGCTGCAGCCACATCCAAGAGCAGGGCCATTCTTGACGCCCTACAGGTGGCAGGCATTAGACAGCTAGTTTCGGAACCCACTCGTGAGGGAGCAATCTTAGACCTCGTACTCTCAAACTGGGGCAGTGAGTGGATCTCAGATCTAGAAGTAGGTTGCCATCTGGGGACAAGTGACCATCAAACAATGTGGTTCACGTTAAACTCAGCTACAGAGTCAAGCCATACAAAAGTGAGGGTACTGGACTTTAAGAGGGCTGACTTTGGCAAGATGGGAGAGTGCCTCAGAAAAGCACTAGCAAACAGGCTAGAAGGAGGTGTGGAGCAACAATGGGGAATTATCAAAACTGCCATCACAGAGGCAACAAGCCTCTGTGTGAAGCAAATAAACAAATCAAAATGAAAGAAAAAGCCACTATGGTTCTCAAGAGAGATGGCTGTGAAAGTCAGGAAGAAAAGATAGCATTCCGGAAGTATAAGGAAACACAGAAGGAGCAGGACAGAGAGCTGTACCAGTTAAGGCAGAAAGAAGCAGGAGGAAGTCAGAATAGCAAGGCCCAAACTAAGGAAAAGATAGCCAACTCAGTTAGGAAGGGGATAAAACCTTTATAGGTACATCAGCAAGCGTAGAAAGACAAAGGGAGGGATAGTGAGGCTGAATAGAATGAACGGTGGGTGGGCAGAGGGGACAGTGAAAAGCAGGAATACTGAACAAATATTTCTGCTCAGTATTCACAAAAGAGGAGGGGAAGTGCCTAATCCAATTAACAGAAGCACTCTTTGATAGGGGGTCATCCCAGTCCTTTCACAGAAGAAAGGGTTCTGCAAGAACTCCTAAAACTGAAGGTGGACAAAGCAATGGGGCCTGATGGAATTCACCCCAGAATTCTAAAAGAATTAAGGAAGGAACTAGTGAAACCACTGGCTACTCTTTTTAATAAATCATGGTAGGATGGTGTGGTATCTGAGGACTGGAGGAAGGCAGATGTGATTCCCCTTCACAAAAGCGGGACCAAGACAGAGGCAGGAAACAACAGACCTGTCAGTCTGACCTCTGTGGTAGGGAAAGTGATGGAGTCACTTCTGAAGGAAAGAATAGTTGAGTACCTAGAGGTCAGTGGAGCACAGGATCCAAGGCAGCATGGGTTCACAGCGGGAAGGTCATGTCAGGCAGATCTAATAGATTTCTTTGACTGGGTGACCAAAGTAGTAGACCAGGGTGGGGCTGTGGACATGACCTACCTAGACTTTAGCAAGGCATTTGACACAGTCTCACACAAAAGATTGATAGTCAAATTAACCTGCCTGGGAGTGGGTCCCAGGGTGGTAGCCTGGGTAAAACATTGGCTGGACAACAGGACACAGAAGGTAATTGTAAATGGAGTCCACTCTGAAGAAAGGGCGGTTACTAGTGGAGTACTGCAGGGTTCAGTATTGGGTCCAGTCCTTTTAATGTCTTCATCAGTGACATTGCAGAGGACTGGAAGGAAAAGTATGCCTTTTGCAGATGACACAAAGATCTGCAACAGGGTTGATACACAAGAGGCGTGGAAAGGATGAAAAGGGACTTGGCAAGGTTGGAGGAGTGGTCAGACGTATGGCAGCTAGGATTCAATGCAAAAAAGCGCAAAATAATGCACCTGGGAAACAAGAACCAGGGAAGAATACACAATGGGTGGTGAGGTAGTAACAACAACAAAACAGGAAAGGACTTGGGGGTAATCATATCAGATGACCTTAGGTTAGCAAGCAATGTGAGAAGGCAGTAGGGAGGGCGGGGTATACTGGGATGTATAGGAGAGGCATCAGCAGCAGAAAACAGGAAGTTGTTATCCCTCTGTACAGACAGTTGGTGAGACCCCATCTGGAATACTTTGTCCAGTTCTGGAGACCCCATCTCCGCAAGGACATAGACAGGATAGAAGTAGTCCAGAGGAGGGCAACTAAAATGGTGCAGGGTCTGCAAGAGAAGCCGTATGAGGAGAGACTAAAGGAGCTTAATATGTATACCCTTGAGGAAAGAAGGGAGAGGGGGGACATGATAGAAACTTTCAAGTACCTCAAGGGAATCAACAAAGTCCAAGAGGGTAGCATCTTTCAGAAAAAGAGACTTGCAATGTTCAGGGGCAATGTGAGGAAGTATTATTTCACAGAGAGGGTAGTGGATGCATGGAACAGCCTTCCTGAGGAAGTTGTGGGGTCTAAAACTGTGGGAGAATTCAAGAATGCATGGGACAGACATAAGGCAATTCTTGTGGGGGGCAGGAAGATATAGGCTGTTGGTTAACTAGGATCTGCGGCCTATCCTGTAGGTAGGGAAATGGGCAGGCTAGATGGGCCTAGCGGTCCTTATCTGCCATCAAAGTCTATGTTTCTATGTTTCTATGTAACATAATCTTGGGTGCTGGGGAGTGGGGTCCACAGTGCACACTATTATCATGAAGTAATGTTTGATGGTGGGGGACTGAGGCCATGGTGTACACAGTGGGCATGATGTAATGCAGGATGGCAGGGGACAGGGGGTCATGGTGTATTCCACCAGCATGAAGTAATGCAGGGGAGCAGGGGACTGACAGGCATGGTGCAACCAGTGGCATGAACTTATGTTAAGGTGCAGCAAATGGGGGAGAGACATGGTACACACTACCATGATGAAGTAATGCAGGGTGGGAGGGGATGGGGGGTAATGGTGCTCACTACTGTCGTGAAGCAATGCTGGAGTGAAGGGGACTGGGAAGTATGGTGCATACCATGGCATGGAGTAATACCTGAGGACAGGGGACTGAGGGCATGATTTACCCAATGGGCATGACATAATGCTGAAGTGCAGGGATTGGGTAACATGGTACACATCACAACATTAAGTAATATATGAGAATAGGGACTGGGGCATGGTGTACTGAATGGGCATGAAGTAATGCAGGGATACAGGGTACTAGGCAACATGTTGCACGCCACTGGCATTAAGTAATGCTGGGGAGGCAGGCAGATTGGGGAGTATGGTACAGACCATTGGCATTAAGTAATGGCTGAAGGCAGAGGACTGAAGGACATGGTGCACACCACTGGCATGACGTACCATTGGGGTGCAGGAGACTGGAAGCATGGCCCACATCATGGGTAGGAAGCAAAACCTGAGGACAGGGAACTGGGGGTAATGCTGCATTCCACAAGCATGAAGTAATTCTGGGGTACAAGGGACTTGTGAACAGGGTGTACATTATGGGCATAAAGTAATGTTGGGATGCAGTAGCTTGGAAGAGCATGTTGCACACAATTGGCATGAAGTGTTACTGGGACTCAGGGAACTAGGGGCATGGTGCACACCAGCAGCATGAAGTAATGCCTGATGGCAGGTGACTGAGGGGCATAGTGCACCCCACTGGCATGAAGTAATAGCTGAGGGCAGGAGACCAGAAGGTGTGTTGCACATCATGGGCATGAAGTAATTCTGTGGTACAGTGGATTGGGGGCATGGTGCACACCACCAGCATGAATTAATGCCTGATGGAAGGAAACTGTGGTGCATGGTGCACATCACCGGTTTGAAGTAGTGCTGGGGTGCATGGTACTGCTGGCTTAGTGCACACCACTGGAAAGAAGTAATGTCTGAGGGCAGGGTACTGAGTGGCATAATGCAATCCTCGGGCATGAACTAATGCTGAGGTGCAGAGCACTGGGGACATGGTGCACACCAGTGGCATAATGTAACACTGGGGTGCAAGGACTGAGGGACATGGGGCATATCACTGGCATAAAGTAATGCTTGGGTGTAGATACTGGTGGGCATGGTGCATACTACCAACATGAAGTAATGGCTGAGGGCAGGGAACTGAGGGGGGTATGGTGCACATCAAAGGCATAAAGGGATGCAGGGGACTTGAGGACACTGTGCTCATCAGTAGCACACATTTGCACTAGGGGGCAGAAGGTTAGGAGGCATGGTGTACACCACCAGTATGAAGTAGTATTGGAGTGCAGGGGACTAGCAAATAAGGTACACACTGCCAGCATACAGCATTGCTGGAGTGAAGGGAATTAGGTGGTATAGTCCATATTTTCAGTATCAAGTGATGCTAGGGTGCAGGGAACTGGAGGGATGGTGCAAACCACAGGTATAAAGTAATGATAGGGGACAGGGGCCTGAGGAGCACAGTACACACTGCTGGCATGAAGTAATGCTGGTAGGAAGAGAACTTGGTAGCATGGTGCACACCACCAGCATGAAGTAATGCCAGGGGGCAGGGGACTGGGAGGCATGGTGCACATCACTGTTATAAAGTAATATTGGGAGAGGCAATGGACTGAGACTGTAGTTTGTACCACAAGCATAAAGTATGCGGAGAGAAAGGAAGAGGGGGCATGGATCACACCACCAGCATGAAATAAATGCTAAATATATAAAGTAAATATCTGTATTTAATATGCAAAATATTCTTTGGAAATTGATATTCTTCTTCTCAGACTTTTCTTAATTTGTTAATTCCTGCTATGTTTTTACCGATGTGTTGGACATTTCTAGTCCATGAAGAAAAAATGGATAGAGATTGTAAGGTATTTGTAACAAAATGTGCATAGCAGCCATATTTATTGATGGCTGTCATTAATTATAGGGTCTCTGAGAAAAGAACAAAATGTGCTTTTTTACTGAGTATCTGGCCACCATCTAAACACCAATAAGTGCAGGTGATCACCTTGTACCATGATCAAACCCAATCCTCTGTACGTGTATTGTCGTTTAAAAAGCCTGTGACAACCTGATTCCTTGGTAGAGTGGAAGTTATTTCTTTACACAGAGTACTGTTCAGAGGCATTTCTAAGCTATAAAGAAAATTCCAGGTAGGGACTGTAAGAGATTTCCGGAAAAATATACATAATAGCTGTATCTAATGATGGTTATCATTAATTACAAAATCACTGAAAAAAGAACATGTGCTGATAGTGGCTAGATATCTGGCCATGGTTCTATGTGATAATGATGACTGCCTAAAGGTGATCGCTGTTATCGCAATGTCAGAGTGGCGAAAACATTTTCACCATTCTGACACCCTCGGCGCATGGAACAATGGTGCCGGGGACTTAGATATTAATGCTTTCTGTGGGGGGCTGCGGTCCCCACACCCACCACACAGTGGGCTTTGCCCCCTGCACCCTCCTACCAAGGGATACGCAACCCCGGGGGGGGGGCATGTCGGGGGGAACATGAAATAATTAAAAATAAAGGTTTGTGCCGGGCACAATAAAATCACACCAGCACCGGACCCAAAACAGGTACCTCACCCACCCGAGCTGCAGGCCAACGCCTGACACCATGGTGCTGCTCAGCAACCCAACCCAGTGCCACCGCCTACATCCACTCCACCACCTCCCAGCCCATGCTTGCTGTGCTTGCCCCCCCCATGTGTGTGTACATATAGCGACATCCTGTTGCCCTATGTGCCTACCCCCACATCCAGTCACCCTCCCCTCCCCATCGTGATTCAGGTTTTTGCCCTGAAGGTGTCACCAGTACAGATGGTGCCCTTCTACATGCGCCCACATCACAGACTACCCTGGCCATCATCTAAACACCTCCATGTCCAGTTCATTGATGGACAAAACTTAATGTAACATAGAATAATATATGGTACTGTAGTGTGGACTTTTCATGTACTCATGGTATAGATAACTGCCACCCATCTGGTCCACATCTGAGAGCTGTACACACCTGAATATTCTTCATGGGTGTAGTGGTTCCTCATGAAGGAGTTTGGAGGTGTGGAGGTTCACCTTTTGCCATTTTGCCAAAGTGAAAGAGGCCAGAGAGCACTACAGAGTTTAGTTGTCCAGTGCTCTGCAGGTATTGTGCATAATGCAAACAGTAGGTATACCACATCTCAAAGGTCAAACAGTAATTTAACACCCTGATGCACCAAGATACACAGATATGCTGGGGGCCCCCATTCACATTGTGGTGAACAGAACATGTTATCATTATTTTCATGCTGTTCTTGTGCATTAAAGAAATACACATTCAACGGATATCATTTCAATGGTGTTGGGGGTTATGGCTCTTGTGTGCTCATGTGGGATAGTACCTCAATGGTAGTTCATCTGTTGTGTACTGTAGGCTCCAGGAAGTTAATCCAAGTACTTTCTGGCAGTGCTTTCTGAGCTGAAGGCATGCTGTACATCTCAACGGTCCACAATTATGAGGTATGTCCCTCATTTAACCCTCTAAGTTGCTTTGTCTTACATCTGTCCTCCATAGAAAAGATGCTACCCACACAGACGGGTCTTTACACTCATATTTTAAAGCAGAAATTCATTATAAAATGCTAAAGAAAAAATAAACTGCACAAATTATTGGTTTCCATGGTGTTCTGAGCTCATGTCTACTGTATATATTTGATTATTTGTCCCACATTAAGAGGGCAGTGTACCACTGCATTGTCCCACATTTCAAGAGGAGAAGGCTGAGAGGTATGACTGCAGATCGGCCTATACACCTGGTGCACTTGGTGCATGTAGAAACTGCTGCCCGAAACTCTGCTCAAGGAGAATGTAGGCACAGTATGAATGCTGTTTTGCTACATCTTTTGACCATCACAGGATGCGCAGAGCTTTAATAGTTCAGAATGCAATGGAAAAAAGTACGATACTGAAAGTGCAATGCCTGATATTATGGTGTGTTACTGTTACTGAAGAAGCTGGCTACCACTGTAGCAGTAGACGTGTTGGTGACTATGATGCTGATACAGCAACAGGTAAAAAGCTCAGTCATGCTCATTAACCATGACCAAACAACAAGGAAGCAATCATTGTACCTAGCATCCTTAGTACTTTTTTTCATTCAAGAAGATCCAAAAGATGAGACCTTTGCCATATGTGAGATATGCAAAGGTAGATTTAGCCAAGGCAAAGCTGGCTCAAATCCTTCAACTACTGGCAAGTTAAATCACTTGAAAACAAGACATCTTATTATGTGATTGCCTCACAGGGTGGGACAACTTGGTTTAACTAGACCTGTTATGATGCTTGGTGGAGAGGTGAATGAAAAAATAGGAGTCAGTGAAACTGATCATAGCACAGTAACACTACCAACACCAAGTCCTAATCCACATATTCAACAACACTCCTGCCAAGCATCGCATTTCAAAGCTTGCTATTCTTCCACGTTTAAAACAATTAATAGACTTACAGTACCTCTGGCAGGAAGAATATGTCCCAGTCTCCTGGTAGAGAATCTTCCCAATCTGTGCATCTGCCTTTAGTGCAACTTACGATCAAAGAGGCACTTTCTCAACAAAGCAAATATTATCATAATCACACAGTCATGAAATAATTGAATATGTGCTTAGTGAAAAAACTGGCAGTGGATGTGCTGCTCCACTACTTTGTTTTATATGCAGGGTTTTGTTATATAATGGGTAAGGCAAGGCAAGGCAATGAAACTTTATTTTTATGGTACCCTATCCTAGAGGCTCTGGGAGCCTAACATAAATAAAAACAAGATAAAAAATAACTGCATATAACTTTGGGAAAAAATGTACATAAACAACGGATATAACCAAACTCATAACAAACATTGAAAACATGGGTTTTTAGCTGCTTTTTGAATGTATCAGCAAAGGGTGTTCCCCTAACCTCCAGGGGCAATGTGATTGAAAGCCTCAGTACAGCAACCTAGAAGACATGATCCCATGAAGACTTTAAGCAAGATCTCTGAATAGTGAAGAAGCTCAATCTGGAAGACTGAAAAGAGTGGTTGAGAGCATATGGGACCAGAAGATCTTTCATGTAGCTTAGGTCCAATCCATACATTGCCTTGTAAGCCAACAAACACTCCTTGAAGCTGATACACTACCAGATTGGCAGCCAGTACAGCTCATGGAGCACCGGCATGATATTCTCAGACCTTGAAGACCCAGCAATCAGTTGTTATACCACATTCTGCACAAGCTGTGGGCAAAACACTAGTCTCATGGAGCACCTAGGTAAGGAGCACTTAAATAATCCAACCTAGATGCAATGAAAGCATGCACTAGTGTCACTGAGTCACTAGGCACTAGAAATGATTTGTTCCAGGTAATGTTTTGCAGATGGAAAAAGACACTGTAAACAACTGTTGACACCTGATGTTATAGCATCATCTTGGAGTCCACAATGACCCCTGGATTCCTTACCTTAGTGAGACGTCATTTAAAGATCATAAAAGTATACCACCATGTATTGCCAACCCACACTGGCTGAGTTCCATCAGCTGCACCTCTATTTCTGAGGAATTAAGATGAATCCAGCTTGTAGCCATCTAGCCTTGGATCTCTTTAGGACATTTACTCAGCTTTGTGAGTGCAACACCCTCTTCTGAGGCTCAAGACATGTCCAACTAGGTATCACGAGTATAGCTATGAAAATCCAGCCCATCCCAACTAATAATGTCCCCAATGGCAGAATGTGCATGGTGAACAGCATGGGTGTCAGGAGTGAGCCTTGAGGCAATCCACAGATGAGTATAGTGCTATGCGAAATGTAAGACCCCAATGCTACCTCCTGTGCTCTGGCAGACAAGTAGGACATAAACTGCTTTAGCACCACCCCTGATTGTCCTACAAAGTGCCTCAGTCATTCCAACAGCACCCAGTAGTCCACCATGTCAACACTGAGAAGAAGTCAATCAGAACCAGAATTGAACACTGTCCACTATCCTTTGCCAGAAGGAGATCATGGTGCACCTTGATAAGTGTAGGCTCAGTGCTTGAACTAGGGCTGAAACCAGACTGGAATGGCTTATAGGTGTCATAAAGCAGCACTCAAACTGCCCCACAACAGGACTGGTTCCATAGGACTGGAAGAGGGCACATGTAGTCCCTCAACACAAAAGTGTGAGGAGGCAGGGAACTTATAGGCCATTCAGCCTCACCTCAGTAGTGCTTAAGATCATGGAGGCAGTACTTAAAGAAAGAACAGTAGTACATTTGGAATCAAGCAGTGCTCAGGATCTGAGGCAATATGGATTCACGACAGGCAGGTTATGTTGGATGAATCTGATAGATTTTTTTTACTGGGTGACAAGGGAGGTAAATCAGGGGAGGGGGAGGCAGTAGATGTTGCCTACCTTGATTTCAACAAAGCCATCGACATGCCCCACCTAAAATGCTGCTTAACAAAATGAGTAGTCTTGGCATGGAGTACAAAGTGGTAAACTGGGTTAGAAACTGGCTATTAGACAGGAAGCAGTGGGTGGTGGCAAATGGGATCCAATCAAGGGAGAGGGGGGTGATCAGTGGGGTACCACAGGGATCAGTCTTTGGGCCAGTCCTATTTATTGTCTTCATTAGTGACATTCTGGTAGGGCTGGAGGGAAAGGTGTGCCTGTTTGCAGATGACACCAAGATCTGCAACAGGGTAGATACTCCAGATAGGGTGGAGAGAATGACAAGGGACCTGGGGAAACTTGAAAAATGGTCTGAGGTGTGGAAACTGAGGTTCAATTCTAAGAAGTGCAAAATAATGCACCTGGCAGAGGGAACCTTGGTGAGGACTAAATGATGGGGGGTGCTGACAAACACCATGGAAGAAATGGACCTGGGAGTTATCATTTCTGATATCCTAAAGGTGTCTGAGCAGAGCAGAAAGGCAACATGGAGGACCAGTGACATGCTGGGGTGCATAGACAGAGGCATCACTAGCAGAAGGTGGGAGGTAGTGATGCCATTGTACAAAATGCTAGTGAAGCTTCACTTAGAGTACTCTGTGCAATTATGAAAGCCTCACCTTTGTAAGTACTTTGCCAGGGTGGAGACAGACCAAAGAAGGGTGACTAAGATGATACAGGGCTTGCACCAGAAAACATATGAGAGGAGACTAAAGGACTTCAACATGTACTTTCTGGAGGGGAGGAGGGATGGGGGGACATGATAGAAACACTTAAATACCTTAAGGGCATAAACAAGTTGCAGGGAGGAGACATCTTCCAATATAATAGATGTACAAGAACAATGGGGCATGATATGAAATTGGAAGGTGGCAGGCTGAAGTGAAATGTGAGGAGGTTTTTCTTCAAGAAGAGGGTAATAAACACATGGAACAGACTGCCACAGGAAATGGTGGGGGTGAGCACAATGGAGAGTTTTAAATATGCAGGGGAGAAGCATTTTTTTTTCTTGCACATCTCTGTATGTAACTGTCTTTCTTTGTTCACAAAGTTGATGTCTCAATTGTAAATCACATATTGTACTTTGTTCTAATTTACTTTTTGTATGACGTGAAGCCTTTGCAAATGAGTCCCCGACTCAAAGGGTTGTAATTCCTAGACCTTAAATAAATAAATAAATAAGTGTACCTTAAAGGTGAGAAGGTGGAGTGAAAAGCCATTGATCATTTAGGGTCAGAGGCCACAAACTAGTGTAGGGTTTTCCAGCAGAATGGATGGGACTGGAGGTTCTTGTATGCCAATAATTTCTGTGTTTCTGTGCTACCACCTTTTCAATAGCCTTCTTCATTAAGGGAAGGTTCAAAACAGGCCTGTAATTCACAAGATGAACAAGGTTAAGTAGGGCACTTCTTAGATGGAATATTTCATCAAAAACCTATTTTACAACAAAGATGGTTCCAAAATTATAACTGAACCTTAAATCTTCTAGATTTCATGATAGTTATTATGCTCTGGCTACTGTTCACCTCACTACTAGAGATGTACGACATGGGTAAAATTCATTTTGCAAAAAAGTTTGCAGATTTTCCCAACTTTGCAGAGAATGTTGTGTGCCAAGCCCAGCTTCGCCCCCCCCCAAAAAAAACTGGCAAAATGTGGAGTATAAATTTAACTTTTAGCCACATTTTTTTACATTAGCAGTCCCCTCCCCTGGCCAATCACCAACCCAATGTAAAAAATTAAATCACCCCTTCCAATGGCCATCCCAGGAGTCCAGTGTCTCTCCAGTCACCTGCTGATCCCCACCCATTGCAAAAAATTAAGTTCACTCCCCCATCACCCTGAGCCAGATCAACATTACAAATAAATCCCTGGTGTCTAGTGGATCCACCCCACCCCATCAGCTACTGTTCAACTACCCTGCTACCCTCCCAACCTGACCCTTATGTAAAAAAATACTGTACATCCCTGGTGTCCCCCCCATCAATTACTGGTCCCAATATATATATAAAAAAATAATCATCTTAAATCCCTGGTGTCTAGTGGACTTCCCACCTGCACCATGTCAGCTAGTGCCCTTCTGCTCCTAAAGCTGAGTGGGGCACCGGAAAAGCCCTCCACTCACCTACATGTCTGGCAGCCCAACCCAGCTCTCTCAGTGAATGAGTGTGTGGTTGTACAAGCACCCACTCATTCACTGAGACAGCTCAGTTAGACTACTGGTCATGGAAGTGAGTAGAGGACTGTTCCAGTGGCCTGTTCAGGGTTGGGGTGGAGGGAGCAGGGTGGTAGGGTTCTACCTGATGGGAGGGAGGTGTGGTGGTCCAATAGACACTAGAGATTTAAGGTGATTATTTTTGTTTTATATTGGGGCCAGTGAATGCTGGGAAGGGACCACTAGACACCATGGGTTTACATTATTTTTTTTAGATTGTGTTCAGGGTGAGGAGGAATGGGGTGGTGGGGCACTACATCATGGGGTGGGTAGTCCACTAGACACCAGGGATTTATTTGATGATGATGATTTTTTTTGCATTGAATTAGGTAATCGGTGGTACTATGGGACGGGGAAATTAGACACTAGGGATTGGTGGGATTCACAATTTGTAACTTCTCCTTGCTTTTGTTTTGTTTATTTTAAGTAAAATTTACACTTAAAAAAAAAGCAAAGGAAGGTAAACTTACAAATGGTGAATTTTCATTTGATGGTCACAACTTCGCGAACTGATCCCCAGTGGAGGATTCAGTGACTTTGCCCAAAATTCACAAGCAAAGTAAAATGTTGCTGCATCTCTACTCATTACAGCTACGTGGAGCAGTGGGCTCTGTGCAGCTTCTTCTGGGGCCGTGCTGAATGTTGAAATTCTGATAGAATGGAATTCCATAACATTTTGAAAAATTCCTCAGAATTCTATTGATTGCTAAGTTCAGATATTTTGCATGCAAAATAGTTTTCTCATATTAATAATCTGCAGTTTATATAAACTATGGATTATTTTTTTGCAATATATGGAATAATATTCCAGTGTTTATTAGATTTAAAAAAAATTATTCCACAGTTTACACAGAAATGCTTTTCAAAATTCTAAGGAACTGAAACATTTTTTGGAAAAGCATTTTACAAGTAGAATTGTCATTCTGCACCATTTCCAATCACAAAATTCTACATTCCACACAGCCCTAACCTCTCCATATATAGCATGCTCTTAAGATGTCCACTATACAGGGCATGCAGCATGTGAGGAGAATCTGAACTTTGTACCATTTTGTACTCATTTTTGCTCTTTTATCATTACTTGGTTTAAAATTGCTTTTCAACCCTCTCTCAGATGATATATGTGCCCACAGTCTGACTGCTCAGTTTGTCTGGCAGGTCCATTCTCTCTTAGCTGGTATATTTGTCATAGATGACTATGCATCTACTCATTTTGTTAATGACTTTGCCTATTTCTCATGGCAGCTTTGCAATTGTTATCTTGTTCAATAGGGCATTTATACTTTTGTTGCATTTCCATATTATTGGTGCTGGCCAGTATTGCCAGCCTGTGGGCTGCCTTGTGGACTGCTTCAACTCTCTAGCTGTGTGACTGGGGCTATTTGTATGACTCATCCAGTGAAATAATTTTTTTTCTCTAAGATCACAGAAAGGACAGTGACAGTGTCCTGTATTCCAGTATGAAATCTAAGTGCTTTGTGCCAGCTAACCAGTCTCAGTATATGGGTGTTGGGATTGGAGTATTTTCTAGAGTATACAGTGGGTAGGAGGTAACTGGTGAAAACATTGAGTACTGCTATTCCTGGAGCTGGATGTTCGATGGCGTGCCCTCCCTATACCTGGATCCAGATCTCAAGATCTGTTGCACAGGTCCCCCTTGCTTCCCCTTTCATTGCTGTCCTCCCCATCCCCTCTTTAATCTCAGAACTGGTACAGTGGAAAAATAAGTTAACTCCTGGATAACCTCCTCTCCCCACACTAGTGCTGACTTTGAAAATATGAAGCTAAAATGTATTCAGGTGGGTGCCGCTTTTCTTGTGTTACCCACCTGCCATGCTTTTAATATATACCTGCATACAAGCATCATTCCTGAAATGTGGAAAGTGGCCAGAGTAATTTTGGTATACAAAAAAGGTGATTCAAAACATGGACAATTTTCACCCCACAGCTATTTTATCTGCTGTAGGTACATTCCTTTAAATGGTTGTGGCTTCCCAGCTAACTATTTCTCCAAACACAATCTATTTTACCTGGAGCAGCATGGCTTCTAGAAAGGACATAACACCTCGACTGCCCTTGATAAAAACACCTCTGAAACCTGAGTTGACAATGATCATGGCAAACAAATGGAAGCTATCTTTGTTGACCTCTCTAAAGCTTTCAACATGGCTGACCATAAGTTACTCTGTTCTAAGCTTTGCTGTCTAGATTTGTCTACCAGTGCTGTAGTCTGGCTCAAAAACTACCTACATGGCAAAAAACACATGGTCATCTTTAACTGGACCTTATTTTAGTTATTCACCATCAAACTTGGTGTCCACCATGGTTCAATTCCTGAACACTTCCTATTATCCCTGTTTATAAATGATGTTACCCAGTTCATGTTCATTCCAGTTCCATACTCTATGCCAGTGATCTTGTGCTGCTAGCTCATTCAAATGATATGAAATCCATCCACACCCAATCCTGTCTTTCACTAATAGGCCACTCCACAACATAAAATGATACAGGTTATGCATTGTGTGTCCAGAGC
This sequence comes from Neoceratodus forsteri, assembly GCA_016271365.2. Lineage (NCBI taxonomy): Eukaryota > Metazoa > Chordata > Ceratodontiformes > Ceratodontidae > Neoceratodus > Neoceratodus forsteri. The sequence goes on from CM028137.1 coordinate 707,755,612, forward strand.
TAAACTAAAATGTTGTCCTGAGTCTGCGGTAGTTTCTAGTCTGGATGAACCCCTACTGCTAATGCTTACTCCTTTGAGTATATTGGCACTATACTCAACCCCTAGCTTGACTTTGTCATGCATTTCACTAAACTGAAACTAGGAATGGATTGTAGGGCACAACAAATTCTCATGTCTGCAGTGTGCTTAGCCCTTGTTCCTACCCAGTCTTATCTATGGGCACATTTCCGCTACACACTCTGCAAAGTCATCTTTGCTTCAGTGTGTCATAATCTATAGTAACATCTTTAGGTTTGCCTTTTCAGAAACTCACCTCATATGAAGAGGATTGGCAGAGCATCTTTTGGAAGCTCTCCTTCTTTTGGGAGGGATAAATGCGCCTCTCATATTGTGGTACTTAGCAGAGATGTAGTGATGTTGTGCTAAGTAACATACATAACCACATGCTACTAACCCAGCCCTGAGTCCACACTTATATTCCTGCACTTGTGGAGGTGTGGGATGGGGATGGCAAAAAGCACAAAGGCAATAGTAGAGCTATTTAGGCATGCTGTATGGCAGTGGCTATTTCCACATGCCAACATAACCATCAGTTGGTCTTGTTACTTCCATTTTTCCAAATCTAGTGTAACCATGACTGGGAGATGGCCATACCTGGCTACAACATATTCAGAAGAGACAGAGCAGGCAGGAAGGGAGGAGGAGTGGCACTGTATGTGAAAAATGACATAAGGGCCACACAGATCAAGGAGGAACAAAATGGGGGAGAGTTACTGTGGGTTAAGCTGGAAAGGAAAATGGGGCCAGCCATCCACACAGGTGTGGTCTATAGACCACCAGCCCAGGAGGAAGAAACAGATAGGAAGCTGATGCTAGCCATCCAAAGGATGGCAGACAAGGTGAGGTAGTACTGGTTGGAGACTTCAATACCAGACGTGGACTGGAGCATCCCAGCAGCAGCATCAACTAGGAGCAGATTTATCCTGGACTCCTTCAGGGTGCCTTCCTCCTGCAACTGGTCATGGAACCAACTCGGCTGAAGGCAAACTGGACCTTGTGCTCACAAACAGGGACAGTGTGATGGGGGTAACAGTGGGGAGCACCTGGGTAACAGTGACCACCAGTCATTGTGGTTTGAAATCACAGAAAGAGCAGAACCAAACCACACAAAAACACGATCCTGGATTTTAGGGGGCAGACTTTGGGAAAATGGGAGATGCTTGAAAGAGGCATTAAGGGAATGGGACAGGAATCAGGGATTGAGGAACAGTGGGCAGTATTTAAAATGGGGATTATAAGAACAACAGAATTATGCATTAAGCAGGTTAGCAAGAGGAAAAGAAAGAGGAGACCATTATGGTTTTCCAAAGAGGTAGCAAAGAAAGTGAAAGCAAAAAGATTGCATTCAGGCAATACAAAAAGACACAGGCAGAAGGGGATAGGGAGAAGTACCAGGAGAAACAAAGGAGGCAGGGAAGTCAGTAAGGAAGCCAAAGCTCAGACAGAAGAACACATTGCAAAATCAGTGGTTAAAGGGACAAAACCTTTACAGGTACATAAGTGAAAAAAGAAGGACAAAGGAGGATAGTGAGACTGAAGGGGAGGATGGGAGCAGCGTGAAGGATGACAACAGTAAAGCTGACATATTGAACAGGTATTTCTGCTCAGTCTTTACTAAGGAAGAGGGGTAATGGGTCTGAAGGGAGTACAAGGGTGAGAATGGTGCAGAAATGGACACAAGTCCCTTTACACGAGAAAGGGTCCTGAAGGAACTGGAAGTAATAAGAGCTGATAAAGCAATGGGGCCAGATGGGTGCACCCAGGGTCCTAAAGAACTAAGAGAGGTGGTGGCTGAACCTCTGGCTATCCTGTTCAGCCAATCACTGGAAACAGGGAGGTACCCAAAGACTGGAGGATAGCAGATGTAGTCCCTTATACAAAAGTGGGAACAAAGAGGAAGCAGAGAACTACAGACCAGTCAGCCTCACCTCAGTAGTGGGAAAGATCATGGAAGCACTACTGAAGGAGAGATTGGTGGAACATCTGGTTGTCAATGGACTACAGGACCCAAGGCAGCATGGTTTCACCAGGGGAGGTCATGTCAGACCAACCTCATTGAATTTTTGACTGGGTGACTAGGGAGGTGGATCAGGGAGGCAGTGGACATGGCCTATCTGGACTTCAGCAAGGCCTTTGACACTGTGCCACATAGAAGACTATTACACAAACTGGGGAATATGGGTGTGGGCAGGACAGTAGTGTGGTGGGTAGGTAACTGGCTGGGTGGCAGGACACAGAGGGTGGTGGTAAATGGCTGTCACTCCACAGAGGGAAGAGTGACCAGTGGGGTACCACAGGGATCAGTGCTGGGACCGGTCCTATTCAACATCTTCATCAGTGACATTGCACAGGATATAGAAGGCAGAATTTCACTGTTAGCTGATGACACAAAGCTCTGTAACAGAGTAGACACACCAGAGGGTGTAGACAGAATGAGAAGGGACCTGCAGAAACTTGAAGAATGGTCAAGGGTTTGGCAGTTGAAATTCAATGCAAAGAAGTGCAAGATAATGCATAGGGCACAAAACCCTGGCACAATATATCAGTTGGGGGTGAGGATATAGCATGCACCAAGCAAGAAAAGGGATCTTGGGTTTCTCTGATGACCTCAAGGTAGGGAAACAGTGACAAGGCATCAGGTAAAGCAAATAGGATGCTGGGATGTATAGGCAGGGGCATCACCAGCAGGAAAAGGGAGGTCATAACTCCGCTATACAAGACACTAGTGAGGCCCCACCTGGAGTACAGTGTACAGTTCTGGAGACCATACCTACGTAAGGACATAGACAGGGCAGAGAAGGTTCAGAGGAGGGCAACAAAGATGGTGCATGGGTTGCATCACAAGTCCTATGAAGACAGGTTGAAGGAACTGAACATGTACTCCCTGGAGGAGAGGAGGGAGAGTGGGGATATGATAGAGACATACAAGTATCTTACAGGGAGGAACAGGGTGCAGGAAAACACTATTTTTAAGCGAAAAAGATGTTTCAGGACTAGAGGGCATGGGATGAAGTTGGAGGAGGACGATTCAGAGGAAACATGAGAAAGAATTTCTTCACAGAACGGGTGGTGGACAAGTGGAACACCCTGCCAGAGGAAGTGGTGGGGGCTGAAACAATCACGGGATTTAAGAATGCATGGGATAGACATAAAGGAATTCTAGAGGTCAGGGGTAAGGGGAAATAGACTTCTAGGAAAACAAACTGAACTTACAAGCTCAAATGGGCAGACTAGGTGGGCCATAGGCCCTTATCTGCCGACACTGTCTATGTATCTATGTATCTATGTATCATGCATGTTAATTCCACCAGATACAAGATGGGGATACTACTGGGAAGGGATGCATTTTAACAATGGCTCTACTTCTGACCCTCTTCTAGTTGTTTGAGGGGGTACCACAGGGTTCAGTAATGGGCTGCTTGTTGTTTTTAATATATTTGAACAAATTTGGGGATGCAGTTAATGGGTCAGCATACCATTTGTATGCTGCCGATATGATATTATATACTTCTGCTAGGTCTGTTCAAGAAATTGAGGCACAATTGCATACAAAAATACTTTGATTGTTCTAAATTAAAAATGAATATTTCGAAGACAAAGTGTATAGTCTTGGGGTCTGCACCAAAAATAAAAAGTAGTCCTGACTTAGTTATAATAGATGAGGCTGGTGTTAGGTTGGAGCAAGTTTATCAGAATAAATATTTAGGGTATTGGATTGATACTTCAGTAATGGGTAATTTCCACATTAATAAACTCATAGAGGATTTAGGTAGGAGAATGGGGTGTTATATAGTAATAAATATATATTAGGAAGTAGGTTGTTAAAGAAAATAGTTGAAACACAAGTTTTTCCACTGATTGATTTTAGTGATATTTTATATGATCATGCAAGTCAGGTTAAGTTACAAAAACTAGAAGTTCTCTATAATAGGTTAGCAAGATTACTTCTTCGGTGCCCGAGAGACAACCATCATTGTCAGATGTATGTGAAATTAGATTGGCTCTCCCTAACAAATAGGAGGAAATATCACAGGATAAGTTTTGAATGTAAAAGTGCCCAGGGTGATATACCTGATTTTCTTTTTGAAAGGTTAATGACTAGGGTTCTAAATCCAACCTTGAGGGAAGCATTGTATAGGGAATTGTTAGTACTGTTGTCAGCTACTGAAGGATTTAAATCCTTTTTTAGTTACATGGTTCCACAATTATTGAATAGTTTGACAATAAGGTTTTTTTTGGTGAATAGTAGACCACCATCTATGAGAATTCTTAAACAATGGTTTATGGATACAGTAAAAAAACAAACAGAGATGTTGTGTAATCCTTGGTTAGATATGTTTAAAGCATATTTATAATGTAAGTTATTGTGTGTTTTTAGATGTGTATTTTTTTTGTATTTTGAATTGAGTAAGTTATATATGTGTATAAATGAATATGTGTTTTAAATGAATACTGTTCTTAATGGTTAAACCTTGCAAAAAATGAAATGAACAACAGAGTGCAGCACACTTGGGGAATCTGGTGCTGAGCCTCAGCAGGCAACATTAATTATAGTCCTGGAGGAGTGGATTGCCTGGGAACAACTATAGTCTGAGCATGAATGGAAAAATCAAATCAAAAATGAGCTACAAAAACTGGTTATGACTCAAGATTGTACCTGAACCCTTTTTAAGTTTGTTTCTAAGCTGAAGTGTTCCCAATGTAAGGAATGTTTGCCAATCCCTAATTCACATGTACATGCAGAAAAGCCATACCTGCCATAAAAGATCAAAAAGAAAAAAACACCTTACAGCTCACACACTGTGAACACTCATGATTCCATAAAGTGTTTCCTCATGCTTTTCACTACATTCGTTTTTAGTCTTAATCATGACTCTTTTGCCCTTAGGCATAAAGTTAATAGGCATTGTTCTTTTTCATATTATCAAACAGGATTTGTTTTCTAGCCTATGATATTAATTTACCTTTTACAAATCCCACATCTCATCTACAAACCTGTCAATTCTCTTCTCTAAGCCATGAATGAATAACATTTGCTGCACCTGAAAATTCCATTCATGTTTTACAGACTATTCCAGTCAGCAATTTGATGTTACCTGTTGTGATTAAAAGCTTTACAAAGGGTAAACGTGTGGGCTTGATTGCAACATAACTTGCACATACATTTTTAAGGTCAGCACTGACGCACACTTTCACATTTGTAATAACTGTCAGAGAGAGTGGGCTGCAGTTTAACTTCCAATTATGTTGATAAACACAACCTAAGGGGCATAATCCCAAATATCCGAGAACATAATCAAATCTCATGAATATGGGTTGTGGGTTGTGGAACTCCACATCACAGGACATGGCAATATCTGCTGGAATATACAACTATGACTTTCCCAGTCCATGGGTTGAAGGTTCCACATGAGGGCTAGGAGCAGTACACGGGTTGGAACTAAACTGGACATGGGGTAGCCAATGGATAAGACTGGGTGAATAACAGTTGCTCCTCTGCACTGCATGGATCATGTGATTGTGGGATATGTCAGTACTTAGCTTACTGTCTGTTGTGTCTTCTTTGTGTAAAGGTTTTTTTTTTTTCAAATAAAAATGATCAGTCTGAGATTGCCAGCCTTTGTTGCCATTTGATATGACTTCACAGTGGCAGATAGGGGCCTGTTGAGACTAAATGTGCCTTTTTGCTTCATGCTAGGAGGGATGCAACACATGCCGGAGTGCTGGTCAGGTTGGTTGCATGCTCCCCTGGGATACTGATTACAGTGCAAATATGATGTGGGTTGCACCAATCAATGCACCTTTCAACCAATGTCTGATTTGACCACACCACATAGTCCATGGGCATTGGTGAAACTGGAGCAGAGGAGCTTTAGCACAATCCATATCTCCATTAGTAGCTGCCATGGAGTGCACTGCATGGTGAGTGGGTTATTTTGTGGCTGTGGCTGTGGCTGTAGCTGGATCTCCATAACTGCTAAAGACATATTTAACTTTTGTGGATTGGGCCTTAAACTCAGCAGATATTGAAGGGTCAGTGTTTTGTCTGTGGGTCCCCAGCATTGAAAATATTAGGCATTCACATGAATAAATAGTGTTCCTTCCTCTAATCTTTTTAATGATTTATTTTTTTAATTTTTGACTCCTCTGCCATGGGTTCCACAGGGCTATGACCTCCCCTCGAGGAGGTACATCCTCCTGCCCACATCCACAGTTCTTCTGCCTCCAAGGTTCTCCCATGGATTCCCCCTCTATGGCAGGGCCAAGTGCAGGAGTGCTGGCAGTCCCCCGCCACCCAGTGCAATCAAATCTGGTAGCAGGGGGCAGACTTCGCCAGAGTGGTCGGGCCATCACAGTTCCATGGAGCCCTTCCCATTTTCCAGTTTTCTCCCATCCCTCACTCTGACATAAGCACATTAGCTTCTAAACCTCCTGACCTGTACTGACCTCCAGCCACCACTAGAGGGCAGTCAGCAAGTGGGATGACTAGTCCCCTTCCCAGAGAGACGAGAGTAGTCATCCAGATGCTCAATCCCCTCTCCCCCCTTTTGACTCCCAGCAGCACAAGCTCATTTCTGAACCTCTGTTTCTGGCATGGCGTGAGGTGTGGCATCCATCGCCTCAACTCTCAGCACCACAGGGCCAGCCTAACCTTTTTAATTTTAAATATCAAGGTTTGTATTCCCAGTAGCTACAATGCTGCCCTCCTGGATGTAGAATTCTGCAATTAAAATATTGTCTCCTTCTTGACAAACAGGAGGAATTGCCATTGCATTTCACTGTGTCACTGACAGAAACTGTGATAATAGTGCTTTATGGAGATGGCATTATACAGCAGGTGTAGCTTCAAGTGGTAGCAAAGAAAACTTGGTGGTGATAAGGTTACAAATCTTTTGAGGTGAAAGTCAAGGTGTTGTAGCTGCATGCTGACCTGCTGGAGATCAGCAGGTAGAATAGGATACTGAAAAGGCATTTTTTTCTATGAAAGATATGCCACCATTACCATTTTCAAGGGATAGAATTACCAGTATCTTTCCATACTGGCTTGTTCTTCCAAAACAGAAAACTGGGTTCTTTTGTTTTGTCTGCATGCCTTAAGTTGCTTGAATACTTATGGTGGAGAGACCCTACTCCAAAAGCCATAGAAGGCAACAAGCCCTGCCGAGGGCCAATATGCCCAATACAGCAAAATAATGATGCTCTCTCAACTAATAGTTTATGCTCCATTCAACATAGAGCCTCAGATGCCACCTTAGCAACGGTATGTGTATTGACACTACTCACTCCCGAGTCATCTTGAAAGCTGACTGCCATGCAGCACTCACTGTATTGGGAAAATGGGTCATTGAAAAGCAATAAAGCAACAAAAATCAGATAGCAGAAATTTGTTTCACCTTTCAATAATTGTTATTTAGATTTGGATTTTTACACCTTAGGAAGTGATTTGACCCTGTATCTTTTATTCTTTGGTTAACCTTTGCTTATATTTCAGGGGTTCTTATAATAGTTTTTAGCCCTGTTCGAATCTTTTTTACATCACATACAACAAATTTCTGATTTACTTTATTACAGTGACCCACCAATTAGTTTTTGTAGCTTCCCCTTTGAGATACCCCACAGTATTATTCCCTGTATTCATGATTATACTAGGATTGATAAATTAAATTAATATTACAAATAATTTAAAGGAATAAATAAAAGGGAAATTTAAAATTTGCACCAGGTTTATCAGGTGATCTCACCTGCAACTTTATAGATCATGTGCCAGCATCCCCAGGTGGAGAAGCTACCTGCATCAAAACCATTTGCATCTGATGATGAGTGCAAGGATAAGGAGAAGGAAAGGTGTTTCATTTTTCTTTAATGGTCCCAAAGACCAAAGCGTTTACCTTTTGACAATCTGAAATGCCAAACTTAACCTAAGGCCTTAGCTTGAACATCAGAATATCTGTGTGGCTTCTTTCCCCTGAAACTGCTTTTAGAAGCCCGTAATAGAAGTACCTGTGTCACCAAAAATAGATGTAGAAGTACCTGGGCATCAAGTGAAAATCTGTTTCTTCAGACATGAGTTGGATAACTTCTTGGAGGACAGTCACAAGTTCTGGGACAATATCAGGACCCTAGCAGGGAAACCAAACAAGACACCTCCAACCATGCTAAATATTGAAGAAACCACAACGCAATACCACAAAATCATAGCAAACACCTTAAATAAAGCATTTACTGACTTAAGTGGTGTACTTTCCCCGGATTTTATAGACCACCAAGTGGCACAAATCTAAATAACAATCAGACTACCCATACTGGCACTGCCCCACCTTTCTATGTCCAAGTTATCTCTCTAGCCAAAGCCAAAAAATACCTCTTACAAGTTTTAGAAAAAACTAGAAGGAGTGGTGACACATCTGACCTCAAGCTCATTGCTCTCACACTTGATGAGTTACTGTCACCCCTTGCCAGAATTATGAATCTCTTGCTCATAACCAGTAAATTCCCACAGCTATGGAAAGGGGTGCAAGTCACTCTTGTTTTTAAAAGTGGTGACAGGGCTAGTCACAATAACTGCCATCTGATCTCCATACTACCCCCACTCTCAAAACTGTTGGATCACATTGTCTATGACCAGTTTGCTGACTAACTTGACAAATAGCAGTTGAAATGCCCTGAACAGCATGGTTTCAGGAAACAACATAGTACTACAGTATATCATTGTTGGAGTTCACAGGCTACATTCATGCTGCACTTGATCTAGGTTTTATGGGAGGGGCAACACACATAGACCTCACCAAGGCCTTCGACACAGTCAGTCATGAACTACTGCTAATCCAATAAACTTGCACTTGGTTATCATCTTAATCAGTGGGGTGGTTCCAGAGCTACATGTCTGGGAGAAAACAACAAGTAAAAATCATTGATGCCCTCTCTGAAATTATGAATGTCAACACAAGGGTTCCCCAAGGTTCAATGTTGGGTTCCTTCCCTTTAGCCTGTTCCTAAACCCCCTCCCTCTAGAGTGCCAGGATAGGTCCTACTATACGCTGATGATGCGGTACTCTACACCAGCCACACAGTCCCAGAGCACTGGAAAAGCAAATATAGGTTAATTTATCTTTAGTTGAGTCCTGGTTTCTTGATTCTATGCTCTTGCTTAACTATAAGAAGACCAAGACAATGCGGTTTGCCTCTGCTCACAACTGGCAGAGATTCCATCTATTAAAAATAGTAAACAACCAAAACGCCTCATTAGAAATGATCCAAAGTTTTAATTACCTTGGGGTCACTCTAGACTGTTACTTCACATTTTCACAGCACACTGACCTTGTAGCCAAGGGATGCAAATGTCAAAATTGGCCATCTATTTAGGCATAAACATTGCCTGTCTGATGAGGCATTAAAACTTGCTGCGTACAGCTCTGTCTGATCCATGATTGACTACAGGCTTGTAGTCTATAGTGTGGCAACTGACACAACTGTGAAGAGAATAAAGCTGGCCCAAAACAAAGCTGCTAGGTTGTCCTAGATGTGCCATACTTTTAAACACTCCTGCAATCTCTATTCCCAGTCTGGGTGGTTAAATCTGCATTGTAGGACTCAATACGAGATCTGACTGCTGGCTAGAAAGTCCACCCTAGATCTAACACCACTTGGTGTTCAGAGTCTCCTCTACCACATCAACAAGGCTGGACTTTCTAGAGGGACTAATTGCCAGCCAGTACAAGGCCCTTTCCACCGCACCTCCCAGGGTCAATGGTCTTTTGTATATCGGACACCCGCTTAGCCCAACTCACTACATGATGACCTGCTAATGGACTCTAAACTTGGCACCCTCAAAACTAAACTTAGTACTCACCTAGTAACACTTAGTTGGTGTGATTCTAAATTCCTAAATTGCACAACCCAACTCCTGTCTTCTTTCTGTTCAATATTTATTTATTTATTTGAAAGTTAATAACCGGGAAAAGCAACGTGAGCCAAAGCTTATTTCCAGATGTGACCTGGGGAAGGAGAACAAGGGAAGTAAAAACACAATTTAGCAAAACATATAAACAAAAGATACAGAGCACAGTCACGGGTCAGAGTTACAGGAACCACTACAAGAGTAGAGCCAGAAGTAACATAACAGTAAACAGCATTGCACAAGCAAGGGTCTATTAACATAGGGAATCAGCAAATAGTCAGCAAATAAATAAGCAAATAAAATAAAATGAGGGATGGGTTATACAAGCCCTCGAAAAATAAAATTTAAACTCCTAGACAGTAGTAGGCCAGGTGATAGGAAATCCAGACAGAGGGACCAAAAGGAAAATGTTCAGGGTTGGGGACACTTGAAGCAAAGCTGATGGGGGAGGAGTCTGAGCAGTCATTTTAGAGAGGAGGGGGAGGACCATAAGTGGATCTCGGGGGGTAGTTTTTTCCAGAGTGAGGGAAGATGGAAGGAAAAGGCAGATTGCCCGGAGACACAGTGAGGGTGGGGGATAGAGAAAGTATGGGAGTCTCTGTGACAAAGGAAGTAGTTAGAGGAGGTGACTTGGGTGAGACAGGAGGAGAGGCAGGAGGGAAGAGAACCAAACCAGAATTTAGCAATGATGGTAGCACAGTGTAGCAGTCTCCTGTGAGACAGGGGAGCAAAAGAAAGGTCTGAGTAGAGAACAGTGTGGTGAGTGAGGGTGGGGAAGCAGTGACAGAATGGCAGGAGTTTAGCAGGGTTTCAAGCTGGCCTAAGGATGTCTGACAGGCAGTGCAATACACCACATTGGTGTAGTCGAAGCTTGGTAAAATCATTTTAGAGACAAGTTCACAGTGGGTGGCGAGAGAGAGAGAGGCTGATTTTGTACCAATAAATGGTACCAAGTTTGGGATGAAGTTTGGCGCAGATGTTAGCAACATGGGTGAAGAAATCCAGATTTCCAGTCCAGTCAAACTCCAAGGTACTTGAAGGTCGAGACACTCTTGATGGTAGAACTGTTCAATGTAGCAAAGGTGGGGCATTGCTGTATAGTGGCCTATTTTTGCCTGGCACCGAAAGTCATGGTAGCTGTTTATTTTATGTTGAGTTTAAATTTGTGAACCTTGAACCAGGCCTGGACTCTGTTGCAATCTTCCTGAAGGGGGAGTTGTACACTGCTGACAGAGGCCCAGGAGAGAAAAAGAATGGTGTCATCCACAAACATGTGAATTTCAGCAGACCTGCAGACTGAAGGGAGGTTATTTATAAATAGGGAGAAGAAGATAGGGCCAAGGATAGAGCCTTGTGGGATGCCGGAGAGGTGGGGGAATGGGGGAGATAAAACATGGCCTATTTGAACTGATTGTTCCCTGCCCTGGAGGTAAGATCATAACCAGTTAACAGAAAGGTCGACAAGGCCGGCAGAGCCAACAGTTTGTAGTAAGTGGGAATGGGAGATGGAATAAAAGGCTTTTGTCAGGTCAATGAAAATGGAGACTGTAATTTAAAACATATCCATCACAGTAAGTATCGAGTCTGTGACAAGCCGGAGAGATGATATAGTCAAATGATGCTTCCTAAAACCAGCCTGGATGGGGAGAGAATATGGGATTCTTGTAGTTTGGCTTGGGACAGGAGAAGGGAGATGGGCCTATAATTTCCTGGGGAGGAGAGGGAGAGGGAGAGGTAGATGGGCCTATAGTTTCCTGGGGAGGAGGGGTCCCCACCTTTGTGGAGGTGGAGGACTTTTGAGGATTTCCAGGATTTGGGTAGAGTGGAAGTGGAGATGGATTGGTTCAGGATGTGGGAGAGAAGGGCTACTATGGAAAAGACAGTGTTGGAGAAGCTTGGAGTGGATACCATTGGGGCTGGACTTGGTGGGGTTTAGAGTGAGGAGGGCCAAGTAAACTTCAAGAGACACGAAAGGGGGGAAATTGTAGTCACAAGGCTGGTTGGACACAGTCAAGGGGGCTATGGGGGTGCAGAGGAGATGAAGGGGAACAGGAGTCAGGGAAAGCACAGATAGCAAAGAAATCATTGAAAATCTCAGCAGCACAGGTAGGGTCATATACATGGGACCCACCAACCAGAAGTATATGAAATGAGTGCTGAGCTGGGGGGGGGCAAGGAGGATATGAAGGACTTTCCAGAAAGAGACAGGAGACTGTTGGTCTTGCTAGCAATGAGAGCTGAAACAATTTTCTTTTGAGAGGTGGATGGACTTGGTGCAGTAGTTTCTAAGGGTTCTGTAGGCTTGCAGATCAGATTGAAGATGGGAGACCTTGTAGTGGTGCCACACTTTGTCCCTGGCTCTGCATTTTGACAGAAGGTCAGTAGTGATACAAGGTTGATGGTGCCTCTTGACCCTGTTTTTTTTGAGAGATGCATAATGGTTCCAGATGAGCAGAAAAAGGTTGGAGAAGAGTGATAAGGAGGAGTATCCAGCACTTGCAAAGTAGATTGGGGCCCAGTCTGCATGTGACAGAACATTACAAAGGGCAGAGCCATTGGGCGTGAGGTAGAAAAAAAAGGAGATAATGGAAACTAGATCAGCGGATAGTGTTTTAGGAGGGACATAGAGGGCACCAATGTACAGCGGGGTTGCGGAGGGGGAGGATAGCTGTGCTATGATTACTTTGTGTGAAGAAGTTTGGGCTTCTCTGAAAATGATGGAGCAAGGGATGGATTGATGAACACTGTCCCGACACTTTCCTCTGTCTTGACAAAAAATGTTATAGCCAGGAATGGAGATAATGGAGTCAGGGGTTTTAGAAGACAGACAGGTTTTGGATATACAAAGGATGTTGGCAGAGTATTGGATGATCCAAACTTTAAATATGTCAAGTATGGGAAGAAGACTACATGCATTTATATGAAAAGACCTTAGTCTCTTTGGCAAGGGGGAGAAACTTGCATATGAGTGTATGTGGGGGGGCATTGTGGGGGGTTTAAGAGAGGACAAGGATGGGGATGTACATCACTGGAGAGTAGAAGTAGAAATAGGAGATGTGGAAGGTGGGGAAGGTACCTTGGCTTCCTATTGTTATTAGAGGGGGTTCAGGGGGAGGTTAAGTGAGGCAGGACAGAGCTTCGTGATTAAGAAGAGAGGAGAGGAGTAAGTCGGAATGAGTAAAAAAAGGAGGGATGGGGAGTGGGGGAAGGGTAAGGAGTGGGCAGGGGAGAGCAGAGGGAGAAGGAACAGAAAAAGGTGAAGAAATAAGAGGAGAGGAAAAGGAAGAAAAATCAGGGGTGAGGGTTCAGGTTGGGTGGGAGGAAGCTGAAGAAGGGTAAATCAAAAAGAGGCAGCAAGAAGACAAAAAGCAGCAAGAGGTGGACTGCAAAAGGCATATTAAGAGATGAGGAGGTGGGCAGGGGTAGGGAAAAAAGTGATGGCTGGAGAAGATAAAGAATAGGTATAGGGTCAGAGTGGGAGGGTGAGGATAAGAGGTAAAATAAGAGTAGCACGCAGAGGAGTAGTCGGTAGAATTGGAAAGGCACACAGAACAGTGCACCTTAAGGTCTCCTTAAAATAAGTTGAACTTAGCTCAAAGTAGTATTTATTTATTGATTTAAAAATGTTTTATTTCTATTGTATTATTTTATGGCAGGACAGTGACTAGCAACAATTTTAGGGTGAGTTGTGGCAAGAGCTGGGGGAGAGTTTTCATATGGATAAAGATGCAATCAAGTACTGTATTCTTATGAGTGCAGAGCAGGGTGTTTGACAGACAAAGGCTTAGTGGATTTAAAGAGTGTGGGGGAGGGTGGGTGGCAGAAATTTCAAGTGCAGAGAACAGGCAGAAGGCAATTAAAATAGAGCAAGTAACAGAGCAGCTGAAAATAGTGCCGAAACCAGAGCTGGAAATAGGCCGGCCAGCCAGCTTGTATTTGTCAATGGGCAGCCCAATCAGAAGACTTTCATGGAGAGTGCACCAGAACTTTAAATCCATGGCCAGAAGGAGGGCGTATATCTTAGAAGAAGTCCAGGGAACAGCAGCAGGAATAGTCGGTGGTGACAGGTGGAGAGCTACACTGCACAAAAGGGATCACCCGATTGGTGGCTTAGCAGCTGGGGAATGAGAAAAAAGAGGAAGTTAATAAATATTTTCTGATTAGGGGGCTGGGGTAGAAAGAGCTGGACAACAGACAGAAAAACAGTAGGGGCTTGAGGCATCAGGAGCTATACAAAAGGAGCAGCTAAGTGGCAGAGGGGAGAACACAAAAAAACAGATATGGGGGACTGGGTCACTGAAAGAGGAAACAGAGAAGTGAGAGAGAAACAGTTGGTAGGACTGGTCAGTGTCAAGCCCGGGGGGAAGGGGGAGAAGTTGCAGGAGGAGGAAAGAGGAGGTAGAATAAACACAGGAGTTTAGGCTAAAAATATCACCAAAGGAGGGCTGTTGGTAAAATTTACTAGGGAAGAGACTGAATGATATTTCAAAAGTCAAATTAGTTTTAAAATCCCAGGCAGTCTGAGTGCAAATAACAGTACATCTAATATTAGCTGATAGCAGGTATAATCCACACAGTTACAAAAGCAGTGCACCAGATTTCCTGGGAAAATTCAAAATTCAAGTGTAGAGAACAGGCAGAAGACAATTAAAGTAGAGCAAAGTAACACAGAATAGTCAAAAATAGTGCTGAGACCTGAGCTGGAAATAAACGGGTCAGTCAGCTTCTGTTTTTCCATGGGCAGCCCAATCAGAGGAATCTTATGGAGAGGGCACCAGAACTTAAAATTCATGCCCAGAAGTAGGGAACATATCTTAGAGGAAGTCCCGTGAACAGCAGCGGGAGAAGTGGGCAGCAGTAGGTGGAGAGCCACACTGCACCAATGGGACTGCTCCATCAGGAGCTTAGTAGCTTAGAGAAAGTCCAGGAAACAGCAGTGGAAGAAGCGGGCAGCAGCAGGTGGACAGCCGCACCACACCAATGAAATCCACCAAACAGGGGATTAGCAGCTCAGAGGAAGTCCAGGGAACAGCAGTTGGAGAAGCAGGCAGTGGCAGGTGGAGAGCTGCACTGCATCAGTGGAATAGCCTGCACTTACAATCTCCCCTATCCAACTGCCTTGTTATTTCCCCTCTCTTCTACAATTCCACTCTGCCTTCATCCTCAGTGGAATTCCTCATCTGTTTCCCACCCCCCCCACTTAATCTGCTTCCCCCTTTCCTTACCATATCATCCTACTCCAAAGTCCCACCGAATTTTCCCCTTCCAGCAAACCAATGACAAGGCCCTATGGCTGCTCCCATTTTCTCCACATATTTTCCCTTATACCTTCCTCGCTTACTCAGTACTCTCTCAAGATACTTTTCGACTTTATTCACTCATCACAATGTACTTATTGCTTAATGTGATTGAATTTTGTAATTCTAGCTGCAAAAGAGTTGAACATGATTTTTGTATCTAATGTAATTTTGTAATCACTGTCTGTATTATTTTGCTGTATTTGTGTTGTTTGCTGTTGATGTGGAACCTATGTAAACGAACTTATAGCTCAAAAGTATTAATCCAAGAACTCAATAAATAAAACAAAATAAATAAATGAGCTAAAAGTGTAATTCTCTCACTAATGCTTCAATCCCTCAGTGCAAGCAAGGAAAAATAAGTGTTGCAGTTTATTTTTGGAACAAGCTTTTTTTTTAACATTTTTCTATATTTCTGTATTTTGCAAGAGTCCCACTGTTCTTTCCTTAAATGATTACTATACTAGTAATAATTTAGAATAACTTGAGTCAACCCACACACTCTTTTCTAACCTCAACCTTACCTAGTATATAGTAATTAAGGAAATCATCAGATGTATTTCCCCTCATTCTAAGGAGAGCATACTTAATCTGTTTATTTGATCCATTATATAGAAAATCTCTTTTTACATTATTCCCTGTTTATTTTTTAAAGTGAACTCCTATATTGACAATCTAACTGATACACAGACCACTGCTTTTATCAAATCTGAAGCAAACAGCACTGCAGAATGCATCTGTCTTTGACGAGCTCCTTCATCGGTGATATGAACTTACCCTTTATTTCAAGAAGCTGATCTTATGCCATGCTGTGTTTTGTTTTCTCAGTGGAACAAGAAAGGACTAAGAGAGATTAGAAAAGTACTTTATTGAAAAAAAGAACCGCAGGGATACCTGATATATCAAACATTCAGCTTTCAGTAAGCAAAGAAAAAACGTCTCTGGCAGAATAACAAAGTAAAATGGGATTATAATTTATCACAAAGACATCTTCAAAGACTATGAAGGACTCCAGTAACATCATTCTTTTTCAGATTGTTAATTGCCCAACAGTTCCATGTGTGTCTGAACAGGCTTTAACAATAGCCATAGACATGTTGGAAGGCCTTCTAAGTTGATAACACTTTGAAGTGGTCTTATATATATTTTCTGGCTAGAGATTAATAGAATTGCACTCTGAAAACAGAGGTTGTATGAAGATCTTACAAACAACTAATCATTTTAAACATCTCTTATTTTTTCTGCAGTACTTCTCATTACTTCCTATGTCTTATCTTTGAGCTGTAGTTTTGAAAAATTGTGTTTAAGGTTACAACTGTCTGATTATATTGAATAGTTTATTCTTCTTGGTTTTTGAAGAAAAAGGATTCAGATTTTAAATTCAAATTAGATAATTAGGTTATGGATAAATCTCATGGAGAGGTACTTAACTGACCATTTAATTTGCCATAATGAACGCTATAAATTAAAAAGTGTTAAATTAAAATCCCAAAGAAAAAGACAGCAATGATTGCATTTTTAGGTGATCTTATCCTAGACACATCCATACCTATGGGACATTGTACACAAACAACATAGTTATGCAGAAGCAGTAAAGAAGAATCTAAGAAAAGATAAAGCTGATGTTATAGAGATTCCCTCCCCTAGCATATGCTGGCAGGACAATGACTCTGGGACAGCAAAATCCCTCATAGTGACAATTTCAACAGGTTTTGAGATTGTTGCTGTGAGTGACCCGAGGGTAAAAGTTCACCCTTTCACTGACTTTCGCCCCTCCTTAACAACTCTGACTCAGAGTTAGATATCTAAAGAAGGGGGGCATGGGGGCACAGTCCCCCCCACATGGGGTGCTTGGAGGGTGCAGCCCCCCGATAGACAACACACAATGTCTAACATTCAAAATTTCATCTGTTGACATTGGGGATCTCACCATGCCAAACTTTGATAACACTGTTGTCATTTCAGCATGGTAGAACCCTCCCCATGACCTCTATATAAGGAATCTGACAACTCCAGAAGTAAAGAAAATAATACTGGCAGAAAGTTTAAAACAGGTAAGATATCAGATTGTTGATATATGGGTAAAAGAAGCTCAAGGTATAAACAACACCAAAAATAAAAATTGGGTGGGGGGGGGACAAACAAACAAAAAAACCCCAAATGGAATCAAAAAAACAACCAGAAAGAAATGATTACAAATGTATTTCCCCCCTTTACAGCTAATAAAGTAAGTTGAGATTTACTTTATTAATGAAAAGGAATGGCAATTGATTATTCTAATTATTCAAGATAGTTTGGCTGCATAAATTATAAATACTACTCTCCAACCCACCTTGGTTATGTATGAAACTAAATGAGGACTATTTAACCCTTTAGATAAAGTTTCAATGATGGAAGAGGCAAACACTATGGAGCCAGTTAGTTTATCTGGCTCCCCAAATATGTATTTTTTCACAATTAATTAAAGAAGTGGAACAAACTCAGATAGATCCAGATGGAACCAGACATACTTGAACAATGTCCAGAAACATTTCACAGAATATACTATAAAGGAATTGCTCGCCAAATCAGGGCAAATGTTTTGTTGGAAGCCCTTATACATAAAAGATAAATGGATAACTTCGAACGGAATTCAGGATCAAATCAACCTTTAAACAACAAATTTACAACACTGAGTATAGGTAAACAAACAAAAAATTGTCTTTCTCTTCATTAATAATACCAGAAACTCTAAAGATTATTGGGACAAAAATTCAAACTGGAAAAAAGGTAAAGATCAAAACAAGAAAACAAAACAAAAGAATCAGATCAAACAATCACAGAGCAAATTAAGCAAAAACATTTGAGTTCTGGTCATGAAAAGTCTAACACAAAACAAGGACAAACGTGAACTTGCAGACATCTCTTACAGCAAAGCAATTACATAATAAAAAACAGTTACAAGCTCGACAGATATCCAGCACTCAAAAACACAAGAACATAAACAACAAACTTCTCATGGCATTGCAGCTTTAGAAATCATACCAACAAATGAAAAAACAAACAAACAATCAAAAAAAGTACAAAAAATGTCTGCATCACTTAGTTCAGATGTAAACCAAGATCCTGATATCATTTTAACAGGTGATGAAACCATAATAACAATAATTGGCATTCATGTAAAACAGAATGAAACTACTTCCTCACTGAAGGAATGAATTATATATTTATGGCAAGCCAAGTTAGGGATAACCAAAGCTCAAGAAAATATATCATCATTGTATAGAGACATTAATGATACTTCTCTCACTGTATACAAAATGGTTTCAGGTGTGGATTTTACCAAACAAGTATGGGTCAAACAGAGAAGGCTTGATTTTCTAGGACTGGAAATTGCTGCACCTGTAACTCGGAGAACATTAGAAAAACCTAACATCTGTCACAATTCAACTTAGAACCGCTTTAAAACTTGACGCTTTCTAGTCCACCCTTGTAACTTTAAAATGGAAGTTCACTGCAAATATAGTGAGAAACAGCAAAGGTGGCACTCAAGTTGAAACCAACGCTTGGATCTATCTATCTATCTATCTATCTATCTATCTATCTGTCTGTCTGTCTGTCTGTCTGTCTGTCTCTCTCTCTCTCTCTCTTGCTCTCTCTCTCTCCCTCTCTGTCTGTCTGTCTGTCTGTCTGTCTATATGTCTGTGTACAGTATATCAAAAAGTGAGTTTATTAAGGCATACAAAATGTAGAGAACACAAAGGACTGACCCCGGTGCTTTGATCATGTAGATCTTCCTCAAGGGGTGTGTGATCGAAGCGTCAGGGTCAGTTCTTTGTGTCCTTTACATTTTATATGTCTTAATAAATTCACTTTTTGATGTATATTTTCAAGCATTGCTTTTCTGCTTGAGTGTCATCTTTTCTATTTCTCCCTGTCGAATTGGATCATGTATTCTGCTGAGTACCGGTTTAGCTACCCGTGGTGCCTCGACATTTGCTGTTTGATGCTGACTGCAACTACAGTACATCAAAAGCCCAAGAGACAGTATACGATAACCAATAGATGTCAATTTTTGGCATTGAAAAACTTTATAGATAAAATAATACTGCTCTGGTTATATTTGTTGTCTCAGTCTTGTTAGGAGTTTTAAACATTAATCTAAGTAGAAATTACTTTCACTATGGGTACTATGCACTATTTGGGTGGAGTGACTATGCATGCATATCTGGGGAGCATAGCCACACCACACCCACTGTGCCCCCCATGTGACATTCAGAAAGAGGGGTGTGCAGACACACCACACCAAATCCCCCATGTCAGTGGACACCTCTGTGCTGGGGGTATTCCAGCACTACATGGTATACACTAACCCATGTAGTGCTGGCTGCATGGGTGCTGAGGGTGGTACAGGATATGCCAGGGAGACCCTGACATAACCTTCTGCACATCACCATAATCACCACCCTCTGGTCACCAGGGGTGCCAGCCAGTGCTCTCTGTGCTGTCTCTGCCCACTAGGCAGCCGATAAGGGCAGGGGCAGTTGGTCGGGCAAGTGCCCATAATGCCAGACAGGTGGTGGCACCAGGAGGTTGCAGGAGGATGTCAGACAGTAGCATGGGTAATAGGCAGCACTGATGGGGCATGGCTGTCATTGCAGGCAGGAGGCAGGTCCCGATGCTGGGGACATGCAATGCATCAGGAGGGGGCCATTAGCCATGGCTGGACTGGGGACTGACCTGTTGTAGGAGCCATGCTGCATGGGGTGCCATGCACAACCCCAGGCCCATGCATAGCAGCATGATGGATCCACTAGTGGACCCAGGATGGGCATCCCACACTGCAACTCCACCCTGACTGCCCAGCATAGACCTTAATACCAGGGGGAGGAGGAGCCACAGACAGGTTGCTGGCATTGGTGCATGCCGGTATGGGTGCATCTATCCACAGTGTGCAAGGATGTGGGCAAGGTATGCAATGTTTCCTTGTACCCCCGCCCGCTTGGTGCATAGCACCCATCATTAGAAGAGTACATCAAAGGGGATTTGGGGATCAGATTGCCATAGATGCTAAACTGATAGAACTAACTCAACAAATGTTAGAAAAAGCAAGTAAATATCAACACTCCAGTATTCTCATAATTGATTTGAACAATATCAGTGTTAATTCTTATAAGCTTCCCTCTGGTATCCAGTGATAATAGCGACCAAATATGGACGACCGTCAAAATGGCGACTCCATATTTGGAGCTATTGGGATGGGTGATCCACGGGGTAGACTATTTCTACTGCGAGGGTTGGGGAATGCAACCAAAAAAAAGAATGGCAAGGTGAAGGGGAGGGATAGGGAAGAAGTTATCAGGAGGAACTGTACCTGCTACCACCGAGCCAGCCATGTGGTGTGGTGGTGAGGGAGGCTGTCTCTGGCACAACAGGTACTGGGTTCAGGGCTGGGAAAATGAGAGTCTAAATTTTGCCACTGCCTGTGACTCACAGATGTAATTTTGTTTTGGCTTAATTTGTTCCCCCTCCCTGACATGCAACCCCTAGAGTTATGAATCCTAATTCATGACAGTCCTTCAGTAAAAACACTTTAAGTTGCCAAGTGTTGGTTTGCCGGTAAGTGTATATTGCCAATATGCTTTTCGATGACATACACTCACCATAATAGCAATCGTCATTCCGTGTTCACTATTATGACATAGAACCCTTCCCTCCCTTTCTTGACTAGCTACTGAACAAGAAGAACTGATGTAACCATTGAGAATAGGTAAATGCTGACTGCAGATGCTAACTTCTTGACCTTGAACATGGCAGGACTTATTGTTATATTGCCAGATAAAGAATATTTTTCTTGTATAACAGCTTTTATGGTTCTGGTATTTCAAAAAATGTGGGCAATGTATATTGTGAACATTAATGGATATAAAACAATAAACTCACCTACAGTCAAATAAAAAAAATGGAAGGGGTTAGGGGGGATTGGTTATATGTATATAACAATTAGAAAGGGGTTAAAGGGAATCCATATGATTCCCTATGCAATTATTATGAAGGTTACAATGAGAATCCGTTATATAAATTGCTAGGTTATATTTAGAAAATGTTTTCAGAAAGACAGAAAAATACATTTAAAATTGTGATGTTGAGGCATCCATTTTGTGGACAGGAAGGGTGCTGTGATGATGTCACTCTCATTACCTCCATATACCAGCTATACTCATGGACTAATAAAATGGTGAGATTTGATGTTAAAGGCAATCTCACTTACTGTTTTCATAGCAAGGTGAGTTTTTTTTTTAATATTAAGTAAAGATTTATATTTGTATCTCCAAGAGTGAATTAACTATACAAATGTTGTCTTTTAGGTTTCAAGTCGGAGAGAAGAACAACAAGTCTGAAAATTTGTATAGGAGGGCTATCTGTCTTTCGACACTTAGCCAGAGCTGTAAATTCCCTTCATCCTTAGCCATTAGATATTACACCAATTGTTTAAATCTAAAGGTTAGAAAACAGTTCTCCCAATTGTGCTGGCTGAAACCACCCTAAATATTTTGGGCTCTCAACTTTATTAAAGATAACCTAGAAAGAACATTTCCCCAGATAAATTTCCTAATAATGCTGTGTAGTCTTTTAAATGTTAATCTCTCTAGTTTGAAAAGGAATATGCTGAAAAAGAAGAAAAAAGTTTAGGGACCACATTCATTTTTATAAAATTAATTTTCTTCCACAAGGACAAGTTTAATGTCTGCCATTTTTGGGATCCTTGTCTACTTCTTGGATAAGCAATAAAATATTTATATTATCAATGTTTTTCATTTATCTTGGAATTTTGATCCCTTAAAAGGTTAAGCAGTACACACACACACACACACACACACACACACACGCACACACGCACACACACACACACACACACACTCACAGACATACACACAAACCATTTTTGTCCAAATTACCAAGAGACGTATCAGGTTGCATGTACATATTTAGGAACATAACTTGCATTTTCTTCCAGTTGATCTTCAGGTGTGAAATTAGAGTAATGGACTCCAGTATGTATTCTAGGATTTTAATAGCTCAGTAAAGATTATCATTTGTAAGCAAAATGTCATTCACAAAGGCAAATACTTTAATAACTACTGTATTTTCCCTGTTTTAATTCCTTTGATCAGCTTGTTTTCCAATAATTTACAAATGAGGGGCTCCAGGGCTTGAATAAATAAGTAGGGAACATAGGATTGTCTTTCATGGATCCTTGAGATAAAGGAATTGGATTAGAAAGAAATCAATGTGTGATTACTCTCGCTGAAGAACTGGTATACAGAGTTTTAATATTGGAAAATTAACTACAACCTATGTTAAATTTAGTTCCATGACATAAGGACGAACGAAGAATGGTGACCCATCAGAGGGGTGCCAAACCCCGTTGATGATGACATTGGGAAAAGTGTCTTCATGCAGGGGGCTTTGCCCCGCACCCTCCCTTGTTGGGGGCTTTGCCTCCACACACCCCATACTATAGGGTCCTACTCCTGGTGGAAAAAACTCGGGGAAGGGGGCAAGCCCAGTTTGCCCAAATTGTCGGTGCCATTATTATGTCACCCTTCTGATGGGTCGACATTATTCAGGTGACCTTTTGACGTGTACCATTAAATTTAACCTGGACAGTAGAATTTAACCTGGACAGTAAAAAGATAGTTCTTGTCGAGGGAGTTGAAGATTTTTTTTTTTTAATCTAGAGCAAGGGCTATGGCTGGACATTTGTTTTTATATGCTGACCACACACATCTAGGAAGCCTTCTAACATTGTCATACCCATTTCTGTTTGGAACAAAGCCAGTCTGTTCCTCACCTAAAAGCTTGACTTGTGTACCTTAATTCTATTAGCCAAAATCTTGGCTAGGATCTTATAATCAACATTCAGCAGTGAAATATGGTGATTGCATTTACATTCCTGTGGATCTTTATTGTTCTTTAGAATCAGGGGTACACACACACACACATCTATTATATATATATATATATATATATATATATATTCATGGCAAAAAGTGAGGAAATTCAGTGTTAGGGTTGCCACCCCTTGCACCCCTAGCTCACCCCAGGAATTGTGGTGTGTGCTGGGGTCATTGGTCATAACTATCACCCCATGCCACGTGTAAACAACCTGAGGTGGTGCAGTATAGAAGAATGGGGTGAGAGTTAGGGCCAATGACCCCAATTCACACCCCAATGCCTGTTGGTGGGGACAGGGAGGGCTTGGGGTGCAAGGGGCGGCAACCCTAACACCAAATTTCCTTGCTTTTGTTGCTGTGGAACAACCCTAACTGATGCATTAAATGGATTTTTTTGCCATGAATTTCCCTTCTTTTTGAGAATGAGCAGTATAAATAGTGACTGGAATGCCCACCATGTAATTTTTTGTCATATAGTAATGCTAATGGTAATGCAAATAGAAGCGCAAATGGTTACACACATGGTGATGAAAATGTAAATGATAACGCAAATGGTAAGAGGATTGCAAGTGCAAACATTAATGAAAACAGAAATGGTAACACAAACAGTAATGCAAACACTAACGGCAACAGAAATGCAAATGGTAACAAAAACAGCAATCTAAATGCTAATGCCAAGGAAATGCAAATGATAAGAAAAATGCAAATGGTAACACAAACACAAACAGAAATGCAAATCGTAAAGGCAACGGCGCCGCAGAAGGAAACAGTAACGCAATCGACAACAGAAACGTAACCAAAAACACAAATGCTAAGGCCAACAGAAATGCAAACAGTAACAGTAATGCAGTTGGAAATGCAAACAGTTACAGTAACAACAACAATGATGCCAAAGAGAGCAGTAACCCAAATGGAAACAGAAACACAAGCATGTATGGAAACACAAAGGGTAACACACATGGTGGCGTAGATGGTAATGGTAACACAAAAGGTTACTGAAATGCAAATGGGAATGCTAACTGTGACAGTAATGAAAGCACACACCCTTTTTTTCACCAACAGCTACATAGAGAAACACAATGAATACAAAGAATGTATGCACAATAATGGACCTCGGAGCGCAAAATGAGCACTTGGAATACTAAATTGCTTATATCTCAGGAGCCATACAACGTAGAGAAAAAAAATTCATATAAATTATGACTTTCCAGGCTAGTTTTGTATTTAGATCCCTAATGGGGGCTTAGCATTTTTCTGAAGAAAAGTCTGTACCTCAAAGTGTTTCCGAGATACGGGCCCCAAAATGTGCAGCGGATGCCGTAATGTTAGTCTAAGGGAAAAATCGTAATCTTCAGAGAACCATTACTTTGCAACTCTTTAATATTTTGTCACCAAACCACCAAAAGGCACATCTGTTGGATGTTGGCTTTCTTTCCTCCACATTTTAGCCCAAAAGACCAAACCATTCTTTTGTAGCATGGTGGCAAAGAATTCCTGTTATTTTGGCCATAGTGTCACAAAGTAGTGTTGCAAATCACGACACTTTCGCAAAACAAATCACAAAAGTGTCGAATGTGTGACACTACTTTGCAACACTACAGTTTACAAAAATTTCAAAAACATATTTCTGGGGTGTTTTACCCCTCCAAAAAAGACATGGCTAGCATCCTCAGGACTTGACTAGGTGATTACAAAAAGAACTGTGTCCAGGGTCCCATATTTAAATGCCTAGCATTTCTGTGATCACTAACTGAAAACAAATGGCTAACTCATGACACTACAGAGGTCATTTGGGATACTAAAAACTGCATCTGCGACACTGTCAAACCTTTTGTTAACTTTTCCCATTGACTATAATAGGAAACTTGTTTTTTGAATAACTTTTGAACTGGTAAATATTTTTTCATGAAATCTTTGAAAAATACATTGGGGACCCTGTCTGTATGTTCCCTAAAAGTTTCAGACTGGTCACACAAATCATGTGACCTGTAGGTTCAAGCAAAGAATGCACAAAAAGCACAAATGCGACACAGAACAATGCTTTATAACTCCACAACCATATATCTGACTGGTGCCAAGCTTGGAAGATCTCTGGATCTTGTACCACTCCATGTCTACCAAATTTCAGGCAAATCCATCATATGGTGGCAAAGTTATTAACCTGAAAATTGTCACACTTTATCCTTAAATGGGGTACTCAACCCTAACTATTGTGGCACTATAATA
Organism: Neoceratodus forsteri; assembly: GCA_016271365.2. Taxonomy (NCBI): domain Eukaryota; kingdom Metazoa; phylum Chordata; order Ceratodontiformes; family Ceratodontidae; genus Neoceratodus; species Neoceratodus forsteri. The sequence goes on from CM028137.1 coordinate 707,781,030, forward strand.
TATGCCTAAATATATATATGTGCCTGTGTGTGTGTGTGTGTGTGTGTGTGTGTGTATCTGTATATGTATTAGAGCCAAAAATCCATTTAATGCATCAGTTAGGGTTGTTCCACAGTGACAAAAAAGTGAGGAAATTTCTTGTTAGGATTGAAAAACCCCTTGGACCCCTCCAGCCCACCCTGCAGCTGGCATCAGGATGTGCAATAGAGTCATCAGCCTTAACTCTCACTCCATCACATGTGTAAAGAAGCTGAGGAATAGGACAATGGGGTGAGAGTTAGGACTGCCGACCCCAACGCACACCCTGATGCCAGCTGGGGGGGAGGGCTGGAGGGCTCCAAGGGGGGGTTTCAATCCTAACACCAAATTTTCTCACTTTTGTTGCTGTGGAACAACCCTAACTGATGCATTAAACAGAGTTTTTGCTCTAATTTCCTTTCTTTTTGAGAATGATGATGAGAAATAGTGAAACTGCAGCAGCGGGAACGAAGGCCCTCCCACCACATGATGCATGCTGGGGCAGAGTAACACAATTGTAAAGGCAAATGGTAATGGTAACAGCAATAATAGCAGCAAAGGAAACAGAAATGCAAAAGGAAACACAAGCGCATATGGAAACATAAACCATAATGCGCACGGGCACAGTAACACTATTGCAAATGCAAATGGTAACAGTAACAGCAATGAAGACTCAAAACAAAAGAGAAATGGTAAAGCAAATGAAAGGGCTGCCATAAACACATATGGCAATGCAGACAGGGATGCAAACTGAAATGCAAACACAAACAGTAGGGGAAATGCAAATGTTAACTGTAACACAAATGCAAGCACAAACGAGAACGCAAAGGGTAACGGATGTAGTGGCACACATGGGAACAGAAAAGCCAACGAGTATGTAAAAGCAAGTAGAAACAGTAACTGTAACACTAACAGAAGCACATACCCTGTTTTTCCCACAACAGCTGCATAGAGAAACACAGTGTGCACAAAGAATGTATACATAACAATGGGCCTCGGAGCAGAAAATGAGCTGTTGGAATACTACATTTTTATATCTCAGGAACCGAATGATGTAGAAATAAAATTTAAATGTGACATGAATAATGCACTTCCTGGCTATGTTTTTGTTTATGCAGAGCCCTAGGCCATTGGCTATGCATACTCATGACGAAAATTCCATATCTTGGACTGTTTTAGATACGAGCCTCGAAAGATGCAGCATATGCCACCATGTTAGTTTATGGGAAAAAGCTTCAAATTTGGACTACTGTAACTTGGCAGTGGTGCAATATTTTTTGACCAAACCACTAAAATGCACATCTGTGAGATGTTGGTTGCTTTCCCTCCAAATTTCAGCCCAAAAGACTAAATGGTTCTTTTGCAGCAGGGTGACAAAGAACTCCTGTCATTTTGACCATAGTCTTGAAAAGTACTATCGAACTTTGAGAAAGCTTTTGCAAAAGTATTTTTTCCAGAAATTTTAAAAACATATTTCTCGGGTGTTTCATCAAAACAGCATCCTCAGGGTCTGGCTAGGTGAATACAAAAAGAATTAGGTTGCTAGAGGGTCCCAAATTTAAATGGCAAGCAATTTTCTGATCACCAACTGAAAACAAAATGGCAGATTTGCGAAAGTAAAAGGGCCATTTGCGAAAGTAAAAACTGCATTTGTGACACTTTCGAACTTTTTGTTAACTTTTCTAATTGACTTATAATGAGAACTTGTTGTTTGAATAACTTTTGAACCATTTAATATTTTTTCACAAAATCTTTGAAAGGCACACCAGGCACCCTGGCTGCGTGTTTCCTGAAGTTTTTGGACAAATTGTACAAACCCTACGACCTGTAGGCATGAACAAAAAATTCACCAGAAAGCATAAACGTGTGCACAGATCTGACTTAATAACTCTGCAGCTGTATATCCAACCAGAATGAAGGTTGGCACACCCCAAGAAGTATGGCTCTTGATCATATATTCCAAATTTCAGGCACATCTGTTGAATGGTGATAAAGTTATTAAGGTGTAAAGTTTGACCCTTTAACCTTAAAAGTTCAATTCAACCCTAACTAGTGCTACCATATAGATAGGGTTGAGGAGCCATTTACATGTTAAAACCCAAATTTTGCACCTTAATAACTTTGCAACCATTTAACAGATTTACCTGAAATATGGAATACATGATCATGACCCATACGCCTCGGGATCTGCCAAGATTTGTACCAGTCGGATGCACCGCTGCAGAGTTATTAAGCATGATCTGCACGTGCATTTACGCTTTTTCTGGAATTCTATGGTCACGCCTACAGGTCGCACAGTTTGTGCGACTAGCCCAAAATCTTCAGGGAATGTGTGGCCAGGGTTCCCGATGTGTCTTTTGAAGATTTCATGAAAAAATATTAAACGGTTCAAAAGTTATTCAAAAAACAATTTCCCATTATAATTCAATGAGAAAAGTTAAGAAAAAGTTTGACAGTGTTGCAAATGCACTTTTTAGTGTCACAAATGGCCCTATTACTGTTGCAAATCTGCCATTTTGCTTTCAGTTAGTGAGCAGAAAAATGCTTGGCATTTAAAATTGAGACCCTCTAGCAACCTAATTCTTTTTGTATTCACCTAGTAGGGCCCTGAGGATGCTAGTGATGTCTTTATTTTGGGGTAAAATACCCCAGAAATATGTTTTTCAGATTTCTGGAAAAAGTACTTTCGCAAAGTAGTGTCGCACTCACGAAAGTGTCGCAAATCTTTGTGAAAGCTTTTGCAAATCACGACACTACTTTGCGACACTATGCCCAAAATAATAGTAATTCTTCAGCACCCCGCTGCAAAAGAACTGTTTGGAGTTTTGGGGTGGCATTTGGAGGGAATGCAGCCGACATCTCACAAATGTGCCTTTCAGTGTTTTTTTGAAAATATATTACACCGCGGCAAAGTTACGGTACTCCAAAACAGATGCTTTTTCTCATAGGATAACATTACAGCTTAAGACGCACTGCAGCAATCGTTTGACGTCCTGCTGCAAAATAACGGTTTGGTCTTTTGCACTTAAATTTGCAGAGAACACAGCCAACATCCCACAGATGTGCCTTTCAGTGGTTTTGTGAAAATATATTACAGGGAGGCAAAGTTATGGCAGTCCGAACTTCTGTTTTTTTCACATAGGATAACATTACGGCGTTCGCGGTGCCTTTCAGGGCCCATATCTTGAAAACGGTGTGATATACTGACTTTTTGTAGAACAGTTTTCAGCTCACAGGGGTTAAGCACAAAACTAGCCAGGAAAGTGATAATTCATATGACGTTAAAAAAGTTTTTCTATGTCGTACGGTTACTGAGAAATAAGCAATTTACTATTCCAAGTCCTCATTTTTGTGTTCCGAGAGTCATTATTTTGCATACATTCTTTGTACTCACTGTCTTTCTCTATACAGCTTTTGGGGAAAACCAGCCTGTGCTCTTACATTACCTGTTACCATTACCATTTCTGCTTGCGGTTCTGTACTCATTTCACTTACCGTTCATGTTTACGCCCCCGTGTGCATTACCCTTTGTGTTTTCATTTGCAGTTGCTTTTGCATTGGGCCCCATGCTTCCACCACCACATTACATTCACTATTTCTCATTATCATTCTCAAAAAGAAGGGAAATTAGAGGCAAAAAACTCTGTTTAATGCATCAGTTAGGGTTGTTCCACAGCGACAAAAGTGAGAAAATTCGATGTTAGGGTTGAAACCCCCTTTGCTCCCCTTCAGCCCACCCCCTAACTGGAATTGGGGTGTGCATTGGGGTCATCAGTACTAACTGTCACCCCATTCTCCTATTCCTCAGCCTCTTTCCACATGTGACGGGGTGACAGTTAGGGCCGACGACCCCAATGTGCACCCTGATTCCAGTTGGGAGGGTGAGCTGGAGTGGAGCAAAGGGGGTTTCAACCGTAACATCAAATTTCCTCACTTTTGTTGCTGTGGAACAACCCTAACTGATGCATTAAATGGGTTTTTGCCTCTTATATAGAGGCAAAAATCTGTTTAATGTATCAGTTAGGGTGTTCACAGTGACAAAGTGAGAGGTAGTTAGCGTAGCCCCCTCTGACCCCCGCCAAGAAGATCCTCCAACTGGCATCGAGGTGCATGTTGGAGTCATCTACCTAACTCTCACCCCATCACATATGTAAAGAAGCTGAGGTATAGGAGAATGGGGTGAGAGTTAGGACCGACAACCCCAACGAACACCCCATGCCAGTTGGGGGTTGGCTGGGGGTCCAAGGGGGGGCTCTCAACCCTAACACTGAATTTCCTCACTTTTGTCGCTGTAGAACAACCCTAACTGATGCATTAAACTGAGTTTTTTGCCTCTAATATCCCTTCTTATTGACAATGAGGACAATAAATAGTGAATGGAATGCGTGATGTCTTGTGACATAGTAACAGGAACAGCAATGCAAACAGAAGTACGAACAGTGGTGTGAATGGTAACGCAAACATAAATGGTAAAGGAAATGTTAATAGAAATGCAAGCGCAAAGTGAAGCCAAAGCAAACAGTGACACAAACGGACATTGAAGCACATATGAAAATGCAACTGGTAATGGCAGTGGTATTTTAAATGGAAATGTTAAATGTCACAGCAAAAAGAATGCGGAAGGGAACAGAAATGAAAACGCGAATGCAAGTGCATGTGTAAATGCAAACTGTAACGCGCACAGGCACGGTACTGCAATTGTAAATGCAAATGGTAACATTAGCATGAAGAATAATGCCAAAGGAAACAGAAACGGAAACAGGAACAGAAGCATGTACGGAAACGCAAACCGAAACACGCACGGGCACAGAACCAGAATTGTAAACGCAAATGGTAACAGTAACAGCAACAATAACAGCAAAGGAAACAGAAACACAAAAGGAAATGCATGTGTATAAGGAAACACAAACCGAAATGCACACAGGCACAGTAACTCAATTGCAAACGCAAATGGTAACAGTAACAGCAAGGAAGATGCAAAACGAAAGAGAAATGGAAATGCAAACCAAACGCCTGCCGGAAACACAAATGGCAATGTGCAATGTGCTAAGTGGCAGAGGGGAGAACACAAAAAAACTGATATGGGGGACTGGGTCACTGAAAGAGGAAACAGAGAAGTGAGAGAGAAACAGTAGGTAGGACTGGTCAGTGTCCAGCCTGGGGAGGGGGAGAGTTGCAGGAGGAGGAAAGAGGAGGTAGAATAAACACAGGAGTTTAGGCTAAAAAAATCACCAAAGGAGGGCTGTTGGTAAAATTTACTAGGGAAGAGACTGAATGATTTTTCAAAAGTCAAATTAGTTTTAAAATCCCGGGCAGCCTGAGTGCAAATAACAGTACATCTAATATTACCTGATAGCAGGTATAATCCACACAGTTACAAAAGCAGTGCACCAGATTTCCTGGGAAAATTCAAAATTCAAGTGTAGAGAACAGGCAGAAGACAATTAAAGTAGAGCAAAGTAACACAGAATAGTCAAAAATAGTGCTGAGACCTGAGCTGGAAATAAACGGGTCAGTCAGCTTCTGTTTTTCCATGGGCAGCCCAATCAGAGGACTCTTATGGAGAGGGCACCAGAACTTAAAATTCATGCCCAGAAGTAGGGGAACATATCTTAGAGGAAGTCCCGTGAACAGCAGCAGAAGTGGGCAGCAGTAGGTGGAGAGCCACACTGCACCAATGGGACTGCTCCATCAGGAGCTTAGTAGCTTAGAGAAAGTCCAGGAAACAGCAGTGGAAGAAGCGGGCGGCAGCAGGTGGACAGCCGCACCACACCAATGAAATCCACCAAACAGGGGATTAGCAGCTCAGAGGAAGTCCAGGGGAACAGCAGTTGGAGAAGCAGGCGGTGGCAGGTGGAGAGCTGCACTGCATCAGTGGAATAGCCTGCACTTACAATCTCCCCTATCCAACTGCCTTGTTATTTCCCCTCTCTTCTCCAATTTCACTCTGCCTTCATCCTCAGTGGAATTCCTCATCTGTTTCCCACCTCCCCCGCCACTTAATCTGCTTCCCTCTTTCCTTACCATATCATTCTACTCCAAAGTCCCACTGAAATTTCCCCTTCCAGCAAACCAATGACAAGGCCCTATGGCTGCTCCCATTTTCTCCACATATTTTCTCTTATACCTTCCTCGCTTACTCAGTACTCTCTCAAGATACCTTTTGACTTTATTCACTCATCACAATGTACTTATTGCTTAATGTGATTGAATTTTGTAATTCTAGCTGCAAAAGAGTTGAACATGATTTTTGTATCTAATGTAATTTTGTAATCACTGTCTGTATTATTTAGCTGTATTTGTGTTGTTTGCTGTTGATGTGAACCTATGTAAACGAACTTATAGCTCAAAAGTATTAATCCAAGAACTCAATAAATAAAACAAAATAAATAAATGAGCTAAAAGTGCAATTCTCTCACTAATGCTTCAATCCCTCAGTGCAAGCAAGGAAAAATAAGTGTTGCAGTTTATTTTTGGAACAAGCTTTTTTTTTAACATTTTTCTATATTTCTGTATTTTGCAAGAGTCCCACTGTTCTTTCCTTAAATGATTACTATACTAGTAATAATTTAGAATAACTTGAGTCAACCCACACACACTTTTTAACCTCAACCTTACCTAGTATATAGTAATTAAGGAAATCATCAGATGTATTTCCCCTCATTCTAAGGAGAGCATACTTAATCTGTTTATTTGATCCATTATATAGAAAATCTCTTTTTACATTATTCCTTGTTTATTTTTTAAAGTGAACTCCTATATTGACAATCTAACTGATACGCAGACCACTGCTTTTATCAAATCTGAAGCAAACAGCACTGCAGAATGCATTTGTCTTTTACGAGCTCCTTCATCGGTGATATGAACTTACCCTTTATTTCAGGAAGCTGATCTTATGCCATGCTGTGTTTTGTTTTCTCAGTGGAACAAGAAAGGACTAAGAGAGATTAGAAAAGTACTTAATTGAAAAAAAGAACCGCAGGGATACCTGATATATCAAACATTCAGCTTTCAGTAAGCAAAGAAAAACGTCTCTGGCAGAATAACAAAGTAAAATGCGAATATAATTTATCACAAAGACATCTTCAAAGACTATGAAGGACTCCAGTAACATCCATCTTTTCAGACTGTTAATTGCCCAACAGTTCCATGTGTGTCTGAACAGGCTTTGACAATAGCCATAGACATGTTAGAAGGCCTTCTAAGTTGATAACACTTGGAAGTGGTCTTATATATATTTTCTGGCTAGAGATTAATAGAATTGCACTCTGAAAATAGAGGTTGTATGAAGATCTTACAAACAACTAATCATTTTAAACATCTCTTATTTTTTCTGCAGTACTTCTCATTACTTCTTAATTCTTATCTTTGAGCTGTAGTTTTGAAAATTTATGTTTAAGGTTACAACTGTCTGATTATATTGAATAGTTTATTCTTCTTGGTTTTTGAAGAAAAATGATTCAGATTTTAAATTCAAATTAGATAATTAGGTTATGGATAAATCTCATGGAGAGGTACTTAACTGACCATTTAATTTGCCATAATGAACGCTATAAATTAAAAAGTGTTAAATTAAAATCCCAAAGAAAAAGACAGCAATGATTGCATTTTTAGGTGATCTTATCCTAGACACATCCATACCTATGGGACATTGTACACAAACAACATAGTTTTGCAGAAGCAGTAAAGAAGAATCTAAGAAAAGATAAAGCTGATGTTATAGAGATTCCCTCCCCTAGCATATGCCGGCAGGACAATGACTCTGGGACAGCAAAATCCCTCATAGTGACAATTTTGACAGGTTTTGAGATTGCTGCTGTGAGTGACCTGAGGGTAAAAGTTCACCCTTTCACTGACTTTCACCCCTCCTTAACAACTCTGACTCAGAGTTAGATATCTAAAGAAGGGGGCATGGGGGCACTGTCCCCCCCCACATGTGGTGCTTGGAGGGTACAGCCCCCCGAATAACAACACACAATGTCTGACATTCAAAATTTCATCTGTTGACATTGGGGATCTCACCATGCCAAACTTTGATAACACTGTTGTCATTTCAGCATGGTAGAACCCTCCCCATGACCTCTTTATAAGGAATCTGACAACTCCAGAAGTAAAAAAAAATAATACTGGCAGAAAGTTTAAAACAGGTAAGACATCAGATTGTTGATATATGGGTAAAAGAAGCTCAAGGTATAAACAACACCAAAAAGAAAAATTGGGGGGGGGGAACAAACAAATAAAAAAAACCCAAATGGAATCAAAAAAACAACCAGAAAGAAATGATTACACATGTATTTCTCCCTTTACAGTTAATAAAGTAAGTAGAGATTTTCTTATTAATAAAAAGGAATGGCAATTAATTATTCTAATTATTCAAGATAGTTTGGCTACATAAATTATAAATACTACTCTCCAACCCACCTTGGGTATGTATGAAACTAAATGAGGACTATTTAACCCTTTAGATAAAGTTCCAAAGACGGAAGAGGCAAACACTATGGAGCCAGTTAGTTTATCTGGCTCCCCAAATATGTATTTTTTCACAATTAAATAAAGAAGTGGAACAAATTCAGATAGATCCAGATGGAACCAGACATACTTGAACAATGTCCAGAAACATTTCACAGAATATACTATAAAGGCATTGCTCGCCAAATCAGGGCAAATGTTTTGTTGGAAGCCCTTATACACATAAAAGATAAAATGGATAACTTCGTGAACGGAATTCAGGATCAAGTCAACCCTTTAAACAACAAATTTCACAACACTGAGTATAGGTAAACAAACAAAAAAATTGTCTTTCTCTTCATTAATAATACCAGAAACTCCAAAGATTATTGGGACAAAAATTCAAACTGGAAAAAAGGTAAAGATCAAAACAAGAAAACAAAACAAAAGAATCAGATCAAACAATCACAGAGCAAATTAAGCAAAAACATTTGAGTTCTGGTCATGAAAAGTCTAACACAAAACAAGGACAAAAGTGAACTTGCAGACATCTCTTACAGCAAAGCAATTACATAATAAAAAACAGTTACAAGCTCGACAGATATCCAGCACTCAAAAACACAAGAACATAAACAACAAACTTCTCATGGCATTGCAGCTTTAGAAATCATACCAACAAATGAAAAATCAAACAAACAATCAAAAAAAGTACAAAAAATGTCTGCATCACTTAGTTCAGATGTAAACCAAGATCCTGATATCATTTTAACAGGTGATGAAACCATAATAACAATAATTGGCATTCATGTAAAACAGAATGAAACTACTTCCTCACTGAAGGAATGAATTATATATTTATGGCAAGCAAGTTAGATAACCAAAGCTCAAGAAAATATATCATCATTGTATAGAGACATTAATGATACTTCTCTCACTGTATACAAAATGGTTTCAGGTGTGGATTTTACCAAACAAGTATGGGTCAAACAGAGAAGGCTTGATTTTCTAGGACTGGAAATTGCTGCACCTGTAACTCGGAGAACATTAGAAAAACCTAACATCTGTCACAATTCAACTTAGAACCGCTTTAAAACTTGACGCCTTCTAGTTCACCCTTGTAACTTTAAAATGGAAGTTCACTGCAAATATAGTGAGAAACAGCAAAGGTGGCACTCAAGTTGAAACCAACGCTTGGATCTATCTATCTATCTATCTATCTATCTATCTATCTATCTATCTATCTATCTATCTGTCTGTCTGTCTGTCTGTCTCTCTCTCTCGCTCTCTCTCTCTCCTTCTCTGTCTGTCTGTCTGTCTGTCTATCTGTCTGTGTACAGTATATCAAAAAGTGAGTTTATTAAGGCATACAAAATGTAGAGAACACAAAGGACTGACCCCAGTGCTTTGATCATGTAGATCTTCCTCAAGGGGTGTGTGATTGAAGTGTCAGGGTCAGTTCTTTGTGTCCTTTACATTTTAAATGTCTTAATAAATTCACTTTTTGAAATATATCTTCAAGCATTGCTTTTCTGCTTGAGTGTCATCTTTTCTATTTCTCCCTGTCGAATTGGATCATGTATTCTGCTGAGTACCGGTTTAGCTACCCGTGGTGCCTCGACATTTGCTGTTTGATGCTGACTGCAACTACAGTACATCTACAGCCCAAGAGACAGTATACGATAACCAATAGATGTCAATTTTTGGCATTGAAAAACTTTATAGATAAAATAATACTGCTCTGGTTATATTTGTTGTCTCAGTCTTGTTAGGAGTTTTAAACATTAATCTAAGTAGAAATTACTTTCACTATGGGCACTATGCACTATTTGGGTGGAGTGACTATGCATGTATATCTGGGGAGCATAGCCACACCACACCCACTGTGCCCCCCATGTGACATTCAGAAAGAGGGGGTGTGCAGACACACCACACCAAATCCCCCATGTCAGTGGACACCTCTGTGCTGGGGGTATTCCAGCACTACATGGTATGCACTAACCCATGTAGTGCTGGCTTCATGGGTGCTGAGGGTGGTACAGGATATGCCAGGGAGACCCTGACATAACCTTCTGCACATCACCATAATCACCACCCTCTGGTCACCAGGGGTGCCAGCCAGTGCTCTCTGTGCTGTCTCTGCCCACTAGGCAGCCGATGAGCGCAGGGGCAGTTGGTCGGACAAGTGCCCATAATGCCAGACAGGTGGTGGCACCAGGAGGTTGCAGGAGGATGTCAGACAGTAGCATGGGTAAAAGGCAGCATTGATGGGGCATGGCTGTCATTGCAGGCAGGAGGCAGGTCCCGATGCTGGGGACATGCAATGCATCAGGAGGGGGCCATTAGCCATGGCTGGACTGGGGACTGACCAGTTGTAGGAGCCATGCTGCATGGGGTGCCATGCACAACCCCAGGCCCAGGCATAGCAGCATGATGGTTCCACTAGTGGACCCAGGATGGGCATCCCACACTGCAACTCCACCCCTACTGCCCAGCATAGACCTTAATGCCAGGGGGAGGAGGAGCCACAGACAGGTTGCTGGCATTGGTGCATGCCGGTATGGGTGCATCTGTCCACAGTGTGCAAGGATGTGGGCAAGGTATGCAATGTTTCCTTGTACCCCCGCCCACTTGGTGCATAGCACCCATCATTAGAAGAGTACATCAAAGGGGATTTGGGGATCAGATTGCCATAGATGCTAAATTGATAGAACTAACTCAACAAATGTTAGAAAAAGCAAGTAAATATCAACCCTCCAGTATTCTCATAATTGATTTGAATAATATTGGTGTTAATTCTTATAAGCTTCCCTCTGGTATCCAGTGATAATAGCGACCAAATATGGATGACCATCAAAATGGCGACTTCATATTTGGAGCTATTGGGATGGGCGATCCACGGGGTAGTGACTATTTCTACTGCGAGGGTTGGGGAATGCAACCAAAAAAAAGGAATGTCAAGGTGAAGGGGAGGGATTGGGAAGAAGTTATCAGGAGTAACTGTGCCTGCTACTGATGAGCCAGCCATGTGGTGTGGTGGTGAGGGAGGCTGTCTCTGGCACAACAGGTACTGGGTTCAGGGCTGGGAAAATGAGAGTCTAAATTTTGCCACTGCCTGTGACTCACAGATGTAATTTTGTTTTTGGCTTAATTTGTTCCCCCTCCCTGACATGCAACCCCTAGAGTTATGAATCCTAATTCATGACAGTCCTTCAGTAAAAACACTTTAAGTTGCCAAGTGTTGGTTTGCCGGTAAGTGTATATTGCCAATATGCTTTTCGATGACATACACTCACCATAATAGCAATCGTCATTCTGTGTTCACTATTATGACATAGAACCCTTCTCTCCATTACTTGACTAGCTACTGAACAAGAAGAACTGATGTAACCATTGAGAATAGGGAAATGCTGACTGCAGATGCTAACTTCTTGACCTTGAACATGGCAGGACTTATTGTTATATTGCCAGATAAAGAATGTTTTTCTTGTATAACAGCTCTTACGATTCTGGTATTTCAAAAAATGTGGGCAATGTATATTGTGAACATTAATGGATATAAAACAATAAACTCACCTACAGTCAAATAAAAAAAATGGAAGGGGTTAGGGGGGATTGGTTATATGTATGTAACAATTAGAAAGGGGTTAAAGGGAATCCATATGATTCCTTATGCAATTATTATGAAGGTTACTATGAGAATCTGTTATATAAATTGCTAGGTTATATTTAGAAAATGTTTTCAGAAAGACAGAAAAATACATTTAAAATTGTGATGTTGAGGCATCCATTTTGTGGACAGAAAGGGTGCTGTGATTATGTCACTCTCATTACCTCCATATACCAGCTATACTCATGGACTAATAAAATGGTGAGATTTGATGTTAAAGGCAATCTCACTTACTGTTGTCATAGCAAGGTGAGTTTTTTTTTAATATTAAGTAAAGATTTATATTTGTATCTCCAAGAGTGAATTAACTATACAAATGTTGTCTTTTAGGTTTCAATTCAGAGAGAAGAACAACAAGTCTGAAAATTTGTATAAGAGGGCTATCTGTCTTTCGACACTTAGCCAGAGCTGTAAATTCCCTTCATCCTTAGCCATTAGCTATTACACCAATTGTTTAAATCTAAAGGTTAGAAAACAGTTCTCCCAATTGTGTTGGATGAAACCACCCTAAATATTTTGGGCTCTTAACTTTATTAAAGATAACCTAGAAGGAACATTTCCCCAGATAAATTTCCTAATCATGCTGTGTAGTCTTTTAAATGTTAATCTCTCTAGTTTGAAAAGGAATATGCTGAAAAAGAAGAAAAAAGTTTAGGGACCACAATCATTTTTATAAAATTAATTTTCTTCCACAAGGACAAGTTTAATGTCTGCCATTTTTGGGATCCATGTCTACTTCTTGGATGAGCAGTAAAATATTTATATTATCAATGTTTTTCATATATCTTGGAATTTTGATCCCTTAAAAGGTTAAGCAGTACACACACACACACACACACACACACACACATATGCACACACACTCACAGACATACACACACACACCATTTTTGTCCAAATTATCAAGAGACATATCAGGTTGCAAGTACGTATTTAGGATCATAACTTGCATTTTCTTCCAGTTGATCTTCAGGAGTGAAATTAGAGTAATGTACTCCAGGATGTATTCTAGGATTTTAATAGCTCAGTAAAGATTATCAATTGTAAGCAAAATGTCATTCACAAAGGCAAAAACTTTATTAACTACTGTATCTTCCCTGTTTTAATTCCTTTGATCAGCTTGTTTTCCAATAATTTACAAATGAGCTGCTCCAGGGCTTGAATAAATAAGTAAGAGAACATAGGATAGTCTTTCATGGATCCTTGAGATAAAGGAATTGGATTAGAAATAAATCAATTTGTGATTACTCTCACTGAAGAACTGGTATACAGAGTTTTAATATTGGAAAAATAACTACAACCTATGTTAAATTTAGTTCCATGACATAAGGATGAACGAAGAGTGGTGACCCGTCAGAGGGGTGCCGAACCCCCTTGATGATGGCATTGGGAAAAGTGTCTTCATGCAGGGGGCTTTGCCCTGCACTCTCCCTTGTTGGGGGCTTTGCCTCCGCACACCCCTTACTATAGAGTCCTACTCCTGGTGGACAAAACTCAGGGAAGGGGGCATGCCCAGGTTGCCCAAATTGTCGGTGCCATTATTATGTCACCCTTCTGATGGGTCAACATTATTCAGGTGACCTTTTGACATGTACCATTAAATTTAACCTGGACAGTAAAATTTAACCTGGACAGTAAAAAGATAGTTCTTGTCGAGGGAGTTGAAGATTTTTTTTTTTAAATCTAGTGCAAGGGCTATGGCTGGATATCTGTTTTTATATGCTGACCACACACATCTAGGAAGCCTTCTAACATTGTCATACCCATTTCTGTTTGGAACAAAGCCAGTCTGATCCTCACCTAAAAGCTTGACTTTTGTACCTTAATTCTATTAGCCAAAATCTTGGCTAGGATCTTATAATCAACATTCAGCAGTGAAATATGGTGATTGCATTTACATTCCTGTGGATCTTTATTGTTCTTTTGAATCAGGGTACACACACATATATATATATATATATATATATATATATATATTCATGGCAAAAGTGAGGTAATTCAGTGTTAGGGTTGCCACCCTCAGACCCTAGCCCACCCCAGGAATTGTGGTGTGCTGGGGTCATTGGTCCTAACTATCACCCCATGCCATGTGTAAACAACCTGAGGTGGTGCAGTATAGAAGAATGGGGTGAGAGTTAGGGCCAATGACCCCAATTCACACCCCAATGCCTGTTGGTGGGGACAGGGAGGGCTTGGGGTGCAAGGGGTGGCAACCCTAACTCCAGATTTCCTTGCTTTTGTTGCTGTGGAACAACCCTAACTGATGCATTAAATGGATTTTTTTGCCATGAATTTCCCTTCTTTTTGGGAATGAGCAGTATAGATAGTGACTGGAATGCCCACCATGTAATTTTTTGTCATATAGTAATGCTAATGGTAATGCAAATTGAAGCACAAATGGTAACACACATGGTGATGAAAATGTAAATGATAACGCAAATGGTAAGAGGATTGCAAGTGCAAACATTGATGAAAACAGAAATGGTAACGTAAACAGTAATGCAAACACTAACGGCAACAGAAATGCAAATGGTAACAAAAACAGTAATGTAAATGCTAATGCCAAGGAAATGCAAATGATAAGAAAAATGCAAATGGTAACACAAACACAAACAGAAATGCAAATTGTAAAGGCAACGGCGCCGCAGAAGGAAACAGTAACGCAATCGACAACAGAAACGTAACCAAAAACACAAATGCTAAGGCCAACAGAAATGCAAACAGTAACAGTAATGCAGTTGGAAATGCAAACAGTTACAGTAACAACAACAATGATGCCAAAGAGAGCAGTAACCCAAATGGAAACACAAACACAAGCATGTATGGAAACGCAAAGGGTAACACACATGGTGGCGTAGACGGTAATGGTAACACAAAAGGTTACTGAAATGCAAATGGGAATGCTAACTGTGACAGTAATGAAAGCACGCACCCTTTTTTTCACCATCAGCTACATAGAGAAACACAGTGAATACAAAGAATGTATGCACAATAATGGACCTCGGAGCACAAAATGAGCACTTGGAATACTAAATTGCTTATATCTCAGGAGCTGTACAACGTAGAAAAAAAATTAAAAATTCATATAAATTATGACTTTCCAGGCTAGTTTTGTATTTAGATCTCTAATGGGGGGGGGGCTTAGCATTTTTCTGAAGAAAAGTCTGTACCTCAAAGTGTTTCCGAGATACGGGCCCCAAAATGTGCAGCGGATGCCATAATGTTAGTCTAAGGGAAAAATCGTAATCTTCAGAGTACCATTACTTTGCAACTCTTTAATATTTTGTCACCAAACCACCAAAAGGCACATCTGTTGGATGTTGGCTTTCTTTCCTCCACATTTTAGCCCAAAAGACCAAACCATTCTTTTGTAGCATCGTGGCAAAGAATTCCTGTTATTTGCTAATAGGTCGCAAAGTAGTGTTGCAAATCATGACACTTTCGCAAACAAAATCACAAAAGTGTCGAATGTGTGACACTACTTTGCAACACTACAGTTCACAAAAATTTTAAAAACATATTTCTGGGGTGTTTTACCCCTCCAAAAAAGACATGGCTAGCATCCTCAGGACTTGACTAGGTGATCACAAAAAGAACTGTGTCCAGGGTCCCATATTTAAATGCCTAGCATTTCTGTGACCACTAACTGAAAACAAATGGCTGACTCATGACACTACAGAGGTGATTTGGGATACTAAAAGCTGCATCTGCGACACTGTCAAACTTTTTGTTAACTTTTCCCATTGACTATAATAGGAAACTTGTTTTTTGA
The DNA here is from genome assembly GCA_016271365.2 of Neoceratodus forsteri. Lineage (NCBI taxonomy): Eukaryota > Metazoa > Chordata > Ceratodontiformes > Ceratodontidae > Neoceratodus > Neoceratodus forsteri. Next base: position 707,796,935 of record CM028137.1, read on the forward strand.
ATAACTTTTGAACCGGTAAATATTTTTTCATGAAATCTTCAAAAAACGCATTGGGGACCCTGTCCGTATGTTCCCTAAAAGTTTCGGACTGGTCACACAAATCATGTGACCTGTAGGTTCGAGCAAAGAATGCACAAAAAGGACAAATGCGACACAGAACAATGCTTTATAACTCCACAACCGTATATCTGACTGGTACCAAGCTTGGAAGATCTCTGGATCTTGTACCGCTCCATGTCTACCAAATTTCAGGCAAATCCATCATATGGTGGCAAAGTTATTAACCTGAAAAATGTCACACTTTATCCTTAAATGGGGTACTCAACCCTAACTATAGTGGCACTATAATATATGCCTAAATATATATATGTGCCTGTGTGTGTGTGTGTGTGTGTGTGTGTGTGTGTGTGTACCTATATATGTATTAGAGCCAAAAAATCCATTTAATGCATCAGTTAGGGTTGTTCCACAGCGACAAAAGTGAGGAAATTTGGTGTTTGGATTGAAAAACCCCTCGGACCCCTCCAGCCCACCCCACAGCTGGCATCAGGATGTGCAATAGGGTCATCAGCCTTAACTCTCACTCCATCACATGTGTAAAGAAGCTGAGGAATAGGACAATGGGGTGAGAGTTAGGACCAACGACCCCAACGCACACCCTGATGCCAGCTGGGAGGGGTGGGCTGGAGGGCTCCAAGGAAGGGTTTCAACCCTAACACCAAATTTCCTCACTTTTGTCGCTGTGGAACAACCCTAACTGATGAATTAAACAGAGTTTTTTTGCCTCTAATTTCCCGTCTTTTTGAGAATGATGATGAGAAATAGTGAAAATGCAGCAGCGGGAACACAGGGCCCTCCCACCACATGATGCATGCTGGGGCAGAGTAATACAATTGTAAAGGCAAATGGTAATGGTAACAGCAATAATAGCAGCAAAGGAAACAGAAACACAAAAGGAAACACAAGCGCATATGGAAACATAAACCGTAATGCGCACGGGCACAGTAACACTATTGCAAATGCAAATGGTAGCAGTAACAGCAATGAAGACTCAAAACAAAAGAGAAATGGGAAAGCAAATGAAAGGGCTGCCATAAACACAAATGGCAATGCAGACGGGGATGCAAACTGAAATGCAAACACAAACAGTAGGGGAAATGCAAATGTTAACTGTAACACAAATGCAAGCACAAACGAGAACGCAAAGGGTAACGGATGCAGTGGCACACACGGGAACAGAAAAGCCAACGAGTATGTAAAAGCAAGTAGAAACAGTAACTGTAACATTAACAGAAGCACATACCCTGTTTTTCCCCCAACAGCTGCATAGAGAAACACAGTGTGCACAAAGAATATATGCATAGCAATGGGCCTCAGAGCAGAAAATAAGCTGTTGGAATACTACATTGTTATATCTCAGGAACCGTATGATGTAGAAATAAAATTTAAATGTGACATAAATCATGCACTTCCTGGCTATGTTTTTGTTTATGCGTAGCCCTAGGCCATAGGCTATGCATACACATGACGAAAATTCCATATCTTGGACTGTTTTCGAGATACGAGCCTCGAAAGATGCAGCATATGCCACCATGTTAGTTTATGGGAAAAAGCTTCAACTTTGGACTACTGTAACTTGGCAGTGGTGCAATATTTTTTCACCAAACCACTGAAAGGCACATCTGTGAGATATTGGTTGCTTTCCTTCCAAATTTCAGCCCAAAAGAACAAATGGTTCTTTTGCAGCAGGGTGACAAAGAACTCATGTCATTTTGACCATAGTCTTGAAAAGTACTGTCGAACTTTGAGAAAGCTTTTGCAAAAGTATTTTTTCCAGAAATTTTAAAAACATATTTCTGGGGTGTTTTACCCAAAATAGCATCCTCAGGGTCTGGCTAGGTGAATACAAAAAGAATTAGGTTGCTAGAGGGTCCCAAATTTAAATGGCAAACATATTTCTGATCACCAACTGAAAACAAAATGGCAGATTTTTGATAGTAAAAGGGCCATTTGCGACAGTAAAAACTGCATTTGTGACACTTTCGAACTTTTTGTTAACTTTTCTCTTTGACATAATGAGAACTTGTTGTTTGAATAACTTTTGAACCATTTAATATTTTTTCACAAAATCTTTGAAAGGCACACCAGTCACCCTGGCTACGTGTTTCCTGAAGTTTTTGGACCACTTGCACAACTGTACGACCTGTAGGCATGAACAAAAAATTCACCATAAAGCGTAAACGTGTGCACAGATCTGACTTAATAACTCTGCAGCTGTACATCCAACCAGAACGAAGGTTGGTAGATCCCAAGAAGTATGGTTCTTGATTGTGTATTCCAAATTTCAGGCACATCTGTTGAATGGTGATAAAGTTATTAAGGTGTAAAGTTTGACCCTTTAACCTTAAAAGTTCTATTCAACCCTAACTAGTGCTACCATATAGATAGGGGTGAGGAGCCATTTACATGTTAAAACCCAAATTTTGCACCTTAATAACTTTGCAACCATTTGACAGATTTGCCTGACAATTGGAATACATGATCAAGACCCATACACCTTGGGATCTGCCAAGATTTGTACCAGTCGGATGCACGGCTGCCGAGTCATTAAACATGATCTGCACATGCATTTACGCTTTTTCTGGAATTCTACAGTCGCGCCTACAGGTTGCACAGTTTCCGCGACTAGCCGGAAATCTTCAGGGAACGTGTGGCAAGGGTCCCCGATGTGTTTTTTAAAGATTTCATGAAAAAATATTAAATGGTTCAAAAGTTATTCAAAAAACAATTTCCCCTTATAATTAAATGGGAAAAGTTAAGAACAAGTTTGACAGTGTTGTAAATGCACTTTTTAGTGTCACAAATGGCCCTATTACTGTTGCAAATCTGCCATTTTGTTTTCAGTTAGTGAGCAGAAAAATGCTTGGCATTTAAAATTGAGACCCTCTAGCAACCTAATTCTTTTTGTATTCACCTAGTAGGGCCCTGAGGATGCTAGTGATGTCTTTATTTTGGGGTAAAACACCCCAGAAATATGTTTTTCAGATTTCTGGAAAAAGTACTTTCGCAAAGTAGTGTCGCACTCACGAAAGTGTCGCACATTTTTGTGAAAGCTTTCGCAAATCACGACACTACTTTGCGACACTATGCCCAAAATAACAGTAATTCTTCAGCACCCCGCTGCAAAAGAACTGTTTGGAGTTTTGGGTAGCATTTGAGGAATAGCAGCCGATATCTCACAAATGTGCCTTTCAGTGTTTTTTGAAAATATATTACACCGCGGCAAAGTTACGGTACTCCAAAACAGATGCTTTTTCTCATAGGATAACACTACGGCTTAAGACGCACTGCAGCAATCGTTTGACGTCCTGCTGCAAAATAACGGTTTGGTCTTTTGGGCTTAAATTTGCAGAGAACACAGCCAACATCCCACAGATGTGCCTTTCATTGGTTTGGTGAAAAAATATTACAGGGAGGCAAAGTTATGGCAGTCCGAACTTCTGTTTTTTTCACATAGGATAACATTACGGGGTTCGCGGTGCCTTTCACGGCCCATATCTTGAAAACGGTGTGATATACTGACTTTTTGTAGAACAGTTTCTTAGCCCCCTACAGGGGTTAAGCACAAAACTAGCCAGGAAAGTGATAATTCATATGACTTTAAAAAAGTTTTTCTATGTCGTACGGTTACTGAGAAATAAGCAATTTACTATTCCAAGTCCTCATTTTTGTGTTCCGAGAGTCATTATTTTGCATACATTCTTTGTACTCACTGTCTTTCTCTATACAGCTTTTGGGGAAAACCAGCCTGTGCTCTTACATTACTGTTACCATTACCATTTCTGCTTGTGGTTCCATACCCATTTCACTTACCGTTCACGTTTACGCCACCATGTGCATTACCCTTTGTGTTTTCATTTGCAGTTGCTTTTGCATCGGGCCCCATGCTCCCGCCACCACATTACATTCACTATTTCTCATTATCATTCTCAAAAAGAAGGGAAATTAGAGGCAAAAAACTCTGTTTAATGCATCAGTTAGGGTCGTTCCACAGCAACAAAAGTGAGAAAATTCGATGTTAGGGTTGAAACCCCCTTTGCTCCCCTTCAGCCCACCCCCTAACTGGAATTGGGGTGTGCATTGGGGTCATCGGTACTAACTGTCACCCCATTCTCCTATTCCTCAGCCTCTTTCCACATGTGATGGGGTGACAGTTAGGGCCGACGACCCCAATGTGCACCCTGATTCCAGTTGGGAGGGTGGGCTGGAGGGGAGCAAAGGGGGTTTCAACCCTAACATTGAATTTCCTCACTTTTGTTGCTGTGGAACAACCCTAACTGATGCATTAAATGGAATTTTTTGGCTCTTATATAGAGGCAAAAAAATCTGTTTAATGTATCAGTTAGGGTTGTTCCACAGTGACAAAAATGAGGAAATTTGGTGTTAGGGTTGAAAGCCCCCCCTTGGACCCCCAAGAGCCCATCCCCAACTGGCATCGAGGTGCGTGTTGGAGTCATCTACCCCAACTCTCACCCCATCACATATGTAAAGAAGCTGAGGTATAGGAGAATGGGGTAAGAGTTAGACCAATAACCCAACGCACACCCCATGCCAGTTGGGGGTGGGCTGGGGGTCTGGGGGGGCTTTCAACCCTAACACTGAATTTCCTCACTTTTGTCGCTATAGAACAACCCTAACTGATGCATTAAACTGAGTTTTTTGCCTCTAATATCCCTTCTTATTGACAATGAGGACAATAAATAGTGAATGGAATGCGTGTCGTCTTGTGACATAGTAACAGGAACAGCAATGCAAACAGAAGTATGAACAGTGGTGTGCATGGTAAAGCAAACATAAATGGTAAAGGAAATGTTAATAGAAATGCAAGCGCAAAGTGATGTCAAAGCAAACAGTGACACAAACGGACATTGAAGCACATATGAAAATGCAACTGGTAATGGCAATGGTATTTTAAATGGAAATGTTAAATGTCACAGCAAAAAGAATGCGGAAGGGAACAGAAATTGAAACGCGAATGCAAGTGCATGTGTAAATGCAAACTGTAATGCGCACAGGCACGGTACCGCAATTGTAAATACAAATGGTAACATTAACATGAAGAATAATGCCAAAGGAAACAGAAACGGAAACAGGAACAGAAGCATGTACGGAAACGCAAACCGAAACACGCACGGGCACAGTACCGGAATTGTAAACGCAAATGGTAACAGTAACAGCAACAATAACAGCAAAGGAAACAGAAACACAAAAAGAAATGCATGTGCATATGGAAACACAAACCGAAATGCACACGGGCACAGTAACACAATTGCAAACGCAAATGGTAACAGTAACAGCAAGGAAGATGCAAAACGAAAGAGAAATGGAAATGCAAATGAAACGCCTGCCAGAAACACAAATGGCAATGTGCACAGTGACACAAACAAAAACACAAACAGAAAAAGTAATGGAAACACAAATGGTAACAGTAACAAAAACTCAAGCGCAAATAACAACGCAAAGGGTAATGCACACTGAGGCGTACATGGGAATGGTAATGCAAATGAGAATACAAACACAAGCGGAAACAGTAACTGTAACAGTAACGGAAGAGCATACCCTGTTTTTGCCAAACAGTTGCATAGAGAAACATGTGTGTACAAAGAATGTATGCATTGTAATGGGCATCAAAGTTTAAAACAAGCATTGGAAGTACTTATTTGCTAATATCTCAGCAACCGCACGACATAGAAACAATTTTTAATTTTATAGAAATCAAGATTTTCCTGGCTAGGTTTTCATTATTGCATCTGCATTGCCCATTGGGCTATGCAACTCACAACAAAAAATCTGTATCTCGCACTGTTTTCAAGAGCCAACCCCCGAAAGGCACGACATACACCACCATGTTAGTTTATGGGGAAAACACCACATTTGGAGTACCGTAACTTTGCAGCCCTGTAATATTTTTTCACCAAACTACCAAAAGGTACATCTTTGAGATGTTGGCTGTGTTCCCTCCAAATTTCTGCTCAAAAGACCAAGCCGTTCTTTTGCACCAGGATGGCAAAGTACTGCTGTCATTTTGGCCATAGTCTGAAAAAGTAGTGTCGTGATTTGTGAAAGCTTTCGCAAACATTTGCGAAAGTGTTGTGAGTGCAACACTACTTTGCAACACTACTTTTTCAAGAAATTTGAAAAACATATTTCTAGGGTGTTTAATCCCAAAATAAAGACATGCTTAGCATCCTCATGGCTCGATTAAGTAAATACAAAATGAATTGTGTCCCTAGATGGTCCCAATTTTAAATGCCAAGCTTTTTTCTGATCACCAGCTGAACACAAAATGGCAGATTTGTGACACTACTAGGGCCATTTGCAACACTAAAAAGTGCATTTGCGACATTGTCGAACCTTTTGTTAACTTTTCCCATTGACTTATAATGGGAACTTGTTTTTTTGAATGACTTTTGTACCGTTTAATATTTTTTCACAAAATCTTCAAAAGGCACATTGGGGTCACATGTTCCTGAAGTTTTTGGACTGGTAACGCAAACCGTGCGACCTGTAGGTGCAAGTAAAGAAGTCACCAGAAACCATAAATGCACGCGCAGATCACATTTAATAACTCCACAGCCATATATCTGACCAGTACAAAAGTTGGCAGATCCCAAAATAAATGGTTCTTGATCAGGTATTCCAAATTTCAGGCAAATCCATTGAACAGTGGAAAAGTTATTAAGGTGCAAATTTTGACTATTTAACCTTAAAAGTGCTACTCAACCCTAACTATGGTAGCACTACCATGCTACCATTATATATATGTATATACACACACACACACACACACACACACACACACACACACACACACATTATAGTGACACTATGTGCCACTATAGTTAGGGTTGTGTAGCCATTTCTATGTTAAACCTGAAAGTTTGCACTTTAATAACTTTGCAACCATTTGTCTGATTTGCCTGACATTTGGATGTAGACCCTGCGTACCATAAATATTTTGATCTGGGAAATTCAGTTCCCATTGGATGAATGGTTGTGTAACTGTAGGGCACTCAAAAAGTGAAATTTGATGCCTGTTGTGAATTCTTTGTCCAGCAATAATGGACTAAAGAATGCATTTGAGTGGTTTCAAATTTGCTGGTCTATATGTGACCCAGGTTGAACTGGTGCCTTTTGAAGATATGGTGAAAAAATATTGCTCAGTTCAAAAGTTATTCCATTTTTTTCATGTCCCATTATAGCCTATGGAAAAATTTATATGTGCACTGCAAAAGCTTTCATGATCACATTTTTGTTGTTGTGCTTCCTGAAATTGTTTTAGTGCTGCCATCATCTTGTTTTCAGTTAGCAACAGAGAAAAAATGCTGTAATTCAAAAAATATTGCCCTGAGGAACATGCCCCTGACATTAGCTTTTCATTAGCTGGTCTGAAAATATGTTTGTCAAAATGTTTCCATACAGTACTTTGATCACAGCAACATTTTTGTTGCTGCACAAACAATCTCGTTTAGGGGAAAAGTGCCTGCAGCAACATTTTTCAGTGTACGATAACATTCCCATTATAGAGATAGGAGAATTGCAAAAACATTAAAGTAATTGTAGCAACACTGCAGGAACACATTCTGCTATGTTTTGTTTTCTTTGTCACGTCATTGTGGCAAGGTTGATTGTGCTATGGGCCTGAAATTTTCAGAGTAGCAAGCCCTATTTCCACAGATATGCCCTTTGGTGCTTTAGTAGGAAAACATTGAACAGGATCATAGTTACAGCATTCTGAAGTTCAAAATATTTCCCATTGGATAACATTGCGGCACCTGTGATGCTTTTCAGTGCCCGTATCTCAAAAACGGTTCGAGATACAGATTTTTTGTCACAGAAATTCTTAGCCCCCACAGGGGACTAAGTGCAGATGTAGGTTGCAACATTATTAAAGTATTATATGTTAAAAGTGTATGCCTTATTAACCCATAATTTATGTTCGTATTGTACATAGAAGTATTAATTAATGCTGCTAAGATATACCATTCCATTTCTTGATATGATACCTGTGATTTTATCATTTTTACCAGAGTAGTTAAACAAATATCAAAGTTTCTGTTCCAGGATAACCTGTATTTTATAGTACTGAGTGAAACTACAAAAATATGTTTTATGAACTTTTTGATTAATTACCCCATTTTCACAAATGTTTCTGCAATGTGAATTCAGCATGGTAAGGTTTGCTTAAAAGCATAGTTTTTGCACATACTGTGTTTGGGTAAAAACATATGCATTTTCTTCTGATTTATGAAATATACATTGCACCAAAAAAGTCTTAGATATAATCTTTTGATAAGAAAGGCAATTTCTGAGCACCACGTGGCTTTATATACAGCATGAATAAGAAGTCTCAATATTATATATTTTCAGAGGTATTAGTTGATTCTGCAAATTATCTTCTCAGATTCTGTGGAGATAGTGAGAGAAAATGTGCTGATGAAAGTGTCATGAAAATTTCCTTAGAAATCTTCAACGATTTTGAAAAATAACTTGTTAAATCAACTGCTACTTCTGTAGGTTTCTTAAAATGTGCACATTTAAAATGGGGTAAAATTTGAACAGAAACAATGAAGGCAATGTTAACAAATATGTTTTTTTTTTCTAAGGAAGTGGGTTCTCTATTGCTTTCTGGTGGGCTTACACTGACCACACTCAACTGTAGACCATTCATTAATATGCATTTAGTGAGAGCTAGCAGAGCAGTTAGACATGCAAAGCTGCAGACTAGATCAAGCCTTGAAAAAGCAAAGTTGAAACCCCAATTTTTTACCATGTGTACCTTAATTCTATTTTTGTTTGCAATCTGCTAGATACTGTATGAATCAGTAATCCAATTTTTAGTTAAATGTTTTTCAGTCTTTTCAATTTATAGAGTTTATTTGGGGGGTGTGGAATGTGGATTTCCACCATTGGAATTTGTGTATAATAGCATTTCTCATTTTGAAATGCTTTTCAGGACATTATTACTACATTTTACAGATTTCCTGAAACCATTTTTATGTAAACCACAGAATAATTTTCTGTTAATCAAGTAAAATGTGGAATATTTTTCTGCGAATTGTGTAAAAAGGATCTGCACTTTATGTACTGTAAACGGTGGATGATTGATTCACAAATGTCTATGTCAGAGTTCAGCTACAAATTAAATTTTATGGAATTTTTTAACATTCTCTAGAATTACATTTGATCAGAATTTCAGCATTCCTTACTACAGTAGTTCTACTGAAGATGTTTAATTCAGCTTTAATACTAGTGTGCAGTTCAAAAGATGGTTCTGCATCATGAGAAGTTGTGTGTTACGCATGCAGTGCTCTAATTTTCAAGTGTCAGTACTGAAATTCCCCCAAAAGAAGCTGGACCAACTAAATATTGTACAAGGAAATGATACTAGTTGCCATATATTAAAAGAAAAACAATATTGTTGTCTTTTCTGATCAGACAGTAACATTGCAATCACCTATCTCAAACGGTGAAGTGACATAGCTCGAACATGTTCAACTGTTTAAATACCTGGGGGTTACCCTCGACAGCACCTTGTTCTACACTGAGCACATTGAGAACATCACCAAGGCCGTGAACACCTGCATAGGACTTCTTTTTAGACATAGCAGCTGCCTGACCAATGAAGCCCTAAGCATTGCCATTCAGAGCTCTATTATATCAATAATCGACTATGGGCTTGTGATCTACAGCTCTGCCACTGACACCGCACTTTGATGAATAGCCATTGCCCTTAATAAGGCATGTCATCTACTGACCTCTGCTCCACACCTCTCACATACCTGTGACTTCAACAAGCAAGCAAACTGGCTCCATCTCCCTGGCAGACTCAAGTACCAGACCTGTATGCTAGCAAAAAAGATTAGCTTAAATCTCCTACCCTCAATGGTTCAATCATTACTTGCCCCCCCCACTGTGGACCCCACCTAACCAGGAGCTCAGAATATCTTACTTTTTATGTTCCCTGCTGCCACACTACCCAAGGAAAATGCTCCTTTACATACTGAACCTCATCCTGGTACAACTTGCTTCCACCTGCTGTTACCAATGACACTACCCTGTGCACTTTCAAGTACAATCTACATCAGCACCTTGTCACAATGGCCTTCTGTGAATGTTTTTCCTAACTAAACTTACTCTCCTTCCCTCTAATTTCCCCTCACTAAGTACCTCCCACATTTACCCCCCCAACTTTGTCACTTTGTGCCATCTCCTCCCTTTTAATTTCCACACTACTATCTATGTAACCCCCCTTACTAACAGGAGTTACTAGAATCCCACTTAGAATCAGTGGCAGGCCAGGAGAGGCAGCTTGTGATATGCCAGTTAAATGGATTTCACACTGTCATTCTCTGGTTTCTGTCTCAGCTGAGCTGGAGGATGATGTAATCATAGAACTGTCGTAGCAGCATAAGCCACACTGGAATGTTATCTGCAGGTAGTAAGCTGTTGAATGCTGAGTTAGAGTTCAGTAGTCTGTAGAGTAGTCTGTAGAGTGGAGTTCCAGATGGAGGCTAAAGCCTAGGCAGCTCCTGAGTATTTAGCTCTGACAGAGAGCTACCTCTATGGTTTGGGAAGTTTGTTCTCACCCTAGAAGAAAGAACATAGAAGACAGAGAGTGAAGTTTTGGAAACTGTTTCCATGTGAGTTTTCCAGTGCCCCATCCCCAGAAAGATGGGTGTGGGGGATTCCAGGATTCAGGGGCAATCCTCTGTTCCAAGCCTGGACTGTGCTGAAGCTGACTGAGATTCATCTGCTCTGTGAGTACACGAGACTTTTGTGTAGAAAAACCCTGGAGCACCTGCATTCCTATGGTGAGTTTTCTCTGACAAAGGGACTTTGTCACCAAGACTGTTTTCTATTTAAAAGTGCCTGCCTTCTATGGGGTCCAGAGAGACACTTGCCAAGTACAGAACTTTTAGTTCATGTCTGATTTAAAAGTGCCTGCTAAAGTTGGGGTCTAGTGAAGAGACATTGTCCATTACAGAACTTTTAACTTTCTGACACCTCAGAGGTGTGTAATATAGTATGTTAAATTTGAAAGACATTTTGAGATAGCATCTACAAGTTTTCTGTGAGGGTGTTATTAGCCAGATAAATTGCCGAGTATAAATTTGGAAGCAAAAGGTGGGCGATCCCCCCTGGAGTAACCATGTTTACCTCTCCAGGTTCAGTTTGGGTACCTGTGTTTTCTTTCAGTGCATTTGGCCAATGCCTGAAGAAAATAGTTTACCCAGATGTGAGTTGGATTTTCTGTGAGCCTGTATGTGCTCTTTAGTGGTCGAGGGTGCCACCAGTAATTCCACATGAAATATGGGAAAGTCTCCTAGTACTGGCCAAGGGTGTCTAGTGAAGGGAAGAGCACTAGTTCTGGCCATGTGTGCCAATCTCCATTCAGAACCAAAGAGTTCGCTGTGCAATTCAGAACCAGAGAGTTCGCTGTGTAATTTAGATCCAGATTGTTTGCTGTTCCATTCAGAACCTGAGGGTTCGCTATGTGTGTGTGCTCTGTACCTCAGTAATCTGCATTACCAGTGGGAGTAGCCCTGTGAGTGTCCATCTTCACTTTGTGATTGTTCTCTATGTATGTGATTAAAAGCCACACTCAGAATTCCAACCTGGACAGTACTGTTATTGCTTCCACTGTGTCTTGATTTACCTGGGTGCCCCTGTCCAGAAGTACAAACCTAGCATAATTGTGATCAAACATTTTCTCCCAGGGACCCAGGTTGATGGCCATGGTAAATGGTCCCTCCAGGTGTGAGTCAGGTAGTTGCCACACTTGGTTTGCCTGTCTGAGGATGGAAGGCTCTGAAGTAAATGTATTGGTAAACTGAACTGTAGTGACAACCCCCATCTCTCTCATTGGCACCAAGTGTAGAGGAGTAGCCCTGCTAGTTGAACAAGGAGGGGCTGGTGGGGGTGGCTTACAAAATGGAGGCACCACTGAGGATGTGTTTGGAATTTGGGAGAAAACAAGAGATGTTTGCTCAGGCTGTGGCCAGCATTTTGTCTGTTTGGCAGTTGGTAGCCCAAAATCGGAAGGTTTGCACATAAGGAGTTTGCCCAGAGTAGAGCCATCCATATGTGCCAATGTGTGTCTGCTGTTCATGTGCTGCTGTGATTGTGCCAACATTTAGCAAGGAGCTGTAAAGCCAGATTGTATGTGTCCCTTGTCCTGCATCAAAAATAGAATGTTTGCCAGGTTTAATTTTCAAGTTGTGACAATAAAAAAGTATTGTGAACTGTGGGAAACAAAAAGACAATTGTGCCCTGAAAGTTTAAAATGCTTGCTGTGTGAACTGGGGGAGTCACTAGAGAAATAGCCATGAGAAATTGTTCAAAATGATGCTCCCAGCATGGAGTTACAGTTGAAAAGAAAAAAAGTTGTTTTGCAGTTTAAATTTTGCCTGCTCGATGATCGCCATGGAAGAGAGGAGCATGAGAAGAGAGAAAGGCTCATTTAGATGGTGTTGAGTGATTGATGAGACTGCAATCAGTCCTGCCCCCAAGTCAGCTTCAGATTGCTGCCCAGTGTTCAAGAGGGAGAATGCAAGGGTGTGTAAGCTGGCTAGCCAGGAGAGGTTGCTGTGACTGTAAACATTCTAAAAGTCAAAACAACAGACTTTTCTGTGCTAAATTGGGCTCAATCCATATTCCAATTGACTGGGGAGAAAATGTGGTGTTCGTAGGGATAATCGACAGGATTACCAGCTCGTTTCAACCCAGAGGCCTTCCAGGATCTGCTGTAGGCTGAGAATTTCCATTAAAAAGCCAGCTACTGCTTCAGTGAGTACCATTCAGTAAAACTGAGCTCAAACTGTGTGCGATTTTTCTAAAGCCAGCTGGATCTGTGCATAAATAGTGTGATTGTTTTGCAAAGAAGGACTGTGTAACGTAATCAAACCCAATCAAGAATTCTGGGCATTAGACTGTGAGCATGTATTATGGATTCAGCAACAGTGTAATTTTCTGAGCAACCAGAGAGACTGTGAGTTGTATGAGAGGCTGCAACAAATAGGCAATCCTGTTCAAGAAATACTGTGGCTGTAGTGACTTTAAGCAAGTAAATCTGGTTGAAAGCTAATGGTAAAGTCCTAGAAAATCATACAGATGTGCTGAGGAAGTAAAACAGTGCAATCTGTGCAGTCAGAGTAAAATTTATCAGTATGCAGTAAATCGGATGCGCAGTGCCTTGAGTCAGATGCAGAATGTTGATGCACCAGGAGTGCTGTCGCTACCATTACAGGGTGTGGTAGTAATGTAAAAACAGTAGCAGGGAGCCATATTGTGAGACTGTTTCAAGTAGCGTGAACTTATGATAACAGCGAACTGGGGGAGGAAGGGGAGGAAGGGGAGAGGGGAGAGGGAGGTAAGGTGCCTGCCTGGTGCCATGGCTTGGAGGGACAGGAAGTGAATTCTCAGCATCGCCAGAGCAGCTGCACAGGGGAGGGAGCTGGATGTCATTGTCCACCTAGGGATAAATGATCTGGCTAAGAAAGGGATCAGAGCAGTGCAGGAAGAGTTTGTGGAGTTGGGGAGGGGACTTAGACAAGTAACACACACGGTAACCTTCTTGGAGGTGCTGCCTGTCTATGGCGTAGGTGAGGCTAGGGTGCTCTACACCATGGGATTCAATCACTGGTTGAAAAATTGGTGCAGAGCTCAGGGATTTGGCTTCATTGGAGACTGGGGGTCCACCTGGAGTGATGCAGGCCTACACTGGCATGATGGTCTGCATCTGTCCAGGAGGGGAACCAGGATCCTAGGAGACAGGTTTCAATGCTTCATTGGTAAGCATTTAAACTAGCCAAGGGAGGAGGCACTGGAAAGGAGCAGAAAAATCCTAGCCCCCCCCCCCAAAAAAAGGTCAGGGTAGTAAATGAGGTAAACACCAAGTTATAGGGAGAAGGGCGGGAGTAAATGGAGAAAGTGACAAAGGCAATAAGGACAGGGATGGGGCAAAAAGGGGTAAGGCCATCAGGAAATGGAGGGTAATGAATACCAATGCCCGTAGTCAGGCAACACATAGATACATACATAGATACATAGACAGTGTCGGCAGAAAAGGGCCTATGGCCCACCCAGTCTGCCCATTTAAGTTTGTAAGTTCAGTTTATGTTTTCCAGGAAGTCTGTTGCCCCTTACCCCTGATCTCCACAATTCCTTTATGTCTATCCCATGCATTCTTAAATCCCGTGATTGTTTCAGCCCCCACCACTTCCTCTGGCAGGGTGTTCCACTTGTCCACCACCTTCGCTCTGTGAAGAAATTCTTCCTCACGCTTCCTCTGAATCGTCCTCCCTCCAACTTCATCCCATGCCTCTAGTCCTGGAACATCTTTTTGCTTAAAATAGTGCATTCCTGCACCCTGTTCCTCCCTGTAAGATACTTGTATGTCTCTATCATATCCCCTCTCCTCCTCTCCTCCAGGGAGTACATGTTCAGTGCCTTCAACCTGTCCTCATAGGACTTGTGACGCAATCCATGCACCATCTTTGTTGCCCTCCTCTTAACCTTCTCTACCCTGTCTATGTCCTTTGTAGGTAAGGGTCTCCAGAACTGCACAGTGTACCCAGGTGCGGCCTCACTAGTGTCTTGTATAGTGGAATTATGACCTCCCTTTTCCTGCTGGTGATGCCCTGCCTATGCATCCCAGCATCCTATTTGCTTTACCTGCTGCCTTGTCACACTGTTTCCCTGCCTTGAGGTCATCAGAGATGATAACTCCAAGATCCCTTTCCTGCTTGGTTCATGCTATATCCTCACCCCCCAACTGATATATTGTGCCAGGGTTTTGTGCCCCATATGCATTATCTTGCACTTCCTTGCATTGAATTTCAACTGCCAAACCCCTGACCATTCTTCAAGTTTCTGCAGGTCCTTCTCATTCTGTCTACACCCTCTGGTGTGTCTACTCTGTTACAGAGCTTTGTGTCATCAGCAACAGTGAAATTCTGCCTTCTGGGTCCTGTCCAATGTCACTGATGAAGATATTGAATAGTACCGGTCCCAGCACTGATCCTGTGTTACCCACTGGTCACTCTTCCCTCTGTGGAGTGACAGCCATTTACCACCACCCTCTCCTCCTCCTCCTCCTCACGCTCCTGGAACTGGTGGCCTTTATGGAAGAGGGATGCCTGGATATTGTAGCAGTCACAGAATCATGGTACACAGAGAACCATGACTGGGATTTTAACATACCAGGGTACACAACCTACAGGAGAGACAGGGAGGAGAGAAGAGGGGGAGGAGTAGCTCTCTATGCAAGGGAAGGGATAAAAGCAACTGAACGAAATAGTAAACAGGGAGGACAGGAGGCACTGTGGGTCACCTTAGAGACTGGAAATGGCACCACGATATGCACAGGGGTTGTATACAGGTCCCCATGTCACAAGGATGGAATGGACAAGGCTATGATAGAAGGCATTCTTAGGATGGCAGAGAAAGGGGTGATACTGTTGATGGGAGACCTGAATATGCCAGAAGTTAACTGGAGCACATTTGCTGCAGCCACATCCAAGAGCAGGGCCATTCTCGATGCCCTACAGGTGGCATGCCTCAGACAGTTAGTTTTGGAACACACTCATGAGGGAGCAATCTTAGACCTCGTACTCTCAAATGGGGACAGTGAGAGGATCTCAGATCCAGAAGTAGGTAGCCATCTGGGAACAAGTGACCACCAAACAGTGTGGTTCATGATAAACTCAGCTACAGTGTCAAGTCATACAAAAGTGAGGGTACTGGACTTCAGAAGGGCTGACTTTGGCAAGATGGGAGAGTGCTTCAGAAAAGCACTAGCAAACAGGTTAAAAGAAGGGTTTGGAGCAACAATGGGGAAACAACAAAACTGCCATCACAGAGGCAACAAGCCTTTGTGTGAAGCAAATAAACAAATCAATATGAAAGAAAAAGCCACCATGGTTCTCAAAAGAGGTGGCGGGGAAGGTCAGGGAGAAAAACATAGCATTCAGGAAGTATAAGGAAACACAGAAGGAGCAGGACAAAAAGCTGTACCAGTAAAGGCAGAAGCAAGCAGGGAGGGAAGTCAGAATTGCAAAAACCCAAACTTAGGAAAAGATAGCCAACTCAGTTAAGAAGGGGATAAAACATTTTATAGGTACATCAGGGAGCATAGAAAGACAAAGGGATGGATAGTGAGGCTGAATAGAATGGACGGTGGGTGGGCAGAGAGGGACACTGAAAATGCAGGGATACTGAATGAAAATTTCTGCTCAGTATTCACAAAAGAGGAGGAGGGGGAGATGCCAAATCCAATTAACAGAAGCACTATGGATAGGGTGGTTGATTCCAGTCCTTTCACAGAAGAAAGGGATCTGAAAGAACTCTTAAACTGAAGGTGGACAAAGCATGGAGCCTGATGGAATTCACCCCAGAATTCTAAAAGAATTAAAGGGAGAACTAGTGAAACCACTGACTACCCCTTTTAACAAATCATGGGAGGATGGTGTGGTACCTGAGGACTGGGGGAAGGCAGATGTAATTCCCCTTCACAAAAGTGGGACCAAGACAGAGGCAGGAAACTACAGACCTGTCAGTTTGACCTCTGTGGTAGTGAAAGTGATGGAATCACTTCTGAAGGAAAGAATAGTTGAGTACCTAGAGGTCAGTGGGGCACAGTACCCAAGGCAGCCTGGGTTCACAGTGAGAAGGTCATGTGAGATGAATCGAAATGATTTCTTTGACTGGGTGACCAAAATAGTAGACCAGGGAGGGACTGTGAACATGGCCTACCTAGACTTTAGCAAGGCATTTGACACAGTCCCACACAAAAGATTAATAGTCAAATTTACCAGTCTGGGAGTGGGTCCCAGGGTGGTATCCTGGGTAAAACATTGGCTGGACAACCGGACACAGAAGGTAACTGTAAATGGAGTCCACTCTGATGAAAGAGGGGTTACTAGTGGGGTACCGCAGGGTTCAGTACTTGGTCCAGTCCTCTTTAATGTCTTTATGAGTGACATTGCAGAGGGACTGGAAGGAAAAGTTTGCCTCTTCGCATAAGTCATAAAGATCTACAATAGGGCTGACACACAAGGAGGTGTGGAAAGGATGAGAAGGGAGTTGGCAAGGTTGAAGGAATGGTCAGAAGCATGGCAGCTTGGATTCAATGCGAAGAAGTGCAAAATAATGCACCGGGGAAACAAAAACCCAGGAGAAGATTACACAATGGGGGAGGTAGTAACAGCAACAAAAATGGAAAGGGACCTGGGGGTAATCATATCAGATGACCTTAAGGTTAGCAAGTAATGTGAGAAGGCAGTAGGAGGGCTGGGGGGATACTGGGTTGCATAGGGAGAGGCTTCACCAGCAGAAAACAGGAAGTTGTTATCCCTCTGTACAGAGAGTTGGTGAGAACCCATCTGGAGTACTGCGTCCAGTTCTGGATACCCCATCTCCGCAAGGACATAAACAGGATACAGGCAGTCCAGAGCAGGGCAACTAAAATGGTGCAGGGTCTGCGAGAGAAGCCTTATGAGGAGAGACTAAAGGAGCTTAATATGTATACCCTTGAGGAAAGGAGGGAGAGGGGAAACATGATAGAAACTTTTGAGTACCTCAGTGGAATCAACAAAGTCCAAGAGGGTAGCATCTTTCAGAAAAAGAGATGTGCAAGAACAAGGGGACACAATTTGAAGATAGAGGAGGGGGTGGTTCAGGGGCAATGTGAGGAAGTATGTTTTCACAGAGAGGGTGGCAGATGCATGGAACAGCTTTCCTGAGGAGGTTGAGGGGTCTAAAACTGTGGGAGAATTTAAGAATGCATGGGACAGACTTAAGGCAATTTTTGTGGAGGTTAGGTAGAAATAGGCTGTTGGTTAACTAGGATCTGCAGCTTATCCTGTATGTAGGGAAATGGGCAGACTAGGTGGGCCAAGCGGTCCTTTTCTGCCATCAAAGCTTATGTTTCTATGTTAACTTTTGTGTGTTTTTTTACAGTCATGGCTTCAGGACCATCCCGCTATCTGGATCATGCCCAGGCTATGATAGTTGAAGAGGTTACCAAGCTGAAAGTAATAGAGAAATGGTTCTATGGTGGACGTTTGCCTCCTTATGTTGCAATTCCCAGATTCCCTGTGAGAGTATGCATAATGTGCCTCAAGGCTAGAAGGGACATTTTCATGATTCCTCACTGTTCAGGGTGCTTAGAGAAGCAAGGTCTAACTAGTGCACCTAAGATTTATTTGGCTCCCACATGGACAAAGCTTCAAGATTCTGCAAGTAGCAGCACACAGCACCAGGGTTGAACCTGTGGGGGGAGGTCCAGCAGAGTGTGTCACAAAGGAAGAGGGTGTAGATGTACTGCCAGAGCAGAGTCCTCATGATGTCTCCTCACCTGTGTCACAGATGGACAGTGTGGAGGGAAAATCAGTGGCTCCATGGAGAGAGGGTCCTAGTCTTACCCTTGTGGGAGAAGATGAGGTTCAAGAAACCCTAGATTGGGAGGCGTCTACCTCCACACTCACTGAAGAGTGGACTGTCTTGGGAGTGAGGACAACTGCTCATTCCTGGGCCCAGGTCCTAAGTGAGGAAGAGGAAGAGGAGGAGGGAGCTATGTACCTTGACACTGAAGGTCCTAGTCCACAGCCTCTGGCTCTTGCCTCGGGGGAACCAGAAGAAGTTGGTGACTCCACAGCCCTGTCCCCAGAAGGAGGGGTCAGGGACAAGTTCTATGCAGCTTTGAGTATGCGACACTGGCAGAACCAGGGCTGGCCACCCCCAAGCCAGGCCAGGAGTTGCAGACTGATGAAGAGTATTAAGGAGGAAAGACTGGTTTGTAGGAAGGCAAATGAGATCTATTGCATGTCCTTTCCTACAGTTCCTCAGAGAGTCTGGGAGGAGATTGAGAAAAACAGGAGATCCTGGCTAGTGGAAGAGGCAACCAAAAACCTGCATCAAGGTGCAACTCGATATGTCACAGACAAAGTGATACAAGACAAACTCAAGTTTTGGAAGGTGGGTAGGACACTATTCATAGACACCGTACATTTTATGGATGAGCAAGGAAACAAGACTTTCCATAATGTGAATTATGAATGCCCAGACGGGGTAATAATTCTTGCACCTGACCTATGTGGTACTACCCTCAATGTAACCATCATCATGTGAATGTGCCCATGCCTACCAAGTGGAAAGCAGAGCAATGGTATCATGTGTTGCCATCCAGCTGTTGCCGTACCCATGTTGTTCCACCAATCTGGTGTTCCAGGATCCAAAGGTGCATCCAGATTCATCAGCCTTGCAGTGTGCCTTTCCAGTTCCATCGACTGGCCTTCCAGATGACATCAGTCCAAGTTGACATCAACCCAGCTGTTTCCTGATTCATCACCTGGGATTTTGGATGACATCAGTCCAGCTGTTCCTTTCCTGTTCTAAGGTTCCATCTCCTAGATGACATCAGCCAGGGGTGACATCATCCAAGCAGTTTCCAGATTTCCATCCTGTCATTTCCAGAAGATTTTCACCTTGCTGTATCTGAAAAATGCTGCCTGAAAAAGTCTTCAGCTGGAAAACCAGGTGCTGTTCCATTTTTCATTCCTCAGGGGACTGGTAAGTCCAGACTTTTTTTACTTTATTGACATTGCTATACACATCCTACACCTGGCAGACTACAGACTGTTGAATTGTCCACAAAGGCTCTCCCCTTTGGGATTACAGTACCTCTAGGAACTGTGCTTTACTGGGCTCCAGCCCAGGAGAGACTTTTTCATGGACTCTGCCTTTGGGCACTGTTTGTCACTAGTTGGGACATTTAGGGCATTCCATCCCCAAAAAGTGTATTGTACATAATGTTGATATTTTTTACTGTTTTGTACTTTTCTACCTTTTTCTAAAAAAATATTTTTGGAATTCTCCAGTATTTTTATTGTAAGGGCTATGGTTGTGTACTGTGTTTGCAGATTTGGGGTGGGTTTTTGTCTCTTTTCTTTCAGGTGGATCCTGATGAAGGAAGAAGAGAAGACAAGAAGAGGATTGGAGGGACTCATCTGACTTTCTCTGTGCTTTAAAGTGTTTTTTTAAAGTACTGTGTAGTTGTTAATGTTTGTTAACCTTTTTTCCTTCCACTGGTGTAGTTGTGGGGGAGTGCCGGAGTGTAAAGCTTGTGTATAGTGTTAGCTCTATGTTTGGTTTGCAGGTGTCCAGGGATGGAGAGAGGTTCTTCTGTTTTGGGTAGGTTTGTTTTGGTTAGATAGGTTTTCCCCAGAGGGCTAGGGAGATAGACAGGCTGTTGTCCTGACCTGCAGTAGGAACCACAGTTCTGGTCTAATAGGGCTGTGCTCTGGACAGTTCCTTCAGGGTCACTGGTTACTGTAGTAAGATCATAGTGTAGGGGCTGATGCATCAGCCAGCAGCCTCTGAGCCCTTAATGTTGCCTTCCTGTGCTGGCACATGGTAGGGGAGAAGGTAGTGCTACCTCCCCATTGTCAACACATAGAGTAGGATGGCCGGGTGCTGGGTAGGTAATGACTGGGGACAGTTATTTTCCTGGCTGAGGGTGGGTGTAACCCCCTTGTTCCCAGGAGTTACTAGAATCCCACTTAGAATCAGTGGCAGGCCAGGAGATGCAGCTTGTGAAATGCCAGTTAAATGGATTTCACACCATCATTCTCTGGTTTCATTCTCAGCTGAGCTTGAGGATGATACAATCCTAGAACTGTCACAGCAGCATAAGCCACAGTGGAATGCTAGCTGCAGGGAGTTAGCTGTAGAATGTTGAGTTAGAGTTCAGTAGTCTTTAAAGTAGTCTATAGAGTGGAGTTCCAGGAGGAGGCTAAAGCCTAGGCAACTCCTCAGCTTTTAGCTCTGATAGAGAGCTTCCTCTGTGGTTTGGGTACTTTATTTCCACCCTAGAAGAAGAACATAAAAGACAGAGAGTGAAATGGTGGAAATCACTCCTATGTGGGTTTTTCAATGCCCCATCCCCGGAGGGATGGGGGGGGAATTCCAGGATTTAGGGCCAATCCCCTGGTCCAAGCCAGGACTGTGTTGAAGCTGACTGAGATTCATCTGCTCTGTGACTACCCGAGTCTTTTGTGTGGAAAGCTCTAGGGCACCTGCATTCCTGTAATTAGTTTTCTCTGACAAAGGGACTCTGTCACCAAGACTGTTTTCTGTTTAAAAGTGTCTGCATTCTATGGGGTCCAGAGAGAGACTTGCCAAGTACAGAACTTTTAGTTCATGTCTGATTTAAAAGTGGCTGCTAAAGTTGGGGTCTAGTGAAGAGACATTACCAATTCCAGAACTTTTAACTTTCTGACACCTCAGAGGTGTGTAATGTAGTATGTTAAAAGAGAAAGACATTTTGAGATAGCGTCTACAAGTTTTCTGTGAGGGTGTTATTAACCAGATGAATGGCCAAGTATAAATTTGGAAGCAAAAGGTGGGAGACCCCCCCATCTCGAGTAACCATGTTTACCTCTCCGGGTTCAGTTTAGGTGCCTGTGTTTTCTTTCAGTGCATTTGGCCAGTGCCTGAAGAAAATAGTTTACTCAGACATGAGTTGGATTTTCTGTGAGCCTGTATGTGCTTTTTGGTGGTCAAGAGTGCCACCAGTAATTACTCTTGAAATATGGGAAAGTCTCTTAGTACTGGCCGAAGGTGCCTAGTCAAGGGAAGAGTACCAGTTCTGGCCATGTGAGCCAGTCTCCATTCAGAACCAGAGAGTTTGCTATGTAATTCAGAACCTGAGAGTTCACTTTGTAATTTAGAACCAGAGTGTTTGCTGTTCCATTCAGAACCTGAGGGTTCACTGTGTCTGTGATCTCTGTACCTCAGTAATCTGCATTACCAGTGGGAGTAGCCCTGTGGGGGTCCATCTTTGCTTTGTGATTGTTTTCTGTGTATGTGAATAAAAGTCACACTCTAGAATCCCAACCTGGTTTGGACAGTACTGTTATTGCTTCCACTGTCTGGATTTACTTGGGTGCCCCTGTCCAGAAGTACAAACCTAGCATAATTGTGAGCAAACGTTTTCTGCCAGGGATCCAGGTTGATGACCATGGTAAATGGTCCCCCCAGGTGTAAGCCAGGTAGTTGCCACACTTGGTTTGCCTGTTTGAGGATGGCAGGCTCTGAAGTAGATGTATTGGTAAACTGAACTATAGTGACAACCCCCATCCCTCTCGTTGGCACCATGTGTGAGAGGAGCAGCCCTTTTAGTTCAACAAGGGGGCCAGTGGGGATGGGTTACATCTACATTCTCTCCCCATAGCTTCCTTTACTTGTATCTACCATCTCTCTTAGCTGTTTCTAATTTATTCTAGTGAACCTTATTATAACTGTTTTTTATTGTACATATGTTCTTGAAAATATACATACATTACTGTAACTTAACATACATGCTGTGAATCATTGTACATATTACAGTAATTCTACATGAAAGCTTTAATGTACCCTCCTTTGGCTGCTTGAAACTACTGTATTTGTTATTGTCCTCACTATGTTCTGTATTGTATCCCTGACATGTAACCTTTGTAAAAGAGCCTTGGCTCAAAGGTGTCTTCCAAAATAATAATAAACTAAATCACCCCTTCAACATAGAAGTCCAGCATTTTGTGCAGCAGAACAGTACATTTGCAATGTAACCATTCCCAAGCATCAACCCTGAAATTCACCTTTTAACAGTAGCTCCAGAATAATTTGTATAGGGAATTGTACATGCAGATGTGTATTAAAATAAAAATGATGTTCTTTTGTGATAAACCAAAATCATTATTTTCAGAAATTGTTGTGAAAAATGATGTTATTTATTGAAACTGCTCATTTTTAAGAACTTACATTTTCAAAAACCAAATGCAGAATTTGTGAAAATAATTTCAAGCTGGGGAGAAACTAGAAAACAAAATTGTTGGATTTTGACACAGTTTCATAGGGCATTGCTCAAATGCAAAATTGACAGTTGCACACTACTGTATTTTGTTAGTGTAATAAAAATGGTACACAGAGCAACATTCTTATTTCAAAAGCAGTTATCTAAGGGCATCAGAGCTTGAAGGCCTGTGCACTTCCTAATAAGAGGTAACAATAACATTTCTTGAAGTCTCTCAAGGTCAGAGTTCATAAACTGGGATGATGCAGCACTGAAATCATCACCCATGACTGGAAGGCAAAGAGAGACAATGGGTATACTGACGCTACTGTGACACTTTTACTTTGCCTGACACTACAGCGACAACAGCACTAAGTCGCTGCAGTGTCAGCACAGGACCCTGGCACTGCTTTCTGGGGGTATTGCACCCCCTCCCCGAAATAATGATTCCATTCAGTAACACTGCAGAACAAAATAAAGTGGACAAATATAAAGTGGCAAAAACAGTGTCACCATCAATATTGGCAGCACAAAATGTAGCATGCCAGAACAATGCAGGCCGTACAACATGCAGATAGCAAACAACATCCACCACATGGAGACACTGCACTAGAACACACAGCAGCAGGCACCCGAGCACAGGAATAGCAGAGGGGTGCAAGGAGATGGAACAGGGCAGGGTGTAACCACCACTGGAGGAAACAGGCCACTGGACACCTGCCAGGGTGATCTAATGGCACAGGCACCCACATGGTGGAGTACCTTCTCCCAGAACGCTGAGTGATGGAGACAGTGCACTGGGGTAACCACTGGAGGACAGGTGGACAATGGCCACCATGTGGATGGCCCTGTAAAATGCAAGGGGCCAGAAGCACAAGCCAGCATGTCCCCAGCAACACACAGGACAGGGGAGATGGCAAGCTGGCTTGTGCTCCTGGCCCGTGGGGTTCTAGTGCAGTGTCTCCATGCAGTGGATGTTGTTTTCTACCTGTGTGTCATGCGGTCTGCGTTGTTCTAGCATGCTTCATTTTGTACTGCCAATATTGATGGTGACACTGTTTTTACTACTTTGTTTTGTTCTGCGATGCTACTGGTCAGAACCAAAATAACTCCAACTCAGAGTTGATTATTTTAGTAGCAGTGGGTGTGGGGGCAGAGCCCCTGCATGGGGGGTTTGGGGGTGAAGACCTCCCCAAGAAAACACATGTTTTGTGTGACTCCTTTATGCCAACTGCAAATGCTGTTGACAAAAAGGAGTCACTGTAATGTCAGTTGATAACTAAATTGTCAACCGACTGTCTTGGATCTGAGACAAAGGGGGTGGGGGAAGGGAGAGAGGGAGAGAGACAGATAGACAGGCATAAACGGCCTTTTATGACCTCAGTGCAGACAGTCTAGTAAAACAATTAGACAGAAAATCTAGTTCTCAATATTTAAGTACAGTTATTAGTGCTGGATCAACTAAGAAGCATTTATAGGTGTTCAAGTTAAGGACGTTTTTTATTGCATTTCCCACGGCTTTTAACTTAGGCAAATATGTTTCTAATTTGCATTACTTCCTTAAGTACTGTATGGCCTACCCATAGAGAGGAAAAACAAATCTACTTCAAAACTGTAATGTTTAAGACTTGGCAATTACAGTATATTGCCAATGTTATCAATAACAGTTGTTCTTCTGGAAAATAAGTTGTAAACACATTTCCAAACAAATAGATTTTGTTTAAAAATTTCATGGTCAATCTTTCCTCAAAGCAATAAAGCATTACCCCTTTCCACAATCCCTGTAGCACCCCAGTGTCTTCTAACCATATACAAATATGATCTTGCTTACACCCTTCCCTATGGAAAGCACTTTGTAAATGTGTGTTTAATCCTGCCAACCATAAAGAAAATAGCTCAACTCCTTCACCAGCCCCAAAGCATTCAACTACCTTACCTTCATGACCCACCAACATACTGTAGTGATGAGGAAATCCCTTTCACTTTCTGCAAGAATAAGTCTCCACCCTTGGTGGTAAAGAATTCTCTTCTGCTGACCCTGTTTTCTGGAACAGTATACAATATCTGACTCTCTTTGCCTAACCACCTCAATCTCCATCTTTAAGTCTCACCTAAAACCATATTCTTTTCTTACTATAATTCTTAATTTCTCTCTATTATCACTATTCTCTTTCATTTTTCTGCTGATGTCATTCTAGTGGTCAACATTTCAGCTGGCACTACTACCTGCACATTTACAGTAACTGCTGTAGCCTGTAAAATGCCAGATACAGTACTGCTGTACATATTTTAATATAGTGGGTTGCAAAATATGGATCTCCTGTAATACTATCAACAAGGACACTGGAGCGCCATGATTGATAAAGGGCAACTTACAATTTGCAGATGGGAAAAACTGATATTGCTACTGGTGTCTGCAATGACAAAATCAGCTTTCATCAATGTTCTGTTCTTGTACCCTGTTATAGGTTTATACATATTCAGAACACAAGAAGGCTAAATGCACATCAAATTAAACAACGCAAAATGAATACAGTACAGGAAAAAGAAATTATAGAAAAATACAATTTCTCAAGATTCATTGAACAGATAAATGAAAAGGTCATATTCAGTGAAATACTTTGTTCTTACCACTGTATGGAAAGATAAAATCCACAATTTTACAGGATTTTCAGGTAAAAAACCAAAATCAGTATCCTTGACCATTGATGCAATCCATCGACAAGCTCATGTTGAAGTGAAAGTAAAACACTGTCCTGCCAAGAGTCAGCTGTTAGCTGCCAGAAAGGCATTCCCTCCTTGCATCTTGAAACCAAAACTAACAAGCATTTGTCAATGCCGAATGTTGATTGCGTTGGTCTGTTGATCTCACTCAGTGGCCCTCTATCAGTGGCTCAGTCTGTTTGTCCTGGTGCTGCTGGCTGCTCTTTTGTACTGGGCTGCTGCCTGCATTGGCACCTTGTTCTGCTGAGGAAGTAATCTGCAGCTGTCCTGACAGAGCTGCATTGAGGTGGCTCACTCCCCCTCTCTCACTCACTCATTCTGTTTCTCCTCGCCCTGCAGGCTGCCCATTTGTACTGGACTCCTTCCTGTATTGATGGCTTTTTCTACCAACAAAGAAACCCACCGCTGTCCCGACAGAGGTCCATTGAGGGCGCTCACTGCCCCTGTCTCACTCACTCATTCTGGTTCTCCTGGTGCTGCAGGCTGCCCTTTTGTACTGGTCTCCTGCCTCTGTTGGTGTCTTTTCCTGCCCACAAACAAATCTGCAGCAGTCCCGACCGAGCTTAGTTGAGCTTGGTCACTCCTCCCCTCACTCGGTCGATCTTAATTTGTCCCAAACACTGATTTCCCACAGTGACAGTGCTATTGTCCGGCAGGAGTGCAAAAATATGTTTCGGTCAGGATGTGAAAAATGACAGCTGTATTGCTTATAAGGAGGTGTGAAAAAATGGCACTGTTGAAAATCTGGTGTTACAATATTGCAAATCTGCGAAGTTACAATGGTGCATGGAAAGTGTGCAACACACACTTGTAACACAGTCAGTTGATGGGCTACCATCACCAAATTTTCAACATAGGCATTTTAGGACCTCTGCTCATGAACAGTATCATTGTCATTTTCTTAATTTGTCCCAAACAGTGATTTCCCACAGCGACCGCTCTATTCTGTGCCGGAAGTGCAAAAACACATTTCAGCCAGGATGGGTAAAATGACAGCTCTACTTTTCATAAGTAGGTCTATGAAAATGGCAATGCTGAAAATCTGGAGTAAAAATATTATAAAGTCACGAAGTTATGAGCTCCTTTGAGCATGCTCACTCCCCTTCTCTCACCCCCTCATTCTGTTCTGCCAGCACTACAGGCTGCCCTTTTCTGCTGGGCTCCTGCCTATGTTGCTGCCTTCTTATGCCCACAAAAAAATTTTGCAGCAGTTACTATGTAGCTCTGTTGAGCTCACTCACTCATTCTGGTTTTCCTGCCACTGTAGGCTGCCCTTTTTTCACTGGGCCCCTGCATGTATTGCTGCCTTTTTCTGGCCACAAACAAATCTGCATGCAGTCCCAACAGAGCCACATTGAGCTCATTGACTCCCCCTCCCTCACTCGCTCTTTCTGTGTCTCCTGGCGCTGCAGGCTGTCCTTTTGTCCTGGGCTCCTGCATGCATTAGCGGCTTTTTCTGGCCAGAAAGAAATCAGAAGCAGTCCCAACACAGCTCCACTGAGCTCGCTCACTCCCTCTCTGTCACTCTCGCATTCCGTTTCTGCCGGAGCTGCAAGCTGGCCTTTTGTACTGGGCTCCTGCCTGCATTGCCGCATTTTCTGCCCACAAAGAAATCTGCAGCAGTCACACTAGAGCTCCTTTGAGCTCACTCACTACCGCTGTGTCACTTGCGCATTCCGTTTCTCTTAGCACCGCAGACTGTGCTTCTGTATGGGGCTCCTGGCTGCGTTGGCATCTTTGTCTGTCCACAAAGAAATCCACAACTGTCCTGACAGAGCTCCATTGAGGCCACTCAGTCTCCCTCTCTCTCATCGTTCATTCTGTTTGTCCTGGTGCTGCCAGCTGCCCTTTTGTACGGGCTCCTGCCTGCATTGGTGCCTTTTTCTGTCCACAAAGAAATCCCAGCAATCCTGATAGAGCTCTGTTGAGCTCAATAAGTCCCCTTGTCTCACTCGCTTGTCCTGTTTCTCCCACCGCTGCAGGCTGGCCTTTTGTACTGGGCACCTGCCTGTACGGACACCTTTTTCTGCCCACAAAGAAATCCGCAGCAGTCATGACAGCTCTTCGGTGAGTTCGCTCACTCCCCCTCCCTTACTCGCTCTCTCATTCTGTTTCTCCCAGTGCTGGAGGCTGCTCTATTGTACTGGGCTCTTGTGTTGGGGACTTCTGTCTGTCCACAAACAAATCTGCAGCAGTCCTGACAGAGCTCAGTTGAGCTCGGTCACTCCCTCCCTCTCACTCGGTCGATCTTAATCTGTCCCAAACACTGATTTCCCAGAGTGGCAGTACTATTGTCCGGCAGGAGTGCAAAAGCATATTTTAGCCAGGATGTGAAAAATGAGAGCTGTAGTGTTCATAAGGAGTTGTGAAAAAATGCCACTGTTGAAAATGTGGCGTGACAGTATTACAAATTAGCGAAGTTACAAGGGTTTGTGGAAACAGTTCAATGCACACTTGTAACACAGTCATGTTATGGAGGTTCGTCACCAAATTTTCAACATAGGGATTTTAGGACCTCTGCTCATGAACAGTGCCACTGCCATTTTCTTAATCTGTCCCGAACACTGACTTCCCACAGTGACCACATTATTCTGTGCTAGAACTGTGAAAACACATTTCAGTCAGGATGTGAAAAATGACAGCTGTACTGCTTATAAGGAGGTGTTGAAAAAATGGCACTGTTGAAAATCTGGTGTGACAATATTACAAATCTGCGAAGTTACAAGGGCGTGTGGAAAGTGCGTAATGCACACTTGTAACACAGTCAATTGATGGGCTATCATCATCAAATTTTCAATATAGGCATTTAGGACCTCTGCTCATGAATAGTATCATTGTCATTTTCTTAATCTGTCCCAAACAATTTCCCCACAGTGACTGCTCTATTCTGCGCTGGAAGTGTGAAAACACATTTCGGCCATTATGGGAAAAATGACAGCTGCACTGTTTATAAGTAGGTCTAGGAAAATGGCAATGTTGAAAATCTGGAGTGAAAATATTATAAATTTGCGAAGCTATGAGCGTGCGTGCCAACTGCTCAATGCACGCTCGTAACATAGTCATTTTATGGAGTATTGTTACCAAATTTTCAACATAGGCATTTTAGGACCTCTACTCATGAACAGTGTCTCTGTCATTTTCTTAATCTGTCCTGAACACTGATTTTCCACAGAGACCGTGCTATTCTGATCCAGAAGTGTGAAACACATTTTGACCAGGACGTCAACAATGACAGCTGTACTGCTCATAAGGAGGTGTGACAAAATGCCAGTGTTGAAAATCTGGCTTGAAAATATTGTAAAATCATGAAGTTACGGAGTATATGTAGCAACTGCACAATGCACACTCATAAAACAGTCATTTTCTGGATTTTTCCTACTAAATTTGCAATATAGGCTTTTTGAGAGCCCACCTGATGAACACCCGCACTGTCATTTCATTAACTGGCCCCAAAGGGTGATTCCACACAGTGACCACAAAACCACATTTCGGGGC
The DNA here is from genome assembly GCA_016271365.2 of Neoceratodus forsteri. Taxonomy (NCBI): domain Eukaryota; kingdom Metazoa; phylum Chordata; order Ceratodontiformes; family Ceratodontidae; genus Neoceratodus; species Neoceratodus forsteri. The sequence continues at coordinate 707,826,045 of CM028137.1, forward strand.
TGAATAATGCCATGACAGTTCAAGAATTCGTGAGGAGGGATCCCAAAAACCCCATGTTGAAAATTTGGTGAAAAAATTCCCAAACATGCCCGAGAAATGCACTAAAGTTGAAAAAAACCCTATTCATTACATTATTCAGCATACTGGCATTTCCTCAGTTCGTGGTCGGCTTTGAAGAGTGCAGACGTGTTCCTGGTCCACCGAAGATCGATGTGCTGAGCTCTGGAGGTAAGTATGGGGTGAAGGGGGGCTGTGGGGAGGCAGGGTGTGCAGCGGGTGGATGCGGGTTGTGGGAGAGGGGGCAGTGAGACTATGAGGGACTCTTTCCTTTTTTCAAGGTAAAAAAGAAAGTTGCTGGACTGTTTTCAGCTTTACATGGGCATGTGGCATGCTGGGGTGGGCTCCCAGCATGCCACCATGGAGTCTTGCTTTGGGGGCAGCTGTAGCCCCCCCATCGGCAAACAAGAAAAGAGGCATATGGCAGGCTGAGGTGGGCACTCAGTGTGCCACCGGTGTCTTGTTTTTGTTTTGGGAGGGCAGCTGTAGCCAACGGGGGATTGGGCACCCTGTCAGCAAACAACAACAGGGCAGGGAATTCTTTTCTGCCAACAGGGATTGGGCACCCCTGTTGGCAAACAAAATAAGGGGAATTCCTTCTGATGACAGGGAGTAGGCAACCCATCGGCAGACAATAAAAGGAGGGACAGTATGCCAATGGGGAGTGGGCTCCCCCGTTGGCAAATAAACATTAGGAGAGTAGATATTGTTTGTGAATATGGAGACAAGCTGCTGCCATGTTCACAAACAATATCAGACATCCTACATCCCGCCCTGCAATGACGGGTTGCTCTCTCATTGCAATGGATGGCTGACGCAGCAATGACGAAGTGGCCCCTGATTGCAGCGGCTGATGTTTTAGAAAGTTGTGGCATGCTGGCTGAACTAGTGTCAGCAGCAGCATGCCACGGCATTGGGGGATGGGGGAAAAGCCTTTGCAGGCTGCGGGGGCATTGGGCACAACAGTGTCACGCCTCCACAACCTGCTTATGGAGAAAGTTGAAGCAACATGTTTCTTGTGCATGCACGCAATCAACATAAAAATGTCAAACTCTCATCCATGTACTACAAAAATAACAAATACAGAACAAATTTCTCACCTACAGTACAATCAAGATTCTGGGGGTCAAGCTTTGCTCTAGAAGGTTACATGCCCCCAGATCTCTTGATGGTATTACTAGCCTGATAATACAGTCTCCTATCATTCTATTTATTTTACATTTTGTCTGCCTACTGTGGCCCAAATATTCAAAGGGGTTGTGCATGGTGCAACAGAGTTGCCTCAGAGCAACCCCGCACTGTGCCCCAGTGGGATATTCAAAAGGCTGCCAGGCACAGTGCAAATCCTGATGCACCGTGGCACAATGGTAATGTATGTGGTGCAAATGCAGGGGGCGTGCCCATGCATATGGGGCACATCCTGATATTCAGCCTGGAATGTGCTACGAGTATGCTAGTGCAACCCTGCATTGCGCTGCATGGGGGGCTTAAAGTTGAGACCATGAAAAGGTGGAACAAATCCTGGTCACCCACAGGTGGACTGGTGTATTGCAAGGCACAACACAACAGCCACCAGCCTTGGGTGGCCACCCACCCACCTAGAACACCACCCACAAGCACCCATGTCATCCCTGGTAGTCTAGTGGTACCCCTCCCTCCCTCCCTTTTCTGTAATCCCCATGAAAGTAATTACTACACTCCCTGGTAGTCTAGTGGTCCCCCCTCCCAGTTCAGTGATCACTGTGAAATAGTAAATACTACATTCCTGGTAGTCTAGTGGTACCCCTCTGTCCCAAGCCCCAATTGCCAGTAAAATGCTGTAAATACATTTCTGGGGATCCAGTAGCACCCCATCCCTCCCACCCACCCACACTGGACCTCTTTCCCACCCATCTTCCCATCCCCATCATCGGCGGGCAGCTGCATTCCGCCCTCATACTGCCCGGCCACCCACAGAATGGCAGCTTACAGTATGGGCTTGCAGGGCATACTGTACTAGACAGTCACAAATATGTGTGTTCAAAACGAATACCTGTTATCGTGGCTGTAGGGCAGGGGATGCCCCAGGACCCCCTCGGTCCACACATCATGCTGTGCAAGGCGTCAGGCACAAGTCACTGGCTGCCCTATGCAAGGCATGCAAATGGGGCCATAATGACATGCTAATGGCCCCGGCTGTGCCATGCATATATTATGGCCTCATTTGCATGGCCTCTTCTGAATATCGTGGGTGCTGCACCCATCACAACTGTGTTTGCACTGGCACATCCCCGTGCTCCCAATCTGTGACTTGCGCTGGCACAGTGCCACTGCACTGTGTGCAGTCCAGGCCATATTCAACTTTGCTGTACCATGGTGTATCACCATTGATTATCACCTGGTCCTGGCCCCGGCGTGTCCCAGATGTGTCTTATCCACACTTATGCCATTGCCAGACGTAGTCTGAATATCTGGGCCAGTATGTTTTGTGTACCTTTTGGTGTGATTTACTGCCAGTATGGAACATTTTTTTAAATGCACTCTACTTAAAGGATGCCATACAACAATATATTGTGATACATTACATTGTAACATACTATGTACTTAAGCCCCCTGGGCATACAAAAGAAAATGAGTAAAACATAGACTTTGGTTTCATGTCTTATTATAGAATTTCAACAAATGTACTATATAAGCATTTGGCCATGAGAAAAGAGGCATTTAGAAGGAATTAATGCATGGTTTGTGGGGCATGAGGCCAAATGCTCAGTGCTCCAACTACCCAACCATGCAATAATTCCTTCTAAATGACTCTTTTGAGTAACTTAATGCACTTGTAACATGGGATTATGCAATGGAATTACTGTTGGATACTGGCATTTCTCATGCACAATTACTGACATGGCAAAAAACACAAACTCTCATTGATTTTTTTCTCTGAACCTTTTATCACAAACTCTTACATGAATAGTAAAGAACTTTGTTTGTTAAACCACACTTATTAATATACTGAACTACAACTTTCACATGCAATTAACTTAGTGGTGATTCATTTCTTGTACTCTTTTACAGTTCTGTACATTATTTTCTTTTTCATTCTACACGGTACATTTTCTTTATCAGAACTTTATTTATGCTCTGTCACTATCACATATTCTGGGATGGCAACATAATTTACATAACAGTCACTCACTGTGCGATACAACATGAAGACAACTTGAAGAACAACAAATGACTACCGTCATTCAAAAACATTCTTACTTTTTAGGAGTACTCTTTTCGCTACATACTGCTAGCTTCTCACTCCCCAACATTTTCTTAAAGTAAACAGTACTGTTTTCCATGCAGTGCGACTACATTTTAAGTCCTCACCATGCTGCTTGTTACCCGGAAGTGACTGATTACTGCATCTGTGGTAGTGGAAATGGACTGGTCCATTTACCGTGAAACGGGACATCTGAAATGGGTTGTTCGAATATATCTCTATGGCTGACTTCTTCTGTGGATCACATATGTGTTCCCTGCTGCTATCACTGATGGATCGAGGACTTCCCACTGACCCCTGCCCCACTCCTGCATCATTTGCTGATACTTGCTAGGTATGTATAGGAGCCTCTGCTGCCTCTTCTGCATGTATGTAGTCTACTTTTATTGTTGATTCTGTGGGGCTCACAAATGCACGTCTGCGTCGTACTTCACCTGGCTGTATCGTAATGGTATTCTCCTTGATGACTTCTGATGTGCTGCTCATTTGTGCCATCCTGTCTGTGCTACATGCTCTGTTACTTAAAATTTCAGACCACTTCTTCCGGTCATACTGTGCTGGAGACCAGTAACTGCGAAGGCTGGTCATGCATCTATGGCCTGTCACTGACATTATTTCCCTAGATGCCAGACCAGCCTCTGACAGAATATGCACTGCTGTTGACCTCGCAGAGTGATTAATGTACCTTTGGGACATGCCAGCACCCAAAGTTATCTGTTCCATCTTTCCTCCCAGATTGTTCCTTCCCATGAGTTGATCGGAAAACTATATCTCTCTAGTCTGAAGTTTCTCTTGACACATGTTAATGGGATGCAGATAGAATGCTTCAGCATTTCTCGGGCACCAGGCACAATACTGTTTAAATAGTGACACTGGACAATTGTCCCTGTCTGGGAAGGAATACAGTACTCCTCTGTGTGTTTCTTTGTTTCTTTTATTAACGGCTCTGTGATTTTTCATTGCCTCATTAAATGCTACACATATGTATTCTCCTCCACATTCCCACATTCATCCACTTTGACAGCAAAAGAGCTATGCTTCAGGTCTCTTATTCCCTCCCTTCCTCTGCATGCTAGCCCCAGCTGGATCTCGAACCACAGTCCATGAACCATGACATAAGCAATGTGGGGACTGAACTTTACAGATGATCTTATTTTTCTAAGATCACTGTATGTTATTCTGGGGTGGTGACACGATTTATCTTTCCCTGCATGACGATACTCCTTTAATACTGCTAGAAACATATTGTTAGCATTCCTGAACTCTGCATGGCTAGCTGTATTTATTTTCTGATTTATTTCTATGTTGCTCAGATATCTATTCAGACCTGCACGCAGAGATATAAAGAAGCTGATGATATATGGGTGCCCATCCTCTGCTCTCACTGTTGCGTAGAACTGTCACAATATTTTTGCCAATCTGCTCACTTACAGTGTGCACAGACTGATATTGACGTTATATGCAGACAACCAGTCTAACAGCACATTTAAGGCCCACGTGGTTGTTTTGTGCGTGTTCAGTTAATTGTTTTCATCTCCAGCTCGTCTAGCTCAATCTTTTGACATTTGCATATGCCTTCCTACTTTTACAGAATGCACTTTTTGTTCTGAACATTGCAGATGCTTTGTTTTCATTTTCTTTTTTGCACTGCAGAAACACTAGGCTCTAATACTGACTGTGACACTTTCCGCTGTTTTACCATTTCTGAACTTTTAACATTATCATCGCTTTCTGACTCCGACCACTGTCCTATTACTCTGCTGCTATTACTGGGGGACTCACCGCTCACCCACTGATTTACAAATCTCTCTATCCCCATTACTCCACAGATGGAAAAAGTGGAGAAAAAGTATCTATCTTTATGCTTCATGCCGTTTTACCGTATTGCTGCAAACCGCTAACACTTTCAATTTTGCCACACATGCCCTCCTTCCATGCTATGCATCAATATGATGTTGCTGCAACCTACACTATCGTTAGGTTGGGTGGGTGGGAGACACAACATCTTACTCTTAATCACAGTCACTGTGTCTACTTCTCCGATTACAATAGGAAGCTGTGCACATCTAAGAAATTAATGCACGGCTCCGTTACCATCATGTGAATGCTTTGTACCAATGAATTTGCACTGTTTGTCTTCTATTATTAATCCCATGTTGCAAACTCATTTTTTTTTTGAAAATTCTGTTTATTAGAGTTTTCCAGCACAATACATAGGAAAAAAGAAGGAACATGATACACACTACATTGGACAGTAGACAGAAAAAAAATACACAAATACCGATAGACACACACACACACAAAAAAAAAAAACAACAAAAAAACGAATACCCCTGGTTATTTCATTGATACATTATCCTAATTCAAATTATAATAGTGTGACCGAGTGTGCAGGTCCATCTCCAAGCCCCAATGTATTATGAGCTCCGTCCCTCCCTGCCTAACACTTCACGCCATCAAACAGGGAGGAAAATCCTCCGAGTTCACACTGTGCTTAATATACAGGAAGGGACCTAGGACTCATCAGAGAGAAGCCCCAATAAACAGTTGCACATTCAGAATGTCCCCCTCCCTGGGTGGGGGTACCCATATTCTATCCATGCAGTCTCATTACCCCTAGACGTCCCATCCCGTGCGGAGCATTATATTTTCAGAAATGCTCAGAATCGCCAAGAATGGGGTCCATTCCCTCATAAACCTCTCCTCCCCACCTCTAACTGCCCAGGTAAACCTCTCCAGGGCCAGTGACCTCATAACCAACCTCCTCCAGCCTACCATTGTACATCCATTTCCAGTAACCCAAGTGTTCTGAATGCAGTGCCTAGCCAGCACAAACACGACTCTGGCCCATCTAGGTAACACTTGCCATTCTTCCTCTCCTGCTTTCCTTTCCACCCCAAACAGACAGATCTGGGGAACATGGGATAGATGGCCCCCCACCCCCCCTATTTATCTCCTGTACTACCTTTCCCCAAAACTTAACCAGAACTGGGCATGTCCAGAAACAATGATAAAAGTGCCTAGGCCCCTGCCACATCTCTTACAGATCAGCGATACCCCAGGGCATACCCGGTGTACCACAACTGGTGGCCAATACATTCTGTGCAGGAATCTGAAAAAAGCCTCCTTAAATGTATTACATATCATGATTCCCTCAGGCATTCCCGATACCAACTCCCAATTACTTTCCGATATCAGCAGACCCAAATCCCTCTCCCATAGGGCTTTTGTGGGGCCTGTCAGATCTGGCAAATTTAACTTGGTTTGCTTAGTAACCTTTCCAATGAACCCTTTTAAGTCTTTCTTAGCCTGACTTAGCACCTACTCTATTCTGTTTGGGCACAATCCCACACTCCACCCCTTGCTCAACCCCCTAACATATGCCCTCACCTGAAGGTACTTGTAAAAATGTGAAGCCCCTACTTTTATCTCTCCACTAACCTTATTAAACTCTCTCAGCTCCCCCTTTTCCAGCAAGGTTCCTACACACACCACACCTCCTTTCTCCCATTCCAGAAACCCCTTGTCTTCCATTCCTGGGACAAAAAAGGGATTCCTACCAACTGGGAGCAGGATTGTCTCCCTCTGAACTAGTCCCTCTCACCTCCATGAGTGGCCCCAGGCCTCCAACGTCTCCGGCACCAATGGATTAACCTTCCCCATTCTTCTATATGCCCATAGCCCCTTACTATGTAGGTAAGCTGATATCCTCCCGGGGACCCCTTCTTGTTCCAGCCCCACCCAGCTAGCTACCTCCGACTTGTGGATCCAATCCACTACGCTCCTAAGTTGCACCAAGCTGTAATACGAACCCAGGTCTGGAAAGTTAAGGCCTCCCATAGATCTATCCATCTTAAGTCTTGCCAGACTTATTCTGGGTTTTCTTCCCTGCCATATGAATTCCACAAACCCTTTCTCTAATCTTGCAAATCTTGTAACATCCCTCTGTATTAATCTCACCTGCAGCATTTTCATCGGATATAATATCCAAGGTATAATTTTTATTTTAATGAGATTAATCCTCCCAATCCAGGATATGGACAGGTGCACCCACCTTTTCAGATCCGCCAGTATCACCTTAATTAGTGGGTGATAGTTCAGCTTGTACAATTCTTCCCACTTCCGCCCAATATGCAACCCTAGATACTTGAAGTCAGTCTTAACCACACTAAAACCTCTCTGCTGTGCCTCCAGACTGATATCTGGGAATCCCATTATTTCAGACTTCTTGACATTAATCTTGTACCCAGAAAAATCAGAAAATTTTCCAATAATATCCATCAGGTGCCTTAAGGAGTACCCCGTGTCCCCTAAAAACAGAAGCATATCATCGGTGTAAAGCACCACCTTATGTTCTCTCCCTTCCCCATCCCTTACTCCCACCACACCCTCATGCCGGCGTATCGCCGATGTCAGGGGTTCAATCGCTAAGGCAAACAATAGGGGTGAGAGCGTGCACCCTTGTCTAGTTCCTCTCCCTAATTCAAACTTTTCAGAGAAGGGTTTCAAGTACATGGCTCTAACCCACCCTATAAACGAATCCCCCAGACCAAACCTGTCCATTACCTCAAAAAGGTAATCCTATTCCACTCTATCAAGCGCTTTCTCCACGTCCATAGAGAGTACCCCCATCCGGGCTCCAGCCTGTCCCACCCGCCAGATAACATTTAACAATCTCAGTACATTATGATAGGACTACCGTCCCTTAATAAATCCGGTCTGGTCTGGGTGGATTATGTCCGGCCAAAAATTCTCCAGTCTCAAGGCCAAAACTTTAGCCAAAATCTTCGTATCCACATTGAGGAAAGATATCGGCCAATAGGCTGAACACTCTGACCCCTGCTGCCCACTCTTATGGATCAAACAAATACTGGCCTCATAGCATGAATCAGGCAATGTTGGAACCTATTCCCTCCTCTCCTCCCCCAAATATTTCCTTCAGCACATCTGCCACTGACCCCCACAAGATCCTGTAGTACTCAACGGGAAATCCATCTGGACCACAGGCTTTTCCCTTCTGCAGTTTCTGCATGGCCCTTAATATCTCCACTCGTGATATAGGCTGGTTCAGTATCTCCTTCTGTTCATCTGACATCCTCGGTATGGGTACCCCGTCCAAGAATTCCCAGGTCTCCTTTTCCAGTCCAACTTGCTCTGCCTTATATAATTTTTTGTAAAAATTCGCAAAACACCCTGTTATATCCTTTGACCTGGTCATAAATTGCCCCCCCCCTTTGATTTGCAGAATCCTAGTTGGACACCTTCCCCCTTTCATCAGTCTTACCAACATGGGACCAGGCTTATTTCCCCATTCAAAGACTCTTCTCTGACAACCAAACCACGCCTTCCCTGCTTCCTCTCTCAAGAGAGAATTTAAAGCTTCCTCGCTGTTGTCAGCAACTTCCGGCTTCCCCCTTTTCTCCTCCTCCCACCCGCTTTTCCAACTCCTTAACTTGCCTTTCCAGTTCTATTCTCTTTTTCCTTTTCTGCTTCTTGATTTTACCTACATACACCATTATGGCCCCTCTCATGTAGGCCTTGCCTGCCTTCCAGAGGGTGCCCTTGGGAACCTCTCCCATATCATTCGTCTCTATATAATACCGCCATTGTTCTATCAGATGTTCTTTAAATGCTCGGTTCTTGGCCAAATACATGGGGAACTTCCAAATAGGTGGGCCTCCCCCCCCCCTGTAAATCTCAGTACCACCATAGCATGATCTGAAATAAGAATGGGACTGTGGCTAATTTCTTTTATTCTCCCCATCCAGATCCTGGGTAAAAATATATAATCTAATCGAGACCACGTTTTGTGAGGGTTGGAGTAAAATGTGTTCTCCCGTTCAGTGGGGTTGACAGGCCTCCAACAATCCACCATATCCAAATCTGCAATGCCTACTTGCCACTGGCCCATAGCCTCTGTTACCCTTCCTTTCCCTGCCGAATGATCCATCCTCACATCCATCACCCAGTTGAAATCTCCCCCATAATCAGACCAGGAAATTGTTCTTTAACAAGCAAGCCAAGCAAAGAGGAGTAAAACTCTGGGTCATATACTGCCGGTGCATATATGCACCCAAACGTGAGTGTTTCACCTTGTCAGACCCCCGGAACAAAGACATATCTACCCTCCCTGGGATCTCTCACTACCCTCTTTACCTCAAACAACAGGTTTTTATGCAGGAGTATTGCCACCCGGCCCTTTTATGAGACAAATAGGAAGCAGTGACACACTTCCCCACCCAATTTTGAACCAGCTTGGCGTGCTTCAGGTCTGTCGAGTGGGTCTCCTGTAGCAAAGCCACTTGTGCCCCCCTTCGCTTCAATGCAGTCAAAAGTGCGGTCCTCTTTACTGGGCTTGCTATGCCTTTTACATTCCACGATATAACATTTAGATCCCCCATCTCACCTCAGAGTATATTTCATTTGTATGAGCATTGCTATTTGTCCTTATTTTATAAGCACCAAGTGTGCCCCAAGTCTCACAGGCACACATACATCTTTCCCCTTGAATTCCACATACTCAGCCACCTTCCCATAGGTATAACCAGGTTACTATCCTACTAACAAACACTGTAAGACATACATCAATTTTAACATTCAAAACTATCCCACCCCACCTTTTCCCTCCCCACACCCCTCCTCCCTCCCTCCCTCCTCTTCCCAGCCTTTTGATTAATTTTCTTAACCATCCCCCACATTTACACTAATTCCTAACATAGCACAAGTGCATGTTGAGAAACATAAAACACAACAATACATAACCACCATTCTCTTCCACAACTGAGATGTGTGTCCCACCCCGTCCCCAGTTCTTCCTTCAGGAGCTTATCTACCCTAAGGTCCCCATAATGCCTCTGTTCCGGGTCAGAATCACCCCCCTTGACCTTACCTCAAGGGTCTCCCCCTACACTTCCCCAAGTCCCAACCATCTCCCTGTCACCGCCAATTACCCGTTTCTTTTCACCCTATCCCCTTCGAGCCTGCCCTCCCCCACCACCCTACTCCTCCCTCTTTTCCCTTCACACTAAGCCACCCCTTTAATCCCATTCATTACACCGTGAACCTCCCCCCCCTTTCCAGAGTCAGTGGGCAGGGGTATGGAAGATTTACTAATGCCTTTACTCGCCCAGCCTAGGATAAGGTCTCCCCAGCACATTCTTTGGAATTTGCTCATTCCTCCACTTCTCTTACATCCCATCAGACCCCTCCACTCTCTCATATGAATCTCGACTATCTAACCTAGTCTAGGCCCAGGTGTGTATTCGATACCTTCTTCCAATGGTTAATCCCCTATGCCTCTTATCCTCCGCACTGGCACATCCCCTTCCCCTCTCGAACCCACCCCACTACCCTTTGCCATCCTCCCCCTTTCCTATCGTGCCCCCCTGAGCCATTGCTCAGCTCCTCAAACCCAGAGTCCAATAATCCACATCCGAGAGGACAAAGGCGCGGTGGGGCTAGACCACACCATCATATATATGCGCAGAGCCCTCCCCCACTCCTACCTTACAGGACACATCACTCCTTGGCAACTTTACAGTCATCAGCCCACCGGGCTGCCAGCAGTCCTTCCATAGCTCACATGGCAGGCAGGGTGTAAGCATGCATCTCAGTTTGTTCTCCAAATTAATCACCCCTTCCTAGACCAGATTTCACGACTCTCAGAAGGCCTTCTCGAGTGTCCACTTCTAAATAACAAAGCGCAACGGCGTCACTCAGAAGAGTTTAAAACTCCTATGATACGAGAAAGAACCAAATAACCAGAAACACCAGAGAATTACAAAGCCAAGTCAACAAGGGTTTCTTCTGTTCTACTTTCCACCTCTGACCCTCTCCATGGTCATCACTCAGCTCACTTTCTTTTTCAAGCCCTTGATGAACTCTTCTGCCTTCTCAAGTTCCCAAAAACGAGTAGATCGCCCCTTCATGTTTAATTCGAAGTGTATCAGGGTAGGTCAGAAAACTTTCAACGCCCTCTGAGGCGCAAATTCAGCCTACGATGATAATTTTCTTGATAGTTGTAGGCCTCTTTGAAGTCCTCCAGCTCTCTCTGTAACATGCGAATTTGCTCAGGGACCGTTAGCACCTCATCTTCCAACCTGGAGATCCTTTCCTCTGCCTCAGCTAGTCAAGAGCTCTGGTGTGACTGCCACTCCAAAACCTCTTGAAGTTTGCCTTCTAATTTATCTTCTAACTTAATTAGCCATGGCTCTAGGGCTGCGATCAACTGCCCAGTCAATTCCTTGCCCAAGGCTACCACTTCTGCTGCAGAGAGTGAGACCAGGCATGAGTTCTCCCCTCCAGATCCCGCCATCACCTTTTTGCTTGCCTTGCCGGTCGAACGCTGACTCTTAGAGGGCATGGGTGTCAGGTATTCATCCATATTACTATCTGACACCGATTACCACCTTTTTATTACTCCAGGGCAGAAAAACTCCTTATTTAATCTTTTAAATACTGGTTGACCCGGCGGAGCGAGCAGGAGACACGTCTTCCCAGTTAGCTACTCATTAGCGCCCCCACAAACTCATTTTAACCTGTTATGCTTTGCATATGTAAACCTGTATAAATTCAAGGCTGCTGGTTTACACAGAATAGCAGTATATGAACAAGTGTAGCTCTACATATTTACACCCAAAAATGAGCCATGACTCAGTTCCCCTTTCCCGGTCACCAATTTTTAAATAAATAAATATCCATGTATATCTACTTGAGTTTTATCCATGTGCAAGTATATGTATTTAGACAGCTACCATATGCTACATGCCTCTGGAGCATTCCATTTTTGTTTCATTCAGAAACACAATGATATACAATATACTCTCTTGCAGGGGCCCACACTTTCAGGCACAGTATCAATTTAACTTGTTTCCATTCTGTCTAGGGCTCCATTATATGACAACAGTGGCAGTACTTCATACTAGCTGTGCTGTCCAAACATTTTTTCTCAGTTTGCAGTGTCTTTCTTCTGCCTTGTCTTAGCTAGCTTAGCTAGCTAAATTGGTTTGCTTTGGCACTACTATTCCTATCATCTCACTATCCTCCTTGTGACCTACTGAGCCACACTTCAGCCACGGTTAACATCTCAAGGCATGCCCTATCAGTAAGACCAGCATAAGCAAGGAACATGCAACAACTGTAGCAGGCAGAGGTGTAGAGTGGGAGCAGAACAATTGACATGGGACAAAGTGCCAGCCATTATTAGAATCTGAAGTAGTGTGTTTACCCTGTCCCTGAATGGTTCCACCCTTCTCCCTGGGATCAACAACATCCACCACACTGCCTCTGCCAGCCCGTTGGTGGAGTAGCTTATGGAACTTGGCCACTCACAATTATAAGACCTGTCATGGGTTGCATTAAATGTTATTGAGTGAGTACTCACCTCACCCTGTGTGGCATGTGCATGGTGCCTCCACACTCTGCCTGATACCTCAACAGCAGAAAGTTTGGTATTCAGGTTTGGGTTTTAATAGTGGGTCCCTGAATGACAATGTCCTACCAGAAAACATGTCTAGGCAGTCCGGTCATGGCATTTAACAAAAAGGTACTGTGAGGATGGACTGTCTCTCAATCTCTGAAAGTCAATGGAAGGACATTTCCAAAGCAGTATTGATCTAACCTTCAGATGTCAGGAATTTAAAGCTATACATATATAAATCATATGTAAATTAAAAGGAGCAGCCATTAAAAGAAATAATGAGACAGAAAATGATACTGCTGAGGAGCAAGCTGTTCTTAAAAGGGAATTGTCAGCACAAAGGGACCCCACGCTCATGTGTGGGGCTGTCCCCAATATGGACTTTGTGTGCAAAAACATTTTGATTTACTTACTCTTTACTTCACTATAGTAAGCTGTCTAAGACTAATTTTATTTAGTTGTTGGCTGACATGTTGTTACTCCAAATGCCAGCATCCCCTGTAGCTGACATCAAAGCACTAGGCAATACTGAAAGATTCAATAGCCTGCAGTGCATGTTACAGTTTATATACACTCCAATCTTTTGTTTGCTCTTCTCCCTCAGCCAGGTTGTGGTTAATGAAGACTGTATGTAGCCCCTAGAGGAAAAAGTATATCCAGAAAAAAATCTGATTAGAGATTTTAAAAGCTATATCATCCACTGCAGGGTACTGAATCTCCAACTGCTGCCTACTGTTCCTGTAGTAACAGAAGATGGCAACCTACAACTAAGCAAAATTAGTGTGCTACAATGTACTATACTACAATAAACAGTAAGTAAACCAAAAGGTTTCTGCATACAAAGAACATATTGGGAACAGCCCCACACATGACTGTGGGTGCCCTTTGTGCTGACTGTTCCCCTTTAACGTTATACAGCTTCCCTCACAGTGGCATCACTGTTTGTCTCAAGATTCCATGTAATGGCAGCAACCTTGAGTTAAAATATAAATGATTTAGTTCATTTTTGTCACCAGACTTTAGACATCTATATGTAAGCTGTACACCTTGTTTGAAATATGTTTTCATGAGCTCTCAGTATTTGATTGAGGGACACACTTTCTACACTTTTTCCTTTAAGCATCTTCTTCTTCTTTTTCACTCTGCTTATTACTATAAGAAGGCAGGTGAAACTCAGTGTAAATCATACATGCTATTTATAACAAGTTTTGGCCAGAGCTGACACGGCTGCAGCTGTGCTTTTATAGCACTCACTGCACTCATGCCAGAAGAGAGTGCCATGCTCACGATAACTACCAGTGCTCGCCCTTGTGCACTGAGCTCTGGCAGCCGTCTTGTGCATGAAGACTATTCCCTGTGAGCTTACTTCTCACGTGAGATGTATGGAAGAAGTTGTGCATGCACACTGAGCTCCAATAGACATGTTAGCCATGGCACACTGTTGTGCCATGAGTTAAGTGACCATAAGCAATTAGCAGAGTGCTTTTACTGACTGACCTGACTGTGCTGAAGCTCCAGTTTATGCTGTGATTGGAGTCTAGTCAGTTATTTTTCCAGCTGATCCCAACATGGATGTAGGCTCCACCCACTACATCATAAAAAATGAAATAACATAAAGCATGTTCATGAGGAAACTTTTGACATTAGGTCTACCTATTTTACATTTTTGTTGCAAAAAAACTTCACTAATATACCACTTACAGGTAGCGTTAAACTGATAAAACTAGGAAAATGTGTTAGGATTTGTAATACTCTATCCTCACCATGCAAGCAGCAATATGTATAAAAAAATATCTATATCTATAGATAGATAGATAGATAGATAGATAGATAGATAGATAGACAGACAGACAGATAGATAAGGTTTTGGCTGCCCTGAGTCTTGACAAATCAGGTCTAGGGTCTTTTTTTTTTGTTTATCAACCCTAACACTTCCCCAGTTCCAGTAGCAAATATTTATTTATTCATTTATTGATTTATTTAGTTTTTGTTAACTGGGTAAGTGCACTAGACAGCATAGCTGCCTATTTTCAGGTACAACCCAGGAGATTACAACAAAGGGTATGGAGATAATAGTAGATACCAGAAAACATAATGGGAACAAGCAGAAGTCAGGCATAGTGCACTTATACAAAATGTTCAGCAATGACAGTACATTTGCATGAATATATATGTAGAAACAAAACAGGAATATAAGTGCAAATAACTAACAGTCATGAGTCATACAACTAGTGAGTAAGTGCTAGAAGAGATGAAATAAGATTTCCAGGCAGGTTAGAGTAGTAGAGGTTGGAGCCAGTAGGCAACTATGAAGAACCAGTCCAGGAGTGGGCAGATAGAGAACAGGAGCAGGGTTCAGAGCTTAGAAGAGCCATATGAAGCTCCTGTTTGAAGCTGCATGGAGAAGGGGAGATTCTTAGACTCAGTGGAAGGGAGTTCCATAGTTTAGGGGCTCAGCTAGAGAAAGCATTCTCCCTCATTTTGGTTTTACATCTCGGTTAGACAAGAAGGGATTTGTCAGCTGACCTCAGTGGGTAGGAACAGATCACAAGTTTGAGCAGTAAAGCCAATTTGTCAGGTATCTGGGAGGAGATTATATTCTTTATAAAACAGTAGGAAGTAAACTGATGGAAGGCTGAAGGGGTAAACCATCCCAGACTGGAGTATAGTGTGCATCCGTGAATAAGTTTGGGTAAAGACAGAGCAAAACGGCAAATGCTCTTGTAGCAGACATTCCACTATTGGAGGAGCCCTCCAGTAGTTGCTGGAAAGTCTATTAACCCATATGCCAATTTGGGTCTCAGGATCCCCTGTGCAGTGGCCATCCTTGACGTGGATGTTAGGCTATGTCTCACCTTATATGCCAGCCTAAGTTGAATTTTGATGGATTTAAAAACTGAGGCCAGGTGCAGGTCAAAACCCAAGGTGGGATAAAGGGTTACTTCTAGGTATTTGAAAGAGGTAACTGTGTTAAGGGGAGAGCCATCGAGCACTCTGATACTTAATGGTTGGGTGCAGGACCATACATTTTAACCTGAACTGAAGAGCATCATCACAGTTTTATTTTTATTTAAGACAAGCTTGTTTTTCAATAACCAACTCTGAAAGGTACTGAAGTTACTTTTGAGATTCAGGTTGATATCTGAGAGTTTTTAGGAGGTTGAGTAAAGAACAAGATCATCGGCATATAGCAGTCCTGAGTAAGCACCAGTGAGCTCAGATGTGCGGGCAATATGAGAATAGAGTGAGTTTTAGGGTTGATAACTACAAGGAAGACCGATTGCATGCTTTGCCAAGATTCAGGGCAGCCAAAACAATAAATTCTTTTTTTTTTCGCTGCTTGTATGGTGAGGATAGAGTGTTAGAGTTGGAAATGCTAACGCCACATTTCCATGCTTTTTTTTAGTTTAATCCTAACAGGTACATTAACAAACTTTTTGCAATGAGTTTCCTTACTTTTTGAGATAGTAGAGTTATATCATCATAAGGGACCAGCGTGAATATATCCACGTGGTTATGAAAGTGTAGGGCCCTCTAGGACCCATGCTTATGTGTGTCCATTTATCCATACATGTATGTTGATGTGAAAGCACAGGACTCAGAGGGCCCTGCACTTCCATTGCTCCAGAAAAGCAATTTATTTGCTTCCTTGTATTTCTTTAGGAGGAATGCATCATTTTCAGTTCTTATTTCTTAAGGGCTTAGTACTATACTGTCATTAAGATCTTTATATTGATATACTGTATACACTGTCCATTAACTCAAAAGATTGACAGAGTTACAACTTGTTAAAGTTGCAATGTTATCCTACTGAAATTTTTATTTTTTAACTTTTTATATGACCCCCTATTGTTTTGTGGGGGTTATATGGTAGTGTTATTGTGCTCATTGGTATTTTATTTTGATATATAGGAAGCAGTACAACATAGTTATTAAGTAGCACTGAGCTCAAGACCTTAGTACGAATCTCATCAGCCCCCACTTGCATACTGTGTGACCATGAGTAGGTCACTTAACATCGTTATACTCCCAGGCTGCACCCAGAAACAGGCTCCTGCTTAGTGTACCTTCTCTGATTAAACAATTTCTCCATTTCATATAGAGGTTAACCCATAACTGATATATTGACAGAGTTATGACTTGTTAAAGTTGAAATGTGGAAAAAATACGTAAGTCAAAATTTGTTTTCATATGAAGGGATCTTTTTCATAAGGTTGTGTTGTTCATACAAGAAAAGATTCATTCACACAAACAAGGAACCGAAAGAAAACAAAGC
The DNA here is from genome assembly GCA_016271365.2 of Neoceratodus forsteri. Taxonomy (NCBI): domain Eukaryota; kingdom Metazoa; phylum Chordata; order Ceratodontiformes; family Ceratodontidae; genus Neoceratodus; species Neoceratodus forsteri. Next base: position 707,843,040 of record CM028137.1, read on the forward strand.
CCATATTTTTATTATATGAAGGAATCTTTTTCATGATGCTGAGTTGTTCATACAAGAAAAGATTACTTCATATGAAAAAAAGAATGTAAAAAACCTAATCTTAATTTCATTTCTTCAAACAAAGGGAACTTTTTTCAGAGGTTATGTTGTTCATATGAGAAAAAATTTGAAAAAAAATTAAGTCTAAATGATCTTTTCAAGTTAGGGGATTTTTTTTCATGAGATTGTATAGTTCATATGAAAAAAGATTCCTTCATATGAAAAAAGAATCTAAAAAAAAAAACACCTAAGTCGAAATTCTTTTTTTTTTTTTTTGTATGAAGAGAATCTTTTTACATATGGCCCTATTCTTTTTTCATATGGCCATATGGAAAAAGAAATTCTGGTCACAAAAAATATTTTAAAATATGTTACAAAACATTTCTGGGTGACACATGTATTGATGTCTCTATAGGATATAATTTTTTTGGCTTTTCAAAAAAACCCTTTTTTTTTGGAAAACAAAAAGAGGACAAATGTACGGTGGTCATATGAATAAAGATTTATTTCTCATGAAAAAGATTACCCCCATATGAAAGGAGAGGAAGGGCAGAACAAACACCACTGCCACTCTACTGTCAGTAATAAATGACTTTATTGAAAAATGTTTTTCCCCACATATGAAACAGAATAATTTTTTTGTCGGCCAAAATCTTTTTTGATATGAAACAGCTATCCAAAAGACCATACTGAGCATGCTCAGAACCAACATTTCAAATCCTTATGACTCTGTAATGGACTGATATATTTTCACCGAACCCTTGAAAGGCACCGTGGTGTCCCAAGGCCTTTGAATGCTGAAAATTTCATAGCAAATTTCTGAACAGGATCTTGGAATCTGCACATCAGACTTGAATGAAACTTGAGAATTTAAGAGATAATGACGACAATTATAACATTTCATGCAAATCAGTTCAATGGTTGTGAAGCTATTAAAGTGCAGAGTTGGAGGTTTAGCATTAAACAACCTTTTCATCCCTAACTTTATTGGCACTACCACACCACTATAACATGCAGATAAAAGGTATAGGTTTGTTAAATATCAGGGTGTCTGTTTCTCTACTAGAAGCATTTACTGTGGAGTGCAATAAGGCTTTACCTTGGACCCTGTTTTTTTCTCCTTGTTCAGACATTCCAGTCCTGCTATGTTTTAACCCTCTAAAATGTCCTTTATGCAAATGATGATGTTGTAGTATTTATTTCAAATAAAAGAATGTTAGAGATCCCCACTAATTATTGTCCTCCATCAACTCCCTAATAAAATCAAATGCCAAACAGAGTGCCATTTGTCTGCTCATGGACACAGGCCTAGCCACAGAGCCTGGTATCAGCAGATCTACTCAGCTTCAGATTTACTAACATCCAGCCCTACTGTACCTTGGCAAACTTTCCCTGAGTTACAACACAGACCCTGATGCCACCAGACATCCCCACTCACCTCAGATTGATACCTTCCATTTTGAATATATCACCCCAAAAGATATGTATTAGCTTTTCTTGGGATTGACCAAATTCAGGAGCTTAAGCAGCATTGAAAGGGACTTAGCCTAGAATTCCTGAGACTCACAGCAAGTCACATTACTTTACATCTAGTCTGTCTTTACAACTTATCCCTAGCCACCTCCTCAGTACCAAGGTTATGGAAACTGTTCAAAGTAGTCCCTATATTTAAATCAGGAGATCCCACACTTATGGAGAACTACAGACCTTTTTCCATACTGTCACACCTAAGCAAGGTCATGTAAAAAACAGTCTTTCCACAAATATCAGAATGCACAGATAACTATGCTCATCTCTCCCCACCTCCCACACAGCATGGCTTCAGGAAGGAATACACTATCACCTCAGTCACAGTTTGTTTCACTGACAATGTACTCAGATCTGCAGATGAGGGGAGGCTAACAGGAATCATCTTCATTGACTTATCCAAAGCCTTCTCCCTAGTTGACAACAACTTCCTCATTCAGAAACTGGTCTCATCCTGTTTCTCTGAAGGGACGGCACACTGTTTTTTTCATTACTTTACTGGGAGATCACAAAATGTATATGTCAATGGTGCACTTTTTATTTCCCTAAAGGTGACCAGTGTTGTCCCTGCAAGGATCCATGTTGAGCCAGATTCTCAACTTCCTTTTTGTAAATAACCTGCCTCACATAAATCCTGACTGTTAGAAAATCATGTACGTGGACATTCTTATACTTTACAGGAGTAAACCCAGTATCCGTTCTTTGACTCATAACCTATCTCATGATTTCATAGTAACATATAACTGTCCACAAATAGACTACTGGTTTATGCTAAGAAAACCAAGACTATGCTATTTGGTTCCAATCAAAAGCTCCACAAGTTATCCACAACTATAGTAAACTTTATCTCCATCTTTGCTCCTAACAAGGCACCTCTCAAGCATATCAAGAGTTACAAATATCCTGGAGTTACTCTTGTCCCTTCTTTCATTTTCAGGGAACATATATGCCCAACCATTAGGTAAGTGCACCAGTGAGTTGGAGCTTACTGCTGCCTGAAATGCTATTTTACTCCCTGAGGCATGATTAGCTATAGGAAGGAGTATGATTCCCCGAGTACTGCTCCCCTGTTATCTCACAAACATCATCCAGAGAACTTAAACTACTAAACACTGAATATAATTGCATCTGTCATTTTAGTCTCTTGGCCTAGAAAATTACACGTCATCTCTTTTTGTATACCTCTTTAGGTTGACTCGGCCCTCAGGCCCGATGAGACCTACAACTGGATGTTCTTGTCCATAAAACCCTTGTGGTAGGCTCATCCTCCCCACTAAGCAGAGTCCTCTGCAACAAGAAAAGCACTAGAATGACTTGGTCCTCTTCTCAGCCTCTGCTAAGTGTCCCTCACTCCAACATGAACAGAGATCTGTGAGCATTCTCAGTAGCAGCTCCTTCACTTTGGAATAGCCTCCCCATCTCCATTCTCAACCTAGGCACTACACCGACCTTCAAATCAAGACTACTTTACACCCTCCTATTCAAATCTACATGCACTTGCTCCTTATAACATCCTGACACCCACACTTTCTACACATCATGGCCACACCAACTGTCAACTCTATAGTACTGTTGTATTACTGCATTGTATACCTAAATTGTTCAGGTAGCATTACTAAACTGTAAATCTCAAATGTTTAATCCTAGCTTATCTTTGTATTCATGTTTCTTATGTATTGTATTTTACTGTGATATACTTGTCATTAAATAAATTCACTAAAGAGGTTCCCACTCTACCTCAAACTCTTTTAAACCATATAAAACACTTCAGACGTCTTGTTCTCAGTGTGGCTTTTATTATATTTTCTCAGACATAATATATAACATTTCAGAACTTAAGTGTTCCTTCATCAGACAACTGAGTCCTTTTTTTAAAGTTCACATTTCTTTTTACTTTTAATTTCTTTTCCATGTTATTGCTCTCTAGATATGAGATATATGCTTGTTCTGTGAACAAAAATAAATATGACAGAGTTTGTAAATAACACATCTTAGATCCTAACTATAATCAATTACATTTTTGTATAAATATTTAACAAAATCACAAAAACTGATACAGCAAGGGGAACTAACCTGCAAAAAAATGCACTGATGGTTTTCTGTTGATGGCAGAAATTGATTTGGTTTGGATTTGTAGTGATAGAAAAGTGTAAGGGAAAACATTTAGCTTGTAATGTGCTGGAATCTCATTTATGTAAAAACTACACCACCAAAAATGCATAAAAGCAAGATTTTTGGTCTATTTGATTTAAATGCTTTCTGAAAAGTATATTTATAATTATCCAAATAATTTAATTTGATATTTACCTCCAACCTTGTTGCTTTCAAAATGAAATTTGCCACTGCCCACAAAGTTTTTATCTTAGAAACAGCTTGTTGTCACCTTCAAAAAGAGAGACAAAAAGGAGCTTCATAAAGAAACTCTCAGTAAAGAGCAATAATTAAAAAGTAAGAATCAGAAAGCTTTTTCTTTTCTGTGTGTTGTACCTGTAAATGCAAGGGAAAATCCTTCTTTTGGTTCTTAATTGCTCAAAACTGCTCAGTTTCAACAGAGCCTGCACCTGCCATCATTCAACAGGACACCAAAGAGACTCAGTTCAATGCCCAGCCCCTTCATATACCTTCCGTAAGAAGGATTGCATTGTAGTGAATCACTTTGGCATCCTGCGAAATGGCAGCATGTGTTTTTTTGTAAAGTGTAGGCTCTCTTGAAACCAAATGGTTTTGGAGCGATTAGGAACCGAAAGGAGGATTTTTCTTTGCATTTACAGGTAGAACACACAGAAAAGAAAAAGCTTTCCGGTTCATGCTTTTTAATTACTGTTCTTTACTGAGTGTTTCTTTATGAAGCACCTTTTTGTCTCTCTTTTTGAAGGTGACAACATGTTGTTTTCAAGATAAAAACCTTGTGGGCAGGGGTAAACTTAATTTTGAAAGCAACAAGGTTAGAGGTAAATATCAAATTAGATTGCTCACCTAAACATTCAAAGTCTCTGGCCAAAAATTGCTGAGCTCCAGGCCAGGGTTGCTAATCAAAACCCGGACATCCTTGGAATAACTGAAACCTGGTTGAAACCCAATGTACAACAATGTGAAGCTGATCAGCCTGGTTATTTTTGTTTCAGGCAAGACCATATAATGAAAAGGGGGTTGGGGTCTTATTCTAGGTTAAGTCTAAATTTTATATCACTCTAATCCTCCTCTCTGACCAACATTCCTTCCTTTGCTGAATCTTTATTTATTTCTTTGACTGTTGGTAATGTGAAGAAACTCCTTATCAGTTGTATCTACATCCCTGCTAGAGATACAACTAATAACTTGTACACCCTCATGTCATCTCTGTCAGTTCTTCCACCTCATGACTAGTGGTGGGCGAAGTTCCCAAACTTTGCTACATTGAGCACTTCACATAATAACACTGAATTTGTGTAGTGCTCCACAATGCAAAGCATATTACTCCACCTTCTAATCTTAACACAAAGCGGATTGACCACAATGGACTTTGTGTTACTTCACCTTGCTTTATTGCCTTCCACTTAACTTTACCATGAAGTGCCATTGATTTGAATGGACTTTGCTTTACTTCACTGTTTTTTTGTTCTTTAAGGTGAATTTTGCAGTAGTTCATGGGCTTGCATGCCACATGGGTTCTAGATTGTCTTGCACAGCCTCCATTCTGTGTAGCGTGTGTATTGGAAAGCTGGAGACAGTTTGCTCTGAGAGCTCTGAGAATCAAACCATTGACAAAGCTTTAAAAAATCACTTTTGATCCAATTTGTTTGATCAAAATTTAGTACTTAGATTGTAGGAAACCCTCCTATGTTTATATCACTGATTGTTTTTGTGTGCATTTTGAATGTTAATTTAGAACAATTAGTCACTGTTAAAGTGTGCTTCGAGGGAGGGGTGTATCTGTGGTGGAGGGAGATTCACAGTGAGAAAGGCAGTCTTTCTAATTAATTGGCAGTAGTGTGTGTTAGTATTTGTGTATTCATGTACACACAGTAATACTTGAAGTAATTTCTGATAGTTTTTTTTTTTCAGTTTGTTGTGGTGCAGTACATATTTTCATTCGGTTTAAATGATTTGGTTATATAGAGTACTAAATTGTTAAATATTCTGCACATTACCTGTAATGTGTGAGTGTGTTTGCGTGCCTTCACATCAGATACATTTTATTGTGCCACACAGTAATTGCAGCATTCTGAATCTGTTGTCCATCTGAGATATTTTTTACTGCTTTGTTCTATCTAGGTAGTGGACTGTTTCTGCAGCGCCCCCCCAAACCCCAAAAGGTAATATTTTTCCAGTTTTGGATTTGTGTGACCACTGCTTAAGGTGGTATTGTTGTGCCTGTGCAGCTACATCCCTTGAGTGTGTAATCTCCATCTGTCTGTGCTTTTGCATCTGTGTAGGGTCCAGTCTACATCTATAAGTCACAGGTGTTGTTTTTGTGGCTTCCCATCTACCCCAAAGTTCAGAAATCTAAATTTGTTGTGAATTTTCTGTGTTATCCCCCAAAATGCCTGCAAGAAGACGTGCATGCAAATATGTTTAAGGCCATGTCACTGCTGCCACTGGCAAAAGTGGCTGTGGGCGTGGTAGTGGTGGGAGATTTACAGTGAGAAAGGCAGTCTTTCTAATTGTTTGGTAGTAATGTGTGTTAGTATTTGCGTGTTCATATACACACAGGAATACTTGAAGTAATTTTTGAGAATGTGTTTCTGTTCATTGTGATGCAGTGCATATTTTCATTCAGTTTAAAAGATTTGGTTGTATAGTGTACTGAACTGTTACATTTTCTGTGCATTACCTGTAGTGTTTGAGTATGTGTGCATTTCATCAAGTCAGACAGATTTTTATTGTAGCACCCTTTGCAAACTGTGTTAGAGGCCTTTTGGCACCATGCAATTCTGCTTAAAGTTGGACCAGCATAACATTCTGTGGTGATTTGCATATGCAGCCCATGATGCTTTGCATTGTGGGGGCATGTGTGATTTTGTATTTTCTTGAAACTTGGCTTCCCAGCCAAATGCCTTTTGAGGTAACCCTTGCCTCAGTGTTTGTGCACAGAGGCTTCTTTGTCTTTTAGATTTTTATTGTGCCACATAGTAATCACAGCACTCTGAATCTGTTATCCATCTGTGATATGTTTTACTACTTCATTCTATCTTGGCAGTGGACTGGAACTGCAGCGCCCCTTCCCCAAACCCACAGAAAGGTAACAATTTTCCAATTTTGGATTTGTGTGATCACTGGTTAAGGTGGTGTTGTTGTGCTTGTGTGGCTGCATCTCCTGAGTGTGCAACCTCCATCTGTCTGTGTGTTTGCATCTGTTTAGGGTCCAGTCTGCATCTGTAAGCCACAGTTGTTGTTTTGTGGCATCCCATTCACCCCAAATTTCAGAAGTCTAAATTTGTTGTGGATTTTCTGTGTAATTCCAAAAAATGCCTGCAAAGAGATGTGCATGCAAAGATGTTTCTGGCCATGGCACTGCTGCCACTGGCAAGAGTGGCTGTGGGTGTGGTAGTAAGTAGCATAAGTGCATAGCTGATGCCAGTAAAGGGATTTCTTCATGTTTTTCATAGCATAATCAGTTGTCAATCATGGTTGGAGATTCTGTTGTCCCCACTGGTGTTGGTAGTGAAGTTGCTGATGGCATTAGTATTGCCCCAAGTTCAAAACATGACAGACTGTAACACATGTGATCTGTGGATTGTTTCAGTTATCACACACTTCATGTTCATAAGAAAACAAAGTGAAGTGAATGCAAAGTCATTATGAGGTGAAGTAGTGCATTTCTGTGGGGACTTCACGTGGCATGTAACGATGTGGAGTGGGCAACTTCGCCCCTGCTTCTCTATTCATAACACATGAATTAGTGACTGGCTGCCAACCCACAATAACAAGGCTCACACATTTGTCTCTGACATCAATTTTATCCAACATATCAATGAACCTACAAGACATAACTCCAAGACAGGAACAGTGCCACTATTGGATTGGATTGGATTCTATCTAATTTCACTCACAGGATTAAAACAGTCAGCATGCTACCTAACTGTATTAGCAACCACTCCTCTACCCGTTGTGTGTGGCAAAACAATTTTGAGTACACCCCCACATTCAATTCATGAACCCAGGAACATGTCTCAGTTTAACATAAATGATTTTTTAATGTCTATTAGTAATGCCAATTGGACCCCCTTTAATCATGTCCTCAGTTTAGACCAAGCCCTTTACTACTTCATTCTTACCTTTAAAGACATTATCAATAGACATGCTCCCCTAGCTAAATGCAGATCTAAGTCATCAAGGCCCCTTGGCTTTCTAGAGAAATCAGGTCCCTTATGAAAGATCGTGATGTATCCTGGAAATCTTATAAATGCAGTGAACTACATTCCAATTGGTTATTATATCGCAATCTGAGAAATCACTACAAAAACAGGATACAGGTTGCTAAACGCTCCTATTACTGCTCAGTTCAGAATAATAACCTCAGCAAGCCAAAAAAATTCTGGAAGCAGACCAATTCTCTGGTCAAAGGTAAAATGTCCCAGTGCCCCAGTTCCATATTGTCTAGTGCTGACCTCCTTCAAGATCCTCCTTCCATTGAAGAAGGAATTATCAGTTTTTCACTGACCTTGATAAATATATATACAGCTCACCTTCCACCCATCTTTGAGTTCTCTGTCCTTACTCAGCCCCATGCTGCCCTGGGTCCTTACCCTCCCTTCCATGTAAAACTCACTACAAGAATGGAAGTCCACAAAATATTATCTAATCTCAAGGCAAAGAGCTCCCCCGGCCACGATACTGTAGAACCCAGGTTCCTCAGACTAGGGAAAACAGCCCTTGCAGTACAAGTCTGTGATCTTCTTAATAGATGCTTCCTCTCTGGAGTGGTACCAGGTCTATGGGAAGTAGCTGTGGTTGTTCCCCTACACAGGGGAGAGACCTACACCATGGAAAATTGCAGACCTATTTCTGTTCTATGCCCACTGGCTAAGATCGAAGGATGAATCCTGAACAGTCAGTTACAATCCTACCTAGATATGCATCAACTCCTCACAGATTGCCAACATGGCTTCAAGAAGGGCCATAGCACTATCACTGCCCTGGTCAAAGTATTGGCTGATACCCTTAAAGCCAGTGATGAAGGTCTATTAACTGGGGCAGTGTTCATTGACCTGACTACAACCTTTGATCTAGTAAATCACCACCTGCTGCTTGATAAACTACATCAACTCTGCCTAGATTGACTGGCACCCATGTGGTTTAAGGACTACCTCATTGATAGATAGCAAAGGGTAAACTGGTCAGGATCTCACTTCTCCATTAGATCCATCTCACACAGCATACCTCAAGGATCAATTTCTGGCCTGATTTTATTCTCTCTCTCTTCATTAATGAGCTCCCACATTTCTGTGGAAGTGCATCTGTCCATCTTTATGCTGACGATGCAGTCTTACTGTATACCGTTTGTCTAATAACATGTATTGGCGTAACCAGTGCCTAAAATCAGACTTTAACATGCTTAAAATGTGGTTCTCTGATAATCATCTGATCCTAAACATGAAAAAAACTAAGGCTATGTTATTCCACAACCCTCCCCATAACTTATCAAACTGCTCCAAATCTGCTCACAGTCAGGTGACCCTATAGAAGTGGTCAGAACTTTAAAATATCTAGGGATCCACCTCAATGCTTCCTTCTCATTAGTGCATCATGTAACTCAGCTTACAAAAATAATGAACCAGAAACTTGGGCTTCTATACCACCGCCACGCTTTACTATTTGCAGCAGCTTGCAAAAGATTGCCTTTACATCACTTCTCCCCATATTGTTTTAAGGTGCCCCACTCTTACTCTCCACACAATGCTTCTCCCTTTCCTGGCTGCATCAACTTTATCATAGGATAGGACAATGTACCCTAGGCGCTAAATCCAGAAAGCATCACTGTGATACCTTATCTTCTCTTCAATGGTCTATTTATGACTCAAGGTTACAGTTCCACACTCTATGCTTTGTATTTAAACTAGTTAAGCTCTTTAATCCCCCATGCCTTAGAGATATAATTTCCCACAAACCATTCACTTGCCCACTCAGATCTACTTCCCTACCCATATTAGCAATCCTGAAGATACACTATCTATCAGGTAAGTGCTTGTTTGCATTCTCAGCCACCTCTGCCTGGAACTCCTTTTCCCCTGCCTTGCTCTCCTGCCCTACCCTATCACTCTTCAAAAAAGAGCTTATCTCCTCTCTACTTAACCCCTCCCCATTTACTCTTGCTTTAATTAATCACAATCTTCTTTGTGCCTTCTGAAGCACATAATATGCAACTATGATACTTGTCCATGGTAATTTTTACCACTTGGTCCTGTATACCATGCTCAATGTTTATTGTAAATTATTAGATGTTTATTAAGTTGTATAGCTTGTATGCCTCTGCTTTACCTGAAACATTGTTAATTCCTGTACCTTGTAGTATTTTCCTATATTTAACAGTTGTATTTATGCTCACTTTTGTCTCCTGGGTTGTCTCTTAAAAACAGACTACATTGTCTCAGTGGGCCTAACTGGTTACCAAAATTCAAATAAATAAATAAATAAATATTAGATTAGGATTCCTTAATCTGAGATCTTGCTTTGTTCCTCCCTTAAACTAGCAAGATTTCTGAATAATAAATTTGTCATATGTGGCTTTATGGTGAACTTCACACACCCCATTGCACATTTCCCAGGTTAAAGTTGACCCTCTGCTATGAAATGGTCTTGTTTTAAATGGTGTATGGTAAGGACATGATTTTATTTATACTGCAGAAGTGTAGTCTAAAGTTACTGCATTCAGATGGAGAGACAGCAAGATGACTATAAATAGTTAAATGATTATATTTCAAGATTCTCCCTAAAATCAGACTTTTAAAACAGCAGAATTTGTTAGTCACCATTTATTTTGTTATTTGAAATAACTCCTACTAGGATAGCCCCATAAGATGCAGCATCTCATTTTCATAGGAGTCCTTGAGTTGAAAGCAGCAGTCAACAGGTTACCACAGTCCAGCAGAAATAGCTACATACAAGTTACATATACACAAAAGACACAAAGAAACTCACTATGTAGTCATTCAAGTATCAATGTTTCTCTTACAAAAAAAAAATAATAATACACCTACTAGATGTGTAGAATGTAGAATTCTGCCTGTGGAATTAGCACAGAATGACCATTCCCCAGGCAGAATGTCCACTGGAATTTCACTTATTCTTCTGCAGAATTCCACCTGCTGTGATTTGTAGAATAATATTCTACAGAACATCATTTTTCTGTGAAACATTATTCTGCAACAATTTCACTGGAAGGTATTGAGATCCACAAAATAATATTCCATGGAACAGCATTTTCACCATAGAAAAACATTCCACAACTTTTTTCTGCTTCGGAATTCTACACACCATAGATCTTACCATGTTGGTGACCTGAGTTCAGGGATGCACTGTAGTTATTGAGAGTAGGCTAGCAGGAAGAGAACTGAGTGTCTGACAGACTGCTCTCCTCTCCTGGGGGATGTGGAACCAGTCTTCAGTGACACATACTGTAGGCTAGGTGTGCAGTAAGATTGGACCACCATGGGAGGGGTTGGAGGTGATGGCAGATGGCCAGAGGCTGGGTGCGGGAGTGCAGTTACCTGCGTTGAACTTCATTGCATGTCCACACCTCCAGGAGATGGGCAACAAGTGGAAACTCTCCTTCATGGACATGCTCAATAATGCCCAGAGGCCTCCCCAAATGATACTGCAGGCTAGCTGAGAGCTGAAGAATTGTGTATCTTGTTCTCTCTCTCATGAAGCCCCCAAGGAGAGTCCCACCACAGCTGACAAGCTGCGGGCATCACCAGCCAAGAATGGTCTGGTGAAGGTTGCTGACAGAAGGCTGTCTGGCAAACAGCAGGGGTATCCCCCCACTACCACCCTGGAAAAGTAGAAACTTTGATTTGATTCGACTTGGTGTCTGACAAATTATTTCACAGTCACTAATTAGGCTGAATTTTGGCTTTTAGTGCAGTAATTTGCATACAATAAAGCAGATTATAGAAGGGGGTGGGAGAAGCCTTGAGGTCAGCAACAAATATTAATTACTGTACTATAGCATTCTTGTAGCAAGGGCTGTTGCCATGCATGTGCTGTGCTTACTGTTTGTGGTGATGTGATGACCCAGTCTGCTATGAGTGTGATGGCAGTATTCCAATTCAAAGGTATAGTTAGGGGAAGGGAATATAGTGTATGGTGGAATGCTGTTCCGCATGGAAATCGATGCCTGGAACAACGTTGTTGTCCTTCACTCGGTGCATCATGGTCTTGTTGTGCTGCACCCAGTGCATCACCGGTGCAGCACAACAAGATCGAACACATTCGCGCATGCGCAATAGAGTGGCGTGCATGGCAATACTGAAGGAAGCCTTTGGCCGGCAGACACAGAAGTAAGCTCCCCCCCTTCCAAGTGTTCACGAGTGCTATTTATGGTTGCCCATACACTATAAAAGATTGTGTATGAGCAACCAAACACAAACAAGGCAGTTGTGCGATCTTGAGGTTTCCTTGGTAACGGACCTCTCGAGCTACGCTCTCGAGGTCTTAGGTTACCACGGAAACCTCTCGATCACACCTGCCTTGTTGTGTATGCTTGCACATACACAATCCTCTATATTGTTTTAACCTGGAAAAGCACATGTAACCCCTCACCCCTGCCTTTTTACTAAAACAACAGGTGGCATGCTGTTGATGTTGGCAGCAATACCTGGTGGGGACCTGGGTTCGGGAAGGATGAGGTTACCTGGCAAAAGGGACCTAGGTTTGGTTACTCTGCACAGGGGCACCCAAGTAAATCCAACTACAGGAAGCAATAAGTGTAATGTCCAGAACCAGGATTGGGATTTTTCAGTGTGGCTTTTTATTCATAAACTAGCTGAACGTAACAAAGCATAGATGGACCCCCAAGGGGCTACATTTACTGTAAATGCAGATAGAGACTACAAGGTGGTCCACTTAAAGAATGAACCCATTTATACTGTTGTCTGGCTCTGAACCCACCAGGCACTCACCCTGGACTTGCAGGCGCTTTGGATACATAGCCCGACTGGCCCAGATCCCCTGCCAGCCACTTGACTGATGGTCCATTTAAAGGATGTACCCAAATTTTACTTGTTATGGCTCCCCACACCACTTAGAGTCTGTGACTGCTACAGAGATTTTCCAATTTGCAACCTATGTCTGGGTACCTACCTCATCACTGGCCAGGCGCATAAGGCAAGTAGCAATCACAGTGGAAATCCGTAGAGGTGAACCTGGTTACTAAAGATGGGGGGTGTTCCCACTTCCAGCTCCCACAGCCCATACCCGGCCATTTCTCAGGACAAACAGAAACTTAAACTTTGAAACGTAAATTAAATGGCGGATGACCTGTAGCAGCCCCTCTACAACATTACTTGAAATCCATTCAGACTTTACATTTTTAAACTACTCCATTTGCTTGTCCTAGTACAATAGGCCTCCCAAATAGTAGTTCACATCCCAGCTTTCTTCATATTTTCCAAACTGAAGAAACATATTGTTTGCCCTTTCAAATTGAGCACAACACTCACCCTTTTGTTGCAGGTGCCCCACAAGCGAAGTATCACTTCTTTCACTGTTATCAGACCAGAACAGAAACTGTAAAAAGGCAGCTTTCTTCTGTAGTGGAAATTAGGGGATTGCCCCTGGAATCCACAGAGAGACTTTGATCTCCCCCCGGAGGGAGGGGGCACTGAGACCTGGACAGCGGTCTCCACCACTTAAAAATGGACTCTAACTTTCTCCCAAGGAGGTAAACAGAAAACACTTCCGTCCTGCTTGTAGGTAAACAGAAGACTTCCTTCTCACAAGGAGGTAAACAGCAAAGTGACTTTGAAAACTCCCAGAGTTCTAACTCACTACCTGTGCTGCAGATTCCAATGTGGCTTATGCAGCTGCGACAGTTCTATGGTGATGTCATCTCTCAGTCTCAGCTGTGACTGAGACAGAGTGAGACAGTGTGAAACCCATTTAACTGGAGTTTCACAAGCTGCCTTCCCTGTCTACCACTAGGTCTTACTGGGATTCTAGTAACCCCGGGTAACAAGGGGGTTACACTTGCCCTTGACCAGGAAAATGACTGTCCCCAGTCATTATGCACCCGGCCTTAGGCCATCCCACCCTCTGTGCTACCTGTAGAGGGGGTTGATCAGGCCCCATCCTACCATGTGCAAGCACAGGCAGGCAACACTAAGGGCCTAGAGGCCTATAGCTGACATGTCAGCTTCTACTCTATCCACTTACTATGGACACCTAGTGGCTCTGGTAGAACTGTCCAGAGCATAGCCCTGATAGATCAACACTGCAGTCCCTATGGCCATTCAGGACCACAGCCTGTCTATCCCCCTAACCCTCAAGGGAAAACCTATCTGCCTCTAACATAATATTCCCAAACAAAACAAAACCCGGGGACCTCCCCGACCTTGGGCAACCTGCAACTACACCATTAAAATAACCAATTACTGCCTCCTCCCTACCCCCACAATCACACCTGTGGAAGGAAAAGGGTTAACACAGTAACAACCATAGCAGTAACAACACAGTACTTTAAATTCTACACAATAAAGCACTGATGAGGAACTCCGATGAGCCTCTCCTCCTTTTCTTGTCTTCTCTTCTGTCTTCCCAGGAACACCTGTAAGAAAAAGAAAGACAAAACACACTCCTAATCTGCATACACAGTCTACCTAAAACCCTTACCATACAAAAACACTGAACAATCGAAAAAGATTTTTGTAGAAAAAAGGTAGAAAAACAGTATTTACATTAGAGTACAATAATGACATTATTTACAATACACTTTTGGGGGGATGGAGTGCCCTAAAGGTCCCAACTAGTGACCACAAGGCCCGAAGGCTAGTCCAATAAAGAGTCTCTTCTGGGCTGGAGCCCTGTGAAGCAGAGTTCTAAAAGGCCAAAGTCCCGAAGGGGAGAGTCTTTGAGGACAGTTCACACATTTTTGAAGTCTGTAGTGTAGGGTGTGTACTGCAATGTCATAAAGATAGAAAAAGTGTTTTCGGACTTACCAGCCATTTGTAGTATATGAACTGAACCAACCTTGTCCACAGTCGAAGACTCTCCCTGGCAGCATTTCTTCTGATACAGCTGGGTGGACATCTTCCGGGAACCACAGGAGGGCACATCTAGAAATAGCTGGGGTGACGTCATCTCTGGAGAAGGAACCTTAGAACAGGAACAAAAAGGAAAACAGCTGGTCCAAAGTCATCCGATTACCAGGTGATGAACAAGAAACAGCTGGGCTGGTGTCCTCTCTGGATCTGAAGTCATCTGGTGGTCCAGTAGATGGTTGCTGAACAGGACAGTACACTGTAGACTGATGAATGTGGAGCACCTGAGTCCTTGGTTATTCATATTGGCAGATCAATAAGGGCACTTCACAGTCTAGTGTGACAATATTGACTACCACTGCTTGGCTCTCCATTTTGTAGGCACAGACTTAATTACTGGGAGGTCCTTGCACTGAGCTCAATAGTACCAGGGGTCAGGGGCTTGAATTATTACCCCATCTGGGTGCACATAATTCACACAGTGGGAGACTTCACGTCCCTCTCCGTCCACTATTCTTACTCTGTCCATAAACAGTGTCCTGCCTCTCTTCCACTGTGTATACTTTTCGTGAAACAGTCTATTCTTAACATGCTGGTTAGCCCCAGGATGCACATGTTTCATTGCTTCATCCCAGATCCAGGATTTCCTACAGTCCTCAATCTCCTCCCAGACTCTCCAAGGAAAGGTAGGAAAGGTCATACCATAGATTTCTTTTGCCTTTCTATGAACCAGTCTCTCCTCTTTACTTGCTTTGGTCAATCTGAGACTGCTGGCCTGGCTTGGGGGTGGCCAGTCCTGGTTCTGCCAGCTTCACATCCTCAAAGAAATTAAAAACTGATCCCTGACTTCTTCTTCTTGTAAAGCCAGGGCAGTGGCATCACCACCTTCTTCAACACATTCCTTTGAGGCAAGATCTTGAGGCTGTGTACCCATTCCTTTCTCACAAGACCACATAGGTCCCCCCTCATCTTCATCTTCACTGAGGATCTGAGCCCAGGAGTGAGCAGTCATTCTCACCCCCAAGACTATCTATTCATCACTAGGAGCGGAGTTCGACACCTCCCATTCAAAGGCCTCCTGCATCTCATCTTCACCTGCGAGACTTGGGCTAGGCCCCCCCACCCAGGAGTCTAGTGATGCTTTATCCAAACTTTCTTTCTGAGATCCAGCATCCAAAACTTCAATTTCAGGTTCAGTCTCTAACTCTGCACCCTCTAGCTTTGTGCCACATTCCCCCAAGGGACCTTCTTCCACAGGCTCCGCCTGATGCTGTGTGCAGCCAACTGCAGATTCCTGAATTTTTGTCCATGTGGGAGCCAAACCAATTGGAGGCGCTTTATACAAGCCATATTTTTGAAGGCATCCAACACAGTGAGGAATCATGAAGACATCCCTTCCAGCACTCAAGCATATCTGTCATACACACACTGGATAATTAGGAATTGCCACATCAGGAGGGAGTTGCCCTCCATAGCACCACTTTTCAATATCTCTTAGTCTGTTTACTGCTGCTGTTACGGCAACCCGAGCATGATCTGGGTAACGAGCTGGTCCTGATGCCATAACTCCAGAAAAATGAACAAAAGTTCACTGTAACTGAAAGTCTCACTTTAATGAACACACACTGTAGCTTTAAAATGGCTCCTCTGCTGCTGTGTTTACTTTACTACCCCACCCTGAAATGATGGTGGCAGCACTCCTGTGCATCAACATTTAGAATCTGGGTCAAGCCACTGCACACCCGATTTACACCAGCTACTGATAACTTTTACTCAAACTGCACAACTTGCTCTGTTCTGACTTTACACATATTTACAGGATTGTCCTTGGACTTCTCACAAGCTGGCAACATTTATTTAATTTACAGTCCCTTCAAAACTTCAGGTTTCAGCTCAGGATTGCCTGCTTCTACTAGTGTTGCATTTTTCTACAACCCACAGTCTCTCTCTGGCTGCAAACTTTAAACTGAGGCTATTTTCACTTCCATGCACACATTCAATGGCTTTACAGACTTGCACTTGCTGGCAGGACATCACACAGTCGTTACTTACAAAGCAACTATACAGCTGCACACACATTTTATATGGCATTTCTGAAAATCACTGTTTGAGCAGTTTTTAATTGTTTACTCACTGTTATTGTAGCAACTTGCTGCAATGGGGTAAAACGACGTGCAGCCAGATTTTGATGGCCTCTGAATGCAAACGAGTGGGCAGTCTCTGCGATTGTCATTTTAACCACCAAATTCACTATTTCCACGATCAATTTGTGGGTTGAGCCCAATTTTAAACTTAAAAGTCACTTTTTTACTGTTTACAGCGCTTTGAATACTTCACGTTGCTCCTTCACTGCCTGTACATGCACTACACTCTGTCTCCCTCTCGAATGTTGAGGCAGTCTCAGAAGAGCTGGTTGAGGGGCAGGACTAATGAGAAACTGACCAACCACACGACGCCATGCAAATGAGCCTTTTCTTCCTCGCGAGGGCTCCTCTCCTCACGGCGATCATCAAGCAGGCAAATTTAAACTGTAAAATGTGCTTTTTTTTTCTCAACTGACTCCACGGCGGGAGCCCATTTCAACCATGTAACATTGCCATTAACTCTGCAGTCTTTCTCTTTACACAGAAAGCATTTCCAACGCCCAGGGCATAATTTCTCTGTTGCTACCCCTAGTTTTCCACACTTTCCTTCACAGAAATTTACTTTAAAAGCTAACAAAAATGCTGTAAACAATTTTGATGATGCAGGACAAGGGCACACTCTTTGGCTTTACAGCTCCTTGGTAAAGAGTTGGCATTTTTTAAACAGCAGCACAAGATTCACAGCACACAGCAACACACTAGGGAAATTGCTTCAGCTTTTTGGGATACCCACTGCCAGATAGCCAAAATGCTAGCCTACTTGCCCAAGCACCTTCCTTCCCAAACAAATCCCAGTGGTGCCTTCATTTTTGTAACCCCATAACCCCTGCCTTTTTACTAAAATGACAGGTGGCATGCTGTTGGCATTGGCAGCAATACCTGGTGGGGACCTGGGTTTGGGGAGGATGAGGTTACCTGGCACAAGGGACCTAGGTTTGGCTACTCTGCACAGGTGCGTCCAAGTAAATCCAACTACAGGAAGCAATAACTGTAATGTCCAGAATCAGGATTGGGATTTTTCAGTGTGGCTTTTATTCATAAACTAGCTGAACATAACAAAGCATAGATGGACCCCCAAGGGGCTACGTTTACTGTAAATGCAGATAAAGATAACAAGGCGGTCCACTTAAAGAATGAACCTATTTCTACTGTTGTCTGGCTCTGGACCCACCAGGCACTCAGCCTGGACTTGCATGCACTTTGGATACACAGCCAGACTGGCCTGGCTCCCATGCTGGCCACTTGACTGATGGTCCATTTAAAGAATGAACCCAAATTTTACTTGTTGTGGCTCCGCAAACCACTTAGAGTCTGCAACTCCTAGAGAGATTTGTTTTCTTACTTCCTTCGGACTCCCATCAAACAAGGAGAATATTTTCCAAAGCTGTGGCTCCCCACACCACTTAGAGTCTGTGACTCCTAGAGAGATTTTCCAATTTATGACCCACGTCTGGGTACCTACCTCATTACTGGCCAGGCGCATGAGGCAAGTAGCAATCACAGTGGAAATCTGTAGATGTGGACCAGGTTACTAAAGATGGGGGGTGTTCCCACCTCCAGCTCCCATAGCCCATAACTGGCCATTTCTCTGGACAAACAGAAACTTAAACTTTGAAATGTAGATTAAACGGTGGATGACCTGTAGCACCCCCTCTACAACATTACTTGAAATCCATTCAGACTTTAAATTTTTAAACTACTCCATTTGTTTGTCCTAGTACAATAGGCCTCCCAAATAGTAGTTCACATCCCAGCTTTCTTTATATTTTCCAAACTGAAGAAACATAGTGTTTGCCCTCTCAAATAGAGCACAACACTCACCCTTTCATTGCAGGTGCCCCACAGATGAAGTACCACTTCTTTCACTGTTACCAGACCAGAACAGAAACTGTAAAAAGGCAGCTTTCTTCTGTAGTAGAAATTAGGGGATTGCCCCTGGAATCCACAGAGGGACTTTGATCCCCCCCAGAGGGAGGGGGGCACTGAGACATGGACAGTGGTCTCCACCACTTAAAACTGGACTCTAACTTTCTCTCAAGGAGGTAAACAGAAAACACTTCCTTCCTGCTTGTAGGTAAACAGAAGACTTCATTCTCACAAGGAGGTAAACAGCAAACTGACTTTGAAAACTCCCAAAGTTCTAACTCACACCCTGTGCTGCAGATTCCAGTGTGGCTCATGCAGCTGCGACAGTTCTATGGTGATGTCCACTCTCAGTCTCAGCTGTGACTGAGACAGAATGAGACAGTGTGAAACCCATTTAACTGGAGTTTCACAAGCTGCCTTCCCTGCCTACCACTAGGTCTTACTGGGATTCTAGTAACCCCGGATAACAAGGGGGTTACACACACTAAGTTGAAGCTTGTTTCCAGGTGCAACCTGGGAGCACAAGGAAATTAAGAGTCTTGCTCAGGGTCACACAGTATGCAAGTGAGGGCTGCGAGATTCAAACCCACATCTCCAGGTTACAGTTTAGTGCCCTAAACCATATTACTATGCTGCCTCCTAGTCAGAGTTGTTATGGTTAGAGTTGTTAGAGTTCAGTCTTTGTCCAGCCCAAGGTTTACCTCCAGGTTAGGGTGCACAGTGTGTCGAGTTCAAGATTCAGACCGGGTAGGTATTGCTTGGTCCAGCTTTTTGGGCCACAATCTGGTCAGAGCAGATTTGACCCAATTTATGGCCCAAATTTTGGGGGTTTGTGTTAACATGTTTTTCCCTTTAATTACCCTTCCTCCTACCTCATTGAACAAATAAAAAATGCCACTTCTTCAGGGGTCACAGCTCTGTGTGCCCTCCAGATTCCCCCAAGTCCATTGCCTGCTCCCCCAAATCTCATCACATGGATGGAACAGCATATGTGTGTCCTTCTGGAGCAAGGAATGCAGAAAGAGAGGAGGTGCTAGGCAAAGCAATGTTCAGTAAGATATGGAGGGGAGAAAGTGAAAGTTGTGTAAAAGCATCTCATCACAGAGTATGCACTTTCATGAGACCCACCCAAGATAACATAGAAACAATGAAACATAACATTTGATGACAGATAAGGACCACTAGGCCTATCCAGTCTACCCATTTTCTCTACCTGTATCAGCAACTGTCCCTACTAGACCACTGGATCAAGTAGGCAGGCAGCTAGAAGTCCAGACGTGTCTTCTCATTCTCTCTGGGTAGTGTTTTGCAATGCCAGGTCAATGAGGAACAAGACCGTCATTTTTGTGGAATTGATTTCCGCTGTCGGCCTGGCTTGCATAATGAAGACATGGCTTGGAGCCGATGCTGGCCCAGTTCTTACAGCTGCCATCCCCTCTGGGTACTCCATAGTGTACTGCCCGAGGCAGGCTCACAGGGGAGGGGGTGTCACCTGATCATTTGAGTGTGTTGCTGTTCATGGGGGAGCTGGCACAGGTTGCAGGATTCTCTTTGTTTACTACTTTCCTGGGGGGGAAGTTTACCTGCACTAGAAGGTGGCTTCATTGTCGATCAGGAGCTGGAGCCCAGCAGGTGTTTAATCATGGGGAATTTCAATGCCTGGATCGATGATGAATCCTTGTGTTTTAGTCACAGCCTTCTCCAGTTGATGCATTCATTGGGCCTATCACAAGTGGTTGCTTCTGTGACCCACCAGCATGGTCAGACACACTCGTTCTGGTGTTCCAACTGGGTTTTAAGGTTAATAACCTCAAAATTGATAGGGTTACCTGGTCTGATCACTGTACCATGGAGTTCATGTTTGGGCCCCTCCAGTAGTCCCCCCCATGGAGATGGTCAGCTTCCGCCCTTTAAGGGGTGTGCATCTGGAGGGACTGTTGGCACTGGCTGACCTATCTTGGGTTGACTTGGCATATGTGATGGGTTCCAGAGAGGTGGTCGCCGCTATATAATAGAGTGGTCTATGAAGCACTTTATGCCCTTGCACCAGTTTGGTTATGACCCAGATCTTCTCACTTGAGATCCTCCTGGTTTGACAGAGACCTTTAGGTGATGAAGATCAGGGGTCGGAGGTTGGAGCACTGCTGGCAGAAGACCCGGCTGGAGACTGATACGTTGGCTCTATGTGCCCATTATGTGGCATACCAGGGGCAATTTCCTGTAAGAAGGCAGAATTCCTGTCCAGGGAAATTGCTGCTGGAAAAAACAGACTATTTCATCTATTTTGAACTGTAGACAGGCTTCTTCATCCTCCTGCCTGCCTGCATCCGAGAAAAGCATTGTCATCCACCTTGTGTGAGGAGTTTGTTCTGTTTTTCTCCTACAGTGTCAGCCATCTGGTCAGGGATCCCACTAGGGAGGCATTCACCTTGCAGTGGTCGGGCTGAGGGTCACGGAGGCAGTCTGCCTGTCTGGAAAGAGTTTAGGACAATGGAGGTGTCTGAAGTGACTAAGGTGATTTTAGAGCTGAAGCACACTTTTTGTGAACTGAACCCAGCCCCAACGCATTTCTTAATAGGATGTATCAAGGTTGTAGGCCCAGTGTTTGCCAGGGTTACCAGGTGTTTAGTGGTGAAGGGTATCCTCCCTGCGACTTTGGAAGAAGCACTGGTGAGGCTTCTCCTAAAGAAACCTTCCCTTGACCCTAATGTCCTGGTGAATTACTATTCTATCTCCAACCTGTCCTTTCTGGGAAAGGTTGTTGAGAAGTTAGTGGCACATCAGCTCGAGGATCACCTGGTGTCCTCAAAAGTCTTTGAGCCATTTTGGTCAGGTTTTTGGCCTAGACACAGTACAGAAACAGCTCTAGTGAGAACGCATAATGATCTGCTCAGGGTGAGGGATAGAAGAGATAAGTCAGTTCTTGTTCACCTTGATCTCTCCTGAGCTCTTGACACGGTGGATTACACTGAGCTTCTTGATCAACTCTGAGTTTTGTGAACTCGCCGGTACTGTTATCAGCTGGTCTGAGTCCTATCTCTCAAACAGGGTGCAGTGGGTAGTGATGGAGAATTTCTCTTCTTCCCCAATGACCCTGTCTTGTGGAGTGGCACAGGGCTCAATCTTGTCACTGATGCTGTTCGAAGGGTATATGCTGCCCCTGGATGAGAACATTTGAGAGTACAGCGTGGAGTTTCACTGTTATGCAGATGACACCCAGCTGTGCTTGTCCTTTGCCCCTAGAACAGAAGGAGCTGTTGATGTGCTTAACAACTGCTTGGCTAAAATCAGTAACAGGATGGCTTCCAGCTGGCTGAGGCTTAACCTAGCCAAGACAGAGGAACTGGTGATTGAGTCTGATCATGGATGTGACGGGTTGCCACCTGGGGCTAAGTCAAGGCTTTTTCTGGGTTCTGTTCCATTGGTGGCCACTCTGAGGGTGCAAAATCTGGGCTTGATCCTTGATAACAGATTAACTTTTAAAGATCAGGTGTCATCTGTTAACAGTAGCGGTTTCTATTATTCGCAGAACATTGCCTGAATTAAGCCCTGCATTCCATCTGAGGACCTGCCAATGCTAGTGCATGTCTTTGTGATAGTCAGACTCGACTACTGCAACTCTCTATATTTCAAGGTGATGGGAGGGACCCTTTACAGACTTCAGGTAGTGCAGAACCTGGTGGCCCGGTTACTGGCAGGCCTTTCAAGGTCTAGTCATATGACCCCAGTCCTGCAGACTCTGCACTGGCTGCCAATCAGGGAGGGTCCTTTTCAAGGTGGGCTTCCTCACCTTTAAGGTCCAATATTGAATGGGCCCTGGTTACCTGTCAGAAATCCTGACACCAGTGACTTCTGCTCACTCCTTCCACTCCTCTGTGAGGGGCTCCTGGACATTCCCAGGGTTTAGCACAAGACCTCAGGGGATTGTGCATTCAGTATCTCATGGCTGACCCTGTGGAACTCGTTACCATCTTCTGTCTGGTAGACTACCTCAGTTGAGGTGTTTAAGTGGAGGCTGAGGGCCCACCACCTCTTTGTCCTGGCTTTTCCAGATTTCTGAGTACATTCAGTTTTGGTCCCCTCAGTGACTGTCTGAAAGACTTTTAAGTTATTTTAAATTGTTACATTTATATTTATGTATTGCTATTGTTTTATCTATTTATGACGTTCTTATTATGCCTTGTTTTAATTCCTGTTAGACCCCTAAAGCCTCCGGGATTGGGTGCCCTACAAATAAAGATACTTCCCCTTTCCTTGCCCTACTTGATCATTGGCTCTAGCCTCTCTTACCCACATCTAAGGTTACCTTGTGTCTATCCCATGCATTTTTAAATTCTCCACTGTGTTCAAGCCCGTTATCTCCTGGGGTAGGTTGTTCAATGCATCCACCACCCTTTCCGTGAAAAAAAACTTCCTCATATTACTCCTTTTCCTGTCCCCCTTTATTATCATACTATGCCCCTCATTCTTGTACATCTTCTAAACTGAAAGATGTCTCCCATTTGCACCTTGCTGGTACCCTTAAGGTTCTTGAAGGTTTCAGTTATATCTCTCCATTCTCGCATCTCCTCCAGAGTGTACAAACTGAGGTCCTGTAATCTCTCCTCATATGCCCTCTATTGTAAGCCCTACATCATTCTAGTTGCCCTCCTCTGAACCACCTCCACCCTGTCTATGCCTTCTGGAGATGTGGCCTACAGAACTGAACACAGTGGCATCACCACCTCTCTTCTTCTGCTGACGATACCCCTTCCTATGCAACCTAGGGTATCACTGGCCCTTCCCACTGCCTTCATACACTGCTTGGCCACCTTTAGGTCCTCTGAAATGATCATTACCCAATCTCTTTCCTCCCTTAAGCACCTTAAGCTTGCTGTGCATCTCACATCAACAGCCAAATAACTGATAATCTGCTCTGGGAATCTGCTGCTCCCCCCAATATGATGGGGCATGAGAGAAGCAGGCTGTGTCCCCTGAAGAAAAGATTATATTTTAATTTAAAATGGGGGGGTGCAGAGGCCCGACCTTATGTTGGCATGTCTTTCTAGTGACATGACTGTTTTTTGCTGCTCCTCATGTAACAGGGTATGGGGGAGCAGCCAATGAAAACAGACATTACCTTTGGTTCTCAATGGCTCTCTTTCTTATGTGTCTGATTTAGGATGGGGGCATACACAGCTGTGCCCACAGAAGACTGAATGCATATTATTAACTGTCAGTTCAACCAAGTCTGTTGCCGCAGTCCCCCTAACCAATATAGCACAGAGGGAAAGAAAGGCAGCATACAGTTTATTTATTCATTTATTTATTTGAAAACTGGTAACTGGGAGAGGCACACTGTGATAAGGATCACTTCCAGGTGTAATCTAGGGGAGTGGAACAGTGAAGAACAGCAGCACAATACATAAGTGTAAAACAGTGGAACAATATTTGGTATATGTTAGTACAAAATTACAAAAAATAAAAAAATTGTATGTGTAGAGAATAAAGTACGGCACACTTCAATACAAATCATTCATTACAGTTGCATATTCAGAAGTGGCAAATAAACAAGGTCTGATATGTTGT
The DNA here is from genome assembly GCA_016271365.2 of Neoceratodus forsteri. NCBI lineage: Eukaryota > Metazoa > Chordata > Ceratodontiformes > Ceratodontidae > Neoceratodus > Neoceratodus forsteri. The sequence goes on from CM028137.1 coordinate 707,867,362, forward strand.
ATTTATAAATAAAAAATACTGATAAAATTCAGTGCTGAGTGAGTATTATTTCTAAATAATTTTGGTACAGTTTTGGATGATTTTCTGGGAGCTGGACTCCTCACAGTTTTGTTTATATTTTATGTGGTAGAACCAGGAGTTTTTTTTTAGGTTACCCAGTACCAACTTTTCTGGGCTACAGTGCCGTTGAGTTTAATTGTAAACTGCCGAAGATTTGCGCCCGCCCTCTCCCTCATCCTGACCTTAATTAAATAGCCCTTTGCCCAGCTCTTTAGCCTAGGTCCATTCCTACTTGTTTTCCCATTCGCTACTCTCGCTGACCTCCTTCCAGCACCTCCCACTCGCTCTATTTCTCAGTACTCAACCTGCTTGTCACTTTCTTCTAGGACTACCACTGGTTTTCTCCTCCCTCCACCTACTCACTACATTTACTGCTCTATTCCCGTTGGACACTACTATTACTGCTCCTTCTCCTCAGAAAATCTATCCCTGAGTGACTTATGGCTCTTTCCGCTATGCTTCTTAGATTGCTTGTCCTCTTTCCCCTTCTACCCATTTTCTGCCTCCCCACTGCTCTATACCCCTCTCTCCCACCCAGCTACCTACTGACCAAATATACTGCCCCCATGGAACTCTACCTGTGGTGTCTTGCCTCCTGTGTGCTTCCACTCCTGGTAATGAATGGCCACTCCACATTACCCTCGTTAGGAGCCTCAGGACTCACTCATCCCATCTACCAACCTTGAACCACCTGACATCTCTCTGGAGCCAATGACAGGAACTTTTCTCCTCACCTGCAAGAAGGGTAAAAGTAAACTCACCCTTATGGAATTACACCTTTGCTCCTTGAAGCTTCTGCTCCTGTTACAGTGGGGCAATGTCCACCAAAATCCTGGCCCCAAAACAATTTGTTGCTGCCAGACATAAACCTTAACCTGGGACACTCACCCTTGCAACACTTAACATTTGAAGCTTGCTCGCAAAGATTGATGCCCTCCAAATTTGTGTTAACCGATACAAACTAGACATTCTCACAAATGTTGAGATCTGGCTCTCACCTAATGTGCCTGACATGACTATCCTGCTGCCTGGTTACAATGTCCACAGACTTGATCGGAAGTCTGGGGGGGGGGGTTGTGCTATTTACCTCAAAGACTCTCTCTCAGGTCATTCCATAACTATCACTGGCTGGGACTCCTTCGCTCAACTCCTTCACATTAAAATCCTACTAGGTGCCCACAACAAAGCCCTCACAGTTGTTGTTGTGTACATCCCTCCTAAAGAGCAAGTGAATGGTTTCAATGCTATCCTGGACTTTGTTCAATTACAACCTCAAGGAGCAGAGTTAATCCTGCTTGTCAACTTTAATATAAACTGGTTGGCACCTGAATCAGCCAGCTTCAAGGATGCTTTATCCTCAGCAAACCTTATCCAACTGGTCAACTTAGCAACCAGGCAAAACTAAAAAACTGGCACCAGCACCCTCCTTGATTGGGTCCTGTCCAGTCACCCTAAAAGGATAAACTAACATTTCTGTCCTCCCAGACTCACTCAGTGACCACTCCCCTGTCACCTGCCAATGGTCTGACAAATTCTGCAAGCCACCACCCAGAATCATCTCCAGTAGAGTACTGTCACATGGCCAGTTGTTGCACCTCAAATCCCACCTTAGACAGCAAGATTGGACCCCAGTTTACGCAGCAGAGGATGTAAACTTGGCCCTGGATGATTTCATTACCATTTTCAAAAAAGTCTGAGACTCCCATGCCCCTTTCAAAAAATGCAAAGTAAAAGGCATGTGCAACCTTTGGCTCTCTGCAGATCTAATCACCTAGCTGAAAACCAGGGATTCACTCTGGCAACAGGCAAGGGCAACTGGCTCACCATCTGACATTCAAAACTACAGCCGTGCCCATAATAACTGCACAAAATCAGTCCATCTTCACAAAGTAATTACTACAAGCTCTTACCAATACTTGGAGCAATGGGAAAGCCATCTAAAATAACATTAAGAAAGTCACTGGGAAACAAAAGAACCCCCTGCCCCACTACACTCGGCATTGTTGGGACAACCACGCTTGACTCCACTACTATCGCCAATACCTTCAACTTTGCATTCACTAACCTCAGCAGTATTCTCCCAACTGACATTTTTGATGAAGACGATACTGCAGCCCATCACCCTAGACCCCTGCCCTTGTCTAATTACCCATCTTTCTACTTTAAAACCCTCCAGATGCATGAAACCTACAAATATATTAAGAAAGCAATCACCAGTTTCAGAAGTAGTGCTGACTTACGGTTTACCCATAGTGCTATGACAGCTACAATGCCGACATCCCCTACAGTGACAACTACAATGCCAATTGTCGGCATTGTAGCCACTGGAATGTTGGTGCACACAATTAGGGGTCTGAGTCCCACAACCCCCCCCCTTGTGGGGGGCTGTGCCCTCCACCCCCCCGGTCTCTAGGATTCTAACTCCAAGTTGGAGATGGACCGGGGAGGGGCAAACAATCAGTGATGCAGTCCCGATCGCCACAAAGACCAGCTCAGAGACAGGCAGGTTTTGCCCAATTCCTGGCACCGTGCTGGTCTTCACCATCAGGGAGTCACTGCGGTGATGGTATACCCTGACTCGCTGGACTTCAAAATACTGTCCCTGACCCTCGATGATGTCATTGGACCACTCACTTAGATATTCAACCACTCCCTTTGTCTTGGACAGTTCCCTGACATCTGGAAATCCACAACTGTGACCCCTGTTCACAAAAGTGGCGCTAAGTCCCTCCATGTGAATTATCGTCCAGTCTCCATCCTGCCCCCGCTCTCCAAGGCCATTAAATGCATAGTAGCTGACCAGCTTACTGAATATCTGGATAAGCATAATATTCTATGGTGTTAACAGCATGGATTCAGAAAAGGGAATATCACTACCTCAGCCCTCCTTGAATTCACCGGAGCAACCCACAGTTCCTTGGATAATGGCCTCCTTGCTAGGCCTGTCTTTATAGATATAACAAAGGCCTTTGATACTGTCCATCATGGTCTTCTACTAGAGCAGCTCCAGTTTGCTGGCCTCTCCTCTGTCTCTTCAGCTTGGTTCAAAAGCTACCTTGAAAACTGCTCCCAAAGAGTAAAAGTTGCTGATGCCCTCTCTGATACAAGACCCGTCCGATTAGGAGTCTCACAAGGATCCATTCTGGGGCCCCTTCTGTTTAGCCTCTTTCTGAACAGCCTTCCACAATCCTGCCCAGAACAACTCATCCTTTATGCCAATAATGCCATCATCTATGCCACCCATAAGGTCCTCCTACCCTTCCAACACAAACTCCAGAAAGGATTCGCCTCAGTTGAAAGCTGGTTTAGCAAGCATAAACTACTACTAAACTATAAAAAAAAGTCTATGCTTTTCTGCAGCACACACAACAAATACAAGCTGCAAACTTTAACCATCACAAACTTCCATGGAGCTGCTCTAGAGTAGGTTCACTCATTTAAATATCTTGGGATTACTTTAGACAGTCACCTCTCTTATGGAACCCACATTGACAGTGTTGCCAAAGCTGTAACTACCCACCTAGGTCCCCTCTACAGGCATAGACAGCACCTTACACCAGATGCCTTAATGATTGTGGTTCAGAGCTCTGTTGTCTCAATTATAGACTACATGCTGATCATTTATGGCTCTGCCTCGCAAACGACTCTTAGATGCATATCCACGATGCTCAACAAAACCTGCTGGCTTATCACTGACTCCCACCGACTCACACATATGTGTGACATATATGCACAGTCTGGCTAACTTCAACTCTCAAACCGCATAAAATATCAGACCTGCACTATGGCAAAGAAAATCACCTTGGGTCTTGCGCCACATGGAGTCCAAGCTCTCCTTTGCCCGAGCATCAAGCTTAGATCCACAAGAGTCTCTGCAACCCAGTTCTTTCAGGTTCCCCACTGCCATACTTCCCAAGGTCAAAGATCCTTCACCTATTGGGCCCCCAGCTGGATGAATATGCCCAGGAGTGACCTCTCATCTGTGCCAATGCTTGGATCATTCAAATCCAAACTCTTCCTATACCTCACTGCCCCCAGCACCTGTGACTTCCTCACTTAATAGGCTACCCCCCCACTCCTGACTGCCTCCTTAGTCTACCACCCCGCCTTTCTTAGCTGCTTCTCTAGTCCCCTCCTTGCACTTCCACTACTTCCTGCCCCCCCCTTCTACTTCTTTCTTTCTTACTTCACTCTCATTTTTTTGACTCCAGCACTTCTGTCTTTATTATGACAATGCCTCTGGCTGCACCCTCAGTTGTCCCCCCAACTCTGTTATCTTACTACTGCTGCTCTGTGCACTATCGCTTATTAGCTTGAATGTACATGACCACATATTTGTATTTGGTGTTATGCTGTTTACCTGCCTATGTAACTGAATGTCTTGTCTACTCTGTAATGTAACACCATAGACATATAACCTTTGTAAAAGAGCCTTGGCTCAAAGGTACTTGTAATCTTAGAATAAATAAATAAACACATAAAGAAATAAATTGATATTTTTTTCCAGAAAAACAATAATGCTGAAAAGGCACATGGAGACTAACACATACTGCTGATTTAAGAGAGCTACTGCCCACTGGCAGCCAAACTTGTTATACTGTCGTCAATGGACTACATTAGGTCACAAAACTGAGGAACTGGAAACCTGTGCATGGTTATTACTACACAGAGGTGGCTTTAGTTGTGCTGTTGCCACCGGCGTTGGCAGCTGGCATCAAAAGAGAAACAGTGGGTGATTTGTTTGCTTTTGGTTTGTTCAGGATGCTTTTGTCACCTGATGCATGAGGTGATAAAGACTAGCAGGGCAAGCTGCTGTTTGCAGTGGGAATTCAAACAGTTGAGTTCTGGGGACTAATGAACAATTATTTCAATGCATGAACTGTCACATACCCAGCCCATGTTGTTCTGACAGATATAGCCCTATCATAGAGCTTCGCTGACTCCCCCCTCAAAAAAATGAAACCTGTTGTTGTACCACTCCTGCTAGGCCACCCCTTCTAATAGGACTTTATTTGGGTACAGAACTCTGCATATATTCTAACCCTTGACCAGGTAACTTTGTCCCATTTCTGAACACTCCTCCAAGCACAATACCCCCTCCCACCATTAAGATGATGGGGACACCACTCATATGACTCCCTACTTCTAGCTTTCTCTCCAAAAGAGACTGCCACATCCTAGGAGCATTCATCTACTCTTTAACTTTGCCCGCTCCATCTCCCCTCTCCCCATGCTATCAATATGAGCCACTGCTTATCCCCCTGCTGTTGGCTGGTGGTGTGGAGAGCAAGCTTGACCCTGATAACCTTCCGATTACTCACTCCACCAACCCAACTTGGTCAAACAACTATGGTCTAAAGATCACCCATCTCAATGTTTGAAGCCTCCTCTCTAAATCCACAGAATTAGAAGCATGGGTTTCCCTCCATGACCCAGATATACTTGGCATCAGGGAGTCATGCCCTAAACCCTCTATCTCTGACAGTAACTGACACCTACATGGCTGATCCATGCTCAGGCATGTTTGACTTAGTACTAAGTAAGTAAGTTTATTACATGACAAAACAAAATTGCCTTTACAAAAAATGAACATTTTTTATATTACAATATAAACAATACATACATAATTCACAGTGGTAAATTCCAGATTTACAAATCATATTTTGAAAATTGATATGAACATACGAACATGGAACATACAAAATTTGCCAGCAGATAAAGGCCTAGAGATCTATCAAGTCTGCTCGAATGTGCAGCTATCACCCCTTATTCTGCAGCTCCCCTCCCTTCCACTCTTCTCCTTCATTGACCCTCCCCCTTGTCCTGTCCCATCCTCGTTTGAAGCAGTCCACTGTTCTACTGGATACCACTTCTGCAGGTAACACATTCCACCCAGCCATCTCCCTCCTGACCTTTCCTCCCTCCAGTCTCATATCATGGCCCCTGGTGTCCCTCCCCTACCCTTCCCTACTTTGAACAGCCTCTTTGTGCCTGTCTTATTTATTCCTTTCATGTACTTAAAGGTTTCAATCATGTCCCCCCATCCCTCCTCTCCTCCAGTGAGTACATGTTCAACTCCCTCAGCCTCCTCTCATTTGATAAGTCCCCCAGCCCCTTGATCATCTTTGTCACCCTGTGCTGCACCCCCTCCAGTAACTTAATGCCCCTCTTCAGATACAGGCACCAGTACTGCACACAGAACTCCGGGTGCGGTCTAACTAATGACCTATACAGTGGCAGAATCACCTCCTCCCTCCTCGAGGATATATCCCTTGCAATACAACCCAACATTTTGTTGGCCCTTGCAGCTGTCTTCGTACATTGTGCCGATTTGTTCATTGACCCTGTAATGAGCACTCCCAGATCCTTCCCCTCCTCTGTCTGGGCTAGCTGCACTCCCCCTAGCTGGTAACTCCTCCTTGGGTTCTTCATCCCAAAATGCAGCACCTTGCACTTTTTGGCATTAAAGCCCAGTTGTCAGGTGTCTGATCCAGTTTCAAGCTTTGCCAGATCATCCTGCAATCCCTGTCATCCCCCTAGGTCATCCACCACTGCTCCTACCTTAGCATTGTCAGCAAACAGACTGATCTTGCTCTTGATGTCCAATGATACATCTGCAATGAATATCCCAAACAACTCTGATCCCAACACCGAGCCCTGTGGAACACCGCTCGTCACTATCCTAGAGTGTGAGAGCTCTCCCACCCACCACCACCGTCTGTTGACTTCCCTGAAGCCAGTTCTCTACCCATCTCACCAGTTTTGCGCCTGCCCTTGTGCCTACTAACTTACTTTCCAGCCTTCCATGCGGCACCGAGTCAAATGCCTTACTGAAGTCCAGATACAGGACATCCACTGCATGGCCCCTGTCCAGTTACCTAGTTATCCAGTCATAGAACTCCACCAGGTTGGTTTGGCAGGATCTGCCCCATATGAAGTCTTGCTGTCTGCTGTCCTGTAGTCCTTTGGCCTCTAGGAGGGCCACCAGCCTTTCCTTCAAGATAGTCTCCATTAGCTTACCCACGATGGATGTGAGGCTCACTGGTCTGTAGTTTCCCGGTTCATCCTTGGGGCAACTCTTGTGGCGGGGCACCACATGAGCCATCCTCCAGTCCTGAGGTACACACCCCAAATGTAATGAGGCATTAAATAGGTCTTACAAAGGTCCTGAAAGGACCTCTGCCAGCTCATACAGTACCCTGGGGTGGATGCCATCTGGACCTGGCACCTTATCCAACCTCAGTGCCTTAAAACCCTCCCAAACTCTGCCCTCCATGATTTCTCCAACTGTCACCACCTCCCCCTCTGTTTCTGCCATTTCTTCCACCTTGGGTGTCACCCCCCCTTCTCTTTAGTAAATACTGAGCAGAAGTACCCATTTTGTGCTTCTGCCTTATCGCACCTTGCTTCCACCCAACCCCGCTCCTTCCTAATCCTTTCTACGTGGTCCTTACAGCCCCTATTCTCCCTGATGTACGAAAAGAAGTCCTTCTCCCCCTTCTTAATGCCTTGAGCCAGCCTGAGTTTCATAGATGCCTTGGCTCCCCTTACTGCCCTTGTCACATCCTTTGATTCTGTCAAGTACTCCTCCCTGTCCTCCCCCCTCCCTGTTTTCTTGTACTTCCTAAAGGCAGCTCTTTTCCTCCTTACCTTTTCCATAACTTCCTTGCTCAACCAGCTCAGTTTCTTAGCCCTAGCCTTCTTGCTCTGGGCCATGCAGCAGGTTTTGGTTGCCTCCACTTTCCCCAGCTTTATGAGCTCCCACCTCTGGCTAGCGTCCATACTAGATTGAATTCTGACCAGGTACCCTTTTACCACTTCCCCCATCCTCCCAAAGGTGGCCCTCCTGAAGTCCAGCACTCTTGTGCCAGATTCCACTCCTTCCTTGCCCATATCCAATGTGAGCCATACTAAGTGGTGGTCACTCACTGACAACAGTTCCTCTACTGTAAGTTCTCTCACAAAGTCCCCATTTGCCAGCACAAGGTTAAGGGTATTCCCTAACCCGGTTGGTTCACTGCCCATTTGCAGTGGGAAGCTGTCCTGAAAGGCATCCAGCAGTACCTGTTCCTTCTGTTCCTAGTTGTTGTGGTACTCCAGTCCACTCCTGGCATGTTGAAGTCCCCTACAATCACCACACTATCCGTCTCGCAGGTCCTCCTGATCTGTCCCACTAGTTCCCTGTCTAACTCCTCTGTCTGAGATGGCGGCCTGTTCACCACTCCCATTCTAAGAATCCTATTCTTGGAATCCTGGATTTGCATCCAAATTGACTTCGTACTACCCTCCTCCCCTTCTTCCCTTACACACTTCAGTCCTTCCTTCACATATAGTGCCACACTCCCTCCTTTCCCAATCATCCTGTCCCTATGAAATAACCTGTACCCTGGTACAGACAGGTCCAAGTCATTGTATTGGGTGGCCCATGGTTCTGTGATGGCTGCAAAGTCCACCTCTCCCTCTGCCATGAGCACCTGTAACTCTGCAGTTTTCCTCCCAAGGCTCCTAGCATTAAGGGTAACCACCTTCCACCCTTCACCCCCTCCAATCCTGCCCTCCTCTTCTAGCATCACCAATAGTACTTGCCATTTGTCCTTTGTCACTGTTATGGGGGGTAAGCTCATATGGTTTCCCAACCTGTGGTGTCTGTATGTCTCTTGCCCATTTGCCACCCCCGCTCCTAGTTTAAATTCCCTACTTCCTCTATGTACTCCTACATCCTCTGTTTCAACACTTTCTTTCCTTCCTCACTCAAATATAGTCTGTCCTTGGCATAGAGACTGCTGTCCTCCCAGGTCCCTCCCCACCCCCCAATAGCCCATACCCTTTAGCACAACACCAGGTTCTTAGCCATCCGTTAAATTCCTCTATTCTCAGCTTTCTTGTTGTGCTTGCCTTGGGCACTGGAAGTATCTTCAAAAAAGTTCTGATCTTTCTGTCCACTCACATAGTTGTCCTAGTTCCTCAAACCTCCTCTGGACTGTATCTACTGTCTTGTCAGCCAGGTCATTCACCCCAAGATGTATAATTAAATGAGGCTAGTGTCTACCCCTTCTAGTATATTTCAGAACAGATTGTCCCACCCTTTCTGCTGTCATTCCTGGCATGACCTCCACCCAAATGTGACTATGCCTCTCCCCCTTGCTACCCCACCTAACTCCTCTTAGTATTGAGTCCCCAAGCACTAAGATTTCACCACTCTTACTCCCTGCTTGCTTCCATTCATTTCTCTCTTTCATTTCCAGCTCCTCTTCTTCCTTCTGCACATTATTTCCCCTTTTTATCCCTTTTGCATTTCCCCCAGCTGAACTTTCCCCCGCTCCGGTTTGGTCCAGGCATTTATAAATTACTCCTCTAATTTCATAATTTCCCTCCTCCACCTTCTTTCTTTCTAGCAGTGCAAAACTATTTTCTGAAGACCCTTCACAAATGCCCACTCTGTTTGTCTTCATAGTAACCTGTTCTCTCCTTTCCACTCCATGAATTTTCCCACTTCTTCGCCTCCCCTCACAAGTCCCAATCTCCTCCTTCCATTTGTCTTTTGTCTCCTGAACTGGTTTCCCCGGTAATCATTCTTCCTGGCCTGGGCACCCTTGTCCTTGCTTCCCTTCTTTTGACCCTCTCCTCACCACTGTTAGCTTAAATTGCCTTCCCTCAACTCCCATTCTTCCCCCCTCCAGTATTGGGCTAAACCCACCCTGAGTCTGCCTTGCCTGTCTTAGTTCCTCCTGCAGACCCTCACTCTCCTTTCTGAGTTTCTCTATGTGGTTGCACACTAAACATCCTCCCACACTCCAGGCAATTTTTAGAATTATTGTTGCACTGCACTTGTTGTTGCCTACCCATTGCTGTTGTTGCCCACCAGCGACCCCCACCCTGCCAGATGCAGGATACTAAACACTCCCCCAAGTCTCCCCTCTCCCCCCTCTATCAGTGCAAAACATTCTTTTCTTAATTTCCCTTACTGTGTTTGTTGTACACATTTAGATAGATTGAGCAACTGCTTTTTATATTCCTAACCTTCCTATCCAAACTCAAAAAGATACTTTAAGTAGCTATTGCACAACCTTCTTCAAACTCCTACTCCTCCTTTCCACAGTGCAAAGAAGTAACAATGAAAGCTCCTAGATTTGCAGTTACTTCCCTTCCACTGAGATAGCAGTCACCTCTTCACTCACTGCTGTTCCTTTCCTGGATGTCTGCTTCTGCTATGACAGGTTCATATCCTTTGCTCGTTTGAGTAAGTGATGTCAGAACCCCTGGTATAAAGGAAATCATGGACCGGGGTGTGACCAACCCAAGTCTTCTAGAAATTATCAGGTAGCTGAGGCCCCTGGTTAGACTATTAGCACCCTTCCCCCACTATGCACTAACCTTTGTAGCTAGTGAAGCCAGCAAAAATGAATCACAATTCTACTCAAAGCCCCCAAAATAGGTTTGCTACTAAAAGAAACAGGTCTCCAATTCAAACAGCTTCACCAACAACACATCAAAATAGGCTTGAAATTAGAAGATAAAGGTCGTCTGATTCAAAGAAACAGCCCCAGTTAAATCACACCATATGTGTTTTAAATCAGAAAAAATAGGCCTCTACAAATGCAGCCTGCTACACAGTGAAACATCAAATAAATGGGCCCAATTATAGCCACCAAAACAGTTTTCAAAATTCCAACAGCCCCAAAACAGTACCCTGCTAGCCCATTAGAAGTAGTAAGAAAGAAAATAAATAACATTCTACCAAGTAAAATCCACAAGAAACAATGTAAAAACAACAAGAAGCTGCTGTACTGTACCCGATCTGATACTTTTCCTTCTAGTTCCTTCTGAGAAGCCAAAGCAACTGACCAATATAAAAAAGATATAAAAATCACTTCTCATTCCTTATACATACTTTTCAATACAATATTAACACATCATCCCTTTCTCTGCTTCCTAATCTTTTTTATATGCAGTTTCTTAATCTCGATTTTTCTACAAAATTTAGCCAAATTAATCAGCACTTCTCTATTTCTAGTCAATAAAAGGAATGCTACCTGGAATTTTGGTTCCATTCGTAATTGTGCTATAATATTACCTAAATAGAAATTACCTTTCTGGCTCATATAATGGGCATACATTCAGCAAGTGGGCCAGATAATCTTCTTCTAGTTCACATTTACAATTTTTCCCCTTTGTTTTGTAAATGATGGGCCAGATATTCAAAACTTTGACCCGGGGCTAAATTAGCACTGCCCGGTGGGAAAACTTAGCACAGACACAAAAGCCTGCTATATTCAAAAGGAATAGCCCGGGGCAAACAGCTTCTGAATATAGCATGTTTATGAAGCAGGGCAACCTGGGCTGGTAGTGCAGGGCAAACTTAGTCTTGGAATAAGATAGCTTGAATATAGCAACCACGAAGTGCAAACCACAGCAGCAACACAGTGCACAGTGACATGAAGGTAGGTCGAGGTGAACTATGTGGCCATTGTGTGTGCCAGCAAATGCATGGAACCAGTATAGCTGCAGGCAGCAGCGCATGTGAAAGTACAATGTGCAAAACTATATGATATTCCCTGGACCGTTTGCAAGGCGCTAATGCATTTGTGTAGGTTTAGCATGGAGCTAAGCCATTTTCTCAGTGCAAACATGTTTGCCTGGAGCTAAACTTTGTCATATTCAAAAAGTGACATGCAAATGAGCCTACTTAGGTAGTCTCTGGGCAAACATCCACATTAGCATCTCATTATGCCCTGATTTGCATGCAGTTTGTCCAGCGTTACTGCAGGGTCCCACAGCTCCACCTGTAGGTCAGTCTGTAAGTACAGGGGCTGGCTGGGGTGTGCCCACAGCTCCACCTGTAGATCAGTCTGGCAGTGCATGATGGTAGCTGCAGGCTACATGTATTCAGTACAGCATAGCATATTGTACCCCAGGGTACAGCACAGCATAGACACAGGTGGTGGTGCTGCATGCAACTGTCACACTGTAAGTCATGCTACAGTGCACAGCAGACACTACAGTAGCAAGAGGGCAAGTAGTGTGATGGGCACAGCAATGTCTATGGCATGTAGGGCCGTGATGACCACTGCACTGTACTCAGTGATAGACTCAACTTGAAGGTGTTTTCTGACAGTGGACAATACTGTTATGTTGTAGTGTGACCAACAGATGCTGCACCTCTGGCATAGGATGCATACAGTATACATGACTGGCTGTGTATGCTGTGATGTTTGTACAGCTGTGCAGTATGTGACTGGAGAGGCATGTACGATCAGACATGAACACTGGTATTGGGATATTCCCAATACTGGTTCATGTGCACTGCATGATGTGTCCCAGCCTTGTGGCCACACCTGGTCTGTGGTGAGGCTTGGCGAGCTGTATACCCTCCTCTCAACACCTACCATGCCCACAGTGCTGCATGTGTGTGCTGGCATCTATTGGTCACCACAGTGTATGGTCTGCATGTATGTGCTGTATGGACACACTACCATAGTGTCCACTGGGGACCAGGTCACCACTTACTGCCTGACATGACTGGGACTGGAGGCAGATGTTGGCATCATTGTGGTGTCATCAGTGAGCAGAATGATTCCTCCATGTCTGGCTTTTTCTATGTGTCATATTCATAAGTTAGGGTCACACAAAGCCACGCAAAAGCTGAGCAAACACCACACAAAGCCACAATATCACACAAAGCTGGACTGCCCATGGTTAAGACTACCTTTTCCTGGGTGGTAATTTGTACCATTGAAAGGGTCACACTAAGTCGTGCAAAACCAGTTTGTGCAGTGCTAGTCACTGAATATAGCATTGCACCTGTATTCATGTTCAGTTTTCCCCTTGCATATATTATGACTTTGCCCAGCGCTAATGCAGTTTGCATGCACTATTTGGCCTTTTGAATATTGCAGATCTGTGCTAATCCCACCCTAATGTTGCACAAATGGTTTGCGCCCAGCACAAAGATTTGAATATCTAGCCATATATTTCTTAACCTTTGACCATCTTTGTATTCAAATCTAAATCTAGAAATGACTTTCCAATATCTTTGATATTTAACCAATATTCAAATAAGGTTCTATACTCAATTCACATCTATTCCTATGTCCCAACTAGGAGCTAATTTCATAGTTTTTTTCCTAATTCCAAATCTCTCATATGAAAATGGTCCCTTATTCTTTCCTTTATATCCAGATCTATCTGTGCTTTGAACAGTTTGAACAGTATCCCATATTCATAGAGACAATTCAGTAATCCTCAAGGCCTCATAATATTTTCTAATATAGAGATACTAGGAAAAGATTATCCTATTAGCCTGTAATTTATTGCTTCTTCAAGATAAATCCTTGGTAGTCTTTTTTCCTTCATATTATATACTTTCATCCAATATATGATAATTCTTTGTTCAATATTACATCTAATTGGTAGTTGACCCACTTCTAATCTGGTTAACACCGAGGAGGCCCCCATAGGAAGTCCTAACAATCTTTTATAAAAAATATTCAATGGTGTTTCCAGCAAATCTGTATTCTGATACCCTCAGATCTCTGCCCCATATAATATCTGGCTTTTAATTGTTGCATTACTTGCCCGTATACTTTCTTTCACACACTGTTCCCCCATATCTGTATGCAAATCTTTCTACGGTTACATAGATACATAGACAGTGTCGGCAGATAAGGGCCTATGGCCCACCCAGTCTGCCCATTTGAGCTTGTAAGTTCAGCTTGCCCTCCCAGAAGTCCGCCTCCCCCCACCCCTGACCTCCAGAATTCCTTTATGTCTATCCCATGCATTCTTAAATCCCGTGATTGTTTCAGCCCCCACCACTTCCTCTGGCAGGGTGTTCCACTTGTCCACCACCTGTTCTGTGAAGAAATTCTTCATGTTTCCTCTGAATCGTCCTCCCTCCAACTTCATCCCATGCCCTCTAGTCCTGGAACATCTTTTTCGCTTAAAAATAGTGTTTTCCTGCACCCTGTTTCTCCCTGTAAGATACTTGTATGTCTCTATCATATCCTCTCTCCTCCTCTCCTCCAGGGAGTACATGTTCAGTTCCTTTAACCTGTCTTCATAGGACTTATGATGCAATCCATGCACCATCTTTGTTGCCCTCCTCTGAACCTTCTCTACCCTGTCTATGTCCTTACGTGGGTATGGTCTCCAGAACTGTACACTGTACTCCAGGTGGGGCCTCACTAGTGTCTTGTATAGCGGAATTATGACCTCCCTTTTCCTGCTGGTGATGCCCCTGCCTATACATCCCAGCATCCTATTTGCTTTACCTGATACCTGTCACACTGTTTCCTACTTTGAGGTCATCAGAGATGACAACCCCAAGATCCTTTCCTGCTTGGTACATGCTATATCTTCACCCCCAACTGATATATTGTGCCAGGGTTTTGTGCCCCATATGCATTGTCTTGCACTTCTTTGTATTGAATTTCAACTGCCAAACCCTTGACCATTCTTCAAGTTTCTGCAGGTCCCTTCTCATTCTGTCTACACCCTCTGGTGTGTCTACTCTGTTACAGAGCTTTGTGTCATCAGCGAACAGTGAAATTCTGCCTTCTAGATCATGTGCAATGTCACTGATGAAGATGTTGAATAGGACCGGTCCCAGCACTGATTCCTGTGGTACCCCACTGGTCACTCTTCCCTCTGTGGAGTGACAGCCATTTACCACCACCCTCTGGGTCCTGCCACCCTGCCAGTTACCTACCCACCACACTACTGTCCTGCCCACACCCATATTCCCCAGTTTGTGTAATAGTCTTCTATGTGGCACAGTGTCAAAGGCCTTGCTGAAGTCCAGATAGGCCATGTCCACTGCCCTCCTCTGATCCACCTCCCTAGTCACCCAGTCAAAAAATTCAATGAGGTTGGTCTGACATGACCTCCCCCTGGTGAAACCATGCTGCCTTGGGTCCTGTAGTCCATTGACAACCAGATGTTCCACCAATCTCTCCTTCAGTAGCGCTTCCATGATCTTTTCCACTACTGAGGTGAGGCTGACTGGTCTGTAGTTCCCTCTTCCTCTTTGTTCCCACTTTTGTATAAGGGGACTACATCTGCTGTCCTCCAGTCTTTGGGTACCTACCCTGTTTCCAGTGATTGGCTAAACAGGATAGCCTGAGGTTCAGCCACCACCTCTCTTAGTTCTTTAAGGACCCTGGGATGCACCCATCTGGCCCCATTGCTTTGTCAACTCTTATTACTTCCAGTTCCTTCAGGACCCTTTCTCGTGTAAAGGGACTTGTGTCCATTTCTGCACCATTCTCACCCCTTGTACTCCCTTCAGACCCATTACCCCCCTCTTCCTCAGTAAAGACTGAGCAGAAATACCTGTTCAATATGTCAGCTTTACTGTTGTCATCCTCCACGCAACTCCCATCCTCCCCTTCAGTCTCACTATCCCCCACTTAGTCTTTCTTTTTTCACTTATGTACCTGTAAAAGGTTTTGTCCCCTTTAACCACTGATTTTGCAATGTGTTCTTCTGTCTGAGCTTTGGCTTCCCTTACTGACTTCCCTGCCTCCCTTTGTTTCTCCTGGTACTTCTCCTATCCCCTTCTGCCTGTGTCTTTTTGTATTGCCTGAATGCAATCTTTTGGCTTTCACTTTCTTTGCTACCTCTTTGAAAACCATAATGGTCTCCTCTTCCTTTTCCTCTTGCTAACCTGCTTAATGCATAATTCTGTTGTTCTTATAATCCCCATTTTAAATACTGCCCACTGTTCCTCAACCCTGATTCCTGTCCCATTCCCTTAATGCCTCTTTTAAGTATCTCCCATTTTCCCAAAGTCTGCTCCCCTAAAATCCAGGATACGTGTTTTTGTGTGGTTTGGTTCTGCTCTTTCTGTGATTTCAAACCACAATGACTGGTGGTCACTGTTACCCAGGTGCTCCCCCACTGTTATCCCCATCACACTGTCCCTGTTTGTGAGCACAAGGTCCAGTATTGCCTTCTGCCGAGTTGGTTCCATGACCAGTTGCTTGAGGAAGGCACCCTGAAGGGAGTCCAGGATAAATCTGCTCCTAGTTGATGCTGCTGCTGGGATGCTCCAGTCCACGTCTGGTATATTGAAGTCTCCAACCAGTACTACCTCACCCTTGTCTGCCATCCTTTGGATGGCTAGCATCAGCTCCCTATCTGTTTCTTCCTCCTGGGCTGGTGGTCTATAGACCACACCTGTGCGGATGGCTGGCCCCATTTTCCTTTCCAGCTTTACCCACAGTATCTCTCCCCCATTTTGTTCCTCCTGGATCTCTGTGGCCCTTATGTCATTTTTCACATAGAATGAATCTTTTAGTTTTACTTATTACATAATGCAAATGTTTTCTCCTAGACAGATTGCTAGTAAAAATAATACCTAGATAACAAAAACTATTCACTTTTTCTATCTTATTATTATTATTATAAATTAACACATGGTCCATTCCCTTTCTATTTCCAAATTTATTAAAAATTAGATATTTAGTTTTATCATCATTTATTTCCATATCTACTTCCTTACATTCTTCAGCAAATAACTCAAGGCTCCTTTTTATTCCCAGAAATCTGGTGGATAGCAGAACTATATCATCTGCACATGCAAGATAGGGACAGTACCTCTCACCCGCCTTTAACATGTGCTGCACAGGGTCTTTCATTCTCATTAAAATTTTGTTCAAAAAAGGTTGAACAAAATTGGAGATAGAACACATTCCTGTCTTAGACCAACATTTGATGTAAATTTAATAGTTCTAGCCCCTTCCTTATTGTACCTAATACTGGTTCTATTGTTTGTATATAATACTTCAAGCATATTTAACATCAGAGTTTCCATACCATATTCTATTAAGATGGTCCATAATTTCCCAGTTAACTCTATCGAATGCTGCCTTTAGAGCAATGAATATGCTGTACAATTTTTGCTTCTTGATAAAGTTATACTTGTAAATAATATGGAACAGCACATAACATTGATCTATGGTAGAGTGTTCTGGCATAAAACCAGCTTGTGCTTCATCCATTATTTCTTCCACTTTAACCCACTGCATTATCCTTTACTGTAATATCTTTGTAAACAATTTTGGGGAAGTATCTAATAAAATTATTGGTCTATAATGTTCAGGGTTAGTTCTATCAATTTTTTTAAAAACTTGGGATTATGATATTCTCTTTCCATGTGAGACAAGTATACTCAGTATTCATAATATGATTATATACATTTTTTAAACATGGCAGCCAACGTTCAATATCATTTAAAATATATCTATTGGTTCTCCATCAGGGCCTGGGGCTTTCTATCTTTTAGAGAGAGAAGAAGCAAAAACAGCTCAACTGCCATGAGAGGGTGCACGAATAACAAACAAATACAGTATAGCAAAACTCAGTGGGGGATGATGTGCTTTTAGTATGAAACCGGTCGGGACTTCTTCTTGTTTGAGCCCTTTAGCTGATTGTGGCTCTGCTTTTGTTTAATTTAATAAAATTATGCCCTGTTTGACACCATGTTGAGGAGTGCTGAGTTTTGCTGTCCTGGCTTTATGTCTTTTAGTCTGACCAATTGCATTGATTATTTCACTTACTGATATGGTTTTGTCAAAGGGGGTCCATTCATTTCTTATAGCTGATGTAGAATCCAATCCTATATCGAAAAATATTTCAGTAAAGTACCCTTCCCATGTAGATGGATCTATGTGACACTCTGTCTCCTCTTTATAGTTATTACATCCATGGACCACCATTTGCCAAACCTTTTTGTCATCCTTTAATCAAATAGACTCCTCAAATTCTTTCCATAAATATATTTTATGGTTTTCCCTTTTAGTTTTTAATAGATATTTGTATCTTTTCCTAAGCCTATTCAATTCCTTTTTATTTTCTTTATTCAGATTCATGTATATCTTTCTAACTGTCTTGTAAATTTAATTGTTTGCAAATTCGCAATCTCTATCATACCATTTACTCCCTGGCTTTTTTCCTTAACAAATGACACCTTAATCAGGCACCCAGACATTCTTTTTAAAATGTTCTCAAATCCTTGCATGCTGGCCTTAGTATTTTTATTATTGTCTATCATTTTAATATCTTCTTCAACTACACATTCTTTAATTAGTTGTTTAGAAAAATAGTAATCTATTGATTCCCATTTTACACCCTTATTTGCCCTGATTATATTATTTACCTCTATCTATTTTTATATTTCATTTCTTGCTTTTTTGTATCACCATTTTCATCTCAATAGGGCTATGTTCACTTTCGGCCCTTATTCCTATTTTTAAATCCTTACATAACGATATCATGTTATAATGTGACCAGCATAAATCAAGGATTGAGGAGCCTCATGTGCCCTGATAGGTTACAGCACCACTAAAATCTGCTTTTAATCTGCTATTTGTCAGAATAAAATTGTTAATCTTCTATTAAGCAACATAAACTTTTTCCCCCACCTGAAACCTTTAAATCTCTAGCCTTCCTTACTATATTCAGTGAATTTTGGCCCCATGCTGCACTTGCTTCTTCCAATTCCTCTGTGAGCTCAAGGCAGCACCCCACCCTTTCATTAAAATCCCTCATTATAATTATATCACCATCTGGGTTCATTCGATTGCAATCTTCTATAATTAACTCCAAATCCTGAATTATACTTGTTTCCATAAATCTTGAATTTATAGGAGGAATGTACATGTTCAAAATTGTTACCACATTTTTATTGCTTGTAAGTCTTATGCCCATAACATGCCCTGATTCAATTTCAATGTCCCTATATTGTAATCCTTACTTATCCTGTGCCATATCAGTAAGCCTCCAGATAATCTACCAAATTTCTTATCCTTTATTGCTCCCTTTGAAAATGATCTGTATCCGTTAATGTCAATTGTCTTTTTCAGCCAAGTCTCCTGAACACACACGCAATCAAATCCTCTGATATATTTTAAAAAGGATGGATCTGCAACTCTGTCCCTCAACCCTGTTATATTACATGATAAGATATAAAAGTCCTGTTCCCTGTTCCTATCTAAAATTCGCCATCTGTTTCCCTCTGACTGTCATTCATCCCTTTGTTCTTGCAAGATCTGATATCTATTAGATGTTTTAATTAAACTAATCCAGTTTTCAGAACTTAAATAAGTTGTATTGGGTTTCAGTTTTTCCAGCTCGCCATAAAGGTGTATGTCAACTGTATCTGTTCTTTCTGCTTTCTCTAGGATCATTAAATAATCCAACTTATTTTGTACCCAAATTGTCAGCTGACTATCTCTTTCCCATCTTATCGCTTTATTTATCTTGTATTTTAAATCTTCAATTTTAAGTAAATTCTGAAGTAACTCCATTACCTTTATTTTCACATTCCTCTTGTTTTCATTCAAGAAGCTACTTTCCCAAAACATGAAATTGCGAATGCTTTTTTTCTCTCTTCCTATGATTTTTGATTTTCAAAATACTCAGGGAACAGGGCTTCAATATTTATCACACTTTCCATTTCAAGGCCTAGTGTTTTATGTTATTTGTTTGTTTTTCAATTGCCTTCAGAATATAATACTGGTCTGATATCAATAGAACCAATTCCTCATTTACCAAAGGCCTCACCCCACATAGCCGGTCCAATAATGAATCCCTACTTCTGAATCCTTCAGCATAGTTGCAAGAAATAGTTTTAAATGTACTTCCAGTTTCAAATCAGTTTTCCCTGAGATTATAGCCACTCTATATAAGGGTAACACAAAATCAGATCCTACAGTTCTTCTAAGCAAATTTTCTAATTTAGATTTCTGTCCTACTAGGTCATCAATTCCCTTTCTATTTTCAGTATCCTTCTTTCTATATACCCTTTCCTTTTTAAATTTGAACTGATCCTGTGTCTCCTCTTCATTTAGTACCCCACCTCCCCACCTTCATCATCTTTAGATGTTTTAACCCCTTCTGCACTATATCATTTTGGTTCATTATTTTTTTAACTATTTTATGTTGTTTTTTTAATCTTACCTTCTTTACTACTTTTTATCCCTTCTTTTTTTTGTTATTCTTACCATTAATCTCGCTATTCATTTTCCTGACATGTCTGTAATTTATCATATTTTCTGCTTTCCTTTCTTCCACATCCTCTTTTGTTGTTTTTCATACCATTATCTCTTTTAGAGAGTTGTCCTTCCTTATGCTTCTTTTCCCTTTCCTTTCTATACTCTATTACTGATTACTTTTGAGGTAAAAAGAGCCTCTACTCTTCATCTGGACGCCTGCAGGGGGGTGCTACCTGATCAACACTTATATTTTATGAACTTTATTCCCTGTTCACCGCTGGGTGGGCTTGTTATTTGCTTTTCTTTGTGCTACTATTGCTGAAGTCTAAAGCTAGGGATTCACTGGGTGCCCTAGAGTTGCCTTGCTGATTATACCTTAAAGCCAGATATACTAAGCAGCTAATATAGAGCAGACTTGTTTAATATTGTGGTATTGGATTTAATTGCTGATTATACCTTAAAGTCAGATATACTAAGCAGCTGATATAGAGCAGACTTGTTTAATATGGATCTAATTGCTGAGTATACCTTAAAGCCAGATATACTAAGCAGCTAATATGGAGCAGACTTGTTTACTATTGTGGTATTGGATCTAATTGTGCTTGTAACTGAAGGTATTAGGATAGCTGAGTCCTAGTGTGACCTCATTTTGGAATAGCCATGTTTGCTTAGAGTGGAACCCCTTTGTGTAAGTCACAACATTTTCTCCCACTGCATAGTAATGAGAGGCTTTGTTTTCTCCACTACATAGGCAGCACCCCCAAGCTCACTGTTGACCGTGGCAGGCACTCAGGACAAACAAGCAACACAAGCAGCTCACCTGAGGAGCTGAGGAAGCCAAATTTCCAGCCTGATTTTTTTCAAGGTAAAAAGATCCTCTTCTCTTCATCTGGACACCTGCAATTGGGTGCTAGCCTGACGATGCTTCATGTCGTCTGCCCCACCTGCCCCAACCACTTACCCACCCAGGAGCGGCTGTCAATTTAAGGATCCACCCCATGACATTGCATCCAGTGACATCATGTTCTGTTGTCTGGAACCTATCTCCCCACTTTCCCATTTGCAGGTTATACGTGCTGGCCACTAGAGGGACCTATGCTCCCTTGCTACTTCCTACTCCTACCTGTACAGTACTACTTCCCTTGGATCTTGCTGACAACAATGTATTGGCCCTGCCTCATGCTCTGCCTGTGCCTATCCCCACTAGCAGTGCACTTGCCCACTTACCCATCCTCTACTCTGCACTGTTCCCTGGCACCCCTCCCTCCCCTTGCTCCTGAACCTGCTCTCTTGCCCCTTGGGATCTCTGTGTGTCTCGGTCCTCCCTGCCCTCCTCTAGCTTCCTCCTCACCTCAGGCACATCTGGGTGTCTTCTTATTCTTGCCTTCCTTTCCTGTATCACCCTACCCATCCCCTGCTTCCTTAACCTTCCCTCCTCCCCTCTCATGTCAATTGTAGGAAAACCTCTTACCGTCTCCCAGCCAGGGTGTTAGTCATTCTACTACTCCTGTCAGGGAACATTCATCCAAACCCTGGCCCAGTTCCCAGGAGCTCTCTGACTAGCACCACAGGCCTATGCATGGTCTCCATGAATATCTGTAGCCTCCTAAAAAAGTTTGACTCACTACAATGCCTGGTCACATCAATTAACCCTGATGTCATCACTGTGGTTGAGACTTGGCTGTTGAAATCCTCCTCTGACTCCATAGTCTCTCTTCCTGGTTTCACCCTCTTACAGTCTGACCATGCTGGTAGACGGGGAGGCGGCGGCTGCGCTACTTATGTCAAGGAGTCTCTCCCTGTGCTAGCCCTGCCTGCTCCCATCCTTGACTCCAGGGCCGAGGCACTTATGCTGAAACTAACCCCTAATCCTTTAAAGGGACCCCTTTATCTGACTACTGCATATGTGCCCCCCAGGGATCAAATGCAAGCCATTGCCTCTCTTACAGAATACCTTTCCTCACTACCTCCTTCCGCTGATCAAATTCTGGTGGGTGACTTAAATGTCAACTGGCTCAGCCCCTCCTCCTCCTCTACCCATGACTCCTTTTCTGCAATAGACCTAATGCAACTAGTTACCCACACTACCAAGACTAACCCCAAGAGAGGCTCCAGTACCCTGCTTGATGTGGTACTCACCAACTGCCCTAATCGGATCCCCAATGTACAAGTCCTCCCAGACTCTCTCAGCAATCACTCCCCCATTCTATTCCACTGGTCATCCTCGGTCCCCAAACCCATAGCACAGTTCACATGCCAGCAGCGTCTAATACCTGGTGGATTGATAAAACATAAGGAACGTCTGTCCCAAATTGACTGGTCTACTATACAGGCAACTCCTGAAATCTACACAGCTCTCTCCTTCTTTACCCAAACTTTTAATAATGCCTGTGATATCTTTGCCCCAATGTCAACCCGCCGTTCTAAAAGCAGAATGCCCCCTGGGTAACCCCAGCTTTGATCCACCAAATCAAACATAGGGACAACCTATGGCACTGTGCCATTGAGACTGGCCAGCCCAGTAACAGGCAGTTATATGCTGCCGCCCGAAACAAGTGCACTTGGGCCATCAGAAAGGCCAAATCTGAGCACTAATGGTCCTCACTCACTGCCTCATGGAGGAATCCCAGAACCTTCTGGGATAACATTAAACAGTTAAATGGGAGTGCACACTCCTCTCTCACCCTCCCAGATCAACATTAATGGTGTGATCTCCTCAGACCCAGCTCTCATAGCCAACCACCTCAACACTTCATTCACTGACCTTAGCCCTATCCTCCCTACAAATATTTTTGACCCTTCTCCCCCAGTGCCTGCCATAAATCTTTCTCACCCTTATTTTCTCCTCCGCTGTGTTTCTGTCCAAGAACTTAGGCCGCACCTTGTCACTGCCCTCAAGTGTAATAGTACGGACAGTGACACCCTGGATCCGTGTATCCTATGGCTAGTCTTAGACACAGTCCTTACCCCAATCACATGCCTCATCAACCACTCTCTTTGCCTGGGGAAGGTTCCAACTGCCTGGAAAGTCACCACTGTCACTCTTATCTTTAGAGGTGGTGATAGGACTGTGGCTGGAAACTATCGGCCAATCTTCATTCTCTCTCCTCTCTCCAAGGCCTTGGAAAAAGTGGTGGCCTCTCAAATCTCTGACTACCTCTCCACCTACAGTGTCCTCTGTCCTGAGCAGCATGGCTTCCGAGCAGGCCACAGTACCAACACAGCCCTCCTAGAGTTCTCCAACTTTCTCCACTCCTCCTTAGACACTGGTTCTCTGGCTGGTGCAGTCTTCATTGACCTCTCTAAAGCTTTCAACACTGTCTCCCACCCCCTCCTTTTTAATGCCCTTAGTCTCTCTGGTTTTGCTGCTGGGTCTATCTCCTGGTGCACCAGTTATCTGTCTGACCACTCACAGCATGTAAAAATGAATGGGACCTACTCAGACATCTGTCCCATCTTTTCTGGGGTTCCCCAGGGCTCCATTCTGGGCCCCTTACTATTCTCCCTTTACCTTAACACCCTTCCACACTCTTGCTTGGGGAACATTCTATTGCATGCTGATGATGCAGTCAATTTTGCCTCAAGTCATAACCCTATTGCCCTCCAGGACTCACTGCAGAAATCCTTCACTGAAGCCAAGGGCTGGTTCAAGGAACATAGATTGGTGATAAATCTTAAAAAAAAAAAAAACATGTTCTTCACTCATCCTCAAAACAAGTCCTGCAACTTCAAACTCCTCATTCACTCTGGGTCCTCTTTCCCACTTGAACAAGTTTGCTCCTATAAATACCTAGGGATCCATTTTGACCCCTCCCTCTCCTTCCATGGACACATCACTGCCCTAGCCACTGCCAGTAATATCTGATTGGGCATATTTCATCGGTATAAACACTGCCTCCCCCAGGAGGCTCTTTGACTCACAGTCACCTCCTCTATCTTGTCCGTAGTGGACTATGGACTGCCGGTGTATGGTGCTGCTGATCAGACCGCACTCCATAAAATTCGCACTACACTGAATAAGGCCTGCAGGTTAATTACTGGGGCACCTAGGCAAACACACACCTGTCTACTGTACCCTAAAGGGCCGGTACTTGATCTTGATGAGTCCCTCAAATATATGACCTGTACCTTTACAAAAAAGACCCTCCTTGAGCTAACCCCACCAGGATTGACCACCATCATCCGCTGCTCTGTCCCACTAGTTTATACTTGGACCTCTGAGAAAACCTCTCTTGTTATCCCTAGAGCTAGGACCTCTAATGGCCAAAGAGCCTTCATCTTTAGGGCCACCTCCTGTTTCAACACATTGCCCCCCTCCATCTCCGAAGCTCCAACTATATTGTGCTTCAAAACGTCCTTAAGGAACCACCTTGTTAACACCCAAAGCTGTAATTGCCACTAATCAAAGCCGTACTCAGTACTTATGACAAAGCTTACTACTAAGCTGCTAAGGACAACATAACTCTGGGATTGTTTGCATCAATCCTACCTGTACCAGCTTGTTTGTATCTATGTCTTAAGTTACTGTTATACTGTGTTATACTGTTATACTGTGTATTTTCATTTGTCTTACTGTGACAAGGTACCTTTGTAAATGAGCCTATGACTCAAAGGTTTTCCAAACTGCTATCTAAATAAATAAATAAATACATTCACTACCAGTCCTTTTATACTTGTCTTCCTTTTATTTTTATTTTTTTCTATAACTGTACCTTCTTCCTCTAGATTCTCTTTTTTCCTTTATTTCCTGTCTAATTTTCTTTTTTCAGATTTCTGTATTCCTTATTTTATCTCCCTTATTATACTAGTAACTCTAGCATCAACTGGGTGTAGCATAATTAGATTAATCTCAGAGCCAATGCTTGTGATAGATTCTATATTTTGTACATCCCTCTGTTTACTTGACTCCATTAATTCCAAATCAAACTCACTTGTTAATTCAGAATTCAAAGACTGCACCTTTTCCATCAGCCCAATATCCTGATTACTTCCCTCCATTTGGTCTTCAAATTCCAAATTTCTTTCTGTAGTTTCCTTCCCCTCTCTATCTTTATTTAGAACTAAATCAATCTGTTTTTTTATTTTCTATACATATTCCTTTAATAAAGCTTAAATCTTGTTTAATTACCAACATTTGCTCATATAACATAGCATTTGCAATTAAGGGATCTCTTAAAGCAGAAATTATATCCTTAGTTAATGATCCCAGATCCAGTATGTCAGATTCAATAGGACTCATATGATAGGTAACTGACTCTAACTCTGAGAAGCTGTTAACCTCATTCTCTTTTTCCATTATCTCATTACTCTGAATTTGTTGATATCTCTGTTTTTTCTCCTTGTTGTTATTAGGAGTGATTAGCTTTTGTCTATGTTTCATTTTTTGTTCTATTTTTATATTTGTTTGTACAGTTTCTCTTATTTCTTCAAAAGTCTTATTAACTTCCTTGTTCAATAATTCCACCAGATTCCAGTTCATTAATAAAGGTTTTTTTGGGGGTTTTTCTAATAACCCTTCAATTCCCATATCTATATTCTTCTTATTCCAATTATCAGTGTCTGCCTCCTCTTCTACCTTATCACTCACAGTTTATTTTTCCTTTTCTTTTTAAAAAAATATATCACTAATTAGTGGTTGGGACCCTTTATTTTTGCTTATGTCACCTTTATCTAAGGTTTCATCCCTCCCCTTGTCTTTCTTCTGTTAATTAGATTGGATCGCAAATCTATATCATACTCACTTCCCTCTAACCTTATATTTTCCACCCCTTCTCTCTCTTCAACTGGCATGTCCTCCACATTTTTATTATATAATTTTCCCTTATCTTTAGTTCCTCTTGTTAGCTGAGTAATTACTTTCCCTTTATTTTTGCCCAAATAAATCCTTGGTGTACTTGTGTCAATACTTCCTTCCCACTTCTTGTTTCCACTGGCATCCCACTAATTACACAGTTTTATTTTTCTTTGTCTTACACCATACCACTATACTGTTAAAGTACAGTTACAGTCTACTGAGTATCTAATGATATCTAGATCCCAATATGTACAGTCAAAAAAGGTTAAGCCTTAATAAGATTATATTCTTACACATCCACAACTTCCAACATTAAAGTTCAACTTTATCTTCTTAGTTCTTCTTTGTTAGTCCCCGTTTCGTTATTTTTTTCCTTTATCGCTTCCTTTCTAGTAAGTTGTAGCAATTTTTTAGCAGGGGGAAAAAAGGCACTCACTGCTATTCTTTGTCCTTCTGGCAGCTTCCTAATGTAATTTAAAAAAAAAAGAAGATTTCAGGAGACCTCCTTCCAGTTCCAGTTCTTAAGACCAATTTCCCTATTAATTTTACTTTTACTCCTTTAAATCAAGCCTTTTTAATTTTCCAGACTCCTTTTTATATCCAAGTACTCCTGTATCCTTAATTAGGTAGTCCATCTTTATCCAAAGAGACTTAGTCCATATGAACTTGCTATTGAATTTTTGATTGTAATTTTTCACTGCAAAAATAAATATTAAAAAACACAATGTAAAATCATATATTATAGACCATACCATATACTATAAAACAAATTATTCTCTATGTACAAAACTTTTTTTCTCTACTTACTTCTTTTAAATTCATTAATCAGATTCTGCTCCATATCCCTTTTTAAGCTCAGCATTCCATTTACTACTTGTTCAAACTCAGCTATGACAGCTATTACAGCCACTGTTAAATCACCAGATAAGAGCCCACAAGAGCTTATATAACCCAAACAAATCCAGGATTACTAGATAAAAATATAACAATCTACTGCTATACACAGAGTTGTGAGAAGCTGCTGATGTCCTTCCTTTAGCACTCCTCCTCTGAATCTAATTCAGCAGTTTTAGGATCATGTGCAGTTATACTAAAACACCTCATGACCTTCACTAACCTATCACTAACTCTCTTCCCAGTTCCTTAACTTTTGATTTGTTTAGCTTTATTTTCTTAACTCTATTCTCCAAGTATAATTCTTTTCTCCCACCTTCACCACAACTTTAACAGTTGGGAAGAAGGAGAGAAAGCAAGCTTAGGCAGTAATAACCACTATTAACTCAATGAGCAGCAAGCCTTAGATCTAAATGGCCCTCAGTGATCCTCCTCTGTCTGTGTCAACAACTTCTAGTACCATACCTCTCAACTGCTCCAGATTTTCCGTGATGACCCGTATTCAGCTGGTCCCAGTCAGCCTGTTCTGCTGCCCCACATTCTGTGGTGTTTTTCTGCCCAGATCCATCCCAATCATCAAAAACACATGCTTGCCTTTGTTGCCCAAACACTTCCGGGTTTCTGTCTCTTTTTGCCAATGTCCAATGTGCCCTGCCGACCAATAGGGTGCTTTTTCTACTGTGACATGTGGATCAATAATTGTGCTCCCCCCAAAGCCTGCCTCATAACCCAGCAGCCTCTGCTCTACCCGGCCCACCCCCACAGATTAACCCTTGATGGCTGGTGCCCCCTCAGGTCTGCTGCTGTACAATAAAGCAGCTAGTGGCTGGAGGGGGAGCCAGAGAGCTCTTTGGTAGCTGTTTCTAGGAGAGCACAGGAGGAGGCCAGGACAATGCATCAGAGCAGAGGTCAGAGGGGATTTGGAGCACACCCAGAGTCAGAGCTGACTAGCCAGCCAAGGAGCAGAGCAAGAAGCGAGCAGTGGCTCCACCATTCCACCAGAGAGGAGAGTGGCCGTGGAGACCACACAGTGAAAGGGATAAGAAGGGAGCCTGAGGTTGGGAACGAACACCAGTGCCAATTGCCTACAGTCCCAAGAGGTGAGAAATGCAGATTTTCTCTGTGGGGCTTTTTTTATTGCAATGCTGCCTTGCCTTGCTTGTTTTTTACAGTCAAGGCTAGAGAGGACCAACACTGGATTTCAATTTTAGTTCATGAGTTTTTAGTATCTGCTATATTGGGTTTCTAGTGTGGTTGTGTATGTGTGTGGTTGGAGGGGGATATCAAGTTAGTGCATTTTGTGGTGGATCTGGAGGTTGGGGGAGCTAGAGTGCAACTTGCAGGGCTCGGGTTGGAAGCTGGTCTGGCAGAAAGGGCAACATAATGTGCTGAGGAGTACTAGGATTTTAGGAAGGAGCTACGGTAAAACTTTCTGTGCTGGGAAAGGTGTGGATTTGGGAGGGCGGGCTGGGGTGCAACTACTTGCTGGGCTGGTGGAAAGGGCTGTGGATTCTCTAGGGAGGAGGCTAGAGTGCAACTTGCTGGGTTGGGGAGGACTGAGGGCCTTGCTCTGGAGCAGCTGGCTAGGCTATGGGAGGTGGGCTGAGAGCAATATGCTGGACTGTGGAGACTCTAGGGAGGGGGCTAGTGTATAACTTACTATGCTGAAGCAGGGGTAGGAGGATAGCAAATTCTGTTATAAATGACCTCCAAAATGCATCAGAATGTACTGTCCAAAACTACAAAGGTTTTATGGGAGTTGTGGTGGTCCCCAGACCTTCGGTCTTTACTTTAGATTTTAGATCCTTGTGCATGCACTTATCTGAAGGCTAGTTACTCCACTGAGTGTGGGAACATCAGAATAACAATAGAAGCCCTGGGATGGCATTGGGGGACAGTTGTACAATGTTGCAAGCACCAGCATGCTGTCAGGAGGAACAAGCATGCCAGTAGGAAAGCCAGCATGCCAGTAGGAATTGCATCCACCATGCTTCAGAAAATACAGCATTGTTTCTGGGAGAAACTGCATTCAGTGCAAAAGATGGCAAATCACTGAAACACAATCATGTAACTGGGGCCACTGCCATACCACAAGGTGCATCATTAGGAAACCTGCCATGCCAAAACAAATGTCAGAATGTCAACTGAAAAACAAACATTCATAGCAATAGGAAACAAAGAATTTTATTTACTTATTTATTTTGTTTGTTGATTGGGAAACAAGGGCAGGGCAATATGGCATATTTTCAACCTGGGAGGAAGGGACACAGATGCAAAACAACTGAAATTGAGACAAATTAAGGTGTTGGTGGTATTTTAGTGAATTTCAGAAATCTGGCCAGGGCCAAAGGAAATTCCTGTATTCTTATTAAGAAGTGCCAAGGGATCTGTAACATCCAGCAGAACAACCATCAGAAAAGGCATGCAGGAGGGTGGGGGTGCTACTAAACACCAGAGAAACACTGAAACAATACAGGAATGGCTATTGCAGGGTGGGAGATGCCACTAGACACCAGGGAAACTAAGTCCAACATGTTTTTGCATATGAAGGGATCCTTTATCATATAGCCAATGTGTATTAAACTGCAAATTTTTTTTTAATAGAACTCGAGCCAAGGTTTGGGACACTGACCTTCTACCATCAGAGGCAGAGCAAGTTCAGCAAGCAACCAGCGCATCCACCAGGAGTCCAGGACTGTCTACACCATGCAGGCATTTCTCACCAGCAAAAGGAGGTGAGAGGAGGATCGGCAGCAGCAGAATCCAATAGGTATGTTCCAGGGTAATTGGGGATATCCTAAAGTGTGAAGTATTTTTAAAATGACTGCGTCTTTAACTGTCTGGGAGTGGTGGGGTGGGGAATGCTACCACCAATTTCCTTTATTTTGGGACTTGTAATTTGTTAGGTGGTTGCTGCCTCAGTGACTCCAATTTCCTTAGGATATACATGTGTACCATTTTTGGCAGGCTGGGGGAGGTGCATGAAGCTTGCTGTGTCTGACAACATCTGGTATTTTGGGGAATAAAATTCTAGTATGACACACTTGATTCTGCTGGATGTATTCATAAAACAATATGGGTGATTGGGCACAGCAAGCCAGACCCCCCCAACACACACAATGACATATGTGACCTGTTTTTTTGTTGGCGGTGCATGGGATCTGACTCACTACAGGAATGCATCGGAGTACTTGGGTCTGGATGGATGTGTTTAATAAAATGGGTTGTGCAAGTATGTGTGGTTTGTGGTGGTGCAGCAGGGGGGACCTACCTGCAGCGTCCAACAATGTCTGATGTTTTATTAATATGATTGTAGTGTTAGTGTAACACACTATGGGCATGTTAATCAACCAACAGGATTGATTAGTCACAGCAAGCTGGACCCCCCCCCACCAACCCAGAGAATGACTTGCCTGGGCTAATTTTGATGGTGTGGTGGTTTGCTACGTGATGTCGCAGGGTTACTTTAGATGTGTAACAGAATTCTTTGTAAAAAGTATTTGGGTACGGCGGGGGGCTGCTTGCAGCGTCCAAACAGTATCTAATGTTTTATTAATATGATTGTAGTGTTAGTGTAACACACTACGGGCATGTTAATCAACCATCAGGATTTATTGGTCACAGCAAGCGGGATCCCCCAACCTAAAGAATGATGTACATGTCCTGTTTTTGCAGTGAGTATTTAGCCTGCTAAAGGACACTACGTCGGATTACTTGGTTGAAATATGTTTTCTGGAGTACTCATTTATCGTTGCCATCCCTTGGCAAAATTGGCTCTGGCTTACTTTGCTACTTGCCTGCAGCTTACTTTAGATGTGTTTTCATGGAATTCTTGTCTTTGCTGCCATGTCTTGACAAGCTGGGGTGCTCAAGTGTGTTTCTCCATCTTCGGTACTTCATCGCTGAACCGTCCTGCTGCCATGTCCTGTCAAGCTGGGCCACACAAGTGTGTCTCCATGTTCTGTCCTTCATTGCCTGAACCATCCTGCTACCATGTCTTGACAAGCTGGGGTGCACAAGTGTGTTTCTCCATCTCCTGTTCTTCAGCATCTCTTGTTGTGTGATTGTTTTTTTTTTTTAATTGAAGATGTGTATCCAGAGGGAGCCTGGAGCTGTTCAACAGGAGGATGGCAGAGTCATTCCTTCTTTTCTTCTGCCACCTTCTTGAAGAATAGAATCCTACCCCACTGGAACACTAAAACTGATGTGTTCAAACACTAAATACAAAATTAATACTTCACGTGTAGACAACCGGGCTGAAGTTGATGATGAGGACCATGATAGTGACAAATCTCCGGAGAAGAAGAGGTGAAGATACACAATTTTCCAAGCAACCTGGATGAGCATGTTTGACTGGTTAGCGGGAAGCAAACATGGTGTGAAGTATGCATGCTGCAAGACCTGTGGCACAGATTTCACCATCCACCATGGAGGATGACATGACTTGAAGCGGCATGCTAATTCAGAAAAGCACCAGCAAAATTCCAAGCACATGACTGGAAAAAATATGTCGCACTTCTTTGGCTCTCTAAACCTGGTGAGCACGAAAGTCATTGAGGCAGAGGTGGCTTTTGTGTCCCTGATAGCAGAACATAATCTCCTTTTTACAGCAGGAGAGCATATTCTAAAGTACAGGAAAAATATGAGAAGACCAAGTTCTGAAGAAGATGATCTGTGGGCCAACCAAAGCAAGCTGCATTGCAAGGGATGTGCTTGGGCTACGATACCAAAATGATGTAGCTGCAATGTGTCAGAAAGTACCCTTCTGTGTGTACATGGACCAGAGCACTGATAAGGGTGATGAAAAACTGTTAGTAATTTTTGTGGGTTTCCTGGATGAAGCTGCTGGCAGAAATGTCATCCATTTCTTAGATATGCCAGATTGTGTGTCTGGGACCGGGCAAGCGATGTTTGACTGCTTGGTATAAAGCATGAACAAATTTGAAATCCCATTATCAAATATTGCAGCATTTTCATCAGATAATGTTGCTTCTATGATTGGGAAAAACAATTCAGTCCTGTCACGTTTAAAGAATGTGAATCCAAACATTCTTAACATGAGATGCCTCTGTCACTTGGCTGATCTGTGTAGCAAAGCTGGGGTAAAAGCTCTACGTTCGCCTGTGGAAGAATTGCTCTCTGATGTGTACTGCCACTTCTCAACCAGTTCACAAAGACAACAGAAACTAAAGGAATTTGCATTGTTCACAGATGTTGACCCACTCAAAATAATTAAGCATGCCCCAACTAGATGGCTGAGTCCTGGAAAAGTTATCAACCAAACCTTGGATATGTGGCCAGCTCTGCTGTCATATTTTCTAACACTGGAACCAAGATCATCCAAAATTGACCTAATCTGTGATCGTCTGCAGAGCCATTAACTCAGAATGGTCTTTATGTTTCTAAAATATGCACTAGAACCCTTGCTGCAGTTCAGCACCCAGCTACAAAGCAGAGAAAGCCAGCTTATGACTCTGCATGGAGATGTGCATAAACTGATGCAGCAGTATGCAAGCAGAGTACTGAAACCAGTAGCAGCTGTAAAATTAATCAGGCAAAATGACATGTCTGTACTACATGACTCAAGCAGTGTCTTGGCCAATGGGGACCTCAGGGTTGGACTAGAGGTCAAGAAGTACAAAAGTAATAATGAGGATGACATTTTGGGGACAGTAACTGAACACAGTTTTTACAAGAAAACTGTGGTGTTTTATACTGCTGAGCTGGAAAAAATCCTGAAAAAGTTTCCAACTCAGGATCACCTATTAAAAAATGCTGCATCCATTCTCAATCCAGCAATTAAGCTGGACATATCCACACAACTTGTGTTTGATGTTGCCAAACATCTTGGAGTCTGTGTAACTGAGAAAGACTCAACAATTATTAGATGAGTTTTCAGTGTATCAGATTGAAGATACAGGTAAATTAATTGGACCAGTCAATGGACCACATTCATGCATTTCTAAATATTGGGCTCATGTTCTCCAAGAACTATATGACTCTGAAAGACTTCAGCTTTTCAAAAGATTAATGTTGACTTTACTTTGCTTGCCACATTCGAATGCTGAAGCAGAAAGGGCCTTCAGCATGATGAGGAAGGTAAAAACCGAGCTGCATCATTTACTAAGTCTGAAGACACTGAACTCTCTGCTGGCCATCAAAATGAACGAAGACAAGGACTGCTATGAGGTCAAGCAGCCAAGGCAAGTGCTAGATGCTGCAAAAAAAGCCACAGCAGCATACAACAAAAAAAAATCTCAGTCATACTTGTGATAAATAAAATATAGGTTACACTGGCAGGTGTGCATCCACAAGTTTTCTGAATGTTTCTCTTGTTTTGTTTGTATTTGCTGTTTAACTTTCATTTCTTCTGTTCTGCATACACTGATGGTTTTGATTGTATTGTGTTGGAGTTGGGCTGTGGTTGCACTAATTAAAAGCTTTGCATTGTTCAGGTTGTTTGAATAATGTTTTATTTACTGTGTGGCATTTACTGTTAAGCATAGCAATGTAGGAACTGTAGTGTAGCGATGTAGAAATGTAGGAACTGTAGCGTAGCTATGTAGGAACTGTAGCGTAGCAATGTAGGAACTGTAGTGTAGCAATGTAGAAATGTAGGAACTGTAGCGTAGCAATGTAGAAAGTCGGATGTGTAGTGTAGCAGGTGTATTGTTTTTGCCTGCTTTTAATATGTGCAAAATAAAGTATTTCTTAATCTAATCGTTTGTGCATTGTGTTTATTCATGAGTGTAGCATTAAAATAAAGTACAGACAACACATTGGTATAGTAAGTTTTTATTACAAAAACACACAACACCACACATGGTTAAAATAACTTTATTGATGCACCATCAGATGGCCGCGCTACTCGCATGCTACAAAAAATAGGGTGTTCCACATTTGGGTCATTTGTCACACATCGCCATGGTCTTTGTTCCACATTGGCAGGTTTAGAGGTTGAGAGGTATGTCTAGTACAGTTTTTCTCTTTTTATCTATTAAAAACTATTTTTAACCATTGAAAACACTGTCAGACTTTAAACTTATTCATCATGGTTACTTTGCTAAAATAACTAAACTAAACATGCTTTTACACTTAACATGTACGAACAGGTTTTTAAAATAATGTACAATAGTGCACTCAAAGGGCTACATTAATTTCTGTAAAAACACAAACAGTGTCCAGCACAAATCACTGAGAGTCCAAGTTAGATTTTTATTCTGTTTAGGCAGAATCTCGCAGGCCGCTAGACCCCCGTGGGTCTCACTGGGACTGTCCTTCCTGCAGGGGCTCTTTCCACTGCCCAGGACTCCTACTCTACAGTCAGATGCTCAGAGGCCTGCTAAATGTTCTTTCCTGACAAGTCCGTTCTTCAGTGTTCAGGCACAAAGATTATCTGGAAAGGTCAGCAATTATAAAAATGAATGTAGCAACGATGACATACCTGTTATAAATAAAAATGAAGCATTTACTGACTCCTTTTTCAGCTGTTACTCCTCAACAGTCAAGCGAACTGTCCAAGCACCATCTCAGCAGTCTGTCTTGTCTCATCTGATTCTGTCCACATGCAGTAATGGTCTTCCAAAGACCTCACTGTTCTGCATTACTCTCACCAAAATGGTCCAGTCTTTGTTGCCGAACTAGTAATAAGAAAGGTGGTGGGGTGCTCCTGTACTTTAAAGAGTCTTTTAGAGGCCAGCCTGGTGGCACTGAGGGTTAGGTGCTGGACACCACACCTCGCACCACACCAGCAACCTGGGTTCGAGATTGAACCTGGAACACTGGAGAGGCAGCAGGGGGAAAAGAGAGAGGATTGAGCATCAAGAGGAGTGCTCTCCTCTCTCAGGTAAGGGGACTAGTCATCCCAGTGACTGACTGCCCTCTGGTGGTAGCCGGAGGGCAGTACAGGTTGGGAGGCTTGAAAGTTGATGTCTTCATATCAGAAGAGGGGAGAAAATAGAAAAAAGTTTTCAGAGCTGGCAGGCTTTATGATGGCTTCCGGGGTAGGAGGGCTGGTGCCCCTCCCCACTGGCTCTGTCATGGGGGGATGCAACCTGTGGGGGATGGCCAGTGGGGGTGAGTGCATGGAAAAGTCTGACAGAGAGAGATAAGTCCCCTCGAAGGGAGGGGCTGGAGCCACCTGCCAGCTCCAAAAGAAAGGAGGAGTAAATAATTATAATAATAACGAAAAAAGAGCCTCTCAGAGCTATCTCATCCCACTGCTCAAACATATGATCCCCAGCAAATGGCTTCTCACTGAACTCTCATTAGGGGCTGCTGAGAAGATATACATTGGCTGCTGTTACAATCCCCCAAAATAAGGCATACTAAGGCTTACACATCTGCTGTCCAGTCTAGGACAACTCTAACCACCCCAAGAGCTCATTGTATTAGGTAACATTAATCTCAACTGGCTGAGTTAGACCCACACTGAGTGCAGTGAACTCCTTAAACTACTAAACCTTACACAAGTTATTACCTCTGCCACCCAAAACAACAACAGATCACCAAACCATTCCCTACTGGGCTGGACTATAACAAATATGGAGGACAGGATCCTACAGGCAGGTACCCTGTCTGACTCCATTAGCAACCACTCCCCTACCTACTTTATCCAGTACCCGAAGCCCTAAAGTCCACTCCTCAAAATATCTGGCATTTTGAGATTCCTCTGACTATGACAACGCCTGCCTATTCTTAGACATAAGGGTCATTAAACTGGATGACTTTCCACTCCTTGCCTGATGCTACTTCAGCTATTGGCTTCCTCACTGGTTCCATTGTAAGCATCCAGGATAAGCACTTCCCACCAACATGATGCTGGGTATGATTGGGGTATACACGATGGCTCAATAAAGACCTTATTTCTCTGATGAAGGAGAGAGACATCAAATGGGCTGCCTTTAAAGCATCCCCCTCTCACTCACAATGGAATGAATACTGATGTCTGCACAACCTGTGCAAACAGCAGATTAAATCACAAAAAGTGAAGTATCTTTACAAGCTTCAGTGTGACAGCCTTGGTAACCCCTGACCTTTCTGATCCACCATTAGCTCCATGACTGCTTCAATATCCAGTCAGGCTGTTTAACACATTAACACCCCAGAGCGCCCAACAACAGGCCCAGCCAATCTGTCCAATGTCCTCAACACCAAGTTCACAGATTTATCTGCCCACCTTGCCAAGCTTCCCCCACCCAATCAAGGGAGTAACTTCACCCCACACCCGAAAGGGACCCTAACCTGCCACCACTCCACTTTAAGGCTAGCTCTCCTCAAGAAACTTTAAAGTTACTCATGAATATCTCTAATTGGGGAAGCTCAGTCAGTGACAGGCTCAAACTACACTTCCTAAAAATTATGGTCCCTCTAATTGCCAAACGCCTGACTAGGGTTTTTAGCCTTTCTGCTTCTCCACATCCTCCATACCCACTATCTGGATGAAAGCTAGGGTTGTCCCCATATTCAAATCCAGTGATCCCCAGTCAATGAACAACTACAGACCCATTCCCATCTTACCCCACCTTAACAAACTTCTTGAGAAAATCGTACACCGCCAGCTCTCCAATCATATTGTTAAGTATAACTTTCTCTGCCCCCAGTAGCACTGCTTTATGAAGTATCATGGCACTATTTCTGCCCTGGCCCTAACCATGTTTTCAGTAATATGGACATATGGTGCTTTCTTCGTGGATTTGAAAAGGCCTTTGAGTTGGTGGAAATTATATCCTACAGGGCAAGCTAAAATGACTTGGTTGCTCCTCTGGGACCACTACCTGGTTCTGAAACTACCTTGCTTGCCTCTCCCAAACAGTCAGCACTGGGGTTGCCAGAGGTGTTCCCCAGGGCTCTATCCTTGGCCCCTCCTTTGTTCACTCTTCATTAACTCCCTTCCCACTGACAGCCTTAAATGTAATGCCATCATTTCCACTGCTGACTTAGTGTTATTCCATAGTGACCAATCTCTGACTAGCCTCTTATCCATGCTCACATCAAATTATGGTACCGCCCATGATTGGTTCCTGAAAAATAGATTCCAGGCCAAGATATTCAAAGGGGATGAACCCAACACAACTGAGTTGAGCTGTGACATCACTGAATTGTGCCCCTGGGCCATATTTAAAAGGACCGGAAGCAAAGTGCAACTCCAGATGCACAGCAATACAAAGATAATGTATGCAGCACATCTGGAGGTGGCCTTCCCATGAATATGCATCATGTTGTGATATTCAGCCGAGATGTGAGGCACAGCTGCCTGCACATCTCAGACATGAGCCACACAAAGTTAGGCATGGAAGAAACATGCCTATCTCCTAGCCACCCACAGGTGGGCTGCAGAGGGAAACGTGGAGGCCTTATGGGTCACCTTACGATCCCCAGCAGGAGATAAGGTCAAGCTGGGTGTAGCATATAGGCCCCCCGGGATGAGTGATGTTCTAGAGGATGGTTTGCTGGACAACATCATTGCCCAGTGTGGTCCAAAAGGGGAAGGAGTGGTGTTGATGGGGGACCTTAATATGCCAGGTACTAACTGGGAACCATGTCCTCTAAGGTGGCCAAGGAGCAGAGGCTGCTGTATGGCTTCCAGGATGTGTTCTTAACACAGCATGTGATGGAGCCCACAAGGGAGGGGCATGTCCTGGATGTGGTTCTGGCAGATGGGGATCTGGTAAGGGACATGGTTGTACAGGACCCCCTGACTGGGAGTGACCACAATACTGTCTGGTTTCAAATAAGCATTGGGGGTGGGGGTGAGATCTAGGACACTGGCAGTGGACTTCAGGGGGGCAGACTTTATGGGCATGGGAAATATTCTCAAGGATCACTTGAAGGATTACCTCAACAACAAGTGTGGAAAGGAGATGGGAGGTCATAAAGCGGGGACTTCAAGAGGCAGTCAGGATCTGTGCTAAGTTGAAGCGTAAGGAGCAAGGTCACATAAACCATGCTGGTGGTCCAGTGAGGTCCAGGTAGCAGTCAGAGAAAAGAAGCGCTTACAAAAATATAAAACAACAAGAGGGATAGGGATAAGGAAATGTACCAGCTTGCATCTAGAAAAGTCACCGTATGGTGAGGGAGCAAAGTCCAGTAAAGAGCATTGGCTGGCACAGGGATACATGGAGGGAAAAGGGTTCTTCCGGCACATTGGGGAGCGGAGAAAACTAAGGGCCATCTCAGCAGATTGAGATCAGAAGGAGGGTGGGTGGAAGAGGCGAGGGACCAGGCAGAGGTATTTAACGAGTAC
This sequence comes from Neoceratodus forsteri, assembly GCA_016271365.2. Taxonomy (NCBI): domain Eukaryota; kingdom Metazoa; phylum Chordata; order Ceratodontiformes; family Ceratodontidae; genus Neoceratodus; species Neoceratodus forsteri. The sequence goes on from CM028137.1 coordinate 707,905,349, forward strand.
TTTGCCTCTGTGTTCACTAGGGAGGGGGATGGGATATCTACAAAGCAAGGCACAAAGGGGATAGAAGCGGCAGGGAGTGGGATCAGGGGAGCAGCAGAAATGGAGCAAAAGGGAGGGAAAGGTACCCCAGGGGTGTCACATCTGGTTAAGGATAAAAAGACCAGTAAGGTGGAGGGGACGGATGATGCCATCCCCACCAAAAGGGTGTGGTTTGCCCTCAAGGCCCTAAAGAAAGACAAATCTCCTGGGCCGGATGGCATTCATCCGAGAGTACTATGGGAATTGGCGGACATACTGGCTGCACCCCTGGCGGAGCTTTTCAACAGGTCACTTGAGACAGGGAGGGTACCTAGGGATTGGCGAGAGGCACATGGTACCAATCCATAAGGGGTCGAAGGAAGTCCAGGAAACTATAGACCCATCAGTTTAACCTCGGTGGTGGGAAAATTAATGGAGAGTATACTAAAGGAACGATTGGGGTTTACTTGGAGGAGGTGGGAGGTCTGGATAGTCGGCAGCATGGGTTTGTGCCAGGTAGATCATGTCAAACCAACCTTGTGGAGTTCTATGAATGGGTAACATCAGAACTGGATAGGGGTAAGCCTGTGGATGTATTATTCTTGGACTTCAGCAAGGCGTTTGACTCTGTCCCCCACAATGGTCTGGTGGAGAAACTGATGGGGTTAGGGTAGGCCCTTTGATGGTCAGATGGATTGAAAACTGGATAGCTGGACGCACTCAGAGAGTAGTGGTCTGTGGGGAGCTCTCGAACCCTACAGAGGTTGGTAGTGGGGTACCACAGGGCTCAGTCCTGGGTCCAATCCTGTTTAATGCATACATATCAGACATCAGGGATGGTATAGGTGTGAAATGAGTCTCTTGCGGATGACTCCAAGATGGGAGCAGTAGTTGAGGGAGAAGAGGAGGTTGGCCTGCAAGGGACCTGGACACCCTGGAAAGCTGGGCTCACACATGGAAATTAATTTCAATATCACCAAGTGCAAGGTGTTGCATCTTGGTCAGGGAAACCCTAAACACAGGTACACCCTGGGAGGGAGGTGCTGGAAGCCTCAACAGGGAAAAGACCTAGGGGTCATGGTGGATACATGTATGAATAACACTGAGCAGTGCAGGAGAGCAGCTAGCAAGGCAAACAGGATGTTGGGATGCATCATGAGAGGATCACCTCTAGGAGCAAGGAAGTGATTCTGCCACTGTACAATGGACTGGTTAGACCACACCTTGAGTACTGTGTACAGTACTGGAGACCACACTTGAAGAGGACACAGCTCCTGGAGACGGTACAGAGGAGGGCAACAAAGATGATACGAGGGCTAGGGGATTTGACTTACGAGGACAGACTTGAGGAGCTCTGCCTGTTTTCATTGGAGGAGGAGAGACAGGGGACATGATTGAGGTCTTCAAGTACCTCAAGGGAATAAATAGGGTAAACATGGAGGATCTTTAGACTAAAGCAGGGAGGCATCACCAGAGGCATGGTTTGAAGTTGGAAGGTGGAAGGGTGAGGGAAAGAGGAGGAGGTTTTTCACTGAGAGGGTGGTGGACCCTTGGAATGCTCTGCCTGGTGAGCTGGTTCAGAGATCCACAGTGGAGAGCTTTAAGAGAGGGTGGGACAGACACAGAAAGTGGATGTATCAGATGATGGCCTATCCCGGGGGGGTGGGGATGGATGATAGGGGTTTCTGGAGCACAAGGGATGGGAGGGTCTCGGCACCCAACTAAGGATCTAGGTTCGAGCAGACTTGATAGACCATAAGGCCTAATCTGCTGGCAAATAGTATGTTAGTATGTTAGTACTCCACAGCACAGTACAGTACAGCAGCCACCCACCCCTGGGTGGCTAGCTCCCCCAATTCCTGAGTGTGACATGAGATAGTACAATCCCATTCTCCCTGGTAGTCTTGTGGCCCCCTCATCCCTTTTCATATTAATAAGAATATCCAGAACATCTCTCCTAGTCCAGTGGTATCCCCCTTCAATCCCTGATCCCCGTCCATATTAATAAAAATATCCAGAACATCCCTGGAAGTCCAGTGGCATCCCTCTCCCATCCCTGATGCCCATTCATATTAATAATAAAATCCAGAACATCCCTAGCAGTCCAGTGCTACCCCCTATCATCCCCAATCCCTGTCCGTATTAATAAAAATATCCAGAACATCCCTGGTTGTCCAGCAGCACTCCCATCCCCACTCCCTCTGCATATTAATAAAAACATCCAGAACTTTCCTGGTAGATAGACTAGTGGACCTCTCAGCCCCAATCACTGAGGACAAACACATCCCACCCTGCTCCCCTGTCCCAGAATGGCCATGCAGCAGAGAACAGCAAAACCCACCGGCATACCTCCATGGCTGCCAACCGACTGAACTATCACAGATTGACAGCTTACAGTATGCTCTACGATACCATTGGTTGATACTGTCAACCAATGGCTTTGCAATATGTACTGTAAACTTTCATTCACAAAGACAACTTTATGAATATAAGCTTACAGCACACACTGCAAGCCCACTGATCAACAGTGTCAACCAATGGAACCAACCTTACTGTAAACTGCCATTCTGTGACAGCTCAGTCAGTGGGCAGTGGTGGAGGTATGCAGAAGGATGTGTTGCCTGTTGGCTGTATAGCCATTCTGGGACATGGGAGCTGGGTGGGGTGTGGGCTCCTCAGTGGGTGTGGGGGTGGGAGTTCACTTGACTACCAGGGATGTTCTGGATTTTTTTATTAATACAGATGGGGATCAGGGATGGGAAGGAAGTACCATTGGACTACCAGGGATGTTCAGGATTTTTTAATGAATACGGACTGGGATCAGGTATAGGAGGGTGGCCACTAGACTACCAGAGAGGGGAAATTTATGTTGCAGTATGATCAGGATACAGGGAAGGGGGCACTGGATTACCAGTGATGTGCAAGATTATATTATTCAGGGTTGGGGGCACTAGACTACCAGGGATGTGTGGGATTGTATTATTTAATATACAATTGGGGCTGGGAGGGGTGGTACTAGACTACCAAGGACTTTGGCTCCCATTTACTTGCAGGGTGGCTGGACATCATGCCAGGTGTATCCCTGCAGCTGAGATGCTGTTGGGTCCATAATGACATGCAAATGACCCCAGTTGCGCCTTGCACGTCATTGCAAGTTTGGGTCTGAATAGCTGGAAATTACACCCAGCATATCTCCACAATGTGCTGTGCACTCCCATTCCAGGTATTCATACCTGACATGGGCATGCACTGGCACTCTTCAGTGGTCTCCAATTGCACCGCACACTTATATTGAGATTGCACATCTCCTTTGAATATAGCACTGTTGCACTCTAGGGCAAATTCAATTTTGCAGAGCAAACACTTGTGCCCTTCCTGGGTGCAGTTTGAATATTGACGACCTGGTTAACACTAACAAAATCAAGGCCATGATCTTTGGGTCCAAATCTAAGCTAACAAAATCTGCCAACACCACAGCAGCCCTTAACGTATTGTCACCTGGCGGCCCTCCTCTTGAAATGGTTTCCTCCTTTAAATAGCAGGGTATCACCCTGGATCCCGCATTGACTTTCTCAGAACACATTGATATCACCATTCATCACATCTACCTAAAGTTGGCAGTGGGATATCAGCTGAAACACTACCACACCCCTGAGGCTCATTTAGCCATTGCCCAGGGTAATCTCCTGCTTTTAATGGATTTCTGCACCCCAGCTATAGTCAAATCTCCACCCATAAGTTGTCTAGGCTAAATACCACTTAAAACAATATTTGCAGGTTCATGTTGCACACTACTCTACCCATCACTAATCCCTCTATCAGTCCCTTGGCTGGCTCCCTCCTCAGATTAACATTGACCACCTCCTTGGCTGCACCATAGACAAAGCCATAAGAGGCAGGATCATATCACCCTCTTACCTCTGCTGAAACCCCAGAATTTCCCCCACAGCCTTTGGAACTCCTCCAGCCTTCTACTGGATGATCCACAAATCACCATCTGCCTGGGAGTAAAGCCTTTACCTCAGCTGCCCCTAAACTGTGTAACTGTCTGCCCACCTCACATTGCTATCTTGATTCTCACTTCCTATTCAAATCCCACTACAAATGATACATAGATACATAGATACATAGACAGTGTCGGCAGATAAGGGCCTATGGCCCACCTAGTCTGCCCATTTGAGCTTGTAAGTTCAGTTTGTTTTCCTAGAAGTCTATTTCCCCTTACCCCTGACCTCTAGAATTCCTTTATGTCTATCCCATGCATTCTTAAATCCCGTGATTGTTTCAGCCCCACCACTTCCTCTGGCAGGGTGTTCCACTTGTCCACCACCCGTTCTGTGAAGAAATTCTTTCTCATGTTTCCTCTGAATCGTCCTCCCTCCAACTTCATCCCATGCCCTCTAGTCCTGAAACATCTTTTTGCTTAAAAATAGTGTTTTCCTGCACCCTGTTCCTCCCTGTAAGATACTTGTATGTCTCTATCATATCCCCTCTCTCCCTCCTCTCCTCCAGGGAGTACATGTTCAGTTCCTTCAACCTGTCTTCATAGGACTTGTGATGCAACCCATGCACCATCTTTGTTGCCCTCCTCTGAACCTTCTCTACCCTGTCTATGTCCTTACGTAGGTATGGTCTCCAGAACTGTACACTGTACTCCAGGTGGGGCCTCACTAGTGTCTTGTATAGCGGTATTATGACCTCCCTTTTCCTGCTGGTGATGCCCTGCCTATACATCCCAGCATCCTATTTGCTTTACCTGATGCCTTGTCACACTGTTTCCTACCTTGAGGTCATCAGAGATGACAACCCCAAGATCCCTTTCCTGCTTGGTGCATGCTATATCCTCACCCCCCAACTGATATATTGTGCCAGGTTTTGTGCCCCATATGCATTATCTTGCACTTCTTTGCATTGAATTTCAACTGCCAAACCCTTGACCATTCTTCAAGTTTCTGCAGGTCCTTCTCATTCTGTCTACACCTCTGGTGTGTCTACTCTGTTACAGAGCTTTGTGTCATCAGCGAACAGTGAAATTCTGCCTTCTAGATCCTGTGCAATGTCACTGATGAAGATGTTGAATAGGACGGTCCCAGCACTGATCCCTGTGGTACCCACTGGTCACTCTTCCCTCTGTGGAGTGACAGCCATTTACCACCACCCTCTGTGTCCTGCCACCCAGCCAGTTACCTACCCACCACACTACTGTCCTGCCCACACCCATATTCCCCAGTTTGTGTAATAGTCTTCTATGTGGCACAGTGTCAAAGGCCTTGCTGAAGTCCAGATAGGCCATGTCCACTGCCCTCCCTGATCCACCTCCCTAGTCACCCAGTCAAAAATTCAATGAGGTTGGTCTGACAGCCTCCCCTGGTGAAACCATGCTGCCTTGGGTCCTGTAGTCCATTGACAACCAGATGTTCCACCAATCTCTCCTTCAGTAGTGCTTCCATGATCTTTCCACTACCGAGGTGAGGCTGACTGGTCTGTAGTTCCCTGCTTCCTCTTTGTTCCCACTTTTGTATAAGGGGACTACATCTGCTGTCGTCAGTCTTTGGGTACCTCCCTGTTTCCAGTGATTGGCTGAACAGGATAGCCAGAGGTTCAGCCACCACCTCTCTTAGTTCTTTAAGGACCCAGGGTGCACCCCATCTGGCCCCATTGCTTTATGAGCTCTTATTACTTCCAGTTCCTTCAGGACCCTTTCTCGTGTAAAGGGACTTGTGTCCATTTCTGCACCATTCTCACCCCTTGTACTCCCTTCAGACCCATTACCCCCCTCTTCCTTAGTAAAGACTGAGCAGAAATACCTGTTCAATATGTCAGCTTTACTGTTGTCATCCTCCACATAGCTCCCATCCTCACCCTTCAGTCTCACTATCCCTCCTTTGTCTTTCTTTTTCACTTATGTACCTGTAAAGGTTTTGTCCTTTACCCACTGATTTTGCAATGTGTTCTTCTGTCTGAGCTTTGGCTTCCTTACTGACTTCCCTGCCTCCCTTTGTTTCTCCTGGTACTTCTCCCTAACCCCTTCTGCCTGTGTCTTTTTGTATTGCCTGAATGCAATCTTTTTGGCTTTCACTTTCTTTGCTACCTCTTTGGAAAACCATAATGGTCTCCTCTTCCTTTTCCTCTTGCTAACCTGCTTAATGCATAATTCTGTTGTTCTTGTAATCCCCATTTTAAATACTGCCCACTGTTCCTCAACCCCTGATTCCTGTCCCATTCCCCTTAATGCCTCTTTCAAGTATCTCCCCATTTTCCCAAAGTCTGCCCCCTAAAATCCAGGATCGTGTTTTGTGTGGTTTGGTTCTGCTCTTTCTGATTTCAAACCACAATGACTGGTGGTCACTGTTACCCAGGTGCTCCCCACTGTTACCCCATCACACTGTCCCTGTTTGTGAGCACAAGGTCAGTATTGCCTTCTGCCGAGTTGGTTCCATGACCAGTTGCTTGAGAAGGCACCCTGAAGAGTCAGGATAAATCTGCTCTAGTTGATGCTGCTGCTGGGATGCTCCAGTCACGTCTGGTATATTGAAGTCTCCAACCAGTACTACCTCACCCTTGTCTGCCATCCTTTGGATGGCTAGCATCAACTCTATCTGTTTCTTCCTCCTGGGCTGGTGGTCTATAGACCACACCTGTGCGGATGGCTGGCCCATTTTCCTTTCCAGCTTAACCCACAGTATCTCTCCCCATTTTGTTCCTCCTGGATCTGTGTGGCCCTTATGTCATTTTTCACATACAGTGCCACTCCTCCTCCCTTCCTGCCTGCTCTGTCTCTTCTGAATATGTTGTAGCCAGGTATGGCCATCTCCCAGTCATGGTTATCATTACACCAGGTTTCAGTGATGGCCACAATGTCAGGTCTGACTGTACCATGACAGCCTCCAGATCTTCCATCTTGTTGCTAAGGCTCCTGGCATTTGCACACATGGCTTTCCATGATTTGACCTCCCTAGACTGCTTCACTGTTCTACCAGCCCTTCCTTGGTTGTTATTTATCCCTGGTTCTCCTTGCTGTCTGCCCTTCTGCTGAATTTTGCCCTTTTCTGCTTATCCACCTTTTGGACACTAATCTCCATCTTTTGCACACTGCTTTGCAGAGATAGCCCTCCTCTGGTTCACTGGTTCCACTACTAGCTGTGGGGGTGAGCAAGTAGGTACCGTCCTTGCTGGCCTGCCACCCCCTTTGCTAGTTTAAATGCTGTCAATGTAGCATTTAAACTTATCATTGAGTGCTTGGATTCCCTCAGGATGGATGCAGGCCGTCAGGCTTGAACAAACCTCCATCCCTCAGGTGGGTCCGCAGTCACCAATGAATCAAACCCTTCCTCACAGCACCAGTTCTTCAACCATGAGTTAAAGTTCCTGGTGCATGCACTCCTATGCTCTCCTTGCCTCTCACAGGTAGTACTTCAGAAAGTGACAGAAGTAGCTACTTGCTTGAGACCCTCCCAGTTTCCTAAACTCTTCCTGAACTTCCTTTGGCTCCCCATTTGCCAAGTCATTAGTACCTAGGTGGATAATGACATCAGCTCACCCTCCGTCTTGCCTTCCCAGTGATCCCCAGTATCTTCCTTCCATCCCTCCATGCCGTGGCACCTGGTAGCACCTCACCTCCCTGTCCTCTCCTCCTGTGTTCCTAGCTGGATCCCTCTTACGATGGAGTCCCCACCAGGATTCACTTCCTCCTCCTGGGGTCCACTGCTTTCCCCACTGAGGTCACCTCCTTGCCTAACCTCCACATCCTTTCCTTCCACTTCCCTGGGTACCTCTATTTGGTTGTCCTCATTTGCCAGTGTGGCATATGAGTTCTTGAGAGGAATAGGATCTGGGATGTGCCTCTGCCTGACTGCTCTAACCCTCCCTGAGCCCACTGTCATCCAAGTGCTCCTCGTTCTCGGCATCCTTTGAGGCAGCTGCATTGGACTGGGTGGTCCCTGGATAGGGGTGATGGTACTCCTGACCCAGTTTACTTCCGCTCTGAGTCTGGCTACCTCATCCCGCAGTCCTGAGAGATGCATGCAGATAGGGCAGCACCTCAGTGTCCAGAAGGTCTGCCTGAATATGGCTGCCCCACAGCCACTGCATTGCACCACTCCCCACATTATACTGCAATTCCACTACTTCTCTGCTACTGAAGCTCTCTTAGTTCTCTTTTTATTTATTTACAGTACTAAAAATCCTGTAACTGATCCTCAGATACATATTTTTTTTAGAAAGAAACCAATAAATAAATAAATGAGTCAAAACACTTGTCGTGCTGAGGGTGGTCTTCTTCCCCCTTATGCCCCTCCTACTTCACACCTCTTACTATACCCTGTGTTTAGCTCCTGTCAATCAGATTTATCAGGGCATATAATTAAGAGTTGGGGGAAGGGGTGGGAGGGGGTGCAAAATTGCAGCAATTAAAGACAGCACAGAATTACACCACCACTATGTTTTAAATTTTCAACAGCCCAAAAACAATTATAAGTAAAGACAACACAGAAAAAAAGTATAGTGTCACTACAAGCCTACAATCTAAGTTTAAAAGAAAAATACCAATTACTAGTTACTCTGAAGCACTGAATTGAATATGTTTCCTTCCTTCACCTTCTGGCTTCTTCTGGCTACAAAGCAGACTTAATGGCTGTGGTGATGTGTATCTACCCCAGGGTGATCATTCTCAGTACAACTCTGACATGCCCACAAACTTGCTGAGATCATTCAGCAACTCAGACACCATCTGTTATGTTCATCCTATTGTATATTGTCTTCAATGGATAACACTGTCTTGAATTTATCTAGTAGATATGCTTCTACACCACTACTGTAATTTGTATTTATGTAAAATCTGATGGAGTTTGCTGTATAGATAACTTACTATTGATCATGTCATGCAGTATTTGTGTAACTCTTGTTTGGTATTTTCAAGTACTGTATCTTGTATTTTATCCTTGTGCCAACTTCATGGCCCGAGCCATGTCTGAAAATGGTCCATTGGATCATTGCACCCACCCAGTTAACAAATACATACATAAATAAATGAACACAGATATGGCTCCCTGTCCCTTTCATTACCCTTTCTACACCCCCATCACTTACAGAACTAGTACTCCTTGGAACTGTAGGCACGGTGGGACCTTTCCCTTCTTCTTTCCCCATATCTCTTTTTGTTTTGGTACTTTTCCTCATGATTTCTAGACTACATGACAGAAGACCCACCCACACATGCCTGTTGCATCTCATAGACTGAGACACAGTCACCGGCCTCCTCACCCTCATTGTGAGACCTACTGTACCACTGCAGCAGTTTACTTCCCTTACAGAAATAATTATATGTAATGTTTTCATGCTGCACACATAAAACTAATCATGTGATATGCATGCTGCAAGTATGAGTCAGATGTTAGATTGGAACTGATTGCATGCATGTGGCATGCATGCAGGAGCAAGTATGGAAAGCATGCTTCTTCTGTTAAACTGGAACAGACTGCATGCATGTGGCACACGTGCAAAAAGAAAGTGGTCACTGATAACTGCACACATGAAAGTTAAATGACTTGCTCAGGATCACACCATATACTGTACAAGTGGTGGTTGATGAAATTCAGACCCAGGTCTTCAGGTCTCCAAGTCTCCTGCTTTATAGTTCAGTGCCTCTGACCACTAAGCTATACTGCCTGAACACACATATGGCTTGCTTGTACTTTAATACAAATCTGCATACTGTACATCTGGAAGCATACAGCATGCTTGTAGCCAGTGTTATACTTTTTAATTTTCTTGCCCTTCCTCAGTTGCATAATTGAACTGTAGCATACATACCAATAGAAACACATGTGGTTCTTCCCATTCCCAATACACACACGTACCCACAAAACTACTTAATTACTTCTCTCTGGCTTGTACTCCTTCCATTTTCTCTCCATAGTTTTGAATGCTTCCATTCAAACAAACTTTAAGGGGCAAGCACAAAAGCAACAATAACTCACCACCCACCCACATGGCCAGTCCCCAGCCATGCACACACACTGCAGCAGGTGTGGCCATGCTGCTACAAACAACCCATCAAGTAGAGATATAAGTACAGAGTCTCTTACCTGAATGCTAGGGAGCCAGAGGCAGGAGTCTTAGAGAGATGATGTCCATGGGTCAGCATTCTGAGGCATAGTTGTACTCCCTTAATATAAATCAAATTATTTTTCATTACTATTTTATACATTATAATGGTAAGTTGGAGAATAACGAAGGCTACTGATCTACGAACAAGGTCCTTGTTAGTTGAGTGGTGGTGTTCAATAATCTCCAACTCTTCATCAATAATTTATAAAATAGTAATAAAAAAATACCCCCATTCATTTTAATGCTGCATGCCCCTGCAGTCTCCCTTGTCCTATCTCATAATGAGCCTGAATGTGGTGATGTGGAGGCCAGCTTCACTACAGGGGCATAAGCTTGACTATAGTGGGGCTCCAATAGTCTGTGCATACCGTACTGCTTAAGTGTACCTGAATGCAAGGGACAGCACTCATTTTATCCCTGAAATCTGCTCTGCTCCTCATCCATTCCTCATGGGAAACATACTGCTCACTCAGAGGATGTCCTGTAAATTTAGACTTTATTGTATGGGGACAATTTTAGATTTCAGCATGTGGGAGCCAACAACCAGTTGAGGCCAGGTGCAAGTTAGCCCCTAGGTGGCAAGCTCTAGAATGTCTGGAACATCTCTAAAAGGTAAACTCATTTGTTGTTACTGAAAAGTGATATGCAAATCAGAAACCATTCAAATGCATAAGATTCATCTGTCTATACCCCAGACTAGTGCATCAGATTTAGGCTTAAAACAACCTAGTTATTAACCAATTGTCTCCCTGGCTGATGTTCTGAACTCCTCCAAAAAAAAAACTTGTCCAGATTTCTCTCCCCTGCTCCATTCCATTCAATACCCATCCTGTATGGGTCAAGAAGCCACCAAAAGGTGCAGAAAAGTGAAAAACATACCAATATTTCAGTCCTTCCTCCTTCTTCCATCCACCTTTAAAAAACGGTATTTACTTTTACTTATCTGGCCATCTGACCTGAACCTACAAACTGGCCCAGTGTGCCACTAACCCATTTTTCAGTCCACTCCTCCTCTGTCCTTCTGCCAGATGTTGGATGCAAGAACCAACTATCCCAGTCCCCAACATAGTCTTCGACCAAGTCACCTCACTAACCAAATCCACCCAACCTGTGCTGATTATTTGTTAGCTTCTTGATTGGCTGTGCCATGGCTGCTGCCACACTGATCAAAACCTATGAAGGCCACCCACACTTCTGTCACCACTGCTGCTAGGCCTAGCTTGCTATCGAGGGGGCCTGTGCTGTTTTTATGTTCGCTTGCGTGCATGTGCAAGGAATGTTTTGGGAGAGTAGCACACTTGGAGGTGTGCCTCTCCTACGCAATGCACTGCTCCCTTGAGCAGGCATGGCGGTCCTGCAGCAATGGGTGCAGGAACTCAGTATGACAGCGGTGTTTGTCTGCTTCAAAGGAAAACACCACTGCCATATTGAGTGCCGCCACTGTCCCCTACATCATGTGCTCCCGCTGCGCACGTCACGCCACCCCCCCAAAGCTTTCCTGCCATGCTGGGAGCCCACCCCAGAATAGCAAAGGTTGTTTGTTTTGCAGATGGGGTGCCCAAGCTCCGTCAGCTCCTCGGCCACCCCCGTGTAGTTTGAAAAATGGGGGTGCCCAATCCCCCATCGACTCCTTGGCCCCCACACATCTTATGCTATGCTGGGAGCCCACCCCAGTGTGGCTAAGGTCCCACATCATCATTTTTTTTTGTTTAAACCTGTAAAACAAAAACTGTCCCGCGGCGTGTCTCCCAACCCCCCTCCCACAACCTGCACCCACCCACTGTGCACCCAGCCTCCCCACACACCCCCACCCCATACTTTCCTCCGGACTCTGGGGCGACAATCTTCGGTGGACCGGGAACACGTCTGCACTCTTCAAAGCCGACCGCGAACTGAGGAAATGCAGGTAAGCTGTATAATGGGGCTACATAGGGGGGTCTCAACTTTAGTGCATATCTCAGTCATTTTTTGGAATTTGTACACCAAATTTTCAAAATGGGGTTTTTGGGACCCCCTTCTCATGAATGATGTCACTGTCATGGCGTTATTCAGGCCCAAAGGGTGATTTCGCAGGCACTGCACAATCACTGCATGAAATCACCCATCAGCCTTGAATAATGCCATGACAGTGACATCATTCATAGAAGGTTACAAACCCATGTTAATTGGTGCGTCAAAAATGACTATTTCTGGCGTCGTTGTGCAGTTCAATGCAGGCTGGTAAGTTCGCAAATTTTCAATATTTTCACTCCAGATTTTCAACATTGCCATTTTACCACACCTCCTCATGAGCAGTACAGCTGTCATTTTTCACATCCTGCCCAAAACATCTTTCCCCCTTGTAGTGCACAATGGCGCTGTTGGTGTGCAAAATCAATGTATGGAACACATTAAGAAAATCACAGTGACACTGTTCATGAGCAGAGGTCTTAAAATGGCTATGTTGAAAATTTGGTGAAAGAATTCCTAAAAATGACTGTTTTACGAGTGTGCATTGCGCAGTTCCTATGCATGCTCATACGTTTGTGAATTTTCAGTATTTGCACTCCAGATTTTCAACATTGCCATTTTACCACACCTCCTCATGAGCAGTACAGCTGTCATTTTTCACATCCTGCCCAAAACATCTTTCCCCCATGTAGCACACAATGGCGTAGTCGGTGTGCAAACTCAGCGTATGGGACACATTAAGAAAATCACAGTGACACTGATCATGAGCAGAGGACTTAAAATGGCTGTGCTGAAAATTTGGTGAAAATATTCCTAAAAATGACTGTTTTATGAGTCTCTATTGCGCAGTTCATACGCACGCTTGTAAGTTTGCAAATTTTCAATATTTTCACTCCAGATTTTCAACATTGTCATTTTACCACACCTCCTTATGAGTACTGCAGCTGTCATTTTTCACATCTTGCCCAAAAATGTGTTTCCACTCATGTAGTACACAATGGCACAATCGGTGCGCAAACTCAGTGTATGGGACACATTAAGAAAATCACAGTGTCACTGTTCATCAGCAGAGATCTTAAAATGGCTATGTTGGAAATTTGGTGAAATATTTCCTACAAATAACTGTTTTATGAGTGTGTGTTGTGCAGTTCCTTTGCACGCTCGTAAGTTTGCAAATTTCCAGTATTTTCACTCCAGATTTTCAACATTGCCATTTTACCACGCCTCCTTATGAGCAGTACAGCTGTCATTTTTCACATCCTGCCCAAAATGTCTTTCCACCCATGTAGTGCACAATGGCGCTGTCGATGTGCAAAAATCAATGTATGGGACACAGTAAGAAAATCACAGTGACATTGTTCATTAGCACAGGTTTTAAAATGACAATGTTGAAAATTTGGTGAAAAAATTCCTAAAAATGACTGTTTTACGAGCGTGCATTGCACAGTTCCAACACACACTCATAGGTTTGCGAATTTTCAATATTTCCACTCCAGATTTTCAACATTGCCATTTTACCACACTTCCTTATGAGCAGTACAGCTGTCATTTTTCACATTCTGCCCAAAACGTGTTTCCGCCTATGTAGCGCACAATGGGGGTAACAAAAAGATCATGCTGACAATTTATTGTGCAAATACCAGCAATCACACGGGGCATTAGGGTAAAGCACCATACATGCCAAACACCACTGCAAATACCTGCAAGCGAATGTTTGGCATTGACAAATGCTTGTTTTATTTTGTGAGGTGAGCCTAGTAGAGTAAGTAGGTAGCCTAGTCTCAAGTTAGCTTCCAGCTCACCCTCTGTCCCTTCAGACACCAGGTGTGACAGAGACTCACTAAGAGTAGACCAACAAAAATATGCCACTATAACACTGCTATTGAGAGTTTAGTGCTCACTGACTTCTCCAAGCTATAGTGCGCAGTCTGTCTACTCTGTGGCAGGAAAGACAGTGTCACACTCATGTGACTCATGTGCTCTTGCTTGGCTGGAGCTCCTCCACTTCATGTTTGATGGTGCCACTGCTAATAGGTGGAGAGAGTGGACAACACCATACAGACATAGTCGAGTCAGGAGTGAACCTACAGCATGAGTGCACTCAGGCCAGGGAGGCACTTACTGTACAAAATATTAAATCCAAATTTAATGACATTATGGCCACACCATAAGAACAATCTAGACACAAATGGGGGGCACTGCCCCCCGCCCTTCTTAAATGGCACCCCTTCTTTACTGTAGAAATTCATGTTCAGGTATCAGTACAAGTAAATACAAGTTTCCACTGTGTTCTTAAGTACTGTATCTCCATGTTTCAGGATGTGTCTTGATCATTGTAAGGGTTAGTGTCCCTCATTATACAGTATCTCATTTTGAGTGTCCATGCCCCACATTTCAGTGACAAAATGTGAGGTATGGTGCATGAATCTAATACCCTATTCAGCAGAAAGAGTGCTTAGCATGGCCATAGTGTATATATTTCATACAGATTGACAAAGGGAAGGTAAGTGAGCAGAATCAGTCATGGAGAAACACATTTGTAGCACTAAATATGCATAAGGTGATCAGCATGGCCCAAAACAAAAAGATCAGGCTTCACAACACTGAGGCCCCTCTTCGCACATTTGGAATGGGGGATGTTGGCTGACCATATCTTAGGCATTTAATGCATTAAGCAAACAATACTTTACAAATTAATGGAAATTCAATGACAAAGAAGCCATTAAACAACTTGCAAAAGGATTAGAATTAATGATTTGAACTAAATTTAATTGGAAATCAATGAAAAATGTATTTTAATGACTCTAACTGCTAGTAGTAGTATGCGAAATAGAAATTTGCATGCTTTTTAAATAAGATTTGCACCAGCTTAAGTGCTGCACACATGGCAAATGTGCAACATGTGAATCTAATGAGATATTGAAATTATATTCACACCAGCTAAACTGCTGCACTCATGTCAGTCACACAATATGAAACCTGATGTTATTTTTAGAAGATGTTTGCACCAGCTTAACTGCTGCACTTATGTCTAGCTTTCAGCATGCAAACCTGATTTGCTTTTTAGACCTGGTTCACTTTGTGTATGTGAACCACATAGAAACATAAATTTTGACGGCAGATAAGGACCGCTTGGCCCATCCAGTCTGCCCACTTCCCTACCTAATGGATAAACTGTAGATCCTAGTTAACCAGCAGCCTACTTCTTCCTACCCCCAACCCCTAGAATTGCCTTATGACTGTCCCATGCATGCTTGAATTCCACCAGTTTTTGACTCCACAACCTCCTCCGGAAGGCCGTTCCATGCATCCACAACCCTCTCTGTGAAAAAATACTTCCTTAAATTACCTCTGAGCCGCCCCCTTCTATCTTCAAATAGTGCCCCCTTGTTCTTGCACACCTCTTTTTTTGAAAGATGCTACCCTCTTGGACTTTGTTGATTCCCTTGAGGTACTTGAAAGTTTCTATCATGTCCCCCCTCTCCCTCCTTTCCTCAAGGCTATACATATTCAGCTCCTTAAGTCTCTCTTCATATGTCTTCCGGTGCAGATCCTGCACCATTTTAGTTGCCCTCCTCTGGACCGCCTCCATCCTGTCTATGTCTTTGCGGAGATTGGGTCTCCAGAACTGCATGCAGTACTCCAGATGGGGTCTCACCAGCTGCCTGTACAGATGGATAATAACTTCTATTTTTTTACTGGTGATGCCTCTCCCTATGCATCCCAGTATCCCCCAGCCCTCCTTGCAGCCCTCTCACATTGCTTGCCCACCTTTAGGTCATCTGATATGACTAGCCCCAGGTCCCATTCCATTTTTGTTACTGTTAATATTTCACCCCCCATTCTGTACTCTTCCCCTTGGTTTTTGTTTCCCAGGTGCATTACCTTGCACTTCTTAGCATTGAATCTAAGCTGCCATACATTTGACCATTCCTCTAACTTTGCCAAGTCCCTTCTCATCTATTCCACCCCACCTTGTGCATCAACTCTGTTGCAGATCTTTGTGTCATCTGCAAAGAGACATACTTTTCATTCCAGTCCCTCTGCAATGTCGCTTAAAAAGACATTGAAGAGCACCGGTCCTAATACTAAACCCTGCGGTACCCCACTAGTAACCCCACTTTCTTTAGAGTGGACTCCATTTACTATTACTCTCGGTGTCCTATTCTCCAGCCAATTCTTTACCCAGGCTGTCATCTTGGGACTCTGATTCCTGATGACCCTGACATTGCACAATTAAGCATGTGGCATGCATTCTGCATGTACACAGCACACTTATATTTCTGTAACAGTTCACTAAGTTTTCACTTGCAGGTAAAACAAAAAAATAAAGATGGATTTCTGTGCTCCATGCCACTAGCAGTCAACTCTTAAATATGTGCCTTATACACTGCTAGCACACAATAACAGCTTGTTAAATATATATTTCAGAAATCATGCCTACACCATTTGCAATCTGCTCAGTTAATTCTACCCTGCTCCTAGGAGTGAAATAAAAGTAAAACAAATAAATAAATAGCACACAATAATTTATTTATTTAAAGTCTAGGATTACAAATACCTTTGAGCCAAGGCTCTTTTACAAAGGTTAAACATTAGTTGAAAACATAGTACTGATGATACAATAGAAATGACAACATATCAATTGATGTAGTAACAGTGCAGGTGATATAGGACACATTGAGAATTGGTAAGGTTCAGTGGAAAATAATTGTGGGTAGTTACAGAACCACTGGAATAGCTATTATTGAAAAAGCGAGACACATTTAGAGGGTAAGTGACCACGGTAAGGCCCAGGTCCAACACAAGGAGAGGGCACATAGACAGGCAGGAGAGGAGGGAGGGGAGAACATAGATGGAGCCAAAGGCATTTGTCAGATAATGAATGGAAAGGACTGTAGATAAGGGAGGGGCAGAGTGTGGGGTAAAGGTGTGATGGGAAGAGAACAGGGGGTAGAAAGAATGAGAGTGAAAGGGAGATGGGGGATAGGGCAAACTGGGAGTGGGGCAGATAGGAGATGGGAAAAGAGGTGATAAGTGCTTCCGGAGGCAGAGAGAGGCTGTAGTGGTGGTGGGTAAGCCTGAGATATGGTGAGGCAGTCAGAGGAGCTGTGTGTGGTGAGATGGAGCCAAGGCCTGGTTTTAAGCATACCAAGTGTTGGGACTACAGAGATGGTGGCCAAGAGTTAGGGGAGGCAATCACAGGAGCTGGAGGCAATGAGACAGAGTCAGAGCCTGGTTAAAATTTTTGCAACTTGCTAAACATGTATTTCAAAAATCATGCCTGTGCCATTTGCAGTCTGCTCAGTTCATTCTGCCCTGCTCCTAGGAGTGAAATAAAAGTAAAATAAATAAATAAATAAATGTGGTCAATGTGCCCTCTACAGTGCCAGCACTCAATAAAAATGATTGTTGTAGAGTTCTTTCACAACTCTCCCCTGTGACATCCCCAGTCTTCTAAATTCACTCAGCCTGCACCTGCAGCAAGGCCTCCAGCTGCCTCTGGAGACTCATAATGTGTGTCTCTCTCTTCTCTGAAGTGTAATATCAATAGTGTATCTTACTGAAACAACAGTTAAATGTAGTGAGACTTCACTTACTGAAATTATAATACACAATATAGTGATATTTTCAACAACTGTCTGACCAGAAATCCATCTTTTTCACATAAGGATTCTGCAACAGTTGCATCCTTCCTCTGAGAAAGAATTGAAAATGCTACTGAGATGTGCTTAGTGCGAGGAGTACTTGAGGCTGATCATGTGGCTTGCCAACAAACAACCAGAACATGCCCAGTCTGTGCGTCCTGTAAACCGTGCTGCATCATGATGTCAAAGTACCAAAGTGCTGAAGGAAAATAAGTCCACCTGCATCACTGATGTCCAAAACATTGCGTTTACATAGAGTCTGTCAGCAGATAAGGACCGTGCAGCTTGTCTAGTCTGCTCATTCATTTAACCACATTCAATAAAATCAAAACTGGCATCAGATCTTCTTTACATGGGGACCTGTAGAACTCAGCATGGACAGTCGGGTAATACAATACAGAAGCCTTGGGATCTTTGATGCCTAGTGGGGAGGCTAAAATGACAAGGGAGGGGGCAGTCTCCTTAGTTTCTAAATCTGGTCTATTTCTTTTTTCTGTTTCTTAGTTTGGTCTCCTTCCCTTCTCAGTGCTGAATGAGTATTCAAAGCTGTTTCCAAACCTTTTCTCAAATACGATCTACTTTAGCTTTTATCCACTACTTTCTTCAAAAAGCACTTCAGGACAAATTAAATGATACTGATGAGAACTACTGTATGTTGACAACAGACTGTATGTATCCTTTTAAATATACCTCCATGAGATGTAAATCAAGTACAGCTGTGAAAATTATCTCATAGGTGTTCTTGTCCTATCTATGATCAATATCAAAGTTTTTTTTTTTTGTACTGGTGCAAAGTTCTTATTGGGGAAATTATTCAGTGTGCTCAGGTGACATTAGTAGGGCACACCACAGGAAGTGTGCTGAGATTAGCACGCTACTGCACAATTGGTATGCACTACTAGTGTACAATGGTTTGTGATGGATGTACAGAAGGTCTACCACTCCACGGCACATGTGGAAGGATGGGGCCATGTGGCAGGGGCTGCACCAGCACCAAATGCACATGCTCCAATGCCACCATGTCAAAAGCACATGTGCAGAAGCATCTGCAGCTGGACACTATGATGGGGCATACCTAACCATGTGCATGTGGGGGCCATGGTGGGCAGGGGTGCTGCACAGACATGCCTGCAACAGCCACCCAACGCGGCCCACACTGGCAGGATAATGATGTTGTGTGACACTCCCCCTCCATGCCAACACATGCAATGATCCACACAGTCATATGCCAAAGAGACCAGTGACATTGTATGGAACTCAGTACAGTGCTGGGAGAATGACATGGAGTAATACATGCCCATCCTAAGTATAGGGCATGGGTACAAACCCATGATGCAGGCCCACCCCCCATAAAAACAGTGCAAGGCCTGAGAGGCACACATGAAGGGCAATGGATGGGGTCCTGGATACTGAAATTTGCCAGAACCAGTGCAGGAACACTGCCTGCCACAATGCGAGAAGTCTGGGAAACATGGTGCTGAATTACAGGCATTAATGACTGAGTGGGGGTGGATGTGGCTGAGTTCATGGAGATGTGGGCTGTGCAGCATCATGGCTGAAGCTCAGTCTTGATGCTGACAGACTTAAACTGACATTCCATTATAAGGAGTATCAGTTGGCTATCTCCATTAGAAGGTAGAATTCCTGTCCAGGAAAATAGCTGTTTCACAGAATTGGCAAGCTCAGCTCTTCCAGACTGTGGACAGACTGTGCAATCCAATCTGTCTCAAGCCTTGGCGAGTGTTTTTACAAGGAAAATGTGATGAGTTTACTTGATTCTTTGCAGATAAGGTTGCCAGCATCAGAGTAGGTATCTGTGCAGCTTGCTATAGTGGGGACTGTGGTGGTCGGTGGTCGGTTGCTGCTCCTCAGTTTGTTTGGCCAGATTTTGAAAGGTTTGCAATTACAGATGTTATGAAGATCATCCAGAGTTTGCAGCTGACATGCTGTGGTTTGGACCTCAGTCAAACTTGCATCCTTGTGGGGTGTGTTGAGGTCATCAGCCCAGTCCTAGTGGAGATAGTTGGGTGTTCTTTAGAGACAGGTGTGTTTCCAGACACCCTTAAGGAGGCTGTGGTGACACCACTATGAAGAAATCTTCTCTTGACCCCGACTGTCTCACTAACTATAGGCCTGTTTCCAGCCTTCCTTTTGTAGGGAAGGTTATTGAGAAGGCAGTTGTGCTGCAGCTAAAGCGTCATCTTTTAATCCATGAGATCTATGATCCTCTCCAGCTGGGTTTCAGGAAGAGGCATAGTACCAAGACAACACTTTTCTGGGTACTGAATGATCTCCAGATAGCCGGAGATTGGAGGACCCATTCAGTCTTGGTTCTCCTTGATCTCTTGGCAGCATTTGACACCGTGGACCATGGTGTGCTTCTGGAGCACCTGAGGTTCGTCTGTGGATTGTCAAGTAGGGTCCTCAGATGGTTCCATTCATACCTCACTGGCAGGTTTCAGAGAGTGGTGTCAGGGATTTATTCCTCTGACCCAGTCTCTCTGCCTTGTTGGTTCCCCTCAAGGCTGTGTGTTGTCACCCATGTTGTTCACAGTGTATATGCTACTGTTGAGGGACATCGTGAGGTGGTATGAGCTGAGTTTCCACTGCTATGCAGACTATACTCATCTCTACATGCCTTTTTGCCTGGGCAGGATGATGCAGTCCCGGTATTTAACAACTGCCTCACTAAGGTCCAGGATTGGATAGAAACATAGAAACATAGAAGTTGATGGCAGATAAGGACCACAAGGCCCATCCAATCTGTCCATTTCTTTTTCTACCTTATAAATGTGCCATCGGCCTTTGCTCTGTCAGTGGCCTATATATGCATAATCATTTGTATTGCTCCCTTATGCCTATCCAATCCTGTTTGAAGCTCTGCACTGTATTCATAGCCACCACTTCTTGTGGTAAGCCATTCCATGCATCCACCACCCTTTCTGTGAAAAAGAATTTCCTCACATTCCCCCTTAATTGGCCCCCCTCTAATCTCATGCTGTGTCCTCTTGTCTTGCTATTTTTCTTATATTTAAACATGCTAGACTCTTTCACCTTGTTAATGCCCTTAAGGTGTTTGAATGCCTCGATCATATCACCTCTCTCCCTCCTTTGCTCAAGGGTATACATATTGAGCTTTGTTAATCTGTCCTCATATGCCTTCTGATGCAGTTCCTGCACCATTTTGGTTGCCCTTCTCTGGACTGCCCGAATTTGGTTAATGTCCTTGTAAAGGTGTGGCCTCCAATACTGCATGCAGTACTCCAGATGGGGCCTAACCAGTGTCTTGTAAAGAGGGATTATTACCTCCCTCTTATGACTTGTAATACCCCTACTAATACACCCTAACACCCCGCTAGCCTTACCTACTGCTTTAGAGGTCTGCTTGGATGATTTCAGGTCATCAGTGATGATGATGCCCAAGTCTCTTTCTTCCTTTGTGACTGCTAGCAACTCCCCTCCCAGCCTATAGGTGGTTTCAGGGTTTCTCTTCCCTATGTGCATGATTTTGCGCTTCTTTGCGTTAAACCCAGTTGCCACTCTTCTGACCATTTTGCTAGTTTATCCAGATCTCTTCTCATTCTGCCCACCCCATCTGGATCATCTACTCTGTTGCAGATCTTGGTGTCATCTGCAAACAGACAAGCCTTACCCTCTAGTCCATCTGCAAGGTCACTAATGAAGATGTTGAAGAGGACTGGCCCCAGGACTGATCCCTGAGGTACCCCACTTGTGACGAGTGGGGATGAGTGCTAACTGGTTGAAGCTGAATCCTGACAGGACCAAGGTATTCTCACTGTCATCGTCACCCACTAGCATGGATGCAACAGTCTGAGCCTTAAAAATGTAAGACACAGGTATGCCCGCACTGCCAGTAACTCTTTTGCTGGTACCTGCTGCACCACCAGAGCTCACAGCAAAAGACACTGATGCAAACATGCATGTGCTTTCACTGCTCTTGGAAACTGGAACTGAAATTGTACTCTTTTCAGCAGACTTCTTTGCTCCCTCATCTTTCCCCAGCTATGTTTCCCCCCTGTACTGGGTCATCTTTTAGCAGGCAATTTTGCTGGCCTCTGCTTTAAAGCTTTGCCTTTGTCTTAGAGTAGATATAGCAAGAAAGGATATATTACTACCTGTGTGAATAACACCTCACATGTCACACCTATAGTACTGACTTCCCTACAAGTCCAAACACAATCAGGACAGGTAGCAGCACTTAGAGTACAACTAATACCATATATGGTAGGTAGCCTATTCTAGTCAAAATAAGAAGGTAACTTTTTTCTTTCCTCAAACAGGAATTAAAACAACACACACAAGGAAAAAGGGCACAAGTGACCGACTTTAAATATAGATCACCTATGTCTGGACTACTAAATAGAGAATAATTCAAGTGCAGGGGGTTATGTGCACTAGACACTGGTCAAATGCATGTGCTATTAGACCTCAGAGCAGAAGGCACTCTGGGCAGACTATCTGGGACAAGAAGCAATAAAAGAAAGGTAAATGGCAGCCCCAAGGACCATAAAATAGCAAGAGAAAGTTAGAAAAAACACCTCACACAGCCTAAGCTGAAAAATAACACTGGGATGAACTAAGAACACACAATGGATGGAAAAATATATTTTCCTGATTTAACATGCAGTTTTCCTTTAAGTGACACAACTTAATACTACTGCAAACAGAATAAAGCACAAACGAAAAATACAACCACTTGTCAATGCCGAATGTTTGTTTGCTGGCATTGGCAGCGGAAGTGCAGGAGTTAGACAGATGCAGTATAAAAATGGCAGTGATGTATTGAACTGATGCCAACTCCACCCCCACCCTGCTGAGATGGACAGGAATTGGAGGTGTGTGCCTTTGGATCATCACCCATAACAGCCGCAACATTTCATCTCACCCTACCCTGCAGACACTGACAATTGTCAAGGTATGCCTTGGGGTGTTTGGGCTTTACACTCACCTCATTCCATAGGGAAATATACTGAAATGGGTGTAGTATAGGATAATGGGGTGAACTCTGGGGCCAAACAGTCCAAGATGCACATTGATGCCTGTCACTGGCTGCAGGGTGGGGGTTGGGGTGGAATGTCATGAGCATTACTGTCGACAATCCCAAGTCACACCCCTGATGCCTATCAGTCCCTACAGGGTAGGGCGTTATGGCCAGAAACCCTAACACCCTGAGCGTTTCTTGGTATTTTTACTCCAAGTTTTTAACATGGGCTTTTTGTGATCCCACTGCATGAGCAGTGACACTATCAGTTTGTTAGCTGAAAGGTGATTTTGAACAGTGAGTGCACCATTTGGCACCACAGGTGTGAAAACACATTTTGAACACAATGTCAAAAATTACAGCTGTACTGTTCATGAGGAGGTGTAAAAAGTGGTAATGTTGAAAATCTGGAGTGTAAATAAAAAAAACTGGTGATGTCATGAGCGTGCATAGAAACCGTGCAACACATACCTGTAACACAATTATTTGGTGAAATTTTTTGTACTAGATTTTCAATATAGACATTTTGGGACCTCTGCTCATGAATGGTGTTACTGTGATTTTTTTTAATCTGTCCTGAACATTGATTTCCCACAGTGACCGTGCTATTCTGTGCTGGAAGCGTGAAAACACATTTCACCCAGGATGTGAAAAATGACAGCTATACTGTTCATAAGGAGGTGTAAAAAATGCCAATGTTGAAAATCTGGAGTGAAAATATTACAAATTTGTGAAGTTACGAGGGTACGTAAAAACTGCACAATGCACACTCATAATACAGTCATCTTATTGACTATTGTCACCAAATTTTCAATATAGGCATTTTAGAACCTCTGCTCATGAACAGTGTCACTGTGATTTTTTTAATCTGTCCTGAACATTGAATTCTCACAGTGACTGCACTATTCTGCGCTGGAAATGCGAAAACACATTTTGGCCAGAATGTGAAAAACAACAACTATACTGTTCATAAGGAGGTGTGAAAAAATGCCAATGTTGAAAATCTGGAGTGAAATATTAAACATTCTCAAAGTTATGAGTCAATTTTGGGGATTTTTTCATCAAATTTTCAACATAGGGTTTTTAGGGGCCTACCTCATTTACTGTGACACTGGGTTTTTGTTAATCAGTTTGGAAAGGTGATTCTGCACAGTGACTACAAAATCAACTTTTGGGACTAAATAACCAGATGACAGTTACTGAATTCATGAGATGGGGCTCCAAGAACCCCATGTTGAAAATCTGGTGCAAAAATTCAAAAAAATGACCAAGATATGCACCAAACTTAATTTATGCCATTAAACAGCTTACCGGCATATTTCCAGTCCATGGTCAGCTTTGAAGAGTGTAGACATGTTCCCGGTCCACCAAAGATCACCACGTTGGCCTCTGGAGTTAAGTATGGGGTGAGGGGATGTGGGGAGGTGGGGTACCAAGAAGGTAAACGCAGGTTGGGTGAGGAAGGCAAGAGAGTCAAGAAGGGACCATTTTCTTTTGTTTCAGGTTTTTGTTTTTAACAAAGATGATGAAGAACTTTTGCCACACTGGAGAGGGCTCCCAGTGTGGCACCTGGAAGTTTGTTTGGTGGAGCAGTGGAACCAATTGGGGATTGGGTACCCCCGTTGGTCATACAGTGTGTGGAGGGAGTACATGATGACCACTTTTGCCACACTGGGGTGGGCTCCCAAGCTTGGCACCTGGAAATTTGTGGGGGACAGTGGAGCCAATGGGGGACTGGGCACCCCCGTTGGCCATATGGGGGGAGCACCTGAGGACACTGTACTTTTGCCATGCTGGGGTGGGCTCCCAGTGTGGCACCTGGAAGTTTGTTTTTTGGGGGGGCACTGGAGCTGATGGGGATTGAGCACCCCCATTGGACATACAGTGTGCTTGCGGGGGAGTTTGCATGAAATGAGGGTGATTGGGCACTCCCTCAGCAAACAACAAATGGGGGTGGCATCATACCAGCAAGAGATGTTGAGGTGTACAGTTTGACAGCTACAATCAGCTGTGGTGACGTGTAAGCAATTTGCATACTGCTGACGCACGGCAGTATACAAATTGCCTACACATTACCATCACTGATTGTAGTGGTCTTTCTCTTTCAACTGTATGTCACTACCATCTTTAGGATGAGATGTTAAACCGAGGTCCCATCTGCCTGGATTGGTGGTAGTTCAGGTGGATGTTAAAGATCCCATTGCACTTATCAAAAAGAGTAGGGGAATTTTATGGGTAAAAAGGGAAGTAAGATTCAAAACAGCAAATACATCATGTACAATAAAGAGATGGAAAATAGAAACAATACTATCACAACCAAAATAACCCAGTAGAAATGAAAATAATGCAGCAGAGTAAACACAGTACCTAACTACATAAATCAAAAATCAGATAACCAGAAAAAAATTAACATAGAACAACATCACATGCTTGCCAGAAACAATGTAACTGGTGAGATGAGATGCATTTTATTTCTGTGTCATAAACCTGCTGAAGTGCTTCAGTAATTAACAATAACAAGGCATCATATGGAACATAATGCAGCTGTAATACCCACTTACACTGAGATTGCCAAAGGTAATATTTCAAAATAGCAAACAGAACTTGTAAAGTAGAAATGGAAAAAGACTGCCAGTGTAAAGTTCCCGGAAACATAAATCAATTCCTGATAAGTGAGAACTCCAAACTGCAGTAATTTCCAATGATCGGCTAAAAACTGGTGAGCATAAGAACAGTTTAAAAATAAATGTTCTTGAGTTTCTAACAGTTGGAAACAAGAAGTTTTTAAACAATACCTTTCTTGAATACCTTTATGTTAATTATTGTTTTTAACATTAAGTTTACCATGTAATGTCAACCATACCAAATCCCAAACAAAAACTGGCAATCTCGGGTTTAATAATTGCAGGAGCATAGCCTGACTATCTTGTTCCATGCAATAAGGTAATCTGAGAGGTTCCAAACACTGAACTTGAACTATTGCATCATAAACCGCCTTCCTTGTAGGTAAGGTCAGGAGATTAAAGTTAGCTTTCCAAAGGATGAGTTGTTGAAACATCTCCTTAATGGTTCGAGGAACTATTTCTAATCTAGAAAACATTCTAGTATTTTTAGTTTTCCATACTCTCAAACTAGGCATAAGCCATTCCATTAATAAAGAAATGCAAGTCTTACAGTGGGGCAGATAAAGCTCAAAAACATAAACAGAAAAATAATAAAGTAAAAAGCAATAGGATGGAGAATATCCAAACCTCCCTGTTTTATAGATCGATAAGTGATATGCCTCTTAACCAGATTTAATCTGCTACGTCATAAGGCCCTAAAAAACACAGTGTACAATTTAGTATACAAACTCTTCAGTGGGGGATAAATATAACTAATATAAAAAAAAGAGGAACAATAAAAGTTTTTTAATAACAAAATACATTTACGTTTAGATAAAGGCCCATAACTCCAATGAGCCAGTGACACCTCTGCAATTGCCAATTTCTGTTCCTAGTCAACAACTGCTGGAGTGTCAGAACCAAACCGTATCCCCAAAATATTAACTGGTTCCAAAGATACTGAAATACCTGCATATTGAATTAATCTAGGAGCACCTGAGGGAAACTAATTACCAGAGCATTTGTCTATATTAATACTGGAACCAGAAGCCTTAGAAAAAGCAACAAGCTGTTGTGAAATAACTGCCTCATTTGTACATTCATTTACCAAAAGAACTAAATCATCTGTATATGCAAGTATTTTTAAAGGAGGAAAGGTATGAACTAAGGATATTCCCTGTATCTGAGAATCATTAAGAATATATCATAAAAGGGGATCTATACAAAAAACACACAACAGGGGACTTAATAGGCAACCCTGTTTAACACCCTGTCGGAGACCAATTCTATCCCCCTTTATACCATTGACTTTTGGTACTACAGTAGCATAATAATAAAGTTTTCAAAGCCAAGAAATAAATTCAATGGGTATCCCATAGCGGTCTAATACTAAAAATAAGTGTTCCTGGGAAATGGAATCAAAGGCCTTACATTGATCTAGGTTAAGCACCAAACCAGAGATACAGCAGTTCTGACCTTTATAGAACAATTCCCAGAGCAATATCAAATTATCATGTATACTATGATGAGGAACACTACAGCCCTGTACAGAACTAATAAGGGAATGAGCACAGTTTGACAATCTAAGAGACAAACTTTTACTCAAAAACTTAATATCGAGTTCAACAGACAGATAGGCCTCCAGTTAAGTAGTGACCTTTTATCACCTTTTTTATATAAAAAAAAATCTGCTTCTACCAACCATTCAGGTATGAAAGGAGAACTTAAAAGAACATTAAAGAGATCACATAATACAGGAGCCAAAATATCACAAAAGGACTGAAACAAACTCTGCTGGAAGCCTATCAGGTCCAAGAGAATAACCAGTTTTAGCTGATTTAATAACAGAATGAACTTCATCTATAGTGATAGGAGCCACTAGACCTGTACCTGATCCAGAAGAAGGGCTTGTGGTGCTATCCGTGTAACATAAGAATGCAAAAAATCTGTCTGTGGAGGAAGCCCAAATGTATTTTTAATATAAGTAGAAGCAAGACACAAAATAGAAGCCCTATCATGAGAAACAGTACCATCAACATCCTGTACTTCCTCCATACATTTCCTGTGACAGATAGCCTTATGATCTTTAAAAGGGATGAATGTCTGCTTTGTACCCACCGTACCAAATTGTAATTCCTGTTTAAGAGATTTCATTCTATCATATTGGAATGGATACATAGCAGATTTGGCTTGCTGAAGCTGAGAGCTAAAATCCTGACCAGTAGAATCAGCAAGAGAAATTAGCCTATGATAATGCTTTCTACATTGTAGGCAATGAAAATAATCAGTTCTATGGTGCAATCCTAAAGTTTTTTGAAAAAAGGTTTTGAATTCTAACTCAGTATCCCTCCACCAATCAATCAAAGAATCATACATGCAAGACACAGAAAGTCGGGCTGCCCAAAAGGCATTGCAAGCAGCAAGAAGACGTGCTTGCTGTAATAAAGAAACACTTAACTTCCAGGATGATTTTGCAAAAGGGGAGCTCTCACCCCAATGACATTCTAAATACACAGCCAAATGATCAGTGAAAGCAAAATCAAGAATACCAGAATGAGTAACAGGTACAGAATTGGAAACCCAAATATAATGAATCCAAGTACATAACAGGCCTTTACAAAAAGTAAAGCCACCAGTAGCGTGAAACATGCAGTAAGAATCCACTAGATTGGCAGTAGTAACAACATCTTTTAAGGCATTAGAATCACAGAACATCTTATCTGTCTGCAGACCACTGGCATTCTTTTGAACGACACAATTGAAATCCTCACCCCAAATGACCTTTTGAGCTGTGCAAAGAAAAGGCTGGACTTTCCTGAAAAGGGCCACTCTAGAGGTCTTATTCTGAGGTGCATAAATATTAATGATGCGTAGTCTCCGAGACTTATAAGAGACATCCAAAATTAAAGCCCTACCAGGGTCCAAGTCAATCAGATGAGAGACTTGTAAATCAGGATTGGAAAACAAAATATCCAAACCATCACATTTATTGGGTCCTAATGACCAAAATGTGGGCCCCAAAGTCCCAAATAGAGGAGCATTGTACTATCTCTTTAAATGTCTTGATTCTAGTATCTTTCAAGAAAAGTATATCGGAGTGAAAATGTTGCAATTCAGAGAAGATTAAATCCCTCCATATACTACTCTTCATGCTATTGACATTCAAAGAGAAAACACGAAGAGCACCCATAAAAAGGAAAAAAAAAAACACAGAAGGGAAAGCTACACTAAACATATCAACATTGAGAACGAGTCTTCCATTTGAGCTTTCCAGCGGCACCATCTTCTAAGCCAGAAGAAGCACCTACGGAAGAGGCCACAGAGGAAGAGTCTGAGGCCGAGTCCTCATCATCCTTCTCAGTGCCCCCAGACCTTCGCTGTTGTCTCAACACGTCACATTTATTAGATTGTAACAGTTTTTTCTTAGACCCAACTTTTTGTTCCTTCCCTTTAGGGCCCGGAATTACACTTTTCTCCCATTGTTGTTTTCTATATGAAACTTTATGAAATAACTGATCCATATCCAAAACTTGGGGGGGGGGCATAACAGTAGTATCAGAATCAGGAGGTACAGAAGTAAGAGGGGGAATCAAAAGGTCTGGCTCTACCTCTACAAGCATATCCTCAGGAAAGGAACCAGAAACCTGAAGAGTTAGAGATGGAGGTTCCTGAGGGCCCACCTGGTCCAGGATAACCACCACCATCGGGGCCTCAGAAGGCACATGCACTGTCACATCAGACATGCTATTAGAAACAATATCAGGATGATAATCTGCCGGTAAACTTGACTGTGACTGAAGAAGACCCAGGATTCAGGGGCTCCGGAACAGATAAAAAATTCCGCATCCGCCTCTCAGAGGCCCGAGCACAACTCTTCTTCTGGGCCTGTGTAATAAGGGATTCAAGAAAGTGGGTGTCTACAGAATTATAAGAGGCCCAGAGACACTTAATGTAAGAGTGACCCTTTCCATCACAAAGATTGCAACAAAATAAATTCAAACAAGTAGCAGCTGAATGACTGGTCTCCAAACAATGAGTACATTTTAGAGCATCACAAGCATTACTAAGATGCAATCTAGAGCCACACCTATGACTCTCCTGGATAAAACAGAGAGCCCCTATCCGTTCCTTAAAAAAACAACTAGGCAAGTGAGAAACACCAGAATTAGTCATAAAGTAAGACATGATAGGAGTAGTGCAGTGCAACGGCTGTGGGGTGGCAGTATTTTGGGAGACATTCTGGAGGCTGCGATGCTGCCCTATTTGCTGGCATCTCTCTGGTCTGAGAGAGGAGGTTGCCTGTCTCCAGGCTGACCTGGCTAGGATTTGTGAAACCTCCTCCCCCGCCCAGGGACCACCAAGGCCAATGCCATTACCTCAGAGGTTGCCAAGAATTAGGAGAGGATGGACCAGGGTGGGCTCAAGGAGGGAGAGGGTGGTGGAACAGAGTTGCCTCCCTCCAGCTGTACCTCTCCACAATTCATTTGCTCTTCTGGTGGATAGTGGTTCCTCTATGGAGGCACCTGCAGTGGAGACCAAGGAGGATGCTGGGAACCTTCACAAAGGAGACCCATAGAAGGGTGGCATGGGACCCCACAGGGGAAGGAAACAACTCCTGGTGGGGGACTCAATCATTAGGGGGTAGAAATTGGGGAGAAAGGGGAGAGGGAGGTAAGGTGCCTTCCTGGCGCCATGGCATGGAGGGACAGGAAGCAAATCCTCAGGATCATGGGAGGAGCTGCACGAGGGAGGGAGCTAGATGTCATTGTCCACCTAGGGACAAATGACCTTGCTAGGAATAGGATCAGAGCAGTGCAAGAAGAGTTTGTAGAGTTGGGAAGGGGCCTTAGACAAGTAGCTCATACGGTAACCTTCTCGGAGGTGCTGCCTGTCTATGGCAAGGGAGATGCTAGGGCACTTCTCACCAGGGAATTCAATGAGTGGTTGAAAAACTGGTGTGGAGCTCAGGGTTTAGGCTTCATTGGGGACTGGGGAGCCACCTGGAGGGATGCAGACCTATACTGGTGTGATGGTTTGCATCTGTCCAGGGAGGAACCAGGATCCTAGGTGAGAGGTTTAAATGCTTCATTGGCAAGCATTTAAACTAGCCAAGGGGGGAGGCACTGAAAAGGAGCAAGGAAATCCTAGCCTCCCCCCACAAAACATGGTGATTAGTGAGGTAAACACCAAGGTACAGAAGCTATTAGGAAGCAGAACAGATTTAAATGTAAAAAAGACAAAGGCAGTGAGGACAGAAATGGGGCTAAAAGGGGTAAGGCTATCAAAAAGTGGAGGGTGATGAGTACCAATGCCCATAGTCTGTGTAACAAGCTCCCTGAACTAGTGGCCTTGATGGAAGAGGGTTGCTTGGATATTGTGGCAGTCACAGAAACATGGTACACAGAGAACCATGATTGGGATGTCTACATACCAGGATACACAATCTACAGGAGGGACAGGGAGGGTAAAAGAGGAGGAGGAGGAGCTCTCTATGTAAAGGAGGGATCAAAGCAACAGAACTAAAGAGTAAACAGGGAGCAGATGAGGCACTTTGGGTCACCCTGGAGATGGGAAATGGCACCACAATCTGCATGGGGGTTGTATACAGACCCCCATCTCAGGGGGAAGGAATGGGCAAGAAAATGATAGAAGGCTTTCTTAAATGGCAGAAAAAGAGGAGATATTATTGAAGGGGGACCTGAATATGCCAGATGTTAACTAGAGCGCCTTTGCTGCAGGCACATCCAAGAGCAGGGTCATTCTTGATACCCTACAGGGGGCATGTCTCAGACAGCTAGTATTGGAACCCACTCGGGAGGGAGCAATCTTAGACCTGGTACTTTCAAATGGGAATGGAGAAAGAATCTCAGATTTAGAAGTGGGTAGCCATCTGGGAACAAGTGACCACCAAACAGTGTGGTTCATGATAAACACAGCCATACAATCAAGCCATACAAAAGCAAGAGTACTAGACTTTAGGAGGGCTGACTTTGGGAAAATGAGAGCGTGTCTCAGAAAAGCACTAGCAAACAGGCAAAAGAAGGAGGGGTGGAGGAACAATGGGGAGTGATCAAAACAGCCATCACAGAGGCAACAAGCCTTTGTGTAAAGCAAATCAATAAAGCACAATGAAGAAAAAAACCACTATGGTTCACAAAAGAGGTGGCAGGGAAGGTTAAGGAAAAAAGGACAGCATTCAGGAAATATAAGGAAACACAGAAGGAGCAGGACAGAGAACTTTATCAGTTAAAGCAGAAAGAGGCTGGGAAGGCAGTCAGAATAGCAAAGGTCAAAACCGAGGAAAGGATAGCCAATTCTGTTAAAAATTGGGGATAAGACCTTTTACAGGTACATTAGAGAGTGAAGAAAGACCAAAGGAGGGATACTGAAGCTTAATAAAGGGGAGGGAATGTGGGTAGAGGGTGACAGTGAAAAAGCAGGGATACTGAACAAATATTTCTGCTCAGTATTCACAAAGGAAGAGGAGGGGGGGAGTTACCTAAACCAAACAAGAGAAACACTCTGAAGACAAGGATCGATACCAGTCCATTTACAGATGAAAGGGTTCTGAAAGAACTAATAAAATTAAAGGTGGACAAAGCAATGGGGCCTGATGGGATTCACTCAAGAATTCTAAAAGAACTAAGGGTAAAACTAGTGACACCACTGACTACTCTCTTTAACAAATCATGGGAGGAAGGGGTGGTACCCAAGGACTGGAGGAGGGCACATGTGATTCCTCTTCACAAAAGTGGGAGCAGGACAGAGGCAGGAAACTACAAACCAGTTAGTTTGACCTCAGTGGTAGGGAAAATGATGGAATCACTTCTGAAGGAAAGAACTGTTGAGTACCTAGAGGCCAGTGGGGCATAGGACCCAAGGCAGCATGGATTCACGATGGGAAGGTCATGTCAGATGAATCTAATAGATTTCTTCGACTGGGTGACCAAAGCAGTAGACCAGGGAAGGGCTGTGGACATGGCCTACCTAGATTTTAGCAAGGCATTTGATACAGTCTCACACAAAAGATTAATACACAAGATAGTCAACCTTGGAGTGGTTCCCAAGGTGGTAGTCTGGATAAAAAATTGGCTAGACAACAGGACGCAAAGGGTAGTAGTAAATGGGGTCCACAGTGAAGAAAGGAGGGTTACTAGTGGGGTACCGCAGGGTTCAGTACTGGGACCGGTCCTTTTTGATGTCTTTTTAAGTGACATTGCAGAGGAACTGGAAGGAAAAGTATGTCTCTTTGCAGATGACACAAAGATCTGCAACAGGTTTGATACACAAGATGGAACAGAAAGGATGAGAAGGGACTTGGCAAGGTTGGAGAATTGGTCAAATTTATGGCAGCTCAGATTCAATGCAAAGAAGTGCAAGGTAATGCACATGGGAAACAAAAACCCAAGGGAAGTGTACACAATGGGGGGTGAGATACTGACAACAGTACAAATAGAAAGGGACCTGGGGTAAATATATCAGGTGACCTAAAGGTGGGTAAATATTGTGAGAAGGCAGTAAGGAAGGCTGGGTGGATACTGGGATGCATACTGGGATGCATGTTTCTATGAAGGCAGTAAGGAAGGCTGGGTGATACTGGGATGCATAGGAAGAGGCATCAATAGTAGAAAAAAGGAAGTTATTATCCCTCTGTACAGACAGTTGGTGAGACCCCATCTGGAGTACTGTGTGCAGTTCTGGTGACCCCATCTCTGCATAGACATAGACAGAGTGGAGGCTGTCCAGAGGAAGGCAACCAAAATGGTGCAGGGTCTGCACCAGAAGACACGAAGAAAGACTAAAGGGCTTAATATGTATACTCTTGAGGAAAGAAGGGAGAGGGACATGATAGAAACTTTCAAGTACCTCAAGGGAATTAAAGTCCAAGAGGAAGCATCTTCCAGGAAAAGAGATGTGCAAGAAAAGGGGCACAATTTGAAGATAGAGGGGAGACTCAGGGGTAATGTGAGGAAGCATTTTCACTTAGAGGGTTGTGGATGCATCGAACAGCCTCCCTGAGGAGGTTGTGGAGTCAAGAACAGTGGGGGACTTCAAGAATGCATGGGACAGGCATAAGGCAGTCCTAGTGGTGGGTAAGAGGAAGTAAGCTGTTGGTTAACTAGGATCTGCAGCTTATCAGTTAGGTAGAAAAGTGGGCAGACTAGGTGGGCCAAGTGGTCCTTATCTGCTGTCAAATTCTATGTTTTTATAAGTAATTTACACTTAATTTTCCAGACCCCTGTCCAAAACTGTTCAGAATCCATGATAGGGACGGAGTGCTCCAAAACTTCACAAGGTTTTTTCAGCCAAAATAAAATATCAGCTAACTCCACCCCTTCATTCTGAAATACAACAGTAATAGTCCACACAGCAGGTTTTGAAAGTGGAATTGCCAGGAAAGGAGTCCAAAGAGGGGTATCCTTAAGGGAACTGTGTTTCACCCCAAATCAATCTAAGGCTTCCATAGTTTTAAAGCTAACGTCGTAATTGTGACCATCCGTATGAATTAAAGCAAAAACCTCCAATGCATAGAATTTAAAAGGGTCTTTCAAAAGACACCACCCAATGTACACTCTGTCC
Source organism: Neoceratodus forsteri (assembly GCA_016271365.2). Lineage (NCBI taxonomy): Eukaryota > Metazoa > Chordata > Ceratodontiformes > Ceratodontidae > Neoceratodus > Neoceratodus forsteri. The sequence continues at coordinate 707,939,257 of CM028137.1, forward strand.
AGGGGGTCCACCAAACCACCCTTATAGAGCAGCTGTATAGCATTATGATGAGGATCAGGTTCCTTAAATGCTGGTTTAAACAAGTCAGCCATTCAGAAGGCTGGGACAGATACCTTAGCTCCAGGTGGAGTATGTGAAAGAGCAGACCCCATATTCATAACAGGTAGGCCCCCTACCTGGGAAACTGTCGGCCTCTCACTGTCCAGGGAAACACCAGGAACAGGAGTTGGTTCTGAAACAGACATAGAGGGAATGCCAGAAAGCAGCCCCAAATCAGAAATCAGGGTTAAAAGTACCTGAGGCAGAGGAGGGTTGCCTGCCCCCCCCCCCCAACGTAGCCAAAGCAGTTTGCAGTGAAAGAATTGGGGTGGCTGAAAAAGAGCCAGAATCCTTTAAAATTGTTCCTGTGTCTGAAATAACAAAAGAAGCATAATCCTGTACAGTGGCATCAGCAGGGTCAGGGAACCAACCACCCTTGGTAGGGATCCAACCCGCTGCTTGTAAAACAGGAACAATGTCCAGAATATGAGGAATTTGATCAGCCCCTTTTTCCCCCTCTGTGAAGCATCCATAAATGTTTTCCCAGTTTTTCTGGCAAAGCCATACCTGTCTCCAAAGTTCCAAGACTGTTTGTAGCCGAGTCCTGGTGTTCCTCTTCTAGCACCATTGGCAAAGGCAATGCCAATGCAGCAGACGCACATCTGGGTTCCAGTGTTATAGTAACACCGACACTACCCAGTGTCAGAGATGAAGCATGCTGCATCAAGGCAGTAGAATTCAAGGGACAGGCAAGATCCAAAAATCCAGCCATCTTCTTAGCTGACAAAACAGCTGAACCCAATCCAGAACAAGACACAGCAGAATCTGTAAGTAAAGTAGAGGAACCTTCCAAAGCTGATAGAATCGGCAAGTAAGACAACAAATCTTCTACTTGGGTCTCTGGCAGAGGCGAGGTTGGGGAGGAGGAGGAGACCCACTTCCCTACCTCCCACATGTCTTCATCCGATGGCATCCGAAGGAGAAATGGTCAGCAAGCTCACTGACAGCAGCTCTCCCTACCTCAGAGTAGGGGAATTGTTTATTGCTAAAACCAAAAACCATCAATACAAATACTCAGTGGAAACAAATTGAAAGTAAAACTGGACATAAAGCATCACTATACAAATTTCAGATACAAAACAAAGCAATATAAATAAAGAAAAGAAAAAATAAGTACAACAAAACATTTTAAATCCAAAAAACATGTTTCCAGTATTCAAAAAATAATGAACTCGGAATATGACGGTATTCGACATCTTTTTGTATGCTTAAAGCCATCTCAATTTGACTGATCACTACCCTAGGTAAAATACAGGTATGTTGTATTGAAAAAGAACATTGTGCTTGCCAAAGATAAAACTTGATACAAGCAAAAATTACATGAAGAATGCTGGGATGAAAACGAGAAACATATCCTGAATAATTTCCTAAAACCAAACATTCATATGTAATCTGGCATGCTATTCCCCAGCCCCATTTCTCAGACAAAGCAGACCAAAATTGTACTGTATGTGGACAATTGTGGAAAAAGTGAGTCTGGGTTTCTTCTATACCCACGCATTCAATGTGGATGCAGTTTATTTCTGTTAAAGCTTTATGTTTTAAATTTCCCTTAACCCCAAGCTTCCCATGGCAACTTAACCATGTAATATCCCACATCTGAGCTGAGATCCTCCCATCCATAAGAACTTTAAGAGCTAGTGGTACTTTCGAGGGGTTACACCTGGGAAAATCCACCTGAACAAAAGAATTCTGGGACATTATATATTGATAAAGACCTTTCCAAGTAAGCCGAAAAACCTCATCTTTAACCACCCTCCACGCACGAAGCTTAGTTGCCACTATTGGCAAAAAACAGGGAACTTTATAATTAATTTTTACAATAGGTGCTAAAGTAGACCATTTTGAGAAGAAATCCTGGAGGAAAGCCATAGTCCAGACATCCCATGGATGACAGGTTGCGGTCGACCATTTTTGAAATGTAGTTTTAATTAAAAAAAAAGACTACTGGGTTAATCATCCCTAGACCTTCTGCCTTAGTCGGAAGATAGGTATAATCCGGTTTAACTGGGTTCAATCTGCTACCCTACAACATTTGAAAAAAAAATACTATACAAACGGGTCTCCTGATTCCTAGGTAAAGGAAAAACTGAACTCAAATAAAGAAATAAGGGAAGTAAATTTTTTTTAATGATTAATACATGCTTCTGTTTAGAAAATAACCAGTTTTTCCACAATTGTACTTTCTTTTCTCTTATTTCAATATGTGATTGCCAATTAATATCATTTAAATCTCCAGAACCAAAAAAAATCCCAGAATCTTGATGGACCCCAAAGGAACAGTTATCTGTCCAATCATGGAAACAGAAACCCCGTTGCCTAAATAAAACCCAACACTTTTCTCATAATTTACGGATGTTCCCGAAATCCAATCAAAATGTTCCACTACATGTAATGCGGCCCATCCTTCGGTTACATCCTTGAGCATGAAACACATATCATCCGCATATACCACTAAACACTGAGGTGGAACCTCTAGAGATAGAGTTAAGCCTCGAATGTGCGGATGATGAAGGATTTCCCAAACCAAAGGATCCAAAACAAAGGTATATAGTAAGGGACTGAGTGGACAACCCTGGTGCACTCCTCTACAAAAATCAATCCCGTCTCCCACCAAATGATTTACAATTGGGAAGTTGTGAGCATTGTTATATAAAAGTGCCACCCAGGTTCTTGTTTTAACAGAAAACCCATATCGTCAGAGAACATCGAATAAAAACCCGTGTGCCACCTTATCAAAGGCTTTTCCCTGATCCAGAGAAAGTAAATACCCTGACAGTTTTCCTATGCACCTGAACTCACACACATTCCATAATAGAGTCAAATTCTACTGAATATGTCTCCCTGAGGTAGAACATGTTTGCACCAGGTGTACTAAAAAGGGAGCAACCTGTTGAAGTCGATGACACAGGATGGCTGAAAAAATTCTGTAACCTGTATTTAATAAACAGATCGGTCTCCAATTCTCAATATGGTGCTTAATCCCTTTTTAAATAAAAAAAAGTCAAAGCATCTGAAAAACCAGCTGGTATCCACGAAGAATCCAGAATCTCATTAAAAACTGAAGTCAGGATGACACTGATGTAATCTGCCATCAGCTTGTATAGTTCATTAATTAAACCATCTGGACCAGGTGATATTCCGGATTTTAAGTGTACTGTTTCTGATTTAACCTCGGCCACTATTATAGGAGCATCTAGAATAAGAGAGTCAGAGGTAGTTATAGTAGGTGGATGAAAAGCAAACAAATCCTCCCATAAAATGGTGGACTGAAAAACTGTACCATGTTGGGATCGCAAAATGTTCCCTACTATATGTAGCATGTTGGTGTCTGCAGTGCTTAGAACCCCTTGAAAATCATGGTTGCTGAACTTTTTAATTAGTTCAGCAACCATTGTACTGAACTAATTAAAAAAAGTCTAATAGACTCATTGGTTGCGTTAGACACTCAATTACTTCCAGAGATAGGACTTGTATAATCCCTTATATAGGGTTTACAGATGACCTATTCTGGATTATTGTTCTCCCTTATGGTGCCCCTTTTTGAGGGGAGATATAAGGAGAGTTGAGAGGGTTCAGGGGAGGGTCACCAAGATGGTTTATGGCCTTAATAGGGTTGATTATGATAAAACACTACTTTCTTTAAATCTTTACTCCTTGGAGCTTAGGAGAAAGAGAGGTGATTTATTATTAATGTTTAAAATTATAAGAGACCCTATATTATTTGTGGAACTAGGCTTTATTCGACAACAAAGGTGCTTCTCTTTGAGAAGTCATAGTTACCAACTTGGTCTCGCATATCCAAAAAACACTGCTTAGAAGGAATTTTTATATTCAACGAATAATCTCTTCCTGGAATACATTACCTAAAGATATTGTTGAAGTTGATTCCTATAGCCTATTCAAATCCAAACTTGATAGGTAGTTATTGAATTTGGGTAGTGGAACTTAATGCCTGCTGTAGCAGGAGATGTATATTTATGGGCCTTGGCCTTCTCTACATCTATATCTCCTAGTATGAATCCTAGTATCAAGACCCTCCATAAGTTGACTATCCAAAGCTTGTTTGCATGCTGAATAAGGATCTGTACTTGGAGAAGACTTAAGCCTATAGGATAAGTCTTCATGAATTTTGTATGCCTTGCCATAATGGTAATTCCTCATACTTTGTCTAAGCATAGCCAATCATTCCTTAACAAAATCATCAGAAACTGAATACTGTGACAGTAGTTTATAGAACTGTGCTCTAAGTTTTAAGTAGTCAAGGTAATCTGTGGGCTGGGTAGCACAATGATGTGTCTTTGAGGCCCGGCGAAATTCCATTTTAGTGTCCATCCACCAATCCCCCCCAGGAATCATACATCTCAGCTACTGAACACCGATTATCAAAAGCCTGAAATAAACATATCTGATAGCGCTCAGTGGCAAGGATTGTTGGGTTTAGTTTCCACCTAGCCAGCCAGGCTGGAAAAGCCGGTGGAATCTTAGTTAAAGAAAATTTTGCTTGTAACAAGAAATGATCCGAAAATTTACATGGGGCCGAAATAAAAGAATAAGGTAATAAAAATCTGGAAGAAAAAATAAAATTAATCCGTGTTGCAAGATTACCACATTTATAAGTGAATCCTGGATCTGAATTTAATGTTCTATAAACATCGTTCAAGGGTGCCGTTGACAATAATTTAAACAAGGCATAAGAATCACAATATATCTTATGCTGCGTGTGATCTTTAAATTTAATATCCAATCCACAATTGAAATCCCCCCCCCAAGAGTGACATGCCTAGGGGTAGACAAATATTGTATGTCAGAAAATAATGCAACCCTGGCTGATTTAACCTGAGGTGCATAAACATTAATGACCCGGAGAAAAAACCCTCGGCAAACACAGTCTAGGAGTAGGGCCAGCCCTGGAACTATGTCAACCAAGCCAGTAACTTGAACAAAAGGATGACAAAATAATACCCCTACTCCATCTGCAACATCTGAGCCAAAGGACCAAAAAGAGGGTCCTGCATGCCACAATTTTTTGGTGTAATTAACATCAGTAAGGGTAGAAAAATGTGTATCCTGCAGAAAAATAACATCTACAGGTAAGGTTTTACAAAAGTGCAAAAGCCCTAGACATTGTTTTAATTCTTGAGGCTACAAGAATTCAAGGAAGCTACTGACAAAAAAGCCAGTGCGCATTAACTAAGCTTTGTCTTTTTTTTGTTTTCGTCCCAACTTCTTTTTAGATACCAAGAATTTGGGTCCTATCTCCTCATCACACTCCATCCCAGATAAGACCCCTGAGGCAATTGATAAATGGAGACAGTATAGCGCAGTGGTCTAAGGTCTGAGCTGCAAATCTGGTGACATCCAGCAGACCAGACCTGGGTTTGAATCCCAAAGCTTCCACTTGCATACTGTGTGACCCTGAGCAAGTTGATTAACCTCCTTGTTCTCCCAGGTCACTCCTGTAAAAAAGCTTTCAGCTTAGTGTGCTATACCTGGTTAAAAAATAAATAAATCAGATTCAGAGTCTCTTTTTACATCCTGCAGAACCTGAGAAGTATTATGCATAGTAGTAAGGGGCAGTAAAACAAGCTTTTTGGCATGGGATTGTGTCACTCGTTTTGGATGAGGCACCTGAAACTCCGGGGCAGATGGTCAAGCAGTTATGAGCACCAGAGGGTCAATGCACTCCTGACCTTCCTGTGGGTGGACAACAACAACAGGAGGTATACCAGAAGAATCAGATGCGTATCCAACATGGGCAGGTGAACCCATATGGTCTGGACCAGGAAGATTGGGGTCAGTGAAGGCCGCTTCCTCTGTAGTTGGCCTAAAGTGGCCTTGTGCATCTGAAATCAAGGTTTCTTTATCTAACCCACCAGCATTGTTCTGGCCTGCATATGGACATTGATGATATGCATGACCCTGGGTATCACACAAATTACAGCGAAAAGCATTGCGACGTGTATAACTGTCATGATCTAGTTCCCCACATAAGGCACATTTGATTTTGTCACAAGCACTGCTAAGATGACGTGGGCTTCCACATTTGTAACATGCCTTGCATTGACCAGGGTAAAAGCAGACACCTCGATCCCTACCCAGGAAAAAACTGTTTGGAATATGTTGTACCAAATCCCCCACAATATGCAATTTTATTTTAAACTTCCAACCACCTGTCCAAATTCCCTCCCCATCAATGACAGGTCCAGGAGTACCCAGGACAGTACATTTACTTTCAAGCCAATATAAAATATTCCCAACATTTGCCCCTTCATTTCAAAACATAACATGAACAGTTTTAAACAGTGGTTTTGTAATAGGAATTGCCCAAACGGAGTCCACAAAGGGGTTGTTTTGAGGGAATCATATTTTTGCCAAAATTTATCAAGTCCTACAAAGGATTTGAAACTGATATCAAATGTTTCTTCCCCTCGAATGTTAATAAGGGCATAGATATCTGATGCTTGGAAATTCATAGATCCCTTGAGTAGCCTGCGGGCCACAAAGAAATGGTCAAGTGGTTCTAGAAGCCCCCCGTACCTAAGGCAGACAGCATTCCATCTGAGGGCTTATTCCAAACGATTGTTACAAAATAGGTCCAAAAAGTGAGGACCTTTATTAAATTGTTCCCTCTGGGGGGGGGGACACCTGATGATCAAGAAGCAGCCCCAGAGTCTGTCCAAACATGAAAAAAGGGCTCATCACCAGCAGCACTACCTGCCTCTATCTGCATCTCGACAGGTTGCACTGGTCCTGGAGACTCCTGAGCAGCCATGCCCTCTGGTGAAAAAGTGAGCCATTCAGCATCTGGAATCCATTTACCATCTTTTCTCATCCAGTCTGCATCAAGCAGGGCAATCTTCTTGCTCCAGTCCCTGGCTGGAAAGCCTTCCGATGTCACCTGTGACTTCCGCGTAGCTTCACGTTCCTCCTCCAGTTGGAAATGCATCCTAGCCGCACCAGGAACTAGCGAACCCTCCTCCTCCACAATCGGAGGTTCTGTGCACCGCTCACCATCCTGCAAATCATCCAGGCCACCAACTTCCTGATTCTGAACTGCAACAGCATTCGTAAGCTCTATGTTGTGTTTCATTATGGCTTCTGCCTCTCCCATAGCGCGGTATTCTCTGCGGCTTTCTTGAAAGTGCTCCCATGGTGTGCATACAGCAGAACTCTGCACCTCTCCATTCTCAGTCTCCATATCAGTAAGGACAGCTCTCCTGCCTTCTGCAGGATTTCCACCACCTCCACCAGGATCTGGAACAGCAGCCATCTTGGAGTCACCAGCAAAAGGGTCCCCTCTGATCACAGGAAGCAGATTAGGGGAATTTTCCCCGTGTCCTGGCCAAATGTCCCTCATTCACTAAAAATACCACCAACAGCTTAATCTGGTTCAAGGTCAGTTGGCATTCATCTGTATCCCCCTTCCCCGGGTCATGCCTGAAAATAGGCAGGATTTCTCTTGCACACTTACCCAGTTAACAAAAACGAAATAAAAAATAAATAAACATCTGAACTACTGTCATAGACAGATTGGACATTCACTGGTGTGGTGCAACTGTGCCTGCAAAAAAGATCAGGGTATTGGATGTGGGGTGCCACACCTATGAAAACTTGCATAGGTGGCACTATGTTTCTTACACATGCATGCAAGCAAACATAATAATGGATCAGCTCTGTGTGTTTAAAACTTTAGAAATCACAATCACAGCTAAAAGCAGAAGAATGGTGTATATTTAATAATTTAACATGGGCTAACAGAGGCAGGAACTCTCTCAAACAGGTTGGAGTAACTTTTCAGAGAAAAATTTTTCAAGATATAAAAAAATTAATAAGAAATAACAATAAGACATAACTCAAAATTTGTGAGGAATCTGTTTGTAAGAGGCTAGAAATAGCCTGCACTTATTTACACTCCTACCCTACTCCACTCAATTCCTTCAACCTCTTCCTAGCCTCTCGGATAAGCAAATGTTTAATTCTGTAGCATAGGCCAAGCCTCTGCTTCAGGACCTTGTTAGTTAAGCTGTAGCCATGATTTATTACAACTTGCCATCTAAACCACATAATTTAAACTTTTAAATGCAGACCCATACAATGCAATGAATGCTCGCCCCCACGCTCCTCATACAGTTATGTCACAAAATATAGTAGCGCAGGAGCTGATTGGGGGAGGAGTGAACTGTCCACAGGTACAGAAAGTGAAAAGGATCAGTGAGATGGAGCTCCATGGAACAAAATTACAATCTCTTCCCTTCCTAAATTGGGGCACTTTATAAAAGAAATGAAAATTAAATTCAATTTAAGGGCAGTTAAGGGTTCTTTGGGCTTCTCAAGGAGGCATTTGAGAAAAAGCAGGACAGTTGCTCTTTAAAAGGCTTTACTGATGCTGATGCCTAAAGACACCTGTAACTGTCATTAAGTCTCTTCTTTCCCCATGTGTGCCAAATTTATCCGCTGCTAAGGTATAAATGCTTTGTCATATTAACTGCTTTCCCTTCCCCTTCTACTCCTGGCTTTATCTATGCTTATGCTCCTCTGCTACTCTATCAAATCACTCCTCCCCCCCCATATCAGTTGTAGTCTGTTGTTTGTTCTAGCTGCCAAAATATATGTATAGCACACATCAGTCATCATGTTTCATTTATCAGTATGCAACCTGTAAGTCACTTCCCTGTGTCATATAATTTTTACCACCTGCAGTCACCCTATGTAGTACCCTTGTATGTATATCCAGCCTGTATCATGTAACATGCATTTCATGTATATACTCTTATTACCTATCTATGTTTGTACTTTAAGTGTTTATGTCACAGGACCTCCTTGTGAATAAGCTTGCTCAATGGAGTTTTCCTGCAATAAACTTGAACTGGAACTTGAACTTGATGCACCACAACAGTCTGCTCTCTGACTCAACACACAGCAGAATGAGTTATAAACAAGCTGCATGTGATATTTAACCTAGTTACCCACAACGCACTGCAATTTTCACTTTTGGAGCAAAATTTCACTGGAAAAATCAAGTGTTATGCCAGTAAAATTGTGCCAGAAGGCAAAATTATAAATTTTATTGATCTAAATTGGCTGACCAAAGCATTTTATGCAAACTTTTGCTGTTACGCAAAATCAAAAAACCAGGCTCAATTTAATTTTGCCTAGGCAAAAAATATCACGTAATTATGCAATTATGCAAAATATTTTACCAGGTAAAATATTTCATTTTCACACAACACTAGTTGGGGTGTTTCTTTAGGTCATCAGCCACAACCCTTGCACCATTCCACCTCACCCCGCCCTGCAGACACGGACAGGTGTCACAGTGTGCCTTGAATCTTTGGCCCTTATGCTCACCCCATTCCATAAGAAAATAAGTTGAGATGGGTGCAGAATAGGAGAATGGGGTGAATGTTAGGGCTGAAGACCCCAAGGCACACCTTGATGACTGTCAGTGGCTTCAGTTTAGATGTGGCATGGCATAAGCATTTTGGCCATGACCCCAAGCCACACACCTTGACACCTGTCAGTCTTTACAGAGTGGTGTAGTATGGTTAGAAACCCTAACACCTAGGGCATTAGTTGGGGTTTTCACTCCAAATGTTCAGCATGGGCTTTTTGGGACCCCATCTCATGAACAGTGGCACTATGATTTCATTACTCAATCCCAAAAGGTAATTTTGCACAGCAAATGCGCCATTCGATGCAACAGGTGCAAAAAGACATTTTGGATTGGATGTGAAAAATTACATTTGTATTGTTCATGAGGAGGTGTGAAAAAATGTCAATACTGAAAATCGGGATTGAAAGTCTGAAAAAGTGGTGAAGCTATGAGCATGTGTAGAAATTCAATCAATCTATCACTCAATCTTTATTTAACCAGGTGGACCATTGGGCAAGTTCATTTGCAAGGGGGGGCTGGGACATACACATAAGTAATATAGTAGAACAACAATAACACATGGTTAATGCAATAGGAAAACACAGAGTAGTGTTAAGTCATATGCTGAAACAGCAACACTGAATACAGAAGGAGTAAGGCATACTGTATGTACAGTTAGTGTTCATGAAAAATCAACAGTTTATGATATAACAATGTTGCACTATTGTGATCAAACTCCTCAGAGATATAACAGAAAATGAACAATGGCACATGAACAAAGGGGAAGGGGATGATAAAGGTAGGAGGAGAGTAAGAGCTGCAAGTGTCACTATAGTGACAGCAGTGCAATTAGCAACATGGAAACATTTAAAGGGCTCAGAGAAGGATCTTGTGTAAAGTGATTTGAACTCCACAAACTTAATTAGATTTACAATTTTAATGATTTTTATAATTTTATTCCACAACTGGGGCAGCACATGACTGAAGGAGGCTCAGCCAAAATGGGATTTGACCTTGGGTACAGATAGTGAGGTGTACAAGCAACTTCTCAGGGCATAATTTCCTAAGGTGCAAAGAGGGGCATAATTTCCTAAGATGCAAAGAGGCAGGCAGTCGGAAATGTAGATGGGTAGTTTTTAGATAATAGTGCTATAGGTCCAGAGCACAGCATTCCTTTGTCTCCTGGATGTAAATGATGACCAGCCCACCATGGAATAAAGTGCACAATGGTGGGTGGTGTTAGCGGCGCCAGAGAGAAAGCGTAGTGCTCTGTGGTACAGGATGTTGAGTATAATTAGAGTAGACCCTGGGACTTGACCATAGATGAAGTCAGCATAACCCGAAAGAGCTAGGAATGTGGTTTGTACCATCCTCTTCCTAGCCTCTCAGGTAAGCAGATGTTTAATTCTATAGCATAGGCCAAGCCTCTGCTTCAGTTTTTTTGATAGTTGCTCTACATGCTCAATGAAGGAGAAGCTGTTGTCAATCCACACCCCTAGGTACTTCAATTTTGTAACATAATCCAGTGACTCACCAAGCAATATAATGATAGGAGGCATACTGTAGGTCTGGGTTTAAGGATGTTTTGGGCTATAGCCAGTGGTGACAATAGCATAGCCTTAATCTTTTAGGCACTTAGAAGTAGTTTTTGGTTGGCAGTAATTTAAATAGTTTTTTTGTCCCTCCTTGTAAATTTGTGCTAATTTCAATTGTTCGGTTAAGTGCTTTAACATCATTTGCACCATCTGTAGCTTGAGTACAAGATTTTATCCTGTCAATTATTAACTGTGCCATTGCCAAGGGCATGAGTGCTGGTTCATTTTAAGGGCTTTAGTTTCAGTTTGTACCAAAATGTGTACAAATTCATAGATTTTTTAAATCTGTTTCCACACATACGCATTTAACGGAAACTGCAGTGGTACTTTAAATCAAGGTTGCTAAAATTTAAAATCAGGTCACATGTGAGCCTTAGCTGTGCTATATAAATGTATTAAGTAATCTGCTTCCTCAGTCATGCATTTAAATGCAAACAGCACTGGTGCTTTAAATCTAGGCTGTTAAAATTTAAAATCAGGTCACACTGTGCCTTAGCTGTGCTGTATAAATGTATAAAGTAAATCTGCTTTCTCACTCATGCATTTAAATGCAAACTGCAGTGGTGCTTTAAATCTAGTCTGCTAAAATTTTAAATCAGGTCACACTGAGCCGTAGCTGTGCTGTATAAATGTATTAAGTAAATCCGCTTCCTCACACATGCATTTACTGGAAACTAGGTAAAACCTGTGCTGTATAAATGTATGAATTAAATCCACTTGGAAACTAGATTGAAAATCCCTCCACTGTGTAACTCAGGGAACTGTGGTAGCCAATTAGTTATTCTTAACTGTGAGGCAAAGACAGTCTTTTGTTTTATAGCTCAGTCTTCAGGGCGAGGTAGGCAAAGTGTAGAAATCTCTTGGCTTCTTCCCATTGTTTCCATCTATTTCCACCCCCTCTCTCTCAGAACCTCCTCTTACCTGTTCTAACATTCATTCTCTGTTTCCTCTGCAGGCACAGTTTGCAAGCTCCCCTCATGGGTAGCAATCATGAGAGTCCGATCACCTTCCCCAGAGCTTCTCTTGGAACCCCCAAGAGCAAGCAGGTACAAAATGAACACAGCACAGCAACAGACAAGGAAGGCCCTGCCAATGCAAGCATTGGCTACCCCAAAACCCCTACCACCACCCTTGATGAGCTGGAAATTATATAGGGCTGGTCACAAGGTGTTTATAACCAATCAGTCAACATTAACATCTGCGGGTTATCCTAACCTGCCACTAGTGGCTGCTGACTTATCCACACAATCCATTCCCTGCCAAAACTGCTCTAACTGACTAGCCTACTAAACATCTGCACCATGCTGCTTCCCCTCACAATTCTCATGCCTTTGGCCCCCTTACTGTCTCCACCACTCTCCTCCAGGCCAGTTATGCAGGAGTGCCTGCAAACACTACATCCCCCATCCACTCCCCTCTCTAGAACATCTCTCCTGCTAAAACCACTTGTGGGCCCCACCATACTCCAGCCCTCCTTCCACCTAGGCCAGATAGTCCAACATGCTTCTGCTCAAGCCTCATCTATGTACACCAGCCTCCCACCTGCCTCTCACCATAAGCCCCTGTGGGCAAGGCCCCTAATCAAACTGATGATCACTTTTCTACTGATGCTATCTGGGAATGTAGAGTTACACCCTGGACCGTTCCTTTCCCATGATCCAATCTCTGCCTTATCCTCTCAACTCTCCAGTGGCCTGAAGTTGGTGCACCTGAACATATGCAGCCTTCAATGCAAAATACTCCTGCGGTGATCTACTGTACTCTCTATTCACCCTGACATCCTGATTATTACAGAGACCTGGCTAAAGCCCCACAATAAAGACACTCAAATTGACAACTCGGGGTGCTCAGTCATCCACCATAACTGGCAAGTTAGCAAATGAGGTGATGGCATTGCAATATATATTGCATTCACACTGTAGTTCACAAATATCAACCTATCTCTCCACACACAGTCCATCAATGCACTACTAATAAATCTAGCCCTCCACCAAACTGCACTTGTATTCATTGCAGGTTCCTACTGTGCACCTGAAGCCACATTTCCCACCATCCTGGACCACATTGGTGACCTAACCCACCATCCTGGACCACACCTTCCAAAACCTTGTCTTTGGGGGCAAACTACACATTCTTGGGGATTTCAATCAAAATAGGCTCTCTCATGCAAACGCTAATCTCCTGAATAAAGTAGATGCCCTAAATCTCACACAAAACACTTAATTACTTACTCCTGGACTGGTCACTCACCTTCCTCCCACACCAGATACTAGCTTTGGGCCTGTTCCCCTGATACCCTAAGTCACCACCAGATGACTTACGTGGTCAGAAACATTTTCAGACCTAAGGTGCCCCCCTCCTATGCATCATGCTGACAAGGCCCTACAAATTCCTGGACCTCACATCTCTAATTCATGACCTGACCATTACCGGCTGGTCTTTCATCCACAGAGCTTCCTCCACTGAAGTTGTCCTGGAGGGTTTCAAAATCAGGTTCCTCATTGTCTGGAGCCATTATGCCCCACTTAGACAGTCCAGGGTGAATGGTGCTCCTCTCCCTAGATTACAGCTGATATCACTGCCAACCTCAAAGCAAGACACATGGCCTGGAAAGCTTTTAAGGAATCTGGCTTACTCCAAGCACACCTAAAAATACCATGCACTGCACAACACATGCACAAGGCTAATCCACCAGGCTAAAGCCAAGTACTTCAACGCTGCCTTCTATACAAACATAAACTACCCTGCCAAATTCTGGAAGATCCTCAAATCACTTGTTGACCCCACTCCCAGCCCCAAACACCCTCCTTAAACATAGGCACAACCAGGGTTACCATCCATCCTGCAGTAGCCACAGCCCTCAACTCCAACTTCACAAACTACACTGCTGCACTGTTATACTCCCTCCCTCCCTTCCCCCTCAACCCCTCTGTCCCCTCAGTCATGCCTAGCCAACCCCCAGCACCCACCAACTCCTTCTCCTTCCATCCAGTTACATCAGTCGAGGTTTATAAAAAGACCTTTTTACACTCAGTCCATCCAAGGGCAAATGTCCCTTGTTCCTCAACACAAAAATATTGTACCTATCAGCCTCTGTCATTGCCTCCTCCAGTAGTGTTTTTCAACTTATCTTTCTCTCTGGCCTCAGTATTGGCTAATTGGAATCATGTCACAGTCATCCCACTGCCCAAAGGAAGTGATCCCACAGCCCCAGAAAACTACCGCCCTATTTCTCTCCTCCCCATACTAGCTAAAATCCAAGAAAAATGTGTCCTCTCTCAACTCTACTCCTTCCTCAACTCCTCGTCTTTCTACGCCCCTTACCAATCTGGTTTCAGGAAGTCCCATTCCACCACCACCTTCTTGCTGAGGCTGTCTGCCATGGACAATGGGCACGTCACCTTAGCCATCTTTGTTGACCTAACAAAGGCTTTCAGCACAGTATCCCACTGCCTCCTCCTGACCAAGCTCGCCAGTGCAGGACTCTCTAGTTTGGCCACTGACTGGTTCTAATCCTATCTAGTAGTCTGGACACAGTCTGCCAGGACTGGTAACAACATCTCTGATCTTCTTCCTGTCTCATCGGGAGTGTTGCAGGGCTCAGTACTGGGGCCACTCCTGTTCTAAATCTTCCTACATGACTTGATCTCTGTCTGCCCACACACCTCCATTCACATGTATGCAAATGACATGGTACTGTATTCATCTGGCTCCTTCGTTACTGATGTGACAACATCATTGCAGCAGGACTTCAAGCAGTGTTTGGTACTGGTTTTGCTCCAATTGACTACACCTCAGTGCCAAGAAGACAGTCTCCATTACCTTCAGCACTAGGCAGAGACTTTCACAGCTCTCCTCCCCCACCTACTTTTCACACCCTGGACGGGACTTCTTTGGAGGTCTGCACCTCCTTCATTTATCTCAGGGTCTGGCTTGAGCAGCACCGCGACTTTTCTGTACACTTTGATGGCATCCACAAAAAACTTTGCCCCAGACTGGGTACACTTTACCAAAATCATGGTTGCATCCTGCTGCGGGCCTGCCAAGCAGTTGTACAGAAAAATTATCCGGCCAATTTTTGACTACGTAGATGTGATCTACAGTGCTGCCCCAAGTCCACCCTGACTAGACTGGACTCCCTCTTCCACTCCTGTTGTTTTGCCCTTGACTGTCCTTACTCCACTCATCACTGTACCCTATATCAGTCCTTGGGACTTACCTCCCTACAAGACTGTAGATCGTCACTCTGTGCATGCCTCGTTACCAAATTCTGGGATCAGTCCTTGTCCCCTACATCTCTGTGGTCCTGTCCACCCACCCCCCTAACCTACGAACTCAGGCAATCGGACACTCGCCTCTTACATATTTCCTACAGGTCCACTTCGACAGGCCGAACAGTCTTCAGCTATTGTATGCCCAAACTATGGAACTCCCTACCTCCAGACATTCAGCACATCTCTGCCTCCCAGCAGCTAATGGTTTCCTCTGAGCATTTCTCCACCACCTGCTCATGTGTCTAACACAACCTCAGCTCCTTGGCCATTTAGCCCCTCCTGGACTCACTCTGCACCACTCTTTATAACAATCCATGATGTCAAGCACTTGTCTCATGACTCACCTCTCTCTGTTGTACATCTTTGTAAAGGTTGTGCTAATAGCTTGTATAATCCTGCCATTGTTCTTACTTACACTGCTGTATTGTATTATTGCTGTTTTGTGTTATTATTCCAAGTTTTTTACCATTGCTGTATTATTGTATAATTGTTGACCTTTTTGCATTTACTGTCCTCAGCATGCTCTCCTGGTAAAACTTTTAAATAAATAAATAAATAAGAAAGTTTCGTTGCAGATTAGAGAAATCTGATTATAAATCTGTGCAGACACTCTCAGGGGTTGACATGGCAGTGTAGAGAACAGTGTCACTGACAAAAAGATGGACACTGGAGGACAATATTCCATGGTCAACATTTTAATGTATAGTATGAAAAGTAAGGGTCCCAGAATGGAGCCTTGTAGCACTCCTGTTTTAGCATGAAAGATCACTCACTGTTCTGACTTGCTCAATACGCTCTGTCGAGTAGCAGGAGAACCATTTTAAGGAAACAGTTTCCAAATCAATGTTGTACAGAATAACTAACAGCAGATCATGATCCATGATATTGAATGCTTTACTCAGAGTGAGAAAAGCAGTGCTTATGTGGTTCTTTAAATCAAGGGCTTTCTGCCAGTCATTCGTTACCTTAGCAAGTGCTGAGATTGTACTGTCCTAGGGCCTAAAGCCTGATTACACTGGATTAAGCAGGTTGGAAGTGTCAATATAGTTCCTAAGTTGACTCTTGACTAATTTCTCCAGCAGTTTAGATGGGATTGGAAGTAAAGAGATCAGCCTGTAATTACTGAGGTCACTTGGGTCTCCTGATTAGAAAAAGGTACAACTTGGGCAGACTTCCAGATTGACGGGAGTTCACCTATACCAAGGGACAGCTTGAAGAGGTGTCTGGTTGGTGTTGCCAGTACTCATTGATTTAGCTTTAGAAAATATGGTCCAAAAGGGTCTGCACCAGATCCTTTTCTGACATCCAACAGTATAAGCAGGTCCTCCACTTCCTTGAGTGTTACAGGCTGAAAGGAAAATCCTGCATCTGGAGTATGATGAGTAGGGACAGGGATTGCTGAATCTATGGTTGAAAGCTGGATTTGCAGGTTATTGGCAGGTGAGGAGTCAAAGGCCAACCATGCAGTGGTAAAATGTTTGTTAAAGCTGTCTAGGATCTCTGATTTATCCAGGATGGAGGAGCCACCAAAGGACATCTTAGTGGGGAGAGTGGCAGAAGATGCATGGCCTTGGATATCTATACGTGTTATCCAGAACTTAGCAGGGTACTTAGTGGAGGAATCCAACATTGTGTGGTAGTAGTTAGGTTTAGTGATTATGACATGCTTCTGCAGGAATTTCTGGCTGACCTGAAGGCAGCCCAGTCAGAAGAAAGTTTTGATTTGTGCTCCTTTTTCCAGAGTTTATCCTTAATGAGCAAGGCAGACTTCAGTTTGGGCAAAAACAAAAGGAAAGTTTTCTTCTTGGTGCGGGATTTGACCAGAGGGGCATGCCTATCTAGTGCACCATGGACAATAATATGGAAGGTCTCATATGCAGCCTCAACTGTCTTGGCCAAGTGGAAGTCCTGCCAAAGCAGTGACTTTTGTAAGTCTGAGAGGAAGGCCAGAGGTTCAGAGTTGCACAAACATCTTTTAACTATGTACCTGGATTTAGAACTTGGTTTAATCGTAGCCCTTCTGCAAGAAATAGAGCAATGATCACTGAAGTCGATGAAAAAGACACTACAGTAGAAAATAGGTGCGATTTGTTTACTAGTATGATGTCTAATAGGGAACTTTTGTTAGGATTCTTTTTATTTGGACTAATCACATCTGTAATGATTTGGATGAGCCTGAAGGTGTCACACAGGTTTTTTAGAGGTTTGGAACAGTCAGAAAGCCAGTCTAGATTAAGGTCGCCCAGAATTATAACTTTGCATTGCATCGCATTCTAGGAGCGGGTTAGATGACTCAGCAGTTGTAGGCCTGCAGAGAGAGGACATTTTATTTATAATATAGGAATTACAACCTTTTGAGTCATAGATTAATTTCCAAAGGCTCCATGTCAAATATGATGATACAGACAACAACAATCCAGTTTAACAATGGTGCAGAGTCATAGAAGTGTGGATGTGCAAGTAGCAAGTAGGAGAAGAATGTGAAGTAAACATACATAGGATAATTGCCTGCACATGTGACCTTGAAAAAGAGAATAATTGCCTATACATCTGGTAGCTAAACATAGACTGCCTAATATGCATATTGATATTACAAATTGTGTAACGTTCATATATAGGGTAACTGCCTATATAAGTGGTAGTTAACAGAACTCAGCAATACAGGTTATAAAAATATCTCACTGTGCTGCCTCCTGGGATGCTTTGCAGGTTGCTGTTTCTAGGGAGACATTGTCAAGTTACCATCATAGAAGAGAACAAGAGAGTTTGCTTAGTTAACAAAGAGTTGACTAGGTTAGGTCTTGGGCACATGGGCCTCAGAGGCAGTGGAATGTGAGCTACTCATAATGCAGTCATTTTTGGAATATTTTAACCAAATTTTCAACATGGCCTTTTTGGGACCTTCCCTCATAAACAGTGGCACTGTGATTTTATTAATCTGTCCCAAAAGTTGATTTAGTTCAGCGGCTGCGCCATTCTACTCCACAGGTGCAAAAACACATTTTGGGCAGGATGCGAAATATGACAGCTGTACTGTTCATAAGGAGGTGTGACAAATGGCAATGTTGGAAGTCTGGAATGAATATATTAAATGAGCATGCATACAAACTGTACAATGCACACTTGTAATGCTGTCATATTTTTGAGTTTTTGTCACCAAACTTGCAACATGGGCTCTTTGGAACCCCGTAATTGATGAATTATGCAAAATATTTTGCCAGGTCAAATATTACAGTTTCACACAACACTACTTGAGGTGTGTTTTTGGGTCATCAGCAATAACACTGATGCCATTCCACCTCACCCCACCCCACAGACATTGACAATTGTCACGGTGTGCCTTAGGGTCTTTGGCCCTTATGCTCACCCCATTCCATAAGGAAATAAGCTGAGATAGGTGCAGTATAGGAGAATGGGGTGAACATTTGAGCCGAAGACCCAAGGCACACCTCAATGCCTGTTAGTGGTTGCAGGGTGGGGGTAGGGGTGGAATGGCATGAGCATTACAGCCATGACCCCAAGCCACACATCATAATTCCTTTCAGTCTGTACAGGGTGAGACAGTGCAGTTGGAAATCCCAATGCCCCGAGTGTTTGTTGGTATTTGCACTCCAAATTTTCAACATGGGCTTTTTGAGACCCCATCTCATGAACAGTGGCTCTTTCATTTTATTTCTCAATCCCGAAAGGGGATTTCACACAGCGAATGTGCCATTTAGTGCAACAGGTATGAAAAGACATTTTGGTCGGGATGTGAAAAAATACATCTGTATTGTTCATGAGGAGATGTGAAAAATGGCAATGTTGAAAACCTAGAGAGAAAATACAAAAAAGTAACTTACGTGCATATGTAGAAACTGTGTTATGTACAATCATGATGTAGTCATTTCTTGGAATTTTTTCACCACGTATTCAACATTGTCTTTTTGGGACCTACCCTCATGAATAGTGGTACAGTGATTTCATTAGTCTGTCCCAAAAGTTGATTTTGCAGACTGACTGTGCCATTCTGTGCCACAGGTGCAAAAACACATTTCAGGTAAGATGTAAAAAATGACAGCTGTACTATTCATAAGGAGGTGTGAAAAGTTGGCAATGTTGGAAATTTGGAGTGAAAATATTAAAAATTGGCGTGTTATGATCATGCGTACAAACTGCATAACGCACACTCATAACACAGCCATTTCCTGGTGTTCTTTCACCAAATGTGCAACATGGGCTTTTTGAGACCTGGCCTAATGAACAGTGGCACTGCCATTTCATTAATCAGCCCTGAGAGGTGATTCTGTGCATTGACCACAAAATCACCTTTTGGGACTGAGAAACAAAATGACAGTGCCAGTGTTCATGAGGTGGGGCCCCAAGAACCCCATGTTGAAAATTTGGGACCAAAATTCCAAAAAGTGGCTAAGATAGCAATCTAAATTGCCCCCCCCCCCATTCATTGCTATTATAGGGTTTACCATCATTTCTACAAGTCCTGGCTGATCTTTGAAGAGTGAAGACATGTTCCCAGTCCACAGAAAATCAATGCTCCCAACCTCCAGAGGTAAGTATGGATGAAGGTGGGTACAGGGAAGTGAAGTGTGCAGAGGGAGGGTGCTGGTTGTGGGAGGAGGCCTGCGGGAACAACAAAGGACCATTTTCTTTTTTTTTCAGATTAAAAAAAAATACATTGTGGGACTGTTTTCTTTTTATAGGTGAAAAACTGCAAAATGGATTTTGACACACTGGGGTGGGATCCCAGTGTGCCAGACTAGTGGAGGGATCATTACTAAACTGGGGACTGAGTACCCCAATTTTGGCAGAAAAAAGGGGGCATGGGGGCGCATCCAACAACAGGAGTGGGCATTCCATTGTTGGAAAATGATAAGAATTACTTTGGCACACTGGGGTGGACTCCCAGTGTACCACAATAGTGGAGGGAGGGGCATGCTGACACAGGGATTAGGCACCCCATTGCCAGCAAAGGATATGTTCAGGCCTGGGGAGGCATGCCGACACACAGATTGGGCACCCATATGACTTTGGGGGAGTGTGTGGTGGGTGACAGGAGCAGCCAATTATGCAAAGTGGTGCTGTGGCTCATTTATTTATTTCACTAGGAAACACACACTTAGCAAATGAGTTGCTCATAAGCCCAGTCTTGTGCATTATTGTGCACTGTAATCCACATGGTTGGAATGTGCCTGGTTGCCGGAGGGGAGAGAGATCTGCCTCTGCAATGATGAAACTGTCCATGATTAAAGCAGCAGATTTCTTTCAAGTCCAGTGCTTGTTCTAAAACTTCTGTCATTGGCAGCTTCCTTGTTGATTGGTGGCCAAGGGATATGTCCCTGAATGTATTTGCTGGACTAGCCACACACTGCCACACCTCTGCAAAATTCTACTAACCTCAAGCTGTTTTTTGTGCTCTGCCCATGCAAGCTAACATAAAAAGTGCAAAGTCATGCAACTGGGACACTGGAATCCCGGAGAAGAATACAAGATAGGAGGGGCGATGCTAACAACAACAGAACTTGAAAGAGACCTGGGGGTAATTATAATGAATGACCTGAAAGTAGCAAAGCAGTGTGAGAAGGCAGTGGAAAGTGCCAGAGAGATGCTGGGGTGCATAGTGAGAGGCATCACCAGTAGAAAACCAGAGGTGCTAATGTTACTGTACAGACAATCGGTAAGGCCACATTTAGAGTACTGAGATCAGGTCTGGAAACCACATCTCCAGAAGGACATAGACAGAATGGAAGTAGTACTGAGAAGGGCAACAAAAATGGTGAAAGGAATACACCAGAAAGCATATGAGTAAAGACTAAAAGACCTCAATATGTAAACCCTGAAGGAATGAAGGGAGATGAGGGTCTGATACAGACATTATAGTATCTCAAAGGGATAAACAGGATCCATGAGGTGAGCATCTTTAGGAAAAAGAAAAGTGCAAGAACAAGGGGTCACAGTATCAGACTGGGAGGAATGGACTCAGGGATAACTTGTGGAAGTATTGTTTCACTGAAAGGGTGGTGGATACATGGAACAATCTCTCTGCAGAGTTTGTAGGGGCAAAAACAATAGGTGAATTCAAGAAGGCATAGGATACAAAGAAGACAGCCATACTGGTAGGAAATAGTAGGTAAGCTATAGATCATTTAGGAGCATGAGCTTCTGTACAGTAGGTAGGGAAATGAGAAGACTAAGTGGGCCAAGTTATCCTTATCTGCTGTCAGATTCTATGTTTCTATGTCATATAGGGCTTTTCTGTCATTCCTTAATTTATTGAAAGTGGATAACTACAACTGTTCAATAACACTAAAGCCAGTCAGCCTCATTAAGTATAAAATAAGTGTCATCATCAGTCAGCATTCTGACTTCCTATCATTGTTTTTATTATCACCACGATGCCAGTGTTCTCTGCATGAATTTAAAAAACTTTACATCACTAATAAAAATTCCAAGGCAGTATTAGCAGATTATATGTCTAATTAATTATTCATGAGCTTAACTAGTTCATTCATTAGCTGCCATGCAGGGCTGAAATCTCTGAATGTCTGACAGGACAGCCACAGAGCTGTTGGCACACAGACATCTGTGTTGTCAAATCAAAACCTTAAAAAAGAACAGTTAACATTTGGGCAACAAAGCATGTACTAATCAAGCACTTGTCAATGCTGAATGTTTGCTTACTGATATTAGCATTGGATGTGCAGGAGTTAGATGGCTGTAGAATAGGAATGGCAGAGAAGTATTGAACTTCCGCCAGCTCCAGCTCCATCCTGCAGAGATGGACAGGCATTTGGGTGTGCCTTTGGGTCGTCACCCATAACACTCAAGGCATTACACCTCACCCTATCCTGTAGACACTGACAAGTGCTTGAGGTGTGCTTTGGCGTGTTTGGCTTCACAGTCACCCTATTTCGCTGAAATGGGTGAAGTGCAGGAGCATGGTGCAAAGAGTCCAGGGCACACCTCGATGCCTGTCACTGGTTTCAGGGTGGGGTGGAGGTGTGGTTGAGGGTGGAATGGCATGAGCATTACAGCCAGCAATCCAAAGACACACCTCTGATGTCTGTCAGTCTGTACAGGGTGGGACGATATGCTTAGAAACCCTAATGCCCCAGGCATTTGTTGGTATTTGCACTACAAATTTTCAACATGGGCTTTTGTGACCCCAACCTCATGAAAGAATTTGGGACTTTTGCTCATGAACAGTGGCACTAAGATTTTGTTAATGTGTCCCAAAATTTGATTTCCCACAGTGACCGTGTCATTCTGTGCCAGATGTGCAAAAACGCAGATCGGGCAGGATGTGGAGAATGACAGCTGTACCATTCATAGGGCGGTGTGAAGAGATGGCAATGTTGAATATCTGGAGTGAAAATAATAGAAATGCTCAAACGTCCACATGTACATGGAAACTGCACAACGCATGCTCGTAACACAGTCATTTAGTGGAATTATTTCACCAAATTTTCAACATAGACATTTTGTGACCTCTGCTCGTGAACAGTCACTATTATTTTCTTACTCTGTCCCAAGCATTGATTTCCCACAGCGACTGCACCATTGTGTGCCAGATGTGCAAACACACATTTCAGGCAGGATGTGAAAAATGACAGCTCTACTGTTTTTAAGAAAGTGTGCAAAATGAACAATGTTGACAATTTTGAGTGAAAGGGTGACCCTGCAGGGGGACCTAGAGGCTCTGGAAAGATGGTCTAGAAAGTGGAAGCTGAGGTTCAATGCAGGGAAATGCAAGGTACTCCACTTGGGGGCCAGAAACCCAGGCCAAGTGTACACCCTGTGGGGAAATGCTACAAGTCTCGATGGCTGAGAGGGACCTGGGGTGGTGGTGGACATCAAGATGAACAACTCGGAGACTTGTAGGAGGGCATCAGCCAAGACCAACAGGATGCTGGGATGCATCGCTAGGGGGATCACCTCCAGAAGGAGGGAAGTGATACTTCCTCTGTAAAACTGCTTGGTGAGGCCACACCTTGAGTACTGCATGCAGTTTTGGAGGCCACACTTAAAGAGGGACATTAAACTCCTAGAGAGGGTCCAGAGGAGGGCAACCAACATGATTTGGGGCTTGGGGGACAAAACCTATGATGAGAGTCTCGAAGAGCTAAATATGTACACATTGGAAGAGAGAAGGGACTGGGGGGACATGATAGAGGTCTTCAGGTACATGAAGAGGGTAAATAGGGTAGGAATAGGGTGCTTCAAAAAAAGTAGGAGGGGGCCACTAGAGGGCATGGGTGGAAGCTGGAGGGGAGAAGATTCAGGGGAGAAAGGAAGAGGTGCTACTTCACTGAGAGGGTGGTGGAGCCATGGAATGCACTGCCTAGGGAGCTGGTGGAGGCAGAGACAGTAGAAGGGTTCAAGAGGGGGTGGGACAGATACAGGGGAAGGGTTCTGGAAGCAAAATCCAATGCAGCAAGAATATCCAGAACTGGGAAGGGAGAAGCCAGAGAAGGCGAAGGGGGCAGCAAGGTCAGCACTTAGGGTGGGGTCTGACCAATTGAGCAGACTTGAAAGACCGTTAGGCCTATTCTGCTGCCGTTTTAGTATGTTAGTATGTAAATATTAAAAATGTTTAAAGTTACGAGAGTGCGTGGAAACTGAGTATGCACATAACACAGTAATTTTAAGGACTTTTGTCACCAAATTTTCAACATAGGCATTTTAGGACCTCTGGTCATGAACAGTGTCTCTGTGATTTTCTTAATCTGTCCCAAACACTGATTTCCCACAGTGACCATGCTATTCTGCACCAGAAGTGCAAAAACACATTTCGGCCAAGATGCAAAAAATGACTGCTGTACTGTTCATAAGGAGGTGTGAAAAATTGTCAATGTTGAAAATCTGGAGTGAAAATATTACAGATTTGCAAACTTACAAGTGTGTGTGGAAACTGCACAATACATACTCATAACACAGTAATTTTTTGGACTTTTTTCACCAAATTTGCAACATAGGCTTTTGAGAGGCCACCTCATGCACAGTGACACTGTCATTTCATTACTCAGTCCTGAAAGGTGATTTTGTGCAGTGACTGTGAAATCAACTTTCTAGACTGAATAACACCATAGCAGTGACAGAATTCATGAGGAGGGGTCCCAAGAACCCCATGTTGAAAATTTGGTGCCAAAACTCAAAAAAATGGCTGAATTATCCTTATAGGTTGAAAAAAAACAATTATACCATTATACACCTTACTGGCATTTCTTCAGTTCACAGACTACTTTAATGAGTGACTGGAGTTATCAGGGACTGGGCAGCTCCATCAGCCATACAGTGTGCTTGGGGGGGTGCATGAGCCGAGGGAGATTAGGCTCCCCCTTGGCACACAACAAATAGGGGGGCCCACATTATGCTGACATAGATTGAGCTACTCCGTTGGCAAATGTACTGGGAAGGGGGCATGCCGACAGGGGAATTGGGCACCCCCTTTGGCTTTAACAGGGACTGTGAGAGGCAGCAGCTGTCTGTTGGCTTCTGTGGGGACTGTGGGAGGCCCATGGAGAAGCCGCCATCATGTTTATTGAAAGGGGACACCAGACAATGCAAAACTGTATTTAGTTGCTGCAGTCAGGAGCTGCCCCACAGCAAAACCAACTGATTGCTGATGATAGGGCACTCCCTGATTGCAGCAGCAAGCTTGTTTCTGTCATAGACAAGGTGATCCTCTGTTGGTGCCACACAGATCAGCCATAAAACAGGCTGCTGGCATTGGCAACAACACTGCTGCGCCTCCACAACTCACTACTGCAGCAAGCTGCCCCAATATGTTTCTTGCACATGTGTGCAAGAAAACATAAAAATATAGATGATATAAAAACATGATAACTCCCAAACACAGAACAGCATGAAATGAGATAGCATGGCACCACTCTGTCAACACACAGCACAGTGTTATAGCTCACCACTCCAGAGAAACAAAACAAATAAAGAAACACTCAGATAAAAAAAGTTCCCCAAAGTTCATTATTGCAATTAGACTTATAATTGCAATAATGACCTCAGAGCCATTCATTTACTAATGATTAAGGACTGGCTGAGTGGGGTTGGACTCAGCTGTGCCTTGGGCCACACTTCCCCAATGCCAGCTGTTAATCTTCAAGAAATGACTGGCTAGTTGGTCATTATTGCTTAAATATTATTGACCTGCTGAATATAATCACTGAGCAGCAACACTAATAGTTACTTTGCTTTGTCTTCTGCACTGAGCTAGGAAGTACATAAGTGGTGGTCATCATCAGTGTTGTGTGATGTGTACAGCACAAATGTGGCAGCATTGGGAGCGGCAGACAAAAACTCTAGGGATTCAAGAGCGATACTTTAATACAGTAGAAATTTAAAAATTCCAAACATAAAAAAGATGGATCAGAGTGTTCAGAGTCAGACAAGGTCTTCTGAGTCTCAGGTAAACATTGCAGATGCTTTTGCACTTGTAGTGCTAAAGACCCAGGTTTGTGAATGAACCAGGGCTGTGGAATGGCCAGTGGGGGGATTGCACAACTTCTTCAGTGAGGGAGGGAGGTATTTTGGTACCTGGCAATACACTGAGCACTGGCAAGGGGTTGGTGAGCCAATGACAAATGCTGATGCTAGATTGGCAGAGATGAATCACATTTACACATGAGGGTCGAGACCATGCCTGGCCATATGCTGATGCCATTAGATATGAACATACATATGAACATATGAAGAAGCCAGCAAAAGAAGGCCATTCGGTCTATTAAGTCTGCTTGTATTGCAGGGTCCACAACTTGAGCTAATGTCCCTGCTCTCCCTCCCTAATCCTCCCATATTCTTTACCCATGATCCTTACCTTCCCCTTATGCCTATTCTAGCCTATCTTAAAGCTGCCCACTGTCTTCAGTGAGATGACCTCTTCCGGCAGTGTATTCCAAGTGTCAACCTCTGTGAAGAAGTGCTTCCTGACCTCTCTCCTAAACCTCCCACTCTCCAGTTTAAGACTGCACCCCCTCATGTTATGGTTGCCACTCAGCTTAAAGAGACTCTCTGTATCAACCTTATTTAGTCCTTTCAAGTACTTGAAGGTCCCAGTCATGTCCCCTGTCTCTCTCCTGTCTTCTGGGAAGTACATGTTAAGTCCCCTTAATCTCTCCTCATATACCTTAGCCTGCTGACTTGCTACCATATTTGTCACCCTCCTCTGGATCTTCTTGAGAGGGTTAATGTCCTTTTTGAGGTATGAGCACCAGTACTGAATTCCATACTCTAGATGTGGCCTTACTGATGACCTGTACAAGGGCAGTATAAGCTCTTCTCTCCTACTGCTGATTCCCCTAGATATGCATCCCAACATCTTGTTTGCCTTTGCTGCTGCTTTCTTGCTCTACCTGGAGTGCTTCAGGTCACTAGTGATCATCACTCCCAGGTCCTTCTCCTCCTGTGATGCAGATACTCAAAATCCTTCCAGGCTACACTCTGTTCTGGAATTCTTGGCTCCAATATGCATAACTTTCCATTTCTTGGCATTGAAGCCAAGCTACCACATCTTGGACCACTTCCCCATCTTTTCCAGATCTTTCTGTAGGTACTGTATCCCTAGGCTGCCTGTCTCTGTCAAGGGTGGGGGGCCACAGGGAAAACCACATACTAGAAAAATCCATCAGTGATGAGCAGCATGAAGTCTGGGGTCCTTATGGGGATCCAGCAGGCCAAAGTAGGGTATATCCACTAGCTGAAGACAAGGAGAAGAAAGAGATGCATTAAAAAAATTAAAAGAAAAAAAGAACTAGAGTCCAGTACCAAATTTGGGAATGGTCAGAACTTTTTAAAATGTAATGCCCAAGATTGGGGGTGGGTGGAGGGGAGAGGGAAATTTGGCAAAGATGATCTTTAACTTGCCACTGATGACTTGTAATGACACTGTTGGCATACAGTAGTCATGTAGATATGCCAACCACATAGTCACTCCAGCACAGTGACTCCCCTTCAGTGACACTTTGACAGTGACGGACATTGTGCAGATGGGTGTTTTGCACCATCAGACATTGTGGCAATAGGGACATATATCTAACTCCACTGTCTGTGTGATGTGGAGTTTGATATATAAAGTAGGTAGGGTGGGGAGAGCAGCCCCCCACATTGCTCTGTCCAACTGTGTTGGTGTCACAGGGTTGCCATGTTGTCATTGGATCATGTCAGTGTCAGGGATGGTGCTGTGTATCCTTCAATATGGGGGCATTGAGGTCAGGGATGTCACCATGTTGTTGTGGAACCAAGGCAGCAGTCTCCAGATTGGTAGGGTATTTGATAACCACTTCATATTCCTAATAAAGTATTTCTGTGTACATGAAAGATATATGATGGAGAGAAGGATTCCTGTGGAGGACTAGCATTTAAGGATAGTATGCAACAAAACATTAGTGTTGTGCCACAGTGCTGTGGGTGTATCATTAGGTGATGATTACATATAAATCCAGGCAAGAGGATACTGTGAAGCCTGCTTTCATCATTTGTGTAAAAACAGATGTAAGACATTTCCAAATATATATTAAGTGCTTTTCTATATGGCCATTTTTCTAGTGTATAAATTGTGTAGCCTCTGTTCGATGATAGACTATTTTATTTTTCAGTGTGCAAACCTTACCCTGGTCAAGAGCAGTGTCTTGAAACCAGGAATCCCCTAAATTGTACACAGACAAGGCATCAAGCCACAAGATGGCATAAACAATAGGTATCACCCTGGCTCTGAAGCAAATACCCAGCTCGGCATCTAGAGGTTGGCGGGGGGGGGGGTACAGTGAAAAATGAACATTTATATTTAATCCAGGTTCTGGAAGAGAGGTGCTGGGACTATGCTAGATCTAACTTCTCAGGGGACCTCGTAACAATTCACATACTGGAAGTATAGATGTAATGGCCACTACTGAAGACTGGATTGTACAGTATGGCTTTATTTACACCGGATAGTAGAAGCAGAATGGGGTGGTCCCCTAGGTTCATCACTGTATAGTACACGTAGGTGAAATAAATTTTTCTTTCCGGAACAACAGCTGTTTTGGGATTTAAGTACATTATTTTCCTCACAAAACATTTGAACTGTACATCTCTCTGAGCAAGGGATACCAGGAACTTTACTTTACAAAAAGCATATATATTTTGGGGGTTGCCACACACTTTAAAATATTTGCCCCTCTTTTCTTCTGAATGATGAACTTTGTTAACATGACCTGGGTAACCTGGTGCTCATACATGAACCAGTTAGCCCTGACTGAGGAATAAAATGGGGTTATACCCACTCTGGCCCCAACCAGTCTCTGTCATTCCTTTTGGGTTACACCAATTGGATCCTTCAATTCCCAAGAATTGCTAAAGAATTTCTAAACATTAAAACTGAACACTCTGCACATTTTTTTCATGATTCAGGGACCCTGATAGGTGTGCTCTAGTCTGCAGATACACCTCAGACTAACCCCCAAGAAGACAGTCCCATGAACTCATACTCACGGGTTAGTTTGTCCCTTTGATACAGACATGGAAGCATGAAGAAAACACCTCTTCCCATCACAGGTAGCCTGTCATGGCTTCAAACAGAATATTCTCTTTCTGGACAGCTGATACTCTTTATGATCTTCAGGGGACTGCCCCTTGGATCCACAGAACTAAAGTACAAACCACTTCTCTGTGGAAATTATACACTGGGATCCTGTATGCAATTATCTCCAGCACTTCCTTTGTCACTGCTGGATCTCACACAGTGGGTACAAAACTTCTGGTGGTCCTTTACCCTGTCTCTGAACAGGCTGGTGAGCACCTCCAAACTCTGAGCACTGTTACTTACTCAGAGCTTCACATTGAACTACAGCAGACTCTGAACTATTCTGCCTTGACTGACTTCCACCTGAACATTCTAAACTGCTCTCTAGCAGCTGATTTCAAAGTGGCTTATTCTGCTGTGAGAATTCTAGATGACATAATCCATTCTCTGCTCAGCCTAGCTGAGTAAACAATGATGTCATCTGTAAAGAGCTTCTAATAAGCCTCCTACCAGCTGCCCAATGCCTTCCTTGGGCTAACCTGATGGGATTCTATAACCCCAGAGGGACTGGGTGGTTACACTCACCATCAACCAGATGATCCTTGCTGTCTGCAGCAAGTTCTATGGTGTGCAACACAAGCCATCCAACTTTTGGATGCCCTATGGGTCAAAGTGGCCAGGCTCACCCTTGCTTAGTCAAAAACCTAGACAGGTTGCACCAGTGAACAGATGCCATCTGAAGCATCTTCAGTTTCACCTAACAAACTATCTCGGGACTTTCAGTGGCTCCAATTGATTGCCTGAAGCATGCCCTGACAGACAGCATTGGTAACACCTATCAGGATTGGGACCACCAGCCTACCTACCCCCCTAGCCCACTAGGGAAAAGCTGTCTGACCTATGTTACCCAACTGGGGTACCTATCCCCACACGTGTCACAATTCTAAACTGCAGACTGCTTTAGAATCATATGCCATTGCTATGCATCTCCCAAACCCCAGAACTACTTATTCTAAACCTGAGAATCAGAACAAAATGGTTAACATTTCCTAGTTAAAGAGCTACTAACACCTCAAAGAAAACTTTAAAAAACAAAAAATAGGTACAATTCTATGTATTTATTTATTTATTCTCGGATTACAATACATTTGAGCACATAACAGCTCTTTTATGAAGGTTCCATTTCAACGAGAAGGGTGACAGTCATACAATGGATGGTATTACATAAAATTTTGACAAGAAAGTATTTAAAATGATATTAACATTGTAACTAAAATTAAAACTATGAATTGGTAGGAAATCACAAATAACCTAATAAAAGGAGGCAGCCCAAGGTGCTTTGTCAAATAGGTATAGGTAGATTTGGGTGAACAAAAGTTCAGGTATATAAAGATAAACAGTGGAAAGGAGGTGGAGGTTGAGAGAGGTAAGGTGAAAGAAGGATCAGGGAAAGAAGCAGGAAATAGGCAAAGTGGTTAGCATGAAAGTGGTCATTTGCAGAGAAAGGAGGGAAGTAGGCACACAAGGATGTGTCAATACTGCTGAGGTAGTGCCACGTCAGTTGAAAGTGTCACAGGAACTGTTAGCTGTAAGGTGCTGACAAAGAGTGCCTTTATTTGGTCCCAGTTTTGGAAAGGAAGAGAATTTTGACTGCATTCCATTTATATTTTGTATACTTCTCCTCCCAATCATTTATTACTAAGGAATTTTGTATGGATATATGATCTTTATCTCTTGGAGTTCCTTTAGAGTCCATCTGCCTCTATACCTTACTCCCTATTTCAAGTCATGATCCTCTGTTGTGACTTCACAATCTGTTGCTACAGGAAAAACTGTGATACCACAAGCAGTGCTCTGTGACTTCAGGTAGGGAGAAAGCAGCTGGAACAGATAAACTCTTCAGGAGCAAAGATCCTGTTTTCATATATATTACCTCAGTAATAAATAATGGGGAGAAGGAATACAGCACTAATAGGAAATAAAAGACAGGACTGTGTCTGAATATTACAATTTGTTAAAGTGGTCCTGAATATGTCACCAGCTCTTTAAACATTTCTAATACTAAAAACACTGGGTCTGGGCTGGATCTCAGCTCCATCTGGGCTGATTAAAATCTTCATATCGTGCTCTTCCACACCACCTACTGGACCTGGTAGCTGCTGAATATAATCTGGATCTTCCAGTAGAGCTGCACCAAAGTTGTTCTCATCTGATTGGCTCTTAGCAGGAGACATGCACAGTTAAAGTTGCACCCATGTTGCTGTGGTAACTTCAGAATTAGCAAAATGATGGAGTAGTGGCATTCAAGAACAGTACCACTCAGGATGGGGGCCATAGACTATTGTTCTATCTGGATGAGTCATTTGCTTGTATTGCACTGTCTCTTTGCCAGTTTTGCATATTACTCTGACTGAATCAATGTAGGGGGTGCAACCTAACTTCTAAAATTTCTGTCTGTCAAGACACAGTTTGAGTCTCATTAACTTATTCAGATGGGGTTTGATGGAAGTTCTGGCTTATTTCCATAGCCATGTACAGTATCTTTATTTTCTTCCAGGGCTTCCCATATCCATCTTGCAATACATGGATAGGTCTGTCCATACTCGGCTTCAACCCTGCATCTAACTAGATGTTCCTCCTTGCTGCTTTTGGGCAGACTGAAAACAGTGGGCCAACTTAGTGGTGGCCAGACTTGGTCAAGTCAGCTATGAATATTCTGAATAGGGAAAAAGCAGTCCAACCCTATAATTTCTATGACTTCTGAGCCCTGAATAGTCTCTTGTGACTCACTTGCAATTGGGTCCACAGACAGAACAGTCTCACTGCCAGTTGCCTTACAAACTTGCATCAATTCTGCTTGCTCTACAGACTCTGTCCAGGAACTGATAACTGGTTCAGTCCCAGACACATTCCATTCTTCACTGCATTCAGAGCCTGGTGTCTCCCAGTGTAAAGCATCCCTAACTAATCCCCTCTGATTAGACTTACACTTGGGCCTGCTGTCCATGGATCTGTTGACTCAGTCTCTAGTATTGTATGTAATTTCCACCTTATTTGGTGTGGAAAAGATCATTTCTTCCTGCCTTTGCAAGTTTCTTTGAGTCACACTCTCGAAAAACTCTTTGACTAGCTCCTCCGGTTCCTGCTTGTATTTAGCCTTTTACTGCACTGTACAGGCTGGCCCTCTATTAGAGGCCATGTTGGAGCTAAACAGATGGTCCTGCCTTTAGTGTGTACAGGGTCACTCTCCATGCACATCCCATACTGCCTCCTGCAGTCTCTACAGTGCAAAATCATGAGGAAATCCCTCACGGTTCTCATACAACCTACACAGCCATTGACTGGGAAGTTTGGTAGAGCAACATTTGCTGAGGATCATTCACAATTGTAGAGCCTTTCATACTGCGCAATTTTCCTTTCTCATTGGGTGATCCATACTCTGGCATAGACAGGATAACCTGTCTGGTTGCCATATTTCTGCAAAAGAAACACTCAAGTCCCAAATTACTGCTCTGCTCTTTGTAATTAGAACACTGGTCTAATCTGATTACTCTGGGAAAGTCTATTTGCTCTAGAGCTGCTTAAACATTATGCCTGAATTTGCACATTCGTTAGCCTGTGGCCTGATTTGCACATGGTTTCACACACTTTGCACACATTTACTGTTTGGTATCATGAAACCCTCTGCCTAACATGCTGTTTGGTAGTTTGTCTACTTCCTGCAGTCTATGCTCCAACATAACCACCAAAAACTTTTCTGCAACACACTCTAACATTGCTCCAACTTGCATTTTGGTTCTGAACATAGCATTTGCTCTTTCTACGCACAACCATTGCAGTTTCACTTGGAAAAATCAGCACAGTTTCTAAATCTTTGCACACTCTCTTAGATTTTAGTTTAACATTACCCTTGAAAGATATTTTATTTATTTATTTATTTCAGGTTTCGGAAAGAATACCTTTGAGTTAAAGACTCCTTTACAAAGGTTCCACGTCACATAGATTAGGTACAGACAAGTGTTACAATGATTGTTACAGAGTAAAAGTTCAGATTATTACAAGTTACAGTCAGGCTAACATTCAGGTAGTAGAGCAGTTTAAGACAGTTAAAACAGGATGCATAACAACCCCAAGGAGACTAGGATTAAGAACTAATTAGTAGGAGGCAGACCAGGGGGCGTTGTCAGTGGTAAAGGGAAGGGCCAGGTTCAGTTACAATCGCAGGGACTTGAGGTCAGGAGGTGGGCCCTAAGGTGTGTTTTAAATTGTCTAATTCTTTGTTCATAAACCAAGGAGGAAGGTAGGTTGTTCATCCATAAAGGAGCCCTATAGCTGAAGGATCTTTGGAATTGAGCAGTATGGCAGGAAGGAATCGAGAAAAGATGGGTGTCTGAGCTATGGGTGTGTTTAGCTTTGGAGTCCGGTGGGGGGGTTAAAGGGGCGAGGATGGATATATAGCTTGTTTGCTTGCTCTGAGCATGCTGCTACCACAACTTTTGTCCTTTAACTTCCAACATTTGCTTTACTCAATCTCTTTGCTACTTTTGCATAAATCTGTTGCTTTTGTACACAGTTCTTTTGTTTTGCCATGTGCTTGCAGCAGAAAGTAACTGGTTACCTCCGAGGATGTTGTACAGCCTTGCTGCCAAATTGATGGCTGTTTAGAAGTTGGTCAGGCTGTCCAGCCCATGGGCTGACACTGCACACTATGATCACTACCTTTGCCATTGCTAACTGGGAGAAACCTGAATTAAACTTTTAATACTTCAAAAACAACAAAGACCAAAGCTATTTCCTTCACAATGCTCCTGATTCAGCTGCTGCTTGCACACTCCATGCTCTCTCCTCCTCGAACACTCTTCTAGGCTAGAGACTTCAGGGAATGGGAGGGACTTGGTTGTGTTTGATCAATCACACAAAGCCATGCTAATGATCTCTCTCTCTCTCTCCTTCTGTCCTGCTTGCACTTCCTTACTACGATTGTCAAGGAGCCAATTTTAAACAGCAACTGAAACTTTTTGTCACAGCTTGACATTTAAATAGGCAGAAGTGCTTTTTAGGCACTACGGAACAGTTTTTTGTACATTTCCTAGAGTGACAAAAAATTGAAACTTTCTGAAGACTTAGGCTTACATGTTCTTTTTGTCCACAACTACTTTTAACTCTTTTAAGTTGACTTTTTAGCAGTTTCAAGCACTTTGTTTAGCAGAGGCACACATTGCTCAGTTCAACAGTCTTAAGCACATTGCATTACAGCTTTGTTTCTTTTGTGCCTCCCCTTCTTCCTGGCTGCCCACTCCTTTGGGTCTCTATTGCCCCTCTGGAATGTCTGCTCTGACTCCCACACCAGCTACCAACCTCATATGGCAGTACCTCCCTGGGTAACCCGGTGTATGCCTTCGCTGGATGGGTGGGGAAGGCACCGGTGGGACGGCCAGCGCACTATTCTATTGGCGCGGGGTACTGCTGAGGTGTGTCGGTCATGGGATCACTGACAGCGGAGGACATAGAGACCATCATCTGGCCAGCCAGGAAGCATTTTCCTGTTTTTTTCTGTGGGGAGTGATGTCCTGACATCAAGGCATATGCCAATGTCTGTCACTCCCCCTTGAGCACCATACCCAAGCATCACTGCTGTGCTCCCAGCCTCCACCAGGAGTCAGTGTGCACCAGTATGCATCCCCACCCTCACTCCAGAGAAGAGCTGTCCCTGGATGCTCCATCCTTCTCCCCCCAGCCAGCCTTCTGGTGACCCAAGTCCGTTCCCAAACCCGGGTCGCCAGCATCGCAGGTGAAAATCCAACTGCTGCACCAATGGGCCAGCTGCATTACAGCTTTTTTCTTCATACAATCAGCACATTTGTGCCACAGAGCACAAAAGCAGAAAAATTCCTCTCAGAAACACAGGCAATTATACTTAGATGGCACTTTACCGGGCACAGCTTTACTTTGGCAGAGATCTTCTTGTCTTTGGCACAACCTTACTTTAGCAAAAATTTACATGTCCTTTGCAACAATTCCTGTTATGGTGCACCTCCACCAGACAGAAATGCTCTAGGTATACCCTCAGTATTTGCACTGACAAGTCAAGCTTTATCCTAGCCCTCAAGATCCCAGATGAGCTCCCACATTTGTAACCCTTACCTCAACCTAAAGCAGTGTCTTGAAATCAAGACGCGCCCTAACCTGTACATAGACAAGTCATCAAGCCACAGGTTAGCATAAACAGTAAATATCACCCCTGACTCTGAGGCAAATTCCCAGTTTGACATCTAGAGGGCTTGATGTTAGAGTCCAAAACTAACATTTGTATTTACTCCAGGTTCTGGGAAAGATGGGCTAGGGCTATGCTAGATCTACCTTCTGAGGGGGTCCCATAGCAATTCACACTCAGAAAGCACACATATAATGTTCACTACTGAAGATGAGATTATACAGTATGGCTTTATTCACACAAGATGATAAAAGCAGAATGGGGTGGTCCCCATAGGTTTGTAACTGTACACACAAGTGAAAGAAACTTTCCTTTCCAGAACAACTGTTTTAGTCTTTAAGTACATTATTTTCCTCTCAAAACATTTGAACTGTACATCCCTCTGAACAAGGGATACCAGGGGCTTTACTTTACAAAAAGCGTATATATATATATATATATATATATATAGATATAGATATATATATATAGATATAGATATATATATTGGAGGTTGCCACACACTTTAAAACATTTTCCCTTCATTTCTCCTGATGTGATGAAATTTGTTAACATGCCCAGGGTAGCCTGGTGCCCATACATGAACCAGTTAGTCCTGACAGAGGATTAAAATGGGGTTATACCCATTCTGGCCCCACCCAGTCTCTATCATTCCTTCCGGGTTACACCAATTGGATCATCCCATTTCCATGAATTGCTAAAGGTTTTCTAAACATTAAAACTGAACACTCAGATCATTTTTTTGGTGATGCAGGGGCCCTGACAGTTGTACTCTAGCCTTATCTCTGGGAACATACACCTCAGATCGACCACCAAAAAGACAGTCCTGTGAACCTATGCTTATGGTTTTGTTTTTCCCTTTGATACAGACATGAAAGCATGAAGAACACACCTCTTCCCTTCATAGTTGGCTTATCATCACTTCAAACAGAACAATCTCTCTTTCTGGGCAGCTGAAACATTTCAGGATCTTCATGGGATTTCCCCTTGGATTCACAGAACTAAAGTCCAAACAACTTCTCTGTGGAAATGACCCACTGGGGTCCTGCAGGCAATATTCTCTACCACTTCCTTTAGCACTGCTAGATATCACACACTGAGGAGAGAAAAAACAAATGTCCATCATACAGTCTCAGAACAGACTGGCAGGTACCTACAAACTCTCAGCACTGGTGCTTACTCAGAGTTGCATACTGAACTACTGCTGTCTCTGAACTACTCTGCCTTGACTGACTCCTATCTGAACATTCTAAACTGCCCCATAGCAGCTGATTCCAAAAAGGCTTATGCTGCTCTGAGAATTCTAAATGAAAATCCATTCTATGCTCTGCCTAGCTGAGTAAATAATGATGTCATCTGTAAAGAGCTTCTAATAAGCCCTCTACCAGCTGCCCACTCACTTACTAGGGCTAGCATGATGGGATTCTAATAAATCCAGGGGACTTGCTGGTTACAAGTGTATTTTCACTAATCCCACAGTAGAAAGTGCTACTATTTTTACTTTACTCTGATGGCTGACAGAAATGTTTGAATAAAGTTTTCAGAAAAGTGATTACTGTTTAAATCAAGTTTTCAGAAAGGCATTGGTATGCCAAGTAAACTGCATTTCTTTTGCCAAAAGAAGTTTGAAGCCATTGGTTTACTTTTCTTAATTATATGGCTTGGGAACCCCCTCAGTCAATAAGGATGCAGAAAATGCCATACATTTTATAAACAGTATAGTCAGTGAATGTAGCAAGACTATTAATGTAGAAGTGGCAAGTCAAGTCAACTTTATTTTTAAGTGCAGTTCTGCAATGATCAAAGCACTTTACAAAATTTGTAAAACATCAACCATAAAAAATGTTAAAATCAGACTTTAAGTCATGGTTAAAAATAACTAATGACAGAAAGTACAGTTAAGTAAGAACTTATCATAACAGCAGATATTCAAGAAGAGCTCTTGCAGCAGGTAGCAGCACATAGTACAATGCCACCAGGCACTAGGACCTCATTGAAAACTTCTAGCTAGCACTCCATGGGGAGGGACTGCCACCAATGTCAGCACACTTGCATTTCCTTCTCTGATATACAATATATTATTTGAATGAAAGTTTAGCATCAGGATCCATTTGAGACAGATTTCAACCAGGGACAAATGTATTTAAACCTTAGCTGAACTTCAGCAAAATTTCACAACTGTCACAAAAATTTCCAACCTTCCAGCTGTGGTGGCCTGGAAATCTTTCAAACGTGTTTGAGTGAATTGCCTCCCTGTCATATTTTGTTTCCTGATATCCAGTCATTAGACTCACCAATCGATGTACAGTGTTAAAATTAATAATCTGAGGTGGCTAATGGTCCCTCCCCAACCCAATCACAAACTGCAATTGTTAGAAAGAAAACATAGTGGCTAGCAGTCCCTACCCCACCCAATAACCCACCCAATATATATAAAAAAATCCCTGGTGACTAACAGTCCCTTCCCACCCAATAACTCTCACCATAGGTTAAACCAAAATTCCTGGTGGCTAGTGGCCCCTCCCCCCACCAGATCATCCACTCTATAGGTTAAACCAAAATCTCTGGTGGCTAGAGATCCCTACCACTATCCAATCACCCACCCCATATGAAAATCTCTAGTGGCTAGTTGTCCTTCTTCCCATCAGATTGCCCACCCCATATGTAAAAAAGGCCTGGTGACTTGCAGTCCTTCCTATTATCCAATCACCTGCCCAATGAGGACATGATGCCCTGGTGTCCACTGTAACTATTCCTTTCTGATCCTCATATAGTAAAAAAAAAATAAAACATTTTCCTGGTGGTCTATTGAACCTCTCTCTCACACCAGTCCCCAGCAGTCTCTGAATTCAGATATTCCTGGTGGTCTAACACATTCCCCACCCCTGCAGGCAGTGTCCCACCATCCTACTCTCCCCATCCCAGACCTGAGCTGCTGACTGGCACAGCCCTTCTCTCTGCCTTGGCCAGTCACCTGCTAAGTTGTCAATGAATGAGTGCCTACTTGTACAAGCATGCGCTCATTCATTGACAGCTCAATGGGTGGCCACCCCTAGAAGAGAGAGGAGGGCTGAGCCAATCCTATACTCATAATCATGATGGGGAGGAAGTGGGGTTGTGGGACACAGTCTGCTGGGGAGGGCGGCAGGGGTGCAGTAGACCAGCAGGGATGTCTG